>CM069539.1:41629525-44077858 GCA_035773235.1 Eospalax fontanierii | reverse complement strand
GAACATAGGCAGATATAGATAGCTATACATAGACAGATAGATGAATGGATGGATAGATACAGAGTCAAGTACAGATGCCATTTATGATAGAGCTACATTTTGATAAACCCGCTATTAAGCAAAAATACTATTAGTTAAAAGATAATAAACCTAGCCTGCTGAACACCTTGGCTTAGCCTAGCCTAGATTACACATACTACAAAGATTTACATTAGCTTACAGTTGGGCAAAATCACCAAACACAAAGACTAGTTAATAGTAAAGCACTAAATAGCTCATACATTTGATTAAAGATCCTCCCTCCTGCATGGTCTCATGCCTGACTGAGTACTATATGCTGCCACTCAGTATTGAAAAAGGGTATCAAACTGGGCTTGGTGGTACACAACTTTCACCCCAGCACTTGGGAGGCAGAGGCAGGCGAATCTCTGTGAATTCAAGGCCAGCTTGGTTGACATAGCAAGTTCCAGGCCATCTGGGGCTACAGGTCTAAAAAAAAAAAAACTGGAAAAAAAGAAAAGAAAGAGGGTGTCATCTCTAAGTCAGAGATGGTCTGCATCAAGTTCAATGTATGAATGCCGGCTAGCAAGAGTCTCTTCTTTCCACTCTTCTAATCTTCCAGTGTTGACTTTGTCAGAGTATTTAGGCTTTGAGACAAAATTAAAAATGGCATGAAAAGTGTGTGTGTGTAAGTCATGTCAAGGGCCTGTGTGCTAGAATTGGTTCACATTTTCATTTCTTTACTGATGGCCCTTGGAAGGTCTATGCTGTGCTCTTTCCCCCTGTTTATGACAGTCTTTGGGTTACTTTAGTCCAGAGCATGCTGGATAAAACTTGCTTCATAACTTTTGAATTTACTCAGGAGAATGGGATATATAATTTTAAAATTGTGAAAATTTAGAAGAGGGGAGAAGCAGGTTTTTAAAAATTATGAACTGAAGAAATGAACTTTATTCTTATGTAGAACTCACACTTTATTTATAAAATAAGTGGATTGTAAAGATGCAAAGTTGGAACATGTTAACCATGAACAAATTAATAAAAGGAATTCCTACTTTCTTGACAACCTTAATTAGCTTTGTAGGTTTGTGGGAAGCTGTGAGCAAATTCCGTTTATTCTTTGAATTTTAGAAGAGCTGACATCTCTCATGTCCATTTGGATGAAGTGAAAATGTTGGTTTCTGGTGGCCTCACAAAGTTTCAAATCACTAGTCGAGAGAATGTTTTAATGGGACAGCAGCACGGAAAGCAATCTGAGCTCTCTCTGAGCTATTTCAAACATCTATCCTTGTCCCTTTCCTGTTTAACATTTCCATTAGTGGCTGGAAGAAGGGCAGAGAGGGAATGACTACCAAGAGAATGACTGACAGAATGAGGGCGTAACAAGTTCACGATAGGCTGGGAATGATGAAATAAGCCCGACAAGATAAAATATAACGAAGAATAGTTAGCAATCAATATGATGCTTTAAAACGCACACACGCAGAGACGCAGAGGCACACACACATTTGCACATTCTACTACAGAACTGCTGGAATCCACAGGTAATAGGAGGACACATTAAAATGCCCTACAGGTTCTGTTGACGGCGAGCAACAATGGAGTCAACAGAATGATTGGGTTGGCTGAAACTGATGTGATCGATAAAAGAACAGAGCCTGGAACAAAGGTTGTAAAATCCCCTGCACACAGGGCTGGCAGATCCTACTGGGGATATTGTGTTCACTTCTGGATGGCATGATTTACCAGGGGCACTGTGCAGAATTCCATCATTTCTTCATGATGCTGTAAGACCCTGAAATGATTGAAACAAAAACTTCTAGAAATGTGTCTATCTTAATTTCGCAAGGTAGCTAGAAAATGAGTCATCAAACTATTACATGGACACTGAAAACCACCTTGACTATCAGGCTGGTCACTGGAAGGATTGTTATAGAATAATAACTGTGAAGGGCTTGTGGATAAGAGAAAACTACACCATAGTATTTTATCAAAATACCAACAGGGTACAGTTTTCCCTATGAAATTAACAACATTCAAAGGAAATGACTTTTCAAAGGTAGCATTCATTTTCTAATGAAGACATTGTCATCCTGACTCTTGTTCATGTCCTAACCTCTAGGGCTTCACAATGTGATTGTATTTGGAGGTGGGTATTTAAAGAAGGCATTATGTAAATCTGAGGTCATTAGGGTGGCCCTAACTTAATGAGTCTGACGACCTCTCTGAAGAGGAAATTTGGACAGACATGGAGAGAAAGTGGCCACCCACAATTGAGGAGGGAGATAGGGAACAGTTTCTTACCCCCACCCCATCATCAACTCTGCTAATTCCTGCATCTTGGACTTCAGCCTTCAGCCCCCAGGGAAACAAAGTTTCCTTGGTGTTAGACATTCAGTTTGCCATACTGCAAAGTACAGCTGAAACAAAGTGGGAGCAAAGGGTGGTGGCTGTCCCCCAGCCCCAGCATTCTTGTGCTATGGGTACAGAGCCAGGGTCGTCAATCCCTTCCCACTCTCCATCTCGGTCATACTACATTCTTCATGAAGCACTCAGCACTTGAAAGAACTTTCCATAGTCCTTGTGACTGCTTTCCACTTTCTGTTCCTCCCTGGTCTTTAGGCGTCTCGGTATATCCCCTGTTGGTTGGAGTATCTCCTTGGCACACTTAACTGAATTCTGGCCTTTATGTTCTTTCTGATTATTTAAGTCACTATTTAGTTGAGCCACAGAGATGCTTTCATGTTTTAGTCTGCTTTTTCAAAGAAAATTTTGGAGAAAGACAAGTTTTACACTGGGTTTTAAAGATTGCATTAGTGCCTGAGCCCCTCACTGTTGGTGATGAATGCTGGGAAGACTTCTCTCTGGGCTGGCAGGATGACAGGACCCAGCTTTCCTGAGCAAAAAGCATGCCCTGAAGGAAGCTGCCTCCGGCAAGTGTGCGGGTGCTAAGTTAATCAAGCTGCACCCGCCCCGACTCCCTCGCTGAGAATTCACGCAGCCTGTTCTGTCAAGACCTGAACAGCAGGAAAGCCCAGGTGGAGCAAGGTGAGGAGCCTCACACAGACACAGTGCGAATACCAGGGCTAGGGGCCCTCTGAGCATCATTCAGCTTTAAGCAAGTGCCACACCAGTGAAGTAAATTCTTAAGACTTTTAAATTTCACTATTCAATGAATGAAGCTCACCACTTGGAAAGTTCAGGCTCTCATTTCCTGCTTAGTAGTAGTTCTCTGTTGGGCTCGAGCTATGAAACTGACACACTTCTCCATGCCCTGGTTTCTACATTTCAGTGTCTTTGGGCAGTATCAACTCTGAAGGCATTTTTTTTAGGATTTTGGGGTTATGAAATTTTTTGAACCCTCTGAAAGTAGATCCAAATGGATCTTTAAAAGGGGGATGAAAGACAATGCAGAAGTTAAAAGGATCATCCCATGAAGGGGCTGGTCATAAAAAAAGATTTAAAAATGTGAAGTAGATGGTGAAAATGACAGTGTAAGCAGCTGACAGGTCAGCCTGGGCAGTAGTTGGGGGCCCATGATGGATCCCACCACACTGTAAAGCTTGTTTCACAGACTTAGCTCCTCTTGATCTGCACTCCTCTCTAGAAATATTTAGTTGCACACATGCTTTCATTTAAGCATTCACTTAACAAGGGAGTCATGAACACATGTGGCCTTCTAAACCAGTCTGTAACTGTGTGTGCTTAAGCAACTTATTTCTGATTCTGATAATGGTGAGATAGGAGCCCAGTTTAAAGTGAAATTATGCAGGTATGCCTCAACTAGGCTGGAGTCAATCTCAATACACCCACTGTAAGTTGAAGACATAATTCAAAACTGCATTTTATCCACCTAACCTACTCAACATCATGACATGGCAATGCAGCACCTGTGAGGAATGGAATAGTGACTGATGAGCAGGCAGCCACCTGGCAGCTGTAGACACCTGCACCTGCAGGTCATCCTGAGAGAGGACTGGAGTGCCCATTGCTAACAAGGGACAGATGCAAATTCAGACATGGAGAGTGGTTTCTAGTCAATATGTTTCATTTTCACAGAATGGTAATGTAAAAAAAATTCTGGAAAACCATGGTGGATCAGGAACCATATGGCTCTAGTGAAAATAAAATTGTGTATTACAGGAATGTAGTGTACATCATTACTTGCTGGATATAACATCCAAGTGATTTTAGTCACACCAAAAGTAAAATATCAAAGGAAACTACTGACTATGACCTCACTATGATGACTATGACCTCACTGGTGATGGTTGTGACCTCACTGGTGATGACTGTGACCTCACTAGTGATGACTGTGATCTCACTGGTGATGACTATGACCTCACTGGTGATGACTATGACCTCACTAGTGATGACTGTGACTTCACTAGTCATGACTGTGACCTCAGTGGTGATGATTGTTGTGGTGGTTTGAATGAAACTGTCTCCCATAGGCAAAGTATTTGCACATTTTGTTCCCAGTTAGTGGTGCTGATTTGAGAGGTCGTAGAAGGTGTGGCCATGCTGGAGGAACCATGTCACTGGGGGTGGGCTTTGGGAGTTCTTAAGCCTTGCTGGATCTCCAGTCACTCTCTGCTTCCTGTGCCTGCTTGAAGATGTGAGCACTTAGCTTTTGCTCCTACTCCAGGCACTTCTGCCACCATGCCTTCCCACCGTGATGGACTCTAATTCCACTGGAACCATAAGTTCAAATAAACTTTTTAAAGCTCCCTTGGTTACACTGTTTTATCCTAGCAACAGAAAAGTAACTAATACAGCTGTCATCTCACTGGTGATGACTGTGACCCTACTGGTGATGACTGTCATCTCACTGATGATGACTGTAACCTCACCTGTAATGACTATGGCCTCATTAGTGATGGCCATTTCTCACTGGACAAAGTTACAGTGTATTGACATCAGTCCAGTAAAAAGGTGTATGTATGTGTACATGTGTATGTGCATGAGAGAGATAGAAATATAAAGAGAGAGAAATTCCCTAAGAAACTATTCAGTACTGAAATGTACAAAAGACAACTTGCGATAAATATTTTAGAAGGAAGAAAGCATTCAAAATAATTTTGCTCAGAACTACAAGAATGCAGACTCATAGAGGCATCTTTTGATCTTGTAGTCTGCAGGATGAGCCACAGATAAGAATTCTTTCATCTCTCTTCAAATTCATGGAGGGCTGCAGAACATCCTGATTTGCCTTCTTGATTGAACAGTCACCCTTCTGGACTCATGGCACAGCATTCTTGCAACTGACTGCCAGTGTTCTCAAGTCATGGGCCCAGCTGAGAAAGTGTCCCCCACAATTTCTGGAGTCAAATACAATCCAGTTTTGAAAGAGGAAGTTTAGTGGTACAGGTGTCATATGCCATTGGACTGGATAAGTACCATTTTCTTACCTGGGAGTGGTGAGGTCACTACAGTATTTTGGTGAGATGACTCTTTCTTGAGTCCTGGAATGAACTGTATAGGTTTGGGGGACCCAGTATCATGATAACTAGTCAGCCATTCAGTTCATAGGCTTCAAAGGTAAGAGATAGGTATCTAGTTTCAGTTTTCTGCTTTGTATATCCAGTTTCCCCCCACTGTCTTAAGAGGCTGTCTTTTCCCTAATGTATTTTGGTATCTTTGTCAAGAATCAAGAGGCTGTAGGAGCATGGACCTATTTCTGGCCTTTCTATTCCACTGTGCATGAATTCATGTGACAGTACTATGATTTTTGTTGCTATAGCTTTGTCTAGATTCCCTAATTTATACCATGTACAAAAACTCAACTTCAAGTGGATCAAAATCCTTAATGTAAGGCCCCCAAATTTGAAACTACTAAAGGAAAACATAGAGGAGACACAGATAAAGGCATAGGCAAGGATTTTTGTATAGGACTCTAATACCACAGGAAATAGGAGAGTTGAAAATTGGGATTGTATCAAATCAAAAGCTCTATACAACAGAAAAAACAATCAACAGAGCGAGAGGGTGTATGGACTGAGAGAAAACCTACCACCTCTCTATCCAGTAGGGGATTTGTATCCAGAATGTTTGAAGGACTTCAAAAATTAATTAACAAAGATAATTCAGTCGATAGCTGGACAAATGAACTGAACATTTTTCAATGAACACTTTAAAAATGATTAAAAATATATGGAAATGTGCAAACATCCTTAGCCGTAAAAGAGACACAAATAAAAAACACTGAGATTCTATCTCATCTTAGTCAACAAGAAAACAAAAACTGATGCTAGTGAGGATTTCAGAGAAAATGACTCAGATAGTGTGGGGGGAAAAGGTAAATTAGTCCAGTCTAGCTTCCATAAGGCACGCTACACAGCTTCTGGGTATGGACTCAAAAAGTCTAAGTCCGCTTACTATAGAAATACTTGCATATACATATTTATCACTGCATAATAGCCACAGTATGGAATCAGAGTAGGTATCCATCATTGAATGAATGGCTAAAGTAAATGTGGCTTATACACACAATAGAATTTCATTCAGCTGCAAAGAAGAAAGAAATTATGTCACCTGTAGGAAAGTAGACCTGCTTGTAAAGTGACATAATATTTGTCATTTAAATGGGATCTGGAGGTGGAGTTGGAGATCATGACACTTAGTGAAATAAGCCAGACTCAGAAAGATAGGAATCACATGTTTTCCCTCATATGTGACCTGGGGAAGCATTCAGGTAAAAAGGGGAGAGTCTTAAGGATGTGGAAGGGAGGCATTAGGAGAGAGGAGGGTAAGAAAAAGTAATATTCTGTGGGACCTGGGCCTATTGTGTAAAGGCATTGAGTGGGCAGTGTGGCAGGTGTTCTGGCCTGCTCTGCCTGAAGCTATAACTTAGGTCCCAGGAAGCCACTGTAGATATGACATCCTCATTCCTCAGCAGTTGCTTAGTCTTCTCTTCCCCCCCAAAAAGATCACCCCAGACCAAAACCAGGTTTTTGGGTTTCGTTTCCTCATTCCTAATTTCCACGTCAGCCCTACAACCTTCCTGCCTTTACCTAAAGACCTCACCTCCTGAAACAGCCAGAAAGGCCTCCCTATATAAACCCCTGCCTTGTTTTCAATAAATGAACTGCCCACTGATGCAGTCTTCTGGGAATTCTTCCTACACACTGGGGCTGCCTGAGGACCTGTTTGATCATCCTCCATTCTCTGGGACGGTTGGAGCACAACAGCCATGCTGGAGATGGAGACTCACCCACAATATGGGGTGGATGTGATCAAAATATATTGGCTGCATCTGTGTGAATGATATTATGAAGGTTCCCACTTTGTACATTATATCTGTTAGTAAAAAGGACTCAAAAGTAAGATGAAGTTTTTGTCTCTCCTAACAGCCCACCAGGCCTCGGAAGGAAGAGGGCCCATTTACCTCAGCTCCTTAGCTCCTATCACATAGGAAGTCCTATGTGATAATGTTCCATGTGGCTCAGAAAGTGAGGCTAAAGGAAGAAGAGAAGCTAAAGGAATTTCTGGGCAACAAAAAGGAAGGAAGAAAGGAAAACAAATTCAAGGGGAGTAACGATGGGCCCCAAGTGGGCTTGTTATATGAATAGACTGCGGATAACTACATCTCTCTACTGCCGTGCTTCATAAATTCTGTCATCTTGTTAGGATTGTCAGAAGCACACTGACCTCACTTCCTCCATTAATGAGCTCTCCCTATTTTGAGGGGAGCTTCTTTATGAACACACAGCTCAGGAACACCTCATAAACAGCTTGTCAGCCTTGTAATTCTAGAAGGGGCGAACTCCATGCCAAGCAGAGGGAAGGCAGCAACTCAGAAGCCAACTGACCAGCTGGAGCTAACGCAGAGGTGCCTGCCCTGGTAACAAGTGGGCAGAGGCAGTCATACCTCCTAGGCTTGTGAAGTGGCTGAAAGCAAAGTTTAATCCCTGCTTTCTGAGAAAGGTGTGGAGTTAGGCTGGTGGCTTTGCATGTGATAACCAGGGTTCTTTCTATTTGCCCTAATGCTTCTGCTCTTAGGAAGACAAAGGCAGCCAGATAATAGGATTTGGTTTATAAACATGTTACAAAAAGAGTTAATTTGTGCACAGCCCACTTTGAGGTTGTGTTTTCATTTTTGAGAGCTACCCAAACACTCCATTCATCCCCTAGCCCCTTAGCCTGACTCTTCAGTTCAGGCTAGATGAAGAAAATAGCTTTACATTCACAGTGATCCAGGATGGATTAAATGGTCAGAAATTGCATTCCATTTCTATGAGACTGAGTTTCTGCTGGTCTCCAGTACAGTCATGAAAAAGAATCTCAACTCTATAAAGGCAAGAAAACTCCCCAAGGTCAATTTATGCACAAGGTGAGCCCCATAAAGTTGCTCTTGCTGACTAGCCTGGGTTTTAGTGTCTCAAGACGAACTGTGTCAAATTATATATAGAAACAAAACATCCCCAAAGCCAAGCAGAGCCTGATCTCTTATTCCTAAGACGTTTTCTCTTGCTCCCCAGTCAGCTACTTTTCACCCCTGTTGATTTACACTTTCTCGATGGGCACAAAGGTGGACCGAGCACAGGCTGTTTAGTACTTGCCTTGGTGCCTTGAACAGATAATGAAAACTGCTCAGTAGCCTGCACTCTCTTTCTTGCTATAATGATGGCCTCAAAACTCTTTCATGGTGCACGCTGTAATCAGAGCTCATAGACTGGCAATGGATTCATCAAAATTCATTGGATGCATTTTGGTGGGTGCAGGTGGGGAGCAGAGAGGCAGATAGGAAGGTGGGCTTAGTGCTCACCTTCACTCTTCTGGGTTTCACTCAAGCTAGCGCCGGTGGAAAGTCTGTGGAAGGTCATCAGTTATTTCCACTTGCTATTTTGGTCGACCACATAAAAAATATCCCTGACAATTCTGAATTGCATGTATAAACCACTTTATGGCTGTTGGTCTTGTTGCTCTCTCCTTTCTCAGTTTTTTCCCCCTTCTGAGTATCCCATATTTCCTTCGCTCTGCTATATCCAACATAAACATTTATCTTCTTGGACCATGTATTCAAAAAAAAAAGGCAAAGGGAATAGTAAAAATACAGAGTCAAATGTGAGTGGCAGCGCCATAATTCTTTATGAAGTAGCAGGTAAGATTGATTGTCAAGGGTCAAAAGGCTAGGTCAAACTCCGCTCATTCGTCAGCTGAATGTCATTTTTGTTTTCCCTGTCACCAGATAGCTTTAAAAAAAATTGCAACTCCTTCCTCATTATCTGGGACTTGGCTCCTTTTCTGCCATCCAGTATTAATGAAACCATGCTTCAAGCCTGGCCCTCATCTTCTGAGGTTCTCCTTCATGTGCTGTCTTTCTTTCCTGAGCACTACAGAGAAAGCACCATTTCAAAGGCCATTTTCTCTCATAGCCACAGTGGAAAATTGCTGTTACAGTGAGAATGATTCGAAAACACACGCAAGGTATACATGTTTGAATGAACAAAAATGTAATTAAATCATAGCAGGTGTAGAACTCATGAGCCAATGTAATTGGATAGTGGCAATATCTATGCATCTCATAAAAAGAAAAACAAAATGAGAAGTATAATAATATCTGGAAGCCATTTAAAATTGTGTTTCATAAGCAAAAAAAATACTCCCCTTATTGCAGTGGATCAGAACAACATAATTCAAAATCTAAAATAATGTGTTGGTCTTAAATAATGTGTTGGTCTTACTGAGCATCTAGCATCATACCCACAGCACGTCGAATGTAGGTAAGGACTGTCAAATAATTTCACCTCCAGAAGACTCATTTAATTAATGGATTCTTGATTATTTAAAAGTGAAAGAGAATGATGATTAGTTATATGATAATTGATTTGTGAACACAGATCTCCCAAGTATTGTTCTAAGTTATGTGCTAACAGGGGCAACTCATGTAAAACAGTTTATTTCCACGGCTAGAGAACACCCTGCTTTAAACAGGAAAGATGAGTATTTTTATTTTTATATCTCCTCCGTCTTCTTTCTCAAAATATTGTTAATCCAGAAATCTAGACCAAAGTGGACTGATAAATCTAGATTAACAGTGACACTATTGGACTAAACTTCTGATCCTTCCGTGTACTTGTGATTTTTATTAGACCTTGTTTTCCTTTTGGTCGGAAATTATCTGGTGTACTGAAATCTGCAACAGCCAGTGGGTTTCATTTTTAGGACTCCAGACTATAGTCCTTAAAAGAGGGCAGACCCTATAGAAAGTCCTGATGAGCCTATCTGGGGGGATAGAGGCTGCATAAAGGAGGTAAGGCGGGAGAGGCAAGATCAATTCATAATCTCTCTTCTAGGGAGAAAGAGTCATGATGATAAGAAACAAAATCCTTTAATAAGATTCTAGGCTCATTTCAACTTACCCAGAAATGACAATGAACTCTGAGTGCAGAATTCCTTGATGTGATAGCACAATATGTTTGGCATTTGAAATATGGTACTTTCGACCATTCAGCAGGTTTAACTTGAGGCCCTTCATTAGAAAGGGGCATGACACGACATATTGAGAATCTGGAAGACAACAGCAAAGAACTCAGAGGGCGATTCTCCACAGGGAGTGGCTTGCTGAGGAGACCTGCCCCAGTAGCCTGAAGCTTTCTGCTGCGTAGGGGAGAGCAGAAAGGAGCGCTAAAAATTCCGGGGAGGAGATTTGGATTCTGAGGATGAACAGGAGTTCATCCTAGCCTTGGGAACAGGAGTTGTGAAGAGCAGCATAGGAAGTTCTCCAATGAAGTGACAGGTGCTTACCTGTGAAGAGATTGACCCAACTAAAATTGTGAAGAAGCTTTGAATAACCCCAAACCAATGTAAGGCAAGAAATAGCTGGATTAAACTTTTGTCACATTAAAAACACTTTCCTGTGAGTGCTCAGCTGTGGATGAATTGTCTGTATCAGCTTCCTTCCATTCAAGATTCAAGGAACACCATGGAAGAGGGGGCAGAAAGAATGTAAGAGCTTGTAGGCAAGGAGGATAGCTGTGGATAGCTATGGATGCTGTCTTCTGGCCACAGTAGGGCTGTAGTACCCATGAACTCAAAGCAGCTGTGGTTTCTTGTTCAAGACATGCATAAGATCAAGCCAGTCAAACCTCTGGCATGGATAGAGGAGGAATGATTGCAGCTGATGACTGCTGTGGGACAAAGTCTCCTTTGAAGACATGACTGCTGATGGGTTGTCCATGCCCAGGTGGATGACCACACACTCATGCACATATGGGCAGGACTAACTGGATGCATGATTATTAATAACAAAAAGGGAGGTCATGAAGTGGGGAGGGAAACAGAATGGGGGCACGAAGAAGAGTTAGAGGGAGGCAATGGTGGGTGGGTTAGACCAAAATCCATTGTATAAATGCCTAAGAGTTGAAAATGTCAAATAAAAATGATTTAACATGTACTTTTCAAGTTGTATTTTTTTTTTGACTTTCAACTGTGCTGTACTTTACAATTTCTCATAAGAAGCAATGGCTTTACAAGCTGTTTTTCTTAGTCTTGTATCTGTTCCTTGCAAGCACTGTGAGGACATCTTGAGGCCTGAGCCCAAGTCCGTAGACTACAGCGACCAACACCAGGGTTCACACACTGTCAACAAATGTGAGAGAAGAGTCCAGAGATGACTTAAAAAGTCTCATGGGATGACTGTGGCCACAGGTAACAATGCAAATCACTGTCTCTACTCTACATGACCAGGATTCCAAACGCAAAGGCGAGGGCATTTGTTTCAAAAGACCATCAAAACCTGGACCAACTATTTTGAAATGGAACTTCAGATTATTGACAAAATCTGTTAAATGGTGACTGTATACATGTTCTTTTAAAAGACCTCTTCAGTTACCCTGGAAACTAGGCATCAAGGCTCAGAAAAGCTGCTATGTTCCTAGTGCAGACCTCCATTCCTGCAATAAAAGCATCCACTCCATGAGCACTGTGAAGCCAACTCTGCTGAGTTCTAATTAACTGAAATCTTTTGTTTGTGGCATATGTACTGTTATTAATCCACATTTTCTAGGTTTTATACATGTATAAGTACTTTTGTCATGTTTTGTTTTATCTAGAAGTAGGACTTTTTACATTTTAAGAAAAATATTAGCAGCCATTTTTCACTAATATGTCTATCAAGAATTCATTTTCTGGCTAGTGGCTAATTTGAACCCAAAGTCTACCCTCATCCAGCTCTCGAGATTTCAATTCTATTGTGATGATTAATCATTCAACAATGTCAAGATAGTCATCACCAACTGCCCCCTTTTCTTCTGCTGTGACTGTTCCCTCCTGCTCTCTGACAGGCACCATTGGAGGCTTTGCCTGGTCATGGGTCCTGCGATGCCTGAAACCCCAACACAAGCCACACATGCATATGTGGCCCCCACACATCTCATGATGTTCTCAGGACAGCTTTTATTTATGGCACTATCAGGAACAATATTTGGAACCTAGGGAAGAGTGAGATTTGGGCTCAAAATAAAGACAAAGAGGGAATGTCTATCCCTAAGACTTGCCAAGTACCTCCTGCAAGGCTGTATAGGCAGAGACTGAGACAGTGCCTGGAGCAGAAGGACAGCCACATAAGATGGAGGCTTGTACAATGCCTCTTAAGTTAATAGAACTTAGCCTTATTGATTAACTGTCAGAGAAAAGGCATTTCATCCAGGCACAGTCATCACATGACCATCACTATCAGGGAGCAGAGGTTCTGTGCTGAAATACAGAACAGTTGTCAGGAGAATAAGCAGAACAGTACAATGGTAGCCAGGTCTGTGTTACTGGAGCTGTTAATACTTCCTACTATAAGGATAGGCCTGGGTTTTGGACCCTTCCCTGAGATTCCAGCTATCATTTCCTCTACTCTGACAGCTGTATGTGATCCTTTGGGGAGAGTATATGGGATGTAGGTTGACAGAAAAGTAGGACTTTAGTAATGCATCTTCTGTATGTCGGGGTGGCACTTTTTGGTGATGCATCTGCTTTTGGGTCATATGTACTCCTGTAAGTAAGCCCAATAAACTCATTGGTTCACCAAGCTGGACTTGGATAGAATAGTTAATTTGGTCAGTAGTTGGTACTCTATGTGGAGTGAATAGATGTTTGTTCGTGTCTATAAGAAAAGTAACACATCACAGATTTGATGGAGCATCTTCATGTACCAGACACTGCAATTTGTTGAAAATTCTAGTGTTGACTGCATCTACATGATACATTAATTCAACTGATTGACTCATCATATTGATAATTAGAAAATAGACTGAAAACTTGTCCATATGCTAACTACAATCATGGCAGGCAGACTAGGGCATGCAGTTCATGACCTATGCTTCAATAATGGGCGTATACACCCTTGAACCAAGTGGTTAAATGTCTGCTATAGTTTATATGTGGTTTGAGTATTTCCCTTAAGGGGTCACATGCTGGGAGCTTGGTCCCAAGTGTGACATGGACTTGTCACCACACTAGCCTCCCAAGTGCTAGGATTTCAGACATGTGCCACCTTCAAGGCTACACATCGTGATTTTCGAGTTAGTAAGCAGTGAAGAATGAAGGAACCAAACTTTGTGAAGTGTCTGCTACTTGTGAGTCACTAAGTTAGAAGTTTATCTTTCTTTGCTCTATGCATTATTATATCTCTACTACAGGTAAGGACTTTGAAGTTCAGAAAAGTGAAGTGATTTGCCTGATATCACATAGTTAGAGGCAGTGTTGAGCTTTGAATTCATTTGTTTATCTGAATGCAAAGATGAAAGTTTTAATATTATATCTTACTCTCTCTGAGGATAAACAGTCTGGTGAAATGCTAACATTCTCTTTCACAATTTAGAGCTTTGATCGCAATAGAAAGATTAAATAACTAGAAACCAATTAAAAAGAAAAGATAATTTGAATCTAAGTCTTTAGTTACTGTTCATTGTTTAAAATGTATCTAATTTTTATCTTATTTAGGTAAATTGTAGTAAATGCTCCCAGGCAAGTCCCACCCTATCTACTCTTTGCAGGACTGAAACTATAGGATTTCCTGATCAGTAATCTTCTCTGTTAACAGGTTTATACAGGTTCAACTAATTCTAATGAACTCTGAGCTATGCATGTTTTTATTTCCTGAGCCCCACAAATCACCTGGGGATTTGAGAAAATGAAGGTTCCAGTTGAGTAGATACGGACTTTGAGAGACTCCATTTCTAGCCTGCTGCAAGGTGATCCTGGAGCAGTAAGGCTCTGAGAACCAAAGTATGACAATAAACAGGTGACACTTAGATGCTCAGACAATGGCCCAAGTCTTTCTCTCTCTCTCTGTTCTAGAATATGAGTATGAATGGTAAGAGCAAATATATTTAAGAGGGAAAGAGTCAAAATAGAAAAGAAAGTTGAAAAATAGCACTTAGGTAGCACTTGCATAATGCCTTAAGTACGTCATCATACCTGACCCTGAAAACAGTGAGATTGACAGACTAACTTTCCCAATCTTAAATAAGGAATCTAAACCACGGAGAAGAAATTCAGCCAGTGGTGACTACAAATCTGGAGTTTCAGCTGTGCTGTCAGAAGATGCAAAGCATATTGACAGAACCCCAGAGAAAGGAGTCAGGGTGCTGAGGAGGTCTTGGACTGCATCATCATCCCTTAGGAAACTAGATGATTTAGCCTGTATTTGGAACTTAATTTCCTTATCATTTTCCTCATCTGTTTAAAGAACTGTTCTGTGAGAAAAGTAGATCCATTTTGTCTTTATTTAGAAGACTACTTGTAAACGTCATCTTGTAGACTATTAAACTTGAGAAATACTCTAGGAAAACAATGATGCAGTAGGCTGGAGAACTCTTTGTGATCATCCCTTGGAGACTCATGGCATTCAGTAGACTTTTAAAAGCTCTGAAATGTCCCTGGCTTAGCAGGCTGACTTGATACCATCTAAGTTAAGAATTTTATTCTATTTATCATAAACTCCCTGTCTCCTTTTAAAAAATTGGCGCTTTACATTCATGGAACTATTTAGTACCCTCAGAAAATACTGATGTGGACAGATGAATTACAGTCAATGAGTGAAAGTTCCGAGAAGCAGATTTCAAAGTATTTTAACCATGTGACCTGTTCGAAATAACAGCCTTTTGATCATCAGGAATGTTTAAGGTGAAGCTAGATGACTATTTGATGGAAAACTGAGCACATTTGGAAAGTCATGTCATTCTATAGAACATATAGTTGGTATACATTACCAATTTACATTTTGTATGGCCGTATTGGTTTTTTCCCACTCAGTTTGATAGTAGATTAAACCATGCCATGGTACCAGAAAGTTACATTAAGGAATAATAATATATATGGTAGCTGTGGTTGCCTGTACAAGACCTGCACAAGATTAATCCAGTCAACATTCCAGCATGGAGGTGGGAGGGGTTCATGAGTCCCCACCTTAACTGAGAAACTACAGGAAGCTGACAGCTTTGGGGGAGGGAGAGTCAACTTTCTTTTAGGGTGTGCCTCTTGGTAAGTCAATCACACTCTAGTGGATGGTCCCAGAGTTAGATGCTTATAAACAGCACAAATTGAACTAGATGTATTTTAAAAATAAAGAAAGAGGACATGAAATTGGGGGGGAGGTGCAGGGAGGTACAGGTGGATCTGAGAGGAGTCAGGGTTAAGAGTGGAGGGTGAATGTGATCAAAATAGATCACATAAAATTCTCAAAGAAATAATAAAACATTTTATTGAAGAAATGATGCTGTCTACATACTCTTGGGTTTGTGGCCATCCATTGGAGTATGGTTGACTCACTAGGGGGCCATATCCTTAAAGAAAACTGATTTTCCCTCTCCTGGAGTTGTCAGTTGCCAACAGTGCCAGCACTAATTTGATTTGATGAGTTTTATAAAAAGAAGGGACACATAGTTGGGGGAGGGGCAGAGAAGAGGGTTGTGGATCTGGGAGGAGCTGGGGGAGGAGATGACTATGATCAAAATATATTTGTGAAATTCTTAAAGAATTAATAAAAATGAGGGAAAAAAAAGAAATGATGGTATATAAAAGGCTGTCTCAGCTGGAAAGATGGCTTATTAGTTAAGAGCATTTTCCTGCTCTTCCAGAGGACCTGGTTTCAGGTTCTAGACTCACATGATAGCTAACCACCATCTATAACTCCAGTTCCAGGGGATCTGATTCCATCTTCCTGCCTCCATGGACACTTCATGTATGTGGAGCATTAACATACAGGCAGGCAAAACACTCATAAACATAAAATAAAAAGAAATAGTAAATAAAATGAAACAGTTTGTGATTATTGTAGATTCACTCCTGGGGCAGGATAGGATATTTTCTCTTTATAAACCATAAATGCCCCAGTCACCCTGCTACAGAAAAGTTTTTGTGATCTTTGGCCTAGGCATGATGTCAGTAGAGTCCACAGGATAGAAAAGTATTCTGTAAACCAAGCCTTCAGTTTCCCTCCCTCTTCTCTTCCTCTCATGTAGCTCTCTCAGGGACTCTTTGGGGCTAACACCCCTTTACCAAGGGAGAAGTTGTACAGTCACAAGGAGTGATGACTTTAAGTCCCTCGCTCTTTCCCTAATACTTCATCAGTCAGCACTAATGGAGAACCAGCATGTGTTTTGTTCTGGGAAGAGAGATACAAGCTTCCTCCTCAGAATCAGTGCTGAGATTGTTTGCATTGCTAGAAATGAGTTTGGGTCCAATGATGGAGAAGAAGGCACCGGGAATGGAAGGATGTTGACTCCTCAATATGATGGAAAGAACATACAGGTGCTAGTGGTGTGTTGTAAAACTTCAGCATCTTACAAAGGAGCCAGGGCCAGTCCTATTATGACATTTCATATGATTTCTGATTTCTTTCCTTTATGACTGGTTGGGTTCCCCAGAATCTGTCTTACATCATTTAACAGGGGAATATTTTACTTTTGAAAAATGTTAAGGTCCACACATTTGATGTCCAGGTTTTGGAAACACAGGATAATAAACACAGGGTTCTGCACAAACAGTGGTTCTTGAAACAAACTAGTGGCTCTGCCTATATTCCCAAGTAGGAATTCCTGACTGTGCTTCTGGCTGTGGAAACAATCCACACAATCAAAGGGCAAAGTAGTTAGTAGATCATTTGGTTATAAAACTGTTGCTGAGTAATGTTCCAGTTACAGTGGTTCAGGTGGCCATACATCCTAGGTTTCTAGGGTTGTGTTTAGAAATACTCTGTCCCTTTGCCAATCCATGCATCATAGATATGACTAAGAGTTTCCATGAGGAAATTCAGCAACTTTGGTGAGGAGGAAGAAGACAGAGGATGATTTACAGGAAGGAAAAGCCAACAAACACCAACTACTCAGGACCCAGCTGGAATTGGTGGATACATATATCCACAACTTTCATATGGCCAGAGTGGAGGGTAGCCTGAAATTGCTGTATCACATCCTTATCATCCTGCTTGAATTTGGCTTAGGGAAAATAAAAGCCATTTTTTTATTCCTTGAATGGCACAGAGAAACCCAAATCTGTTATGATTTTAATGCCAGACACATTAAAATCCAAAATGGAAGGTGTTTGAGAGCCAGAACTCAGAAAAAGAGATGTGTATTTCTCCAAAGGATATGGTATCTTACTTCTACTCTGAAGGCAATATCACAGTTTTTAAAGAACAAAGATCAAATTAAATGTTCAGGGCTACAACATGCTGTTGCCAAATATGTCAGTATATTTATGAACAATTCATAATTTGAACTGTTTTCCAGACAGCTGGTCATATGTACGTTAAAGCAGTCGTAATAACCTGTCAGGAGAAATTTCCTACAGCACATTCATTGGAGAAAATACGGGTGAGCGTGGCAGCCTTTGCAAACCCCCACTAGATTCCTTTATCTTGCCAGAGGCTGCCACTATGCCTGTAAAATCCACAGAAAACCCAGAGATCAAAGTTTAATGTGCTTCCTCCTTGTAAATTTACTCCCTACTGTGAAGACTTTGGGCTACAACCATGTATTTATCTCTAGAGTTACACCAGCCCAGCCTAGGATATGTTTGATGAAATCAGCCAGATCTGTAGCATGTGAACCACAAATCTCATGTGCATGATGGGAAAATTTATCTCACTATGAAGTCTCCCTAGCAAAGGAATCTCTTGATTCTTGAGACTGAAGATTCTTGATAATACAGTGAAGGCTGGGCTGGCGGTGTAAGGCAGAGACAGGCTAGAATGCAGATGGATGGCATTTTACACCTGGTTTCCTCATACACTAGATGTGTGCTTAGGCGAGTGACTTCTATAGTCCCAGCTTTCTCTTTTTTCCCCTCCTCTTCTTCTTCCTCCTCCTCCTCCTCCTCCTCCTTCTCCTCCTTCTCCTCCTCCTTCTCCTCCCCCTCCCTCTCTTCCTCCTCCTCCTCCTCCTCCTCCTCCTTCTCCTCCTCCTTCTCCTCCTCCTCCTCCTCCTCCTTCTCCTCCTCTTCTTCTTCTTTTCTTTTCAGTAACTGAAATAGTAGTGCATGCCTCGCATTTTCAGAGTGCCTTAGTTGCAAACTTTTAAAGAAGTTACAAAGAAAAATGTATTAGGTGCCTTGTGACCGAGTTATGCAAAAACTGTATTCCTTTAGCATCTATACTTGACAAAATCTGTGGGTCTTAGGAACGAGTAAGCTTAAACAGCCGTGATTTACTTAACAACTCAAATGTAGAAATAACCCCCGTGTCCGTCAGTACACGGATGGATAACGGGGTAAAGTGCACAATACAATGCAACATTATTTTGCTCTAAAAAGGAGATTTTAACATAGACTATAGCATGGATAAACTTTAAAATATATTACACTAAATAAAGGAGCCCAGTTACAGAGGGACACCCTGTGTCATTCCATTTACATGAAGAGCCTAGAGGAGTCAAAGTCATAAAGACAGGAAGTAGAATGGTGATTGCAAACGCTGGGAGTAAGAACAGGGAGTTTCTGTTTAATGGACAGAACAGAGTTGGGATGATATAACAAGAGGTGGAAGCTTCTTACCAATGTGAATGTGCTCACTACTCTTGCAGTATGCACTTGAATACAGTTAAAATGGCAGCATTTATGCACGTTACCATGATACAAGGCTCCGTAAATAAAAAATCACGATTTGTGAGTTGACCTGCTTTCATCTTACTTGTCTTCTCCATGTATTTCTCTGTTTTGTATTACCAAATAATCAATTCTTAAAAGAAGCATTGATCTTACAAAATGTCTGTAAGTGCCATCTGAAGAAATTATACCAAGGAATCTGGATTCTAGGAAGAACACGAATGTTTGGAAATTCGCTAGTGTCTGCCTGCTCATGAAGATCGCCCATACTTTAGGAGTCTGAAGAAATGGTGCCTGGTGATCACTTTGCGGGTAGACGACATTGCTACTCATGATTGTTTTTCATGGCTTCAGCTGAGAGAGTTTAGGACATTCTGCAGCATTTACATGTTAACTAATTTTTTTTTCTGGGTTGCATTCTTATGTGTTCTATCTTGGCTGTACTAATTTTCTCTATGATTCTAGGTGATTATCTATGGTGAGCTTGCAGTAAAAGAACCACACATCTTAATTCACTCCTTTCTTAAATTATCTGTAAGGAAAATATCACATACATCATTTCAGAAATTAGTCAAGTTTTCCCTAACTACCACACAACTGTAATTTATTCATCAGCAATTTTCAGGCACATTTAAAAGGAAAGCAAGTTCCAGAGACATGGTCTGTATGAATCTCTATGTTTGGGTGTGTGCTCTATTTAGTGTGTGTGTCTGTTCTCTCTAAATCATTTTCCTTTTACCAGGGCACTAGTATGCATTGGATCAGAGACTTCCCTCCCCATTTTAATGTGATTACTATGCAAAGACACTCATTTGAAGTCAGCCATATTGATAGTTTCAGATTCTGGAGCTCTTCTGAGCTTAGATGTGAACACTTGGAGAAGCGAAAGTAAATAAGGAGATTAAATAGCTCCATTGAACCGAAAACACACTTTGGTTGCTTGTTGGACCCTTGATTGTACCTGAGGGTGTGGTGGACAAACCACCAGTGCACATTTGGGAGCATGGATTCACATGCACCTAAACTTTACAGTACTTATTTGTCATGGGTTGAATTAAATTCTCCCCCAAAATGTACAATGAAATAGTCACTTAAAAATATGACCTATACCTCTTACCTTAGGGCATGAGATGATGTAGCAAGAAGACTGGTACATTGGTGTTGGGCATTCTGCCCTCAAAAACTATCAGAAACTTGTTTTCTTTGTGAATTATTCAGTCTGTGGCATTCTGTTACAGCAAACAGACTGAGGTAGTCCTTAGAGTAATAACAGGGTAGAGTGGGACAAACACAATGCACGTCCAGGCTGGCCCACCTGCAATCTAGCCACACTGAAGAGGCTCTGAATGCCAAATCAGACCTACTAACAAATTTTCATTTGCTACACTCTCCCAAGTAAAGCATTAGAGTGTGGAGGTTCATGAAGTACAGAGCATAAGAACACTGTTACCTATGCCATGTGAATTTCAAGAACACTGTAACCTCGGCCGTGAGGATTGTCTAACTGTGGAGAATGAATTAATCCAGGTGAGCAAATTTCTTTCACTCCCAAACCATGCGTAAGGTGATCACAAGCAGGGTCACTGTAACTGGTCTATGCCTCCAGGACCTCGAACTCTTAGGGAAGCTTCTTTCTAGCTTCTGTCCATACTCTGGTGCTGACATGTCCCCTGGTTCCTATCTCAGGGACCTTTTTGAAGTGTATTTCTCTGCTTTTGCCCAGAGTTCCTTTTGCAGCATGGACCTATAAGGGATTTTCTTATTCACAGTCCCCACCTTGTCCTATGAGACAGTCTGGCTTCCATGGATTCCAAGAAAATGTCTCTCCAGGCCTGATGGTGGTAGATCTTGTGAAAGCCTGTGAAAGGAAAGTTAACCGGTGCATAGATCTTCTCCCTTTCCCCGTGTCTGTCCTTGCTCAGTTGCTGATGGTAAAGCTTTGGGATCATCTACCCTCTGTCCTCCCTTAGGGCTAAAGCCAAGACACTGGTGTTTGGAGACACAGTAGTATGTGTATTTCTGGTTATGTAGATCTGTTAACTAGGAGGTTTGAAAAGGACTCCTGTTCTACCAGTGTTTACTTGAAATTCTGCTGTTCTTAAATCCTACTGTTTTTCTAGATGAAAGACAGTTCTTTCAGAAACACAATGCTGATATCTGTGTTTTGAAAGAGAATTTTTTATATGGCTGGTTCAGATTAAATTCTAGTGAGTGAAAAAGAATATTTTTGAGAGAAGTTTGAAGTTGTAGTGAGGAGTTCACTAAATTCTTGAATATGGCTATTTATGTTAAGTAAATCAAATTTGTTGGGAGTAAACATAAGTTGCCATTTATAATCTTTATGTTCCAATAATATTTAAGTATAAGCCTTTAATGATTTACATTTTGCATTGTATTAACTTTATAATATTTTGGCCAACATAGAACTCTATAAACAGATTCAGTAACTGAATCGCCATTGAGAAAGCAGCAGGTAAGTTACAGACTGTTGGCAACTGGTTAGTATTATTATTACTATTAATTAATCATTGTTGCTATAAGTAAATACTATTATTTACTTCTCTTTTTTTTAGTCAACTCAAGACTTCAATTACTTTTAAAAATAATATCAACTCTCTTCCATGGATGTCTTCTTCTTGTCTGCAAAAATTCCAGGCTACCATTCTGTATTTAGCTGTCCAGGCTCCCAGTTCTCCTCTGGTCTGGAACAGTTTCTTGGTACTTCCGTATTGTGCATGACCTTAAAGTTTGGAAGAGCACTGGTCAGGAATCTTGTAGAATGTCCCTCAGCCTAGGTTTGCCTTATCTTTTTGTCTTGATTCAATGTGGTTACAAGAAGGAAAACCATAGAAGCAACACCCAGTTCTCATCACATGAGGGTCCTTGCTAGCTTCTGTCAGACATTTCCCATCTCATGCTCTGTTCTTTGAGAATAAACCACAAACCTGGCCAATCCTAGGGGCAGGGATGAGAAGAGAAATAATTTATCTCCACTTCCTAGGGGTAAAGCTGTTATTCTGAATTCATTAAGGAAACCTTGGGACTCCTTTTTTAAAAAATATTTTTTTGTCTCTGGTTTGCTTAAGCTAATATTGGAGTTTATTGGTTAACATCTTGCAAAATATCATATTCCTACACATCCCTTATTATTTCCCATTCTTTCATTCTCTAAAATGATTATGGTCTGCTCAAAGTCATATTGCATGCTTCATATCAATTCTGGAAGGAGCTTGGTAACTAACTTGCTTTTTGTTTGTTGTTTAACTAGAACCGAGTTACTGCTTGTTTGACAAATACAACCCAGGTGCTAACCCTCTCCCACTTGTTACAGAAGGGAAGAATGTGAGGAAGGAGAGATACTCTGCTACTGAACAAATCATCTTTATTTTAGGATTGGCTCTTCTTCACGAAACGGGGCCCTTCTAAGAATATGTAATTATAGATACAAAAGTCCAGCGCAGCAAATTGGCTCCTTTTGTTGATATGGAATTTAACAGATGTTTGAGGAGCTCTGTCTTGAGACTTAAGCTACATTTGGTGCTATATCACTTAGCATATTTATTTCCAGAGAGCAGTACACTGAATGAAAGTGCTTCTTTATCCCCAAAGTAGAGCTAACTAGGTATTTGATTTTATTCAGTAAACATTTGGTTATTGGAAAACTATCACAGCGTAGGCCCTAACTTGGGGCTTGAATTCACCTAGAATAAAATATGACCCTAGTTTCCAGAGGCTTCCTGATAGCAGGGCCTCCTAGCCCACAGGGAGGAGAGGAGGCTGGAGGAGACAGACCAGCAGGACTCATCTACGCTGAACTGCATGTGAAGATGGAGTCAGCTTAGATTCTGCACCTGTCTGGGAAGATGACGAAGTGATTAGTTCTTCATAAATTTCGATTTGGGATTTATGGACCATCTCTCTGTAACTCCAAGTCTTGTGTTTTCTTTTAAAAATGCAAAGAATCTTCTTCCCTCTCACATTAGGTTATCTCTAGACTTGCCCCTCAATATTCTATGTTGTCATCACGTATTTAAATTTACCTCAAAACCTAAATGTTTTTCAGAATTGTCAGCTTCTGAAATCTAACAATACACACGAATGCACAGGTGTGTGGGTGCGCACGCACATGCGCGCACACACACACACACAGAGAGAGAGAAACACAAACACCAAACACACCACACTCCTAATTCCTCATCCTCTTCATAACCTTATAGATCCAATGAACCAGCCCTTGACTCGGTCAGAATTAATCAAATCTTCTGGTTCTTTTCTTCTGCTGCAAATTGGTTTTGCTGAAAACATTTCCATTTCCAGGATTCTTAGTCAAAAAAAAAAAAAAAAGAATAAAATAAATTAAATGACTGGTTGAACTGCTCCTAGATGTCTCACCCCACAGTACAGCAAATTATCCCTCCTGGCAGAGATAATGCTTGAAAATGAGCATTTAGGCATGTTACTGATGGAAAGTTGTGGCACACAGAGTGGGTTTCCTAAGCCCCCAGAGACAAATTTTGCAAAGCTCACACTGCTGTGATAATCTGCCTCTCCCTATGGCTCACACAGCTGCCAAAGCCACTTTTGCAGGCACAATGCCAGGCCTTGGGCATCCTATAATTTCTTGACTGTGGGGACTACTGCCTGGTCATAAGGGTTATTTGTTTCACTGATTGAACATAGGACAGTACCTGGATTTCTTTGTAAAAAAATATCAAAAACCTGGGGAAATTTCCTCCTGCTATTCATCCAGATCCAGGGTCATTAAATGCCTGGAAAGCACCACAAAGAGTCTCCAATGAGTCAGCTCAGCTCAGCCACTGAGTGTATATATAGCCATAGACCCTGTGGAAATGAATGGCCATGGCGTAGTTCCAATAACACTACCTGTGAACACTGCAGTCTAATGGTTTATAACTTTTATGTATCAGGAGAGATCATTTTTTCCTTTAATTAAAAAAAATTATTCATTTGTTTTTATTTTAAAGGGAAGGCCTGCCTTTTGTAAGCATACCTGTGTTGTGCAAAGCCCCTGGAGGTCAGAAGAGGGTATGGAATTGCCTGAACTGGAATTACAGAAGGTTGATAGCTGCCATGTGGGTGCTGGGAACTGAACCAATATCTTTTGCAAGAGCAGCCAGTGCTCTTAACTGCTGAACCATCTCTCCAGCCCTCTTTTGATTTTTTTTTCACGTTTTAAGAAGGTTAAAAAAAAAAACTTAGCTCACAAGTACACAAATCAGCTGGGCCTAGTCTCCTAGTCCCAGTTGGCCAACCTATGATTTAGACAAATACAAAGAAGTGCTTTGCTCCCAGGTGGTCTTAGGAACATTGCTGGCTTACAGCTACAGGAGAGATTGCTTTGTGTTCTCTGTGGTGTGTGATGGTAAATTAACTAACTGAGGATTCTGAAGGGCAGCCCCCAAATCAGGGAACAATAAAATACAGCAACTGTGTGAGGGCTGTAGCAGAAATTGTGGAATTTAACCAGCTGACCTGAAGCGAAGTTTCTAATTGGTTCCAGAATGCTAGTGCTCTGATTTCAAGATCTAATAGCTTCTATTATTCTGTATTTGTGAAATAGGTTAAGATAATTGATAGGAAGATATGGTTTGTGTGGTCGTAGGGAATTCTGTCACCCTCTAAGCCTCAATGTGACCAACAAGGATGAATTTTATTTCATAGCCTAATCCACTACCCGGACAAGATTCAGGTGGGGACTGTGAGCTGCATGAAAGCCCCACTTAGACTTCATTACTGCAGAGGCTGAGTTGTCTCCTTTCCTTTCTCTCCCACTCAGTAGGAAAAGGAAGAAGAAAGAGAGGTAGCAATAATGATTACCACTTCCTAAAAATATTCTCCCACTGTGCTATGGGGTTAAAAGTATGCCTAGCTCCAACCTGCATTTTCTTGCCTATACCTTCCTCCAGGATTTTGGCAGGTTCTTTAAACTCCATGTGTCTCTGTTTCTTCATCCATAAAATAGAATTGTTTTGAGGATAGTGAGTTTAAATATGCAAGGTGCTTAAAATAGTACTTTGTAGGCTACATGTGGTGACATAGATCATAAGACGGAGGCAGATGATTGCAAGTTCAAGGAAGCTTAGGCTATATAACAAGATCCTGTCACAAGGAGGCATACCCGAAAGCAAGCAAATGAACAAAGCCAGGTCTGTTGGCACAGGCCTGAAATCCAAGAAACTTGGGAGGCTGATACAAGAGGTCTCAGATTCACATGGTAAAGTCAATGAAATCCTGCCTTGAAATGAAAATAAAAAAGGGGGATTTGCGTTCCTTCGCTCAATGGTAGTATGCTTATCTAGCATGTGTAAGCCCCTAAATTCAACCCCCAGTGCCTCTGCTACCAAAAAGGTACTTGGTGCATTGTATTTGCATTCTCTCATCAACCTTAGAAGGACCCTTGCAAGCAGGTGCTGCGTGAGGGCACCAAGCTTCGCCGAAGTGACTTGTGATGGTGATGCCACTGGAACTGAAAGCCAGGTCTCCCATTCTCTCAACTGTGACTGATGCCACTGTAAGCTGTTGTGGCATCTCCCTTAGTGTTTATTGTTTAGCCATAATACTGATATTTCTACTTCTGTTTGGAAAATACTGAAAGTTTATATCTACGTGGGTCTTAGAATTGAACTTTCAGTTATGGTGGGGTCACATGATTTTACTTTTTTACTTTACTTTGTGATAGGCTGTATAATAGCAATAAAAGTCTAGACCCCATGGTCCAGGACTGGGATTTCCACCCTCTGTTGTCACATTTACCCTTCGAAGAATACATAACAGCATATTAATTGTTGCTTTGTACCAGGAACCCAAAGCCGTGGAGACTTGCTTTAGACTGTGGGAAGGGGGCTGGGGACCCCAGGAAAAAAGTGTGTTGGAGATCTAAGTCCTGTCCCCAACTCTAAAATGAGTCACCTTGGAGGGCCTGGGGCAAAAGGAGCTGATGGAGAAAGGAGGCTATGTACAGGACAAGGGATGCATGGAGAGGCAGTGATATCCCTTTACCTACATTTACCCGCATGCCATTTGGAGTGCCCTATGTACCCTTCTGCTTGAGCAACTAACAGCTCTTCTATTTCTCTGCCTTAACAAAAAACCCACTGAAAGTCATCAAACTCCTTTCTCTGCCTCAGTACTTCCCAGACTCCTGTCCTCCCCGCCCCCGCATTAGCCGCCACCCTCCCCAGTTTTGAATGTTCATCTCCCAAGTATAAATGCTCATAAAGATGACATCAAGCAGGTCTGAACTCACTCCAATTAGTGCCCGTGTTCTGCAATTCCAGCTCAGGTGGGTGCGGAATGGGCAATGTGATTTTATTTTATCTACTTTCCATTATCTTTGATGGACTTTACAGCAGCAACAAAATCATCTGCTCTGGTACATGACGCCGTGACTTTCACACTCGGTTGCCACATCTCCCTAAGCAGACCACACATAAAAACACAGCATGCTATTACAGAGGCTGAAACTGAGGAAATCTCCAAGAGCAAATGGGTCTCAGGAATCTGTGTAAAGAAGTTCAGCCTTGCCAGTGGGACCCTGTCACAGAGCTGAGGATAGGCCACTGTCACAGCTGAGGATTGGCCCCTATCACAGAGCAGGGAAAGTCTATTAGAAAACCTGGTGGAATCAAAGCTTTCTTCCTGATCCCAGAAACCAGTGCCATACTGAATCAGGAGCTGTCCAGCAAAAGTCAATATCACATGAAATGAGACAGCCCTTGTGCTATGGGTGGCTGGCACTGGCTCAACATGAATCTCTTCTACTGGACAGCCTGAGTCTTCTTTCTCTTCCCCTGGGGCGAGTCTCAACCACATCACACCCAGCGCTGTGGGATAGACCTTGTGGATAGCCGTCCTTAACTTGACTATACTCTTCTCAAAAACAAGCTGTGTAACTCATCTTCTTTACTTCAAAACTGACAGGGAGACAGGGGCTTGGGCAAAACAAACCTCATATTAGGAATAAAATGTTGGAAAGTATCATACATGGGAAATCACAGTGTCATTAGAGTAGCTAATTAGGGTTCGCAATTGACAATATGATCTCAGCAGAGTAGAAACTGAATGCGAAGCAGACAGTTATTGTTATCAGTTAAGCATATGACTGTGCAGATGCTAGCAGTTTCCAAATGATGCAATTCAGAATGTGGTGGACACTCTCCGACTGTGTTGGACTATTCACAAACTGAGCAGTGACAAGCAATGGTTTGCCTCTCCAAGGCCCAATATATGGTTTGTTCAGAAGAGGCGCTTACTGTGCATGTACTGATTCATGTACTGTGTGTGTACATGAATCAACTCACAACTAAACACAAAAAGGTGCTGTAATATACATTATATTCATAATTGAAAAGCTGGCTCTGGAAGTGGGGTTAACCTCCATTTCACACTCAAGCATGTTTGTCTCAAATTGTCCTCTAAGGTCCTCATCTGGGGATGGGTTGGTCCTCTAACTCTGTGACAGGGAGGGAAGAGAACTATAAACAGGCCAAGAGTTAAAGCATTGTGTCTTTGAAAACAACTAGAAGGTAACTAACTCCAACAGAGGTTACTGCTGTTTATCCCATAATATAACATGTCTGCAGTGGGAAAGAGAAGTTGGAAGTTCAGTCCTGGGAAGCTCAGCCATGGAGAGAAAGCTCAGTCAGGAGCCTCAAGTGCTGTCTCAGCTTCCCCAGTTGGTTTCTGCTGGGTGTTGTGAGTGCCGGATTTGATAAAGTTATGCCTGCTGCTGTTAGTTCTTTTGCTTAGAACCTCACTAGAGAGGACAATCTGTTTTGCCTAAGACTCTCTCAGTCCAAAACTCCTCAGGACTCTCCAGTTGATTTCAGCTAGATGTTTGTAAGGTTCTGATTGGTTGAGCTCTGCATTTAATTGTTCTTCTTCTTGGATGTCTCACTTGAGGGGACACTGCTCTGCCTGGGAACTGCCTCAGTTAGGATCTCCAGCTGATGGCCTCAGTGGGGTTTCCTCCATCGATTTCTGCTAGATGTTTCGAACACCCAATTTAAAGTTTTCTATTGTCTATCTACATATTTATCATCTATCTATCATTTATCTATCTATTTTCTATCTTCTCTTTACCTATAAATAATCTATCTATCTATCACTTATTTATATCTACTTATCACCTACTATCTGTCTATCATCTTCTGTCTATATCTATCTAACTAACTACGTACTTATCACATTCTATTTATTCTTTTACTTTGGCTTGCTACATTCTTAACAAATCCACTACTTCAAAACCTAAAACATGACTCTTGGAGACCATTCTCTGGACTGTACAGAACAGGTGCTCAAAAATATGAAAGTTTCAGAAAACGACACTGGTGAATTTTAGAGAGCTTGGAGTCCAGGAATGCAATTCCTTTAATTCTCCCACTATGTAATGTATGTAATGTGTGTAATGTGTGTGCATGTTCTCTATCTTATCTGCCATCTCGGTCAACACTGTGATTCATCTCTTCCAGTTTCTTTCATCTTTAGTTTTTCACACTCTTTCCCTTTTACTCTCATGTTATTCAGCAAGCACACCACCCTTGGCACACATTAATTGCTTTCAATCATCATCATAATAAATTGTGAGGCAGCTTGTTTATAAAACATGGGATCTTCTCTTCAAAAGTCACTACAGGGAAATGCAGAGGGCCAAAGCCACAGCTCGGGTAAAGAAGATTCCTGAAGACCAGATGGACAGAGAGTGTGGCCTGAGTGTGGTCCTGCTGTGATTTACTGGGCCAATCAGCTCACCAGTGGATTTTATGGTGAATCACATCGTCAGCATCTCTTATACAAAATACGTAAGATGTGAAGTTCACGGTTTGGCTCCCTTTACATCATAATGAGCTTTATGGGGATGTGACCCAAGTTTAAATATGAAAGTCACATATACCCTATGCACACAGCCAGAAGGCAATTTTATACTGTGTTTTTACCATA
The DNA here is from genome assembly GCA_035773235.1 of Eospalax fontanierii. Lineage (NCBI taxonomy): Eukaryota > Metazoa > Chordata > Mammalia > Rodentia > Spalacidae > Eospalax > Eospalax fontanierii. Next base: position 44,048,860 of record CM069539.1, on the reverse strand, counting down.
CATAAATTGTGACTGACACATCACATGAAGTCAGCTGTGGAATTTTTCCATTTGTGGAGTTATGTTGGTATTCCGATTTTGGATTTTGAATTTTTAAATTAGGAATGTCTAACACGTATTACATTCTTGTGGTGCACAGTGATGTTGATCAAGACCTTGACCCTTATCCTGGTTAGTGCCAACTCATATCTGACCCTGTTCCTGTGGCTATCCTCCAACTCCAATTAAAGTTCTTTCTTGAACATGTTTTAACCGTAAAACTGTCATTAAAATCTCTCATGGGTCCTTGCCAAGGGAATTCAGATGATGGGTCAAACACAAACTCAGCTGGATTCCAGTCTCTGAAAAAGGCCTGGTGAATCAATGTCTTCACAAGAATTCTTCCTTCCCACTGGGGAAAGATGCTTTGATACATCTGAAAACCTATACTTCCAAGGAGAAAGCAGACAGCCTTTCTCTCCCTATTATTTGATATGTTGGTAATTAGAAAATGTATGGACTTTTGAAAATGAAGGGTTAAACGGACTCTAACCGATAAGGGAGAATTCCTCCAGGAAACTCCTTGGAGACGCTTGTAATTAATTTGATCTTCTCCAGTCATTAACTTAGAGTCATAGTGTCTCTGCTGCACACTGCTCTATTAATTCACTGGAGATCACTTCCTGGGATTCATTTAGTTAAGCAGCACTGTTGGATTACATTTTAAAACCCTTAAAACTGGTTATAATTGATGTCTGTTTACAGAAGCTTACTTTAATGGGGGTCCAAGCAGGATAGAAGACGTGCCGGCCAGTCTTAGAGTTTGGTTTATGTACAGCTCAGCTCTGAAAGTACTATGTTGAATAAAAACATTGCTGATGAAATAATTACTACTAAAACTCACTGCTTTAATGTTAATATTAATAATAGGGTCTAAGCGGGGGAGCATCTCTCTTGTCACAGTGAAAATGACTGATTGGAAACCATGTGTCTCCCTGGAAACACACATGTAAGCAGCCTTAAAAGCATGCACTTGACTTTCAAGTACACTGCATACAAGTAATAATGAAATGGGGAAGATTTTGTGAAGAGCAGCTGTGGGTATAGGATTTTGTAAGATTCTGATTTCTCTCCTGAAGAAAGTAAGGACTACCTTTCATTTCCCCTGACTGCCCTTGTTCCAAATCCACGATAGAGTGGGCTGGCAGGGAGTCATGGCTGGGCCACTGGCTTAAAAACCTGATCTCAGGCCTGGGGACCTCTCAGGCTTGAATTTCTTGGATTTTTAATGATGATCAGAATCATAGAATCCATAATTTATACTAAGGTGGGGGCTGGTGTGGGGAAAGTTGTCTTTTTTTCTTCTTCTATTAAACAGAAAAGCAAGAACTGCCTCAGGTGTACATTTGACCTTTTCTATTTATTTCACCAGACCAGCTTTTCTCTGCCTGGCCAAACTTTACCTTTCCTTCAAAGTTCAGCCTTTGGCCTAACAGCCTCCTCTAATAATCCTTCTCTGACAATAGAAGCAAATACTTTGTTGTTGCAGAGACATTTGCAGCTTTTCAACCAATTTAGGATGCCTCCTTGGATTTATTCCTTGGGACAATTCTTTGTAATATTTAACATGCTTTATGTTAGTCACCAATACATTCACAAGCATATACACACATATAAACACACACAGTCAGTCCTTTGCATCCAAAGGCTTCACATGTGCAAATTCAACCGCATAGTTAAAATGTTTATACAAACTGCATCTGTATCGAAAATGGACAGACTTCTTTTTACGGTTCCATAAGCAATACAGCACAGTAGCTACACACACATTTACGTTTTATTAGGTGTCTATTAGGACAATCTAGAGATGATCTTAAGAATACAGGGAGATATGGGCGTGTGGTATGGAAGCGTTGTGACATTTTATTTAAGGGACTAAGCATCTGCAGATTTTTATAATCTTGGGGAGATCCTGGACCCATTCTTCTGCGGATATCAAGAGATGACTGTCTTTGCACAGGTGTGCATAGCACACACACACACACACTCTGATGCTATGATAAACACTGGCCAAAACCAGCTTAGAGGAGGAAAGGGTTTATTTGGTGTACATGTCCAGGTCACAGTCCATCACTGAGGGAAGTCAGAGCCTGAACTCAACAGGAATCTTGAAGCAGAAACCATGGAGGAATGCTGCTTGGTGACTTGCTCTCTGGCCCCCTCTCAGCCTGGCACTTAGTTATACATCTCAGGCTCACCTGCAGAGGGATGCTACTGCTTATAGTGGGATGGATCCTCCTCTTTCAATGAAAAGAATGAGGACAGTCCCTCACAGATATGTCCACAAACCAACCTGATAAGTAAAATTACTCAACTGAGACTCTTGTTTTGTTTTTAGAATGATTCTAGGTTATGTCAACTTCACAGTTAAAGCTAGTTAGGACAATGGACAACATCCTCACATAAACCCTTAATTAGGCTTTGCTGTGTATAGGCACAGCTCTTGGTTCTGTGGATACAACAGTGTGTTAACGTCCTTGTCCTCATGGACCATCTCCCTTTTAGGATGAGGTTGGTGATAGGACTTTGGGGAATAAATAATCAACAAATGATTTTTAGTATTCTGTCAGGTACAGTAAGAACAATCAGAAAATGAAGCAGAAGTAAGTGATAGTGTGCACGTGTATGAGTGTGTGTGAAGTGACATGAGAATCTGTCAGTGTGCTTTCACTTACAGTGAACATAAACTGTGACAAGCCTATCCTAAGTAGAAAATATCATTAAGTCAAAGTACGTTTTAATATACCTCATCCATTGCACACCTAACTTAACACTACTCACTGCAGGGGAGCCACTGTTCTCCTTGGTGATCACATGACTGGTTGGGATCACATGACTGTGGTTTGATGCCCAGGTCAGCACCGACACAGGGCAATATTGCATCTTATTAGTCTGTGTAAAGATCCCAATTCAATATTCACAGTATAGTTTCTGCTGAATGGTTGTTGCTTTTACTCCATAAGAAGAGGAAAAATTCTAAAACTAACTACAGTAAATTGGAGATCATCTGTAATTGGTTGCATGGCTCAAAGGCCAATATTAAGTTATATCAGAATTTTTTCTTTGGAACTTCTCCATTTCCTTTGTTCAATAAATTGTATTCAAAACTAAAAATGTCTTAACTAAGAAAATACTTTTCTGATCTTTAAAAATCACTTAAGGGGCTGGATAGATGACTCAGTGGTTAAGGACACTTACTGCTCTTCCAGAGGCCTTGGGTTCAATTCCCAGCACCCAAATAGCAGCTAACAACTATCCATCTGTAACTTCAGTTCCAGGGAATCTGGCACCCTTCTCTGGCTTCTGCAGGAATTGCACAAATGTGGTGTACTTACATACATGCAGGTAAAACACTCATGCACATAAAATAAAAATAATAAAATAAAATAAATCTACTTAGGATCAAAGCTAAAGTTACAGTTTAAGGAATACATTCAGAATAAAATACTATATAGTATGTGATTGAAGCATTTACGAAACAAGACATTATTAGTGGAAAGATAAAATACTAAAAATTATCAATAATTAACTTGGAGTTATAAGATCATGACTGATTTCAAAACACAATTTTTATTAGTAGTGAAAGAGGAAGAAGAAATATTTTTTCCTTCATTTCATGACAAATCAAATAAGATTTAGTTTTATTATTTTTTTGACTATTAGTTTAAAAACGGACCACATCTTTATAATAATAAAAGGCATCTGTAGAAATGTGGCCTGATTTTCTGGAGACAGAATATGGTTTCACAACAAGAGGAAAACAAATTGCCACAATCATTTTTAACGTGATCTCATGTTGGGTGAGCCGAACACCATGCCTTAGGAAACCCATAGAAACTTGTCTGTTTTCAGTCAAATAAAAGTGAAGGGAAATGATTTTCTGAGAAATAGCACTCTTGTTGTCAGAACAGAAGAGAAAAGGAGTTGGGTACTATTCGCAGAAAATGCACCGGGTAATTTTGTTAAGTATATGTTATAAGTTCCAATACATTTTATATTTTAAAAAAGTCTAATGCCATGATTCATGTAGGTTGGAAAAAACCTCTCAAAACAACTAGAACTGTACTATAAAGTGCATACCGTGAGATTTGAAAGTAAAGAAATTTATGGTCTACATGAGAATTCTGCATATTTCTAGGCTGGTGACTTCAAAGTTTTCCCAGTGTGGTATTGATTGGTGTATTATTATGCTTCCTTAAGTATTAAAAATGAAAAATCTTTGTCACTTATGAAAAGGAGCCCCAGACTGCTTGTCACCACTGCCCTTAGCTGCTGTATGCTTATTATTCCTGGACTGCAGAGCTGAACAGTGATCAGATGCAGATTTCATCAGTGAACTTTTACTATATAGAGGTACATATTTCCCCACTAGGGAAAAGAAAAGACAACTAAGATCTAACACAAAGCCTCTGATGGAACACGAGATCATTGGGCTTTCCATATGCTGTGACCATGGACGTGGTACATGACACACACAGTTCAGGGACACTCATTTCTGTCTGAGAAGGCCATCTTTTGACCAAATATAATTATTGGCAGCTGGGTGTCTTCCTGTTAATATATTTGCCATCTCTAATGAAGCCCCTTTTCTGCCACAAACAGGGTCTTGAGCCACAGTTATCATCTTAGTCTCCAATGCAGGAAGCTCAGATTAGGCTATAAAGTAGCTTAAGGTCAAAGAATTTGAGCCATTACAGATCTTCTCAACCTGCTATGAACTCTTTTCTTATCCCAGACAGGTTTCCAGCCTTCTTTTGCACTCAGCATCACTTTCTCCAACAGGAAAATTGAAAATGCAGCTCAAGATCACCTTACATCCTGGAGTCCTATGAGACCCAGAATCCAAATGAGAGAAAATACTGAGTAGATTTTAGATTTACAGGCTCATTCCTTTCACATCTACTCCGATTTCTAAAGGACATAAGGATTAGTGTATTTTCAGGGCTGGAGAAATGGCTCAGCTCTTAAGAGTACTGGCCACTTTTGCAGAGGACCTGGGTTTGATTCTCAGTACCCACATGGCAACTAATAACTGTCCATAACTCTAATTCTAAGGGAATCTGGTGAACTCTTCTGACCTTCGCAGGCATTGTACGACATGGGTGCACTCACACGCAGGCAATACACTCCGGAGAAAGTGAATGAGAAGCGTGGTAGACAAGAGAAAGCTCCATCTGCAGAATCCAGGGCCAAGAGTAATATGCTCCATGGGCTTCTCCAAGGCTCCTCTCAAAGGCCCAGGAAAGTCAGCACTGCACATGCCCAGGTCACCTGCATCTCCAACCACCCACCATCATGTGACTCCAGAAGAAGGAAGCAACTTTTGGAAAGTCCTCAGGAGGCTGTGGCCCCAAACTTATGCTGAATGTGCCACCATCGTGTGGCATGTAGTCGCTCACTTCCTGCCTCACCTCCATCCTAGTCTCCTTCCTTTCCCCACCTCTGTCCTTAGAATTATTCTGCTGTCTCCCTTCCCATGGCCGTGGAGCCAGGAGGTCATTTGGTTCTTCTCTCCAACATACGATTTGTGGTTCAGCCTGATGTGGAAGAATGGGCTCTTTTTAAGGACCAAGAAACTTCATTACACAGGCTAAAGAATGTAACTGGGATTACTTCTGAACAAATATTACCCTAAAAATCTGCTACCTTGGATCCCAGCATTTAGAAGGCAGAGGTAGGCAGATCTCTGTGAGTTCAAGGCTAGCCAGGGTTACATAATGAGACTCTATCTCAAAAAAAAAAAAAAAAAAAAAAAAATAAAATAAATGCTGCCCACTTTTTATTGTTTTCATTTCTCAATAATGGGACTAGAAAACAAGTTAGTCACCACTGGAATTCACAGACTCTTGTGTTATGAAGACAGTGTTGGGTTTTTATCAATCTATAGGCTTCAAAGGTCTTTGCTTAATGTGGCTTCTAGATAATCATCCAATTTCAATAGACTGATTATTAGGTAATGTTAGCAAGTAAGAATCATGATTAAATAAGTTACATGAGCCCTCAGGCCCTGGAGCAAGTTCTTTGAAAAATGAGTTTGTCCTTCAAATGACATAATAAGAAAAAAATTAGCTATTCTTTACCCAGGACAGTATATTTTAGTGGGAGTGTGATAATATGTTTACCCATTCATAAGAGTTACGAACAGCCTAGATTAGAGTTCTTGCTTTGTGGTCGTCCACCCTCCATTCTTCCTCACATGGAACATATCAGCTGTCACTGTGATTTTTCTGTTTACCTGGTTCACCCTTTCAATATCAGAGATTCCTCTGCCCCTTGACTTATCTATATATTTATTATTTACCATTTAGAATAAAGACACACCAAGCAAGTACAGCTTGCAGTTATTGGTTAGGAACTATGCAAAAAACATAATTTGTACATACATGCTGACAAAATGTTCATACACATAAAGTAAAAATAAAATAAAAACATAAGTTGAGACCAGAAAGAAATGATAGTGAACAGTTGTATTACCATATTAGAGATTATTCTAGAAGGGTTTTAACAGTCAAGACCAAGGTAGACTGATTTATTTATTATATAGAACCTAGGAAGGCATAAGAGTCATAAAAACATAAAACCTGGGGTGTATGCCAGTTTTTAGTGGGGCCCAGTGACTAGCATATTGTAAAAATATATAAAATTCCAGGTAAAAGCTAAAACTCCAGACAAAAGACAATGTTGAGATTCCTATTTTTCTCATTTACACACAGAGTAAAATATCTCAGAATGTATCTATATATACATACACACACACACACACACACACACACAGAGTTTTGTTTCTCTTGTGTTACAGTGGTCTGAGTGGTATCATCTGAAAACTAGTTTTCATACCCAAGGACTTCGGAGCTAAGAAATTTGTCATGTCCTTATTTCCCGAATTTAGCCTCAGTTTACAGTACAGTTATCCCAAGCAAATCTGGGATCACTATGAAGTGGGAAGAAAAGAGTGGCTGGCTTAATAATTTAGTTCCACCATGGTAAATATAAATAGTATTGCACACTGGTGCTTTCTTTGAAGAAGTTTTGTTGCCTTTACATAAAAGTTACAGATTTATGAAAGCTTTGTTATACACAAAAATGTATCTACGGAAGAGAGTAAAAACAGAGTATGTGTGGGTTACAATGCATGTATAAATTTTGCCTGTGTGCACAAAGCCTCTTCAGCAACATGGGCTTTCTCAGTGGAATTTGTGGTGCTTTACCCAAATTTATAAATATTATCCTTTTATTTTAAGTATTTTAGTCGAAGTTGCAGGTAAGAGGCTGTTCTGCGGCCATTTTCCTAGCTTTCTTTACTTCCAAACAAGCATCTTCCCTGAGCTGTAGAGGAACATTTAGACGATGAGGTTGGTGAGGTTGGGACTTTCTACTCACCTAGGACTGGTCTGGGGGATATAATCACATGGAAAGACAATGTGTAGGCAATTTCAAGGAGACTGATTATGCTTTTTTTTTTTTTCTAGATAATACATAAAGATTTTCAGAAAAAGCACAACCAAAATGAATAAAAATTTAAATTTTCACTGTGTTGGAAAGGCATTTTTCTCCTCAAAAATTGAAAATTCTATCTAAGGCATGTTTAAGTATTTGAAATTATAAGTAGACTTTATAATGGATAAGTAACATACTGCTTTTTCAGAATGGACATTAATTCTGACTCCAGGTACATGTATTCCCCAATGTTAGGAAGTATATAAATAGAAATAAACCTACCACATAATTCAACTATCCCACTCTTGGGTATATACCTAAAGGACTCTCTATCTTCTTCCAGAAATACCTGTTCATACATGTTCATTGTGGCTCTAGTCACAATAGCCAGGAGATGGAATCAGTGTAGATATCTGTCAACTGATGAACAGTTAATGAAAATATGGTACATTTACACAACGAAACATAATTCAGAGTTCTTAAGAAAAGCAAAACTGTGGAATTCACATGTAAATTTATGGAACTGGAAGCAATCATCCTGAGTGAGAAGAGTGACAAATGTCACATGTTCTCTCTCATGTGTGGATGATAACTTTGAAGATATGTGTTTAAACTAGAAAATCCATAGAGGGCAGAAGACAAGTTAGTGATCATGGGAGCAGGTGATACAATGCAATTCTATAAAGTGGGAGAGGGAATAATAAAATAGGAAGGCTAAATGGGGTGGAGAATGGGAGGGAAGCTTGGGGAGGAAGTATGGGGAAGGATAGCTAACAATAAAAGCCTTTTGGGAAAGTTATATGGACACCTACTACTATAAAAGCTTCTTAAAATATATAATATACTCATATGTAAAAGGAGTTTAAATTGAGTTAACCTATAATGGGGGACAATGCCCCAGACATCATGTACTAGCAAATAAAAAGTCCAGTGCCAGGAACGGACTCTAGCTTTTGGACCAGGAAGGTCATATAGACCCTCGGTACTGGCCATTGCCATTGCTCTTGGCTGCCTTCCAGAACTTGATGGTAAGACCCTCTTGCTGAAGACACTGTACATATCTGAGTCATAGAAAAATATGGAGAAATCTAGCTGGTACTGACCACAAAACTTCATCTCTATGGCTTAACTTTCATAGTGCTGGAAAGTGCTGTGCATGCTAATTCAAGAGAAGAGTGCAAGTTAAAATAACAAGTAGTCATGCAAGATATGTCCACTAGTGCAATAGTGGCACAAATGTTATGTGAGTAACCAAGCACTTTCTGATGCTACTGAAGACCCACTTCACAAGATGGAGTCTATGCCTGGTACTGTTATCAAGGCTAAGAACATGTGACTAAACATGTCATAGGCTGTAGGGCAAAAGTGCTATTATTCTGCTAAGCTGAAATAGTATTAAATTGACTACTAATGATTTATTGTTATACCCATAAATTAATGCCTCTCAACTCTTACTAGAGAAACTTCTTCTTGAAGCAGATAATGACAACACAGAGATCAACGACTGGTCAATGTGTAGAAAATAATAGACTACAGATTTCTTGGCCCTAAATCATACCTATATCACATTCTCTTCTTCCAAGGCTCGGGGATCTTTGAGAAGAGGCAGCGGGAAAAATGTAAGATCCAGAGGTAGTGGGTGAATACAAGGAAACCATGTTTTTCAGATACAACAGGGTAGCTGCACATATAAACCCATAAGTGCTTGTGATAGTGTGCATAAGACATATGGAAACCTAAGCCAGACAAAAATCCAGTATGGATGATGGAGGTGGACAGGAAACTCCAGCCATAGCTTAGGATATATTCACACAATTGATAGCTTCTGCGATCGGAAGAGTCAGTTTAATTTAGTGGTTTGATGCTAGGTAGGTTGACTAGGCTTCACTGGATGGACCCACATCCAAGAGCATTTGAAGGACATGAAGTGATGGGAGTAGGGAGGAGCATGTGGATCTGAAGGAGATGGGGTGGGGGTCTGAAGAGTATCAAAACACAGTGTGTGAAATTCTAAAAAAAATAAATCAATAAAAATATTATTTTAAAAATAAACTTCTCTGCAAGGATTTTGCTTGATCTGAGCATTCCACTGTGCACAAAGCTCATGTATCTGTCCACCGTATTGTCACTAACTGAAACCTCCATGGAATTATTACCTGGATCAAATAATATGATTTTCATTTTCAGCAACTCAGAAGCTCTTTAGTTTGTTTTGCTGTTGTTGTTGCTGATGTGTGTATATGAGTGAATTTGGAATATTAAATATATGTATATATATTCAGAGGTCAAAGTCAGGTGTCTTCCTTTTTTTGCTCTCTACCTTATTTTTTGAGACAGGGTCTCTCATTGAATCTGGCGTGCACAGATTCCAATTCAGCTAGACTGGCTGTCTGAGTAGCCCCCTGAGACTTTATCCGTCCCTTGCAACCACCTGCAGCACTGGGGCGATAGGAGCTTGCTGCTTGTCCCAGCTTCTTACATTCATGCTGGGCATCTTAATTCAGGTTCTCAGGCTTGTACAATAGATGCTTTATCTACTGACCTGTCTGCTCAGCCCACAGAAGCCCTTTTGTTTCTCTTCCAGACATTGCCTTTCTTTTCTCTTACGAGACTTTAAATTTTGTCCGTGTCTGAAACAATATATTCATCCAGCAAATATGTAGAAGGCATGTGGAAGCTGGAAAGGCAGGAAGATTCAGTTGCTCCGGAACTGGAGCTCACGTCTGAAATCTGTGTGAGTGGGAGGACCGCAGGCCCAAGAGCTGGACCGGGTCTAGCCAATCAGAATTCTAGCATGAGTAGGACAGAGGCTCATGAAGCTCCACCCAGGAGACGAGCTGTGGATTGATGGCTACCCGGGGAGGGAGAGTTAGGGTTTTTTCAGGTGCAGTCCCTGAGAGCTGTTCATATTCCAGTGGGCGGTCCTCCACACATGCCCTAAGTGGACTCAGGTTTACAACATAAATGAAGTTGTGAGGGAAGGTGATGCGGGGTTCGGCTGGAGGTGTGGGGAGGTGCAGGGGGTGGATTTGATTAAAACACATTATGTTCATATACAATATTTTAAAAAATAAATAACTTCCTCCCTCTAAAAAACTCACAACCACCAAAAATAAAGCCCTAAAAACCCAAAGCAAAAGAAAAGCAGTGAGTCTAGATGGGTCTATGCACACAGCTCCCTTAAATAAAGCCCCCTGAAACCCCCAGAGGGCTACATTCATTCCAGCCCCTGAGACTATCACTTCTGTGCTGTAGTTCATTGTCTAACAGGGAAGTTACTTGGCTATTAGTCAATCTGAAACAGGTATTTAACTGATTTGATTTTTAAATAACTTGAGTCAAAGCTTTTCTACTTCTCAAAGTAGTTTACACTCTTCTCTGTTTCCCAAAATATTGAGAACAGAATCATTTATTATTAATCCCCCAAACATTTACTGACAAATATGTTAGATTCTTCATGAAATCTTCTCTCCATGAAGAATGGGATCATTCATTCCCTAAAGGTATGCTTTTATAATTTAGCCTTTTGTATTGGTGTCTTTTGTTACTTTGATCACTGTGATTTTCTGATCCCTAGTATATGAGTCTTGGTTAATTTAACAACAGTGAGAATGACATCTGTATTTCAGTTCGAAGCAACTGCCATTCATTTTTTAAAGTTTCAATCATTTCTTTAAATTTTTTGGAGCATTTCCAGTTAATGCTTCTACTTGTATACTCAAGTACTGATAATATAGTTAATGTAATTATAGTCACATTCTCAAAGTCCTTCAGTCCTTTTCTAAATCTAACACATTAACTTTTTTTGTAGATTAACCTGTATACTTGTTGTTTTACTGCAAAACGATGGATGCCTTAGGTACAAACCTAAGAAGATGTTGAAAGAATCTTTAAGACCTTACATCATAGCCAAGGCCCTGAACTGACCCGCCTTTCCTCTTGAAGCCTCGCTGATGTTCCATCTCTGTCTTAACATATATGATTGTGATGTGGTTCAAGCAAATGAACAGGGCTGATTCCCCTTCTCTCTGAAATTAGGAGTTGGGAGGCCCTGGCAGTAGGGATGGAGGTGGAAGACACAGTATAGAGCCAGAAAGCAGAGAGAGGATGGTAAAAATGGCGATGGAAGCTAACAGTGCAGGAGAAATTTCGAGGTATCAGCTTGGTGATTTGATGTATGGCAGATGTGTGGAGAGACAATGGATAAAGAGCTTTAGGAGACACAACATGGAGTCCTGATGCTTTTAAGTCCTCGATTCCCAGCACTCAGCACTGTCTGCAGTGTGTTTCTCAGACTTTCAGAAGGTTCCACTAGTAGTTTTAAAGGACTCCCTCTTACTGGAAGCAACTGGAATGGTGTTCTTCTTCTCACCCAGAAAAAGCCAAACTAGTATTTAAAAGGGTCTGGCCATTTAAGATGATTCCTTTGACAAACCTTGATTCTCCCATCTGACAGCTTTTGGGATACAAGGGCACCTCCCTTTGCTGGTGGAGAGAGGCTTGGTGATATCATGCTCATGGGAATGTTTGAGCCCTAAATAAGAAAGAAACAAATCTCACCTCTTGTGGCCTCCAAATTATTGTTTTCTTTTTTCCACAAGTGTTTGCACAATATTATTGTACACATAGCTCTGTGTTGGGATGTCCCAGCTAAAAAGAGCCATTGCCTGCCAAGCAGCTGCCCAGCACCTGGGGAGGGAGGGCTGGGGAGACTGGACCAAATGAGATTAGTCTGAGAGGCGGTGTGCAATGATGGAGGTGATGGAGGTGATGTCCTGAGTTTCAAATAGACTCATGGCCACTCCTTATCGTCTGCTATCAAGAATCTACAAGATGCATTCTAGACCTGATAAAGTTGAATGAATAAGAGATAAACACAGGCATAGGAGCCAGAATGTTGATAGAGAATAAACTTAAGCAGGTTACGGTGAGAGAGCATCGTAACAGGAAAGTGAAATTTCTTTAAGTGTCCTGTTTTCGGTGGTTATTGTGGGCATCCCTCCCAAGTTCTACGCCCTTCTCACGCCCCCACTCCTCTCAGTGCAGTGACCTATATTACATGCTTTCCATTTAAGTGCAATAGTGATCTTGGCTGCTGTTTTGGGGTTGGTAGCAATTCTGTTATCTCATTCCCTCATTAGAAGCTGTGTGTTTATTAAAACTGCACATTGCCCAAAGGCAACATACAAAAAGTATAGAAATGCCAAAATTAAATAAAGGTTATTATTGCTGTTGTTTTATAAGGCTTGCCGATCAAATGCCCTGTGTACATGAATAGAATGCAGGTTCTGTGAACCAAGTGCTAGCCAGAACCTTAAAGAGCATATTCTAAGGCTTCAGTTTGAGGTAAGAGGACAAAGAAACATCCAGACTCTTCCAGAAATATCTTCAGTTCCCAAATCACCTTTCTAGTAGTTCCCTGGAGTCCTTCTGGAGAGTTCAAACACCGCAGAGCAGCATTTAAGGGCCTAAGCATACATTTCTATATCCACTAGTGTATATTCCCTTCTGGTACATGAGGGGACAACTATGCAGGCATCACTTCCTTCATGGAGTGGTCATGGAATGCCCACTAGGATGTGATGACTTGGGGGTTGGGAAGGACCACACACAGTCACTGCTCTGATGGAGCTTTTGTTCCACACGGAAGGCAGAAGACCAAAAAGTACTTGGGGGAAATGTATGGTATATCACATGGTGTTTGGAACCCTGGCTATAAATAAGGCGGGGAGAAGGTATGAGGTGTCCCAGTGGAATGGGAGTTTGGGGATGCTGCATTCTCAATATTGATTCAAAATGCTGTGGACAAACACCTGGCCAACAGCTGTGTGGAATCTGAGGGGAAAGCATTCTCAGGGCAGGAATAGAACACACAAAGCTCTGAGCACATGTGAACTACTGTGTCTCTCCAAACATATGTCCAATCTCTGAAACAGGAAGCTTATTAATAACCTGATGTAAGAAGCATATCCATGGCAGAGAAAACTATGAATCAAGATGTGTTTCAAGCTAATGCTTTTTACTTTATACTGTTTGGGCCATGCCCATTTCAAGCTGTCAGTAGGAGGTCTGTTTTGTTTTGTTTTTAATCTCCAGTGTTTACATTAGAGCCAAGGTCAACTTTCAGCTCAGGATACATAAGCAGGCCTCTCACCTATTTCCTGTAAGCACCAACCCTCCTATTAGGAGGCAGCTGTCGCTCCTTTACTGTTGTGAAAAGAGCATGAGTTTGAAGTTGAAGTCACTTCCTTCCTTCAATCTCAGCGTTTCATTCATAAATAAAGAGAATATCATTTAGGCAATCAGGAAAAATGTAAATCCTGTAGTATTTGTAGAGACGTGAACCCTTTCCTGACACTTAAGAAACAACAGTATCCTCTCTCCTCTTCCTCTCCCCCAATCAATCATTCTCTCTCTCCCTCTCTCTCTCTCTTTCTCTCCACACACACACACACACACACACACACACACACACACACACACATACACTCTGCTGAATAGCTTTAGTTGTTAGTTTGACACACCTAGGTAGAGGAAACCTCAGCTGAGAAATTCCCTCCATTGGATTTGCCTGTGCTATGTCCGTGGGACATTTTCTTGATTGTTGAATGATATGATGAGCCCACAGTGGGCAGTAATACCCTTGGGTAGGTGGTCTTGTGTTGTGTAAGAAAACAGGCTGAGCACAGGCCAAGAAAAGCAATCCAATAAGCAGCATTCCTTTATGGTTTGTGTTCCAGGTTCCTGCCCTGAGTTCCTGCCTTGGCTTCGCTCAGTGATGAACTGTGTGCCCTGGGAGATGTAAGATGCAATAAACCCTTTCCTTCCCAAGTTGGTTTTGGTCAGTGTTTTTGTCACAGCAGTAGCAGCAATCTAACACACACACACACACACACACACACACACACACACACACACACACACACCCTGCTACCGCCATCATCCACTTGTGTCTGGGATCAGAGGCTCTGAGAAGCTGTTGTGGTGGTATCTAATGATGCTAATTCCTAAATGCCTAAAAGGGTTGGGAAAGTTCCATGGTTACTCAGAATTCTGTGTATGTGTGCATGTGTGTGTTTCTTGCAGCTGAAGAGAGGTTGTAAAATTCATGGATCTAGGTTTGGCAACTGGATTGTAGCAACCTTCCTTAAGGTCCTCTCTGGCTCAGCTGGAACAGGACCCTGTTCTGTCTGACGTATAGGTAAATGGAAGCAAGTTGGAACGTTTGCTTGATGATGAGTCCTGTGGGAACTTGGGGCCAATCTTGGCCTGTCAAGTTTGTTAGTGTCAGGTCCTTATCTCTCTGGAAAGACTGGAGTACTATGGCAGCCCTCACTAGGAAGGATGGAAGGTCAACCATACTTCTGAGGCCATAGGTTGGACAGCAATGATTTCCAGGCACCACATACAACAGGAACTTTGTGGATTCTGCTCTCAGCCCTTTGTCATCTCTGTGTCTCCTTATTTTTCTCAGCTGGTTAAAACCGAACTTCAGTGCAATGGTAAGGGTGATGAGAAGAGAGAAAACTAGAAACTGAAAAAAGGAGGCCCTCATTCCACCCTGCTCCTCACCCTGTGCTGGCCTGCCTGGCAGACTCTGGTTTCTGGTGTGTCTCATCTTAGTGCACGCCAGCGCAATACAGTGTCTTTGTGCAGTATCCTTCAGGGTCCCAGAGGCAAGTCTGCATTTGCTAATGAGGAAGGGAGTCTTAGATTGGGAGGCTGAGGAGCCATATTCTTATTTTTGTTTAGTTTTAGTTAACAGGAAACACTGTGCATCTTTATTCTTGCCAGTTGGAATTGAAGCCTGCTTCAGGTGGGAGGAAGGCAAAAAGAACGCCCTTACAGGGAAGTTCATTGCCCTTTTCCACAGATTGTCAGCTCCGATGAAGAGCGAATGAACCAGGTCCTCCTGCATGGTCCAGCTCAGGTACCAAGCTCTTCTAAACCTAGGCTTACAAGTGTAGTCTGCCCATTCTCCTTGGCTAAAACTCATTTCAGACAACACTGCTCACTCTGGTAACTTGTGTTTTAAAGAAAATACCATCAGCTGGAAATAAAAACAATAATCTTCAAATCTCTTTGTAAAATAAAAGAAGAATTGTTGAAGCTGATGGCAAAAAAGCAGGTGACTTCTCTAGAAAGGGGAGACAGCAAACCAGATAATTTATCTCTAATCTGGAGCCATGGAGACACTGTAGACCAGTGTGGGTGCTTCTCCTTAAAACAAAACTAAATGATGGCTACATTTACCTACCAAATGCTGCTTGTGTGTGAAGTTTATACTTTTAATTACACACTGCAGAAGTGCTTTATTCTGGGTTTATCCCCTCTGTCCCTCAGGTTAGTAAGCTTCAAGGTGAGTGTTACTGCTATTCCAAATGGTTACACAAAGAACATGGGGTGCATTTGCAGTTACTCAGCAGAGCAAGAACCTGCTCTGCCCCCTGACTTTTGTTTAATAAGAAATGGTGCTCTTTTGGATATGTTTATCTGGGCGACAGAGATGCACACACACACATACATATATACATACTATATCCATACACATGCACATACAAACACATATACACAAAGCACATACACATACCCACATACAAACACATACACATATACACACAATACATACATGCATACAATACGTACGTATACATACACAGAGAAAGAGAGAATCCCTCCCAGGTCAACTCAATCAATCATGAGAATTTTCCATGTCATATCTGAAGTAATCACAGGAAGGCTGAAGTTGCTGCTTTAGAGCAGAACAGCAATGATGCAATGATGTCTCCTGGGATCAAGGAGGGCTCAGACCCCCAGGGCAGGGCTGTGTTCCTACCTCATCTCCAGTGCCAGAATCTCCTACCAGAATGATTATACTTCAGACAGAACATTTTCCATCATCAAGAGATGGACTAAAGAGCTGCTAATGAATGAGGAGATCTCAAGGGGCCAAAGTGGGCTAGATGATGTGTGGCTATTAAAGACACTGGTTTTCCTCGTACCTCTGTACCAATGAGCCACATCTTTAGATAAGGCTTTCTCAGCAGGATGCCAGATCTTATCAAATGTTGTTACACACTATTTAGTCTCCTGGGTGACACAAAAGAAATGACATCAACCAGTGAAGGTAACAAAACAACAAGGAGAAAATCAGAAGGCTGTGCAGGAAAATGGCTCAGTGGGCTGTGCAGCCATTAACAAGGGATGCTATTTCAAAAAGCTTTTTACATAGAGAGAGAAAGAGAGAGAGAGAGAGAGAGAGAGAGAGAGAGAGAGAGAGAGAGAGAGAGTGAGTGGTCGGGGGTGGGGGGTGGTTCTGAAGAGGAGTTGTGAAAATACGGGAGAGCAGTAGAAATAAAATTGCACCCAGGCTGCTGAGATGGGAATGGTATTTGTTTTCCTGGCGCTGTTGCCGGCGAGGCGGCACACTCCGTATCCAGCTTTTGTCCTTCACAGCCGTGAGAGCCTATGCTTTAATGCCTGCAGGTTGACCATGCATTGTTATTATACAGTCTTCATGTTCACATCATGTGTCATCTGACCAAAGGAGAGTCTACAAAGTGAAAGGCTCATGCAAAATTTATGCTTATATGGCTGTTTCAGTCAGTGGAAAAATCAATACTGCAGGCTTGATGCACAGAAATGACTGAGCACTCTCTGACTGACACTAAAAGCACCAGGAGATTGAGAGTCGCATTTGCTGTTCAAGGGATCGAGTGTATTAGGGCTCTTGTAATAGTCTGCTCACCTTATATTAGCCTTTCCTTGGGATTATTTTTTGATAACAATTATGATTGTGGGGTTTAAGGCAATTACACTATTACAAAGAAAAAGCTGCTTTTTATGTCCTGTAAAGCTGTCATATATTTCACACTACAACCGCCTTCCAATTATTTTGCTACAATGCACTTTGGAAGCAAAATGTCCTAACTGATATATATTAGTCCTTTATGTTTTATAAATAAAAATCAAAGCCATAATGTAATCCTTCAAGAGGAGCTTCTCAGTTTCCCCAGATGTAAGAGCAGAGCAGTAATGGGCACCATGTGTTTTGAAAGAGACACACTGCAATGTTTGTGGTTGCACGAGAAGCACACGCAGTCAAGGGTGTTGCTGTTGGTGGAGAGACACCAGGTGTGAGCTCTGGTCTAGGAGCTAATAGCATCTCTTAGGCGTAGGTGTAAAGAGGCTTACAGTTGGCCTTGATGAAGCAAAAAACAGCCCTCGAAATTAATTCAGTCAGAGAGGAACTCAAATGTTGTGATCGCACAGCAGGTAGTCAGTAATAACACAAATAAGCTTTCTTATCCTTCAAGCCCTGTTGCAATGAAGATTTTACAGTTGTGCTGGGCCCCAGATGTCAAAGGGCTGGTATTTAGAGAATACAGAGATTGGCACCAGGAACAAATGTACACCAGCAGAAAAGGAAATTTATAGGCTTAACTGAACCACTGGCAGTTAAACTGAGGCATAAGGGAGTTCAGTGGTGGTGAGAGACCGCGTGATTGCATGTTCTCTTGCCCCAGGGAAGGTGGAAGATTCTCTGGTTTCCATCTCTGAAAATCAGAAAATAAGATGGGCCAAGTCAGCTCATTGGTGACTAGACGCTTCCTGGGGCATAGCTACAGCAACACAACCAACCTAGCTCCCCCACAGTAGTGACGTGGGACTATACTCTGCAGCCAGGACAAGTGAGCTCAACCTCCAAATTTATAGGATGAGGATTGCTTTGCATTTACATTCCCAAAACAAACAACAGCCTTGTCCCAAATGGCTAGAATCACAGTGGCTAGCTGTGCATATGGTGTGTGCTATGAGCATTTCACAAAGATTATCCACCAAAGAGTGCATCAAGAAAAGGGACAGGACTCTCATCCTAGCTGTTCAAGAAGCTGAGGGGGGATGTTGCTTGAGGACAGGAGTTTGAAGTCAACCCTGGCAACATAGTAAAATTTGTCTCCTAAGACAAGCAAATGAATAAATTTTTAGCTTCCTAATAAGGATTCTTTAAAGAAATTTTTTTTGTTTATTTTTTTTCTTAACTGGGAAGATCCTATTTTTAGCAAGTTTTCCTGTGTGGATGCTTAGTCTGAACATAAACTCATTGACCAGAAATACTACTTTAATCTCATTCTTATTAAGCATCTTTCTGGCATTTCAGATGTCAATAATATCTCTTAAGAAGCCAATATGTCTATTTCTCCTGAAGTGGTAATGTCACTGTACTTTTTTTTCCCTAGAAAACTGTGGCTGTGAGGGTTATAGAAATCAACACACTAAATCCTGTCTTTAATATTGGACAAGATACATATTAAGGAATGAAATGTTTCTATAATTGCTTAGATAAAGGATCCATTCAGGATTAGCAGAAAGAAAGATCTACAAATAGCAGAGAAAAACAAGAAGTATTCTAGAGATCTTTGGAAAACAGCAGATTCTGGGCTCTGAATAGGGTTACAACCTAGACCTAGTGGCTGGGTTGAAACATTGTGTTACAGATGATCACTGACCCAAATGTCTGGGACCTCTCGGTCTGAAGCAAACCTTAACCCAGGGAGGAGGATGTGTTACAGAATTCCTTCCACAGTCTCTCAGAAATATGTGACTGCTCATTAAATTGGTGCTGAGGGATACCTGATCTATCATTGAATAGGCTGATGCTTCAAGGAGATTGGATTTGAGCAAAAAAGGCACTGGGTTTAAAGCCCAAAATCTTCTATGTGAATCTTTCTCTGAATTTTTTCAGTGTGTGACACTAAGAAAATTTTTTGAGCAGCTCTGAACCTTTGTCTCTTCATCTATACAGTGGAAAAAAAATCATCCTTTACCAACAATGGCTGTGAATTAAGTGGTGGGCTTCAATGATAATGCATCTAATGGAGGCCTTGGACTCCTAGAAGGGCATGAGAGATATGCTTGTTCTTTCACTAGTTCCTAAGTTGGAGGCAAACAAAATCCCGATGTTGGTTTTGGGGTGAGCTAGTATGTATCTCAGAACTGAGTGGGAGGAAGGGTTCTAGCTCTCTTTGTTAGGGTGGAAACATTCACGCAACAATTGACTAAGGAAATATACCAGCGGAAACCTATCCTGATTCCTGGGTTTCCTCCCTTCATCCTGCTTATCACAGCTTTTGTTTAATGCTGTTTGAGCACATATTTGGATAAATGTGTTGCCTTCCTAGTATAACGTTCCTTTAGAAATCAAGCCTTTTGTTTCCCTATTGTAGGTCCTGTTGCCCATGACAAAACAACGCATAGAAGGGACTCAGAACATATTTGCTGAGGAATACAGTCTTGAGTTTATTGACTGTATACCAAAAGGTTGGCCAGCATTAATCCAATGAGAAATCTGGAGGGTTAGAGAAACTTGACAAAAGTCTTGGGTTTGGTTTTCATCAGGCTTAAGTCTTAATTCTCTTTTAGAAGTTATCCTAAGCCTCACTGGATTGTAGCTCTCTATAGCGTTCATGGAGAAGAAATGTAGTAAGCTGACTTTGGAATAATGTTTCAGGTTCTCCTGTTTATCTCTTATATGTCCCCAGATGTCATCTGAACTTTGTTCCCTCTATGGTGTTTGTAAAAGTGTTGGAAGTGGTGCAAAAGGCAGAAACAGAAGGTACCAGGGCCATGGTTGCACTGAGGAACGCTCGGTTTTCCTTTTACTTTTCAAAGATTATTTCTTTCTCATTTGGTGCCTTATATTGAAAAAACTAAATGCAATTTTGTGCAGTCTAGTATAATAGAGGGGAAAGTCAACATTTTTACTGTAGATGATAATACGATTTCTGCAAAAATTAAGCTATTCCTAGATAGAGTGAACCTTGCATTAGTGTTCAATTCTAATCCATCTGGAAAAGCCTACCAGACAGAAGCACACATGAGAGACAGTGGTGTCTTCGCTAATAGATGAGAGAAAGGTGAACATTTGATAAAAATCAAATCAAAAGGAAAGACTTCCTGTGAAAATGAGTGATTGTTATTGGGATAGCTTCTCAGGATAAAGGTTTGGTTAATTTTTTTTATTTAAGAGGCTTAATAAACAGAATGGGAAAACCCTAATTCCAGTGATTTACAGAAACAAAGTACACTAGCTTTGCTTGATGGCTACAAACAGTACAATTCTTGACTTTGGTTCATTTCCTAAGTGTCATGTTATATCTATGAAATACCTACAATGCTAGAGTACATCTCCAGGATACCCTTTTAAATGTTTAAATACCTTTAAATGATGTGACATTCAGAACATTAATTAAAGTCTGCTTGGAATTTATGTGGCTCATATTGACTGCTCATGATGCATTTGAATGACTGGTATGTAGAACTTTTATAAATCACATCATTTTTAACAGAAGAATAATTTTAGACAAGAGGCAGCTGTATGGTATACTACTTCTGAGGAAGACCTGATTAGAAATTTAGATCCTTGAAGACAGGAATGGTGACTTTGTCAATAGAAAGTATGAATGAGAAAACTAGGTATGATGCTCAACGTGTAACCTTAGCACTTGGCAGGTTGGGAAGGATGTCTGTGAGTCCCAGGCCAGCCCCAGCTACAGTATAGATCCTGTCTTAGAAGGTTTTTAAAGTATAAATATGGTCATTGACTTTAATACGGTAGAGAATTTAGACTATGGTCATATTAATCATACAGATTGAAGTGTGTGTATGTATATATTTGTGTATGTGTTGTTCTCTATATGTATATGTATGCTTATATATGTATGTATATGTATGTGTAGGTGTGTATGTGTGTGTATGTATGTACCTGTGTATGTGTGTTTATATGAATGAATGAGTAAGTAATTCATTCAAATTTCTTGATATAATTTTAGGGAAAAAGAACTATCAATAAATTAGTGGTTATTTCATTCTAAGTATTTCTCATACATTAAGATATTCAATCCTCACAAAATAACTCCTCTATAAAAATCTCATGCCCACCTTACAGCTGAGGTAACCCAAACTCAGAAGAAAATTTGACACAGTCACATGGACAGAGAGTGACACCATAGCCCAGGCTTGCCCCAGAATTAGACAGTTTGCCATATTTAACTAAAAACTACCAGCAGGGAATTTTCTGCAACATGGGCTCCTTTTAGGAGAACTTAGAATTTACTTACTGCAGGAAGACATATTGCAATCTAAAATTAATGACACCATTTCAGAATTATTGTAGTCTCATCATAAAATTGAGTTTTATATTGCATTTAATAATTACATTTATGTTTTCCTACTTCCTACTTATATTTCATCTAGAAATACAATCAGACAACAATTTTTTCCTGAAGAGAATCTACCCCAGGCTGACAGGATGGTTCAGTGGGCAAAGGCACTTGCTGTACAAGCCTGGCAATCTGAGTTTGATCTACAGAACCACAGTGGAAGAGAGAATCAATTCCTGAAAACTGTCCTCGGATATCCCCTTGTGTACTATGGCCAATACTACTACAATAACAATAGCAACAGTAAATTTTAAAAAGAGAATCTACCCCTAATCTCCTAATGGGCATCATAAAAACTGCTATGAATGGAAATTGATTAAACATTATTAAATTAAACATACAAATGTTTAAAAAACATTTCTTCAAGTCTCTCTAGGAGGAATTTTGTCTGAAGAAGTTAAAGATGACGCTGGGCATGGTGGCACACGCCTTTAATCTCAGCACTCGAGAGGCAATGGTAGAGGCAGGTGGATGTCTGTGAGTTCAAGGCTAGCCTGGTCTACATACTGAGGTCCAGGTCAGATGGGGATATAGAGAGTCCTTGTCTCAAAAAAAAAAAAAAAATTGTTAAAGATGGATTGAATTGCCCATGGCCTGTCGCCTTCTCATTCTCACTGTCCACCTACACATCTTTGCTAGAGCATAGCACACTAAATTCCTGTTTCAAAGAAGGTAGTGAGTTAAAAAGGAAAAGCAAATTCTCAGCTTCCTAAATGACTTTAAGACAAGTCAAATGGGTCCCATGGACTTCATCTCTGGGGATTGGTGTACAATCCTGACAAAGCTGAGCTTTTCACACTCCTACAATAGAAGATCTCAAAAAGAATGTCCGTCTTGATCTAGTAACAAATTTCCCTGGTTCCTAGACTAAATTATTGATGCTACAGTTATCACCTCTTAGTTCTTCTTGAGGGACTCAGCAAAATGAATTTCCTACGTCTGAATCCGTAAGTGAGAAAGTAGTAAGTGAGAAGTCTTTTCGTAACAACGTTTTGTTTTCCCTCATCCTCTCGCTCCACACACATGGCTTCAAAGGTGGGTACTGCCAAGTTCTTGAGGGGCAGAAGTGTGGTACATAGTGATCCCGAGTGTGTTATTTATTTGTCTCATTGCTGTGATGAAATACCTGACCAGTTATGGAGGGAAAGGCTGATTTGGGGTTACAGCTCAAGGGGAAATTCATCATGCAGGGAAGGCATGGTGGCCGGTCACCTGCACCCTCAGTCAGGAAGGAGAGAGACATGGATGCTTGTGCTCAGCTCACTTTCTCCTTTTTATTCAGTCTGACAAGAAACGTTCTCACTAACTTTTAGGTGGGTTTTCCCACCTCAGTTAACCTAATAGATAATTCCTCTCAGAGGTGCCCAGACATTCATTTCTGTGGTGATTCTGTATTCCATCATGTTTATAATCAAGCTTAATCGTCATACTGGGTTTCCATTGGAGCCTGGAGTAGGCCAAGCTTGTGTATATCCAGGCCAGGAAATGACAGGGGATAAAAGAGGTGGGGTGCAGAAGAAGAACCTCTGTCAGGTGTCTGTGGTAGCTCTCTCCTGTCTGCTGGAGGACAGGTTTGTGAAGGAATCACAGAAAATTAATAATGAGACATGGATATTCATGTTCCTGGCGCATGTGGGGCATCATGAATGATGGTAATCATTGTTTTCATGATCCTGTTCTGCAGCATGCCTGGTGCTTTATGTCCTCAGTATCTGCTAGAGCAAATATACTGCTTGGTAGCTATAGATCTGTTTCCCATTCTCTCACTTCATCCTTGGCTTATACAATAATCTCCCATCTCATTTTCACTTCACATATTGCCTGATCCCAGGCCTAGATTTGTCTTTCTGTAGTTTTGATTTTACTGAATCACGACCCAAGAAGAAGAAAAATTATAAGCTTTCTCTTTAGACACTTGGTGAACGAGGATAGACAGAAGAAAAATGAGAGCACGAGAGATGCTCAATTTTAGCCATCATGGAAATGAAAGTTAAAGTCTCAATGAGATGCCACTACACATTTGTTAGAATGACTAAATGAAGTAAACAAAGATGGGAAAAAGCAAATCCCAAACTGGTAACACCATGTGCTGAGAAGGTTGTGAAACGAAGAGAATGGACACTTATTGTTGATGGTATTATGTAATAGTGCATCTACTTCAGAAAACTGTCTGGGAGTTAATTTACACTGAAAAGCAATCCTGTTCTTCAGCTATTACCCAAGAGAAATGAAAATTTACATTCACAGAAGACTATGTGCAAATGCTTAAAGTGGCTTTATTCATAGTTTCCAAAATAGGGAACGTTATCCACATACTCTTGAGCTGGTTAATGATAAACAACATTGGTAGACTATGGTAGAGCCATACGACGAATCCCGATGAAAAGACAGTTACTCACCACCACACAAAACAGGGGTCTTTCAAATGTATGTGCTAAGTGAAGGGAGACAGGTCTCAATGAGCCACATGTATTTATTTACACCGTTCAGGAAAAGGCAGGCTATTGACACAGCATACAGGTGTTTGTTAGGAGCTGAAGGCCACAGATGGAATGTTTGCAGACAGTTCTCAGTCTTACTGTGGTGGTAGTTACAAAGCGTTGTTGTGCTTGCCAGAGCTCATGAAACTAAATACTAAAAGATTAAAAGGGTAGATTTTACTTTATATTGTTGCTCAACAAATATAAGTAAGAAATCCTTCCCATTAACAGCAGTTTAAGGTTTAATCAACCAGCAGGGCAATGAAATATATTCTTTCGAATGGATCCTTAACTACTTTCTCCCATAGGCCTCAGTGTCTTCAGTCAATGTCCCTCTATCCATAAGAGACTGCAGGCATCTTTCCACTCCTTCAGTGGGTTCAAACCATCCCACCCATGAGATGTCATCACCAGCTCTTGACCCATGTCCAAGGCATCCATGTCTAGGCCGGATGCTCAATCTCAGTGGCCTCTTTCTGCTGACACTAGTGATGTCTTCAGAAAGTTATTCTGTCACTTATTCCTTGGGTCACCCATTTGGCATTTTAACAATTAAAATTTTATCTAGATGTCATTTACTTCCCGGCTCACCTTCTACCTTTTTCTTTGATTTATTGTTAAGACATTATTCTTGCAATCAGATGGTTAATACTGGAGGAACTACTATTACAAATAAATCCTTTCAGTGATGTTCTTCAAATATGCACAGTCCAGTTCAAACGCAGGCAATGGTAGACTTTTTAATCTCAGGCAAAATCAACACAGAATAAAACTTGTCTCCTTATCCTTCAGGGACATCCTCAAGAAACCCTGTCCAGGAACACTTAGTGGGTCTCTGGTCTAAGGGAAGTAAAGATCACTTGGAGATGATGTCTAGAAGCTAAAGAGAGACCTGTTGTGAAATTCTTCTGGGTGGGACCACACTTTCCCTGTCCTTTCCACCTCTTACAAAGTTCAAAAGAAAGTATATAAGCTATGAATCTGCATAAACCATCCATTCTTTTCATTACCACATGCTATTTCACAATATAAACAGATATCACACTCAGCCATTTTTCTCTTGGTGGACATAGGAGCTGGTTCCAGTTTGGAAGTGGGTCTAAGTAAGTGTGTGCCTTCCAGTACATCTTCAGTTAGAGAAGCTGGATGTGAGTGAGGCTTGGTCACTAAGTTATGGTTTGGCAAATCTTTCTTTCTAGTGAGTGTCTGAAGAAGTCATTAAGTAACTGAAGGGGGTGGTGGAATGCTGGCCCTCACTTGGCTGTGTCTGCTTCCCAGATTGTGAAGTGAGAGGGTTTGTCTATCATATACTGTCCCATGATGTGCACCTACTACCATCCCAAAGCAGTGGCGTGGACTGGAACCTCTAAAACTGTGAGTACAAACAACCCTTTTAACTTTGTGAGTTACTTATCACAAGTGTTTTTGTTATAGTGATGGAAGGCTCACTGCATACCATTTCAACAAGTACTATTTTTGTTCTTATTTTATAGATGCCTAAACTGAGTTCAGAGAGGCTTAGTAACCTACATACTGGTAGCTAGTATGCAGTGTTATTTCTGACACATTATGATCCATGGGTGGATCTCAGAGTATTTATACTTCCTGAAATTATATGTAGAAATTTGTGTGTGCTAAGGTAGATGAATTTTTCTGTAGAGAACATCTATAGCTTTAGTCAGTATCCCAAAGATATTTCAAACCAAAACTCAGGAGGAACCAACAAGGCTTTATCAACACCAGAAATAGAAAAAGTCAAATGCTTTAATTTTTGTGCATGTAGACAAGGCATTATTTTAGTAACCAGTAATGGTAATACATCTGGATACTGATTCAAACCTGTATTTCAGAAAGGGATATCCTTCTTTAGAAAAAAATGATGGATTTCATTTGTGAGTTCCACCTGCAAAGTTGGCTGGCAGTGTCATACTGACAGGTAGGTGAGTGAGCTTGGTGCTGAAGCATGTGGGTACCACTGCTTATTCCGAGGTTCAGTAGTCCCACATGGGTACATCTGTGCCTCTACCTTTGTGTGGGTTCTATGCTGCCAAAGTACTTCCTGCACTGAAAAGTACAGCAAGACAGCAAACACATAATTGTTAGCTGTATTTCATGTTCACAATCCCTTTGAGAAAGGTCCTAATTAGTCTAAGCAGTGTTTAATGTAAATCAAGTTTCACTTTCAAAATTCCAATGGCCCCATTCTGACAGAATGTAGATTTTTTAATGCTACACATAAAACATGGATGCTAGTAAAACACTCTAATGGCAGGCAGGGGGAGAGAAGAAATCAATACGTGGAAAGTTCCTGAAATTAGGTAGGCTTGACATCCTGTAGCAGCCCCAGAAAATAACCCTGAAAATCCTGACTATCAAGGTAGTTGCTAAGGGCAGGAGTCTTACAGCCTGCAGTCACTGCTCTAAACCCCATCAGAGTTTCTGCAAGCGTTGGTGCCGACTTACACCAGGAGGAAAATGCTGAAGGGCTTCCCAGCACGAGAGGTCTGGTGCTAGACAACCCTGGGGACACTGCTGCGAGGCTGAATGCCCTGATTTATTTCACAATGTAATTCAATTATGGAAAACAGACGGTGCTTTTATATTTTCCAATCCTCTTATACACCAAATCACAAAGCCAGATATCCTCTATTACTGTTTGATAGCATGTGGTTAGTGGGGTTATAAAGAAAAAAAAAAAAAGAAAGGAGGTATTCACAGATTTAGTATAAACTGCGATTAATTTTTATTAAGAGGATACATTTTAGATCATGAGTTGACAGTTTATTCAAAGATCTTTTTCTCTGTGAGTTGGGTCGTTCTTCTCTGTGCAGGATGCAGAATTGTATATTAGATATTTGAGTGTCTAAAACGATGTAAGATAAATGAAGTAGCATGCTACTTATACGCTTATCATGTTCCCTGACTAGCAACAGGTTCAGCAAAGGGCACAGCCAGTAAATGAAATTTTCCACCAGGACAATATATCATCACAAGAAATGTATGCGCTGGAAACTTACAAGCTTGCTCAAGATGCGGACAAGGTGAGAAATGGTAAAAAATGAAGAGCAGCCACATCATACAGCAAATTTCAAATTCAAGAGAATATTGGTCGGGGCTGATGCCTTAACTGTTTCAAACCACAAGGATGAGGGAAAACATGCAAACGCCATCTGAAGGCAGAAATAAGTTTCTGCTATTACCAACCCGGTGAGGAAAGTAAAGGGTACGGAGATGCAGACAACTGGCATGACATTAATTGAGAGGGAGATGCTTCAGTTACTTTCTTTGAGGAATCTTCAGCATGTTTAACCTTGAACAAGCCCCTTAATGTTTCTGCACCTTGAATTTTCTGGTTGCTAAATATGAGGTAGAACAAACAATTCTGAAGTGTCTTCTTTTGAAGGACAATTTTGTGTTTGTTTGATTTGATTTTGTTTGATCAGAGCAGATTAGTTTCAATACATATATTAATAGTTTCTTAGGAAAAGGTTACTACTTAACCCAATCATTAAAAGAAAATCATTCAAGGGACATTCTAGAAAATGCAGAAGTGCCTGCTTAGTGTTTTCTTTTAATAATTATTATAGTTCACGGCTTATTACGGCCACCTTTGATTTCCTTCAGATCCATTGAACAATGGTCTTTTGAAAGGTTTCTGTGCCATCCGGGAGGTGCAAGGTCTGTCCTTCACATGTGTTTGCATCAGATGACAAGAAGATACTCAGTTATAAGCACCATGCATACCATTTCCCTTGGCTACCTCTGGTGACAGTGGAAAGTGACAGTTGCAAGGGTGAATTACCTGCAGGTAGTGTCAATAGGTATAAATTACAATAGACTCAGTGACAGCTATTCTAAAGCAGGGTTTCCTGTATGTTAAAAAGTTCAGTGGAGACAATGCCCTGGAGGTAAGGGATAAATGCAATCTGATACGGACTCGGTCTTGTCAACACCAAGGACCTTAGAGGAGAAACAGGCTGAAACTCTGACAGGGAAGGAGAAGGGTGGTGGGTCAGTCAGAATGTCAGGCAGAAGTTGCACCGTAGCTACCTGCCACGGGACCATAGCTTACCTGCCACGAGGCCATGGGGCCATGGCTCACCTGCCACGTGGCCATGGCTTACCTGCCACGCGACCATGGCTTACCTGCCATGGGACCTTGAATGAATGAAATAGAGGTGGTAATGACCACCTCACAAAATCACCCACTGGGATGAATGAGATAACAGTTGGAAAGTCCTACACATAGACTTGACATTTGGGAGTGATTTTGTATGATGTGCATTGACGCCTCTGTGACATCATTTTTGTTGCCTCTTCATTCTTTCCTAGAAATGAATGCATATGGATATGGGCCAGATAAAGATGTGAACCCTTAAGATTGGAGTGAGTGAGAAGCAGATATTAATATAGCAAGTAAAGGGAAAGATAGCGTAATAATAATTAGGATAGCAAAACTAGCCAGCCCTAGAATGTAAGGGGTGACCTAAATCACCACACGGGCACCTGAGTTCAAGTATGCAACACAACAAAACCACTCAGCAGAGTTGGGATCTACAGAGTCCTAGAAATGCATGACCCGAAGCAGGAAGTCAGAATGAATAGACTTCTGAATGCAGGGGAAAGCCAAGCCCAAAGAGAAAGGTAGAAGACAGCTTATACTCAGTTAGAGCTGACAACAAAGTTATCTTGTTGGATGATGTCCTGATCTGGCTCATTTTAGTTCTAGAAAGATGTTATATGTCATAAACACAGACAGGAACAATGACATTAATGATGCATGGAAAATTCAATGTGCTGGCAAGAAAATTGACATTAGCAGGGAGCAAAATTTTTTGAGAAGCCTCCATTAAGTTGTAGTTTTGCACACATTAAGTTGGGGTGTGAGGCATTGTTAAAATGAAAGATGCTTTTGCACCTAGCTGCTGTGAAGCAACTGACAGACACCAGGACACATAGTCTCACAATCTCCCACTCCTGTCCAGCCTCCTTCTTAGACATAGGAAGATACACAGTGGCATTGCTACATTTTGCCTTCACCTAAAAAATATCACCAAATCCAACAGTTGATAGAAACTACTCTTCTGCACAACCAAATTCATAGAGGGAGGGCTTACAGGCACCCAGCACCAGAGAACTGTGTGCTCAGGGAACAACACTCACACTACATCTGCTCTTAGCCTCCCATGAGGACTCTCAGCCAGGCAGCCTGAATGCGTCCACGTACCAATCAGAGGCAGAGAACATTCCCATTCTGGTTCACAATCTAATTTTAATCATCAGACATTCTGAGAGGAGCATCTTATTCAATATTTAGGTGAACCAATTCATCATTAAAAGTAAAACGAGCATTTTTTTTTTCTAAGAGAGAAATTACAGCAATCTGGTTTATTGTCCACAGGACAAGGCTCATATGGTACTGTGTGCTT
The DNA here is from genome assembly GCA_035773235.1 of Eospalax fontanierii. Taxonomy (NCBI): domain Eukaryota; kingdom Metazoa; phylum Chordata; class Mammalia; order Rodentia; family Spalacidae; genus Eospalax; species Eospalax fontanierii. The sequence continues at coordinate 44,019,253 of CM069539.1, read as the reverse complement.
AGCATATACTACAAACGGAGTTTCCATAAAAATTATGCTAAAACAAGGAGCACAGGAGGTCCATGTATCTATAGATAGCAGAACATTAAAGATTCAACAACACTTTACTCTGCACTGAACACCATTTAATGAAAAGTCTCAGAGGAGATATCCACATGCTCTGATATCACAACTGGGAGCCTGGAAAACACAAGTGGGGGACAATCGAGCAGATGGATTGATATAATTAAAGTCATCGGGTTTTATGTTTTTTTAAAGACTCTGCTGTGCAGAAGAAAATGAGTCACCAGGAAGTACAGCAATGTGGCTGTGGTGGGGTGGCACTCACATACTGACTTTCTTCTCCGGGGGGCTAATGATCCCAGAATGTGGTGACTGGCATGATTTTGTGGAGGGTTCCAAGACCTTGGTCCCACATGAAGCTTGCTAAGTATAGCTCACCACAGGGCAGAATGGCTGTTCTAGGCAATAAGAGGGGTAGGTATTTTCCTTGGGACGATTTCCCTTTTAATTGCAGAGAATATAGCAATGCAAGAAGCTTTACAGTAGCATATTTCTATTAAAATATTGAACTCATTTGAAAGGCAGCTATTTGGACAATAAAACAAATCTGAACTCGAACAACTAGATATGACATTGTTGAAACACTTCTTAAAAACAGGAGCTCATTTATTTTCAAATTATGGTTTTTTTTTCTGCTCCATCTTTCACACTGAACTATGACTTCTCTGTTGGTCATGTTGGACTATTGTAATATTGAAAACGTGGCTGAGGGTGCCACATAACTGATATTCTTCAGGATAGCATGGATGTTAGTAGCTAATAAAACATGTAAGGAACATATGAATTAACTAATGATTTGTACATTCTTTGTAAGAAAACACCTTGAATTGAAAAGTTACAATGCTATCTTATAGGAAGCTAAAATAGTACTGATAAGACGCTTCAAAGCCAAGAAAAATAGCACCAGAAAGAATGGAAATGTTACAGTCAGAGTCAAGAAATTTTGTAGATGTCCTTGAGAGAGCACAAAACTTCATTTCATGGGCAAATCCTGGGTTTAATGCCATGGAAATTGATCCCACACCAGCAGACTCTTTGCCTTTAGCGTGTGTATTATTTCAGTCAGATGACATGGGCCATAACTACTTCTGATCTTAGCATGTCATGGAAACATTAAATGATTGCTACTGCAATAATATTTGCTCCATATGCTGAGTTCAATGAAATCATTGGTAGTAAGAAGTTAAAGGAAACCTACCAGCAATTTCAGTTTGTGTTCATTCATTCTAGCTCTTATAATTTCATAATAACATTGTACTATTCCGATTTATTCAGTAAATATTGAAAATCTACTCTATACCTGAGGGAGCAACATGGATTCTTATAAAATAGAATGTTTTTCTGTTAAAGAGTTCTCGATCTCCATGTGCCATAGTCTTCCTAGAGACATTGACTGCTAGAAACAGAGTTGTTGTGACTGTCCTTCCAACTGGTGGCCTTGACCATTCATCAAGAGTCAGAAGTTTATTGTGATCTAGAAGAGGACTAGGTATACAGCACCGATTCTGTTCTCTACATTTTTATTTCTGAAATCTTTGTAACTTATTTATGTGATCTTCGTGTTTGGAAAGATGAACAATGAATAAGGTGATACCTAAAACACAGGTCAGGAATGGTGCTCATTCAGACAGGCATCATGAAATAATCATTTGATCTGCTGCTAGTGTTTAAAAATATTTCTCTGCTTCAGGGATGTGTTAATATCAGTTTACATCATCATAATGAGAAAGTTCTAAGAATAGTCTATACTTTGACTTTTCCATTCTAAAGAAACACAGAGAAAACTAAAGATATCATTTTACATCCACTTCTTAAAAATAGTTTGTATTTGTTTCAAAGATACTAATAATCACTAATTTATAAGATAATACAGGAGTCATGAATGGGGGCTTTGGATCAGAACATAGATTCAAATTCAAGCTTATGTAAAGCTGGAGTATTAATTAGGGCACACTGCTTATGGCAAAAGACAACACTAAACACAATCGTGTTTTCTTCTTTCACACTGTTGAGTAATGAAGGCAGGCAGGGAATCTGCTCCACATGTTGGCAGGGATCAAGGCTTTTTCCTAAGTCCACTGGATCCTCTGCATCTGAGGGAAAAGAGAGAGTATAGGGGTGTGGTAGGGAGATTGCACAAGACGAAGTTTTAAGGGCTAGTTATGGAAGAATGTATCTCAATTCACCCACATTCTTTTGGCCAGAAGAATGTTACAGAGGCCCCAGTGAACATGAGATAGGATGGAAAATACTGTTTGTGCATCCAGTTGAAAAAGGAAGAGCAATTTGGTTGATCCCAGAAATATCTCTGCCATCTCATGCAATCCTTTACAGTAAAAATTCCAACATTATAAAACGATCTAACTACAGAAACTTTGTAGGGTAATGAAGATTAAATATGATGTTTATGAAGCATTAAATGCCTGGCATTGAATAAATGGTCAGAATGCTATATTCCTGGAATTTAACTTCATCTCTACTCAAAACTTATTATGAAATCAATCTTATTAAACTATGAAGGGTAAAAAATGTTTCAATCAAGCTAAGAATATATGATTATTTGCTAATCACAATTTCCAGCCAGAACACTTTTTTACTTTGTGAATGTAAATCCAATCAGGTTTTCTTACCTTTTGTTGTTTTTTTTATTCTCTAATGTCTCTTAAGATTTTGGAGGGCAGATGACTTTTGTGGTATGGCTGTCCGATACCTCATACCACTTTCAGAACTGTTCTTTGTCTCTTTTCAAAGATGCCAACCAAACCTCCTCCTCCAGAAAAAACAACAGAGAACATTTGCAAACATTGCCAAATGTTTCCTGGGAGCTGGGGTGAATCGCCACTAGCTGAGAATTGCTACTTTTTTCTGTATACTGAGGGTTGAAATGAGAGCCTTGTACATGCTAGGCAAGCTCTCAACCATGTAGTTCATTCTCCAGCAATCTTTTTCTACATTTCTGCATCTTATCAAACCTGGAGACCTGTTTTGGATGGAGATTGTATTCTAACACATTTTGGCAGTTAAGAGTCATCTGACATTTAAAATTAAATATACTGACAAATATTAACTGGACTTCTTTTGTTTATTCTTTATTTAAAGAATGGTAGAAGTTATTTGAAACAGTTCTGATGTGCCTATTGGAGCCCTTATGATGTCTTTTTCTGCGTATATTTTCCTGGCTGTGGGAAAGAGAAACATCTCAGTCAGAGAGACATGGGGCTGTTCTATGCAATAATTCAGTTCCTCAGGTCTTACTAAGCACTTGTTAGTATCTCTGTATACCAGGACTGTCCAATCAAATAATACTACCTTAGACTTTTTATAGAGATTATAGGAGTCATTTCACATTTTCCTAGGTAAGAAAAAAATGACTATTAAGAATCTGGAGCACTGGGGAGGTCAAGATCAAATGGGACCTCAGCAAATTCATAGCTATATCATTTTAGGAAAATCTTTTAATCTTGCTTTCTGGGTAGGAGAACTAAGTGAGATGCATTTTTCAAGTGCCCAGGATTGAATACCTGCTCAACAAATGTGAACTGAATTTGAGGCAGCATGTTGGCATTGAAAGCCCCAACATTTCTATTACAATCCCCCATTCTCTCAGTGCTCAAGACCACACATACTGTGTGGTAAAGCTGGAAGGAATAACAGAGAAGGACCCTGTTTTAAAATGCCTGTCTATTTAACATTTACATTTTCCACGTGAATCACATCTTTTGTATAAATAATATTTAAATAATTGCTGAGAAAACTGATCAACAGAGGCTCTTCATCAATCTCCTTAACTATTGAGAAAGTCGGGCCCTGAATCGATAAACATTAGGGCCACTGTAGGGAATGCCTTATTGGTGATATTAGTCCATCAGGCTAATCAAGGGGCAGGCATTTGTCCCTTCTAGAATAATCTCCAACCTAGTTAGCAGGTGTCTCCTGACTTGAATCTTTGATTTCCTAGGTTTCTGGAAGGATTGTTGAGAAGTGATAATTTTCAGAGAGCAAAAATGCTTTGGGAACATTTTAGAGAAGAGTAGACTGAGAAGTTAGCACAGTTTGCTGAACAGTTGATATCAGGGGAGGAAGGGAGAGGGAGTCAGGGTCTTTGGACAAAGTTAAGGAAGAGTTACAGCTGAAACTTGAACAGTTTTCTCTGTGGCTAATCTTTTGGACTCTAGTTTTTTCCAGCTCTTCTAGACTGCCTCCAGAAGTAGGACTGGAAGACACACAAAGAAAAGCCCCCCTCTTTCTCTCTCTCTCTTTCTCTATATCCCCAACTCTTTATGCAGTTCCAGGCAAATGCAAAAAGGTTGCTGACTTCTGACCAGACCTATCCATCTATCTACCGGAAGCAGCATATGTGAAGGGAGGCTCTCTTTACTAAACAGAAACTTGATGCTGAAATGGATCCCTGCATCCTTCTTCACAACCACTACTGGCCATTCTGTGGTCTATGCCAGTAGCTGATAGATTACCAGGGATGTACTTGTGGTTGCAAAGTGATGGGGATCAGGAGACTATCAGTGTCTGAGTCTGGTCCCCAGGGTCTGTTTACCTGACGCTCATACTTTCTCCAGAGTCCAAAAGACTCAAAACAAGAGTTGCAAACCCATCCATGAACCAGAGAGCAAGGGTCCCAGGCTCAGCAGCTATTAATTAAGGTAATTGTTCCCAGGACTGCAATTACAACCCAGAAGATCCCACTTAGCATCTCTTCAGGAATCTCTTGTTTCTGTAAGGCTGATGTCTCTAAAAGATTCATTTGCGGCCACTTACTGATTACATTTACTTCAGTATCTTGTTTCAGATGGACAGGACGGGAAGCCAATACTGAGTATTGACCTCGATAGTATCCTATGATTACATGGGCTGCCCCAGCTATCATTAACCACCCTATTTTATTTCTGAGTGCCACAAACACTGCAGGTGACAGATCCATGACCTTTTCCCTAGAAATGTTATGAACCAAATGCACAGTAGACATGACAGGAGGGATGGATGTCAAATGGTTGTTGCAATTCTACCTCAGCACACACAGGCAACTGGCTTGGGTTCTGATGTTAGAGAGCATTTTGGTGGGAGAGCTATTTGCTTTCTATTCATACAAAATAACTAATAACCAAGCTGAAACATGGAAGCAGTGATCATACTCTGTCTATAAACTATTCCAGCCAGCTTTCAGAAGTAAAATTATTTTTAAAACATTCTTGAATTAGGGGGGAAATATCTCAGTTTAAGTCACCATCATTAAAAAACAAACAAACAATGGATATCTGGGAAAAATGCTTGCAAGCATGAGTCTTGAGTTGGGATCCCCAGTACCCATGTTAAAGCTTGCATGGTGCCATGCATCTGTAGCCCCAGAGCTGGGAGTGGTGTGAAGATGGGAAGACCCCAGGGACTTATGGCCAGACAGTCTAGGTGAAATGCTGAGTTCCAGGTTCAGTGAGAGACCCTGTCTCAGAAAATAAGGTGGAGGATGATAAATAGATGATGGCACCCAGGTTTTGACCTCTGGCCTCCAAGTGGGAAATCAGGGACCAATGCACACATATCCACATATATGCACACATGTATACACCACACACAAACACAAAATTTAAAAAGCCAATATGTAGTATATTCTGAGCATATGATTTGAAAACTTTATTAAGTATAAGGCAGAATTTCCTTATAATTTGATTGCATATATACTATACAGTTATATATATATATATGTATATATATATATATATATATATATATAGAGAGAGAGAGAGAGAGAGAGAGAGAGAGAGAGAGAGAGGAGGGGTATTTAGCTAAAACCATGAATCCAAATACTGTGGGTTGAATAGTCTCAGAAGGTAAAAGCTGTAGACAGGAAAGGAGGAGTGACCTCTGTAAGGCCTGAGTGAGTTCGTCTTCACCTCCCAGATCTTTCCTCATTTCTTACTTCTAAAATAGGGTGTTTTCAGAGTTTCCTTATGTCCGGTTCCTACTGAGATGTGGCCTCAACTCTGGATGCATAATGACCTCCAACAGGCAGCTTTTAAAGGTATCAGTGTCAGGGAACATGCTGAATCCAACAAATCAGAGCTCCATAACAGAGCCAAGAAGTTGACCGCTTTCCCAAGGCGGCATGTGATGCCAAGGGCTGGGTTCCACTACTGTAGGAAGCGAATAGCACGCACCCAACTTTTAACTCATTAATGGACTTGTGGTGTTCTTACTAGGGAAAAATAAAAATGAGAACAATTTACAAGCAAAAGCTATTTGATGAAAACGATTGAAAATAAAAGAGGCAGTCCAAACCATCAACCCTAAAGGCACCGTTTCCCATACTGAGTGAATTTATTTAAATATAGTGCAAGTATCAATTTAGCTAATGAACTATTTTTTAGAATTTCTTAGAAATTCTATCGACAGTTGGCTGTGCGTCATGGAGAAAGAGATGAGAGCAGAGAGGAGAGGCAGAAAATAGATTTTGAAATTCTAAGGCAAATAATTTCATGCCTTATGCTTTGACATGGGGTAAAAGTATTTAAATCATATCAAATATTTAAGGTGCAGCAATTTAGAAACTAAAGACTTGAAAAAGTCATGAGCAGCTGTCAATGTAGTGAAGGGAAAAAGAATCGTGCATGGAATTAAGCCCAGGCCTCATTGTCTCTTACAGACACTTACCAGTATACATCAAACAAAAAGTCCAGGCTTTCCCTTTCCTAGAACGTACTTCTCCAGTCACAGAAACAATTGCAATTACTTTGATAAAATTGGAATCAAAAGAAAAAAATGGGCCTTCGAGCGATCCATTTGTAGGAAGAAGCAAATTTACCTTTCTCTAACATGTTTTAGGTCTGATGAGGTGACAAACATACTTTGAGACAAAAAAAGCAAGTAGTTTAAAGTACAAACTTCACATTCAGTGCGCTTGCTTCTCGCATGTGCATGGTGAAGGTTCTTTCTTGGGCATTACCTAAACAATGCAGAACTGAGGAGCAGCCACAGCGTTACTTTAAATGTGCGGTTAGATTGTATTTGTGAGCATTTGATGTTCTTCTTTAATAACCTCAAGTAAAAGGCTGAATGCATTCAACAACAGTAGCCGAAAAAAGTGCAATGAGTCATATTATAGGAAAATGGAGAAAAGGATACAGGCCTCTCCACTGAACACAATCCTATATTGTAGGCAATCTGTGATAACACCCTTTTCATTTCAGCTCAGTCCCATAAAATTACCACTAACATTACAACTCATGCAGAACACAGATAAATGTAAAAATGTCACAGAATTCTTCCAGATGGGACTTTTAGTTCCACTAGATCACCATCTACTTTTTTACTGGTCTAATATTTCATTACAACCTTCCATAAGTTAATTTTCTTTCCACTGACCATGTAAATCACAAATCAATTTTCATTTAAAATGCCTGACTACAGATTGCTCCTGAAAGCTCGAAGCGTATGCTTCAGTGAACTCTCCAATGTCCTTAATGTACATTAGAAAAATGTTGTTTTTCTTTAAAAAAAAACCTTTCTATTTTTAAGAAAAGAATTAATTCTACATTAAAATCTGGCATGAGATTTGAGGCATCCCATATTCTCTTTAAGTGCAGATGTATCTTTAAGGCACGAAATCACACGTGGCCAAGTCAAGCATTTGTCATGAAAATAGCAATGTTTTGTACCAACACAAAATAGAATGTATTTACTAAAAATCATGGGAGGTATACCTCTACATACCTATTACACACATAGGCACAAGGCTGTATAATCCAGTTGTTTTTTGAACAATGAAACTATAGGTAAAATTTTAAGTAAAATTTTGTTTATATTTGATAATTGCATGAATGTTGTGGATGTAGAAAGTTTTCCTTTATAGTTACACACTTGGAATCCAGTTTTCTTTTCAGTGGGGGAAGAAAGAGTTCAACTTCAGTTCTCAGAAATGTTCAGATGGAAAAGACATCTTCAGGTTTTGTTATGAGAATATGAAATATCTCAATTATCTCAATTAAAACAACTTTAAGTTGGGGGAGAGTTGGGAAGTTAAGAAGTTAAGAAATGAGACAATTCTTATGATAGTTCTCCTGAGCTTTTGTTCTGTAACTACAATTTATTATTTTGATGGTATTCTGAATTGAGTAGATAGTTATGTGTGATAAAATTTTTTATTCAAAGGGGTTTAAAGTTTTGTTCTTTAAATTCACAGATGATATTAATGGGAAGTGTTTGTGTCTCATTTCCAGAATGCAGTTGGTATATGATTGTAACTAGGAAATTATATGGTCACATGATATTCTGAATTGTCTAAGAGGCAAGTCCCAATGGGGAATGCTGTGCCAGGTTCCATTGGGAAATCTGGGCTTATAGTAAGCCTGCCCAGAGGCTGGTGGTCATGTCCTCTTCATTCAACATGTAGGGGAATTTCTGTCTGTCATTGTAAGGATTCTGAAGCCCCATCAAATGAGGTAGGTTGTTTCTTTCGTTTTTTCATTTCATTTAGAATTCTTGTGACTAAAACAATTCTATTTTCAGGCTTCATAACTGGGGCTAGGTGAAACACACCATCTGTGACACTGATACTTGCAAACTGGTTACAGGATGAGACTCTGATGGGCTCTTGAGCACTCTACCCAGTTGGCTCATCTTCATTTCCTGGGAATTGTGGAGTTCAATGAAAATACACAACTGACTGTGGCCTGGACAGAAAGTCTAGGTCTCCTGGGATTTTTGTAGCAATGTTTCCTCTTTTGTCTTTTTTTTTTTTCTTTTAAGAAATGTAAGGACATTGGTGGTTTGAAGAGCAAATATTCTTTGTGAGCAGGAAACGTAGTAACTAGGGAGCATACAACTTTCTGACTGGAAATTGGCCAAAATTTAATGTCATTTTATGACCCCCTAATTAATCTCCTGAAAAATATCATTTTACGAGCACTAATGACTTTATGATCTTGAAGGGTCTTTGAACACTACCTATTTGCTCTTGAGGTGACCTGGTTACCTTCTCCTTCACTCTGTTTTTTGCCAGAGCATGAGGCAGACTATAGAGATTTAAAAAAAGCAAAAAATATTGCTGGTGAAGTGTAGTTCTACAATTACATATCATAATTTCTTTGAACAATACCAATTTATTGTATACAAGATTATGAAAACAAAATGCCTGAAGCATCTAATGTTTGTATTACATAATATCACACGGAAATACTACATAAAGAGTTCATATGATTTTATTAACATTACTTGGAACTCTTAATGACAGAAGTCTAGGCTAGAGTAAAATAACAACTAGAACACCGAATATACTAGAAACGTTAGCACTATAGTCCAAATTGACCAGAAAGCCCGATCTCCAACAGCAGACATGGATACAGGCCTGTTCTCTTGTACACCAACTCAGAGATTTGGGGTCTTGGGCTCAGGCAAGGAGAGGCATTTAAAACAAGGTTCTTGTAACAATCCAGAATGACCAGAGTGCTATCATAACTGAAATCCCAGGTAATAAACAGGGATGTCTGTCACTGTTAAAATCCCTATCCCAGAGTATTAACAAAGATGGCTGTCTCTATTAAACACTCTGGGTCAAGAAAACATGCCTAAGGAGGTCTAATTACTGCATTTTATCTTTAAGTTTATACCATGTCATGGTACAAGTATCTCTAAACAAAGAGATTACTCACTGAAATCTGCTGGGCATAGTGCAGAAACAAACCTTACTAGTAATACTTACGTGGCCCCAAAAGTTGAAAGTTGCTATAGAAAAAGTGTCTGCTTAAAGTGTATTCAAAATGAACTAATCCACTATGAGAAATGGAATGATAATACTCAGTGAACTCCTCTGGGACTTAAGCTAAAAGACAATCTGAAGGAGGTAATAAAATCAGGATATTTAAAATGTTTAAAGAGAATGAAGAAAGAGTGAAAGAAAAAGCCAGGCAAAACTCCTCAAAATGAAAAATACATTCCATAAAATGAGAACTTTAAATAATGTTTAAATAGTAAACACAACTGCAGAGCAAATTAGTAAAGTGATGAAAAAATATACAAAAGTCACAAGAAGTGTAGTATGAGGCGGAAAAGAGAAAATATGTGAAAGCAGTTAAAAGACACAAAGGATAGAATGCAGAACCCATTGTACATATAATCGGAGAATCACAAATACCAAGCAGGATAATGAAAATAAGCTCACCTGAAGGTCTCTCATAGTAAAACTGGAGAGCCTTGAAGAAACTTTAGATTAAAAACAGTCTAAAGAGACATTTTTATCTATGAAAGAATGGCAAGTTGATACACCATTTATTACCAGCAATATACTGAGATGGATAATTTTTTCATTTGCTAAAAGTAATAACCTAGAATTCTAAGTCCAGTTAAACAATTAAAAAATAATAGTAAGGGCTGGAAAGATGGCTCAATGGTTAGCAGCACTGGATGCTCTTGTGGAGGAGGACTCAGGTTTGGTTCCCAGCACCTACAGGCAGCTAACAACCATCTGTAACTCCAGTACCAGGAGAACCAATATACTCTTCTGGCCTTCATGGGTACTGAATGATATGGGTGTATTTACATAAATGCCAGATAAACACTTATACATATACAAATAAAAATGAATAGATAAACATAATTTAAAAAGCAGTAGTAAATGGAAGACTTTCAAACACTTGAACTAAATCTGTCACTTTGAGATATTAATTAAAGAACAAGAAAGCTCTGGAGAGAAGGAATGTGCGACACAGCTCAACAAAGAGTAAAGACTTTTTTTTTACATATGTAAAACTAAGGTCCAACAAGCTTCTTATGAAAATAATGCTCAGAATAACACATGAAGGGAGCATTAACATAAAGCATGGGAAGGGAAGCTGTGCCTGTCATCTGGGAGGAAAAAGGAAAATAGACCTAGACTTCCGAATGAGGTAACAGCTGAAATAAAAGCAGACTTGTGATCCAGTCGCTAAGAAGAAAGAAAACATAAGAAAGCTACGAGAATGCACAGAAAGAGAAAAAGGACAGAACAAAGTGTGGTCCAAAGAAAGCTAAACAAAATAAGGTGATTAGAGTAGATTCAAATATATCCTTCTCTATGTGTATCAATGTGGATAAATCACAAAAACAAAATAGCAAGAGAAATAGACCAAAGGCAAAAATACAGCTGCAGTGTGGTGTTGTTATGTGAATTTTCGGCACATCCAGAAAATTCCATATTTTGTGTCTGTGATATTATAAACATTTGCACCAAGGAGGAGGTAGCTACTTTGGCATAGAATGCCATTGGATGACTCTGAGTAGAGGTGGAGGAGGATTTTACGGCATCAAGTTTCATTTCTTAAGAAACGAGATTGTTAGCAGGAAATGAACAGAGTATAACGATCTATGTATGAAAATGCCATCATAAAACTCATTGTCTTGTATGCTAACTTGAAAATTGACAAGAAATATTGTAAGCAAATGAAGCAAATGCGACATCTCTCAATTTGATCACATTTATATGCATAATATATAATATATGTAAGTATATACATACATAGATGCATGTTTTTCTTCTATATTTAAAATGTTTCAAAATATGACAATTTTCTAAAATGGAAAGATAATTTTAGAGTCTGATGAATGAAAGTTTGCTAACAATATTTCATCTTAAATGAATCCTTTATAATTTCCTACTTGAGGTTCTAAAATTGAAATGTGTGCTTATTATTATTTGTATTTTTAGTTAGGATAGCTTGTAACCGACGTTGTAAGGAAATGAGATGTAGGCAGATCCTTCAGGACAGCACTGATGAAATGTAATCTGACACACACATGTAAATAGAACTCTTTAGTGTCCATGCTTTGGAAAGTACAAAATGAACAACGGAAATTAATATTAGTAATATATTATCTTTAACTTAATTCCAGAATATAATTTTAACATTTTATCAATATAAGATCTTGATGAGATACTTTGCATCTGTATGGATTTTACATTTATGCCATGTTTCGGTCTCCATCCGCTACATGTGACTTACAGCTATTGTATCGGACTGATCAGTGATCAAAGTAGCTGTCTTGCATTGTGCACTTACGCTCTGTGCTAAGCAGACTCCATATAGCATCACATTTAATCTTTAGAACAACCTGTAAAAACAGCCCAAGAAAACCAGTCAGACAGCAAATGGTTGGGGTGATGTTAAAGCTGGTCCAGATAATTCACAGCCCACATCCTTAACTTCCACACTCAATGTTTGCCTAAGGGCAGAGGCTGTGTGCTAATTAATCCTCTCCTAACTATTTAAAATTTGACATGCTTAGTTAATATAGAAACTATTCTTACTATGCTCTTGGGTTTCAGCTAAAGAAATGCCTTATCTGGGCCCTGGGACCATGCCAGGCACAGCCATTTCCTCTGCCTGTGTCTTGTCAAAGGGCTGGAAAACGGGATCTAGTGTTTGCTCTGAGTCCAAATCACTTTAAAATGAGACAGAATGCACTGGAGCAGCAACTTGCAAAATAAAGACAAAGACTGATGTATGCCTCTGGGTGTACTGTTGCTGTCACAGAGCCTTTGGTCGGTGGTCTCCACTCTTCAACTCTATGAGAAACTTCTAGATGTTTCTCTCCTCCCTGGCAGCCTCCATAGTCGGAGAAGTTGAGCACCTTTCATGATTTCCTAATAAACTGGAAATCTGGAACAGCACAAAATCAAAGGAAATAAAACTCCAGAGGTAGTTGCTGCTGAGGCTGCCTTCTGAATGTGGCTTATACAATATTTCATCTGTGCTGACACCTTTCACTCTCAATTATTTGGCTGCTGTCAAAACAAATCAATCAAATTATAGCACTGTGTCTTCATGTTACCATTCCATTGTAAGTTAGCAACATTAGCTTTGAAATATATGGAAGTATAAATTTTATCTCTATTATTTATTTAATGCAACTTTCTCCCATGTGAGTTATTTTCCAAACACAGAAAACTTAAATTATCTTTTGTCAAATGTTGAATACATATATATGTTCTGATAAGAATTTCTAACATAATGGTACTCAGGGGAACCAAGATGTGTAAAGATGTGTTAATGGACCTTCACGTGTGTGCTAATCCTAACCCAGTGGCAAGCAGCAAACATAATATAAGGTTTTTTTTTCCTTATATTTTGTCTGAAACTGTGTTGAGCATGGGAGATAAATATATTTTAGAAGAAGATAATATCACTAAACCAAAAATAAAAGGCCAATATCGGATCAACAAATTTTCAAAAATTAATTTTGCTCAGAATAAGACATAATTTTATTATACAAATCATTTTTAAAGTTATGTTGCTTAAACTGCACTTTTTACAGTGCATAGATATCTTCAGTACTTCCTGGCCTAACAGCATCATCTCTGCTGACTGATGGAACTGCAGTAGGTGTGACCCAAAGGTTCTTTAAAAAGAAGAAAGGAAAAAAAAGATTCAAACATTTTCCTTTTGAGATTTTAGGGCTACAGCTACATTTTTAAATAATAGATCCAAATCAACAGAGTTGCTTTTCAGTAAAAGAGAAAGCACTGTTGAAGCTTTCATGTACACATTCTTAAAATAGCTTTTTTATATATGGAAACTTGGCATGTTCTTAGAAGATTAAAAAGCCAACTGACATATGCATTTTTTTTTATTTCCTTCTTGTTGCGTTCTGGCTTTAAGGAATAGGAAACAAAAACTCCGATGTGAACGTGTCCATTATGTCTTGAAAGAGAATCTAAATGCAGAACCACTGTCAGGAGCCCCAGGAGAGCCTAGTGCAGAATGAGCAGACATGTTGGGGAGTCTTTCCTGCCCTACCTCCAGCCTTGGAATTGTGGGGTTCCTTTTCTAACCTCTTCTCCAGAGAACTCTGCCTTCTTTGCTTCAATCATACATATTGTTTATGTCAGTTTCTATGGCAGAATCTCCAGCAAAATTTAGTTCTATAGCCTAGACCCATAGAATTCAGGCTATAACTACCTTCATTGAAGTAGAGGTTGCATCACATTAGTCCATTGGAAACTTGAACTAATGTAATCTGAATGACTATCTCCCCTGTCTTTCTTCTTACAGTGAGTCTTCTCAATTCACCTCTGTAAGGTTTCCTAAACCAGCCCTCTGTGCTTTACACAATCATCAAGGCTTTTTCTCCCTGGATTACTGCAATAGCCCCTTAATTAGATGGGAGCCTACCACAGTACCTGGAAAATAGCAGGTGCTCAGCAAGTGTTTGTGAAATAGATCAAACAATGTTTGGGTACAGTTCATGGGAAGAAGTGAGGCTTAGCTTTTCCCTAGAGGGAACTGAGAAACAATAGCTATGACTCTCACTAGGAATCACCCTGGAAGAATCATACACATAAGAGACAATTTTCTTGAACAACAGAAGCCCCATTCTCTAATCAGTGCACAGAAAACAACTGGGGAACATCTTCTCTTTCTTTGTTTTCAATACATCTCTGTTCCCCATATCTCACACTTCTGGATACAGAAGTCCTCTTTGCTTTTGGCTACAGAGGAAGGGAGAGAAGATCAGCCCAAGGTCTTCCATCTTTAGTAATGGAGTGGGAATGTGAAGAGTTTCAAAAAGTCTGTTCCTTTTCCAGGCAAACATCTACTCCATTCTAGTAGTAGCCATCTTGGAAAGGAGTGACTCTTCACCAACTCTGATATCTGATTCGGGGAATCTAATCCAGTGTGCACATCCTAGTATACACACATTGCTAGATGCCATTGAAAGCCCTGACGGATTTACAGCCTTATTATGTGCAAACTGGGGATCACATTACTTTTCTGCCTTTTGCTTTGGAAATAAATGCTTTGGCTTTGCTTTGACATTTATGTGGCAGCTGGAAACCATTATCCTTTGACAATGCTTTATTCCATTGACAGTATCTCTTAAATACGCAGTATACTAGTCACACTTCTCATTCATGTGCTCCTACTTTAATCCATGCCCCAGTGCCTCAGTGACACCTGCTTCAAGGATAACATACTACAGAACAGTCTCTCTGAGTATTTTAAATAAAAAGTCTGAAGCCTTGGAGATGCAGAAGTATGAAAGCTTCCAGAGTAAGACACTGTAATTCCTTTCCCAACTTCTTCATGGTGGATTTGGTATTACTGTATGATGTGTCGTGAGAAGCTCTTCTGAATCACACTGCAAATATGAATTTATGCACTAGGTGTTTTTAATATTGCTGTCGGTGACAGCAAACCATGTATCATTGCAAACAGAAAGCTGAATCCTTTCTTCTGATTTCTGTGGCAGGTACTGCACTGCTCTTTTCTGTGAGTAATATTCAATCTCTGTTTACATGTTCCTGATGCCATGGGGAGGGCAACTTTCTGAGTGTGGTTATCATCGGGTTAGCACAAAAACGAAGGCCAAGGAAGAGCAGTTACATAGTACCTCCTTGTCTTCAAGACAGAAATCAATACTCAGTGCATGTGCCCACCACTTTCTACCCACACCTGAACAAAGCCTCCTTCAACCAATATGACCAGCACCTTTAAAGACAATTCCAGTAATATAAAATATTGCTCATACTTAATGCATATGCTTGGTTTATGGTTGTATTGCTTTTACTTTGAGAATAATGCACTTTGAGTTAAGAGATACTTTTTAAAAAAGTAGTCAGAAAGTTACCAGATCTAACCTTGATGATGTTAGTAATAGCATTTTGCACATGGTCTTCCACTTTAATCAATAAAAAGTATTCTGAGCTTAAAATAATAATTATTAATGTAGATCCTTTGGAATATTCAGGTAATGAAAAGAATTCTGATCATTTATAGTCTCTGGCTGGGTAGAGTTGATTAGTAACACCATTGTATATAGTGGGCCTTTCATATCTATTGATTGTATATCCTCATATTCAGCCAACCATAGAGGATAATGTGCTTGCACATGCATGACATTTTTGGCCATTACTGCCTAAACAACACAGCATAACAACTGTTTGTATAGTATTTACAATGTAGTAGATCTTATAAATCACCTAGACATAGCTTAAAGGATGTCGTAGGATGCCCTAAGGTATTAGTAAATAGATGTCGTCGTTTTTATGTATAAGACTTGAGCACCTGCAAACTTGGGTGTTCTTACTGGTCCTGGAAATAGTTTCCAAAAGGTGACTATACAGTGATCATCTTTTCCTCTTTATGAGGTGAATGTGTATATGTGTGTGTGTGTGTGTGTGTGTGTGTGTGTGTGTGTGTGTTGGGCTTCTTTTAAATAATTGGGGGAGAGAGAAAGAGAGAGAGAGAAAAAAAACCCTTCAGTCTTTTTATATCAGAGTTGTTGATTTTTGGATAAGGAAGGAATGGATAATAAGATCTCATTATCATTCTTATGGGCACGGAACACTGTGGCTTGGACTGCCATCATTACATGTACTCAAGTATTTACACGTACCCAGCAATTCTACAGAATTGCTGAGTGGTGATTTCTTTACACAAACTTGAAGCTAGCCTGCTTATAAAATAAAAGAAAATATTACCGCTAAAGAAATTTTGAAAGGAGAAATAATTGGAATAAAATAATATGTGCTGAAACCTTTATTACTTCAGTGTTTTCTTCTACATCTGAGAAATGGGACCAATGATTCTTCCTGGGAGTTTTCCCGGAAGCTTTTCCTGGCTTTAATCTCATCAACAATTTTTCACTTAGACAAGTTCACATTCTATGAGCTACTATAGCACTTACTTTTTACTTTTATTTGAAAGAAATGAAGTATATTTTTCTCTTAGTAGAATCCCCTTGATGTATGTGATTGTGTGACCATCTGTGTGGTTAGAAGAAAGCAGTTGTGTCAGCTTCCCATTTCCCTTCTCTCCTTTATTGCCATCAATCAAGCCCACCCCTTGCAACTACCAATCTGCTTTTGATTCATACAATTTTTCCTGTTCTTGAATGTTAAAAAAGGGACTCAAAATTTCATCAGTGTTAATTTTTTATCTAAATAGTTCCTACTTGTTTCAAGTAATTACTATCCAATTTTATATTTCTTGTTTGAATTCTGTGACTTTAAGAAATTGCTGATGTGTGAACTCTAGGTACCCACTGGATAGCCCAGGCAACCTAGTGAACTCATCTAATGGAGTTTGGGAATCTCAGTGTTGGGAGGAATCTCAAAGGTTTCTCAAGTCAAAACCCTCACAGTTTATCTTCAGTGACACGACAGCACTCTGTAATATGGCTTCCAATATAGCTCCTCCTCCATCTCTTTTGAACTTTTCTCCTCCACTCACCATGCCACTGGTAGCAGGCTTGACTTGGTGACTTGCCTAGTGAAAGTAGTGTTCATGGCATCAAAGGCAAAGCTTTATGAGTCATTGAAATTCTGTCATTCTCTGTTCCCTTTCCGGAATAGCTTTTCCTAAGGAGGTTCTGCCTGAACCCTATTATTGGAAAGATGTACAGCAGAGTTCCTACTCACTTGCAGACAGCAAGTGACTTGAAATAAATAAGGAAGCATGCTTTGTTGTTGAATGACACTGGGATTTGTGCTTGCTCTTGGTTTAGCATAGCCTAGTGAGGGCTAACTGATACTGACATCTCTCAGCTTGCTCTGTGTTTCTGCATTCAGAATCCATGTGATTGTTTTTAGATCTTAGAACTTTTTCTGGGGACACTTTCTCCCCTTATTGTACAACTCACTCCCCCAGATCCTTTGGCAGTGTAGAGGCAATGATTTATGCCCCTACAAAACACATCCTGCTTCTATCCCTGCCACTCTTCGCCCTCCTAACTCCTTACTAGAGTATATGTGGGTCTCAGTGTGCCATAAGGGATGGTTTTTGCTGATTGCTGCACTCCAAGTTTAGATCATGGTCTAGGATACTATGTGTTGCGGTTTAAATGTGAGATGTTCCCCACAGGCTCATGCTCCCCAGCTGGTTGCCACTGTTTTAAGAAACCTTTAGAATCTAACTAGAGGAAGTGGGTGGGAGGCAAAGGGGGGCGGCTGGTAGGGGGGCAGAGAAGGTGGGTGGGTTGTGGGCAGGAAGGGCAGGTGTTGGGTGAAACCTTGAGGATTAGATCCGGGAAAGAATTCTTCTGCCTCTTAACTGTCAAATATGATATAATCAGCTGCCTCACATTCAAGTTGCCCCAAGCACAAGTTTTCCACGCCACCCTGTCTTCCTTGCTGTGACTGACTGTATCTCCTCAAACTGTGAGCAAAAATAAATCATTACTTGTTTAAATTATTTCTTGTCAGGTATTTGGTCATTTGGGATGTGTGTGTGTGTGTGTGTGTGTGTGTGTGTGAAACTTCACTATGAAATTTCAAAAAACATTTCTTAACTAAATGAGTAAGCTTTGTGTAGGGGCAAAACACATTTGTTTCTTGTCAAATTGACATTTTTTTCCCACTAATTTTAATTATATAACCTGATACATTGTTTGAGCTGCACTATAGCTCCACCCAATCCAAGTTTCTTTTTAATCTACTAAAAAGATTTTGTTCCATCATGATTCTTAAATTACAAGCAACTTTAAATCCTTAGAATTACTCAGACACAACAGCAAATGTAAACATTGAAAGTATAACATAAATGAATTGATTTTAAAACGTCCATCTCTAACAAATCAAGATTATGACCACTCTTAAATACAGGTGAGGCGCACAAAGTCCTCCAATGCTGCTGTCTTCTATTCTCTTTGCCATCTGGGACTCTTAATTTTTACTTGCACAACAAAAGCCTTCACAGGACCTGATAGATTGTGTTCTTCTCATGCCTTCTCTATAGCGAATGTTTTTTTATTCTCTTAATTTGATGAGCTCATAATAATTCTCTAAAGTTTATTGACTCTTCACCCATTGATCCATCCCTCGCCCCTATCTATCCATCTTTGAGCAGCTCTTACAAGTGAGTCGGGCAATGTTCTCTGTTCTTGGGTAAGATGACTGAAATAAGGATAGTTACACAGATTTCATTCTGGGAACAGATCAAATGCCAACAAGGCAGATTACAGTATGTGATACCAACACTCCTCTGCTGCCCCAAAGTCAGGCCTCACAATGGTGCTGCTCCTGCTCCCGATGCTGTAGTAGCTGTAGTATAGCAATTTGAGATAAAACAATCTGTCTTGGAAGGCTGGTAAATCAAGACACAAATTATTCTGAAGGGAGGTAAAACCTTCCATCCTGCAGGGAATTCTTTAAGCTTCAAAAGGTTCAGGAAGTCCACGAAATTGACCAGAATCCCCAAGTGTATTTAAGAAATGAAAACTACTAAGCTACTCTCAGACCAGCCAAGCTGCCTAGAAAAGTCTCAGAACAGGTAAATACCTGTTCTGAGAGAATTGTCTTAACTGACGGAAATTTTAAGCCACCCTTCCCCAAGTCTTCTACGAACCATATACAATCAACTTTACATCGATTTCAAAGAAGTTTCTAAACCTTCTTCAGATGTGGCCAAGTGTGGCTCTCTGTGATGGTTGGTTAGACTGTCAACTTGACTGTATTTAGAATCACCTAGGAGATACACTTCTGAGCATTCTGTGGAAGCACTTCCAGAGATGACTAGCTGTGGAGGAGACCTGGCTTCAGTTGGGTGACGTTTTCTAAAGGGTCCAAGATAAAAGCAGTGATGACCTTTGCTGCCTTTGCAGTGCATCTATGTCTGCTGCTGACATTCTCTGCTGGCATCAGATCCCATATTTTTTGATCTTCCAATATGAGGTCCACACCTGCAGCTCCCCCAAGATCTTCTAGGCACTCATCACTAAATTGGAACTGTTCAGGCGTCCAGCTTCTTAGACTGAACAGCTACCAAGTTGTCTGCCTCTCCACAGTACAGGAGGCCCTGTTGAAGTGCTCAGATCCTATCACATAAGTCAATCCAATAAATGACTTTTTGTAGCATATACGTGTACACACATATTCTATTGGTTTTGTTTTGAAATTTTTATTTATTGATTTTTATTTTTTGTGTATGAGTGCTTTGCTTGCAAGCAAGTGCACCACATATGTGCATGGAGGCCAGAAGAAGACATTGGAACCCTTGGAACTGGAGTTTTGGATTGCTGTCAGCTACCATACGGATGCTGGGAATTGGACCTGGATCTTCTGCAAGAGCAATGAGTGCTCTTAACACCATGTCATCTCTCCAGTCCCTGACTCTGTTCTTCTAAAGGACTCTGCCTAATACATCACAATCAGGGAGCATCTCCTGGCCCCAGTGAAGGGAACTTTAAGAGTATCTGTACACTGGGATGTTGGGATACTATGGAGAAATAAAGGTGGCATATTTTTATGATGGAAAACTACTTGGAAATTAAATAAAATGAATTACATATTATACACATAGGACATGGATAAATATCAAAGACATTATGCTGAGTTTAAAAAGAACACACAATATGAATCCGTTTAGAACATTAACACATTCTAGAACAGAGTAATCTAATCTATATCAGCAGAAAGAAGAACAAGGGCTGTCAGTTTGGAAGGAGAGGACTGACTGAAAAGGAGCATAAAGGAATTGGCGGGATAATGAAATGTTTTGTATTGATTATGCAGATGGAGGCTGTAAGGGTGTGCACTATTGTCATAGCTCACTGAACTGAGCACTTAAGGTCCATGCATTTTATTGTGTGTAATACCACAGTGAAGACAACCTCACCACAAGCAAAAAGAAATATGCCATGTGCATAGCACAAGAAATTCCTCAGCTCCAAAGTATGCCTTACCTGCATACCCACCATGTATAGGTATCAATCAATGGTTGGGGTGTATCTTGTACCTCAAAGTTTCATGGAGCTTTGAGCCCTATGTGGTAGTGTTGGGGAGGTATAAAGTGAAGAGATGAGCTAAGTGGTATGTAATCAGGTGATGGGACAGCATCCTCAGAAGGAATTAATGCTGATCTCGCAATGTGAGTCAGTTCTTACGAGAGCCCATTGTTAAAAAGTGAGGCTGCCTCATGTGCTTGGTCCCTTCTGCACATAGCTGGCTTCTTTTCTCTTTCTCTGTGTTACGATGTAGCAGAAGGCCCTCACCAGAAGCCAAACCTACAGGGCCACCGAATTTCAAACTTTATCTTCACGACCTCAAAAACTTGGAGCTCAAGAAAGCTATTTATCAAGATCCAGAACCAGGAATTATGTTATAGCCATATAAAGCAGGCTAATTCAGGAGAAAAGCAAGGATTCCTGCCAGAGCTAAGGATAGGAAAACCTTCCTTGACCTAATTTTTTTAAAACTTGTCTTGAACCTAATTGCTTTTCCATGTTCAGGTTAAGCTGTACTCTCTAATGTATTTTTGGTCATTAATTTAGATGTTTTGCTTGACTTAACTGGAATGTTCACACTTAGGTATAAATCTCCTACATAGCACATTTATATTCTCCATTTGTATCTTCTACAGTGATTAGTAGGTCATTCTGGACTGTGCCTTGAGAACAAGTCACTAACCTGAATCATGTGTGCAGCAGTAGGCCCTCTGCTCTGTCCCATTAAGCCCTTAGCTGCAATTGTCACTGCTATCAACAATGCTGAGGCTTACATTCACATTTTCTGCCCAAATTTAGGAAAAGCAGAAGATGTAACACATTTGTATGAGTTGTATCATGGATATTTTATTTTTCCATATCAGCTGATAAATCTGTTTCCTTCCTAGAGCAACTTCACACCATTTTAAATACAATATCTCTTTTACAAACATCAGTAAAATAGAAGATGGTATCTTTGAAAGAAGTTTTTAATGATGTGACAGAACATTCTTAGCAATTTTTGGAACATCAGTGGTCACTGTTAGTCTCATTTCACAGATGTGGGTTTGATTACAGTTACATGCAGCAGAAATCTTGTGAACACGGGACAAAAACCCAGGAATGGACGGACCTAGGATGGGTGATAGTGGCAGGTAGTGGAAAAGGAAAAGGAGTGCTCCGAGGGAAGACAAAAGAGGGCACAGTCTTCCTCTGTTTGTGTAGGATGGTGAGAAGAGAGTTATTTCTAGGTCTACATGAAAGCCGAATAGAGCATTTTGGGGTCTGAATCCTAGTCAGAGTGTCTAGACAATTCTGAGTGTAAAGTGTGTCTCATCCTCAGTTCCTACTCATGGGAGGTCCTACTGACCCCTGCAGTTCTCAGTGATCTGGATAATGTAGTGTGCTGTACCCATTGCTCCCTCCGATAAGAGCGATCCAGCACACTCCCTCAGCTTGCTCGGGTTCCATGCACTATAACCCACAAGAACAGGAACGGAAACCTCAGCAAGGGGATGCTCAATCTCCAATTTGACTAGTAAACTTAAAGTAGTCCCAAATAAGAAATCTCATCCCAACAGGCAGTTTCTATCTTGGAAAAAAATCTAAATTTTTAATAAATGTGAAGATAAGGCTATAGATATGATGAAGCTGGAGTAAGCAGAGGAAAGTTTCTTATAATTACATGAGTTGGAAAGATGCATAAACTCAGAGAAGACAAGGTACACTACAAGTAAATCTAAATAGAATAGAGAAGTGACTTGGAGGGAGCAGAAGATGGAGAATGGGTTCTCAGTCACTCAGGACATGGGGGACGGATACATGCCTGCCACAGACAGGAGGCTGGTTGAGCTTGCAGCCTCATGGTCCTTTAGATCCTCCAAGGCTCAGTTCTCATTCTAGATGGAATGAGGTTGGCCCTTCAGTGCTGTTCTAGATTCTGGGTAACACACAACTCTTTCCATTTATGACTGTCTTTATAATAATACACAGACAGTGATTCGACTGGGGTGAATCTCTTCTTTGCAAGAAAAGATTTGAAGAGAAAAAGAACAAAGCTTGTAGACCATACAGATGGATGTCTTTCTAGGCTGAATGCAAAGTTTTGCTTGGATAAAAATCTTAGGCCAAACGGCTTCAATAATGCTCTTACTAAGCAAGAGAATCCGTTTTGGTCTTGTGAACATCAATGTTGCGACAGAAAGGAAATTGTCTCTCGTAAAATTTCTCTGGCTGGTGTCCTCATTTGGAGGAGGCTGGTTTCCATCTTGGATACCAGGAGCGGTTGTGTTCATAAGGGCACTGCTTAGTCACACGGCATGCTCAGAGTTTGGCAGAGGAGCTTGATGACAATATTGGGGGATACTATGGGTTGAATGATTGTGTTCCCCCAAGTTTGTGGTAAAATTTAATTTCCCAAGGTGGTGGTATTAAGAAGTAGAGCCTTAGAATAGTGTTAGATCACAACACTAGAGTCATTATGAGAGGAAATCCAAACAGCCTCCTCTGACAGTGAGGACTCAGAGCAGAGACAAGCACCCGTGAACCCTGAAGTGAGCCCCACTAGAACTAAACTTGCTGGTTTCTTGATCTTGGACTTTCAGAATAGCCCATAGAACTGTGAGGAAAAAAGTCTACTGTTCATAAGATAACAGGACTGTGGTATTTTTGTTATAATTTGAATGTGTGTAGGAGTAACTTTGGGAACCTTGTTGAAAAAAATGCAGGTTCTGTTCAAGGGGTCTGCCTGGAGCCTGAGGGTCTGAGTTCTCAAAAAGTTTCTATGGAATGCTGTATAGGGAATTCGGGATTCTCTCTGAGGTTTTTTGTTCCTATTGGTTCATTCCTTGGCAAGTCCCGCCCTCGGACCAATAAGGGGAGAGGAAGGCGGGGAGAAAGAAAGGAAGGAAGGAACACGGCAGCAAGCCGGAGAGCGGTGCCAGGATTGCTAAAATCCACGCAGGAAGAAAAATGCCCCGGTCCTGGGCCCACGCAGAAGGCCAAAATCCAGGAGGCCACGTCCCAAGTCCCTGCTGTCCTAAGGACATCATATGAGTGAAGGTGAAATGCTGGCTGGGCACTGACTAAGAGACCTGCTCACGGCTATCGCGAACTTTGTGGGCGGGCCGCTGGTACCTGGCAACTTTGTAAACTTCGCTAAATAAATCTCTCTAAATGGAAGATCAGTTTCCATTTTATCCAGCTGGATTAACCAGATCCCACCCGCTAAGGCGTGGAGAATACATTTCCTGAGACAAGTGCTATCTGATACCATGTTCTGAAGTGGAACTTGTGACCACATGCCTGTTGCCTGAGCCCAGGAGACCTGCTTTCAGTGTACCATCACTTTATCTGTGCTTATTAAAATGCATGTGTGCACACAGCTCTGGGTTCTGAGAGATAGTCTATGTTACTTCATATTGGATGTAAATGGATAAGCTCTCAATTCTACTAGTAAAAGGAATATATTTGAAAACTTATCCCACGAGGAAACTGATGCTGATAACTATCTTAGAAAACTTGGAGTTTCTGAATTAGAAGAATGGGCAGACACGAGGATTGGATAGAGAATCTAGAAGGTCCTCCGAGAGAATTCTTGGTCAAGATGCTTCATAGATACTTGAAACTTGATACTTCATAATGAGGAAAAAGTTATCTGGGACCAACATGACATACAGGAGCTAGAACTTAATTCAGCTCCTCCCCTTTATACTCAAATCACTAGGGAAGGTAGGATGTCCATTATAGATGAACACCTTGTCAGTCATTTAAAAGACTCTGAACACCTTGGGCTGAAGTTACTGTGATTATTGTATGAGCAATGGGTGACTGGAGGGGAAGCAGCCTTCTACTCTCTATCCTGGCTGTTGGCTACATAAATGTGCATATGGATTCCTCCTAAGGTATTAGTAGTTCATTTGCAAGAGTATTGCTCTTGAGAGGGTATGAGTTGAGAATGTCTAGGACTATCTCACTCTCAGAAAAGACCAGAATCCTTAAAGATGGTTTTTTCTGCCAGTCAGCCATTCACTCTGCCTACGTGACATGACCTTCTGTCCAGTAAGTTGCTCTGGACATAAGCGCTTCATAGAGATCATCACAGTTTGCAGTAGGTCATCCAAAGGTGCTGAGATCAGCCTTGGGCTGGGTATTGGCAGACTGATCACAAGAAGATGGTGGACATGGCTCTTTAGGTAGTAGACATTAATTATTGTCACCTTAGAGATTTATCCTCCTTTGAACTTCTCACAGAGCAATTCATTCTTACTGGTTTTCCTTGAACCTTCAAGATTTTAACACTGGAGCTACTATGTTCTGGGAAACATCATAGTGACCATCAAACCAGAGTGGTTTACTTTTTGATTAGTGAGGTCTAGGTGTTGAAGAAATCACGAGAGGGGATATTGAAAGGGCAGAGTAGCCCAAGGAAACTGAAAGCAGAACTTTCCATATCTTATGGTGACTGGGACATTAAAGAAGATGTTCAGGGAAAGGTTCCACATTAAGACAAATTAGGATTTGTCCTAGCCAGGATTATTTAGAGCTGGGAGGTGGTTTCATTTTAACTGGCTCGTCATCTCTCCTCCAACATCACTGAAATTTTAAAGATGAAGATGACAAAGGAGGAACTGTTTACACTATGTCTCAGACTCAAGTTTGGTTAAGAACTCAAATACACTTTTGAAGGGTGATGCTGATTGCAACAATTTGTCAAAAGGACCAAAAGATAAAAAGAACTAACACTTTCGCTGTCCCTACCTACCCAGGCCACAACACAGGATTGATTTTTCTGAAAGAAATGGTGCCAAGAAGTCAAATTCTAAACTCAAAGCTCATACTTCAACTTGACATTAAAAACAGAATTAAGAAGGCCTTGCTGTTCACTCATCCAGTCCACCTAAGTCCATCATAATGTTGAACCCTCATGGTAACAGGCATGAAAATCCTAACACTACCAAACTGTGACAAAATGTAAGAAGTCTTTCTTTTTCTAACTCTGATCTCCATCTTAACCAAGCAGAATTAATTCATGGACTAGGAGCTCTGCAAGCTGATGTTTATTTGTAATATTCAATATTCCCATAAGCACACATGTTCCAAATGGAAGGCTGCATTTTGATAATGCCCACATCTTCATTAAGATTTCATCATCCACCTACATTAAGGAGCCCGGCCTTACACTTTATTGTTTCTGCTTTCACCTTGTGTATTCCTGCTGTATTTGCTTAATCTTGAGCTCCTGACTTCCCAGGCACTCAAATTTGAAACAAGCAAAGTTTGTGCATTAGTGTATCCTGGGCATGTATGATTTATGAATGGCAGGTTTCTTGGCACTATTTAATGGTATAAGAGAGGCTTTGTTTGAAACATTAAAACGGAAGTTCAGAAGTAGCAACACTGGGTGAGTTATCAGAACACAGAGACTGGGAAGAGGCCCAGAGTTCACCAGTTCTTACTTGTTTTTCAGTCTGTGAACTGATGTTCTGACTAACTTTTAATAAATTTAATAACCAGTTTAATAAATCATATGGAGGCCTGACATTTGGCCAATTTTAAAAGGGTTTGAAATTGTTATTCTGAGGACTTACCCAGAAAAACTTCATTCTGTACAACAGAAAATGTGAGCATTATATAACTGAAGAGGTCAACCTTCTTTAAGTAGTTCAGAGTAGTTTTCTCTTTAGCAAACATTCTACTCTCATTCGGATCGGTTTTTACCATAATTATTCTTCCTTTGATGGAGCCTTTGGTAATCAACCAGTGTCAGTATCATCAAATGTTTTAGAGGGAAGTTAAAACTTCCAAAATCTCGAGAGAACAATTTTTTCTAGGTAAAATTAGTTTCATTTCTGCCGGAAGCCTGTAGTAACACAAATGCTATACAAGCACTTTTCTCATGACAAAATTTGAGCTCAACAAATACAGTCTTTGTTTGGCTAAAGCCAACTTGGTAGCAAAATTGATCATTCAATTAAGTATTCCAAATAATACCTTGTATGTGAAGTTTCCCAACCATTTCACACACAAACAAGCAACATCTCACTGGTTTTTGCACATGGCCAAATTGACTAACTTGTGAGATTATAACTCATGTCTCCAAATAACAGCACAATAATTTTATGTTTAAGTGATGGCCTGACCTGCAGTGATTTCTCCTAAGTGCTTCTAAAGAACCCACAACAGGAAATGAGAGCTGATGAAGCCCATAGCTTAAGCGAGCTCAGGATTCATAGAAACTAGATACGTTGCTTCTTACAGATGCCTTTCACGTGCTTTATGGTAGAAGCACCTCTAAATCACATTCCCCATTCTGAACGCCTTCTTGTCCATTTCAGAGAACTCTGCCAGTGGTAAAGCTCTCACAACACCAGGACACAATGTGTTACCTTGTAGATTTTGCAATGGCAGAGTCATAATGCCTCCAGCTGCAGCTGCTGCTACCAGACCTTGGATGTTGGTGAGATTTGCTGTGGGCAGTGTGAGGACCAGGCCTTGCTGACCACCGAGCTGTCCGGCCATGTTGAAAGGGATGAGGATGGGCTGATTGAGGGCTGGGGGGCCACCTGGCATCACCCCTGCCACGGCGGAGGCTAACTGCTGTGGTGTCAGAAGAGGCTGCAATACAATAAGAGAAACTTGGTTCACTACATAGTGGAAGGAGGCATATGCTTTCAAAGCATAGTCCTTTCAGTTTGTCAGGAACAGAAAGTTCCCAAATAGAGAGCAATGAGACATACCCTATTCGAGAAGAGGAGGTTAGAGGAAACACAAAACAGAAGAAAAACCAGACTATTTTGAAAGTATATTTCACTTGTTACTTTGGAAAACTTTAGTTGGTTTACAGATTATTTCTGAGGCACACAAATACCTTTAAAAGAAATATCTTACCTTTACATATTATAACTCTAATTGAATTTTCATTTGGTCCTAACTGTCACATATTTGAAGTGCTCAGCTAATATGTTTTATTTGTCACAGAAATCATTCGTTGAGATTGGTGAGACCTTTTGGATGGCTCAAAAATAGTAACAAATTACTATTTTTAAGTATTAAATGAACAAAAATAATGTAACAAATTCACTTGATGCTAGAAAGTCTGTAGGGCCACCCTGACACATGCTTATGAGTGGAGGGCACACACTCTGACATGATCTTCTTGAAATGCAATTTGGAAATACTTGCATATCAAAACTAGCAAATATATTCATCCCCTTTTGACTCAGAATATACCCTAGGATATAACTTGAAGGGAGAATTCAAAGAGGAAAAAAGATAAATGCAAATAAATATGCATTTTAAAACACACCAATGCTGAAAATTAATTTGGTATAGTGCTAAGCTTGATGGAATATAGTCCCTACTAGGGACCATTCTGACACCTCTTTAGGAATGTACAAATGTTCTTGATATCAAAGTAAACTGGCTAATTATTAAGTACAAAAATGATTACTATTAA
This sequence comes from Eospalax fontanierii, assembly GCA_035773235.1. Classification (NCBI taxonomy): domain Eukaryota; kingdom Metazoa; phylum Chordata; class Mammalia; order Rodentia; family Spalacidae; genus Eospalax; species Eospalax fontanierii. The sequence continues at coordinate 43,991,055 of CM069539.1, read as the reverse complement.
AATGACAAAATCATGTATGTAAGTCTATGTATGTCACAATCTAAAGGAAATATATAAGATAAATATACTTTTTATATTTTAAGATAAATTACTAAAAAAACGCTTATTTTATTTGTATGACACTCTCCACCCAATTAAATTGCTACCAAAACACATTTATGTCCATTCTTGATCCAATAGTCATAGATTACTGTGCAAAGGCAGCTGTAAGGTACTAGGTTTGTTTGAGTGTCGGTAGGGGTCCTCACCAGGCTGACATACTATTTCTGCTTTGGCCAGGCATTTAATCTTCATTCTTAATCCAGGACTTTGGTGTGCCCCAATGGGAGCATGAAACATAATCCCACACCTGTTTTTCCTCTACAGGAGTCAATAAAAACTCTTATTAAGGAGGTTTCTTCTTTCTTTTTCAATGCAGAATGGCTCTAAAATGGAAAAGGTATTTAAATATGCATGTGGCATAAAGTCCAGAATATGATCACCAGGCACTATTGCAATACTGAAATTATCAAACGAATGAGATACAGAGAAACTCGCTGAAAGCTCCATTTCCAGAGCATGAAGAAATCAAATTCAAGACCAGGTGGAATATTCCAGAATCTGTCTTTTACCTCTTTCTGCAATACAAGGTACAGACTCAGAGACATGGGGTTGCTGCATCTGAGGAATGAGGGCCAAAGTGAGCATATTGTTGGGTCATCCCTCTGGAATCCCTCCAGATCCCTGCAAGGGAAACTCTGGAGAGGTGCTCTGGTTCCTAAAATCCTAATTTTAGACCATTGCTTATGGGCCTAGCTCCTAATATATTTGCACATTTTGTTGAATCCAACAAATAACTTTGCTACCCCATTTGAAAAATGCAAAGTCACTCTAAAAACCAAAATGAGTAGATTTTGGGGACTAACAATAGTTGTAACCTAGCCCTTAGGTTCCTGGTATGATATCACTGTCAGTCTATGATGCCAAGAGGGAAGACATATGACAGCTCTCAGACTACATACAGGTAGTAGGTTTGGAGGTTTGACCTACAAAATTTTAAAAATTGGATTATGAGCTTAAAGCAGGGTATCCCCTCTACAGTTTGTCACAGAGTCACCATTCCTCCCTCATTTGAATCTATATTCTACTCACCTGACTCGGAAGTATTAGAGCATGTTAGTACTTACCAGTCCTATGCTTTCAGGCATATCAGTCTGCACATACATTCAGAGCCACATAAACATTTGTACACAGAAGGTAACGAGTGACATTATAGGAGTATGATACAGGGAAGGTAATGACTGTTGTCCTGCTAACTCTTTCAGCTTTGGTAGATGTCTCTCAGTAGACATTTCCCCTGGGGCTTTCTGTCTTTAGAACTGGAGATGTCTGGACTCTGAGGTAGGTGATAGGATCTTAGGACATTGGGTGCTATCACGGTGACTAGAATGAAAGTCAAGATCAGCCGAGGGAGAGGAAGGCCCCTAAACTTCTCTCCATAAAATCCAGATGAACTCTGAAAGTTTCGTACTAGATGGCAGAGGTTAAAGAAAGCCCAGCTTTTTATAATTGTGTTCTACATCTCCATATAACCCACGCCAGGCTGCAAAAAACAAATATTGGACTTTAAAAAATAATGAATGTATTTCTTTATTAATGCAAGAGCTATGTGTGATGTACAGTATTGTCAAACCCAATAAGCTGAACTTGCATTAAAATTGCATTAACTTTTTTATATTAAATCACATCTTGTATTTCAAAAAATGGCTATAGTAAGGTTGAAATAACTTAATTTTCTTCGCACTCTAGTCATTAAAGTTTTACTTTTGAGAAAACTGCATGGTAGCCAACAGCCCAGATGCAGCGGGTTTTAAGAAAAAAATGTTTCCACATGATTAAAACCAACCTTTCCTTTAAGATGATACTTTTGCACACACATATTTTCTTGATAGTATTTAATAAATAATGTAGTCATACAGCTTTCTGTACAAAAATTTATCACCATCTTTGCTCTGTTGGAGTTAATTGGATTTAACTCATTATTATTTATTTGGTTATTTATATGGTAAAACCATCCTAAATGCAGCATAATGGAAAGCAGTTGAGAGATACTGACCTGTGGCCCAACTGGAAACGGGGGATGGGTCTGACTGGTCTGGTGTTGGTCAGGTGTTCCTGGGTCTGACAGTGCCGTGTTTCCTCTGGCCCCTAGAATTCAGAGGAGAAAAGCTCACTTAATATCAAGTCCAGCTTGGGAGCTGCACATGGCCTTATTTCCCTATGATGCCAAAGATCATTAAGGACTAGATGATATGAAAATGTGGTTTATCAATCGCTCCAGTGAGCAAATCACCTGTTAACTGAAAAAATTATGCAAAGGGACAGTCAGGATGGACAAAGTCATGAGGAGAAAGTGAAGAGAGCAGGGAATCTACCCTGTCCTGCACCGAAAGACTTGCAGTAGACATCAGTTTGTGCAGCTCACTCGGATCACTGTGTGGGTACGTGGAACTGCAGCTTCTGTTCACAGGTAACAGCTAGTTTTCCAAAGCCAAAGAATGACCTTAGACATGACCGTGTCCATTCATGTTGTTCCCTACAACTTATTCTTCTCTTTCCTTCAGACTCTTAAGCTGTCTCTCCAGGCAAGCTTTGGACTTTCCTAAATAGTCTTTTTCAGTGTAATTCGAGGTTAGGTATTTCCATGGGCACAATGTCCTAAGGGCATTAAGCAGGTTTTGGGAGTGCTGATCAAAAGAGGAAACATCTCTCAGTGATCCAGCTATGCTAGGTTGAACACAACTTATTTCTGTCCTTTGATGCTGGAGGATCACTAAGCACCTCAACAGTAAATTTCTAAAGGCCATTGGTCTTTCCGTGTGCTTATGTGCTTTGCTTCAGGACAAACTGTAGTAGCTGAGATAATGGTAGAAATGATAAATACTTGAATAAAATGCAACAAAGCTGGCAGCAGTCATTTTTGAGGGTTCCAGGTTAGCAGCTTTCATTTTCTTGGGGTTTTCTAATGGGAGGCTCAAAATCTAGTTCCTTAACAGGATCCACTTTCCTGATGTTTGTCCCATGAATAGCAAGTGGAAGACAATTCAGACTCTCTTTACTGGCATGCTGTGGACGATCAAGGAAAAAAGATATGATTCTGTCACACTTATAAATTTTAAAGATGGTATTATTGGCTCATTTAAAACAAATTCTTCTATATAGCCTCCAAAGGGACAGACGTATAAATAATGGAAATGTGGAAAAATACTTCAGCACATTAAGCTACAAATAAAATTGACGGCTACATATTATTCAATTGACTCCTATCTCCACAGCGATGTGTCAATCATAACAGCATTTTATAATAGGATTAAGCAATAAATGTGCAAAGCCATTATGCAGAAAGCTGAAAATCTGATTAATTTGTAATATTTTTGGTACAGAAAGTCAGGAGTGGACACTGCTTGGGGAATACTTACAAGCATTCTATTGAAATTTCTAAATTGATTTGGAGCAAACTAATAAAAAACACAGACTTGCTGACATTTTATAAAGTGAATTCTGTCAAAATATGTTTGGCATTTTAATGATCACTGTCATTTAATAACAAGGGTAAGATGACCCATCAGAAGATGCCAGTAACCTCATACATGCAAAAGACCTTCTCCTGAATTTTTTATATGTGGTTTATTTATGATGCTCAAAGAGCAGGGCATTTTAAGCGAGGCAGTGCCTTATGCCATGTAAAACTCGTTGTCTCTGTTCAGCCCCAAATGACAGTCAGATTAAGCTAGTTTGCAAATGACTAAAATTTCACTGTTTAGAAAAAAAAAAGTTGCTAGACTGAAAAAAGAGAGTTTCACAATGCACAGAAGTATGAAAAAGCCCTTTTAAACAATTAAATGTATCTCTTAATTTTAAATATTTCTATACCGAGACACACACCCCCGCCCCGGTCGTATCTTCCTGTGTGCTGAATCCACTCTCTCCATTGCTGTTGTGTGCCACTGTAGTGCTGAGGGCTGGTCTTGCCCAGGCACTGTGCAGGCAAGGGTGTGTGTTTGTTCTCACCAACTTCACTCAGATCACATTTGCTTCTATTTATTTTTTGCTGCTCTGAGGCCCTAACTGCTGCTTAGCAGGCTTGTCTTGAGGATGGCTATTCTCAAAAACCATGTTGAACGCAGTCTGGGGCAATTCCACACAATTTCATGTGTAAAATGAAGTCTTTCACAGGCTCTAGAGGAGATTATGTATGCTTTCCTGCCTGGATCAAAAAGTAATGTTTCTTCTTAATGCGCATCTCCATTTTCCCCAAACACGTGTATCACGTTTAACCTTGTAGGACCATAAACTAATCTTTCTGGTTTGAAGGCAGCTCTTGTACAGGGACCCTGTGAGATCCAGAGGAGAAACCAGCAGTCAGAATGAATAAATGACACTGGCTAAAGGTTTCAGAGGTTTGAAGCAGCACTTACTGTACATTTGCAGGGAATTTGAGGTTAGGTATTTCCATGGGCACAAACATGAACACATAAATTTTATGACTTGAGCAGGTTTCTCTTGATTAGGAGCTTAGGAAACAAGTTGCACTGTTGGGGAACAAACATTCCAAGACTACCCTCCCAGGCCCGCTCTGTAGTGAATGGCTTGTGCTTTAAATTTTTTATTTTGTGTTTTTATTAGCAAATATTAACTGTACAAAATAATGGGTTTCATAACACTTTCCTACCATGCATGAGATATTTGATCATATCTGCCCAACCCCACTTCCTTCTCTTGTACCCTTTCTCTTGTGTGCTCCTTCCTCTTTTCTAATAGTCTCTCTTTAACTGCAAGCCCTGCTGGCTAGGGACCATTGCAGATCTATCACTGTAGAAAGGCACCATATTCACACTTGGTGAATATTTAGTCAATAAAAAAAGTAGAGGATTGCTTTAAGATAGATGTTGATAACCATTTGATTACTTACTTTTACTTAACATAAGCCTTGGAAATATCCTTGAATTATTAATTTACTGACAAATTCTCTCTTAATTCCAATTTTTATAGAGCTTGGATCTGGAATGTCCCTTAGGGCCCTGTGACACTGTGGGGGCGTGTTAGCACCTTTGGGTAGAGGCCTAGTGGAAAGAAACTGAGCCGTTATGGGCATGCTCTTGAAGGGGCTTTGGGATCCTGGTCCTTTTCTCTTGCTCCCTTTGCTTTCTGGCCACCCTAAGACAAGCAGCTTTGCTCCATCACATGCTCCTGCCCATGTTATGCTGTCAAGGATCCCAGAACAAAGGCACTAGTTGGCCACTGGCTGAAATCTCTGGAACAAAAAGTCAAAATAAAATTTTACTACTTAAAAAGCATTTTATTTATTATTTTTTAATTTTGTGGGTACGAGTGTTTTGCCTACTTGTAAGTACACTTGTGCTGGGTGATGCCTGTGGAGGTCAGAGGAGGGCTTTGGAACCCCTGGAACTCGAGTTACTGAGAGTTGGCTGCCATGTGGATGCTGGGATTTGAACCTGGGTACTCTGCAAAACAAGCCAGTACTTTTAACCACTGAGCAATCTATCTCTTCAGCCCTTACTTAAAAAAATTATGTATCTGAGTGTTATGTCTGCATGAACATAAATGAACGTGTCATGCAGTGCCTGCAGAGGACAGAGAGGGTCTCAGATTTCTTGGAACTGGAGTTATGGATAGCTGTTAGCCCCCATGTGGGTGCTGGGATTTGAACCTAGGTCTTCTGTAGGAGCAGTCAGTGCTCTTAACCACTGAGTGATCTCTCCAGCCCCCAATTTTTACTACTTTTTAAAGTGGATTATCTCAGGTATTTTGCCGTAGCAACAGGACGATGACAAAAGCAGGCATGGACAGCAATTTGATAACAGCAACGATTCTTACATTTTACTCTCTGCCCAGGTTTAGATTTAGATCTGTCACTTAACTAGGACTCAAACTTGGAATTATGTTCCAACTTCTGTATGTATCAGCTTTCTCTTATGAAAGTCAGGGATAAAGATGGTACTTTCTGCTTAGGTTGGCTGCTGTGAACTTCAAATGAGATCACATATATGTAAATGTATTGAGATAGTGTATGTTCCATCTGTTGGTTATTGTTCTCTAATAAAATTTGTATTGAAAATAACATTTCATGTTATTTAACTTGTTTATAATATACACTTGCCCCCAGTCACCTAAATACATATTCCTATCTCCATATGTGCAGTCCTTGAAAATTCTGGAAATATCTTATACACCAGATAGGGGTTTACATGGACTCTGTGTACTGTGCACCATAAGATCAATGGCTGGAACAGAACTAAGTAGTTGGGTCTTTAAGAGCTTAAAGAATGTGATGTTTACAAATAGTCTTCCCTCAGTATCCAAAGGGCTATTTCCAGGACCCCATAGATAACAAAATCAGAAGATGCTCAATCTCTTATCTCAACTTGCATTGCACTTGCATAAAATCTATGCAGATTATCTCGTGTACTTTAAATAGCCTCTAGATTACTCATAATGCTGAAAGCAAGCAAACACATGACATGTAAGTCATATTGATTTAAGCAATTATGACAAGAAAAAGGTCTATAGAGTTCAGCTCAGATGAAATTCTTTCACAAATATTTTCAATCTACAGTTGGTATATTTTGAGTCTGTAGATATAGACACCAAAGTCTGAAGGTCTGGCGGAGGAGCTTCTTTTAGTTCATGACTGCACAGTCAGGAAATATGGTGCCAAGATGCTAGCAAGAAACTCCCAATTTCTCCCAAAGACTGTGGCTTAAGCTGGTGGTCCTAACTCAGGTCTGTAATCACTTGTAGATCTTCTTGAAGAGTTTCATAGGCCACAGAAAACTAGGGACAGATAGAAGGAATTTGTGTGGGCAGTTTTTAAACCCCATAGGTATTGAAGAATGTAAGGAGCAAATGAGGGCTTCACCCTGTGAAGGCAAGTCTGAGCTTCTTTGCTCTGAGGACACTGTTTACTTCTTGTACCTCCACATATCACCTGCATGACCATGTATCATTGGCACCACCATACACCACTCACTTTCTATGTAGCTGAAGGACCATTTGCAGCATGACCTCCACAGTTTTTCCAGGTTCCTCACCTGGAACATTCTCTCATCATAATCTGATTGAGACTTCTAGCTTAGTTAGGGCAAGAATCAATTTCAGATACACATTTTGTAACTACAATTTGTCCATGGGTTATTCAAAGAGAGCAAAAACAAGTTTTAAATGGTCATAGTAGGGGATTTATGATAGCAACTTAGTAGATGTCAATTCTCTGCAAATACAGACAGGCCAGATTTAAATCTGGTAGGGGAAATGTAGATCACCAGCAGTGAAGACTACGGGAGATTGATCAGAGGACTGGGTGTATATCTGGATAAAGCTGATTTTAAACAGCTTAAGAATCTGTTTGTCAGAAGGTCTACATAGCTTCCACTGCACACTTCCTACCAGATCTCACATCTGCAACTCACAGTTCAGCCCAATATTTGGAAGGACAGATTTTGTATGTGTGTGTGTATGGGGGGTGCATGTGAGAGAGGAGGGGGAGAGACAGGAGAGGAGAGGAGAGGAGAGAGAGAGAAAAAGACAGAGAGAGAGAGAGAGAGAGAGAGAGAGAGAGAGAGAGAGCGCCAGCTATCCCTGCATCTGTGCTGCAGCAGTGACTGAGCCTTCCACACTCTGCTCTCCTCATCTAATCGATCTTAGATATCTGAGTGTCACCGGTGACCCTCACTGGATTCCTCATAGCAAGTTTCTTTTCGTTTTGTAAATTTCTTTTTAAAAATTTGTTGTGACACGAGTTTGGTTTACTTAAGCTAGACTCAGTGCCCCTGTTACTCCAACACAACAGATGGGCACTCCAGTACAGATTTGAATTTGCCTCCCTTTGAGGAGTAGACTGTTCCACTTAAGTCCCTTTAAGAAACAAAGTTTTAATCCTCCTTTTTGGAGCCGCACCCCACTGATTTTGGAAAGAGGACAAGAGGTGGCAGCAGGCACAGAAGGAAAGGATTGCAAATCAGACTTGCTCATCCCAGTCTGTTCCTGTGTGTCTGCCAATGGACAACGGACAGTGTATTCGATTTCCTTGTTAATGACCAATGCATTTTTAATGAATCAGGTTCCTCAGAAGTCTGAGTGTGGGATTCTGTCCTCCATGCATTAGCACAGTCATAATCACATGAAGGTCACAGGGATCTGGGGGCTCTTTCAGGTATTCCATATCATTCTCACCTTCTGTTTGTAGGTTTCACCAGTGACTGAGGTGACGCAAAGGTTACTTATTAGAAGGCGGACAGTTGAATGCATTATTATTTCATGTTGAGCGGGTGAACTTCAGCTAAGCAGGGCAGAAGTCCTCTCTAAATTAAACTTCCCTTTCTTTCAATTTCTTCAAGAGTACTAAATGCCAAGGAGGGAGTGGAGTTGTCTATAAAACATCTTTTCAAGCCAGTGCCACTGTTAGCCACATTTTATTGCCAGTATTTCTTTATGACATGGGACACATACACACGTTTCTACACAGAACACTGCAGACTCTTGATGGAATTTAGAGTCTAAGGCTGATTCTATAAATAACACTGAAATCTAACATTCATTAATCCACATGGGCTGGTGTCCTTTTGCAAATTATGTTGTCAGGCACTTGTAATGTTATCCATTGAAGCCCAGAGAGCAGAGAATGTCTGCTGATGTTAATGTGGAAAACATACTCCTTTTTTTACTAGAGGTGACTCCTGTGGCCTCTGGGGAGAGAAGCTGAGCTTTCTTTGATTGAGGGTTCTAGGTTCATAGTGGTTCTCAAAGCTGATCTTTATTCTAGGGCTGCATATACACATGAAAGTCAAAGGGAGATTTGGAATATTTAGATAAGACACAAAACATTACCTATAATTTCCCTACTTGGTCTTGGTTATCTGAAGACGATTTTGTAATATTGACTGAAATTATTCAGTGATTGTTTCAGTTCTACATGTGGGTTTAGTTTATGTACGCCACAGAGATTTTTTTTTCCTCGGGATTTACCAAGTCTCCCTTTAGTTTTTCTCCAACTACATTTTATTTGTTTTTACATCCATCTAATGAAAGAGGAGCTGAAGTCCTGTGATGTCCAGACCAATAAAGGTTTCAATTTCTATAATACTTCTTGGGGAGAGATGAAAAGAGAGCCATAAAACATTAACAAAATTCCATGACATGCTGTTGAGAGAGGTTTAGAGTAGGCGGGACCCCTTGCATACTGTGTCTCTAAAGTCTTTAAGCCTTTCCAGTGACACTTGTCATTCTCAGGGCTTCTGCAGACTAGCTCTGGGCCATGGCATTAGTGTAAGATATACCTGTGAAAATGTCTGTGTGCAGATTGATATTGCAGTCTCTACTAGGAGCTGGTATTCCTAAAATGATGGAACAATTTAATTAATTACAGATTTTCAGCCATTTGAAAATGGTGTAACTTTTAACAGACCTTTTAAGTCCAGGAAACCTTGCTCATATAACTTTCCTCTCTTAGGAAATGATAAGATTCAAGACTACCCTCAGCATCACAGGTACTATTAGTAACTAATTCCTCCTGATGGGTCATACCCTGGCTTGTGTTGATGAGGCAAGTCTGTGCAACCCGAGACTTTGTGCTTGTCTGTGGAGATCCGCATCATGCCTCATCTATGCCTAGCCATATGCAAGTGCCAACTTCATAAGCATAGGGGTTCAGCGCAAATAATAATTCAAGTCCTTGGCCTGGGGCTAGGTTGTCATCTTTTCTTCCTCTGGGCCGTGACCTCAACCTACCACAGAGGGACAAAGGCAAAAGCTTGCATCTTCCCCAGTGGGGATGTGCTAGTGTCTGGGTCATTGGTGGTAGGAATGTCTCCATGAGAACTTTCAGCATTGTCATGTGAGTCAAGGTCCCTCAAAGAAGGCAGAAGAGTCTGGAAGCCATTAGGAAGGGAGTGGATATAAGTCAGGAGGCCCCAGTTTCTTCCTTCTTTACCTACTGATGTCTCAGTGGGGTCTTCTCATAAAACACAAATCCAAAAGTAAGCTATTAGGACTTCTCCAATGGAACCTTGGCATTTAGACCTCTACTGCAGATGTCACCTGTCCTTCATCTGAGGGGGGCTTGCCCACAGCTCACTGCTGGCCTCAGTTGATACCCAATTTAGAGTTACTTGTTTTCCATCAAAAGCCTTCCTTCTAAAGAGTCTTTAGTTTTTGAAAACTGCACCTAAACTTATACTTGCTTCAAGAAGATCCTTTTGTTCAAATTCTGAAGAATGTTTACATCAACAGAGGAATTTAAGCATTTTTTTTTCCTGAATAGGGATCAGACCTATCAATCATCAACAGGTCTATTTTATGCCATTATCACATACCAGATAAAATTATATTTGGTAGAAAATTGGGCTAAAATATTATTTTGTTTTCTATCAGCTGTTATTAACTGTTAATAATAGAGAGACCGGGTATAAATCCTTCCAAAGAAATGCTATGAAAATGTCATATGAGCTTCTTAGTTGTAGATACACCTTTCTTTCTTAGAGACACAGATGAAACAGCATGTTATATTGTACCCAAGCCTGATCCTAAATCCATGATCTTCTTGCCTCACCCTCCAAAGTGCTGGGATTACAGGGATGCACTACCATGCCTGGATTCATAGACCTGCCTTTCTAATGATGTTAGGCATTCACCTACAGAGACTTTTTTTCCCTTCACACTGACCATCACTTCATCACGGTTAGACCCTTAGGGACACAGTTAGATCCTTCAATGCAATGTGACCAGCTTAGTTTTAAAATTCTCCCAAGTTACTTACTCATATAAAAATATATGCAAGAAGTACTAAGGTTAAATTTAAATGTGCTTAGAAAATAGAGCATTAAATAACCTCTGAAATGGAGGGAGGTAGACAGAGGGAACAGAACAGAAGGAAGTTCCTTCTTTCTTACCTAACATCTACATTATACAATGTAGCTCTGTGGTGGTCAAGTGGGAGAGTCAGAAGATGTCTTCAGTGTCCCATCCTCCTGCCTCTTTCAGCAGCATTCTAGTTTGTATTGTTAACTGCAGGGTTCACTCACTCAGAGAGACTTGCGTGCTGACCCACTAAAGGTTTCATTATGAGATTTTAAACTGTTCTGTTCTCTTTAGTCCTACCTAGTCTTAGGTGGATATCTAAAAAGCAAAGTCTAAGAAGGACATGGAGTCAAATAGTGAGCTACATCATGGTGACATGAACCCAGTCTCCTGGCCTAGCCAGGTACTGTGGAGATTGTAGTACTACATCACTCTCGTCTTCTCTCTTCTTCTCACAAGTCTCAGGAAGTCCCTGAAACTGACCAGATTCACAGGATTTCTCTGTCTCCAAAGTCATATAAGCACTAAGGATTATTGAGGAGAACGAACTCTCTAAGCTGTTGTGCTGCCTACAAGTAGCACAGATAACTTCGGGGTACCCTTTTCCTGCGTCATCACCAAGCCTGAAGTGGCCTTTAGGCAATGTAGCTGAAGAAACTCATGGCACCAGAGAATTCTAGGTTTCAAATCTGTAAAACCAATGATGGGAGAGAGGAAATGTGTAGAGAGCTGCGGACTGCCGTGCCTTAAAGATGGCGCCTGCTTCCGCCTTCCACCATCCTGAGGGTGAGTGCTCTTTAGGAGTAAACAACTCCTTATTGGCTATGGCTGAGGTCTAAGCATGCTTCCGTATGTGTATGCCTATCTACTGTTGCCACGTGGCAGTTCGGGATTGGCTAGCAGGAGAGTACTTAAGTTGTGGGCGGGGCTTTCCCCGGGGTCAGAAGTCAGAAGTCAGAAGTCAGAATACTGTTAAAGGTTCCTGAATAAACTGCACAAAGAAGAGTCTGGTGTTGCGTCTAACTTGCTGGAAGAGGTGGTCGTGACAGAAATGAATGGTGTCAGTTGGACTTGTGAGAAAGCCCCACTCCTGTTCAGACTCCCTCACCAGTCAGATCCACATTTGACACACTCCTCATGTGATTCATGCCCACGGCACAATGGGAGAAGTACTGTGGTTGAGTTTATAACTCCTTCCTTCCCTCCCTCATTTTGTTCCTTCTGTCGCCTACCAGCTCCTTCCCACTTTCCTTTTCTTAAAGCAAATGAGTGGTTTTTAAAGCATGAGTTGACATAAAACTCTTATTTGATGACATTTAAGATAAACTTTCAAATCCTATCCCATAGGAGTCAGCATAGGAGTGAAAGGAAGGAAGATGATCAGGTGGAGGACTATGGAGGACAGTCATAACTAGAGCCACTTGGGTCCTTCCTGCCTTCAGTGCAGGCCAGCAGGAAAACTCCCAACCAAGAGGTTCCTAGCTGGAAGAGCTGGCCCCACCTTCTTAAAGTGAAGAATATCTGTCCTCCATAAAGCATAACAAAACCGATGTCAAATCAAAGCGCTGTGATTTATGACAAATTTTCTGACCACTTTCTCCTCCCCATCTGTGTCTTTACCTTTCCATTTGTGAGGATTCGTGAAGAGTCTGGCCTATCCATTTCAGTCATTTGCTCTCAGAACACCACATTCCTGGCAAAAGTAGCCAGAGCGCCACTTTAAAAAAGGAGAATAAAAATTTTAAACCCCTAAAGTGGAAATAAACTGCATTTCTGCACAGATGTCTCAAAAGGGTAGCATTTGCAGCTAGTCTTGCAGGAGCCTCAGGACTGGTGAAAGTGGGGTCATTTGAGACTGGGCAAATGATAGGAGGAAATACCCCAGAGGAATCACACTGCATGAAATTGTAGCATCGCACCTTGTTAGCAACCCCTTACGGTAATGGAGCCTCTCTTACAGCACAACAGCACACAGCTGGAAGGAAAAGATGATGCCCAACAGAGTAGGAATGAATCAGGAGAGCTGCAGACCCTCTGGAGATAGGGCAACAAAACTCGCATTCCTAATAGTAGCCCTCTGTAATCCCCAATTAATTACTAATTCTATTAGTAAACTGTTGGTTAGATTCTTTTTTCCTTCCTAAAAGTTGGTTATAAAAAATAAACCACATGGCCAACACACAGTTCAATTTATGTGTCTTTGACCATTTTTCTCTCTCTTAGTCTATTTATTTCTTAGCATCACTGTAATTGAAAAAGTATCTATTGCTAAAAGATGCTATTAACTTGAGTGCATTCATAGAGTGTTGGATCACTAATAGAGTTGGGTCATATTCTTTTATCCTTTCAGCAAAGCATCGTTTTGCCGTCCTCGTGTTCTGTAGCTTTTGTTCCACTTAAAGTTAAACAGAACAAAAGCTTCACAGAATTTGTTCAGATTATTTTTTATTACCATTTTTAACTCCATTACATCATAGCATCTAATATGTAGCAATTTCTATTTGCTACGTTAACATATTTGGGGGCCTATAGCACTGCTTGTGCTATATAAATATGCCAAGAAACATGACTTGGATTCATTATAACTTACACATTTTAAGTTAAAATATTTTTTAAAATCTACTTACTGAGTTCATGGTGCTGGAATTAAAATAAGAAGCAGAGCTAACACCTAAATACAAAGGTTAAATAAAAGTAGTTTACATTAATTAAAATATATGTTTCATCAAATGAAGATGCTTTTAATGTCAAGCTAATTATGATTTTATATTGCATTTAAAAAGAAGAAAAGACACTACAAAACCTTGGCATGCACGAGATTATAAGACACAAATGTTCCCTGAAAGGTATCACATTAAAATGTTTGTGTGGAGGGAAATTTGCATACATAAGGGTGCATAAGATATTTTAGTTCTCATTGACTTTCACGTATCAATAAATTACGGCACAGAGAATAGGTAATAGAATAAATTGGAACTTTACATGCAATCTCACAATAGTCTCCAAATCTGGTGCACCATAACTTATGAGTACACAATGGTAGTTGAATAGGATAGCCTGTTTAGAAGAAATATGTTGAAATAAGAAGGGATCAACTAGAGAAAGGCTGCCTGAGTTTGGTCACACGACTGAAAATTCTCCACCTGGGATGCCATTTGCTCATCATCCCAACACCATGAGATGAGAATTAAAGCTCAGAAAACTGAAATGATCCAAATCCACTGCTTGTGATTGTTGGTTCAATTCTATTTGTTTTGTTTTGTGTGAAAGAAGGTAGGGAAGAGGAGGAGATACTATTTAAGTTAGAATCTAGTCCAATTTTTGTGTATTCTCAACCCAAACTACATTGTACAAAAGTCTTGACTGTAAGAAAACCTATGAGTATGTGCAGTGAGTGTGGTTATGAGCAACATCAGCCTTCCACCACAGTTCACTGTGGAGCTGAGCCATCCCATGCTGCATCTGTACAGCCTACCAAAAGGGGAGGCACTCTTACCACAGGGATGGCAAAGCTCCTCAGAAGGAGTTAGAAGTGGTGAACTTCTGACTGAATATTTCAATTATTCTGTAGAAGGCAGGAAAGACAAAGCGTGGGGGGTGCTCCGATTGGTAAATGAATAGCACTCACTCCATCCAGCCAGGCTGGGGAAGGATAAGACTATTCTGTCGAGTTGGACTCTGACTTGCTTTTGTAATTACAGAGTGTCCTGGCTTGGTCCTGATCCATAGGACAGGACATCAGCGGTGCCTTATGATGTGAGATTCTATGAAGTAAATGTTGACAGTGGGATAGCATCAGAGCCTGCTGTGGGCACAAGTCCAGAGACTGGATGTGGAAGGCTGTCTTCGCAGTTGAAGAGGACAAGTTTCATTTTGAGGATCCCAAGTCAGTTGGGTAGAAGGAACAAAGCTTAGGAACAAAGAATGGCACTGTGGGTCTCAATGATGTTTTGGTCAGCAGGCCATGCAGCTGTAGCAGGATATTCAGAGGATGTGACTAGTGTGTCCAATGGTTTATCTATCAAGAACAGCAGTGGGGGGTGATCAGGTACAGTGAGACTTTAGAATATTGGTTTCTGCAAGCCTCAGGAAAATCTTCCATACGACCCCATAACTAGAACTCACATAAAGAGAATAGATACCTTTAAAACTCATGGCCTAGGGTCTGGAGAGATGGCTCAGTGTTTAAGAGCACTGGATGCTCTTGCAGAGGACCTAGGTTTGGTTCCCAGCACCCACATGGGTGATGTAGCTGACGGCTGTTTGTTACTCCAAGTTTAGGGAATCCAGTGCCTTCTTCTGACCTCCAGGGCATTGAATTCATGCAGTGAGCTTACATACATGCAAACAAAACACTCTTAAAATAAAAGTAAATAGATACTTTTTTAAAACCCCATCATCTAGAGCCCAGACATGATGGCGTACACCTGTAAACTCAGTACTTGGAATGCAAAAGCAGGAGAACCATGAAAATAGGCTAGCCTGGACTACACAGTGAGACTCTGTTTTGAAAATAAAATACATCGTGCATGCACAATAATAAGTACAATAAAAGTACTTTTAAAAGGGTCCTATGAGATAACTCAGCAGGTAAAGATACTTGCCACTAAGCCTGATGATTTGAGTTGGATCCTAGGACCCACATGGTGCAAGAAGAGAGCAGACTCTTGTAAATTGTCCTTTGACCTCCACACGAGGTTCGTGGCAAGTGTTTTCCCCTACAAAAACCTGTAAAAACTAAAATATTCTAACAACACAAGGTAGAGTTGGACTGCTTGGTTTTTATCTTTGCTTCACATGAATTTAGATAAGTTACTTAACCTCTTTGATCTTAAGTTTCTTCAACTGTAAAGCAAGGAAATAATAGATCTGCATCGTAGGTGCATGACTTCAGTAGATTATGGAAAACAGAGCTCAGCATTATGTCTGGCATGGGGCAGATGCTCTGCAAATGGTAGCTGTTATCAAATATTATTAGAGTGTTGTTACAATAACATCGACACACAATTGTCCCATCAAATGACTTTGGTAAAGAAAGAGATAAGCATTCAGGAAATACTGTGCTCTCTAATAAGGGGTCCCTTTAGAGGAATCTGTGAAATCAAGCACTCATGTGGCTAATACCTAGGAATGAAGGCAGGTATTTGGGAAGAAATTCGGGACAACGGGGAAGCTTGCTGACTTAAACTGGAATATCTACAATGCCCCAAGTTCCTGCTCTGCATTCTCACCAGTGTGTTTCCCATGGGTCTCCTCAGTTCCTCTTCTTCCTCTCCACATGTATCTGTTCATGTTCACCCTGCTGATCCTCACATGCTCAGTTAGCAAATCTATAAGTGATCTCTGCCTTTCTCTGGGTAGCAGCTCTCAAATCTTCCATTCCATGCTGACTGGTGGCTTGCCTCTGCTCTGTCCTGCCCCCGACCCATCCTGCACATCAATGACATGAAGACCCGTCAACACTGCCGCTGAGTGAGAAATCGCAGAAGCCTCACCTCCAGCCTCTGCCTTTCAGGGATAAGAGTTAGTCTGTTTAGTAGTATGTTTAGTAAGAGGTTAGCCTCTGTCAAGACCATTCTGGTGACGAAGGCCAGCCAAGCAAAGATCTACAAGAACATTAGCAGGTCTGGAGGAGACAACTATGGGCTGGGATTGCCTGCCTCCACTGCTTAGTGGGCCTGTGATCTCAAGCAAGTTGCTTAATCTTTCTCAGTTCAGTTTTGACATCTGTAAAACTGAAATAAAAATGGTACCTCTCTCCTAGGGTGAGGATTAAATCCATTAATCCACATGAATAAATTGCTTGGTAGCAGATTCTGGCACATAGTAAACATTCAGTAAATGGGAGTTTTCTTTAAGTTGATCTGGGAAGGGAGATAATGACAGTCTTGCTGAGCACATTCGGTTTCCCCCGGCCAGGCCTCGAGAAGAGGCCTGGGAAGACTAGTCACAGCTGTTTGATCTGGCTGAGGCTCTTGAGACTCAAGTATTACCAAGTCCTGGGAGCAGGCAGTGCCAGCAGCTCAGAGTAAGGGGTGGAGCTCACCCAACAGCACTTCCCACAGAGCTCACAAAGGCTCCGTGGACAGGATATGACTGGAGGCTTCACAGCACAAACACCAGGAGATAGAACCCAGGACAGACAGGCATACTGTGTGTGGTGGGAAAGGAGAGAGGATCTTTATTTCCAGTGTGGAAAGTAGAATTTTCAGGAAAGTGGTTGGAATTGATGACTTTGGTCAAAAATGGTTCTATGGAATTTGTACATGGGTTGAAGTGGGATCTGTTGTGAGTCCACAGGGGAACTTGGGTCTTAAGTGCAACATGAACACAGATGTATACCAGGTGGATTCTAAAAACAATGACCATACCAATATACAAGGGCTGAGCAGACAGGAGCCCTTAGGAACCTGTGTAGCAAATGGTTGCTCCAAGGCTAGCCTGGGTTCTAGTTTTAGTTTCTTGCAGCTGTCAATTTCCTGTAACTTCCTGGTCCTAAAGGGCAACTATCTTTTTTTAAAAAATGACTTTTTAAATTAATTATTTGAGAATTTCGTACAATGTATTTTAATCATATTAGCCCCTCCTCACCTGATCCCAGACCCACCCCAACCCCTACCTCCTTCCCCCAGCTTCATGTGTTTTTACTCCCTACCTAGTTCAGTTGTGTTACCCAAATACTCTTTGATGTGAGTCTATCACTAGGAATGTGATTAACCTACCAGTGGCCACATCCTTAAAGAAATCTGGCTGATTATCCCTCTTCTCGCAACTATGAATTATCAAAAGCAAAGGAGCTATTCTTAGGGATTTTGAGTTCGAAATCTACTATCAACTGTAAGCTCTTCCTATGAAAATTGCACAGTCACCTATTGTTTTCACCAATTTAACACATTTATTAAGCTCTCAGTAAGTGGAGGGTGCCCTGCAAGATCCTGGGGCCACCTAGACATAACACCACCTCTTCATACTTCTCACTACCTGATGACGAATTCATTCATTCCTAACGATACTTTCTGAATGAATATCAGATATGGTTGCCAATTCTATGGAATTTATGGCCTAGCAAGGAAGCTATGAATTAAGCAAACAGTTAAAGAAAGGCACTGGGGAATCACCTAAGGAATCTCCAAGGAACACTCAGAATAAGGCAGGATCAAGAGGTTCCTCTTCAGTCCCACACAACTTACTGTGAGCTAATCTAAGCAGGGAAGAGCTTTAGCAGGGATTGGCATTAATTTTTTTTTACATTCTTTTAAACATTTTAAAAAATTTATTTTATTGTTATTTCATATGTGTGAATGGTATGCCTGCATGAGTGTAAGTGCATGCAGTGCCTGCAGAGGACAGAAGAGGGCACAAGATCCCCTGGAACTGGAGCTATGGATGGTTGTTAGCCGCCATGTGAGTGCTGGAATTTGAATCCAGGTCTTTTGCAAGAAGTGTTCTTAATCACTGAGCCATCTCTCCAACTCCAGATAAGTTGTCTTTTTAAAAATTCCTCTCCTTCTTAAAAGTTATCTTTTAAACCAATTTGCTTAATTGATTTATCCCCCATCAAAAAAGATTTTGAAAATTACTTGATCCTACTTATAAAATCTCTTAAAAAAAAAAAGATGATTGGGACCACCTGCAGTCCCTCCCACTGCTCCAGGCCTAGATTCTCTGCCCTAAAGGGGGGAGACACCAACTAAAGTAGGGGACCATACTTTTAAAGACTCCCTGAGAGCACCTGAATCCAGCTTCTTCATGGTGTGAAGAGACAGAAGCAACTTAAGTGTCCCACAACTGACTTGTGGATTACAAAAATGTGGTACATTTACACAATGCAGTTGTACTCAGCAGTAAAGAAAGATGAAATCATGAAGTTTGCAGGTAAATGGATGGAGCTAGAAACTGTTATACTAAGACTCAGAATAATGATATATGTTCTCCTTCATTTGTGGATCCTAGTACCAAATCCGTATATGTGAGTATCTATTCTGATGTAACTGCAGGAACCAGGAAAATGGAACCAGGGAGGGAGGTAAAGGTCAAGAAGGACCATGAGAGAGAACAGTAGGAGACAGGTGTTACTAAGGGAAGAAATGAGTAAAATGGGGACACTTTAAATGGGGAAGGCATGGAGGGACAGAGGAGAGATAAATGATGCCTAGCTAATGTAAAAGAAGAGAAGGAATTCTATTACTCCAAAAACCTACTGACAAATTACACATGTGATATCTCTACATGAGTTCATGTGCATAGCTGAGGGCTACATAACAAGAAACATTGCCAGATAGGAGAAACTTTTCTTTGAGTTGTTGGCCAGGGTAGTCCAAGAGACTCCTAAAATTACATAGGGTACTGCCACAGCCCTTGACTGCCTCCCAGAACTTGAAGATAAGACACTATTGCTGAAGACAGGACATGCTTTGGACATAGGATTTGGAGCAATGGAGTTGGAACTGACCTGGAAGCTATTTTCCCTGAATGATAGTTTTCTTGGTTTGGAGAGTACTATGCAAGCTGCTAAGGGAGAATGTCAATCGATGGTCCAATCCCAGCTTTAAGAACTAATAACCAGTGTAAAGTTTAGTTCTGAGATGCAGCAGAAATGGATGAGAGACTCTTCAGAGGAGTTAACAGGATGGATCTATTGATAAGGGCACGGAATAACTTCCTGAGATCTGAAAATGAGGAAACTAGCCTGGGGCTAGCCTCCCCAGGGAGATGAGGAGACTAGCCCGCTCATGGAGGGGGACCAGGCTGGGGACCAGGCTGGGGACCAGGCTGGTGTTCCCTGGGCTTGGGAAATGAGGACACTAGCCTGGGGCTAGCCTCCTGCATCTGGAAATGAGGAAACTAGCCTGGCTTAACTTCTCCAGATTGGGATGAAGAAGCTAGTTCCAGGTTGGGAGATGAGGAAGCTAGCTTGGTCCTGATTTGGGAACCGGGCTGGTGTGAACGAGTAAGGTCGCTGAGCCTACCTGCCCAGTAGTCCTTTCTATGGGGAGGGGATCCCCATAACATCTGATTGATGTTCAGAGGAAATAGCAAACATCTGGCCAGGAAGCAGTCCCTTTTCACAGATGCCTGTGGGTTCTTGAAGTTTGGCCAGAGTCACCAAGGTGTCTGTCAGTCCTGAATCCTGGAACTGCTGGGGGTTTCTTTTCAGTCACACCTTACAACCAGAACAATGACTGGCACAAAAAAATTGGTGCAGTAGTAACACTTTTATTCTAGGGATTAGTCAACAGCTACCTAATTGGACTTAAAGCCTTCTCAGTGGGAGGGAACTCGTGTGTAGTACTGTAAACATAGCTAATTACACACAACTGGAGAGGTCATAGATCTTAGAGAACTCTCCAAGACTGTCATATCCCTAGACAAATGTAATTTCTTACTATGTGCAAAATATGGATCTTTATATTTATAGACAAGTGTTCTTGTCACCGCTCATCAAAGTAGTTTCTTGTGCAACAGACAGAGACTATCCAGAGTTCCACAACTGGTCACACACAGATATTGTCTGTGACTTGCCCAAGCCTAAGTGGCACATCTAAATCTCTACACCTAAGGTTCATGGAACATAGAACAAAGAGTAAAGAGAACACTAATGCATCTCTCAATTCTCATCAATGAATCTCCCTCACTCAACAGAAGGCCAGGAACACAAAAAGTCACAAATAGTCAGAAGGTAGAGAATAAGAGTCTGCAGACTGTCCGTCCTTGGACAGGACTCCTAAATTAAACTCTACCCATTCAGGGCTCAGGGACCATTGTGTAAGAGGTTGTGGAAAGACTGTAAGAGCCAGGGAGGAGGTGCACGACCTTGTGGAAATAGAATTATATAGGCTCCTGGGACCCTGCTCATAGGAACCTACAGCAATGGTGTCAGTATGCACAAGAACCATGCAAACTCAAGCAGACAAAACCCAGCACAGAGCTGTGCAAATGGACATCAGGCTTCAATCTTATCTGAAGAATTATCAGGAGCTGATTACTGCTGGGTGAAGAAGAGCTGATCTTAAAGGAAGGAACTCTGAGTATGGTTAACTAGACTTCAGTGGATGAACCTGCCCTGAGGGACATCTGGGGACACAAAGTTGACACCATGGGCCTTGGCACAAATGACAGAGTGGATAAATTCCAGTGGGGGCCTATGGCATGGTGCCAGTGGGGAAGAGGGCATAGAGATTATTGGATTGTTCTGTATGAAATACTCAAAAATTCAATAAAAAATTTCCAAAAACATACCCCAAAAAGGCTGTGGAAATAACTCAGTCTGTAAAGTGCTTGCAGTGCAAGCATAAGGACCTGAGTTCAATCCCCCACACCCACATAAAATGCCAGGTGTTGTGGTATATGTTTATAATCCTGGCACTGGGGAGCTGGAATCAGGTAAACCTCTGGGACTCCTGGCCAATTTGTCTAACTTAATTGTGGAGCTGTAAGACCTAGTGAGAGACTCTTTCTCAAAAATCATGGTGAACAGCACCCAAAGAATGACCCCAATGATTGAATTCTACCCTCCACACACGTACACTTGCGTATACATGGTTCTCACCATATGCATGAACCCTCAAACACACACAAACCTAAAATGTTGTGGGATTGACAACTTGCCTGGCTGTCATGCTCTGGCAGCAGGGAGACCAGTTTAGCATTTCCCACCTGGGTTTGATTGGGCTGGGATTATTTACAGTATGTCTCAGCTGGACAGAGCCGTCCTATCTTAACCTGCTTTCTCCTCCAAACTATTGTGATGCTTCCTAAAGACTTTGCACTGAGGTGCCCCAGTGGCTATCACGTCCTTAGGTAACAATGGATAAACATCAGCTTGAGAAGTTCCAGGTCTGTATTATTTATGAAGCTGCAATTCTCCTGTAAATAAACCCAGTTGTTAAAATGATATGTATCTATGTAATTGAGTCTTCTGTATACAAATAAATAAGACTTTATTGCAATGTCAGAAGTTAACAGACCAGTCAATAAAATCAATAACTCACTTTTTCTGGCTTATATATCTAACTTTTCTCCACCTTTCCTGTGTCCTCTGTTTGTTCTGGTTACATATTACAGCTTAAAAGAAAACACAGCTCTGGTACTATTGTTTATGAAGTGCTAGGTGAAAGAGGAGTGGAAACAAAGGAAAAAAGAAAACCGCTGAAGCTTCCACCCATCTGGGTTTCCAATCTAAGAGAACTAAAGAGGAGAAGGAAAAGTCTTATTTAAAGTCCAGCATGCATTTTTCATAAAGGTGCCCCATCAAAGGCATGAAGACCAAGTGACAGCTAAGACTTTGGCAAGTGTCTGCAGGAGACATCCCACTGCTACCTTTCTGCCCTAACAACTTCTGCTGCATCAGAGTGGTCCCCTTTCCCTGCCCTGACTGGGATTTCATCAACATCTCCCTTGTCATTTCTTAGTGGCGAGAGGTTGAGAATTCAACTGGGAGCTTTGGCCCTGCACAAGCCTTGGCATGTACCATCCTGATGTGGGGAAGGGCTTTAGCTGGAGTTGGTAAGTGTTTTTTAAAGCAATTTGCTTAAATGACTTGGCCTTTGTTGAGCTCACCATAAACGCCTAAAGGGGCTTTTAAAAATGTTTTTCCACTTATTTAAAAATTCAATTAAACAAATGGGCATTGATCCAAATATTTGTGCACCTGAGGGGAGGAAGATAACTAAATAGACAAAACAAAAATTAACAGATTAGGTTGCCTAATCTTCATGATGTTTCTATCTCTGTGCAAATAATTTATTGGTTATATGCATAGAACATCTTTCCCTATCCCATGAACTAGACATATACATGAGTTTGGTCCTATTCATTATCTATCAAAATAGAAGAAACTTCCCAAGACAAGTGGCCCCTGGCATTTGCAAGAGTTGACATGGAATGCAGGTGAAATCCTAAACAAATGGTCTTTAATCATTTAGTTGGAATGCTGGGTTCTGAGTAGTTTTAGGGTTTGTTAGAGTATGGGTAATATTTGTCCTTTGACTTGGAGCAATTCACCATGATTCGGATTTGCACAGCATATTCTGTATTATACTAATAAGGAATTATATTCAGAATTGTGGATCATGAATAAAATAAAATAAGATTCATTCTTTGGCAAGTAGAAGTGATGGCAGAAGATGTTCTTCAAGAACCGCCTGGCATCATCAAAACTGAGAAAATGTGAGAATTTTTGAATTGGAGGATAAATTGATCGATGCCAACCCAATGATTTTTATTTCCTTTGTTGGAACAAAAGATTTACGTTTAGACATAATAAGTATGAACTCTTTAAGAGATTCCCAAGGAGGTGTTGATACTACCAGATGCTAAAAGAAGAAAGCAAGATACAGACTCAGGAACATTCAATAAATAGGTGGTATTTGAAAATCGTAGAATGGATGACTCCTAGAGACAGTAACTCGGTAGAACAATAACTTGAGGTTGAAATTCTGGAAAATGCCAAGAAGAAGGAAGAGCCTAGGAGTTAAACTCAGGAGAAGCAACTCATCAGATGAAGTAAGAACATGAAGTTCTCAATTACCTGATGACCTTAGGAGGAGAGATTTTTTTCAGGACAGTACAGCTGGTCACCTCAAAGGCTTTATAAGAGTCAAGTAAGAGAGCGAGAGAAAGATATCCATTAGCTGTGCTGAATGCTAAGACACATTAGGTAGTTTAAATACTATTTGCCTGGATAAGTCCTTGCATTGGCACCCGTGGTCACTAAAGCCTGTCTCTACCAGGCCCTCTGTCTCTAAGGATTATTTTATGTCTGCACCAAAGACTTGACCCCAGAATTATCTGAAAAACTCTAGCCATGTGTCTATTCTCTTGTTGGGAGTTTGCCTTCTTGGGTTAAGGCTGGCCGGCAGATGGGTGATCAATGCAAGAACATGTGGGAGTCAAGCTTAGAATTTAGCATGAATGGTTCCATTGGTAAAAGCAGCAGCATATATTTCATTAAGTGGTGGAATGCATAGTGTGTTTAAGGAGGAAGGAAAGTTTAGATCAATAATCCTTAAATAGCAGGCAGTAGGCGATCACTTGGTTGTAAAATAAATGCTATGAGTACAAGAAGCACATTAAATAAAACAGAGTACTAAAGCTACAGTAGGATGAAGTCAATATTAAGAGTAAATGTTACTTCAACAATTTTCAGTTTTGTTATATTAGTGGGCATGCTGAGTTCCAATGTGAAATATGTTTTATAGCATAAGTTGAAGTTAGAAAGTTTGAAATCTTTGCCTCTAGACTATAAGGCATAAAATGGCCAAAATAGAGTAGTGTGTTGTTTTAAGGAATGGAAGGAGGTAGTTAAGAAGGAAAAGTTAATACATTAGTGAGAAAGCTGGTGCTCCTGGGGAAAGAATGTTCTCCAAAGAAGCATGAAGCACAGAGTCAAAGTTCATACAAAGAGCTGGATTTGAAGTCGAGGAAGGAATTATCATCTTTCGTGAGAAAAGACTGTGTGCAGAAAAAACTTAATGACTTCCGCTTTCTGAAGGAAGGGGACAGTAGCTCATCTGCTCTGAAAGACCTGAGCCTGAGAGAACGGACTGGTTATGCTTGAAACTGCTACAGAAATGAGTGGGCACCAAGGCTCTTGGGGAACAGGTAATTGGTTGAAGAGGGTAGAGACCTTGGTATTTCTGAGGCTCCAACCTGCAAGACTGCACAAGCTTGTCTAAGTCAGTTGAGTGATGGCTCCTTAAACAACATCTCCATGTCTCAATCTACAAAACAACTGAATGTGATCTTATTTAGAGTGGGAGCATAAGCATGGTGGGAAACAAGGTTTAACTGAGAGATGATACAGGATGAAGCTTTCAAGGTGGAAGAGTTCTGGGTGATCCCAGGGTTAGTAGTGTCTGCAGAGAGAAGGTGAAGATCTAGTCCAGGTGATGGAGGCACAGTCTTCAGTACGGAAATGGGAAAGAGATGTGGCCACACACAGAAGAGTGAGATTCTCCTAGGAATACGATAGAGAAGAGAGGTATGGAACCATTATCTAAGTGATGCAACATTGCTGACCACCTTCTGGTGCTATGACACGACTGAAAACAAAACAAAACAAAACAAAAACTAGGTCCAGTTAGGCCTGGGGACATAGGCCTGTGATCCCAATTAATTAGGAGGGTGAAACAGGAGGATCAAACTTTCAAGGCCTGCCTGGCTACAGAGTAAGTTTAAGGCCAGCCTGAGAAGCTTATCAAGACCCTGTCTTTAGTGAATCTTGTCTCAAAATAAAAAATTAAAAAGAAGACTGGAGATATGGCTCAGCTCAGCAGTACAACATTTGCCTAGCATATGTGAGGCCCTTCATTCTGATTCCCACTATCTCCTCCTGCCCCCCCAAAAATTAGGCTTGTAGGGAAAAGCCATATTTGGGTTAAAATCAGGAGGTGGAAGATGATTTCTATTTCAACAAATAGGAAAGCTATTCTGAACACTAGAATGAATGCATCCCAGAATTCCACAAATAACATCGCATCATTACATGTAGCTGCGACCTGCTCCCAATAATTCTGCTCTAATCGTCTGTAATGAGACTTACATATTCATATTATTTAAAGTGCCTCAGGCCACGGATTTGTAATCAACTGAAAACAATACATGGTATCCTTTCTCATGAAAAGGTATTCTAGAAGGCAAAGGGAAAAAGCAAGCTGGCAGGAAGGTCAGCAGTGTGTCATTGTTAAGGAGCAAAGAGAATCATAGCCACTGTCCAGGCCCAGAGTAAACTAAAACAATGTAGCATCCCTTATTCAGAAATTACTGCTTATTTCAAGGTAGTGGCAGCAGAGCACTGAACTCAACATGGGCTTTTTTGTTCTGCCCTCTGCACCCGTGCAGGTCACATACCAGAGCAGCCTGGACCCAAGAAGGCAAATCCTCAAGAGCAGCAGACAGGAGCCTGGAGTTCCCATATAGTTCCAGGGCTGAGTCAAAGCTTCCAGGTGTGTGTGACATCATTGTTACTATGCTCCTGACAGATGTTTGCTGAATGACATTGAAAACATTTTGAAAAATAATTTCTCTCTTTTCTTTGTCAATTGAAAAGTCTCTGATGGAGGTTTCAGAAAGGAAAGAGTCCTTTCTCTCCGATTTTTTTTTTCTTTGACTACACATTTTAGAGACAGTATACCTCATAAATTCTCTGGAGTAGACCAGTCATTGAGAAAGCTTGTTGGCTTGTGTTGGTACACACACCTAGGCTTATTTCACTGTCTGTGCGGTGTCCTCGATTGGTGATGCCTTCCCTATAGAAATAAGGGGCTGCTTGCCTTTGTAGTCACCTTCAAATTCAGCTCAGAATTCCCCTTTCTGGGGAGCTCTCCTTTCCCAGCCAGCACTCTGCGTCCACCTCCTTCTACCACTATTGATCCCTTTACAATTGGGCAGCACTTTTAATTTTTCGAAGAGCTTTCACATACATTTTCTCATTTGACCCTGACAACAGTCCTATGAAGTAGGTAGAGCAAGTACTATTATCCCCATTTGGAAGATGGGAGAAATGAAACACAATGCTCTTAAGTGGCTGGCCCTAAGTGATGTTACGTGCAGCCAATCCGAGTCAGAACTGATTTTCTCTCAGTCCCACCAGCTCTGGGGACTTTCCAGTAGACAAGGAGTGGTTATCACTGGAGAAATGTTCAGCCCTGAGTGCGGGAACAGCAGAGGTTAGCACCTCTATGACTGTCACCCTCTGGCCTCCTTCCCAGAACACAGAATCCTACTTGGTCACAACCCACTCCCCAAGGGTATTTCTTGACATGGCACAACATACCCTCCAACTGCCCCCCTCCGTGATCTCCCAACACATGACACAGACTCTGACATGGCAAAACCTACCCTCAAACTGTTGTCCCCTGTATGACACAACTCCTTCCCCCTCCCAGAAGGAGAAAACTATAAAAACCTGGAGTCTGTCCGAGAGGTTGTTCTTTTTCTGGATCCTGGTTGGGAGGAGGTGCTCACCTCTTCCTGCTCCTGGGCCTGATGAGGTGGGAGGTGGGAATCAAAGCCTACCCAGAAATTTAATCAGTTGTCATTTTGATGGGTACAGACTTTGTGATTTTGGTAAAGGTGTCTCAAGTCTGCCTGTGAAAACATGCCATCCTAAGAGATGAACAGAATCTATAAACTATGTTTAGAGAGAGCAAATCCAAAAAGCAGACCCAGAGCCCTCAAAGATAGGGTTTCTGATGTGGTTGCTTGGCAGGGGGCCAACCTGCCCCCCTTCTCTGGCCTGACCTCTGCAAAGTCTTCTGACAGTGGCATCCACCTACTCCTTGTGTTTTTCTACTCCTGTTTAGCCCTGTTCCAGGCATTTAACTTGAGCATTTCTTTCTGTACTCACAACTAGCCGGTCAGGTATGTCTAGAGCATTTTCAGCTGACTTTTAGTACATAGATGAAAGCTAATTAAAGGAATGTGGTATGTTTTAATCAGCTATAGAGTCTGCTCTAGAGCCTTCTAGAAGCCTTTATTTCCAGGGTGCTGGCTTCTAGGAGGCTGGAGTAGTTAGTAGTGGTGGTATTATGACAGCATGATTGCAACTGATCAAATTTTGGAGTAGGCTTTGATGCCCAGTGAGAGAGTTTTTACTGGTATAATTTTAAAAGTATATTTAATATTATAACTAAATATAATCTTCATTATATTTGTAAAATATTATATTTGTAAAATAAAAACCAGTTTATAATCAAACAATAAAGGGCAAAACTCAATACATAGCTATTTGCTAGGGATATATGAAGAAATCTTTGTAGGATGCAGCCGTACAGTATAGTGGGACATATGAGAGTGAGATGGTAGAAAACTGTTATTTTTAGGGAAGGACAGAGTTCTGAAGCTTGAAGAGAAGTGGATTCAGGTAGAACTTCATGAGATGCAACTGATAACCATGATTTATGTGTGTGTGCATATAAACTATAGCAAGAAAAATAAGATATTTATTTTTTAGGCTTTTATATTCAGATAAATCATTAATTTTGAAATGTAGCATTTTAGCTAAAAGTGCTACATTGAGTATTTGTTTTCAGATACTTCCTTATTTGAAAATGATAAAAATCTTAGAACAAAGTAACACTGGGAATTTTTATGATAGTGACATCAGATTATTTGAATTTAAGCTTACAGAAAACTGGTCCCTTCCAGATCAAGTTCTTGGACCACACCTTCTCTCCCATGTAAAGCGCTAGGAAGGATACTGCCAAACTTTGATTCCATCGCAAGGTGCCATCCGTTGAAGGTGCCTCTGTTTCTTTCATCAACATAGAGGAAACACCACACAAACAGCGGTGGTCTTAAACTTGATCTCCCAGCAGGCATTCTTATTTCTCTCCTTTCTAAAGGCTCAGATTGCTTTCCTCTACCATTATTTTTCCTTGCCTCAGGCGAAAGTTTTAATTAGAAAGAAAAGAAATTGAGAAAACAGAAACCAAGCCCAACGACAGAGAAAAGAGCAAACATGATACTAGGTGGAGGAAAGTATTAATCATGAAGCGGGGCAGTTTTTATTGTTGTTGTTGGAATTTTTCTTTATAAATTTAAGAAATCTCTTCTTCCTGGCTTAAGGTGAGTTTTCCTATGCAAAATACAGATCATGGGCCAATTTGTCCTTGGAGATACCTTGGCACTGTCTTGTGCATAGTGGTTGCTTCCCAGATGATAAGGGAATAAAGGACAGACACATTCCATGTATTATTAAAAAGTGGGGAAACCAGGTGGGCAATAGCTTCCATGGGGTTAGGATGCACTAGTCGATGTCTCTGCCTTCGTGAGTGTTTACTATTTTATTCTCCCCTAGAGGGTTTCGTCCTCCTTAATTCTAAGGGGAAGCTGCCAGGCGAAGATCTGACTTCATTTGGAATGGGTTGACCACAGTGAACACCAACTTGAATGGGAATTAATGGAGTCTAGACGACACGAATTGTGAAAGTATACTGGACAAACAGGGGCCCCAAATCAAAAGTAAAATAATAATGACCCACAAAATAGTAGAAGCCAGGCAAGATCCCTGAGATAGCAGGGATCAAACATTCCACCCTGTCTGAGCTCTGTGTGAAAGTAGGATTTAAGGAGTCCTGGGAAAATTCTTGTAACTTCTGAATTGTCTAAATTTTGGGGTGTAGAGGAGAAAAGAGAGGCAAGTCCAGTATCTGAGGGATGAACTCAATGCATAATGGCCACTGAGTTGTGCATGGATCCTCCTATCCTCACACAAAACTTCACTCTACCAATACACTGTTTTATGGGCAGGTGCACTATTTTTGAAGGATGGTAAAAGATTGAGTTCAGTGTAGTACGGAAATGATATCTGGTTGAAGAGTAGATCATGTAGCTTTCTCTGGTCATTTTTTCTGAATATGCTTTATTCCTTTTAATAGGGATAAAATCATTATTTTTTAATATGCTTTTTTGGCTTTTTACTCTGTGGGGCACCAATATCTTTGAGACTAAGAACATCTTGATTTACTTCTTATTTTGTTATGTTTTTATGGCATTTGGAAAACTTTGATGTTCTAGGATTTGAAATGTGTTATTTCTTGCTAATGTAAGATGTAGAGTATATGTTTATATGTGTGTTTTTTTTTCCTTTTAAAGTTTTCTTTGGTTGTGTGCTCATTTGTGAGTGAAAAAATATTTCAAAACCTGGATTTCAAAGTTATTGCCAGTCAGACATCAATAGGGCAGTGATGATCAAAGAAGCGTGTTTTGAGAAGGGAAAGCCTCTCTAGTGTTCCTCCTAGTGTGGTCTTACTGGTCCAAGCTGTGGAATAGGTAGAAAGTCTTCCAGTAAATCCCATAATTGAGGAGACTGAAGAAACGGAGTAACAGTCACTGCAAGCAGTTCTCAGGCCCTGTACAGCATTCTTGTTCTCATCATTTCTAGCAATACATGTAAAGTGAACTATCTTTCGGCAGATGGGCTAAGGTTATTCTCTTTGGCACCAAGAGAAACACCCTCCTGGAACCCTGTGCTGGGGAAAGATGGTCTTCCTTTATTTCACACAAACAAACTTATTGTAGGAAAGGACTGAGCCCTGTCTTGGGAAGAGTATACAGGCCAGTGGTGGTTTTGTAGCATAAATAAACATTTAGTGTCTGGCCAATAAAAAGATACTGAAAGCACCAAAGTAGAGAGGACAGAATATGCACAAGGTAGAGAACAGCAAAGAACAAGAAAATACTTGATTAGAAACTGTTCCTTTGACTTGCTAACTGACCAGAAACTAAATATTCTTATGGACCCCTAAAAGTGTCATAGCCACTGAATACTTTACTGACTGTGCCTAAAGAAAAGTCCCCCAACACTCCTGAAATAGCTTTTGTTTATGTCTATAATTGTAGCTCAGTAAGGAAAATTATTTTTCATGTTTAAGATGATGTGATTTGGCCAGTAAAAGTATACGTTTACCCTATACTGCTGAATGGAACTTGGGACATGCTTATTTGAGGGACATCTGACTTGGGACACCTGAATGAAAACTATCTAGTAGAAAACAGAAAGTTTGAACTGCAAGTCAGAAGAAAGATGGTTCTATGTTCATATGAACTCAACACCCAGAATTTCATTACCAGTGCTTAAATAGCATTATGACTACAGGAAGGATTATTATGGCACATGAGGAAAATGTAGGGCTGCAGAGACGTCACGTGAGAACCTTCTGAACTGAAAACAGGAATGCAAATACACACAGGTCAGTGCAACATCTCTAACTGAAGGAGCTGATTTGATGATGGAGAGGACAGATGATGGCATCAAAGACTGAGGATGGCTGATGTGAAAAGGAAATAATAGTTGTGTGTTTTTGCTCCAAGAATTACATTTGGACCTTGGTGAGAGCAGTCCATGTAATGGGAATGGATGTGCAGTTCAGAAGCCGCCTCTGGAGAAATGCACAGGTAGAAAGAGAACGCCGCAAGTAACAGCAGTTCTAGATATTAGGACCGAGGCGGGACAGAGAGAGACCAGTCAGTGGAAGAGCCTGGGGACAAGAAATATGTGACAGATTTGAAAAGAGGTAGAAGAGCCAGTGAAGAGCAATGGAGCTGAAGACTGAGAGTAGAAGAAACAATCAGTGGAGGGGCAGAGAAGGACTGGGACGTAGAAATGGGATAAGATGTCACCAGAAGAGGACGGCTTTCTATTTGAACATGAAGGAAGGACAGGTATGATTATCAGTTTGTTGATACTTTCCACATTAAATACAATGAAATAGAGTCCACAGTAGTAGAAGAATATAACAAAAGTCAGAAGTGGCTGGTCATGGTTTTCTAAATACAGGGGACTCCCGACTTAACAACTCTGACATAATGACTTTTCTAAGTTTAGGATGGCATAAAAGCGATATACATTCAATACAATCCACACTTTGGATTTTAATTTTGGTCTTTTTCTAGGCTAACAATATGAGACTGATTCTATATTGTGCATAGTGGCAGGGAGCCATAGCTCTAAGTCAGCTGTGTGGTCGTAAAGGGACCCAACCTGTATTGAACAGTACACTGTGTTGCTAGGCTACATTGTTTGAAAAGGTGGTAGCATACTTGCATTTTTGGTATTATAATGATGTCTTCATCATGTAAAAGGTTTATCAGGCTGCAAATTCATTATACGTCAAAGACAGGATTCACATAAGACTTTCCTGACTGTGCTTTTTAGCCACATCGGCCAGCAACAGTACTAGCTTTTAATGTTACGTTTTTTACATCAGTTTTGATCTCTTCTCTAAGTGTGGAGGACTTGTGACTGCAGTCACAGTTCTTCTGCTTGAAGGAAGCCTCCAGGGTCAATGAAGAGAGATTTCTCCATTCACATCTCTCACGTGGGCTATGCCAGAGCATCTCTCCCTGCACATGGTAGAAGCACTGGCAGCATGAACAGCCTGTTATATGACTCAAAAACCTTTGGCAAACTCTTTCTAGGTGCTTCTGTCACAACTGTATGTTTAGGGGTAGAATATTAGAAATGGAGGAGAGACAGAATAGGCCAAATTATCCACCAAATATACAACAACCTGGCGGAGAACCCATGGCTCAAACTCTGTCCCTTCTTCTTGGAGGCATTCAGAACATACCTGTCAGTGAGCTGTGAGGAACTAATGTAGAGTGCTGCTGAGAAAGGACCAATAAATGTCACAGAGTAGGATCATCTCCTACATGCGTCAAAACCAAGAAGCACACGAGTTTATGCTGAGTGGTCATTGGGGCTGCAGTGAAGAACCAGTCCCTTTCTCTGGAGTGTGAGAGCAGCGTGATTATTTTCTAAATAATATATCCTTTGGGAAAACAGTAACAATACCAAAGGAGAAGGCTTAGGATACTAAAGTTAATAGGCTAAGTTAGAGGTGGGTCATTGTCTATGTGTTTAAAAGGTTCTTATACATGGCATTTATTGAGTATTAGTTCATGAATTGTCCCAAAGATCCCTACATCAACTCTGTATAGTAGTATTAATATGATTCCCATTTCACTTACAAGCAAAATAAAGCACAGAGAAGTACACTCACTTGTCTGAGACTTGCAAGTAACTGTCAGAAGTAGTCCAAACTCTAGATGGAATCACCTTCTCTATATTAAATTCTATAGAGTAATCAAGTAAATGTTATAGGTTAAGCAACTTATGTAACCAAGGAATTCAATTGCACGGAGAGGTTCAAGTCTAAAGCAGTGGTTCCAGGCTATATGCCCAGTATAGGGAATGGTTAGGCAATTGTGGAATATGCAGGAGACGTCATAGTAAATAAAATACTAAGAAGACTGCATCTGAAAAGTTTACAATGGTACTAGAAAGTGCTTGTGATGTAATGTTAATGTACAG
Organism: Eospalax fontanierii; assembly: GCA_035773235.1. Taxonomy (NCBI): domain Eukaryota; kingdom Metazoa; phylum Chordata; class Mammalia; order Rodentia; family Spalacidae; genus Eospalax; species Eospalax fontanierii. The sequence goes on along the minus strand of CM069539.1, from coordinate 43,958,384 downwards.
TATTATCTGTGGAAAACACATGTGTACAAAGAACCATGGGAAGATGGAAAGCTAACGTGTTAACAAAGATCTCTTGAGCAAACAGGACGTTTGAATATTTTTTTTTCATAAATTAAAGATTTCCTCACACTTTTCTGATGTTTCCAAAGAGGAACAAATGCTTCTTTTACAAAAAAAAATGATGCTTTAGCGAAGACAATCTCCTATTCTGTTCTAGAAACTCTTCCTTCTCCTAAAAATCAAACAGGCAAACAATAAGGCAATTGCAGAAATTGCCTGATGGGCTTACTATTGAGCACGAAGGCAGCAAGTTAGGTAAAAGGAAGTTGCTCCTGACTTTAAAACTTCTTAGCACTTAAATGTGTTAAAAAGTAAGTGACTTTCAGAGAGAAGATTGAATTGATGGGGTTCTGCCTCAAACAGAGCAAAGGGCAGGGTGACATCTCTTCCCTTTTGAGACTGCATGGGAACAATGATGGGTGTCCCATGGCTAAGCACTATGAAATTTGGATTCCTTGCTGGAGTGTAGTAGGAAGACCATTAACCAATTGTAGGATTATCTTTGTTTCAAAGTTGAACATCATTTTTCTTTTTGATGCAACAGCCTCTTTTTCTCCATTATTTTTGATAATGTGATAATTATGAGAGATGCTTGCTAAAATTCCTACCCAATATTGAAATCTAAATAACCACATTTTAACTTACAGTTTGTTTCCCAGATCAAAATATGCTCCATGCTCTAAAGTGTGTCATCCTGTCTTAAAGTAGTTTTAAAAGACTGTTACGAAGGAAAATTGTTCAGATTTTATCACAGAACTTACAGTAAGAGTTTACAGGAGAATTTAGAGGGTAAATATATTATAAGATATATTTAAATTACATGTAAATTTTCTGAAGGCCTTTGAAATGATTAATCATTTACAGAAGGCTGTAGTTTTCTTTGATCAATTTAATGAGGATTAGATAATTATCTATTATTCCAGATGTATGGTTAAGAATATATGATAAATTACAATGTTAAAATTTCATGCTTATGTTTTTCCAATTTAAGAATCTGGGAGACTTTTAGTTTCCTTGTCCAGTTCATCCTATTCACAGTATTTAGTCCAGGGAGGTTTAAAATGTTATTACAGTTCACATACGGAATGTAGTTTGCAAAAGGTTCTGGACATTTTCTAACTTCTTACTTAACTTTTGCTTATGAAGAATATATTTATACCAAAACAACTTCCCAGCATGCAAAGTTAAAAGCAGTAAGCAGGGCTGGTAAGATGGCTCAGTGGGTAAAGGCACTTGTCACTAAGCGTGATGACCTGAGCTGAATTCCTGGAACCCGCATGACGGAAGGAAACAATCAAATCCTGTAAGTCATCTTACAACTCACCTGTGTGCTATGGCACCCACACACAATAAATAAATGTAATTTAAACTTTTGAAGCAATAACAATATGCAGAGACTGAGCAAAACCACGACAAACAATGAGAAAGTTAACCTTGAAATTCAACTTTCCATTGGCAAAATGGCGATTTAACATTTTATGAAAAACAATTTTATTGTAAAACATATGGATATTTTTATTCTGGAGTGCACTTTCATTTAACTAACTTATCCAATAATTAATTGGATAATTTATTCAATAACTGGATAACTTATCCAATAAATAATTGCTACATCATGAACTGCGCTTTGTGTGATGGATGTGTGCTGGATAGCTTCAGTCAAGCTGACACACCTGGGTGGAGAGAATCTCAATTGGGGAATTTGCTCTGTCGAACTGGCCTCTGGCCATGTCTGTGGGGCATTTTCTTCTCTCTCTCTCTCTCTCTCTCTCTCTCTCTCTCTCTTCCTTCCTTCATTTCTGCCATTGTTTTTATTAACATTTTTAATTTTTAACTTAATTTTATTTTTTGTTTAATTTGTACAATATATCCTAATCATATTTAGATCCCTACCTGTATCTGCATCCCAATTCTCTCCTCACTGGATTTCATGCATTATGTTATATATGCCTAGGCCTGTCGAGTCAAGTTTGTGTCCTCAGATGTCTCTTGGTGTGAGTTCATTGACTGCAGCATGGTCAGCCTATCTAGCTTCACTCCCTTAAAGATCAACTCTCCCTCACGCAGCTGTGATCAGCTGCCTATAGTTCCCTGGCTGAGGTTGGGTCCTCCTGCATACTCCCCCAATTCTATGCTGTGGGGAATTTTCTTGATTGTTGAGTGATATGGGAAGGCCCATCCCACTGTGTGGGTTATGACACCCCTAGAAGGTGATCTTGTGTTGTATAAGAAAGCAGGCTGAGCATAGGCCAGGGGAGTAAGCCAGTAAGCCGAGTTCTTCCATGGTCTATGCTTCAGCTCTTGCCTCCAGGTTCCTGGCCTGAGTTACTACCCTGATATCTCTCAGCCTTGAACTGTGACATAAGAGATGTAAGATAAAATAAACCCTTTCCTCCCCAAGTTGGCTTTGGTCAATATTTTTACCGCAGCATCAGAAACCAAACTATAACAGATGTCAAATAGCGGGTGACTGTGGCAGAAGCTCATGTTCATTCCAAGATGACCATGTGTCTGCAGTGGGTTCAAGGAAAAGAAAGCCCATTTTTGTCATTGAAAGTTTTAAGAAGGATATGATTTAATACACCCTTATTCATTGTGATGGACATGTGTCGGGGTATGGGGCCTGTCTATGATGACGGTGTATTCCTTTCACACGTTTCACCATTTCATTGTTGATAGATTTGAGGGGTGTGGAGCAACACTTTACAACTATGTTTTAGCTCATACAGAAGCTTAACAAGTGTAGCAATTGTCCCCAAAACTCATTCACAAAGCATAATGACTTGAAAATTTGAAGATGATAAACGAGAGAAACAAAAATGCCTGAAGATTATTTTTTAAGAATAAGCATTTTCTCTGTGAATACCATCAATCATTAAAACAACGAAATAAAAATTGGATATTGTATCTAATCGGATCTAAACTACAGTCATTTGAGCCGTATAAACCCCTTTTCGATGAGTCAAACCTCCTCTCTATAATTTGCATTCTTTTCATAGACCTGAGTAAATTTTCGCACATCACTGAAATGCACAACTCAGTTAATTCCATGACATAGGGTTGTTAAACATAAAATAATGTACTAAGGTAGGGCGGCCCTCCATCCATCACCACAGACACCTGAGGAGACAGAAAGCACTGCATTTTCAGAGTAAAACACAATGTAATGACCATCGCCTGGAAACGGATCAATCTGGCTGCGCTGGCGCTGCCGCCCCGCATTCAAAGCAGCAATCATGTGTCTCTGGTGTGGTGGTTTTCTTCCCGATGCCATCTCATTTTATCCCCTCAGAAAATGGCAGTGGGGACAAAAAAGATGCAGGAGAGGCACATCAGGTTTTCCTTCAGCGTACTTTCTATTGTGTTAACAACTCTCAATTGGGCTAGCAATTTTCCACTGTCTTGTATTAGGGATTACACAATTTGCACCTCTCCGGTCAAGCTTGTTCCCGGCACCCACCCCAGACCCATTTCCAGCAGGTTTGCAACTCGGTCACGACCATTCGTGTTAGACCAGAACAGGGAGAAAGGGCTTGTGAGCAGTGGTTTTAACAAATCTATCTTGCTTCACTTATTTAAGCCTTCACTTTATTACAGGCAGGACTTTCTGTCTTGGTATTTTTCTACAAGCAGAAAAATACTTGGTGGGAAGTTTATGATTGTCAGTACAAAGAACACTACAAAGTAAAGAGACCTGGCATGTTGAGTCAATACAGCCGTTAGGTATCTTAGAGACCTTAGACAGGTCATTTAAAACTGATAACACTATCTACTGTGACTTTATAAGGTTATGATGATGTGGGCAATTATAACCCAGATGCAAAATCCTTTGGCAACTCAAAGTGCTCCACATACATGGCCTGCCTATGTAATGCCTCTTCAGAAAAGAAACAGATGCTGTGACTGACTCACAGGGAAATTTTCTTTTTTTTCCCCTCAGACTTTAAAAAATAATAAGACATAATAAATTGTCACCATCGTAGATATGATTTTTGTAATGTCCCTTTCAATGTGAAAATTCCTACAACATGCCAGCTGTAGAAAAGAACATGTTCTATGCAAATGAAATGTTTATTTATAAAAAATACTAAAATTAAGAAAGTATCTAAAGAAAATGTGATAATCATTATACAGGCATGGGTTAGAAAAGATCTTTCTTAGCATGATACAAAAGAAACCTAAAAGCCAAAAAGAAAAGTGGCTACATAAAGATTCACAATCTTTTGGAGGTACACTTGAATTTTAAGGACAATGAAAGATTTGTAATAGGCTATTCTAATCCATATGATATTCAAAGGACTAACATCCACAATCTCTAACACTGCCTACATGTTCACAATAAAAAGAACTTACTAGAAAAGCAGGCAAAAGATATATGAGTAAGCAGAAAGGAAATATTAACAGCTTAACAGCTAGTAACGGAAAGATGTTTAACACCATTGGCAAGTAAACAACAGTGTGAAATGGTACAGTTATCATGCAGAGATATCTTGTAGAAGGGAGTTAAGTCAAAGAAACATATGGGCTGAGAAACTCCATTTGTAGGTAGTGTTCCTTCAGCAGCTGTCACTCTCACAGAAAGATGTGTGTAGAAGGGTGTTCATGAAGAGTACATGGGTGATCAGTAACTACCATACAAATAACTAGAGGTGAATCAACCAACCGTGGACTACTGAAATAAATCATAATCATCTGGAAAGTGACACATCTGGACACTACGGAGTTGTTAAAAGTGAGCATTGCCATAAACAGATGTTCATGATGTTTTATGTGGAGAGGAAGATTATAAATTATATGAATAAGATGAGAAGAGTTTGTAACAAAACAAGAATATTTGTGTAGATATATAGATATATAATGTAGATACATTACACATACTATATATTATCTATCTTCATACAAATCAAGTGTAAAGAGTTTTGAAGCATAAACTAAGTTACCCAACAATGTTCACTGGCAATGGAGTATGAGGAACAGAGGAATTCATCTACTATTACTATTATTAACATCATTGCTACTGGTGTGTTGTTTGGTATGTGTGCAGTGTATGTACTCTAGTGTAGGTGTGTGTACAGGTGAGTGTGGGTGCACTTGTGGAGGCCAGAGATAGACTTTGGGCACCTCTTCTTGATCACTTTCTATCTTTACTTTATCTCTTATTAAATCTTAAGCTCATGGATTGACTAGACCAACTGGCCACTGAGCTTCAGTGATCTTCCTGTCTCTGCTCATCTACTCCACTGCTGATGTCACAGACACAAACCACCGTGTCCAACTTTTTACATGATTTCTGCAGATCCAAACTGAGGCCTCATGTTTACAGGGCAGGCATTTTACTGACTGATCCATCTCCAAGACCCATCTATATTATTCCAATAGGTCCCAGATTACATACACTATTTTGTAATACATTCACGGAAAAACCCAGAGAATTTTTCCGAGATCTTATGTTTCTTTATCTTTGTACATGAAATTTATGGAGCTAAGACTGTGCAGGGAATCCCACTCAAGGCCGAAACATTACTGGTAGCAGAAATGTCTCCTTCAATCTCTAGAAAGTGCACCTCCTTACAAGGAGGAGACAGGGACAGGTGAGCATTCCAGAAACACTTTCCATTGGTGTGTTTAAGATATCCATAGCCATACCTAAAGATTAAAGTAAACAAGGATCAAAAGGAGTCAGAGCATACGGTAAAATCTTCAGCACGCCCAGGGGTGATAAGGGAAAGAGTAAGCTCCCAGTTCCAATGGTGTAAGATTCTTCTAATAACCAGTGATATGATCCAGCTTTTACAGATAATATTTAGGTCAGGCTGACACTCGGGCTCTGTCAAAAATGATGCCTACTCACCTCTTGCTAAACACATCCACTCCCGCCAAAGATCTATTTCCCAGCTAGCGCCTTAAAGAACATTACTTCTGTGGAAAGAATTATTTAGTGGGAGAATCATTTCCACTATCAAATGAGTTTGGAAGATGGTAGATCAAACCAAGTTGGATTTGGTTAGATAGGCTGACTACATATGGACTTCTGTAATGGATGATGATGATTAATAATAATAATACAGACATTTTCTAAATCTGTGTTTAATTTTGGAGCTTTCCACAGTGGGACAGCAGTCTGGAAAGCAAGACACAGCATGATAAAATGTCTCAGAGATCTGCAGCAAGGCTCACATTCATTTTCTTATTAATTTGACTCTTACTGGTGAAGATACCTTGTGTTGGACATTATGCTGGGCATTGAAATGTCAAGAGGAGTGGCACGGTGTGGCCCATGAGATGAACTGTATGGTGGCTGGGTGCAGTCACAGAGATAAAGCAGGAGCACAGAGAGGTGACATAACTGTTTCTGGAATGAGCAGAGAGTGATGGAGTATAAGATTGCTCACCACGGAGCAGGATTAACCCCCGGGAGCTGCAGTGTTGTTGGTTTTTTTTCATGGATTTGGTGAAGCTGGGATTGAGACAAAGTCTGCGTTGCTCATGGGCTTATTAGAGTCACTGTCCGGCTGCCACTTTCTCCTGCTGCATCTTCTACTTGGAATGCTCTCTGTCCTCCTTTCTCTCCTCCCTCCCTCTTCACTCTCTGGGGGTCCAGGCTTCTCCTCCATCATGAACATGACTGTTCTCTCAGAGACAACCAGATCTTTGAAAATGTTTGTGTCAAAATAAGCTTCACTTATTTAAAATAAAGATATTTCATCGCATTTTTCTCAAGACATGCACAGGACTGGAGAGATAGTTAAGTGGTTAAGAGCACTGGTTCCTCTTGCAGAAGACCTGGGTTTGATTTCCAGCACCCATATGGTGGCTAACAGCTCTCCATAACTCCAGTTCCAGAGGAATCCAACGAGTATTGTATGACAGGGTGCATTTACATACATGCAGGCAATATACTCATACACAATAAATAGATAGATAGATAGATAGATAGATAAAGTAAATAAATAAAAGATCAACATACTAATCCACAAAAGAATTTTAACCTAAAAAACGTTTTTGATAATTTCAACTGTTTATTCTGAATAAATTCTTTTTTCAGCATTTGAAACAATGATAGCTGTTAATGAGCTGCCAACATCTCCCTCTGTATCCTGGGGTCAGAGGTTCATGTGCAGTATGACTGTAACACACATGTAAGCAATAGCTGCTTTCCCCCCAATCTTTAATATAGTGGAAGCATTCTCTCACAAGATCTTCAGCTGAGACTGAGGGCAAAAAATAAGCTGCTTTGTGAAGTTGAACATATTTATATTACCAGGCTGCCCTTCAGTAATTTGTTTTCCAGCATTCTCTTTCTATCCAATACTGTTTGAGGGGGACATTGAAGGTTTTATAGATTGTGAAGAAAAAAATTGTATTCCATAATTACTAATGTTACTAAGAAATTCTCTTCATACTGGGGAAAGCTATTATCTTGCAAAGTTGTATTTATTTGTCAGAACTGCCACCATTTCTTGAATTACTAGATGTTTTGGTAGTAAACATCTTTTCCTTGATTAAGAAACAGAGGTTAAACTCACAGCTAAGTATACATGACTTAAGCAGACTCAACCATAGACAAGTTTGGAGGAGGTATTTGCCAGACCTCAGACTTCTGAGAGTCATTTTCATTTCATAATCTTCATCATCCTCTCATCCCAGGTGAGGAAATGCCCACATTATACCAGATCTCACATTATATTCCTTGTGAATCTGGTTCTCACTTTTTTCAGTGTCTGAAAGGTAAATCTAGCTTACTAGGAGCTTCTCATCTAAAGGTGCTTTTGTCTGTGGATGGACTGGGGATGGGATATGGGAGTCACTGCTTCATTTTCTTGAGATTATAGCACAAAGCTTAGGATCCATGGGAGACATTCCTCATCTGTAAAATGGGGCATTTAAAAAAACATAAGCCTCTAAGAAATCTAGTGTACTAAAGTTTACCAAGATCATTCTAAAAAGGACCAGGCTCTACAGCTTTAGATGATATAATGGGCTATGGGACGTAGGAGAAGGAGTATGTTCCAAGCCACAAAGAAGGAATTCCATAAGATCCAGCCAATCCTCATAACTGGACATGGAAAATTAAGCACGTGGACAAATCATTTAAACATTGTAGTCCCCAACCTTCTCATTTATAAAGTAAGCGACGATGGTCTTTAAGCACTGCTGTATGCACAACAGTGCCTGGGGTACTGCAGAGGTCCACAGCATATTTACTTTTCTCATGATTGCCTTAGCAAGTCACAAATTTCCATCCTTTCATTCAAAATGGAATGAGGTACTAGTGGTTAAGAGCACTGATTGCTCTTGCAAAGGACCTGTGTCCAGTTCCCAACACCTATGTGGTGACTAAACAGACAACCATTAACTCCAGTTCCAGGGGATCTGATGCCCTCTTCCAGCTCCCATGGGCATTGGGCAACATGGGTACACTTACATATATACAGGCGAAACACTCACACACATAAAATAAAAATAAAATAAAATTTGAAATGACTGGGTTAGTCTAAGCTTATGATTGGGCTAATGTGGTGGGCTTCACTAAGCAAAAATACTGGGCTAATGGCAAAGGTTGGGTTATTCAATTCTGGGGAAAATGAGATGGGATAGGCAGGTTATGAATGAACTAAGATCTCCCAGGGCCCTAATGCTCAATGAGTTTTCATCTTTCCAAATACTCCAAATACTTGAGAGTAACTAGGTAAAGAGTGGCTAGTCCCACCTCAGACACCACTTTATAAGGGGCTGTGAGGCCAGGAATTGGGGGAATGCCATTTAATCAAGCAGCTTATAGTCAAGACGGAAAAGCCTTATGAAAGTGTGGACTGCACCTGCCAGTTGTGAAGAGTTGTTATCCCCAGGAATCATGGCATCATCAGTGATACTGGTGAAGTTGGAGTCAAAGAAAATACAAATTCTGCATTGTTTCAAGGAACAGGCCAAGGATGACTTCAGAGGAATAGAAATAATAGATGGCACATTGATTAATATTAACAAGAAGAACAAGACCATATTATTGTCCCTAACGTTAAGTTGGGAGTTGAGTTAATGAGGATTAAAAATCAGATGTCTGTTCTCAATAGACACCCATCTTTGACCTCAGGTGCAGTAGAGGTTTTAGGGAGTGACAAGGCAGCTGAGTAGGTGGAAAGCTGAGCTCCATTACTGTTCTCATAAGTATGCTTCTGTCCACTTTAAAGAATGATTTTCATTTGAAAAGTCCGTATGGGGGAAAGAAAAGATGATTTAAAAAATAGTAATTGCTTTTTAATATCATTATCAAATTATTCTATTAAATTAAATTATTTTCAAACTGACAGCAATTACAAATATTTATGGTGCACAAATGGTGTCTGAAGTGTGTATGTGTTGAGGAATGGCTAAATCAAGCTACTTAATATATTCCGTAGCCCACATACTTTTGTGGTGAGCAGACCTAAGATCTACTCACAGAGATTTTAAAGTATGCAGTGTGTTATTTTCAATTATGCTCACCTGTATGATAGCAATACTTTCTTCTATCCGAAATTTTAATCTTTTGACCAATATACTCCCAATTTGCACCCTCAGCCCACTCCACCCCTGCCCTAGCCTCTGCTAAGTGATATATGATTTATTCACTTAATTTAATGTCTTCTGTTTCATCCACGTTCTCAAAAATGGCAGGAGTTCCTTCCCTCTAAAAGCTGACTGGTATTCCGTCATAGTTTATTCATTCATGCTTTGTGGATACTTGGCTTGGCTGCACACCCTAGATATTGTACACAGTGCTGGATACTTGGCTTGGCTGCACACCCTAGATATTGTACACAGTGCTGGATACTTGGCTTGGCTGCACACCCTAGATATTGTACACAGTGCTGGATACTTGGCTTGGCTGCACGCCCTAGACATTGTACACAGTGCTGGATACTTGGCTTGGCTGCACACCCTAGATATTGTACACAGTGCTGGATACTTGGCTTGGCTGCACGCCCTAGACATTGTACACAGTGCTGGATACTTGGCTTGGCTGCACGCCCTAGATATTGTACACAGTGCTGGATACTTGGCTTGGCTGCACGCCCTAGACATTGTACACAGTGCTGGATACTTGGCTTGGCTGCACACCCTAGATATTGTACACAGTGCTGGATACTTGGCTTGGCTGCACACCCTAGATATTGTACACAGTGCTGCAATGAACACAAGCGTAAACGGATTCCATTTCCTTTGGATGTAATCTGGTGGTGAGAATGTTTTAAGCTCTACATTTTGAAGATAAAACTGAGACCAAGAGTGATTTTAAGGTTTTTGGAAACATGTGGGTGTCTAAGCAGGGATCAGGTCTCAAATCTGAGCCTCCATTCAGAACTGTTCTCAGACATGGGCCTAAACCTCTGCTCTCACTGCTACAAGTGCCTCCACAGCTTCACTTAGGGAAACTTTTATCACCACTAGAGATTCCAACAGCAGAGTTAAAGCTTCCTTCAGAAGCCATCTATTTATTATCCAGCAAACTTCCTAAGATAAAGCAGGCCTTGATCACTACCTCACTTCAGTTTCTGTCTGATCATCTTCTTTGACATATTGTATTCCTAACCCTCTGTGATTAAGAAACAGGGCTTAAATTCATAAGGCCATAAGATTAAAGCTAACTATCTTTAATCTAAGTAAAGTGTTGGGGGTCCCAGCACTCAGGAATCCAGAGGGTGGGGAACTAGCCAGGACACATGGTTACTGGGCTCTGTTTTGTTCCTGACCAAATGACATTGTCAATGTCTAGAAAGCCCAGGCATCTTCATTTACCTGATTTGGCCAAGTTTTACAAAGCAATATTAAGGTATATTTTCAGGAAAATGTTTTACTTATTTGAAATCTGGGAAACACTGAATAGTATTTCTCCTTAGAAATTCATCAGCTTAGTGATATATTAAAATTTACCAGCAGAATAGCATCGTAACTTTAAGGAAGCCAGGGTGTTTAACTTCATTTATAACCAGCTTTGTTGACCTTAGAATTCCACTTCTGCATGTTGTCTATAAGCCTCTTGTTCAAGTTGTGTTACAGGGAACACATTGGGCAGCCTTGTTCCACAGGGTGATATCAAACTTGGGCTGATTTGTAAGTAAAGACCATTTGATCTTGTGAAACTAAAATTCAAATATAATTTGAAAACTCATATGTAGGGGCTGGAGAGATGGATCAGTAGCTAAGAACACTTACTGCCTTTGTAGAGGACCTGTGTTCAGTTCCCTGCTCCCATATAGTTGACCTCTCATCCACCTATAATTCCAGCTCCTGGAGCTCAGATACCTTCTTCAGGCCTCTGTGAACATCTTCACACATGTGCACCTATTGACACACATGTGTACCTAATTTAAAAAATAAATTAAATCTTTTCAAAACCCTCATGTGTGAATGAAATTTGAGTCTTATAATGCCTCTTAAAACTATGAAATGTTTGGGGAAAAAATCTTTATTATATTTATTAACAGAAAAATTAGGACTATTAGGATTGAAACAGTGTCAAGTTGGGACACAACCAGGCCTGCTTAGTGAGCAGCATCTTCTAAACAACATCTATTGCTCTAGACTAACATGCAAAGCAAATTCCTAACTGTATCTATTTTAATGTAAGTCCCTGTCTCATGCATATCCTTTCTGTTTCCCCCATCCTTGAGCTCTTTCCATCTGAGTACTTCTTTTATAAGTTACTCTCTTGCTGTTTGCACTTAGCTTATTCATGTTCTGTAGCCACCGATTTGACCAACATCTTCTGACTTCATCTACAGTGCTCTGCTTGTGTCTTATAAAAACTGACTGCTGGTCACCATGGAAACTCTGTGAGTGGACAGAGATAGATTATCAGAAAGGCATCCCCACCAATAGGAAAGAGTCCCATCTGACACATGTATTGTGATGAATGGCAGGTCAGGTGCATCTTTTTGTTGTTGCTGAAGGCTGGTGTTAGAACACTATGCAGATTACACGAACAATGAAGAAGATGACCTGTGTGCATAAGCAGATATCCAACCCTTAGTCCCTAAATACCATCACAGAACAGACCTGAGCAGTAAAAAGTCCTTCTTCCATCACCTATTTGTTTTTTCCTTTGATTTTTGTTTTTGAAAAAATATTCATTAATTTTCATGGTTCTGCTGAAGTATCATAAAGTTGTGTCTAAAAGGGCACCTGACATTGACCAAAGGAACCACAAACCAGGAAATATACACATAGCACTGCTCTAAGGACTTGAAAGATACCTCATCAGTCTACACAGGCAATTCTGAAGCTACCTTGAGCAAATTTCTTGACCTCTACAGACTCACGTTTCTTTATCTATAAATCAAAGGTATGAATGTGGATTTGTCTGGAGAGGCGGATGCCTTTATCAGTGTGCTTACGCTTCAGCTGTCCTTAGCAGACTGAAGACTGTGGAAACACTAGATCTTGGTATGGTCTCGACTGACCTCCAAAGAAATAAGACCAAGTTAAAAATAAGCAAAAGGACTATTAGCATAGTAGATTCAATGAGATGCGTGTGCATTTTCTTTTGACATGATGCCATTCTACATGAAGTCTAAGGTACTAAAGTATCTCCCTATCAAAAACATGTGATGGAAAATCTTTACAAACATAAATGAAAAAAAGAAGAGAAAGAAAAGAAAGAGTCTACGAGATTGTAGTTTAGGACAGATGGAAATTAGGCCCTATGTTAGACTAGAATAAAAATGTGACAGGTCTTCTCTCTGTCATTAGCTTCTGTTACCCTGTCACAGTCTGATGTTGCTACTGTGTTCCAGAACATTCATCAGGATATACTTCTATGCTGTGAACAAAGAGTAAAGACAAGAATTGAGGGGCTAATGACAATACCAGCTACGACCTTGAAGTAGTTCAATGTGTGCTTCAAAGGTTGCTATTACATACAAGACAGTGTTGAGGTGGTAAAGAAGGCATGTCAAAAGCAGCATACCTTTCCATCCTCTAATAATGTTAACCTCCTCGCTCCTGAATCACCCCAGGCACTCATCTCAGGGGTCTTTTTAAAATTGAGTTATTTATTTATTTTTATGTATATGAGTGCTTTGCCTACAGGCAAGTACACTTGTGTCATGCAATGCCTGCACTGACCAGAAGAGGGCAGAGGATCCCCTGGAACTGGAGTCAGGATGGCTGTTAACCACCCTGTGAGTGCTGGGAACCTAGTCTCGATCCTCTGCAAGAACAACCAGTGCTCTTAACTGCTGAGCCATCTCTTCAGGCCCTCTCAAAGATCCAAGAATTTTGCAGATTCACAACTATCCTATGAGTTAGAAAGTTGTGCTTTAAGGACATTAAGGCAAATTAGAAGAAAGCAATTGTGAAGATTTATTATGCAATGTCCTGAGGAAGCATTTTAATTTATAAATATTATACAGGATATGTAGAGCTTCTGTTAAAGGCTATGGAGATGAAGTCCAGAACCAAGTTTTTGATGCGCATCATATGCAGTTGCCATGAGGCAGCACATGGAACAGTCAGTCTTCTCTCATAGAAAATTGAAGAATCTGTCATAGACTGACAGCAACAGGGGAGCAGCTGAAGGATCATGTGGAGGCTGGAGGAGAGACCAGCTGGAGATGCTAAGTAGAAGGAACGAGAGAGTGACAGTGAAACCAAAAAATAAAGGAGGAATTGAAGGGCCTTATCTATCTGAACAACCTAAGTCTCTGAAGCGATCCTTCAGCTAATAGCTTACTGAAAGTAGAAAACCCACTCGCCTCTTCTCAGGCTTCTTCTTCCTGGATGTTCCATAACATCTAGAATTTATGAGTGACTTGAATGGTCAGTGTTTGCTACGCATGTGCTGGGAACCACGCCATCTCCTCCAAGCTAGCCATAGCTTTCTTGAGTAACCGTCTCTCACCACTCTTCCCTTCTTTCTCTGAATACCTGCTCCCTCCCCTCCCAGTCCCTTCCACTGTCACTGTTGTATTTCCAGCTTCAACTCTGTATAATGCATGCTTTGCCTTTGCTTTTCCCTTTGTTTCTCCCCTCCTCTGTCCCCATCTTCTTTCCATCATTCTACTTTTTCATACTTCTTTTGCCTGTCATCTATCCATCATTTATCTATCATCTTTTTTTTTTTAGCTTCCTGCTACCACAGTTGCTAGGAAGCATTTTAATATATATTCTATACATGTTTCCATAGCAAGTATGAAATAATTATCTAGATTGAGCTAAATATTGTTTTTATTTACCAAATACACAGGCAAATTTCAACCCTTAACAAAGCCCACAAGGACATTAAAGATGATAATTGTACATATAAAATATAAATCTTTGAATAAGAATTTCTGAAAGGGGAATTATATTCAGGTTTCCTATAGGGTTTAGACTTTATGGAAATTGATTAATACCTCGCCTTCATCAATGTTGAAATATGGGCTGGGCAGCGGAAAGAAAGGCAGACTTCAGGATAGTTCTATAGTGACAATGAAAGGCAAGAAAAGGGTGACAGGAAAGTAGACTTGCAAGGAAAACAGCTGGCACTGGCGCAGGACATCTGTGATGTCAATTTTAGTAGTCAACCTGAATGGGTTAAAGGATTCCCAGACAGCTGGAAAAGTATTATTTCTGGGTATGTCTGTGAAATGTTTCCGGAAGACATTTATACTTGAGTCACTGAACTGATTAAAGAAGTTCAGCTTTCACAGTGTGGCAAGGATAGAAAAAAAAATACAGAGCAATGGCTAACCCTCCCTCTGCTCTCATTCTGGGGTACTCTTTCTGCTTTCTTGCTCTTGCTCTCGCTCTCTCTTTTGCTCTCTCTTTTCTGGAGTAGGGATACTCATCTTTCATTGAATGTGAGAACTCCTGGTTCTCTTGTCTTTTGCCTACAGTACTTGCACACTGCCTCATTCAAAGTTTTCACTCCACTGATTTTAAACTGAGAGTTATACCATCTACATTTCTGGTTCTGAGGCCTTTGGAATTGAACTGAACTATGCTACAGGCATTTTTGGTTCTCCAGCTTGTAGGCAGCCTGATGTGTGACTTTTCAGCTGCCCAAATCTCATGAGACAATTTACCTGGTAAATCTCCCTTCATCTTTCTCTCATTTCTCTATGTTGTTGGTTCTGACTCTCTGGAAAACATAGTAATTGCAGCATCGAAGCAGTTACTGTATCACCTGAGTAGTGTATGATTTAAACTTGTCATAACTACCAATCATAGCCAGGCTTGGTGTATATCTCTAATTCTAATTTGGTATGCATAATTCTAGTCTGGACTATGTAGCTTGATCCTGTCTTAAATATACAATGAAACTCCACAGTCTACAATCATGTCTAGAAATTAAACAAAATTCCTGAAACTTAAGGATGGCTATTTACCACTATATCTTCAGTCCTGGCCAGCAATATATTTAATAATTACTTACTGAATTAATGAGTGAGTGAAAAATGCTATTTATAGATCTGTGAGCAGCCACTGAGCACTCTGAGGAATTGCTTTGTGTTTAATGTGTCCATTTGTCATCTCTGTAACATCTGAGGAAGAAGCATTCACATTTTAGAGAGACCAACGCTCAGAGAAGTTATGAAAACCGCTAAAGTTAGAAAAAAAATGGAGTCCAGTAATCTACTCCTTACCCTGCAAGCTCCTGAGTGAGTTATTGGCATCCTGGAGTTTAGTATACTATATTAAGCTGCTTACTCCAAGAAATCCCTTTATACTGCTTTGGTCCCTGAAAGAATAACAGTTACGATTTGGAGATTCCTCAAAACTATGACAGCTTGTTTAAGTCACTACACCCCAAACAACCAATTCCTGTTGGAGGAGTGTGCATATCATCTAACTTAAACTCTGAAGCTGTAACTGGTAGATGCATAAAATGTACAACAGTAGACGTTCATATACAGCATTTGGTAAAGGGACAGATTTAAGACTTGCATTGTGTGCAGCAAAAGGTCAAAACCTTGAAAAGATTTTATTTACCAAGTAAAAATAGCTGTAGATTAATTTCTTGCAATCATTGTCTATTAATATTTAATATATTTATATAAAGGATACCACTTCACAATTCCCTATACATTCTGCATTTAATAATCTAGAAACAGCCCATCTTCTTTAACTCACTGAGACTGGATTTGCAATAACTAGTAATGTTAAATGTATTTTTAAAAAATCAATAATAAATAAATGCATAAGCACTTCCCTCTAGAATGCTTCTGATGTTATTTACAAAATTAAAAAAAAGAGGGCAGACCCACCAGAGACTTTATAACCATTTCATTACCACCTCCCTAATTGCATATGGTGGAACTGTGTAATCTGTTTATTGAAATTGAAATCTTTGGAACGGATCCTCCCCACAGACATTAACAATAAGCATCTCATGCAATAACACAGTACTTAATGTAATATTAACATTATATGCACCAGGCTTTAACCGCTCGCTGTTCCCCCACTGGAATTGAACATTTTTAACACTCTGTGCTCTGCCTCGGTATTCAATTCTATATCTAATTTACAAGCTGTAAAACACAATAGTCACAGATTACAATACGTACAATCAGTACAAAGAAGTTCTAAGGATATACTTGATGGTCCTACAATAAGAAAGAATATTTTATTTGAAGTAGACACAAAGAAACCTTGGAAAGTGTTATGGTCCTTGAAGTTTCAGTGATGAACAATGCTGTTGTAGTAGATACTGCCTGGCCCAGTGACACAGGGTCTTTACCTATATGGTCATTTGTGCTGGGTAGCTTTAGCTGTCAACTTGACATACCTGGGTTGAAGGAGCCTCAGTTGGGGAATTGCCTCCACTGGACAGGCCTGTGATTTTGTCTGTGAGGTATTTTCCTGATAGTTGAGTGATGTGGGAGGGCCCAGTCTACTGTGGGTAGTGTCACCCCTGGGTAGTTTGTTCTCTGTTGTATAAGAAAGCAGGCTGTACATGGGCCAGAAGAGCAAGCCGTAAGCAGTGTTCCTCCATGGCCTGTGCTTCAGCTCCTGCCTTCAGGCTCCTTCCCTGAGTTCCCACCTTGGGCTCCCTAAGTGATGAACTGTGATCTGGGAGATGTAAACCAAATAAACTCTTTCCTCCCCAAACTGATTTGTCAGAGTGTTTTGTCATAGCAATTGGAGAAGCAAACTAGAACAATGTTCCAATGCTTTCCTTTCCCAAAGTGGTAATTAAGGAAAAGGAGTGAGCACTGGGTGAGGGGTTGAGAAAAACAGATTTGGTCCTGGATCTTCCCAGGTGATCACGAATGTCATAAGTGAGTTATTTAGCCTCTCTGTACACATTGCTCATCTTTCAATAAACAGGATCGTCTTGAAGATATCTTACAGTTATAAAAGCTTCCAGGACTAATCTTTCATCTGCAAACAACTACTTTTTAAAGCCCATTTGGAGATTTTTCCATTATTTTTTAACTAATACCTCTTACATCTCTGGCTCCATCCTCAACAACTGAGCCATTATAAGAGCATTCCTTTCATAGTAAACAGTTTTGTAAGATATTTCTACATATTTTCTCAATTAATCTAAAGCACAGTACTAGACATTAACTATATACACATGTTAAAGATTACATATAGGGCGAACAGCATAAAAGCACATGAAATTGAAGGATGCCCACTGGATAATAGAAAATATCAAAAGTCAATGAACACTCAATTTTTGATGATCATTCAACTGACTGACCCAATGAAGATTTGTGGTCAGGATGGTGTTTTGCAAGCTGCATGTTTAGTATCATACCGTAACCCGCTAATCTTAGCCTCTGTGTATTTATGCCTTCATTACTTATGTTACATGTCTGTGAAGAAACTCACAGTTTGGGTTGTACTTGGTAATTTGAGCAAGATGTACACATTTCCTTAGATTTGTGTGTCTCACACACCTAATCTATGCATTGTTTGAAAAATATGTAATAGTTATTTAATCTGAAAAATACTTTGATCTATCAAATCAAAATTGCTGTTACCTTTTGGAACCAGGGAGTAGAATTTATTCACTAAGGATCTTGAGGTATTTCATCTGGGTACAATACCATATTGTTCAATATAGTAGATTTATGTCTGTCATCTGATTATTTACATGTTTTCTGAAACATATAAATTAAATCTTCACATTAAAAATTAAATCATTGCTTAAACTTTAGAAAGAATTTTCTTCTTCCAAATTTATCTTCCTTTTGGAGAGTTTAGGGGACAAAAATTAAATCACTGAATCATAGTATAAATGAAAAAATTAGGGACCCATCATTAATTCATCTTTCAAAACAACACAGAGTTATATAAAATCATTGCAAGTTAGTAATCATGAATACAGCTGAAGACAAATGCCATAAAATACATTTGATGTACATTATCCAAGGTTCTTTACAACTTCCAAGTTTAGAGTTCACTGGTCTAACTTTGTTGATAGGGAAGTAATCCCTTTCAGAATGACCGTCAGAAAACCACCTTCTTACTGGCCTCCTCTTGTCCCTGAAATGAAATCTTTTCCTCTCATTTTCATAGACTTTTGGAAGGCAAGGTACTCTGGATATTGTGAAAAAGATTATTAAAGCCCTTCCAGTCTCCCCTTCTCCAGCCCCTTAGTCCCTCAGAAAAGTTGCTTTTAATATTGAAAAAAAATCTTTTCATATTGAGCTAAAAGGTTAATCAATAATAGCAAAAGAAATACTGGGTTAGAATTATTGTTTCTTTCCAAAAGCTGGTCAGCTTCTTTGACGTCTCTGACATTTTTCTTCAGTCTGATGACTTTCTGTCTAGAAGGGTTGGGACTGTTTTGTCACTAACTGCACAGGGTTGGTCCTGAGTCAGCATTCAACTCAGACCTTCAGATGTGGTTCTTTTTGAAGGGCAGGAGAACCTGAGTACTGGAGTCATTTTATCCCACAGGCTCCCTTTCCTACGTAAATTCTGTCCTCCAACCTAAGCAAGAATGAGCACAAAATATCATTTGGATAGGGCATGCGGAGCTGTTTTCCCATTTCTGTGCCCTGATTTCTCTGAAGCACAGCCAGCTTCTCCACACTATTGGCTCTCCCTCGTCTCACAGCAGGATTACGGAATGATAGCCAAGTACATGGAATGATAGCTGATCACAACACCACAGCAGAGGTATTCTCTTTGCCAGCTGTCATCTTTTCAACTTTGCCAGGAGGCCCTGCCCTCACCCATAGGGCCTTCATACAAAGAAGAACATCAATTCAATTCATATTTCACTCAGGGTCATCAACTCTTGAAAACAACTCAAACTATGTTCATAATTTCTAGCCCAATTAATTTCAATAATATATATCAGCTATTAGCGATGTGAAAGTACTCTAGAGAAGACATAGACATAGCCATAAGTATGTCCTTAGGGCCTTTGTTGAGCACTATGCAGTGTTGGTGTTGTTAAGTGAGACTTTTGTGCCAATATCTCAGCACAAAGCTGTGTCTGGTTTCGCTTATTTGTTCCAATGAGAACTTTAGACTTGTTATTCTAGAGTCAGAGAGCTTATACACCCAGGAGTTAAAACAAAGTAGAAACAGGATGTGAACCCAGGTTTCCTTTCCTCTGAAGCCCAAGTTGTAACCACTGTCTTGCTCAACTTCCATAGCTTCAGGGTTAAGAGGCTGGTGTACTGGGGCAGTTAGGAAGAGCAGAAAACACAGGCTTGGCTTTAACAACTTCCTTGGATTATTAATTCCGTTTTGGAAATCTTTGATAAGTAAGTTCACACATAATGTGTGGAATTCATTATGTGCCTACAGTATTTAACCCTAAATAATCCAATTTTTCTTAAAGTCATAATCACCATGATTCAGATTTCTTACAGACAATACTAACGTTTTGTGTACTTCCCACCTTCTTGCGAACATTATAAATGACAGTATATTACATTAGCTTTCATTTATCCTTACTTTCACTGGCAAGGGTTTACCTCTGGTCTCTTGCCTTCTCAGCAACCTGAAATCATTAGTCAAAGTGTGCCCCAGAGACAAGGGGTGGTACCTCACTGTCTTGTCAGGATGCTGAAACTCAACTAAAGACTTTCTTCATTCCCATTCTTTAGAAAAACAAATATCATACAAAGATGGAGAGAAAAAAAAAGCTCAACAATAACATTATAAATAGTGTTATTGGACCTATTGGCATTTAAAAGTCCATTAGCTGGATCACTGTGTCCATCCTTTTAATCAGGTCTTAATTGTCAAATGTAGGCATAATCTGAGGCCACATCGATTTGTTTTCTCTGATTTACCCTGAAAGAGAAATTCAGCAAAACTCTTTTATGGCAATTCATAAGTTCAGAAATAAGTCATATATTTGAACTGGTTCCATACTTTTTAATGACCAATGTATTTTCTCCAAAGGATGAGATGCAACAACACTGCAGAAAAATCAGTGAGGTTGCCATGTCTGGGAGCTCTGACTGGCACATAGAAGGTGCTGATTCTGTCACATCAGCCCTAGCTTGGTGTCATGAAAAATGCTATATCAGTTCAAATATTGATCAATCTATTTTAAAAAGCAATACAAACTGCCAACATTGTTGTTGAATCCTCAGAATTGCTCTTCAAGCTGCTAACCAACATAATATATAATATATGAATTCTTTTCTCCATCAACTTTATATTGGCTGCTGATTTTGACACTAAGTCTTCCCAGACCATCCTTGTCCAGCGCACATCACTGAGGAAACCATTTCTTATTGGATAAAAAGAGATAAACCTGCCAAAAGCCAATGCTTGTTTCTTTCCCCAAGAGACCATACTTGGGTGAGTGCACGAGAGCATAACTCTGCATGTTTTCTTACCCAAAGTGACAGGTAGCGATGGAACAGAAGATCTTTGTTTCTTAACATGGCACCCTGGATTTGGATGATTTAACTATATATAAAGGCAGCACTAGGTTGATTTGAAAGATGCATTTTATCAAGTTGTCAGCTTTCCTGGGCCAACTGTTTCAGAATCACTTATAAGTAAACTAGAAAATGATTTGGATTGTAGGAAATTTAAACCTTACTTTTCCAGAATGTTGCAGCATATAGCAGAAAAGTAGAGATTTAAGCTCTGAAATTAAAGTGTGCTGAGCATGTCTCTCCAGGAGTGAGGGGCTGCAGGATCCAAAGGAAGAAGCACGGGAGGTGGAGTCCTGGGACCTCAGAAGTGGTTTCCAGTCTGGAAGGAAATAACTGAGTGTCCTTGGGAACTGAGCTGCCCAGGCATGGAAATAAATGCAGACCTCTTGGGTTCACACCCCTCTACTTTGCTCATCTAATACCCTTTGAGTGTTATGATAACAAGTTTGGCAAACTTCATGACAAAATGATGAGGGAGGGGAGGACTGGAGAGAACGTAGCATCTCACTTACCTCACATGTCTCTCCAATGGCCAGAGGAGAGACCATAGTCTTTGGGGAGAGAAAAATCTTTGTACCTCTTATAGTTCAGTGACACAAGCAACTGCCATGTTCAGTCTCACAAAACCAGCTGGAGGTCACTTACATATCCATAAGCCCAGGTTGATTCAGGGAGTTTTGAAGAGAATTAACTGGAAATGGATTGATAGAACTTGTTTAAAGGACTCTAAGCATCATATTCCAGACTTCGGATTCATTTCAGATTTAACCTTTCCCTAATAAAATGTCTGGCTAGCTACATTTTCTAACATACTAGTAAAGTACATGTAAACAAACGATATGGACAGCCAGCTAGGCCTGCAGGCCACCTCTGTGTTCATCGTGTGTCCTGGCTACCAAAAGATGAGGAATGCATGTAGTCTCCTTCCTGATCATTTTACCAAAAAATAGCACAAGGAGAAGAATCACTTATAAGGATTTTGCCTCTGTATCTCAAGAGGGTTACCCAGCCCCATCCTATATTTATTCCTGCTGCAGCTTGAGAAGCAGTACAGTTCAAATGCTTTCCCTCCCAAGCCCTCGCAGCAGCCATGTGATTGAGTGTGTGAGATTTTAAGCAAAAGGCCTTCACCTCCATGGTATGGCACTATAAATGATCAAACGGATCCGGCCATTTCAGAAGACAACTCTCTGCCTTATTTGAGGGTTATATAAAAATGGAAGTTATAAGGATATTATCAGGCATTGTTTCCTTTTATTTTTTAAGAGGAACATAGATATTATCCTACCAGTGGAGGTCTGAGATATGCCATAGAAATCTCTGTACAACAAACTCTAAAGACCCACTTATCTACCTCAGGACAGTCAAGAGACACCACAGTTCAACAGGGATTTGAACGTGCAGTCCCAGGGGCTTCTGGTCTAAGGAAACTGACAAGAGAAGACTAAGCCATCATCAACAGCTAATGGGCCCCCAGAGAGGATGCATGCAATCAGAATGATTTATTGATCATTTATTGACTGCTGACCTCTATAACTACTTTAGGGCAGACATCTGAAACATAAAACCACTTTCACTATGTAGTGGCTCAGGCTTTTAAAAATGATGTGTAGGACTGGGATCAATCATTACTAGACTTTCTAGTTGGCTAACTTCCTACAGGAAAGAACCTTCTAGAAGAAAGAGAACCCATGTTTAAATGCAGAGAAAACATTACCACTTCAACAGCGTATTTGGTATCAAGTGGAGAACTTGGAGGGCAGTTTCCCACTTCCCATAGACTGGAATAGTTTTATGAGAGTAAAAGCAGAATTAATCATGTCTCCATGTTCCCTTAGAACAAGCTGTATTTTCTGAAGAAAGTATTCTTTTTTCCTAAAGGACGAATTTTAGTTTAGTTCTTTGGATTACCTCACATATTTTTTCAAAGGGTATTATGATGATTTTTATCATAAAGTTCTCTGTACATACATGGCTGGAAAAGACGTAGCCTAAAAAGTGTTAATCAACAGAGTTCCCATGGTCAGTAATACACAAAAAATCCAAATGAACAGAAATGGGATCATTTGTCTGAGGATCTGAGAAGAAGTGAAGAATGGGACCAGACAAATATGCCATATCATATGAAAGGCTACTTTAGGGATGCCTCAGCAGGAGTCTGATTCCTCCTAGACTCATTTCAGTTTTCTTGAGGTTCTCTGTTACCAACATCCCATCTGTCTCAAGTGCTCCACTTGTCCGTTCTTCTCAGCAAACGAATACACCCAGTCTCCACAATCCAAAAGTAACCCTTCGATCATTCCAAGAATTGCCCAATTTCTTCCATTCTTTACTGAACAAATTCTTAGATGCCACCAGATACCATATCTACATTGTGTTCCAACCAGTACCAAACCCCATCGCTCAAAGTCTCCCATAACCATTGAGATAAAACAGCATCTTTGGAGTCTGACACAGTTGGAATGGCATATTTACATCTCTCTGACTGTGTTAATTTAGACAGTTTCCTTATATTCTTCATTTGTTTCTTTTGTAGCTGGGTTGCTAATGGTGTTCCATAATAAAATTGCCACAAGGGTCAGAGAAGCACTCAGGTGACCATTGTCACTGTTTCTGTCATTGTAGCCAGCACCATTTCAGGAGAGAATATCTACAACCAATGTTGATCCAAGGAAGAGACAGTGGGATCACCAGTGGCCATGCCAGAGAAAACTAAGAGTTATCACATCAAAGCTGATAGTAGAGACATGGGACACTAGCCCAGGAGTGGAGAAGGAACAAGGGCGCAGTCAGTGACAGCAATGCACCTGGGAGATGAGCTAGCTTCCAAAGTGTCCCTGGACTCATTCTATAGACTCAGGAAGGAACAACTTGAATTTGCCAAGCAATCTTTAAGAAAGTGTCCAATGATAGACAGACCAGCTACACTCCAGTGAGAATAAAAAATTCCTTCCTCTCCTGTGCCAACCTTTCTGCTGCTACACAGTGACTTTCACCCCAATTATGAAACTTTTTTTAATGTTCCCAAGAGAATGCTTGCCATAATCACAGTTCCCAGAGCATTCCAAGGTTCCCCAATAATCCATCCCTTTCCTCCTCTCTAAATTGCATTATAAAGAGTTGAAAGCAAAACTGAAGTGTAGAAGTGTAGCACTTTTCAACTGGGGAGAGAAGGGAAAATGTTGTTGGAGGGAGCCTTCTACTGTAGCTTGAAATGCTCCTGAAGTCTGTTTCAGAGAGTTGGTTTTTACAAATCAAAACCTCCTTCTTTTTAATTCTTTTTTTTTAAACTTTGATTTTTTTATTAGTCATTTAGCCCAGTGACATCTATGTAATGAACAATTCTGAAGACTTTTATAAAACATTTATTCATTGATTGATATCGTGTTTGTGTGTGTGTGTGTGTGTGTGTGTGTGTGTGTGTGTGTGTCTGTGTGTGTGTACCATACTGAACGTGTTGCAAGCAGTCAGAGGACAACTTGCAGAAGTCCATTCTCTCCTTCCACCATGTGGGCCTTGAAGATCAAACTTGAACCAGGTTTGATTGCAAACACTTTTACTCTCTGAGTCATCTATCTTGCCCTGTTTTTTATTCTTTGGTAAATTTTTTTTCCAGAATATTTGGGTATATTTTAAAGTACAAATAACTCACACATTGTTTCCTATGTTTAAACACAAAAAATTGTGTGCTGTAGTTGCAGAAAGGTTTACTCTACTGTGCCTTCCTTAGTCTCATAATTCACTGTCCAGGGTTCTAAGTCAATGGTCACCTGCTATCTAAAAACATTAAAAGTTCCAGGCTTAAATAATATGCTATTTTTAATAACAACGCCATTCTAAGTACCATGATGAAATTTTACATCATTGTACCCCGTCATTCCTTCCTCCCTGCCAATATGAACCATCCTTTGTTTAGAAGGTCCTCACTGTATGTACTACTGAGAAACTGGCCAAGAATGTTCATAATGAGTGACCAAATGTGTTGTTATGTAAAAGAAGCAAATCTTTCATGACTGAAAGTCACCAGTATCTTGCTGCCAGGTCATAAATTCCACTGAAAGAAGGAGACTATGACATATCAAAGACTCAAAGGGGAAAACGCCAGGAGAAGCTTCCAGATCTTCAGAGATGTGTCCTTGCAGTGCATCTAAACCTAAGAGAACATCACCTCAGGAAATGCTAAGGAATTTATTATAATCACACCAAATGACAGCTTTGTCTGAAATCTCCCACAAAAAGAAACAATTAGGAGGACAGTTGATTTTTCTGTGGGTAGGAGAGAGCAGCAGACATGTTCTTAAGGTGGTCTTGCTGAGACATGTTCTTAAGGTAGTCTCTCCATGTTTCCTTCTCATGTGGTGGTGAAACAAAAGTTATTTCCACTCTTGAGCCTTTAATTTTTTTTTATATGTACGAGTGTATTGCCTACATGTATGTAAGTGCACCCATGTCATGCAATGCCCATAGAGGACAGAAGAGGGCATCAGATCCCCTAGAAATGGAGTTGTGGATTGTTGTTAGCTGCCACGTGGGTGCTGAAATTAAAATCTCAGTCTTCTGCAAGAATAGCCAGTACTCTTAACCATTGAGCCATCTTTCTAGTCCTTGAGCCTTTAAAACACATCCCCTGGTACATGAGGGCTGTGGTTGGTGTTTGTTTTATCTCTCAGCAGCCAAATGGATAGCAATAGCAATCTGATTAAGCTTGATTGCTAAATGATTACTGTGAATTAAATTCAATATCTATTCTTATGAATCTATATACATTTATGTGTGTACCTATGTATATTTTTTAATGTTTCCCAAAGCATACAATAGGTGGGAAACTGTTCACATCTCTTAGTTTGGGTTGAATTAGAGGAAGAAAGGGGCTGTAATTCTTTTCTCTTATGAGGAAAAGCTGATTAAATAAAGATGACTTTAACTAGAAATGCAAAGTTCTTCTGGGGCCAGCAGCAACTGACTTATTGCATTTCTTATAGTCAAGAGTTTTACAATTCAAAAAATATCAATAAGAAAACAAAGTCAGGAACATATGAAGTTTCATGAACAACCTAATTTCATTGTGTGCTGAACTTTATTAAGTGATAGTTTTATTTGTTTCTAAAATGTTGTTCCAATTTTCTTCTTTACTATGGTTAGCAGAGTGGATATTTTCTCTTCCTTTAACAGAGGCTTACAGCTAAATGCATATGGACATCAACAAGCTTACGAACAGGTGCCAGAAATTCAGTCAACTTTTTTCCTACTCAGTAGAAGCTGTGAGCACATCTATTCAGGAGACCACCTGAACAGTCATTTCTACTGCTCGTCATATATTGCTCCGTGAATGACAAGCATATAAATAGTTCTCTACAAAGGCACAGTCTGAGGTGCTAGCTAAAGGCCAGGGCCAGGCACGTCAGTACATATACCATGTGATTTATGTAAAAGGGTTAAGGGCTGAGCCTTGTGTTAAGAGACACACCGATTGCTAAGGGAACAAGGTTGGTTTGTTTGGATGTGAAATGGTTTGAATGCTTTGACTTCTTTCATGGCATTCCTGAGGCCCCATCTTTATGTTTTATAATACAAACACTTATGTTATTAACACTTCGTTATGATGCAGAGAAAGGAAGTATAAGACAAACTATTTCATTTTTACTTGAAATATTAATATACATGTCTTTAGGACAGTAGAACGACCATTTAAAGTAGAATTAGAAAGCATAAAAATAATCTCTGGAATTGTATTCAATATGTACAAGAATATAAGAACTTGGTAAAATGAGGCTACTGGTATCCAGTAGAGCAAATAAATTACAGAGCCTTATGCTCTGGCTACTCTGCCCTTCCTCATCTGACAATCCAAAGAGTAGGGGACCCTAAATGTCTGGATATGAGCTGGATTTGGAAAAATCCTAAGGACAAGATGGGCTTGTCGATAGAAGGAGGGAAAATTCCCCCAACTCTAACTCCTTCTTTTTAAAAAAAGTATTTTATGTGTATGAATGTTTTCCTGCATGTATATGCAGAACCTGTGTTGTGCAATACCTGAAGAGGTCAGAAGAGGGTGTCGGACCTTCTGGAACTGGAGTGATAGGTGGTCTTTAGCTACAATGTGGATACCAGGAATTGAGCCTGGGTTTGATGAAAGAGTAGCCAGTGCTCTTAACCCCTGAGCCATCTCTCCAGCTCTTCTAACTGCTTCTTGAAACCTGATCCTCAGCCAGTTTGCTTTACTAAGACCTGATTAGCTAAGATATTTCTCACATTGGTGAGCTTTTGAATCTGTGATTAGTTTAGCTTGTGTCACTCTCAGCCTGAAAGGGAGAGCACAGGAGGACAGGAACATCTCCTGGGAGAATAGCTCCCAAATGGCTGACTCTAGGGTTCAGAGGCACTCATGTGTATCTGGTGAGAGCACAGGGTACCAGGACCCCTTAGAATAACTTCTGACTTTCCTGTGGTCCAGAAGCCACAGATTCCATTGTCCAACATGGGGAAGAGGACTCCCCAACCCTACCCAAGAGCCCTGCCTTGAAGGTATTCTCTACCTGGCTTTCAGTTTCTGCTCTTGACCTCAAATCAATCAATACAGACCCTTAAGAGCTCCTGGAGACTCTCCACTGCACTCAGCATAAATCCCAACTCACTGAGCAAAGCTTAAGCAATCTTCCAAGATCATCTCATCTTCCCCTGCAATAGGCAGAAGGATGTTTCCTTCTAAAGTCTTTTACTTCCTGACCCAGTGAATAGTGTGGGGGCCAAGGTCCCTGCAGATGTGACAGCATTAAAGATCTTGAGATGGCTAGATCGTGCTGTGCTATCTAGGAGGATCCTACAAACAGGGGGACAGAGAAGGACTTGATGACACACAAAGAAGGAAGAAGCAACTTAGAAGAGACTAGAGGGAACAGCCACAGCTGCCCTTTGTAAGTGAAACTCAGGGGCAAACTCAACTAGGGTCCCCAGAGAGCATGAAACCCTGTACATACTTTGATTTCAGACTAAGCCAAGAGGGAATAAATTTATATTTTAAGCCACCCAGCTTGTGACAGTATCTTAGGAGAAACTAATACACTTCCTTCCTATCTTCTGTGTCCTAGCCATTCTGGAAATAGTTGTAGTTGACTAAACAAATGGAATCACTCGGCTTTTAGCCCTTAGCATATGCTATTTCTTATGCCACCCAAACTCTCGTTGACTCAAAATTGAGAAGTAGAGGAATGCCAGAGTGAAAAACAAAAATAAACATAGATTCTTTGTCGAATTGTTAAAAATAGGAATTACAGGATACTACTCCATTTTAGTTTGTTTCCTATAGCTATAACTGAATGTCACAAACAGGGAACATTATAAAGTAAAGAAATTTATTTATTTCATGGTTCTGGAAACCCAAGAACATGCACAGCATCTCCTTTGCTTCCAGTGAGTGATGTCCTGCTGGGTCATGGCAAAGCAAGGACATCACTTGGTGGGAAAAGCAAGCTGGCTTGCTCTGATCCTTCTTCCTCACTTTATAAACCACTACAGCCAGGATGAGGGGCCTACCTTCATGACCTCATCTTATGGCCCATGATTTGGGGAGTTAGGATCCCAGCACATGAACTTTCAAGGGCATAATCCATAGCAAGCTTTTACATAGTTGCACTGTTACTTAGTTCATAAAGGGCTTCTTTCCTGCCCATTGTGATCTCATAACAACCAGACGATGTAGGGAAGAATGAGTAAGAATATCACCTTGTAGGTATGGGAGAACTCAGGCTCAGAGAATGGAGCTCATGCTAGCTGGTTAATTACAGTATCTGCCTCCTCACTGTGTCTACAGTGCTTTTTCCACTATGAATTTCTGTTTCCTTCCATGTCCCATAAAAACAGCCCTGGTGTCTGACTTTCAATCTTCATTCAAATTACCTAGCTTCTGGTTATTCTGAATTTTTCTCGGATACAGAACAACTGTCAAACATAAGACCCAAATGTCTTTCCAGGAGGATCATTGTACAAATCATGAAGCGACAACTTCCAAACCATGCCTGTAATGTGTACCACAGCTAGTCCTGTTTTTTAAAGACCCTCTGTTACATGTACATTAAAGATATTTCCCCACAGAGCCTTCCCAACTAGCTTCTGAAATAATCACCTGAGAAAGAGAATCTGATGACAGATGACCACAAAGGATGTTCATAACATTGTAGAATGCCATCCAGAGTATTTAGATTTGAAAAAAGTAAAGACCTCCAGAAGCTGAGGAGATACATTTTCATCATTTATAAAAACTAAGATAAAACACAGCAGCTAGCGTTTTTGTGCAGGAATTAGTGTTACTCTTATAACTAACCCAGGTAGCAGACAGCACAAACATAACAAAGGAGTTCTAAAAGGGGTCTCATAGTGGGAACACAATGCCAGCCTATCCGTTTTAGAATGATCTGCTAATCCCACCTCCTAGGACCCAGCCTCTAGGGCAAAGGCCGCTTCTCGTATTATGCAAGAGCAAATTTTCAACAAACATATACCCTTAATACCCAATAATCAAGTACTACAGCCCTATCCATGGCATGGCTACAGTATCAAAAAGATAGGACGCTATCCTGAGCAGAGCTAGTATGTACCTTCAGTGCCCAGTGTGAAGTGATAATGGAGGGGTTATTAGAAAGCAGAGAATGAAACACATGCAAGGCCCTTCTGTGCACAGGCTTGCATGATCTGCCTGGATCTCATGCTCACAGAGCTGATATTGCAGTGAATTTACTCTCCTAACAGAGAGTAAATTATAGTTTATTGGGTTGAAGCAAGAGGAAGTGGGGGAGGGAAAACACTTAGACTACGGGACCGTGATATGAGACTAAAGAATGGGTGTGTTCTAGTCAGACTATGGTAACAGTATTCTCTTAGTGAGTTGAGATTAGTGAATAGGGCCATCGTGGGTCAAGTATCATCATCTCATCTAATTCTATGTCTAAACATTGTCTAATGCTCAGATTCCTGGTCCTAACTACTACATTGTACTATTCCTTGACAGCCAGTAAGCATGCAGAAAAGAATCACTGTATAAGTGAATAGTAAATATTAGAGCCCTAAGTTCCTATAATATTTATTAATAATAATAATATTACAGTTCCTAAGTTCCATCCATTGACTGGGAGAGCCATCAATGCAGTCATTTTCTTCAGTCCCCATGTCAGCTGGATCATCTCTTCATGCACCTCTATGCTTCCAGAACCTTTTTCCCAGGGCTTTGAGATATTTCTCACTGAAAATTCCTAGTTAAATCCTATACCACCACAGTGTCCCATGACCTAGAAGCTTAGAAATAAATGGTGGTGATCCATAGGCATATATCTCACTGTAATCCTCCCAGAGTATTTATGCATAGGTATAGGAGGATCACAAAGAGTCTACAAGATTAATGCTGACTGCCAAAGAATTCACAGAACAGGTGATAGTTGAGCTAGGCATAAAATGAAATAAGGAATCTTAAATGCCTATCTTCATATTTATACGACGTTCACTAAGACTTGCTTTGTGATCATCAACTACAAACTTTGAAAAGCTGAAAAGTTTCAACTGTGAAATAGTTCTATAGACCCACTTTCCCAGAAGAACTCACTATTAATAGTTTGATACATTTCTCTCTATTTGGCATGCATACCTGTTGATTCAAGATGGGATTGTACAGTGAGTAACATTTACAATCATGAAATTTAAATATGTTGCGGATATATTTAAGTCATTTAAATATCAGTTTTTAATCATTTCAAAATATTATTTGTTATTGAGGTTCCATAGTTTACTTGACATGTCCTCTGTGGTTTAGCACTTAAATTGCTTCAATTATCAATGCTACTATTTGAATATACCTTTCTACCTGAGAAATTTTGTACATGCTATATAATGTACACACTGCTTGCAATATTCCTATACCTTAGGCCCTGTCTCAGAATGAATTTGACCTTAAGCCCTTAAGACAGTGATTTGTTTATGCATAATCTATACCATTATAACATTTTAATATCTAGTACATAAGTTCTACTCCATGCCCAACTAACTTCTTAAACTTTTTACACTATTTTAATTTTTTTTTTCATTTATTCTGGACACAGTGCTGTATACTTTTAATACCAGCACTTGGGAGGCAGAGACAGGAGAATCTCTATGACAGTGAGGCCAGCCTGATTTACATCTTGAGTTCCAGGTCAGCTAGGGCACAGGGAAACACTTTATCAGAAAAATTATTTCCTTATGTATTTGTATTTTTATGTGTATGAATATTTTGCCACACAGTACGTAAGTGCGCCACTGGCAAACAGTGACCATTGAGGTCAGAAAGGGGCATCGAATCCTCTGGAACTGGAATCACATGCAATTGTTAGCCACTATGTGGGTACTGGGAACTGACTCGGCAGTGCGTTTAACTACTGAGCCATCTCTCTAACCCTGCTTTAAATTTTTAAAAATTCTCTTATATTTGGGCTTTGTCAAGCCAATCAGGTGGTTCAATATGAATTCTGATTGAAATTACATAAAAGCTATTCATGTAGGAGAAAGGAACATCATTTTACAAAATAGTACTCCCATCCAAAAATGTAATAAGCATTTCCACTTGTTCAAACCTTTTATGCTGCTTAATAAAACTTTGTGGCTTTCTTTGTGTAGTGGTTATTGTTTCCTGATAGTTCATAGTTCTGGGTGTTCTGGGATGTGTACATCTGTTCTGTGGAATGCCCCTGCTCTGTGAATTTATCCTGCTGACATTCACTTGTGATGAACTTGCTTATTAATTCAAAACATTCTTTAATTATTGCCTTGGATTTCCAGCTGTGTCTAACTACACTGTCATTCCAGAATCATAATTTTCTCTCCTCGTTCTCTGGTTTTATTTTTATTGTTTATTTTATTTGCCTGAACTTTCATGACAGGGAGAATTCATCTCTTTTCTCTGGATTAGACAAGAATATCTTCACCGCCTCTCAGCAGATATGACATTAGGGTGGCATTTCAGACCTCCTTCATCGGGTTAAGTACACAACATCCTGCTGTTAGTATTTCACGCCAGTTTCCCCTTTCAAGAACAGATCATTAATTTCATCAAATACCATCTCCATATCTGCTGAGAACAACATTCTTAAAATTTGTTACTTATTATTGGATACATCATATTATTGTAGTTGCTACTATTAAATAATCATTATCTTGCAATGAGCACGAATTAAAAGTTCTTTAAATGTATTGTTTAATATTGTTTCCTCGTCTTATATTTAGAGTTTTCTACCTGTGTTTATAGATTCCATGCCCTCTTCATATGAGTTCAATATTCGAATTTGTGTCAAGTGAACTCACAGGGGCGGAAAGTGATGAGTGCTTTGCTTGCTGCTAGACCTTGGCCTAGAACAGTACCTGGTATATTGTGAATACTTGATAAATATTTGCTGAGTTAAAAGAATAGATTTTTAGGAGTTTTTAATAAATGATTGTAATTATTTTCTGATAAATCTCATTAAAATTTTCATATTTTATTTATCAGAGATTGTGTCTTCAAGATCTGCATGTTAAATTTAATTTTCTTTTCTACTTCTATCATTTTTATCTGCAGTTTCTGGTGTGTGTGTGTGTGTGTGTGTGTGTGTGTGTGTGTGTGTGTGTGTAGGCTCACTCAGGCCTGTATTTGTGTAAGCCAGAAGTAGACATTGGGTGTCTTCCTTAATCAATCTTGTGCTGGATAGCTTCAGTTGTCAACCTGACACACCTGGGTGGGAAAAACTTCGACTGAAGAATTTCCTCCATTGGATTGGCCTGTGGCCATGTCTTGGGGCATTTTCTTGATTGTTGGGTGATGTGGGAAGGCTTAGCTTATTGCAGATGGTACAACCCCTTGTCAGGTGGTCCTGTGTTACTTATATAAGAAAGCAGGCTGAGCACGGGCCAAGGAAACAAGCGAGTAAGCAGTGTACCTCTGTGGACCTCCAAGGTCTGTGCTCCAAGTTCCTGTCCTGAGTTCCTGCTTTGGCTAGAGGAAAGTATTTCAAATCCATATCTTTCAGTACATTCACCAATGCACCCATGATCATTTTGAAATCTGATAAGGAAGAAGACATAGCCTTCCAGTCATGTCTCCACCCTTCACTGTTCACTACAGACATGACACACTGACACAGCCTTGCTCCTTCATCCGAAGCACTTCAGAAACCACAGCAATTGATGTGGGTGCTTGTGACTTGAACTATAGCACACAGGCTACACCCAGCAGCTGCTTTCCTCTGACCAGGGCATTCTCTTGATAGTTAGATGAGTGTTTAAGGCTCAAGAACCCCTAGCAGCAGCAGCTGACTGCAGGGCTCAGAGGCACATGACCAGGTCTCTGGGCCTCAGTAATTTACAGTATTATTTGATTGCATGGAAATGGTGTAAACACTTTCATAGTGCATATTTGACAAGCAGTAAATTCCTGATTGTCAGTAGAGCTAAGGATAAAGCAGAACGGATATGTTAAAAATGGGATTGACTTGTTTCATTCCTCGGAATCCACAGTATTCCTGTCAAGGAGATAACCTTACACGTCACTAAGCAGAGATTTTCTTCCTGACATAGAAAGATGCTAACCCAGCATCATATCTTAACTCTCAAAGAGTGACCTCAAGTTCCCGCTTACCCATCAGTGAAGGAAGAGAAAGGTCAGGGGCCAGGAACCATGTTCAGACAAAATAATCTCATTCATTTCTACTTTCCATCCTCACCACACAACACTCTTTGTAAGCATAGAGTCTCGAGGCTTCAGGCTACTTTTACCTCGAATTCTGTTTCGGTCAGATCAATGACAAGTCACGTTAACAGCGGTGTTTAATTCTATCAATATGTGACCAATTGTGTTAGATTGTTTGGCCATTGATTTCACTTAGTGCTACAGTCCAGTCGGAAAGACACTGAGTTTCCTTTCATACTGCTCAGTGCTGACTTTCTGCCTGGCTTCTACACACCTGTTCCACTACAAGGATGCTTGGCTCAAACACCAAAGCCGAACAGCATGACACAAACTTGTCTAAAACCATAGGCATTCCATGGAGCCTCTGATTCTCCTTGAAAGAGAACACAGGCCCAAACGAACAATGAGGAAGCCAGAAATCTGAAGTGTTAAAGTTATTGATAGTATATATTTAATAAAAAAGTATTAAAATATTAAACAAAATGAGAAAAAATTTCAATAGACCATCTGGCTACACAAAAAAATTATAGTTACCAACAAACTTGGACTGAGACGGTTAGATATGACAGACACTCCAGGGCTGCTTTGATCCTATAGATTTTTTAAAATGGCTAGCTCCATTATTTTTAATTTGGACATAAGGTCCTTATCCACCACCCACCCCAAGTCTTTCTGCCTCCCTCAACTCATGTCTCTTTTGCATCCCAAATTGCTGCTGTATAGAAAGGACGTTGCTTCCTGATGCTCAGGTGGAAGGTGGGTCAGACAGCAAGACATAATATTGTTAGTCATGCACTGAAAAGTAGCCTGTATCCTTCTGAATTAGTAAATTTCCAAAAAAATAGACTTATGGCAATAAAAATGTCCAATCCACACTTAGGTTAGGGACAATGAGGCTCCCTTTAAGAAAGAGGAGATTCCAGATGTTCAAGGTGACCTTAGAGTTAGTGTCTTTGCTCCTCTTACCCAACTGAGTAAGGTCAAGAGTTCTTCTTAACAGTGGTAGCCCTGGTACTGCCAGTCAGCCCTGGCAGCAGTCAGCCACCGCCCAAGTCCTCAGCCCTTGTGAGCGTTACAGCACTCAGCTTATCAATTTACTTGCAAATGGCTCCCTGAAGTATTAACCCAGGTTAATTATTCGTCAAATATGATTATGCAATGGTAATGTAAAAAATCGGAAATGCGGATGGAATTTTTCACTCCAGCGGTTTGGCGATTGTGGCAGCTGGTGGAGTAGCTGGAGTAATTACCAGGCCATTCCAGCTGGTGGATCAGCGCTCGGGTTCGGGAGGGGAAGGGGGAGGAAAAGCAATAAAGGACTCGAGGAGCGGGAATATGAGCCGTGCCAGTCGACGTGGGGAAAATTTCACAGCTGCTGGTGGTGATAAATGAGAAACGGTGGCCCTACTTCTAATCAATACATGTAAATGCTACTCATTACAGCCTTTATACACACTTCTCAATTAGCCTTTCCTCCCACTGGTAACAAGGAATGTCATGCTTTCTGGACTGTGAAAGTGGTTCAGCGCCAGCTTCACCTGCAGCCGAGCAACCAGCCAGGCCGCTGCCTGCGCCCGGCAGCAGGTGGGAACGCGGAAGCGCGCAGGCAGAGTCCTGCTCCAGGCCCAGATGAATCCCAAGTGGCCCTTCTGGTTAAACAGTGCTTCCGATGCCACTTTCTCCCTGGGGGAGACTGACGTCACCCGCGATCTAGTGAGTCTCTGACAATTCCGAAGCATTTTATACCACAGTTCCCCCACCC
Organism: Eospalax fontanierii; assembly: GCA_035773235.1. NCBI lineage: Eukaryota > Metazoa > Chordata > Mammalia > Rodentia > Spalacidae > Eospalax > Eospalax fontanierii. The sequence continues at coordinate 43,923,055 of CM069539.1, read as the reverse complement.
CACCCCGAAGAGAATTGTAAACAAACCATCCTCTTCCTGTTTAAAAGCAACAAACACTTCTTTTTAAGTTGATTTTTCTAAGTAATAAACTTCTTGTGACGAAGTGACTTTTCTCTACGCATATGTGAACCTGTTGTGCTTTTAATTTATGAAGGATTTCCTGACTTGCTGCTGTCTGGAGTTTCATTTAGCTTTTGTGCAGGGAAATAAGAGACACTTCAAACTGGAAAATTCCAAGCTACAGTGAGCTTAGCTCAGCATGTTGATTGTACCGCCATAACATCCCTCAAGAGAATTTTTTACAGTGATGACACAGTTCCATGCATCGTCAGCTAAGTGGAATTGGATGGCCTCTGTGTGTCTAAATCAGACACCATGTTTCAAGAAACCTGAAGCTATAAGGAAAAACGGTGCTCAGTTCCATATGCAGTTTCCTGGTCCCACACACGGAGGGAAGGGATTTGAATTGATGACCTTCAATTGCTTTGATTCATTTTATATGAAATACAACTTTTGCCACCTTAAAAAGCAAAATCCTATACAAAGGAAGACCTGTGAAAACACTCTGGTACACAAATCTATTTTTAAAAAACATATTTGACTTAATTCAATGTTTTGAAAATAATTTTGAATAATTATAAATATACCTTTAAGGTTTGAGTTGTTACTTAATGAAAAATAAATCCCTTAATTTGTGTTAATAACAATATGTGAAGGTCCAGAAATTTGAATATTTATCTATCAATCATCTTTCATCTATCTCCCATCTATTTACCTATCATCTATCTATCATCATTTATCTATTATCCATTTATCTATCCATCTATGTATCATTTATCTCCCACTCTATCCCTCTCTATGTATCAGCAATCTTGGATACATAAGCTGGTATTGCTAGTTTGTGAATGTTATTATTGCAAAACCATTTTTGGGTTAAATAGCACAGAATGCCCATCACTTCAAAACTAAATTACTAAGCCCAATGTGAGTTAAACTGAAGGTGAAAGTTTGGTGTGGGGAGGAATCGGCTATACTTACAAGGCTTTCCAAAAGAATAATTTATGTTTAGCACAAATTTCAATTTCAACCAAGTGAAATTTTTCTTATTTGATATTTATAGAGTGTCTATGTATGCTGATGGCACTTATGGACTATAAGATGCCTGGCGATCGAGATGGGGACAGTTCTACTCTCATGGTACTTGAGAATCTCATGGATCTCTTAAGATTCTTTCACAAGGAGAAAACAAGAGAGTCATTCTCCCAGGAAAACTGAGGAATGATGGTCAGATGCAACTGAGTTTTTCTGACCACCCTAAGAAATGACCCATCCCCAAGATAAGGAAATTCACCCTTGAATCTTTGCTGCCTTTTATCTTGTTTGAACTCCTGAGGGGGCACATGTGTCTTTTCAGATATGTTTATTTTCACTGTGATATTCCAAAAGCAATATCCACTCTTATCCTGATCCTGGATTTCTTACTACATTTAGACAGTCTTCTACTAAATAAGGATGCAGGCGAGAGATTTGTTCTTGGAGTCCAATCTACTCCTACAGAATTTCAGTTGAATTTCCTTTCAAAGGTAAATGTACTTTCTTCACTCTGCAGAAAACTTAAATCAGAGAGCAGGAATAACTTGTGATTCTAATAGGAGATAAGAAATGGCTTATATCTAGCGGCGAGGCTGCCTGAGAATACATGGTGATCATAGATCTAAGCAACTGGATATCTTTGGTTTCCTTTCTTGTTTTCTAGCAAGACACATTTTGAATAAGAATAAAATACCAACAATTTCATCTTGTGCACATTCAGCATTGATAACAATCAGAGTTTTGTGTAAAGACTGACAGTAGGCTAGAATTCTATACACACCAAGAACCCTAAACATGCAGTCTGTATCTAAGAATATTTTCCAAAGGTTTTTTTTCAAACTAAGATATGTATCTTCTGGAACCAATTTATATGTAATAATCCATGTGTACCAATTGTGTGAATGCTCTGATTAGCTGTGTAGTCTCTACCCCAGTCCTACATGCAATTCATGTCCAGCATTCAGCTCCTCTGTCCTTTAGAAACAGAACTAATCAATAGTTTCTTGGTTAATATAGCATTGTTAATGTATAAATCTGGAATGTCATTTTGCCTCATGTACTTTTGGAGAGAAGATGTGCTTAAAAAGGAAATGAGTCTACAAAGAAATGAAAATATAAATGTTTACAAATAACTGAAGCTGCTGCTTCTCTATGGGACACGCAGATAGAGCTGCATTGCCTTACAACTTTTGGTGACTTTCTAGCCTACGTATAGTATACTGAGGCCAGAGTAACTAAAGTTGTGATAGTGGCCTACAGGGCAGAGGAAATTCACTTTCCTGCCTCAAGGCTTTGCAGCTGCTACCTGAAACCAATTCTTCCCAGATTTCCATGTAACTCAGTTTCCTCTAATGGACTCAATGCCAATGTCTCCCTATATGATAACTTTGGATATTCTTACATTGTACCCCCCTACCTCTATATAGTTCTTTATTCTTCAAACTTTTGTTTCCAACTGATAGATTACTTTTCCTTTACTTCCTTCCTTCTCTCCTGAAACGTTAGCTCCATAATTTTTCACTTCTACACAATGTCCCTATTCTCACTGTACCTCCTAGGACATGGTATACTCTGCTTGAACAAATGAGTGAGTGTGGCTTGCTTAAGCCAAAGTCCTAGGCACTGGTATATGCCTATAATTCCAGAGCATGAGAGGTAGAGGCCAAGGATCAGGAGTTCAAGGCCCTTGGCTATATAGCTAGTTTAAGGCTATCTCGGGCTACGTAAGACTCGGTCAAACAAACAAAAAATAATTTATAAAGTAGTCACCTTTTTGGTAAGGAAGGTGAACTTTTAATGATTCTTTCTGCCTGTGCTGGGCTGCGGTCTCTCACTAATGCCCCATGTGGTCATTGGGCACTGCAAATGGGCAAGTGCAGTTGAGAATGTTCTACCAGTGTGACCTAAATGCAGAATCCAGAGGCCTCATAGGAACAAAAAGAGGTCATAAAACAGCTCATCAAAAATGCTTAAACTTTTGAAAAAATTTGTTGTTTTTACTCTTTAGTGTGTATGAGTGTATAGCCTGTATGTATGTAAGTGTACCCATGTTGTGCAATGCCTGTGGAAGTCAGAAGAAGGTGTTGGAGCCCCTGAAACTGGAGTTACAGAGCATTGTTAGTCACCATGTGGGTGCTGGGAATCAAACCCAGGTCCTCTGCAAGAGCAACCAGTGCTCTTAACCACTGAGTGAACTCTCCAGCCCTCCAAATGTTTACATTTTCATCTCAGAAACCATTTGATTTGTATGGTGAAAAACATATGAGGCTAATGAAATGTAAAACTATTTTGTCCTATTTCTTTTAACTTTTGTAATAAGGTTACTAGAAAATTTAAAGTTACTTATGTAACTCACATCAGACACTGAGTAGGGATGACCTAAGGCAAACGCCATCTACTCTTGCGTCCAACAATTTAACAAATTACTCTACTGCACTCAGTATAATACACACCTTGCAGATAAATATATGTTGGTATAGATCATATATATATCACCCATATCTATGTGTATCTTTGTACACGTTTAGGAAGAATAATACACATAAGTGTTTTTTACTTTTTCATACGCAGCATTAGAGAATGGTGGGTAGATGTCAGGCAAAGGAAAGGCTTTGAATCTACAGAAAGAGAACTCAGGCTATCATTGAACTGTTGGTTAGAACAAGTTTAGGAAAATGGTGAGCTCAGATCTGACTATTTTAACTTCTAAAAATATACTTGGCATGGAGAAATCTATAAACTCTGCTGTAGCGCAAACAGCCATTTTCTAGAAATAGAAAAGGAGGTCACAGCACATAGTTGACACCATACTCAGTGAGGGAGTGCTCATGGACAAATGTGACAGTCAACAAACAACAAACATATGCGTGAACCAAAGCAATGTGCATTCATTTCCAGATCCACAACTTAACTGTATTGGCACCTTCTCACAGTTGGACCTTTCTAGGAAGTTTCCCTGTCCTTGAACTGGTGGCTTTGTCCAAATGCAAATCCTCCAGGACTTTGCTCTGCTCTGCTTCACTCTCTGCCCTCATTCCTTTGAATATGAGGTAAGTTACACAAATGCCCCTATTTCTGGGATGCCTTATACCTCAGCCAAGTGAATTCTGTGTTCATGGCAGTAAACTCTACTCCCCATGTGCAGATAAAGATGTATGTCCTTGTTGTCTGCGGAGGAGCTGATAATGAGCCAGACTGGAATGGAAGCTGTCACTTTGCATCGAATCAGAGCGACCTGAACAATGTAAAGAAATTAAAAGCTCCCGGTGGCAAAGGATCCCATTTCAGTCATTAGTTGTGTGGGAGGGACAGGCGCCATTCAGGAGGCTGGAACCAAGGGAGCTTTGGTCCTCAGGGGATTTGTTCCTAATGCTGCTTTGTGTCCCACTTCTTTTTAATGCACACCAAGAACAAATGAATTGCTATTCTTTGTTTTTGTTATTATTTAGGTCCAGCTACTGTGGATGGAGAAGGATTAAAGGGAGAAGAGGAAAAAGAATCACATGGGAAGAGAGGAAGAAATAATAACGTATTAATCTAGCAACCAAGACAAAGACATTTTAACAATTGTATATGCAAAAGCATATTTGTGTGTTAATGTGAGAGAAATTATAATGAACACAAAATGATTCTCTCTCTCTCTCTCTCTCGCCCTCTCTCTCTCTCCACACACACACACACACACACACACACACACACACACACACACACTCACACTTCCTGGCCTGTTGAAAATGAATGAGGCTAGCAAACCCAAGACTGATTCTTATTTCTTATTTCAGGCTCAGAAATATGAAAAAAATGTAATATATTTTTTAACAGAAAGTCTCAGAATATATGCTTCAATCTTGGACTTTCAAAAAAAAGGCAACGAGTCAGGCAGAAGGAGAGAAGGTTACAGATTAGTACTGGTCATTGCTCAAAGAGTACGGGCTATAAATAATAAAGGAGAAGAGGGTGAAGGACACTAAAATATAACTGGGACCCACAATGGAATAATCAAAGCACAGAATCTAATTTCAGCTTAAAAATATCATCTCGCATTGAATTCCCACTGTAGGAATCTTTCTGCTAACACATTGCCTCAGATACATAAATGCCTCCCTCACATATACATGATTCAAAGTTTCATGATAAGTACCTAAGCTAGTGTGTGACTTTAGGCCTACTGTGGTCTTTTTTTTTCATTTTTTGAAGCAACAATAATATTATCAATTATAAACTTCAATTAATAAGAAAGATGTATAGAAGGGTTACAGTATGAATTTTTATATCAAGACTCAGGATTTATATATTATATAAGGATACATATATAATTATGTACATATAATTTATATATTATATAATTGTATAACACAGACATGTTAGTAAATATATAAAGTTAAAAGCTACTTGCATACTTTATTTGGATAAATTTATCAGTGTGTTAATAAGCAATATAAACTTTGAATTCTGTCCTATACCAAGAGTGCACACAAAGACAGCATAAAGCAAAAAAAAAAAAAAATAGAAAAATAAAGTCTGGTCTTAAAAATAAAGTTTCAGCATCTATTCATATCTCAGCCAATTGTCTCAACCAAAACAGTAACAAATTCAACCGTGGGAAATATAATCTACTTTACAGAGATAGGAACACTTGTGAGATGCACCTGTTTTGAAACGTCTGAGTCCCATTGGAATCCTCCGAATGCTGGCAGTTGTTTTGCCTAAGCCAATAGGTTTTAGTTTCTGTGGTTGTCACTCTGGCTTTTGTCTAACTTGCTTCTGTGAAATAGCACTCAGTATGAGGCCTTGGCAGTGGAGAGCCCAGAGAAGGAAGAGAAAATTTGAGGAATTAAACTCTGCAATATGTCTTAGATCCACGGTTGTTATCTCAGTGACAACAGCCATAATGACAATAGAAAGAATGTTCACTGTCTGGCAAGTTGTTCTCATTTATATCAAAATACAATTGGCTGTTTCAGAAAAGAATAGTTGAGCACTTTTGCACAGTGCAATTTCGTTTCTGAAAATATGCCGAGAAGTAGAGGTTTAATAGCAGGTTGAATCTTGTAGCAAACTGATCAAGAAGTGAAGTGGTCATTTCTACTGACCTTATCTCCCAGAGTGGTAAAAATAAAACCTTCCACAGATGTTAACTCATTAGCTTGGATCTGGTCCCACCCACACATGAGCCAAAAGTAGCCCATGTTTTCAACAAGTATACTAAGTCACAGGACATGTAGAGCTGAGGCACTGTGGGTATGCATATATGCAGTTTACATTCCCTATACAGAAGCACATTTCAAAACTAGTTACTTGAGTTTTCTTCTTGACATATGTGAAACTGCTGAAATGTCAGTGTATATAACTGTAAATAAAAGAATAAAAAAATACAACAAAGGTCAGATCAAGGAAAGCTAAAACTCCCTCTCCAAGAACCTGGGGTGTCATTGCTCTGTGGCAGAGCTATCATAACAGATGCCTAAAAATTCCCGAGAGATTCCAAAAATGAGCAAGAGATAATAGAAACGTTATCATTGTATTTTACATCTTGGCTGAGCCATAAAGGGCAGTAGATGAAGCTCTACAACTGTTCTGAACACACCCAAATTAACAGACAATTGATTCTCTATTATCTGAAAATATTCTGTTGAACTGTAAGGAACTATAGATATTAAGAGATGATATTTTAATTTAGGCCTAACCCAGGAAATATGGAAAACATTTTTCACAAATATCTAATCAAACAAGCAATCTGTTTCTTACCACCTTTCTGTACACGTGACCCTGTGGTTATTAACTTAGGTCTATGTTTTAAATTTTCATATCTCGCTGAAGAAGCAACTAACATCCCTAGGGGATAAGGGAAATATTCATTTCATACTGAGGCAAAATGATTAAGATGGAGCAAGTGCATATTACATACAGTAACATAATGAAATAATGGTCCCATGCCTATACAGCTCCTTCGCCTTGCTTAGGCTTAAACTGAGTGCCTACCATTTTTGCAGCTATCCTGACAGCTGACTTGTGCATCGGCTCTAATCTGGGCAATAAATATGGCTCAATATTTACATATGGGGAATCGAGGCTCAAAAAAGTTAAATACTTGCTTGAATTACACAGCTCTAGACGATGGTAAGGATTTAAAGAGCATCTGTACCTGCACCCATTTCAGTTTGGCGTCTACTTGATCCCCAAGTAGCAAGCATGCTTGGATGAAAGCAGTCAGTTCAGCACTAGAGAAACGTAGTAGTCCTGCTTGTTTAGACTCCCTCCCCTCTTGACATTTTATACATCCTTAAACTCTCTTTAAGGTATATCTGAATGTTTATTCTTCATAAAGTCAATGCTAATCACTATTCAGACTTTAATTTTGTGAACAGCCTGTAGATATTCATATTCAACCAATGAGAAACTGAGTTTCTTTGAAGGCTAACTTGCAAGGTATCCTCAAAGGGGATGATGCTGGCTCCTTTGAAGCGACCAAGCTGTGCTATAGCCTGCACTCTGTCCACTCCAGGGATACTGCTCCTTGCATTGTGTGGATCACATGTGAGCCTCTCAGACATTCACGCTGTGAACACCCTAGGAACATTAATGACTTAAATGTTGATTGCAGTACAACTATAAGAAAGGCCGAATACGAATACAGATGCAACATCTATACACACACATTTCAAAAAACAGGTATTTATCCAAAGGCTCACAAATTATATGTCAGTTATGAAAATGAAAAAGAAATAAGATCCCTCACCTTGGTAATATCATCAATGATCACATTTACTGGTTGTTAGACATTTATATCTGTCCTTTAACTAATGAGTATTTCCTCCTGGGTGTATATACACACTTCCAGGCAAAGATGGGCTGGTCAAATGCAAAATTAAAAGAGAAAACAGCAAATGTGTTATGTGTTTATTAGAAAATAATAAATAGGGAGAATAACAGGTATGTGTGTTGTGAGAAAAATATTGACCAACGTTTTCTAGACAGATAGACAAATCATTTATATTTGTAAATTTTACTCTTAACTATGTTGCTAAGCAGAGAATGCTGATGACAGAAAATCCTGAAAGCCAGAAAACGTTGAGGGTGAAAGCCAGCACTGGGGACTTTGCCTTTGTTTTGAAGTGTGGAAAGTGGGTTAACAGAGATGGCTGGAGGAATTGTCAGAGATAAGGTAATAAGGCTCACAAAGAATCAGCACCTTCCCGAGTTATACAGCTTGCAACTGGACAGCTGGGGTGCATAGCTGTGGCTAGCACATGTCAAGCTCCTGGTCTTAATAGATAGCCCTATGATGTTTTAGCCTTTCTGGTAATCGCATTCTTTCTCCCTCCCTCTCTCTCTCCCTCCCTCCTTTCCTTCCTCCCTCCCTTCCTTCCTCCCTTTATCCCCTACTCTCTTTCAAATATATATATATATATATATATATATATATATATAATATAAAACAAAAGTTTTATATAATAGTAACCACTCTTACATTTTAGACATGCTGACATTTTTTCACTGTGTGTCATAACAAAAAAAATATTTTTGAAAGATCACAAACCTAGCTAGGTGGCCTAACAGAATCTTGAAAACTGTTATAGAAAGTCTGTCAGAACACCCAAACTACTGGTTCAATCATTTTTCTAGCCTATGCCATTTCACCAATCCTGGCCTTCCTGTGTCCAATTACAATTGGAACAGATGTTTTTGGAAACAAAAGTGAAAGGAAAGGGTTTCTAGTAAGAAGGAACCATACAGCTGGGCGTGGTGGTACTCACCTTTAATTCCAGCACTCAACAGGCAGAAGTAGATAGATCTCTGTGAGACTGAGGCCAGCCTCTTCTATCTACATAGTGAACTCCATAGAACAGTGCAGCAGTTTTTCAAATTATAGGCTGCAAATATTCTATTCCATTCCACAGTATTCTGAAACATTGCACTTGATTGCATTAAAACAAAAGCTATTAACCTACCTTACTGACTTCATAACACTGGATGGAAATTAATATATATATATAAATGAAATAAAAAATTTAATATGAATATTTTCAAAATAAAGATAGCCTTGTTGACTTGTCAATAAATTGCAAATTTTAGGTTTTCTTTTAACCTATTTCTGTCATGCAACAATTGTGAAAAAGCAATATATTTCTTATTCAACAGTTTAAAATCATGTCAAGAAATATAATCTGCATAATACTGTATTGATTTTTATTAAAAATACAAATTTTCATGAAAGGTAGAGGTGCATTGCATTCATTCGTGTTCTGTTCCAGGGGAGTAACTAATTATTTGAAGTATATGGGCCATTATAATTAGATATGCTAGGTTTGATATAGTACTGAATTTGTATGATATGATAATATGTTTGTGGAGTTAGTGGGCTCTGATTAGTAGATGTCTGGTGTAAACCTTGCCAGACTCAGAGGATTTCTGACTAGTAGTTTCTTCCTGCCGTTTGGCACTCATCCTGGCTTTCATCTTACTCCGTGGCATTTCAGATAGTACCAAATCAGAGCCTGCACACTGCTGCTCCAAGAAATCGAGTTTGCACTAACTCCTCTCTCTCTTCTGAATTGCAAGCCCATGGTGGAGACACATTGTCTTATATTGGAAACATTTATGGCATACATTCTTTTTGAACCCAGAAAAATTGCGGCATGAAGAACCACTGATTTATCATCACTAATTTATTTTGCTTCTCAAATAAGTACTTTATAGGTCATGTATTTATTTTATTTTAAATTCATGTTTAATTTTTACTAACAGTAGAAATAGTACATTCAGACAAAAACTCAGTATAGAACTGGGGAAATGGGCAGAAGGCCCCAACATTAGCAGAACTATTGGCAGCTATTTGTCTTCTTTAAGGAGTGATGCTAGATAGACTAGCCAAGCTCCAGTGAAGGAACTTACACTGAGGGACATCTGGCACACAAACTTGACTCAATAGGTCAAGAATGCATGCAATCTGGTGGGCAGATAAGGGAGGGAGTCTAAATGTGATTAAGATGTATTGTATGAAATGTAAAAAAATTATATACAGATACATATATGTGTGTGTGTGTGTGTGTGTGTGTGTGTGTGTATGTGTGTCTCACATTGTTTAAAGTCAACCAGCACAAAGTCTCACGGGGAAAACAGTGAATCCTTCCTTCTTTCCTTATTCTCTTCCAAGTCTGTATTTCTAAGAAATAGGCTTACTATGCTATTACTTTCTATTTTAGTCATTATTTGTATTTCTCTTTTGCAAGATGAGAATTTAGTTCTCTCTACCTTATGTTTTCATCTTCCACCCCATCGATCCTTTATTCTTATTCCCCAAATAACTATGCCATTTTCCTTGAAGAAATCAATTTGCAATGCTTACCTTATTATCATGCACATATACCTAAAAATCGAGATACTTGTATACAATTGCTATTTTTAATTGTTTCTTAAATTCTCACCAATGAAAATTATCTGGTCTACTTAGTAAACATTTGCTTGAAAATCATTATTTCTCCTCTAACACTATTTGTCTTTTGCCCTCAATATCAGGCATCTACTCGAGTCCTCTCAAGCTCAGACACCTGGGGACATCATCTTAGTTCTTAGCTGTTCTCCAAACTTGTTTTCTACAATGTTCCTGAGAGTTCTTTCCTTCCCTCTAGGGCATCACATTCCTTTCACACCTCTGGTCTCTCAACTCTTCTTTCTTGCGTTATCCTCCCATCTTGTTGGAGTACATTCTCCAGGAGACTTCCAAGAGCAAGCATATAGAAAATTTGAATTTTGAGTGTTGAACATGAATGAATGCAATCACCAGTTGTGGCATGGAAGATAGCCTGGACTCTAACATCTAAGTGTTGTTCTATTGTCTTCTGAGTGACTACTAAGAAATGTGATGCCACCCTGAGTCCTGGGATGAGTCTCTTCTTTATTTGCAAAGTCATTTATCATGTTATATTTTGTGATGATTTACCTTGTGTTTTGTGTTACTTGTCACTCTGTGTGATGTACTTTGATCTGAAGTTCATGTCCTTCATTTGTGAGACCATCCTCTTGTTATCCCTTTGACAATCTCCTCCTTTCCCTTTTGTTGACTCTCCTTTTGGTTCACTTGTGAACCAGGTAGAGGATGTCCTGCCTCTTCCCCTAGGTTTATTTTTATTTTCAGTTTTTCAATTATTTGTATAATCTCTTGAGATTGCCTGAAAATAACAGGTTGGCTTAAATTTTTGTTCTAAACCTTCTATGAAGTTATTTTTCATGCTATCATACTTTTAATTTCCACCACATTTTTGAGATGCAGAGACCTTGGGTCTTCTAGACAAGCGTTCTACGTGTAGCGCATACACGGTTTGCTGATTGCCAATGTTTTTGTTCTCTGTAGCATCCTTTTGTGTTTCCTAATTGTGGCATCTTAGGCTGTAGAGGTGTCATTCCTTTCTCCAAGTTTTAGTTTGCTCTACGCTTTTAGTTTTCCCAGGGTTCTTCCTCCCAGTGCTATTCATTTACTATTGATCTTTCATACCTGAAGCCTTCCTTAAAATCTGGCAACCTTTGACCACCAGTTGTCCCTTAAAAGAAGGGAAGTAAAAGATTTCTTGATACTTTTCTTATAGGTGGGATTTATTGACTTAAGAATCTATAGATGGTAAACACTTCTATAGCTGGAGAACACTTAACATCTTGTCTTTTAGACCATTTCATTTCTCCAGAAAATAATCCTCCTGTCTGCTAATGGAGGTATGGGAGTGGTTGAACTGTGTGAATGTGAGTTAGAAGCTAAGCAGAGAAAGGAAACTGAGAGTTCAACTTTTGTACATCCAACTCTTGCTCAGAGCCTTTGTTTCCAAAGTCGTATTTCACTGGCCCTCTGCCTGGTCTAGGTGTTCTAGAGACTGGAACCTCTTTATTTAAGTTTCTGTGGGAGCGAGGCCCCTGTCTCTTTGGGCTAAAGAAAATTACCTTGTGAGAAGGAAGTGGAGAGGTCTTTGAGCATTAATTGCACTTCATAGTTTTTTTTTTTTTTTAATTATATTGGGATTGGAGAGATCACTCAGGTGTTAAGAGGACTGGCTGCTCTTGCAGAGGACCTGGGTTCAATTCCCAGCACCCATATGGCCACTAACAACCATCCATAACTCCAGTTCCAGAGAACCAATGCCCTCTTCTGACTTCTTCAGGTATTGCATGACATGGGTGCACTTACATATATACAGGCAATACACTGATATAGATAAAATAAAATAAAAATAATAAATAAAACATTAAAAATATTTATTAGAGAATTTCATACAGTAGATTTTGATCATATTTAGACCTCCACCTTACCACTCCCTTGATTTCATGTATATTTGTCTCTTTTTAAAAGGCCTATCAAAGTCTAATCTGTGTTTCTCAAGTGTTCTTGAATCTGGATTTATCCCATGGTGTCTGGTCAACCTACCAGGTGTCACACCAGAAAAGAAAACTGACTCTCCCTCTCCTGGGATCCATCAAATGCCAATAGATTTTCAGTCTTCTGTGACTTCCTGCCTACCTTTCTCATTCATGCTGGGCCCTTGTCTGGCTTGGGTTTGCTGTCACAAACACTGTGGGTTCATATGTGCAACTACCCTATAATGTCTAGATAACAGTTTCCTTGTATTAACTTAACACTTCTGGCTCTTACAATCTTTTTGTCTCCTCTTCAGCAATGATCCCTGAGCCTTGGGAGGAGAAAATGTGATGTAGTTGTAAAATAATGGAAAGGACAGGTTTAATGGGGTGAGGAGAGTTGAGCAGAAGAGAGAGGCAAGAGGAGGGATGACTAACATTAAAGGCCTTTTTAAAGAGTCATATGGAATAAACGCTTATATATATATATATGTGTGTGTGTGTGTGTGTGTGTGTGTGTGTGTAGTTACACTCTAACAGTGGTTTAATGGTGTCAGAAGATGCCACAGGCTAGAAAATGAAAAGCCCAATGCCAGGAATGGATTCCCTCCCAATGCCAGGAATGGATTCCCTCTTTTGGAGTTGTTGACCAGAAAAATCTAATAGATCCCTAAACATGACTATTGCCATTGCTTACAGCCAGAACTTGAGGGTCAGACCCTATTGCTGAAGACCATACATATGTGAGTCCCTTGAAGTCTCACCTATGTTGGCTAGATTTCATGGTACTAGAAGGTTCTGTGCATGCTACGGGAAGAGAAAATTAGTCATCATCCTTACCGAGCTGTGATCCCTGAGACCTACAATAATGACCGGCCTGGCGAGATATGCTCACTGGTGCAATAGTGCTATGAATGTTCTGGGAGTAACCAACAACCTTCTGATTGCATATAAGGCCCACCTCACAAGATAGAACCTATACCTAGCACACTATTATCAGGGCCAAGAACCTGTGGCTAGACAGCTCATGGGGCCATATGCTGTTAAGTGGACATAGTGTTAAACTGACTCCTAATGACTTACTATAACCATAGATTAGTGTATCTCTCAGCTCTCACTAGAATAAGTTCTTGCAGCAGATGATTAAGACAGTGACCCACAAATGGTCAACATGCAAGGAATACGAGACTATGAAGTGCTCAACCCTAAACGGGACTGATGTTTTTATAGATTTTTTATTTACCAATCCTCTGGCTTTCAGTTTCACTTCACTACTTCCTGTGTGCAAGCATCCGGCTCCTGGGTTCTGAGAGGCTCCATCCACCATGTGGTGAGTAGGGTCCCATTTTTCTGAGTCCTCCTGCAGCCAGCAAAGGCTCCTTCTTTACTTGGCTAAGTCTTTTCCCCTCTTCCAAAACTTTGGTGACATTGTGTTCAGGGTGATTGTTTCTATTCCTATCTGTCCCAGAAGGTTTGTGCTTTTTACATTTCTTTACCCATGTTTACCAGCTTTCAGGAGGGAGTGGTCAGAGCTGTATGTCCTCCCTCATCTTGGCTTGGCTCAAAGTCCAATGCAGTGTTTTAGCTTTAGTTTGCTAAGTTTTTTCTTTTCTTTGTAACCCCAAATATGATCAGTATGGGAACTGGTTTGGCGAGGGTAAAAATTTTTGCAACTCAAGTGTACATTTCTTTGTGTTTTTTATGTCTACTCTCCTTTGCTTCATATCCTAAGCCCCATTTTTTTTTTCCTTTGCAGGCACAGGGAAGATTTATTATCATAATGATTAAATGATTTACCATGTCATAAGCAAAGAAATAATTCATTTGCTATTAAGTAATTTTCTTAATGTTGCTGAGTTCTCTTGAAATATACCTATCTTTCAAAAGTCCAAAATTGATATGCACCTGCATTCTTGGGACTCCTGGCTATAATTCACTTCCAGATAGGAGTCCTCTTAGGCTCACCATGCAGGTGCCCATTACATATTGTTACTTCAGAGAAATGGGGACAGGTTTTTACCTCATCCCTGAACTTTCTCAATAGCTATGTGACATACTGTCTGAAGTTCTATTTCTTGTTTTAAATTTCTTTTCCTCGGGATTTTCATTCTTTGATGTGCAAGCACTCCTGAGAGATGCTAACACCAAAACATAACATAATGAAGAAACTCCAAAGGTTTCTGCTCAAGAGAGGAAGATATATCAGGACTTCTGGGAGAAGGGAGACCACAAAGAAGAGTAGGAGGCTGGCAGTGAAAAGTACCAAACACCCAAGGAGAATGGCTATGAAAACCAGCAGGTTAGCCCCAAGATGTAGGCTTTGGGTACAGAGATACCAGTTATCCAATCCCAATCCCTCAGTTGTTGGCAGTATCATCTTAAATGTCTCTTCTTTTCCTCATCTGAAAAATAAGGATGATAGTATCTATTCAAAGGATTATAAACTAAGTTATACATGAAAAGCACTTAGCTAAGTACTCAATAATTTATGACAATAAATACTCAATAAACAACACTTAATAATCATAATGATTGTGTAATGATAACAGCTTTACAATTCTGCTCAGCCCTGTGTGTGATAGTCTCAACGGTCATGGCGAGCTGCAGACACAAATTGGCCAAGTAAACTCCCCAAATGCATGTGGAACAATGAAAGAATTGCCTCACCTCTGAACACTCTGATTTAAAGAAGCAAAGTTGAACCTGATAAAAAGTCAAATGAACAAAAATTGTAATCCAGGTATGAGCAACAGTCGCTATGTACCTACTATACATATAGGCAAAGTACCTTTTAAAAAAAAATCATTTTTTCCTAACGTTATCATTCTCCAAAATATAGCAACATCCATCCAGACATGGTGGAACATGCCTGTAATCCAAAAGTTTAGGAGACTGAGGCAGGACGATCAGAAGTCAGCCTGGCCTGCATGGTGAGATTCTTTATGAAATGAATAGATAGATAGATAGATAGATAGATAGATAGATAGATAGATAGATAATAAATTTAGATTAAAAATACTAGGCCTTTATCAGTTTTGAGTTGATCAGTTCCTACCTCCCTTTCACCAGGAAACAACAGACCAGCCCATGTCTGAGACACACACACACACACACACCACATACATGTTTTTCAGTAAACACTGAAAAGATTCTGTTCTCATTTCAAAGATTTCTGTGAAACCCAAGATGATCTAGCAAATCCTGGCCTGTGTGAAGGGAACAGAAAAGAAGAGGCAGAGGAATGAGCAGAGGGTGAGTTGAGGGAGTCACAAAACAAGTGTGGAGGGTCTGTGGAAGAGGAGCTTACTGAGGGGTGAGTCAGTGGTAATAGTCTAGGAAAATGGGATAAAGACTTTCATTTCCACATTTGTCCAGACTTCAAAGCTTGACCTTTGCCCAACCTCTCCTAGTGGCACACCCAGAAAAGAGTGACCTTGAGGGTTCCAAAACAGACCCGAACACACCCCACGTGATGTTCTGATCCAGGAGGGACATGTGCAAATAGATAACTCCCTGGTCCATTTTTGTTAGGAATGTACACACGGGAAACTTTATGAAATGTTACAAATTGTTACCAGTCCCAGTTCTGAAACCCTGTAAAAGCCCCTTTCTAAGTATGATTAGGGTTTGGCCTGTTGGAAATAAAATATCTTGCTATTGCATCCACGTGGTTTTGGCTTCTTATTTCAGCCCATTACATCAGTCTGTTAAGCTAAGCTTGTGTTTTATACTCGCACACTACAATGTACAGTACCCTAAAGAGCAGAGAAATGCTGCAGAGTGGCCGGGGAGACCCTGGCCAGGTCAGGCTCCTCAGTGGCAACATCTTCGTAGACACCAATCTAAACCTCACAGTTCTAGTCTGCCAAATGAAGAGCAGCAGTAACCACCAAGACTTCTCTGCTGCCTTTCGCAACTGGCAACTTCCTTGTTCATTACCTACAACTTCATCTGTATTTGACTATCTAAATCACTAAGGGCTTTACTTGTGTAAATCAAATGATTATAGGCAAGTAATGCACATACATACATATCCACCAGGCTGCCTACTATCTGCATGCGTATTCTTATGTATATGTATAGATTGACTTGCCGTGCAACATTTATGAAATTGAAATGGACCATTCTTTTTCACCTAAAGTTATTTAGAAATTTTATAATTAGCCTCATAGTAATCACAGTACAAAAAATATTATTAAACATCTTTTCTCTCAGACATGGATCCTGGATTTTAATTTGTGTGTGTGCGTGTGTGCGTGTGTGTGTGTGTGTGTGTGTGTGTGTGTGTGTGTGTGTGTATGTACATGTAGGAAATGAATACATGGGACATGAAAGCGGAATGGAGCTTATTGGCAGCTGGGGTGGCATACAGGGTCAAGGGTGGGGAATCGGGGGTGAGGATCAAACAGAACAAAGTACGAGTAAAATGTCATAACGAAACTCATTTCTTTGCACACGAATTTTTAGAAAGCAAATGAAAAAAATCATCAGATATTAGAAGATAATAATCTTCCTTTCATAAAAGATTTAGCAACATCATTTTTATTGCAAAATTATAATTTATCACCTTACCAGTAACAACAACTAAAATAAAATTCCTTGCCTTTAATCCCATCGAAAGTCTGTTCCATCTCTTTTCCTAGGAAAACTCCACCTTTTTATTAACTTGAGGTGATGATTTCCATGCGAATGATACTGTTTATCTGTACTTTTCCCACATTTGACCTTATTTCTTTTAAGAAATGTGGAATATTGCTTTGGGCTTTTGAAAGGCAGGGGGCTGGAGGAAGTTTCTATTAGAATAATCTCTACCTAAAGAGGTTTTAAGACTCTCCTACTCATTGACCCATGAAGGGGAAATGCTAAATTCCTGGAGTCAAATATGCATTCTAACCCTGCAGAGGCAATGAATGAGCTTGCCTCCTATTTAAATTCTTGTAAAGTGGGCAAGATTTCTACTATTTGGTGAAAGGCGATGATCATGAGCACATCACCATTTCCTGACTGTTAACACAGACAGAAATGACAAAACAGTTTGAGTGCACTCTTAAACTTCCTGTGTAATATCTCTTTTCTCTGGGTAATCTAGCATTTTTCTCTTCTTTCAGAAGGCAGTAGTCACTATATCCTTACATATCTAGGCAAACTCAGTCATGTTTCCTTTTTTTCTCTCTTTCTCCCTTTCTCTCTTTCTTTCTTTTGTAAACCTTATAGCTTAGCATTCTGCTGGACTCCAATCTATTCTTCCTGAGTCAGGATCTCACTATGTGGCCCAGGCTGCTCTGTAATTTGCTGTGTAGCCCAGTCGGGCTGCAAATGTGATCTTCTGTCTATGCCCCTATGGCCCTATGCCCAGGATTACAATTCTGTGCCATCATGCCTGGTTTAACCACTTTAAAAAAAAACAAAACAAAAAACAGGGTCTCCTTGTATCCCCACTTGGCCTGGAACTTACTATGTAAACTAGGCTAACCTTGATCTCACAGAGATCTGCCTGCCTCCGCTTCTCCAGTGCTGGGACTAAAGACATGTGCCACCAAACCCAGCATGATCTCCACATCTTAAAAGTATGTGTGATCTGTTGGCTGTGGTGACACATGCCTGCAATCCCTGCTCTGGGAAGTAGAGGAAGGAAATTCATGATTTTAAGGTTAGCAAGGGTACCAAGAAGTTCAAGATCAGCCAGGCACAGTAGTAGGATTCCATCTCACTAAACAGAAATAAACAAGCAGCAACAACAAAAAAAGTAAGCTTGGACCTAGCCAGAGGGCACTTACCTAGAATTTCTAGCAATAACAGCAATGTATACGTGATCTTTTCTCCGTCCATTTTGACTCTCAGTTAGCACTCGTGATAAGTTGCAATGCAACATACCAGACTCAAGCTCATTCCAGCAAATCAGTATGATAAACACCTCCATGTGGTTCACACATTATTTTGGTCTAGAGTTGATTTTGTGGAAATAAGGCACTTTCTGAGTTTATAGACACCAGAGATGAGATATTTCTGAGGCTCAGTCCCTGAAGAGCCAATTTGCAGTAAAGAAACAAGTCTAGGCAGAAGGTGTAGAAACGATACATCCAGTTCTTCAAGTTTCCAGATCTTCTGTGAGTTGACTAGGTCAGCGGCTAGATCTTTAGGATCCTCCGACTTTACCGCCCTTTGTTCCAGTTCATTTCTACAGCATAACTTTGAAAAAAAAATACCGTTTTCTTAACAATTTCCTTCCTTCACACACCCTCTGCACTTTTTATTTGAGTTTAAGGGGAAGCTGTGAGCTTTGTGTTCCCTTGGAGGGCTGCTCCAGGTTACATTCAAGTTTGCTGCAACCCTCTGAGCCAGGCCTCCTAGCCCTAGATGAGGCTGTTTAGTGGCTAATTTTTCTCTTTTCTATTCCCGATGACACACACACACACACACACACACACACACACACACACACACACACACGGTGTTCTTTATATCAAAACAGAACAACAAAAATTTGGAGGACTTTCTCCCTGAGTTTTTGCAAACTGAGTGGGTGCCAAGATTGCCCTCTCTGAATTTAAATTCAAGACTAAGATATATCTCAGAAGTTTTCCCTACATTTCTTTTTATATCTTGTTTCTTTGTCATTTATATCCAGGAGGATTCAAGGATAAAACCAGGATATCCATGTGAGTGATCTGATTCTTGTAATAACTTTTTCCTATAAGAATAAAATTAAAATTCAAAAGTGTTAACTGTCTTATAAAAATCAAGAGTAGTTAATTAGGGGGGGTTAAAAATATAAACATCTAATCCATAATAATTTTGGATAGCAGTGTCTTTTCCTGAGGGAATAGAAGCTGTAGCAATCTGATTAGCATTGCTAATCAACACAAACCTTTTTAACACGCAGTTATTATATAGCTATGAAGCCAAGTCTAATTCATATTCCAGGTTGCCAGTCAAGTTTCATTTTTGTTCATTTGATCTATGAACTTTTTCAAGTAAAACACTGATTTGGGGGATATAATTGGTCTCTGGAGAGGATAATGTATTTTTTAAAGTAATACAAAAAAAAATCTGCTCAGTTCTATGCTCTGATAATTTCATGTGGATAGTCACTGAAACAGCTTGTCAAGGGAACTCATCTGAAATACCTCTGAGATTTTTTGAGTATTGCTGTGTGCCCTGCTTCTCATTTTTATGCCTATACAATAATTATAGTATAAAATGATTGGATTGAGGAGGATTTTATGATAAGTATAGGATCAATAATCTATGCCTAGAATAATGTAATCGACTATTAACAGGATCAAAAGGGACTTGTGCTATGTGCTTCCTCCAGAACACAGAAACATTATGAATAATAATAAGTGTCATGAATACTTATGTGTGTTTTGAATGCATGAGTGTGCACATGTGTGTGTGCACATGTGTGTGTGTGCCTGTGTGTGTGTGTTGCAGGTCTGCGTGCAGGTAGGTATGAGACCAGAGGCCAGAAGTTGACATCATAGCTCTTCTTCTACTACTTTCAACCATAGTTTTTGAGACAGGGTTTCTCACTGAACCTGGAATGTGCCATTTTGACCAGACTTGCTGGCCAGAGAGTTCCTAAAATTCTCCAGGGATTTTGCAGGGATTCAGTAAAGAAGCTGCTCACATGGGTGCTAGGAATCTTAACTGAGTTCTCATGTTTGCACAGCAGGCACTTTATCTACTGTGCTAGCTCCATAACCCCAAAATATGTTTTCTTAAGGACATTTTTTTCCCTAGTGAGATTTTACCAGAATTTATTTAATTAAAAGTAGCATGTGACCTTATTTATTTTGAAATTATGATTAATTATAGTTCTTAAATTTATGGATGAACATGATCAGGTGGTTATCAAATGTGTAGAGTATTTGACAAGGACTGGCTCCTTTGGCATTGGGCCAGGTGTTCACAGAATTATAGAACAGGAAGGGTGAACACATGGTCATCTAAATCCCATCTAGCATGCCTGTCACCTCTGTCTAAAGACATCCAACAATGAAGACTTCATAACACCTTCAGCCAGATACCTGTAAATTTCGACAGCTCTGGTAGTTAATTTTTCCTTCATTGTGCCAAATCCAGTTGCCAGGACTTCCTTTGTTCAGGCCTGGGAAACCACCCAGATTGAGCATGTTATTTCCTCATACTAACAAATCCTTCCTAATAACTGAATACCTCTTCTTCAGCCATCTATGTGTCCATGTGTGCAATTAGCTGTTGTGTCTCTTTACTGAACCCTTGTGTTGATATGACAACACCCCATTACATTTCATGGCAGAAGGCTCAGTGTACTCAGGTTTTTCATTTCAAAACTGAATGCTTTTAGAAGCACACTGTATCATTTGACATATTTCTACATTTACATTTCTAACTGAACTATAGTGAAAATATTTATAAATGATTATAGTGTGACTACCAAATGCAATAGGTAACATTATGATTTTAGTATTAGCTTCATTGCTTATAAGAAATAATAACCAAACAATTCAGTGGTTTGACAGAAAGGCTGTTGCCTTAATATAAACAAAAATAAAACTTTTCACTAACACACTTGCAAAACCAGCAAAGAGTTTGAGAACTAACAACATCCAAAAATTGGCTGGCAATAACTGTTTATGAGCAAACTATCTTGGGAAGAAGTATGAATGTACATATGTGTAACATAATATAGTATCAATTGATACATTAAGTATATTAGTTTCTAAATGAAATCAAAATATATAATACTATTTAGCTACTGTTCAGTACACTTATGATTTTATCACATTAGTTCTTACGAAATTCAGTATGGTTGATATAATTCTATTATAAACAATAGTATTACAAAATGAGACTGCAAGAAAATATGTGCTTATGATTTAGTTCAGTAAAATGCTTTATGCCATTGACAAAATATTGTCACTGAGTGCTGTATGATATTTTCACTGATGTGAACAGGTAGGGAGAATAACAAGATATATATTGGATTTTCATTCGTTTACTAATAACATAATCTTTTTGCAGAGTCATAATATTTTTTGAGTACTAAATGACTGTTTTCTCATTTATATATGCTATTAGTAACAAAATCTTTCAATGAGAACACACTTCTGGTATGATTTATATTATGAATATTTTTATCATCACTTTCTCAAGTTTATACAGTCAACAAAATAGTATACTAAACACTGGCCAGTTTCCATCATGTAGATACTTTTTCAGTGGTCAGTTTTAAGCTGCTGGCATGGTATCATCTAACATAGAGATGAGCATTGTTAGGTGTGAACTGGAGCTGTGTTCCAAATACCACGCATTAAAGGATTGGTAGCCAGCCTGTGGTACTACTTACTGGAAACTTTAAGAAGGTGGATCTAGAGAAGTAGGTTGGTGTAGGCATGCCTAGAAGAACACATTGGGTCTCATGTCTCCGTCTCTATCCTTTTCTCTCTCCCTAAGAACAGTGAGGCCACAATGAGGTGATTGGTCTTCTCTGTTATATTTGTTTTAATATACTTTCACTTGATCTAATAGATTTCTTTTTGAGCTTTCTGAATTCACTGATTCAAGTTAGAAGTATCGCTCAAAATAACTTCATCAGCAATGCCATTTAAATATTGTGTATTTTATACTCTACATATGACAGAACTACATCTCTAACATGGATATCAAACCATTAACATAGAATGTAAATTACTCTATAAAAAACAACCGAGTTATTTTTACCAATCTTATAAATGTGTTATAATTTCACACACAAGAACTAACTTCATAGAATAAACTACTCTCGTTCTTCAGATGGAGGGAATGCTTCATTGCATGCATAGTCACATCACGCTAATATACACCAGAGAGAATTCATTCCTTTCCAAATGCCATCACAGACTGTATACCAACACCTTCGATCAATACCAACAAACACAAATGTAGCAAGTTTATGTCTGTTCTTCAATGTTAAGATGGTGAACATTTTATTTGCAATTATTCTCATTTACTTCAGAAATTAAAAATTAATAGTGAAGTTATAAATTTTATGGAGAGATAAAGATTTCCAGAAAATTATTTCACTCACAATTGTTTATTTGAAGTTTTCTTCTTGCTCTTCACGAGAAAAATTTATAAATATTTTATTGTAAATTGCTATCTAAAAATCTGAAGAATATATATAAATCTGTTATTGCATTCTCAAGATGTAAATCTCTATATTATTTTGTTAGGTTAGTGATTTATCTAGAAAGTAAGCACTGATGTAATAGCTTGTACATAGATGTTAAAGACACATTTTATATAGTTATCATACAAAAAATAAAAATGTTTCTTTGAGAGTGCACTCATTTTATTTCATAAATTGTCTGATCAAATGGAGGTATCTATGAAAAAACTCTGGATGTGCCACAGCTGGAAAGTACCACTGTTGGAGAAATATGATGAGCACTTTGGACACAGCACAAGGATCCAGAGCCTCTCTTGCATCCAGTGCTCAGAGGTGATCAACACACAGCAAGAAATAAGCTCATCCTGGATGCTGGGGTGAAAACCGACTCTCCAGGTGAGAGCTGAGGAAAGGAACAGGCTTGACCTCTGACAGCTCATACTGTAGATACTCAGCTGAATTTCAGCTAGCAGCCAGGGGAGAGGCAAGGATTAAAGGAAAGGAGAAAAGGGAAAAAGAAAGAAAACACCCCAGTTTCCTTAGACCATTCCCTGCCTCCCACAGCTGCATGTGTGCTATGTACCTTATATGCCAAATTATGCCAAGTGATTTAACTTCGATTAATTAAAAGCTACAATCAAAACAACCAAAGAGGTGATACGAGGTAGGAACTATTTTTACCCTCATGATCCAGATAGTGAACATAGACATTAAATAACAGCTAAGTGGCCAACGGGGGATTGCGAATGATAGTATAATATACTTCTATTCCATTGATTACCACCATTTGTCCTTACAGGCTGCATTCTGCCCTTTTCCACTCAGCCTTGCTCAGTGCTCCAGAAGGTTCATCTACAGAGACTATTTAAAAGCCATTTCTTATCCACCATTTCCAGTTCAGTTTTGTTATTGGAAAGAGGTAAGAGAATTCAATTGGGGAACTCATTTCTTTGTCATTTCTTGTGGCGGTCTTCTTGCAATGCCTGCATTACTCCACAAAGATGGTCCTCTCCCTATGATTCAGTGAAATGAAAGGTAAGAGTCCAATGGTGATAAAAACACTGTGTTTCCTTACATTCTACCCAAGCTTTTATAATTTGAATATAGAAAACCCTTTCTGTCAGGATCCTGCCAGATTAGAATAACTACTGGGCTGGATGCAATTCATTCTCAGTGCTCCTAGGTTCTAGGTTCAGTCCCCAGCATCAATACTGTAATAATGTCCCAACTGTAAGCAAATTGATGGTTTTAGATATTTATTCCAAAAGAAATATTTTCCATCATACATTTTGTGTTTTTTTATTAGCTCTTATTTAACAATCTATTGAAGTTTATAAATTACTGGAAAATATTTAAAAATATTAAATTATATTAAAAGTTCATAAAAATAATAAGATTCAAAAGAAACTAAAAATAGACAATTCACAGAATTCCTAATAGCCAAGTGTTGCAAAAAAATTATCCAGTATAATTAGTCATCAAAGACAAAACAAAAGAATTGTTTCTCACCCACTACATTTTCTAAGTCTAACCTTTTCTTTAAGATAAATGTCAGATATACTGAATCAGATGAACACTTTCAAACACTATTCATAGATTTGCAAGTTTTTAGATCATTCCCTGAGAACCTTTTAATGCATATAAGTATTGACATAATAATTTTATTTCTATTTCTCTCTCCCAAGGAAATGGCTACATATGTAAGCAGTGTATTATCTACACAAATGTACAATTAAAAAACTGGAACAATCTATCCAGTAAGAGGATTAATTAAATAAGTGATATGCCTGTATAGCACGCATACTTCATAATTACTCAAGCCATCACTAAAATAATAGGGGGGTTGACTTAGAAAATTTTTTTTATCACATGTAATGTCCATTAAATAAACTTAACTATGCAAGAAGCAAGCTCCAAAATCATTCTACCATCCCATGTTGTTCTACTTTGATGTCTGTTGTTGCAGTAAAATGCACTGACCAAAAACAGCTTAGAGGAGGTCACAATTCTTCATTGAGGGACAGCAGGGTAGGAACTTAAGGCAGAAACAGTAGAGGAAAGTATTCTCTGGCTCACTTGGGCTCATGATCACCTAGTTTCTACATAGCCCAGCACTACCTGCCCAGGGAACGGTACTGCCCACAATGAGCTAGGCCGGCCAACATCAATTACCAGCTATACAATCCCACACAGATTTGCCAGACCAAGTCGATAAAGGAAATTACTGAATAGAGACTCCTTTTTCTGATGATTCTATGCTGTGTCAAGGTGACAATTAATGCTAACTACAGCACAGGGTTTTATATTATATAGAGAGAATATAATATAAGGTTATGGATTATCAAGCATCATGAGAATCATTGAACTACGTTGTTGGAATTTGAAATTTATTCTCAAAATCAACCAGAAGCCACTATAACGTTTTAGTTAGTGGAGAAATAAAATAGTCATAATTCTATAAACTCTTATTACCTCAGATTTAACAGCCAGATCTTGGTAAACATCTGCTTCACGAAGTTTCATAGAACAATTCTTTGAAATGGCTGTAACCACTACCATCAAAGGCTGGAAAAAGTAAAAGCTTAGCTTGTGGCCACACTTGCATAACTATTATGGAGCTCTTCTCGCTGAATTTTAGGAAAAAGCTTTTGTGAAGAGATCTGCACGCGGGAATTTCACACTGAATATTTTTGCATATGCCTTCCAAAGAAACAGAAGGTTGTATGGAATTATTGCTTAGTGCCGATATGGTTATCAGGCACATGCCCAAAATGAGGGATCTGGGGAGGTGGGGTTACATGGGCTATGAGTCAGCAAAAAATGGCTGGCAGCAATCTGGGGAACCCAAAGATGAATAATGATGAAATCTGTCACATAACTATTTCTTGGAGAATGCCAGGTCTGTGTGATTCTGTATAAATATGCCATTGAGGTCAGGTACCTTTACCTTTACCTTACCAGCTGCTTGTGTGTCTGTCTGTAGGCCTGTGTGCCTATCTCTGTGCCGTCTGTGTGCCAGTCTGCATGTGTGCCTATGCCTACCTGTGTTCAGCTCATGTGTGCGGGCACGTGCCTGCAGTGGATGCCTGTCTAACTGCCTGTATGCTTGTAAATAACGTATATTTTATCTGCCTGAGGCTCTTTCTACCTTATTCAACCTGCTGGCCTCCTGGGAACATCCTCCTTTTTTGGTTTTGGAACTTGTACCTCACAGCCATGAACTACAGAGAATGGTTACAAGCCTCAGCCTCCATATTTTCCAGTGCACTACTTTCCTTTTTTCTTGGGCACATTCTCTGGAGCACATGGTATATTAAAGCGGGCACCTAACAAAGTACCATCCTGGTTTCCCATGAATTCCCCAGAGGAGACCTGCAGGGCTAGAGGGCATTTGAACAAGAAAACATGATTGTGGGTTTGAATTTTCATAACAGCAAAGAGAATTCAGAGTGTATAGTATGCGATGTCATGGGTTAATAAAACCTCTTAACCTGGCCACTGTTTGAATAATGCATAACAATTGAGCAAATTTTAATTTGCTGAATACATACCTAGATAAACACTATCACTCTAAGTTTTAATACAAACTTTTGCTCTGTCCCTCTCCTCAGAAGAGCTGGACAGCACCCCGTCCTCTGTGTAAAACTCAAGAATTTCCCTTGCTCTCTGTGATGACCCTTTTTCCTAGAAACGATGATACATTACACAATATAAAATCTGCTTACATGAAAGTTCAAAATATTTGCAGAATAAGTCTCCTAGATATGATCAGGAAAAATTCTGAGGTAAAAGACTCTTCGAATGTAGAATTTAATTAAAAAGAATTTAAGAAAATTACGATATGGATGATTTCCTTATAAAGAACAATAATGACATGAGATATCTTCAAGCCTACCAAGTTTCTTTTACCAACTCATTCTTCTTTAGACTGTCCAGTGGAGGATAGAAAGGTTAAGAAATGGTTTATTATAACTTAAATTTCTGTCAGTTATTACCAAAGAGAAATGTATGGGACTTAATATGTTAGGTTTGGGAAATCTATTTTCATTTGCTATAACCAATGGTCTGTCATAAGTGTGGCCATAGTGAACTCCCAGAGTCTATCTTCCATCTACCCGTGACTCCTAATATCTGGCTCCTTTTTTTTTTATCATATTTATTGGGTAAGGACCCAGTTTCCAAAATCTGAACTATACTCCTTAATCACTCTGAAGAAAATAAAATAAAAGTGATAAAAGAAACGTTACCTTCAGAAGAAATAAGGACAATACACTAGAAAATATTAAGCTGTCATCATTGAATGCTATAGACATTCCATTAACCTTGCCCTTAACAACACACTAAGATTCATTATGCTATCTACCCACTAATAAGAGGACATCCTCCCCCAAATGCATACATTTAGTTTAATTTATCAGAGAAAACAAGAATAGCTGGATAAAATAACTATCTTTGTAGTCATTTTAAAACTTGTCCATAACTCTGTCATCATTCCTGCCCAAAATGTAGAGATCTCTCTTACTGTCTGCTTTTAAGTGTGGAATACCCTTAATGATTTGGTTTTGATGAATAGAAAGAGGCATTAGTAACAATGCAGCTGACTTGCAAGGCTAGATGAGAACGTTTCAGCCTGTGAAAGTCAGATTCCACCTGGTCTTCTCTCTCTACTTCTAATTCCTGTTCCTGTCCACTGCTCTCCAGATCAGAGTATCCCTGAGAACCTAGCCACCACACTGTGAGGAATCCAGGCTTACCAGGGAGATGCACAAGAGGTGCTCTGATAGACCATTCCAGCTTAAATTCCAGCCAACCTCCAGCTATAATCCTCTGATATATGAGAAAATCAACCTTCAGATGATGCTAGCTCCAGATTTTGGTTTTGCTCAGCTGATACCAGATGTAGCAGACATCTAACTATCTCTTCAAAACCTACCCAAGATGAAGACCTATGAACAAAATAGATATCCTCATGTAAGTGGCTAAGTTGAAGAGTCAGTTAACGTAGCCATAGATAATGTTAACAACTGTATAACAGCACTTACAATATTTGTACCTTAAGAATCAATGCTACTTCAAAGGATACCCTAGTAAAGGGACTAAGGCTGGTGATGGGTGTTTCCAGCTTTCCTAATCTAGAAAGCAGATTTCAGAATCTGTCAACATTGTTTGCCCCTCCATCTCCTCGTACTGCTCATTAGAGAATACTGTGTCTGAGCCTGGTTCTTTTCTGTTTGCCCAGTCTGGAATGTCTACTGTATTCTAAGTACAAGACATCGATTTTAGGAAAATGCCTTTTCTAAATGCATACTGGAGATTATGAGCATGCTAGCACTGAGGTCCTCGGCTACAAGTAATGTGAACCTACTCTGCTTTATTGAAGCAGAATAGAGGGAGGGATAGAAGAGGAAAAAGTGGAGGGAAAACAGGAAGTGGGAGCAAGAACGGGGCAGGTGTTAAAAAGATTCGGGTGGCTCAGAGTCCAAAGAAAAAGCTAGAGATCCAGTCTTCAGAAAAGACAGTAACTAAGACTCTCCCAGGAATCAAGGCAGGAAATTTCATCTGGTATGCTCTTGGGGCACTCAATGCAAGAATTACCCTTCCTGAGAGAGTACTCACTCTCTCTCGCCTCCTTTGGGACACCCACTTCTGTTTATTCAGGGTAAGAAGGACATCCGTGTGATCGTCCCAGCAAGGCTGTATCCAGTGTCACTTATTTCCATTTCCCAAGTAATATTCACATGTTGTCTACTCCATGCCTACCAGACAGCTGATCCTATCGATGATATTGATTCCTGTTATTCCAGCCTGTATCATCTGGCTTGTCTCTTCCAGAGTTCTCCTCACAACTACAAATTATTAAATTTCTAGAGAACCATTACTTGGTATCTGCATTGCTTATCATGAATGAAGTCCATGAGAACGGGAACCAACTCTGTTTTATTTATCATTCTCTTCTCAGAATCTTGTACAATACTTATAGCACAAATGTACTCAATAAATATTTGTTGACTATATGAAGAATCACTCCTTTATCTTAGTTTTGTTATTAGTAGTTTCTGACACACACACATACATTCTCTCTCTTACCTGTGTCCCTAGGTAGGAGAGTTGACTTCTGTGGGTAGAGTCTATTTTCTCTTAATATTCAGTAAGTATTTACCAAGTATGGATGATGTCCAGAAACATCCAATTCAGAAATGGTTCAATTCAAAAAACATTTATCTGATACTTAATAGATGCAAGATCCATTATCTGTCCTCTAGGGGCTTGCTAGCCAGCAAGGGAGGAAGACAAATGTTCAAGTCATTATAATACCAGGCAAACACTGAGAGTGACTGCAAAGGAAGTGGGAAAAATGAGAGAGCAGTCGGCACACAAGGGAAGGCAGGACTCACTGCAGCGGGAAATCAAGAAACTTGGACAAAATATTTTGACCACAGGAGAGGGAGGAAGGCAGGCTGGGGCATATTCAGTATGTATTAATTTTGGATGAACAAAATCTCTTTATAAAGTTAAACAGTCAGTTTAGAGAACAATTGAAGATATTCAATGGTATGCATACCTGGCCTCTTGTATTTCATTGAAATAAAGTGATATTTGCTAAAAGGGTCGAGCTGTAGAGATGCTATAGATTTTTCTCTGAAGAATGATAGCTGATAGGAAAAATGCATCTCTGAAGGAAGTGTGAGACCAAGGTGTTTTTTGAAAAAGAGGTATAAAATTATTGCTCTATGCACAAGAAAAATCACCTTTAAAAAACTTTGGACTGAACAAGCTAGTTCTAGCGCTGTAAATGGAGAAGAAAAGCTAAAACTCTTAATATTTATTTTTATTTGTTAAAGAATAATTGTATATATTTACAAGGTGTATGAGATGTTTGACATATGTGTTCATTCTGGAAAGACAGGTCAAGGTCATTAACACATCTACCATTCCATTTATATTTTTGTGTAGAAAATACAAACATCTTTGGCAACTTTGAAATATATACTACAGTATTAACCGGAGTTTTTGCACTGGGCAAAAAATTACAAAACATTTTCCTCCCCACTGAAACGTTCAACTCCTCCTGACTCCCCACCTTTCTCTCAGCCTCATTCTGAGAGGCACCAAAGGCCATTCATATTTCAAGGACCTTGGGGAGAGAAGTTGTGTGAGCTACCATAAGATGTAAAACTCAAAAGTTTGATTTTTTTAAAAAAAAGTCTTGCCTAGAAGAAAATTTTCTTTAGAACTGACATTTAGTTTGGACTATTTAAAATGAAATTTAAGGTGGCAACACTACTCAACAGGTAAAAGTGCTTGCCTTGGAAGCCTGCTAACATGATTTCATTTCCCAGATCCAATAGTGGAAGGAGAGAATCGACTCCCAAAAGCTATCCTCAGACCTCCACATGTATGCTGTACAGGCATTTCCCTTTTATCTAATCATTTACATGTACTAATAAATAGATAAATAAAAATTTAACAAAGAAATTTAGTTCAAGCTTATTCTTGGCGATTTAAGGAATTTAAGGCGAGCCTGTGCTATATGAACTTCTGTCTCTAAAAAAAAGAGAGCTTGTGAGTTTCAATTAATATTAACATAAATGTGTACATTGATTCAATTTAAAAGCATGCACTATCTTTTTCAGTCTCTCTATATATATCTAGAAATTGATTGACATGCATGTTTAAATAAGCGGTTATAAAAGTGACAACAATTTCTGAAAAATATGCATGGGGCATAAATGTGTAATTAAAATCAAGATGCCATGGGGACAATAACAACAGAAATGCTTCCTTAGTGATCCTGATCATTTTGTCTGTAAAAAAGGAGCTAAGTTTTCTAATACTCTCAAATCAGATCTCTAAATATCCCCAGAAAGGTAATGACACATTTTTCCTCAAATATGGTTTCCTACAAGCATGGTCAAGTCTTAGAAGTTTGGCAGTGACAGATTGCCGCCTTACTTTTGACACAGGAAAGAACATTCTGAACAGGACTTCAATAGCACAGGTATTAAGACCAACAATTGACAAATAGGACCTTGTGAAACTAAAAACCTTCTGTCACAGCAGAGGACAGCACCATTCAAATGAAGAGGCAGCCTACAGAATGGGAATAATCTTTATTAGCTTTACATTTGACCAAGGGCTAGTATCTAGAATATACATAGAACTTAGAAAACTAAGCATCAAAAACTAAGAAGCAACAAATAACCCAAATAAAAATAGGGGAAAGGAATTAAATGGAGAATTCTTGAATGATCAAACATAAAAACTGAGAAATATATATAAATATATATGTGTATATATATATATATATATATATTTTAATGTTTAGCATCTTTAGCCATCAGGGAAATGCAAATTAAAACTGCTTTGAAATTTCATCTTTCCCTAGTCAAAAATGGTTAAGATCCAAAAAACAAAGGATGAAATATGCCGGCAGAGATGTGGGGAAAGGAGAACACTTAATTTACTTTTGGTGAGAGTGCAAACTTGTGCGGCCACTATGGAAATTACTGTGGAGGAACTCTTAGATCCTCAAAGAGTTAGAAATAGATCATATCACTCTTGGACTTAAATGGAAAGAACTCTATTCTACTACAGATACCTGTTCATCCATTTGCATTGCTGCTCTATTCACAACAGTAGGAAGTGGAAACAACTTAGATGGCTACCAACTGATGAAAGGATAACAAAAATATGGTCCAATTACACAATGGGATATTAGTCAGCTGCCAATAAAAATGAAATTATGAAATTTTCAGATAAATAGATGGAACTGAAACAATGACCCTAAGTGAGGTAACCTAGACCCAGTACGACAAGTATCACATGTTCTCTTTCAAAAGTGATGCTAGTTTTGAATCTTTAATTATGTATATTTCAATAGGAAAATCCATATATGTCAGGAAACTAATAAGGGACCATGGGAGATGTTCACAGAGGGGGAGAGGGGAGATACAATGTGGTGGGAAAGAGGAAGAATGGAACAGAAAGGTCTAAATGGGGTGGGAAATGAGGAGGAAGCATGGGGAAGGATAACTAACACTAAAGGTCTTTTGAAAAGGTCGTACGGAAGCCCACTGTAGATATTTCTTTTAATATATACATACACAATATAAGAAAAATTCAATGTAGTTACTCTATAGCAGAGGTTCAGTGGCCCTACTAAACACCAAAGGCTAGCAAACAAAAAACCCAGGGTCAAGAATGGACTCTGTCTTTTGGAGTTGTTGAGCAGGTAGGTCCCAAAGATCTCCAAACAATACTATTTACATTTCACTTGGTTGTCCACAAGCACTTGATGGTAAGATCCTATTGCTAAAGACACTACATACTAGAGTCACAGAACAAGTAAGGAGAAATCGAGCTGGTACTGACTTCAAAACTTCCTCTTTACTGCCTAGCTTTCAGAGTTCTGGAAGGTATTATGCATGTTAATGGCAGAGAAAAGCAATCATTAACCTTACCCAGCTGTGAATCCAGCAAATTGCAATAATGGCTGACCAGGTAAAATATCCCCCCACTGGTACAATAGTGACAAAAACGCTGCAGGAATAATACGTCCCCTTTGTCATTTAAGACCCAAGATGAAGTGAGTACATGCCTGGGACTGTTATCAGGGCCAAGAATCCATGGCTAGATGGATGACAGGCCATAGGGGAGAACCTACTACTATTATTTTGCCAAATAGATATAGTATTAAACTGACTCCGAGTGACTTATTGTTATACGCATATATTACTGCATTTTACAACTATCACCCCAGCTGACTTGGAACTTACTATGTAGACCAGACTGGCCTTGACCTCACAGAGATCCACCTGCCTCTGCCTCCTAAGTCCTGGGATTAAAGGCATGCACCACCATCCCTGGCTCAGAAGATATTCTTCTTGTAGCAGATGGCAATTAACACAGTGAACTACAACTGCTCAAAATTCAGAGAACTGCAGAATACTCAGCTCTAAATGGGGTATCTATATCCCACCCTACCCTCCAAGGTTCAGGGATCACTGTGGAAGATGGAATAGAAAGACTGTAAGGATCAGAGGTGGTAGACACGAGGAAATTGTATTGTCTGGACATTACAGGGTAGTTGTACATATGAACCCACAGCCCTTATGACAGCATGGGTAAGACCTATGCAAGCCCAAGTCACACATGAATCGGGAAGGTGGGCAAGAAACCTAGCCCAGATCTGAGGACCTATTGGCAACTGATAGCTGCTGAAAGAGGGAGAGTCTGGTTTTTGTTTTTGTTCTGTTGTTGTTTTTTACTGGTGTGATGTTTGATAAGTTGACCAGGCTCCAGGGGATGAACCCAGACTCCAGAGCATCTGAGAAACATACATTAGACTAGAGAAGCCTTTAAGAAAAGAAAATAATAATAGAGGACAAGAAGTCAGAGGAGGAGGTGGAGATGGAGGAGGGATCAGAATGTGATCAAAATACATTGTATGAAATTCTCAAATCAATAAAAAATTTAAAAAATAGAATAAAATATGAAGAGTTTGTTCATGAAGATTAAGGAAATGCTAACCTCTGGCTATGAAAACTTCATGATGAAGGAAGGCATCATGCGTGGATTTCCAGCTGCAGCAAAGCTTCAATACCTAAATCATAACTGTTAAGCCCTTTTCAGAAGTAATTTATCCAAGGGAAAGAAAAGAGTTTCTTCTAGGAAAAGACGATTCTTAACCTAATTCTTTGCTTCTGGGGCAGAAAACTTCTCTCCATCTAGCTTGAGTTGAATGCCTTGGCCTTTCCTGACCATTAAACCCAACTCCTCACTCTTTTGGGGACTGTCCTCAGAGCAACTGTCCATTCTCAGAGTAAGAAAAGCACATGTTAGTTTACAGAGGGAAGAAGGAACTCACATACTGTACATCTTATGCAAAGGCATCTCTCTTCTTTAAACAGTCATCTACATTAGAGGAAAGGAAGTGGAGATATAAGAGCTCTTGACCCTTGGCCTAGGCCAAGATCCATGAATCCAGGTTACAGTCTTTCTACTGTGCTGTTCTCAAGTCTTCACATGAATTCAGTGTGCTTTCTGTCACTTAGGAATTTCCTGAAACTCACTTTAATACGCTCACAAAAGCCACCTGCGAAAAAGCTCATAGCATTTCGCGAAGGCAAATGCCATATCCATAATTTTGGCAATAACATGTTCAAGGCAGAGAAAAATAGTTACTTGGCCTGGGAGGTGTCGAGTTCTATTGAAGAGATAGTTGGCACTCCTTGGAGGAAGTCCATTAAAAGAAAGATAGCTTCTGTGTTTTGGGACCAAAGCATAAGCCAAGAGAAGGGGCTGCTCCTCCCATAGGCTCCTCATTTCACACCACTTCTTATCACCAACACTACTTTTAAGATTTCTAGTAGATGACAAAACTGTACTTGCCCACATTTTAAATTTAGAACAGAGCAATATATACATATATATATATATATATATATATATATATATATATATATATATATTTAAAAGGGTCCCTGTTCCACCCTATACCCTCTCCCATATGCTCTCTAAGATGCAGTGAATTATCATCTTCTCCAGGAGCTGCTGGCATCCACTTACAGGTCTAAGTCCTTTCCTGAATGGGGTTTTGGAGAAAGCAATGATTAATGCACCTGAAAAAAGGCAAAGGGGTTGTCATTGGGAGGAAAAGATATCCTGAAGGCACCTTTGGCGAGCAACCTCTCGAGAACTGGTGTTTCTTTATGTTGAAGCATGGATAATTTCAAGTATTTCGGAACTTTTGTTGTTTTTATGATACCTAATGCTAAAACTTAATCTTTTCTTTCTGAAAATGGTGAACTAATTTTCAACCCAATAAAGTGTGGTATTTGCATCCCTAGAGCTCTGCAGAGCTCTGCATGTGTCATGTATCTGAGTGTGTCATTCACTCAGCCTCAGCCCTGCCCTGTGCACTATGCCCCTCCAATCAGAGGTGGGGAAGAGGAAGTCATAGTGTGCCATTGACTTTCCTGAGACTGCTCCTAAGTGGCAGCACCAGGCTCAAACCCACACTCAAGGCTGAATTCCATAGCCTGGAAGTATTGTGCTAAATTACATGAGAAACATGAATTAGGAAGGAGAACGGCGGTAGGAGAATTAGGAAGGAGAACGGCGGTAGGAAAATCAGGAAACAAAAGACAATTCTAGTTTATTCTCCCTCTGAATGTGACTAAGAAATGTTTATGAAAGCACAGTTTGTGTATTTTCCAATGTATATCCCAACGGTGAAAACAGTGCCAATGTAGTTTGCCATGAATCACATAATAATCCTTTCTTCTTTCCCAATACTTTTGGAATAAATAAAGCTTCAAATATTGAGGCTTCTGACCAATCAACAACTTTTGAAACTCACAACTTTGATGGTCAAAGATGTTTCCTAAAGAGGTATTGGAAATGAGGAAGGGAAGTAATTACCAGGGTGGAGTGCTGACTGGAGGCCATTTGAGAATGATGCACCCAGGCCTTTGTCATTAGCACCTGTTAGGTGAGCTGGATTATCCCTACCACCTGTTATATTCCTTCTAGGTCTCCAGCGCACAATACCATGCTTGCCAGAGACACATTCAATACATATTGAACTGATGAATTCACTGCTGAATGGTGAATACATGAACTATAAAGTACAGATTAGAAATAGAACCATAAAATAAATATGACTCATATGGCTTCTCACTTCTCTTTCATGCTCTGCAATATTCACACACACATACACACATGCATACACACATGAGCACACATATGCATACATGCACACACTTGCATACACATAGACACACACCTGTACACATACAGACACATGCACATGCACACACATGTGAGCACACATACTCACACACAGACACAGACACACAGGCATACACATACATACACACAGGAATGGATGCTTCTTTTGTTTTGGTGTGAGAATGTGGAATGTGGCACAGATAAGAAAGCCGGTTGCAAAACACTCCCCAAAAAAGGAGAGAAATATGAGAAGCAGAGACACCGGAGTTGATGAAAATTCCTAGGAAAAGTAATTTCAAAGATTCAATATAGAAACGATCCCAGGATATCATGGTTTTATTTTCATCAGTTGTTTTATTTCGAGTGAAAAAGTTGGTTCTTCTAAGTTCTATAAACATATCCCCACCCACCAAGACCAAACCCCAAAGCCCAAATAAACAAAAGTCCCTAATAGGTTTCTCTGTGTGGCTTTGTGACCCTCAGCAAGCACAGAAGGAAGTGTGATGATTTTGACAGTGCACAGTCATTGTTCTAAGTCCTATTAATTCTTTAGCCCCCTCCCTGGAAAAGATCATGTGCACTAAGATGGGCAGAAAGTGACAAACAGAATGACATTATCATTTCAGCATGTGAAACATTTAAAACCAATCTTGATAACCATGTCAAAATAGCCTCATAATTAAATTTACACTGAATATATCATCACCTTTTATCTATATATTAAGTTCATGAAATCAATTTTTAAAGTGCTTAAAAGCCAATCTCACGAAAGTGTTTATTTCACATGGTAAACACTATCATGCTGTTTTGCTTTCACATTGCGTGAGGTATTCCACGAAGAATAAGCTAATTGAAAAATATTAAGTTTAAAAGCATTAAATTATTTTTATGTTCACTTGTTAACAGTCATCTGTTTCTAAATTTTAGCCATCATTTTTCCAGGCTATAAAAGTGTATTACTAAATAAACTGACAAAACATCTCAGCGACTAACATAAGTGTACAATTTTAATGCCTTCTTAATCACACAAATCAATATGAGATTTTTGTACTTGTGCGTGACCTTCTTCAAATTATCCCTCCATTTTGACTGAATCCAAGTGAGTGTGGGCTATTTGATAAAAAAAAAAAAAGAAAAAGAAAAAAGAAAAGAAACTCTAAGTGTGTGAAATAAGAGCCCTTGCTTCTACTGGCAGACTCCTCTTGACAGAAAGATGATAGAAGCATTCCATCCCTGCGAGGGTAAATGCAAACTGACAAGAGATGAGCCTTTAGATGTTGAATATAATCTTGAATTGTGCTTGAAGTGTCTTATTATCTTGTCTTTTGATGTCTGAAGGGGTGGCTCATTGTTAGAAAAAGGAAAGCCCTCGAACAGCTTTGCCATCTTTAAAAATTGTTTGGCCTTTAACAACTGCTTTTCCAACTAATGTCCATTTCTCCTGACAATAAATATGGCAGGCCGTCGGCAAGTGACAAACAATTTACTTTACATGGCGCACATTTATGGGTTTTGAGAGCTCATGTGGAAGTGTATTTTAAAAAGCCCATAGAAATTAGCAGTATTACAAATGTTAAGGGGCCCGAGGTGTATGTGAGCACACTGATGTAGAGTTATTCATCCCAGTTCTTCCCTGCTGTTTCTGGTCTGATATCTCGCTGGTACCAGATTCACAATTCAGATTCTTTATTTATCATTGACTAAAAATAGCTAGGGAAAATGAAAGAGCAACAATCAATTCTGACAGATTCCATGAAGGAAATGCTCAAATACAGAATCTCCAGCACTCTCACAGTGTTCAGAACAGTGCACACACGATATCCTGTTTGGAAGCAGGAAATCGAGGCCGGCAATGGCTCAGTGCATTTTACCTCTTATCTCAGACCTTCACTTTTTAATTTTTGTGGTCATTTAGGGCACCCCTTGCCTCTCATGTCTACCATTTGCTCTGTGGTTTGTTTAAACTTAAAAGTTTAATGATGTTCCTGGTTGACAGGATTCTTTAGCAGCTAAATCACAACATGACGGTCCTCTGTCACCCAGCCAGATTTTGTGAAAGCTTTCAAGATCTTTTCTCAGACCTCCCTCACTCTAAGAATCCATAAGAATTCTCAAAAGAACCATAAACCGTTACAGGGTTCAGGTTATTGCATCATTATAAAGCCATATCGATACACTGCAGAAGACAAGATGTGCAGCTCCCATTCTAGGCTGACTAGACCATCTCAGAGTCCTCAGAGTGCTCCCAACCCACTTGCTTGTTTTGTTTTCATTTTTATTTAAAGCAGGCAGCTATAGATATTAATCGCTTCAAAGCACGATACAGAATTCTCCAAATAATTTCCTGATTGCCTTCAGATTCCAAGTGGCTCATTAGGAAATGACTACAAGTACAAAATATAATGGGAGCCCTAAAGATTTCAAATTAAAGCAAAGAAATAGACCAATCTACCTCAAATTTGAATAAATTTTTAGATTTGAAATTAAAATTTGCCTTCATCGTACTACTCAGAGTAAAATAAACCAACCGACCCTCAAAACACAGATATGTATTTTCTCCTCAAAGTCTGTGAAAGTTCTCTCACAGGGTCGAGATGAGTCTTGCCCCAGATCTCCATCCTAGCACTAGTCACACTGCAGAGTGTGGTTGGAGCTAGGTGGAGTCATTAACGTGATTGCTTTGTGCAATGTCTTTCTGCGTCTTCTTTTCCACACTGTTTCCTTTTCAGTACACAGTTCTATTTTATGACATTTTGATAAACTAGACATACTGAGAACTCCCCCTACCCCTGCCCGACCCACAGATATTTAAATATAAGAAAATATATTTTATTTGATTTTTTATTCTTTTCTAACCTTGGTTGATTTTAGCAAAAAGTGACTCTGCAGCAATAATTTCTGTGCCTTTTAAACAACTACAAATGCTTGCATTTTAAAGTCAGATTAATCCCTTTGCCTTTCTTCTCCTCTGGCAGGGATGATTCTCTCTTGCAATGTGTTACCCCAGACCATTAATTTGTAAAAATAAATCTTGCATATCGGACAAAAAGACAATTCACCACAAATGTGTCCATCCAAAGTTGCAAAAGGAGATCACTTTTGCCATACTGTTTCAAAAGAAACTGAATAAAATGGGAATTATCTGTGCATCACAAACCCATCTACCTCAGCATATGCCTATGTAAACATATACTCATGCACATAGAATTCTTATAATGTGTGCAAGAAAGGAAAAATTGTGCTCACTAAATGCTTTTGACTGATAATAAACATGGATAAGTGCTTATGGTGTGATATATGTATATCTCACACAAAAGAGTTCTCCTTAGTTTTGGTGATATATATAGATATTTCCGTAAGGCAAACTGTGGAACACTCACATTACTTTACTGAACTAAAATGCACAAGTTCTGAGGAACGCTGTTGTCCCCTCTGCTTCCTGGGTGTCAGCATCAGTGACAACCCTAGAACTAGACTCCAGCCCACACGTGCCTGAGCAGTGTAATTAGCTGCCCTTTATTGACAAACTTAATTTTGAGCAAGTTTATATAAGAACTGTTATTTTAATACACAGAAGTATTCATAAAGCATATGGATATTATAAACTGAAAGAACTAAATTATGAACTAAATTAACCTTTATTAACTTTATAGCAGAAAATATATGTGTACTACACATTTTGTAGACAATTTGAAGCAGCACATAGCTACAGGAGAAAATACAGAGGAAAATACATGGATACTGATTTTGTAACAGTCACAAACTTTTGTCCCAACTGGATTATTTTCCACTCATTAATAGGATGAAATTAAAGCAGTAAAAATATTTGGGAAGTATTTCAATACAAAAAATACTTTCTGGGCAAACATTTTCTAGGAAAAAAAAAGAAAATGCTAATACTAAAAATATGCAGCAGGGGAAACTTATTTATTCAATTGTTAAGTCCTTCCGTGTTGACTCTAGTACATGTGTTTCCTTAAAGTTACCATATTCTGTCTCACTGTCAGGATAAAACAAGTTTATTGGAGTTATTTTCTATGAACAGTTTTACTCATTTAATAAATGTAACTGTCATTTTAGTCTTATTTCTTATAGTCTCCAACACTGAGACCCTCTAAAGAATTCATTTTGTATGAAATGACATCACTTAGCTTCTTTCATTGCAATATGAACATTTATTCCTCTTCAAATAGTTTTTATGGCAGTACAGTCCCCTAATAAAGTACTTAAACTGTACTAGTTCTAGGTGGCCAGTGTTTTAATGTGAAATATATAGCGCATTATTATATATACAACTTTAAAAACATTTAAATGAAGGAAAGAATCTCAGAAAGTTTGAACGTGGACTCTTTTTTAAGATTCTGAGATGACATATAGGCATTCATACTAGGAATAAAAATTTTAAAACAGGAAGCATCTTAAAAAGAGATTCTATAAGCTATATACCCTGAGTAGCAGTTTTAAATTTTTATCTTTGAATAGTTATAAAACAAGATTAATTTCTATTTCTATGAGGATAAACTTTCTTAAATGAAAAGAGATCCAATATTATCCTTTCTGACCTCTGCATTCAGTAAAAAAGCTTAATCCATTTGATAGATAATGATATAATCTAGGAAACGTCATACGAGATATCACCAAACAAACCCACTTGACCATATTTTTGTGAAACCTGATTCTGTCAATCAGAAGGTGGGAGTTTACTCTTAAAGATTAAGAGTTGGATCCACATATTTAAACCAGACATCATCTCACACCCTCTTAACGCCAAGGCCTAAATATTTCTTTATGAACGGATTTTAGCATAACTATTACTTGAAGGTATTACTAAAGAAAAGTCCAGTAGTGATAGGTTTAGAACCTCATTTGAGCAGCAGCACAGTGACTTAGATGCTGAAATGCAAAATGCCACACAAAACTTAAAACAAATTACATTCACTTATTGCTAAGAGGAACTACATTTGAAATCTCAAAGGATTAAAAAAAAAAGTAAGAGAAAGAATGAGTGGCTTATATAAACAGCAAGCTAAACAAAACTCCAGTAAGGACAGAGCCCACGAAAACAACAAACAAGAAAACTCCAGAACCACGATAGACATTAAAGAGAAACATATCCAGGGAGAATGGCAATGGTTACTATGAGATTTCCATAGCTACCTCTGCCTTTGGATATTTTTAAAAAATTTATTAACCTGACAGCAGGAAACGTTATACAGATTGCCCCCTGACAGGGTGCCAGTTTGGTCGCAACACCTTGCTCTCTTTCTCTTTAGCCTAAGAAACTCAAGAAGCGAGTTAAGTGGGCCTGGAACAGATTTGGGCAAATGTGTTTTCTCCTCCAATTGCCTCCACCTTCTTAGAAAAGGCCTGAGTAATCTGGGGCAATCCAAGAACAGAACTGAATTCTCTACCTTTCCTCTTCACAGCTACTTTCTTTTTAATGTGTGATGTCTGATGTATTATTAATTCCAAAACATAAACCAGCAAGGTCGCCAAAGAAAGCTCCAGTTCCCTCACAAATGATTTGTTTACTGTATAATAACAAACAAGGTTTGCTTGAAACCCACTTAAATCTCATTTCAAAAGTAGGAGAATATTTTATTTGGTCAATTTGAGAAAAATAACATTAATTCTGTGCAGAGCTACATGGCTAAGAAGGAGTACAATCTGCTGAAAGGTTGAACCTTGGGAACTGGAATGTACCTCTATTTATTAATTATGACATAAACTAGGCTGGAAGAAGTACAAAAACACTGTAATGCCAGGTAACCTTTAAGGCAGAAGCTCCAAGGCACTGAAAAAGCTAAGATGGGAACATTTGAAGGAATAAACACTGTGCAGATTAATGTGATTACATATACCTTATTTTATTTCCTACTGTTTGTGGAACCATTTAACAATGACAACTTCTGTGACCAGAGCAATCAAGGTAAAAGGGAAAATGTAAAGTCACATCAGTATTTTGACCTTTTGAACGCGTGACCTTGCAGCAGCATCAGGCACTAACTACAACACTAACTACAACTTTCTTCTGTAGCAGTTTCCTACCCTGAGAATCCCAGACAGCAAATGACAGGAAAGGAAAGTACCAAGAAAGTCCCCACTGAGTCTTATGTCACATTCTGTGCACCATGCTTCAGTGAGGTGCCACTTAGCAAGGAGCAAAGCTCGATGAAGGGATATAGTGACAAGTTTGAATGCTGATGCCTTTCTATCTAATCTATCTATTTTATTTCAAAGGTTATATCAATTCTGCTTAAAGTAGATTTATTTACAGTGCAAC
The DNA here is from genome assembly GCA_035773235.1 of Eospalax fontanierii. Classification (NCBI taxonomy): domain Eukaryota; kingdom Metazoa; phylum Chordata; class Mammalia; order Rodentia; family Spalacidae; genus Eospalax; species Eospalax fontanierii. The sequence continues at coordinate 43,881,473 of CM069539.1, read as the reverse complement.
ACCACAATGATATTCCAGGGGGATAGAATCCACTAAACTAAATTTTTCTAAATACTCACAGCCTCTCACTGACTTTTAAAAGAATTAGATGTTCTCAAACATTAGAAAGATACGAGTGCATTTCCCCTCTCCTGGTCAGATAACTTCAGGAGAAGGCTTGTCTGATTATTAAGCCACAAACCATTTTTGACAAACACCTCACCATGCATCCTGTGTACTTATAGAAACAGATTTCTGCTGATTTCTTGTTAGTGATTTTGGCATAAATTGTTCAAATTATTCAACTTATTTACTAATATGATGCTTTAATATTTTCCTAGGAAAATATACTTTCTTGGTGAAAAAGAGCATGAATTTTCAATATATTCCATAGCAACATGTAAAAATGTAGAAGTATAGTCTATATTTCAAATGACTGTATTTCTCTAGAGAATATTCTTCATCATCTTCCAGCTATATCCCTCTGGGGCTTAAGCCCTCCATGCTGATTACTGGCTCTAGCATATTTTATCAGAGTATTCTAAGCACCCAAGGTATTAAAACCCTGAGAGAGATGTTTAAATAAAGTAATGAAGACAGTGATCCAATAATGAAGGCCTCCACGTACACACAGGCGAGAGGCAGTCAAGCCCAGAAGAGCAGTCCCCACGGATGCCCTGTAGTGACCTCCCTGCTGACCTGCAGAGACCACTGTCTCAAGGGGTGACAGACAATTTAGTCCTTTATCCTTTTGTCATTGAAAAAGACTCGATGGCCATAAATTCTAATCAAGTCAAACTGGATGGCAATTTGAAAAAAAAAATCTTATAATGTTTGTTTCTTGGAGAAAGATCACAGAAAGGGAAAGGAAAACAAATAGACTGTGTATTTCCTAACATGAAGGAACCACTGACCCAACTTTCAACCCTTTCCTAATAGTTCACAGATAAATGGCACTGAAAACACCCACCCAGACAAGTAATCCACTCAACTTCTGTTAAACCAGAAAGCAGTCACGGGATCGCAGGGGAAAAACCAGCTACATTTTTTTTTTTTTTACATACAGCACTTATAAATGGTGTTGTGTTTCCATCTCAGTTCAAGGTTCTGAGCTGTGTGTCCAGCTCATGGATAATGTAGCACGACTAGCAAACCAGCACAGCCACCCAGGGTAGCTGGCGCTTAAAGAAACGCAATCATGGGGTTTAACTTGAAACAATAAGAATTTTCCCAGGAGAAATACTATCAATAAATCATCTTTCAAATCTCAAAGATATACAGAGGAAATATTTAGGACACGTTTTATGAGGCCTACTTCTTCAGCTGAGAATACATAGGGAACTTTAGTACACATCTTTTCCCAGAGATAATATATTACTTTTATCTTTTCTGCAGCCATTTTCCTGACCAAGTTGTTGATGCCACCATTTGAATTTTAGCATCCCACTTGCTGAATGTGGGACACTGAATTCTTGATGGGTATAACTAAAAGTGAAGCACCACATTGACACGAGTGCTATAAATGTCACTGGAGAAACACAGCGACCCTTTCCCTTGGAGATTGCTTGCCAAAGGCCAGTTTGGGGAACGGTTTTCAGTATGTACATCACTAGTCACATATTCTATTTGGTGACTGGCCCTGGGTGGCATCATTCATTTGATCATGCAGCTCAAGCTCCATGAGACACAGCACCAGATTCTCTAATAATTCCCCCCACGTACAGCCTGTGCCACTCCATACTGTTTCCTGTGGCTCAGAGCTTAGCATAATGCGTTCATGAGCTGAAAATGGAGGTAGTTTTCTACAGGCTTTATAAGAATAAATAATGTACCACTTAATGTTATCACAGAGAACTACCTCACCACATGTCTCTCAATGAAATGTGGATTTATCTCTCTTAAGTGTACTTTGGTTTCCATGGCTGTTGAAGTTAAGCAAAACGTTACCTCTGATGTAATTACTTCATAAAACACAAGGGCCCTTTTCTGAACTTTCTACTTAGACTGGCATATGGCTTCTCGTTCCTCCTTCTGGCACTCTGAGTGGCTCAGAGCTCTGAAACATTCTGCACAGTATGTTTCCCTTTGGATGCTGTTAAGTGCAGAGATGCAATTTAAGGAGAAGCATAAAAAGCCCAATGGTTCCTGGAATTTCCTTTGTTTATCCATAGAGGGCATCAGTATTAGCCTTTCTCCTGCAGTTTGGGGCTGAAGATGCCATACTGTGAGAGAAACAGGTCTGTCCTCTAGACTGCTAATTTAAAGGAGACTCAGATGGGTGAATAAGCTTCAAAGAAATCCATTTATACTGAAATTTCAGATGGAATAAGAAAACCGAGTTCTTCTTATCCCCTGTTGTTGGGTAATGTCTCTCCATGACACTAAACACACCAAGATACACAGGATTTGTCCTGAGTTGTCCCTTTCACGGGAGAATTATGGGCTTCAACAACGTGAGGTACAGTACAGGCATGATGACTTGAAAGGGTAAATAGTAGAAAAATCCTTGTTTAGAGAAAAACTCTAAAAACCCATGAAGAACATAGTTACTTTTCATCAAATAAAGAATATATCAGAACTACTTCTAAACACAAGACATAAACATACACATATACATGCTAAAGAAAACAGCATATGCCTCTACACAAAATTGTGTTACCAAAGTCACTACAAAGTCTGGGAGAATTGTTTTAGAAAGTTTCAGTCCATTATGTAAACTAAAGTTTCCAATTCTGAGTGTAAGTAATACTCAAAAGTGAGAAAAGCAATGATCTTATTGACTGTAATTAAAAATAAAAACCTTGCAGAGCCACTGGGTATCCTTATCTCCATATACTTCTTACGATCTCTGTCTCATATTGTCTCCATTTTTTTTTCAAGTTTTCAAGACTGTTAAATCAACCAATTTCTTCTCTGCCTAATTGGAAACTGGGAAAGATTCATACTGTATTCCCAGTAGTCTAGGGATGAAAGACAAACAAGTAAACACAAAACAGTCCAGGATAGAGAATAGAGATCTCACTGGGTTCTCTCTCACAAAATGCAGATAGGTGCCTTCTGAAGTCCACTGTGGTTTCTAAATTAAACCATGAATCTTTAGTAGTTGACATTATATAAAGATTCCACTTATAATACTTTTTCAGGGAACTTTAAAAACAGTTTCTTTGACCCTCTTGGGTTTCTCAAAGCTCTCTTCACTACACATACATTGTCAGTATAAGTAGGATAAAACTGCACAGCAACTCTCACTATGGGCAAACCTAATACACATTCGAGAAGCCAGATCAGTCATCCATCCCTTCATTACTGCAATGGACAGATCACAAGTGGGAGATTCAAACTCAAGACTACAAAAAGTATTTACTTTTTGAAAAAAAAGAATGCACAAAAGATTTGGCTCAAACAATTTAGTCTTTGCAGTTGTGTTGAACTTGGGATTGGGCACATTCATAAAGCTGAAGTGCTCACTTTGTATATTCAAGTCACAGGGGCTTGGATGGGTTTTCTCTTCCTCTAATTTATAAATTTACCTGACTTGGTTGACTAGCCTTCTAAAGAAAATGAATGTCTGAGGGCATAACTTTTCACACAGATAAAAACTTAGGCTGCAACTAAATACTTCTTAGAGTGAAAATGCCAAACCCCAATGTCTAAGGTTAAAATTTTTATTTCAGAGGTAAAACCTTTTGAAGAGAAGATAATCACAGAATTTCTTAAGACTAGAATTTATTTACCTAATTAGGAATCTAAGTATAATTCTGTATTCTACCAATAGAAATGTAAGAAGAAAGTCTCTCTTCAATATCTTTCTAATGTTTGATTGAATACTTAAAATGAAAGACACACTCCTCTGTTAAAACCAGCTGAGAATTACTCAGCTCTCAAGGCTTTTCTGTCTATTAGTAAGATAAAAAATATTTTTAAACTAAATCCACAATCTTCACAAAATAGTCCCTGCAATGATCTTATTTTAACCGAAAGTTCAGGCCCATGTCTGCCTTTTAATCTGAGAGCAAGCAGTTCTCTGCATATGTTTATAGCAGGTTAGTATTTACACAGAAGTATGTACATGCAACGACACTTGAAAATAATTAAAAGCAAGTGTTTCAGGGCAATTGTCCTGAAGACCTAATGCCATTCTGAAGCATAAAATACTTCTAAAGCAGAGACATCTATCAACATCCACCACTCTGGCACACGCCTCCACAGCCGGCTCCCTCTCTGATTAGAGATCACAGTTGCTTGAGTTGGCTTACAGAGTGTCATCTGTTTGAATGACAGATGTCTTTGCTGAAGTGGCACTCTGTTTGTTCTTGTTTTGTTTATGAAACAAAGATCCCTGAAAGGTCCTGGGCTGTCTCCATGGCTAGCATAAGGCTATAGACATGTTTAAGGGAGGAGGGGCAGGGGACAGGGGACAGATGCAAAAGATCCTATTCTCCTCCTCCAGCCCTTTTCAAAGAAGAAATACTCATTCTGATGGTGATGACAAAATGTGTTTCTTTGAGCAATTCCTGTAGCCACCTTTGTTTACCTGGCATTGCACGATTTGTATTGACATTTTCAGTTCTCTCTCCTCTTCTGACTACAGATAATAACTCTTTACTCTCCTTCCCCTTAACAAAAGGCTGCAAAGCAACCCGAAACCGAGTCGATATTTATTCAATAAATGTTAACCAATTCTCGCAATGGAACTGATTTCCTGATTATTATTACCATTTTCTTTCTTTCTTTTCTTTCTTTCTTTTTTCCTCCCAAATAATTTACAGCCTGGGGAACGCAACACTATTTGACAAGCCAAAATGAACAGCAAATAAGTTCCTTGTTGGTAAAAGTTTGGAGGACATCCTCGGAGCTCGCTGAATAGCTCGGGTGCCTTTAGCACCTCTAAGATGCGAAGCTTCTCTTTAGCACTTACAAGAAAATTGAATGAACAACCGGGGGAAAGGGAGGGCTGGGGGGCTGGATTGCTCTTCCGGACAACATGGTAGGACTGAAATGAAATACCTAGACAGACTTACCGAAGAGCTTGCTGGGAGTGTCCTCGCTGTCATTTGATTCCACAGGCGCAAGCAGGGGCTCATCGAGCGCGCTGTCTGAAGTAGCCGCCTTGTCCTCACCTCTCAACTCCGCATTCATTTCACTCGGCACTGACAGCAAGGGCTTACTGACTTGTCCAGCTATCATTGGATCCTAGGATGGGGGGAAAGAGTGAAGGGGAGGAAAAAAGTGGCAGCTTTAGAGTGCGTGTCCTCTCTCTCCCTCTCCCTCTCTTCCACACACACACTCTCCCTCTCTCCTCTCTCTTATCTCTGCCTGCTCCCGCTGTTATTGCTGGCTGCAGTCAAGTGAAGAGCTATTACAGATTCGATGAGTTCTCCATTACTCCCCACCCTATTAAAGCTCAACTAGCATGTGAGAGATTCAGAAGGCTTCGGAGGGAAAAAGGAAGAAATAATAAAAAAATGAAAACTTCTTTGAAAGCAGCCTAACCAACACAGTTTAATTGTGGGATGTGCTTTTGTAGGAATGTTTTTACACCTTGTTCTGTCTTTAATGCAGTAAGAAAAAAAGAGAATGCTGGTTTGTACTCTAGCAAAGCACCTTTTTAGAAGGAGCACCCTATGGAGGAGTCAGTGACTATTTTAAGAAGCCTTCTCCCTGGGGGAGAAGCAATTAAACCCTATCCCAAGAGTAGAGAAAAGAGACAGGGAGAAAAGAGGCCTCCAGAAGCTTTCAGTGGAATAAAAGATATTTCTTATGTAAATTCTGTGAGCAGGCTTAGAAGTTGACTTCGCTGGTCCCCGATCTGGGACCAGAAGCTGACCCCAAACCAAAGGCACATTTTAAAGCAAACAATGCACATCAAAATATACAAAAATTGGTTTATATTTTTTTAAGCAAGTGGGAAAATACTTACAAAGTGTGTTCAATAATTCGGTTACCTAGAGCATCACACGCCCAGAGCATTAAAGAGAAACGAAACAAGAATCACCTCCAAAAGAAGCAAACTTTGCTCCCCAATAATTTAGAGCGGCTTTATCTTCCGCCCATTTAGGAGGGCATCCTAGGATGAGAAATGTTTTCCAAATGTAGCCTTTAGTCCACTAGCAGACTAAGATGCTAAGATTGCTTTGGCACAGATATCAGATGCAGAAGGAAAGGAAAGGCAAGAAGTGCCTGTTTTCGTGATCTGGGAGCTATTTATTGTCAAGTTCATGCCTAAATGGTTCCTGAACAGGAAACAGGTGACGCGCAGGAGCAGGTGGGGTGGCGTGCTCCAGTGCCCCATCATCACATTGGTTGTGATATGCCTGTGTGTTTTTTTTTTAAATGTATTCATGCCTGAAAAGTGAATTTGATATGACACATGATAATCTATGAAAATGTTAATCAATACAAATAGTTTAAGCTGTCATCAAATGCACTTCTTTAGTCAATACTCATAGCTCCGAAAACAATGTCACTGTCACCAGGGCTTAATTTGCACAGCACTTAAATATTGGACTCTGTGCATCAATGCACTTCTTCAAATACTGCAGGTAAACACATTTTCTCCCTATTTAAGGCTGAAGCACTCAGCACGCATTTAGCTGAGCCGAATCCTCCCTTTTGAATACCTTGATAGGTCCACTGGAGGGCAAAATTAATACTTAATTGAATCTCACAGTCATCAAAATAATCAATACTTTTTTATTATTTATTCTTTACAGTCTGTTGACTGTTTCAAACCTCTGAGGGAATGGTGGAAAGGATTCATGGCTTTGAAACACTGTCATTTAACAAGGTAATTTTCAGTGGGGCATTAGGGGTTGTGAAACATATAATAAAACAAAAATGGTGGCTTATAATAGGAAGAAAGAAAAGAATTATATTTCTGCCATCTAACAAAACAGGATAAATAAAAAAAGCAAGTGCAGAGAGAGCAAGAAAGGAGGGGGATGAGGAGAGAGAAAGACGGGCTTTTGAAGGGTTTTATCATATCAAGAGCAGAGCCAGGCTTTCATAATGCTGACATTTCTCATCCTGACAATCCTAAACAAGTGGAAAGGATGCGATCGCAGATATCATCTTTCATCACATTCCCTAGCCTAAGAACCGACATGACAGCTCCTCGGCCCTTTACACTGTTAATTACTAAATAAAATACTGCTCTCTGTCAACATCAGATTATTGCAGATATCAACCACAAACATTTCTCCATTGTTCCCCCTCTGAAATCATGATACCTACCTTGAACTCTTTAGAAAACAGATTAGGCTTGTCTCAGTATATTGTAAATATTTGAAATAGAATCAATGTAATCAATGTGGTCGATCCACAGTATTGTCAGTCTGAATTTACTAGTGATAGATTAGCATCTCAAGCATCGGGCTTGGTGGCTGGGTTTTAGAACACTTAGAACTTGGGGCTGGGGGGGAGGCTGACAGTGCAGAAAAGAGACATACAATTCTCAAATTTTCCCCAGATTTTATTTCCCCATACATTTACAGAAGATTGTGTGTGTAGATTGTCCAGATTTAGTGAGTAAGTGGGGTGGAGCAGGAGAGGAATTGTACTGCTTACCTCACAGGGTTTAGTGTCCTCACCACCAGAGCCCATGTTTAAATTCTAGAACATTCTTTTTACATCCGAAACTAGTGAATACTCAGTCCCTCTAACCTAAAGGAAGAGAAATGATTTGTGTCTTTCGAACACCCATTCTCTGTGGGTGCACGGACACCACTCATTTGAGTATTCTTGAAGGTGGTGTTAATGATAAACTTCTATTGAGAACACACATTCCGATGATAAACCACACGGGATTATTCATGTGTCAGTGAGTAGCTGGATGGACTTTGAAAGGAGTATTTCTTGCATTAGTTCTAAAGGGTCAAAACTGAATCCCGAATCCCACAGAAGAGCTCAAATGCAGCTGCTAAATTCAAGTGCACTTAAATCTGGCTGATGTGTGCAGAGCATGTCCTGACAGATGGTGTATATTCACTGGTCATTAGCTATTCTTCCTTAAATTACTTTTGTGTACCTCATTCATGGTTAGGTTCCCAACTAGTACCTCTCAGTGACATAAGCTTAGAAAATTCACCTTGTCATTCAAACACCTGATTTCACAAAACACATTACAATTTCTATGATGCAGCTGAATATATATATATATATATATATATATATATATATATATGCATGACAAGGTTAAACAGCAAACCCCTAGTGAGTCAGACAGCTTCGAATCACAGCTGCAGCCACTGGGAGGTCTACTTGAAAATGTGCCACAAGCAGTAACCACGGATTGCAGTCTGTGAGTGGTGGGGGAATGCCTCTTTTAAGTAGCACTCAGCCTGGAAGTTGTTCTCTCCCTGCAAAGTGCTATGGTGGTCTGTGAAATCTTTCCTACCAAGAGAACTCATGATTTTCCAATGTACACCTACACAGTCCCTTGTAGAAATGTAAGCGAAGAGTAACGTCAACATATACAAGGATCTCTGCAGCAGTAAACAGGAAAAGAAACAGATGGTGCTAATAAGAAGTAAAATAGAGATGATGAGACTCTTACATAAACCTTTGAAGTTATTACTACTGTAATAGAAGAGATTAAGACTTCACTTCAAGTTGGTTATCAACCCTGGTAGGAGAAAGTGGTCTAGTATTCAAGTGTTGAGAATACAAGAATAGTACATGACATGTATCGATACAGGGCACTCACAGGGGTCATTAGAGACCTGAGAACCCAAGACAGTGTTAAGAAGATGTAAGAAAGGTAATTTCTGACAACAAAATCTGAGGAAAAATTTTACCGCATCTTATAGTGAACAAAGGGACTGCTCTCAACATCTAAATGGCAGTGATTTTTAGAGGTGTCCTTCAGGCATTGTTAAAGAATAAAAGCACTCACTTAATGACTTTGCCCAACATATTCTTCAGTCATACTTGGTTTTACCCAAGCTAAGCAAGGTATTACTCACATTATGGGTGAGGAGCTAAAGTTCAGAGGGCCTGACTGACTTAAGCCAAAGGCATATAGCTACATTATAAGGCTGACTTCAAGCTCTGCTAGACTTCTCTTTTTATACTGCACAGTAGCCAATGAGTAAAAAATCCAGACTCATGGACTCAGTACCAGTGGATATCCCAGGGTTTGAATTACGAACTGAACAGTCAGCGAGACCACAATAGATGTGAAGCTTAAGTGTCCAATATCCAAAGTGGGTTGTGTATGGTATATTCTTTCCCACAGGATAGAAGACAGAACATTTTTTCTGGCAGATTCTGCTTGGGCAAAACACATGGATGATATAGTATAGGAGACAGGATGCCAGAGAATGTTCAGCTCAGTTGCACTCAGCATCCACCCAGGAAAACATAGCACACCATGCGTCTATCTCAAAAGTGAAAGGTTGGAGTGAAGCAGTATTTCCTAAAGTGCGTGTCACAAAAATCCTAGATAATCTATTACAAAAGAGTATCCCTAGTCAGGTGATGTGGCACACTCCTTTAATTCCAGCACTCAGGAGTCTGAGGCAGAGACTGAGGCAGAGACAGGTAGAGCTTTGTGAGACTGAAGCTAGGCTAGTCTATGTAACGAGATCTAGGTCACCTGGGCTAAAGGGAGACCCTGTGTCCAAAAAAGAGGAGAGACAGGGAGCTCTCTCAAAGGCTCAGTTTTGTGCATCCAACATATGGACATCCAGTATACATTCATATAGTTTAGTATGTACTAATTAAATATATTCTCAGGATACACTCATTTCTGCAATCCTTTTATGTGGTTTCACTAGCAGTGTGCTAGTGTATTTTTGTTATCAAAGCTTCAATAGAAGGGTTACAGGGCACTGTATCACAGCGAAGAATTTAATTTTTGCCTTTGCCAGGTTGCTAAAAATAATGCCAGATAAACAAAGATACAATAATTCAGCTCGAGACCTTCAATAATTTAACCAACACTAGTTTTGTAAGCACAATCGCTTTCATTTTCCTGTCAGAGAAACTAAAAGGAGTACGATTATGAACTCAGCAAAGCACCCGTGTCCAGTGACAGCCAGACAACGGGAACACGCACCTCTGTCAGCTGAAGTTGATCTAGGTCCAGCATATTTTGGGGCACAAACTAACTATGAAACTGACACAGCAGCTGTGGGGAAAATGTAAATAGCATAGGCATCCCTCAAAAACCCATGAAGAATCTCATTTGGTTGTATGATAAAATTACAACAGACTTCCTTTCAGAATTCACTAGAAATATATGTTGTAACGGAAAAAGTGCATTGCATTTTCCCACTCTTAAAATATGTTTCCATATTGGGGAGAAAGAATATTGAAACAAATTCAGATAGTCAATTTAAGATGCAAACATATCATATACAGATATTCTGTTAAAAACAAGCAAAGCACACAAAACTCAAAAGGAGTGTTGTACCCAGATGGTGTAAGAGATTCATAAGGAATCGCATGGAGACTCCCTCATTTAGAATTAATTACCCGTGGGTCCATGAACTAACCACTGCATGTTCCATCTTGGTTTCCATACCAACATGACTTTCTTCATATCCTGGGAGATACTGTGAGGCTCATGTGTGATAATATATGTGAGTATGTTTCAAAAGAATGGCTGTGCAGGTAGACTGTTTCCTACAAAACGGCTTCCCACATAAAGATTTTGACTTGGGTTTGTCTTCTCTCTGTGCTTTTGTTTGGAGTAGTCACTGAGTTACTGTAGTTGAAAAGGATCTCACTGCTTACTGTAGTATATCTTCCCTTAGTTAAAAAAAAGCCTCATTTCCAGGTACCTGCAAGGTTAGCCCAACTGTCATAGAGAGGACCTCCCTGGCTATTTCTCTTCCCTGAATGTAGATGCATCTTCTGATTAGACATTCCTCCTTCCCTTCTGGGCTGTGTCTTATGGCCAACAAAACCTAAAATATTTATCCTTTTTTTCCTTTTCAGGAAAAGTGTGTAGGGGGGCTGAGGAGATGGTCCAGTGATTTTCTAACCTGGATGTTTTTTCAAAGGACCCAGGTTCAGTTCCCAGTACCCCATTATGGCATCTAACAACCAATTGTAGCTATATAGTTCTAGGGGACCCAGCACCCTCTTTTAGCCTCCTCAGGCACTGTACACGTGAGTGCACTTACAAAGTGCTCAAACACATAAAATAAAAAGAATAAAATAAACAAAGTATGCAAACTCATCTTCCAGTCTTGGTTTGGCCAGCTGCTTTCATTGACAGCCATAACCCATGGCTAGCATTTAATCACAACGCCCATACCCTAGGCCCAGCCACTGTAAAGTAAGGCTACATCTCTGTTCTGTCTAGCAGTCCTTCATCCTGCATATCTATTTAGTATAATTTATATTAATTTGGTTAGAATTGATGCCTTCATGATCAGCATTAATGGAGGCTACAAATGTGTTTTCATTTTATTAAATTAGTTATATTGAAGATTTCCGTACTGACTAAAATATTTTGTAGTTATTCTTGTGTATTTAGAGCAAAGGACCTCCAACCTGACTCCAAACTCTCCCAAGGCCAGCCTTTGGTACTAGGACTATCAGTTGCCTGATGTTGAGTGAGAGAAATCTCTTGCTTCTAGAGCCCTGCCATATTTCCATTAATGAACCCTCTATTTGGGTTTCTTAGAGTCACCCGAAATGACAGATGACTGTAACATCATCACCACAATTACAGACAGGCTGAATGAACTACCAGGTGATGACTGGCATTTTAAAAATATCAGAATATATGAATGCTTTCAATCTGGGAGCATGTTTTCTTTATAGTCAATCAGTAAGGCTTTGGGCCATTGCTAAGTACTACTGTATCTACCAAAGAAAACCTAGTAGCCGTGTGTGCAAATTTTGGCTTAGGCTGTCTGCAACACAGCCCGGTATATTGATGATGATCCTCTGTGAGGTAAACAATGATTTGGGAGGCAGGCAAAAGTCATTGCATAGTTAGATAAGATCTGGAGCCCCATTTAGAAGATGTGTGGATGTTATTCCATTTGCCAGCCCCATTATCCCTCCCTTCAAGAGTTTATCTAGGGAATATTTGCTTAAGGTCAATGTCTACAATAGTCTGTAAAAGAAATCAGATTTACCTTTGTTGCCAGTGGTAAGCTTACATATGAGCCTAGTATAAGCACCCATATTTTGTCTGTTGGTTATACCTCAGAAATGTGAGTGATTCCCTTCTCACTTATCAGTGTTTGCCTAGAATTTCTGTCCTTTTTCAAGTACCACCAATGATGCTGATCCTCTAGAGGTGACTCCAGTTCTGGAGGAAAACACTAAGCATTTTCTATACGTAATTACAAATATGCAAATAAGGAAAGTGACCCATCAGCATGAATCTGTAGATTGAGGTAGCAATGTGGTGGTCACTCAATTAAGTCAGTCATTTCTAGACATCTATGAAGGACCTATCCACGGCCACAGTTGGACATACCTCAGGAACACCGCCTTGAACTTCTACAGCTTCTTTGCCCATTGGAAGTTAAATGACTGTATGGACAATGCTTCATGTCTATTTATCCAGGAAGAAAGGGAGACACTGGTATTGACAACCTAATAGCACTGTCCATTCGATTTCTACTGCTTGTGTAAAAGCATCAATAAGAGTTCAATCTGCTTCATCTGGATTGGGTCTTTTGGTAATGGGGTTATGCAGCAATATCGACACTGCACACACCTACCTTATATTCACACATTCTTCATAATCTTGTTGCTTCAAATAGGCATCAAGTCTTAATTAGAATATAAGTTTGAGGAAAGTGAATTTACATTTAACAATTTGAATGGACAGTTGCTCAGGAGTTACAAAAAGAGATCATTGGATTTCTGTTCTAACTAATGTTTACTGTCTAGTGTTTTTAAGATTTCCAGCAAAATTTCCAGCCAATGTCCGTGTGTGTGTGTGTACGTGTGTGTGCGTGCGTGTGTGTGTGTGTGTGTTATAAACATGTATAAACTTTTGCAAAGGTAATTGACAAAGTCAGTTCTCAGAACAGAAAGATCTGATCTGATCTTGAATTCCAGGATTTTCAGGCTGAGAACTGAGAAGTCTTAAGATTTTTAGAGAGTTATCTTCAGGACTTCAAAGGAAGGCAGAGACCAATCAAAGTGCTGCTTGGTATTTAAACCCATTTGGTTCCTGTCCTCGGTTTTGTATGGAATCCTTAGGACACTTGAAGACAGTTTTTCATAGTCCTGCCCATGCTGCAGTTTGCAAAGCATCACAGATGTTATAGTCATGTAGTTTTTCTATTGGTTCTCTTTTATCCTTTTAAAGCCAGGAGGTGAAGCTGAGATTTCCTGAGTATTAGAAGGCAGAACTCCCAATACTGAGCAATGTGTCTGATACAAAGTAGTTTCCCAATCACAATGCATTTTGATTGGTTCACTGTTACAAAGGAAGGGAGAGAGTGAGGGAGGGAGGAAAGTAAAGAAGGAGGAAGGAAGGAAGGAAGGAAGGAAGGAAGGAAGGAAGGAAGGAAGGAAGGAAGGAAGGAAGGAAGGAAGGAAGGGGCAGGAGAAGGGGAAGACAAAACGACAAAGAGAGAAGGAGGGGAGGGAGGAGGGGAGGAAGGAGGGAGCGGGGAATGAGAGAAGAGCTGCCTTTAAACTGGCCAGAGGATAAACTCAACAAAGCAAAGGCGGCTGAGGAGCAGCCCTGTGTGGTCAAGAGAAACAAGATCTTCTAGGCACTGTCTACCTGGGCTCTACCCAGAAGAAACTCCTCCTTCTACCTGGGACTTCCCATGAAACAAGCCTCCTCAGGGCCAGGCAGAGTTGTACATTCAAACACACCCAGCATATCTGAAGATTAGTTATATTACAAGTGTTCTAATTTTATTGTTTAGATATATACCTTTAATATGTGAGGATGTCTAATTTTATCTTCTCATTCTGAATGACAGATCATACAGGGATGAAGAAAAAACTTTTTCTTTACAAAATATCTGCTTGCTTGTAGTTTCAAATTTCCATACATAGAAAAAAAATCCAATCTGCCCTCTACTGACAGACTAATATTCCCAAAAGTCCAGTTCAAAACATCCCTGTGTCTGTAGTAGCTTCCGAGGGGCCCAAATTCCTGAGAAATATGCCAGGTTCTGAGCTAACTCTTTTCAGGTAGGACACCCAGCCATGCACTGCACACCCATAGAATATGCTGTTCGCATTCTGGTGATAGTCAAATTGTGAAGATGATTTTTGTGGCATGTGGCCATGAAGAACCCAGGGGCCACCGGGTTCACCTTGTACACAGACACCCCTTGGTCTACAATGAGCTCTCTGTTGTCAGCCTTCCTTGAGAAACTATTAACTCCCCACCTGCCAGTTCCATAGTGCCAGGAGTGATTGGCTGAACACTGGCTGGAGCCAGACAGCCCGTTCTCAGACCTGAGGTCACTCTCTGCTCTCTGAGGGGCTTCGGGCAGTGACTTACATCACTGAGCCTCTAGCTCCCAGAGAGGAAAATGGGGTAATAACAGCATATGCCTCATGGGATGAGTTTACAGATTAAATAAATAATTCAAATGGTGCTTAGACTAGGCTGACTGCCTAGTAATAAAAGGGATTTCTATATTGCTTGCTCTGTGCTCTTTGTTTACCGCCCTCTGACAAGGTGTGAAGCTTTGGGTATGTTTTCGAAGGGGAGCTCCTTAGCCTTCACGATATTTTCAAAGAGACTCTGATCCACTCCCTACCTATACACAAAAGTAAATCAGCCAGTGACCACTGCCTTTGTATCCTCCTACTCCAAACATTAGGCTGGTGTGGGACACATAATAAGCCCCCACTAAATAGGCATTGATTTTATTTGAAAAACAAAAACAAGAATCAATATCTATAAAAGATGGAAGAAAGGTCAAAAACCTGTTAGGTGTTTTAAAACTAAATTACTCCAAAGTCCTTTGAGAAAGAATTTGCTCAGTAAATCCTAAAGGTTTATTATTCTTAGGAATAAGTAACTGTCAGAGGGCTATAAATTCCATAGAATTTTATCTCTGGATTAAGACAGTATCTGGCTTTTAATTCTATTTTACAAGTTTGAGGTCCGCGCATTCTCTAAAGGAGCTCTCCTACTTCTGTGCAAAAGCCATTGCCTAATTGATTTCACTAACGTGTTTTCCTTCGTCTCCCCGCAGCCTGCCGCAGCTGCTGGAGACTCCTCATGCCTGCCAGAGCTGCACCCTCCCTCCTTGCAACCCAGATACCCACCCTCTTCTGCTTCCCCTCGGTCTACACACGGCAGTGTCCAGCCCTAGCAGTTCTCAGCCCTCCCTCTCCTGTAATCCACTCTCCTTTAATATTCCAAGGGTGACCCTTGACTGTCCTTTGAATGCTGCCCCAATTCAAAAGGCTTTTGAGCTTTTAAGAGGAGCAGAGATAACATAATTCCAAGGAGATGGGGGTGGGGAAGGAGGGAGGATGATTGGAAAGATTAGCTAAATCTTCTCTCTGGGCTCTCACAAATACATGAGCTGGGCAGTTTGTGGTTTTTATTGTTTGCCCCACCTCACTGACTATTTTTATTAATACCTATTAAAATATCTTGCAAATTTTTTTTTCCAATTCAACCTGTAAATAAAGACTTGGCTAAATATTTCTATTTAAAATTGAGGGCAGTTTAAAAATCAAGGTCTGCTTAAGACAAAACTGATGAAATCCAACAAATATCTGTTGACAGTTCCTTATGTGCACTGTGTTTGTTGTACTGGGGACTGCTGGGAATGAACAGATCAAGAAAGATTTGCTACCATTAAATTTTTTACCAGCTAGCAGACATCAGGAAAGCAAAAAGGAGTCCCCTTCAGCATGCCCAGTGTGCCCCAGAATATCTTGTTTCAGTTATAATGTTTTCTTGGTACTCTGTAAAATTCCGATAGAACGTTCCCCATCCATGAGACAGAGTCATGTGTACACACAGATGTACATTTGTTTGGTGCGGTGTTTTGGCATCATTCTGGTTGTTAATGACCATGTTATTCCACCCGGGGAACTTTAATCTTCTCTAGACTTAATTCTTTATTTTCAGGAGCTACTCTGCATCTGATGACCTACATTTCCTGTTCTGAATATCACACTGAAGCCAGATCTCTACCCTGTGGTGGTGCTGCCAGCTCTGATGATGGAACAGATGGAGCCTCCCAGTGACTGTTTGTCTCCAGTATTTATCAAGAGCTGTGGACTAAACACCTCTAGTCATCTACTATATTGCAGTCAGGCTGATGTATTGCCAAGTGGAAAACAGACATATTATAAGAAATTGGAAAGTCACTCTCATAAGAGCACATGGAACCAGATGTGCTAAAGTCTTTATGAACAATTACGACTTTTAGGTAAGGTTCAAAGGCTCCATTCCATTCCTCTATCATGAATTTGCTTAGAATTGAACAAAGACAACTTGAATTCAATGTGGACTGAATTATTCCAAATCTGAATATGTAAATTGGATCTGTGCCAGTGACACTAATGTATCAGTGTCCCAAAGAAGGCACAATTATCCCTGCTTGGAATTTGACCTGGGATACAACCTGCTATGTTCTGCTTCATGTGGCTTCTGCAGTGGATACTACATGCACATGTGCTTTGCCTGGAACATTTTCTATTTACCCCTATGAAGCAAATGAAAAACGGAATGCCATTTCTCCTTCTTTCTCAGTGACTTCTTCTAAGAGGGCCTGGGCGTTACTGTCCTCTGTACCTTTGAACAGGTGTTCCTTCTGAGATGTTCTACGGGACTCAGCTGTCTTCCAGACTTGCCCTTGGGCTTTGGATCTGTGTCACCTTTCCTTCATTACATCAAGCAGAATGCCAATCACATCTGTGCAATACCTTTTAACCAACAAGCAAGAAAACTTTTTGATTAACAATAAGCCATAAAGTAAATTCAAATTAGCATTTAGATAAATTCTCAAGTTTTTTAGTTAGAAACATACAGTCAATTACCCAAAAATCTAGTGGAAACAGATTTTGTTTCAAAAGAACTATTAGAATTTTTCTCCTTGTTTAATTTTGATATTGGTAGCATTTTCATGCTAGTCATTCCAAATATGCATTAAGTGAATCCTGCACATCACTCACTTATCTATGTGATGGGAACATAGCACTGACTGAAGCATGTAAAGGTCAGAGTCCTTTTCTGGATAAAATTACAGTGACAGGAATAATAAAAGATAAGTAAGTAATTAAATAAATAAAATGCTACATAGTAATAAATACTGTGTGCAAAAATAAAGTAGGAGACAGAGTAAAAACACACAAGGAGACAATTCTGTGAGCTATGCAATAGACCCTGCAAAGCATGCTGGTCCAGGCCCAGAGCCAAACCCCAAGAGGTTTGAGTCATTATATGAAGTGCCATAATATTTTCATTTGACCTCCACACATCCTATTGTTCTTTAAACAAATATTTATTATTATTTTTTTATTTGATGTGTGTTACTGGTTTTTCTGCATGTAAGCATACCACATGCATGCAATGCCTTTGAATGCCAGAAGAGCAGGGAATCCCCTGGAACTACAGTTATGGAGAATACTTAGTTGCCACATGGGTGCTGGAAACCAAGTTAAGGGAACCTCTGCAATAGCAACCAGTTCTCTTAATTGCTGAACCATCTCTCCAACCTGTCCACCACGTTCTTTAAATCAGCTAACTTGCTTAGAATACCCAGTTCAGTGTAAAGGCTATGCAAAGAGTCACCCTAAGTTGTTTAAGAAATAAGAAAAGCTTGTACAGACACATTTAACTCCTTTTTTTGTAAACATTTATTTGCTATTTGTGTGTGGGTGTGCCTGAACACATGTAAGCATGCCATGTTGCATGTATAGATTTCCATCATGTAAGATCCAGGGATGGTGGGATCTGGAGATCAAATTCAGGTCATCAAACTTGATGGTAAGTGCCTTTACCTGCTGAGTTAACTCTCTGGCCCTATAGACACATTTAAGAAAATGATTTTGATCTACAATCCGGTTGAATCTGTTAGCACAAGCCAGAGATATGGAAGTCCAACTGTGTATGAGGTACATGTTGCACACAGGAGAGGATCCTTGGGCAGAGATCTGAGTGCTTGAGGAGAAGGTCCTGTGGACATCACAGGAAGAAAGTGCTGTGACCTGGGAGCCTGTTGGGTGTCCTCTAGGGGACAGAGGCCAGGAGTGGCCAAGGACAAGCTCCTGTGGGGCTTCTGAGTCATGGCCACAGTGAGGATGGAATTTATCCAAGCCTGAGAGAAATCTCTTGAACTTGACTGTGCTGAGCAAGTCCTGTCAGGATCAAACTGACCTTTCACAAGCCTCCTTTGTAGGGATGTAAAAGTGGAATGGGAAACTCTTGGAAGTGTGGACACGAGATAAATTTTCATTAGAAACACAAGGCTGCAAACACCTACTGGGTAACATGAAAGCTGTCATTCTTTTGTTGTTGTTTTTGAGACAGTGTCAGTGTCTCCCTATAGCTTTAGCTGGCCTGGCACTGACTTGGTAGATTAGGCTATCTTCAGTCTCACTGATGTCCACCTGCCTCTGCCTCCAGAGTGCTGGGATTAAAAATGTACACCACACACCACACAAAGGTTGTTATTCTTGTGGAACCAGGAAAAGAATTCAATGAATCAAATCTTATGAAAACTCAAATTTAAGCCACATTAAAAAAATCTTACCCCATGGGGGCTGGAGTAATGGCTCAGTGGCTAAGAACACTAGCTGCTCTTGCATAGGACCCAGGTTGGGTTCCCAGTACCCAGCCAACTGAAACTTCAGTTCTAAGGTATCTAACACCCTCTTCTGACCTCTGTGAGCATTGCATGATGTGGTGCATTTACATCCATGGAGGCAATACACCCATACACAGAAAAATAATAAAATAAAAACAAATCTTATCCCAATATCCTTGAGATGAATTTAATTTCTCGTAAGGGATCAATCTGCTTCAGCCATCTTTCGAGAACCAGTATTGATCATTTCTTTCTTGCCACTTGAGCTCAACTTGGTCATTGTCAAAGTCTCCTGAGTACAGGGAGCCAGGGCAAGAAAGGAGAAAGTCCCTAAGGTCACTGAAGTCTAGTCTTGTTAACACTGGACTAGTTCTTGAGGCAGTCTTATAAAACACACAAACTCAGTTTAACATCTTTGAATATTTCCTCCAGCTAAAATAATACGTCTTTAAAGCTATGCGTGGGTCATGAAAATAGAACCAGGATCATAACCGAGGAGATAGAGGAGGATGAAATCTTAAAGGAAGGGCCTAAGGAGAGGATGATGGACTAAATGTGAAATGAGAACAGTACCAGAGCATGTCGGGAGGAAACTGGCAGCGGAGCAGAGGGCACAGGAAGGCCAGGGGAAGGGAAATGAAGTAGAACAAAGTATAATGCCATACGTGCATGAAAATGCTATAACAAAACTGACTACTTTGTATATGCTAACTTAAGAAATAAACCAGCTGGGCTGGGTGTGGTGGGGCACACCTTTAGTCTCTGCACCTGGATGCAGAACAGGTGAATTTCTGTGAGTTCATAGTCAACCTGGTCTACATAATGAGTTCTAGCCCAACTAGGGCTGTATAATGAGCCCCTGTCTCAGAAAAAAAAATGTCAAAAAATTACATGGATAGATTTTATATATATACACGCACATATTCAGCCAGATGGCTTGGTGGGTATAGATACTTGCTTGCCAAACCTGATTTCAGTCCCTGGGACTCATATAGTGGATGGACAGAATAGATTCCTGCAAGTTATCTTCTGACCTCTGTAAGTATGCCACCTGTCCCTGACTCCCACAATAGCTAATGTGTAAAATTTAAAATAAAAAAATAAAGTACTGTCTGTCATTTCGTAGTGAAGCTTAACAGCCATACGTGGCAGGGCTTGCCAGAGAGATAACATCCAAAGGGCTCTCCAGGCCTGACACCCTCCACCCAGTTAGTTACTGTTTTAGAAGGGACCTCTGGTCCCTTTAAGCAAGCCTCCTTTGTGAGGTCAAAAGCCCCATTTCAACTGTTAATGTCTCCAGGGACCTCAGCTAGGGACTCTGCTTTTAAGAGTCCTGTCAATATGCCTTTTCCTTGTGGTCATAGCAGCAAATGCTCAGTGGAAGTCCCAGCTTCAGTCTTGTCCTGTCCAATCATTCTGATATCTTCAGACCTGCACAGGCAATCCCAAGGAGGTTCCGTGTTCTTCATGATTCTTTCATCTATGATCATCAAACTCTGTGGAGTGGAACCATGTGCAGGAAGGAAGCCAAACAGAGTTTCTTGGGCCCCTTCTCAAACTTCCTGTCAGAATCTCAGAGAGGCTCTAAGAACTCTGAATGCGGAAAGCCCTGGCATACAGGTATAGGCCCAGGGTAGGTCCAGTGTTAACAGGACTAGACTTCAGTGATCTTAGAGATTCTCTCCCTCTTTACCTTGCTCACCTGTACTCAAGAGACTTTAGCAATAATCCTGGTAAAGCCAAATGGCAAGAAAGCAAATT
Organism: Eospalax fontanierii; assembly: GCA_035773235.1. Lineage (NCBI taxonomy): Eukaryota > Metazoa > Chordata > Mammalia > Rodentia > Spalacidae > Eospalax > Eospalax fontanierii. Next base: position 43,861,014 of record CM069539.1, on the reverse strand, counting down.
TCCTTGGCATCTAGAAGCATCCAAATAGATGAATTGAATATCCTTTTACAGCTTCCTCTCATTCATCCTCTAAGATGTAAAATTTGGATTCTTGAACTACTTAATTTACATTTTCTATATGTTTTAGACTTTTAGCCTTTCAAGCCTGCCATATTGCATTCTAGACTTTCTATATAGCTGCCTTGACTATAGAATTTACAGAAATTTCTGAAATTTATATGCATAGTTGCATATATATAAACCCATTGACATATATATATATATATTCTATATATTTTATGTTTTAGGCATCAGAGTGTATATGCAAGTCAATATCCTCTTTTTAATTTTTAATTAATTTTTGTGTGTACATGTATGTGCATGTGTGTTTGAGACAGGGTATCAAGTAGTCAAGCTGAATGAACTTGCAATCCTCTGGCTTTAGCCTCCTGAGTGCTGGACCACGGTCATGCACTATCATACTTAGCTAGTGCTTTTACAATTCACCTTTTCATTCAACAAATATCTGTTCCATGTCTATCATGCATTTTGCTAGGTTCTGCAGTAAAAAGCAGATCCAGCTTAGTTATAAAGACAGGGGCCATATTTACCCTAACATACTTTATTATAAATATGTTGTCAAAACTGAACATTACCTAAAATTGTGATTACAAGCCACTGAATAAACACTTGCTCAGGCAGATACAGTGTGATTTATTCAACCTTTTTCTAATCCCACAGTATTCTGGACAGAGATTTTAGAAATGAGATAGATATTCATGCATTAGACAATTTTAAGACAGTCTATTGAGGGGCAGGGAGAAGATATTAGAATTTCTACTAATTTCAGTTTTGTGTGATAGGTTGTAGTGGCAAAAACGTATAGCATAAAAGAACTATGAATACATAAATGTATATATAGTAAAAGCATGTTGCAAAATTATTTTCACTGATAAAATTAGGGTATCAAAAACCATGCAGTTTCTTGATTTAAAACATGTCAAATTACTCACACAAAAATAAAATTTTGACAGTTTTAAATATATTCTCAGGAGTGACATCACAGGTTTAAAGAGTGTGGACCACTGCCAAATTGCTTTCAAGATCAAATGTGGAAAATTTATGGTTCCAGTCCATGAGAAAGCTTCTCTTTTGCATTATATTTTTAAATTTTTTCAAATTTATTAGATGGAGAGTGGCATTCTATTAATGTTTTAATTTGCATCTGATTAGCAAGCTTAAATTTCAAGTTTACTGGTTAGTTGAGTTTCTTCTTGTATATTATTCACATCCTTAGCTTGTCTTTTATCGGGGGAATCTCAGTGTTTTTCCAGTTAAAAATGATACTGATATATATAAATAATCATTGATGAATTTAACAACTGACACTGCATTGAGCACAGAACCGTGTTAAAAATACATATTTTTCTTCTAAACCTTTCAACAACCGAGAACATTATCTTCCTCGTTTTATTGATGATATAATTGAGATTAATGCAGTTAAATAAAATGCAATTTACCAGTCTTTCTGATTTCAAACTCTGTGCATCCCAGAACCTTTTCGACAATTTGTTATAACCATTTTACTAATGTAAATTTTAAAATATCATAATACTTTGTCCAGTTATATTTATCTTTTATGTCTTATTCTCTTGCTTTTATGATTAGAGATCTCTCCGTCCTTGAAAAAATTACTTCGTTCTTTTTATTTTCTATGAGTTTTTTTTTTAAATATTTAAGCTCTCTGGAATTTATCTGAGTATACAGTGTTAACTGAAAATCTCATACTTATCCAGACAGTAGATTTTAGAATGCAATTGATAGAGTAACTTATTGGCACATTGTGTACTTTTTCTTGTCAAATCAAACTATGTTCTAATGGACTCTCAGGTCATACAGTGTTAAATGCTAATATATATTATATACATATATATATTATATATATAATTTATTTCACATATTATATAAATAAATGCAATTTGTGTATAATTAGATTAATATATTAATATATTATATTAATATATTGCATATTATGTAACATATCATGCCTGTATAATGTAATAGATATTAGGACAAAAATCCTCTGTATTCTATTCATTTTTTTCTAAAATTTCTTAAAAGAAAGTCAGACTCATTTCAATTTCTAAAATCAATGTAATTTCTATCACATTCAGTCCCATGCGAAAACCTTTCTGATTTCCACTAATTACATTTTCTCTATGATTGTCAATGAGTTGTGGCAAATTTCTTTGTATCTATTGTAGTTACTTTTGTTTTTAAATTTCTGATTGCTTTTTATTTGTTATACATGAAATCATTTTCCCCTTCAAAGTCAAGTTGTATATGGATATTATTCTTACTAGAGCAAAGGTAGCAAGTTTTCTTTAGTTTCTGTTAGGACCATATTCACTAGGGAAAAAATTTTTAAATAATTGACTGCCATAGTTCAGTAGGTGATCTTCCCTTGTGGCTGTGAGCTTCATAACCTCAGACTATCTCTGCACGTAGTGATAGTCTGAGTTCTTTAATCTCATTATTGAACTGAATTGATTTAGTTTTGGAATTTTATCTTTGTATTTGACTATTGAGGTGACAATCAGTTCATAATGTGAACGGGTCATGTTTCCTAGTTCTCTGTCTCCAGAATAATGTATGGAGCACAGTATTATCAGTCTTTAGAAAATAAATATTAGTCAAGTGGCCTGTATTAGGGGTCATTTTTCTTCTTTCTTTTTCCTTTTGGGGAGGCTTTCAGATCATTTTATAATTTGACTATGATATTACACTAATTTTAAAATTTCTATCATTTATATTTCCATGTAAACTCACCAGTTTAATCAAAATTTTCACGGACATCTGAATGAAATAATATAAAATAATCCTTCATCATTCCAACCTCTTTCCTGTGGAATGCAGTTCTCCTTCATTGTGCAGGCTCTTAGATTTTCATATTTGATGTTGCTGTTCCGATTCATCAATTGTAAATTTTATTCACTTTTCCTCTCAAGATAAATTAACTCTAAAATTTATCAGCATTTTAAACAAATCATTTGATTTCGATTTTTATTGCATCTTCCTTCCCAATGTCCTTGAACATCTTGATTCTCACACTTAATTAATTAATTTCTATTTTCTTTTAGAAAATAATGAGAGAATGGAAGGTCATAAATTTATTAGACAAAGCAAATTCTCATAATCGTTATTTAAATGTTTTCACTGATAGCAGATCTTGGGATTTTTGTTGTTATTCTTTGATTCAACAGTCATTTTAGAGAAGCTTTAATTTAGTGAAAGTCTAAAAGATTTTTATTGATAATTTAATTTTTCTTATTTCAGAGAATGTAATTGTTTTAGTTTCTGAGAGATATTTTCTTTTTTGCATCCTTTTTGAAGATCAGTTTTTGAAAATGTCCTATATATGTGTGAAAATGAAATATGTTCTAAACTTCGGCAAATTAAATATTTAAAATTGGGTTTCATTTGCTTATGTCATAATTTGCTTTGTTTTTTCTTTCTTAGTCTGAAGTCAATTGACTATGCTTTTATTTTTCAGATGCTAGTTTAAATCCATTTTTATTTCATTTCTAATGCTTTGTTCTTCACACAATATTAAATTTGTTATTTGATGTGCAATATTTCAGTAACTTCTCATCTGCATTTCCTGTCTGTAGAAATGTACTTTGTACTAGTTACTACTTCTTCATCTTGAATTCTACTTTGCACTGTTTGAGTTTTCACTGACAGATAATTTCCTACACTTTGATTTTAATATCTGTATAACATGTTTATTTTTTAAAATGTGTTTTTCTTTGTTTTATTTTTATCTCTGTAGCCACAGCTGGCCTTGAGCTTGCTATGCTATGTAAAACTAGGCTGAACTTTTATCTCCCAGAGAACCACCTGCCTCTGCCTCCTGAGTGCTGGGATTAAAGGTGTGTGTCACCATGCCGGGTCCTATAACATTTTATTTTAAATGGATTCCTCTTTCTCAAAATACCTATTTTGTGCGTTTGTGTGTGTGTGTGTGTGCATGTGTGTGTAAGGTTTCAGTTATAGCATCTTACATGGAAATTTAAAACATTTATGCTTAGGGAGCTAATCATTATCCTGATCTTATTTTGATTATCTCAGCTTTTACTCAATTATTTCTCATTTTATTATTATTTTAATTTTTAATTATAGTGATTATTCTTTCTTTTTATCATAGGGTTATTTTTTAGTTTTTTGCTTCTTTTATGTGTGCGTGTGTGTGTGTGTGCATGTGTGTGTGTTTTATTGGTCTTTGCCATTTTGCCAGAAGCTGAAAATTTTACATCTTGCTTTTAGCCAATTTACCAACTATTAAAAGATTAAAATATAAATCTACATACTAATATATATTAGCTTTTAGCTTTTAATTATCATAGTTAAGAATATAATGGAATTCTTTACATAGTTCTCTGTTTCTTTTAAAGGAATGGATTTAACTAGGCATGGTGCCACATACCCATAATCCCAGTATTCGGAAGGCAGAACGACAGAGAGCTTCAGGTTAGCCTGGGAATATACTGAGTCCATGTCTCAAAAACAGCAGCAACAACAAAACCAAACAAAAATAAAGTACAGGAAGTGGTTTATAAAGCTGTACATAGCATGACTGCCAACGCAGACTTCACTCTATGTCTTCAATTTAGAATTCCATACTAAATACTATAACAAAATATTTTATACTCTGAACCCTTCTCTTTCAAACTTTTTCTTTCAATTGGATCCAATTCTCTAATTAAATCTAGAATAATAGTCCAGTACACTCTGGGCTGATTTGCCTTTAAATACAGCTGACATTCCACGACTTCATGACAACCCCTTTCTTCATCTTATTAGCCTTTTGCTCATGTTTGAAGGAAGATCATGTAACAATAAGTTACTTGACTCCTTGTCTCTTTGATGATGTATTTCTCCTCCTTCTCTGCTCACAGGATATCTTAGCTGACTAAATTCCTTCTACTGCTGCTTTCAGCTCAAACTTTTCAGAGGCTATTTAAGCAGCTACTGAAATTATTTTCTAAATGAGGATATTTTGAAACTAACTTGATTGTTGTTCCATTCAAATTACCTTTTTGTGTCCAGGTTCATGCTTATAAAATTATTGTTTCTCTTTGTTATTAGAAAAGAAGTCCAAGTATCTTTAGAGTGAGTATTTTTTCATTGATTTCTTTAGAACTGAGAACCTCCACTGTTTTAACTTCTCAGAATGCCCTTCCACACAATCATTTTTAATTTAAATTTAAATTATTTTAAATTCTTTCTGTCTCATCTTTAGGAAGCCTAGGACTGCTACCAACTCTTTCTTCAGCAACTGTATCTCTCTTTATTTAAGCTCCTTTGGCCCAGTTTCTGTGGTTGGCCATACATTGATAACTTGCCAGTATAAAGCCAATATTTTGATTCTCTAATGTTTATTTTCCTCGTGTTGATCTGCTGTTGAAATGCTTTCGTATTTCAGGGACCCTCCCCGACTTTGCTGTCTTTCCTCTTAGCCTCTTTTCCTATTAGGATTTGTTTCTGATTCCATGCCAGGATGGTCATGGGTTCTTTTAAGTATACCAATGAATTTTCTCAAGGCTTCTGTGTCTTAGCATAAGTCATATTTATAGGCTTTCTGTTTCATAAAGTTCATAACAGTGCTTATTATCTTTCTTTATATTGCTCTAATATTGCCTATTTAAATCTATCTACCCAAAGAAAGTTATCCAGAGTATTATTTATTAAGCCAAAGGGAACTGAGATATGCTTTACAGAAATTCACTCTAAGTGTACACCAAATGTCTCTCAGATCCTCTGTGAGTACAGGATGCTACACAGAACTCCTGGCACCACTTTCAGTGTCTTCCACGGCAAAGTTCCTGTGTTAGGACAAAGTGGGCAGTTGCCTTCTACCTTTAGCACTATGCTGTGATAATACCGAATCATGGCTGCTTATAAAAGGTTAAAAAGAGGGTCAAAAGTTACATTTCTGACCAAGTTGACTCAAAATAGGTTACTTCATGAGGGAAAACATGACTAACATAGTTTCTCAGGCAATTTTTCCCAAGCAACCATTCTCAACGCAGTTTTGGAATACCTGAGCATCCTACAATCTCTTGAAGGTATCAGGAGGGCCAAAAACCTTTGCTCATAAGGCAATTTTATCATCCTCAGTCTTTTATAATTATACCAAAATATCATTTACATTCCCACTGTGTTGACTTTTGCACTCATAATACAAAACAATGGTAGATAAATTTGCTGGTATCTTGGTACGAATCATAACCACTGCGTTCAATGCCACTTGTAGTTCTCGTGAACTCACAGTGAAATTTAGAAAGAAACAAGCAGCCAGTTTCAGTCTGAAAATTCTCAATGGCGTGGTGTCGATATTCATTGTGCTGAGTTGCATCCTTGAGTACAGTTTTTGAAGTATTCTGTGCTACGAACTGGGGTGGATACATGAAGTAGCTTGGCTACATGCCAAAACATAAGAATTGTTTCAGTGTTTTCGGAAAAAGCTTTTCTGTGTAAGCTGCATACATGGAAAACTATGATAACCCATAGTTTTTCTCTTTAAAACACAAATATATATATGTATTTGTCAAGCAAACGCTTTGTAGAAAATGAGTGAAGTGAGCCTGTAAACCACAAAAGGAACAACTGAAAATATTTGTGGTTGGTCACACACAGAAAAGATCTTTCAGAAAAGAAAACGTAGAACTTTGGGAAACCTGATCATCACCAAAAGTTTGACAATTTCCCACCCTTCAAGGCTTTTCGGGTACAGTCATTGGTGACATCACCAATTATGATTTTTCATACTGTACAATGAACCAGCTCTGGAAGGAGATGCACAAAGGATCATCATGTTGAACAGTTATGCACAAAGATCCATCCAAAGTTCAAAACACATGAAAGGGCTATAATGCAACGAGTCCACACAGTTAGTAATATGTAGGGTTTTTATTAATATGTGGATTTTTTCTCAGGCAGGGTCTTCCTGTAGCCTCTACTAACCTGGAACTCACTATGTGGACCAGACTGGCTTCCATCTCACAGAGATCTGCCTGCTTCTGTCTTTTGAGTGCTGGGACTAAAGGCATGTACCCTCATGACTCACGGTTTTGAGTCTACACAGTAACTAAGATTTCTACCACTTACTACATTTGACAGATTTTAGTGTGTTGTCAAAAAATAACTAGAATTACCCAAAACACTATTAAAATATTGGTTTCTTATTCAAATGTATTTCTCCATGACTCTCAATTTCTTCACAAATTTCACACAAGGAAACATATCGCAACAGAATAAGTGGAGATATAGGTAAGTATAAGACTTCAATTGTCTTCTAGAAATGGCTATTAAAGAGATTTATCAATGTCTAAAATATCACTTTTCTAAATGATTCTATGTGAAAGTATGGTTTTTAATAAAAATAATTGTTAGTGTATAATAAGTTTACTATTACTTTAAAGTGCATCAAGATATGTCAAAATTAATTCCCTCAGTTTGTAATTCTTGTTCTATAAATGGATACTGTCCAGATAAATGAAAACTTTTGCAATCTTCAACAATTTTATGTAGCATAGTGTGCAGTGGACGAGATGATTGAGTCAGTAAAGTACAAGCAAATGCAAGGACCCCAGTTCAAGCCCAGAAGCTGTGTTAGAAAAAAATGCTAGTTTGGCAGTGTGCGCAGAAGGCAGAAAAGCCCCTGGGGCTCACTAACCTGTCAGTCTAGCTTAGTGGGTGAGTTCCAGGCCAGCGAGAGATCCTGACTGAAAGAAAAGGCAGAGAGCATTTGAGGAACAACACCCAAGACGGTTCTCTGGTTTCCACATGCATGCACAGATGTGTACTTTCACACATACAAACATAAACACATGAAAAAAGACAGAAATGAATGAATGCATGAAAGAATACAGTGTGGTTCTGAGATTAAAATCTTTGGGAACTACTGCGCTGTTTTATGCAGTTTTTTAAATTTCAAAACAAGAAAACAGCAAAGGAAAAACAGTGTTCTACTTCCTGTGTATCATAGATGCACCAGCCCGAGTTTTCACTCAGCCATCATCGATAGTGAAGCTGATAAATGCTCATCTCAAACCTGCACAACACACAGAGAGAAATAATAGTCTTCTGTAGGGATTTTGTAAATTTTCATATTTTTATTCTTTAATTATTATAGCAAAAATGGATAAAATTTCCTTTTAAAAATATGAGATATAATTTAAATGTCACTAAATTCAGTACTTTAATGCAAGCCATGGAATACAGTGATTTTCAGCATATTCACAAAAGTGTGCAATTGTCACCCCTTTGTATATTTCAACACTTCAAAGAGAAACTCTATAACTTTAAGCCTCTTATCTCCCCACCCCAAAAGCAAAGAAGCCAATATTTCTGTATCTGTAGATTTGCCTGTTCTGGACATTTTATGCAAATGGAATCATGCAATGTGTGACTTTTTAATGTCTTATTTGGCTTAGCTTCAAGATTCATAAAGAGCATTTTCTCAAGCCATTAGTCAATCAACAGTGACTTTGGTTATTTCTCCTTTGTCTATTCTAAATATCTTTGATCATCATTCAAGTAGTTTTATATTTTCTAATAAAGACGCTCAACTGGATAATTTTTGGGTCATTGAGAGTTATATGTTTAAATTTTATTACTACTTGTAAGGGAGTTTATTTATAAACTCTAGATGGTGTTTGCAAAATAAATTTATAAAGGTAAAATGAAGACAGCAACTATTGACTTGGAATCATCAGCTGTGAACATTCAAATTAACAAAGCTTCTTATCAATTGCCAACAATTTATTTATAGATATCCTGTTCATTATTCAAATTATATATGTTAATGAGCAGTGACAATATAAAATTGATATCTGAACATCTGTTAACACATTTTACCATATAAAGAATAATTTATTCTGCTAAATGTAGTAAATAATAGAATAACCTCAACTTTGCTATTTCAGGTTTCCATGATGATCTTTTCACTCATCTTGTTTCTAGTGAAAATAATGATATAACCTAAAAATGATGAAACATTACAAAAAGTGGACTGAAGAAAACAGATTATTTGTAAGTTTTAGAAAGAATGTAAAACAATTGGAGTATCAGTGATTAGTAATGGTTTGGGACTTCTACAGAAATGCATTCCCCAAGCACGGACCACTGTGCTGCAGGTGATGGTTGATTCATGCCAGGATGTTAGTCTGTTACCTTCTGAGAGAGAATCACATGAAAGAACTGCACATAGCTTGGAAAAGAGAGGTCACGTTTGAGTACAGTGCTCTTCAGTTTAAATGGGAAGTAGAAGAGAAATACTGTTTTTGACTGTATATAATGTTGAAAAGTTTAACCGCTGGAACAGAAAAGACATTGACTTTAGTGTATCACACTTTACAAGTTGAGTGCTTGCTTTCCACTAGCGGTAAGTAAAATCTGCAATTCTAGTTAGTCAAGGACCAGGTTGGCAGGAGACAGTACCAACCTCTATTTGGAGGAATGAAACAGCACCCAGGGGGAGCCTGTATGTGATGGTTTATCTTGGTTGTCACCTTGGCTAGATCTAGAATTAATTGAGATAAAAGGCGCTGGACACCTATGAGAGGTTTCTTGATCAGGTTATTTCAAGTAGGAAGACCCATAAATGTAAGTGTCGCCTTCTGGTGGCAGCCCAGATAAATAGAAATCTGAAGGGAAAGCTTTGCTTTTTCCCTCAATGATCTCCCATCTCTAGTTAGTTCGTCCACCCTGTTTGTGAGTCCCTCCACCCTGTTGCTGCTACCACAACTGCTACATTCCTTTGCCAGACTCAGAATCCTGTATCTTCTGGCTACTCACATAAACTGAAGACCAGTGGTTCTCCAGGAATTAGCTCTAGATTAGGACTGCTGGGGCAGCCAGTCTTATAGACTGAGGAGCTGCTGAGTTGTCAGCCTCTACAGTGTGAAGACAGTCATTGTTGGAGTACTAAGCTGTATAGTACAAGACAATCTAATAAGTTCCATATATATATATATATATATATATATATATATGTATATGTATATGTATATATATTCGATCAATTCTGCTCTTCAAGAGAGAACCCTAACTAATATAGGTGCTCACTGTGTTAGACTGTTAGATAACACTTATAAAAACACTATGAAACAAAGGAAAAGGAAAGGACTTTTCAGCAGAGCATGAGCTAATGAATGTTTGGGGAAGCTACCAAGTGTGAGAAATCTCACCTTACGTAAGACACTAAAGTAAATTCACATAGAACGAAGAGTTAAACACAGAAAATAAGACTATAAAAACTAAAATTGTGGAAAGTAGCTAGTTTTGGAATTGGAAGTTGTTTTCTAAGCATAGGGAATAATTTTCTCAGCATTGGGCAGTAGAAGAAATCACAAAGAATATCAACATGTACAGCACAGTTGAACATCTATGTGTCAAAAACTTCATAAACAATGAAGAACGAAAGTCAACCTGGGGTGAATAACTTCAGTGGACTAGACATACAATGGGTTAATTTTCCATTGCAAATTGTAAAGGGAGACTCAATAACAATATGTAATGATAAAAATTGCACTGATAAGGTGTAGAAAAAGAAATTGTACATCAACTGATTGGTATTGAAAAAAATACAAGTTAAAGCCAAAATTTGACATTTTTTCCTCTTAAATTAGCGTATATCATTTTGATGTATTATTTTTGTTTATAATTGTGTTACAACTGATTTTCCCAGTTACCTCTACAAGAACATATAAAAGTAATAGGACTGAGAAGTACAAACTCATCTTCAAAAAACCGTGAAGGTTGGGCCTGGAGAGATGGCTCAGTGGTTAAGAGCACTGGCTGCTCTTGCAGAGGACCTGGGTTTGATTCCCAGCATTCACACGGTGCCTAACAACCATCCCTAACTCCAGTTCTAGGGAATCTGATGCCCTCTTCTGACCTGTGTGGGCATCGCATAAATGGTGCACCTACATAAATGCAAGTGACACCCTCATGCACATAAAATAAAAAGAATAAATACAATATTTAAAAAATGTGAAGGTATCTGAAACTTTGAACTACAGATAATGAAGATATGATGGGGAAGGAAATACATACAACAAAAACCGGCCAATGCCAGCTCAAACCACCCCCAGGGCACCCTTCTCCGTGAGAGGTAAAGAGCACACGTGAGGCAAAGCCAGCCTGCAGCACTTTTCAACACCAGGTCCAGAGGCCAAGCACTAAAAAGGAAAGGAATCTTCTCAAAATCTGTTTTGACTTTAATGAGGAAAAAGAATCACATAGACAAAGACAAATTGTATCTTCAAGAAGGGTTCTGTGGTTAATACGAAGTAGGAAGGAGAATTCTGAACTGTCAGCATGTGTGCTACCCTGAAGTGCCAGGCCAAAACCTAAACAATCACCCTCACATCCCAATCCTAGAGTTTAAAAACTGTCATAGAACATAATACTGACAGTCACCACCTCTACCATCTGCCCACGTGTATGTACGTGTACACAGGTCCATAAACACAACCTTTTCTGTTGCATTTTTCTTGAATGCCATGAAGTTCTACGTTCCTAAATCAATAATTCTACAAGGAGCTAACTTTTGATTCATATAATACTAATAATAACAGATTAAGAAAGATATGAAGGAGACAAATACAAAGAAGTCTCAAAAGAATATTCACCAGAAAACCTTTGCCACAAGGCAGTTTAAAGAACAGCCACAAGACAATTGAAAGGCAAGTTTAAAAGTAATGGAACAATAACCTACAGCAAGAATAGAAAGCAGAGATTCATGGAAGATAAATTTCCTGAGATAAAATAGAAGTTAACTGAGCTCAGGATTAAAGAAAAAAATCACAAAAATAAAGACAACATTGGAAAGATAGTCACTGACGAACTATAGTAAATTGAGGGAATTCAAACAAAGTCAAAAATAAAGTAAAAGAAAAGGATTAAATGACTTGATAACTGAGGAATCTATTCAGGTATTCTCAGTGAAAACCAGAAGAAGGGATTTGAAACACTGAGGAAAACAGAGTATGCTTTAGAAGAATGTTAGAAAAATAAAAGGGGCCTCGTGTCTAGAGTTTAGAAGTGTCATTCTCCCTCAGGAAAAACTGGCACAGACCGGTGATATCAAGATAACTCAAGGGAGAAAAGAAAGGAGGAAGGAAAAGTGGTCAGGAAAGAGTTTTTTCCTTTATCAATGTCTGGAATTGAATTTTTATTTTGGCTATATATATAGAATTTGACCAAAATATTCTGACAAAGCAGAACTCAGCAAGAAAAAACGAACTCAGGCCTTGAAGGGATTAAAGTCCCCGTGTTCCCAGCACACAGGCATAAGGATATGCATTTTGAATAGAAATATGAAACTTAATAGCTTTATTTATTTAATATCTTCATACTAAAGATAATTTTAAACCATACATTAGGGTTCAAGACAAAAATAAGATTAAAATTTAGTAGTGCTTCGTCCAGTGATAAACTACCCGCTTTAAACGAAAATCCGTATCTTTTGTTATATCGAGAGAGAAAGCGTTAAATAAAACAAAAAACATCAGTCATAGCATCATATAATCTTGTCATAAGTTTATTGAGAGACTGAAATACTAGTTCTCCTGCTCAGTACCCACACTTAACCCCCAAATTTAATCTGTCCCATTTCCCCCTTGTGACTTTGTAGCCTGTCTTCCCACAACCCCCGAGTACTAGTGCAAACAACTTTCACTCTTACTCCATCTAATTAATCGTTCTTTCTTCATCCAACATGATTTTTTTTGGATAGCAAGTGTGATAAGATCACTAATCTCTCCAATGAACAGATTACATTCTTCCTTAAGACTTTGAGAAGCGTCCTGTGGTTTTGAGGACACCGAGTAAACAACACGCTCTAGCCTCCACACCTCTCATCTTCAGCTTCTCCAACTCTTTCATGAACGCAGGTGTGTTTTTCAGTTCCTCCGTAAAGCTCGAATCTTCACCCTGTGCTCAGGCTCTTCTGTCCCTCCCTCCCCCAGCATCACTGCGGCCCATAGGTGTCTCCCACTCTCATGTTTAAAAATCCTTTCTTAGGGAAGGCTGTGTCTGGTCACTGCTCCTCTTTCTTTCAATACCTGTACAATTAATACACACACACACACACACACACACACACAGAAATAGAAGAGTAGGGAGAAAATTAGGAAGCAAGAGAATGGGAACAAAGAAGGAAAAAGGAAAGAAATTATAATTCTGTACTAAAATGAGTCCCTTGTTGGATAACTTACCAGGGATCTGTTGTAGGCATGGTGATCTGACAAGGACCATAATGAATATTTCCTTTCCCATAAGATAGAGCTGTGATGCAAACTCTTGAATTTTCACTTTTCATTTTTGGAACTGTTTCAAGAAGAGGAACATCAAAGCCTCTCCTCATCCATCATAGATTACTCTACTAAGGCCTTTCAAAGAGTATGGGAATCAATGCACTCTGATTCAAGAGATCTGAACTCAAGAACTACCTTTTAACAAGCTGATGCTTCTGGACCTTGACCTTTAAGACACTGTGAACACCTATGGCAGGATAGAATATTATATACACCATGACTTAAAAGAGCTACAGATAGATAAGAGGATCAAAAATATTTTTTAACACATTAAACATCATTAGTCATCAGGGTAACAGAAATTAAAACTGCATTGAGGCCCTACCTCACTATAGTCAGAAGGCTCCTCAAGAAGACAGAATAACAAATGCCGGTGAGGGATTGAGGAAGGAAACTCTTAGCTTCTATTGGTGAAGCCTCTAGTGCACTGAAGTCAGTGTGGAGGTTTCTCAAAAAGTTAAAGATGGAAATACCATGTGACCCAGCTCTACTACTATTGGGCAAAACCCAAAGGACTTTATATCCTACCACTGAGACAACTGGACATCCGTGTTATATTAAGTACTGCTTTATTCACAATGGCAAGGAAATGGAATCTGCCTAAATGCCCATCAGCGGATGAATGGACAACAAGCTGTGGTGTAGACACACATGGAATTCATCCATCCACAAAGAAAAACTGAAATTCCCGGGAAAATGGAAGGAACTGAAAATATATATCAAGGCAACTCAGGCTCAAAAATGACAACCACAAACACTGCATGTTCTCTCACGTGTGCATTCTAGCTTTGAACTTTTATACTGCATTTACGTGGGAGCAAGAGTGTGTAGAGTTGAGGAAGGCAGAAGGGAAAACATTCAGGGGAGATGGGTGGTGGGTGAAAGAATGCATGCGAGACAGAATGATAGGGGAGCCTGGATGGAATGGTTTAAGGAGGGGAACAGGGACGTGAAGAAGGTGGGAAAGTCAGCCATATCTACCAGTGTATGAAAAAACCATAAGGAAATCTGATACTGGATAATAAAAAATAAAGTAAAATGGAGTCTGGACACAGGTACTGTCTGTGGGTGGATAAAGCTGCTCTCAGAAAGAACAGGTTGTTAAAAACATCCTAGTGCCAAACATGAGCTATCTCATTATGAGCTGCTGGTAAAAGAACTGCCTCAAACAATACGGCAATTGCCACTACTGTTGGTTGCCCACCAGAATTAAGTGGCAATATTCTGTGGTTGAAGATGCTCTACCCCTTGTTTGTAGAACATATAGAAATCCATCTGGCACTTTGTTGGGCTGTGCACCTCGCAGTGCCCAAAGCTGCTAGTCTGGCAGCTGGTGGTGAATTGTCATCACAATCCTACTCAGGTGTGCACCTGTTTGCAACAATATTGACTGGCCAGGAAAGACAATCCCACTGGTGTAACAGTGGGAAATTTGTTACAGGATTAACTAAACCATTCTCTAATTGGATTTGATGCCCACTCTACTGGTCTACTTTCTACTTCCTTGGTCTCTACACACATGCCCCCAGTGATGACAATTTGTCACAGCATCTTTAGCAACTGAGCATTGCCATCTGTTTTTTGTGGGCACCTCATCTGTGCTGTGCATTTAGACACATGGAGTTTCATATCTCTCTAACTTACTGGCTTTGTGACATTCTATTATCAATTTCTCAGAGCCTACAATTTTCTCATTCATTTCAAAAGTTGGGTTATAATGTGTGCATCACACACTCACTCTAAAGATTAGGATGGCGGTTGCTAGGTCAGCCCAGTGGCAGCACTTCTCACATTGCAAAGATCCAAGATGGAATCCTACTTTTTTGCTGTGGTTCTGAGACTCCTAAAAGCTGCCCGTGCCCCCTGATAGTCTGTGTGCTTCAGAATGGTGCATTCGACCCCAAATCATCAACAGTCAGCTGCTCAGCTTCTGTCATGGTTATTGGTAGGAAAAGGATCTAGGCAGTTAGAGATCATGAGAAAGACAAATGGTAAATATAAAGTGCAAAGTTAAATTATACACTTTCCTATCATGCACCACAGTGATACCGTCAGCTTCATCAGGGAATAAATGAGCCGTGGGAAAATAAAAATACTTCCTGTTCTTGAGAACATACTCTGGTAGCTGCTGTCACAGAACAATCCTCCTTTCCCTGAAGGGCATGGCAATTGAAATGAAAGAGATAACTAGACCTTAGTGAGAAAAGTCCTTTTTTATAAACATCCCCAGGAATACTACTAAATGCCTTATTTAAACATTGTACAATTCATACGCCAGGGGTTGAGGTTTTTGCACTCAAGATTAACATTTCTATAGCATCTCTGAAAAGCATAAGAACAGAAACATGATCATTCTGTGAGTATGCTAATGTTTTCCTGTCAGAATGACTCTCAGTGCTCTGAATCTTATGTTCATATAGTTACAAGTAGACAACTGAGCATTAGCCCTCACTGGAGTTTGCTGACCAAACCCTTTAAACATATACATTAAAATGCAGGGCAGGAAGAAAACTAGCTGGTCCCATGGCTTGAGCTTAAGAGAACATTGGGAACGGGTTATTTGTGTTCCGTGATATCACCTTTTAGATTTGTGCCCTGTCCCCGCTCTATGTCCTCCTTTGCCTATGGTACTTTTACCCACCAGAAACCTACTCAAAGTCAAAATCTGAGGTTCATTTGCATTCAAATATAGAAGCATAAAACCAGATCTAGTTCCTGTTTCTCATATAGGCCTGAGACCCATCATACAGTACTAAGCTGTGTGCCTCAGCTTGGGCTGGATGTGGGCATGTTAGTACTCTGTGAGACAGCAGAGCTCATAGAGAAACGAAAAGCTAATGGATTGATAGAAGGAACAACTCACAAATATTTTCCCCAAATAATAACTGTAGACTTGGGCAAGTGTATCAAAACAGCTATTTCAGTGCTCTGGAAACTGATGGAATGCTCAAGTTGAACAGATAAGCACTTATTAAGAGAAAAAAACTCATCAACCAAGATGGGGAAATCTACTGGCTTCAGATACTTGAGCCCAATCTCTGGCCAGCTGCTGGGTTATGGAGGAGCAGACTCCTAAGAATTGCCTTGAAGTATGAACTAGGGGTGGGAGGGAACGATCAGGAGTGTGGCCATAGGTTGTCAAGGGAGTGAACGGCAAAAACTTTACCAAACAAGTTAATAAACCAATAATTTTAAAACCAGAAATGAAAATAATCTTTTAGGAGAGAAGATCAGAATTCAGAATTGGTGCCATATAGCATCTAGAAATATCCCACATTAGACATAAAATTATGAGTTCATGTGAAGAAACAGAAAAGTGCTACCCACATGGAAGGGGGTGGAAAGCAGGTTAGGATAAATTTCCCTGAGTGTTCTCAGATTTCATAATCATCAGACAGCTTCAGCGCAGACATTCAAAGAACTAAAGGAATTATAGTTAATAATAGGAAGAAAATATCATGACCAGGATAAAAATAAGGACCTCAATAAAGACGTGGACATTGTGTTGTAAAACCAATTGGAGATTCTAGTGATAAAATTTCAATTCAATGACTCAAAAGTGAGTATCAGAGCAGAATTTATTTGTGTGTAAATTTGAAGAACTTAGCCTAGAATAATAAGAATCGTTTTCAAAAAGGCACAGTTATAGGACTAACACTATCTGATTTCAAACTTACTATAAGACTAGACTAATCGAAATCAAGTGATATTGGTATAATTCTAGACCTATAGAGATCAATGAGAAAAAAAATTGAATTCCAGAAATGGACATTTACAATTTCAGTTAGAATGTTTTATGGAATGTTAAGTAAATTTTGTGGGAAGAAATGACAGTCTTTTGAACAAATGCTGCAATAGTTGAGTAGCCACAATAAAGAGGAGAAAAGGTAGATCTTTTTCTTAGATCATGTACAAAAATTAGCTCAATACAGACCATAATGAAGCCAGTGTTAAAATTTTATACAACTTCTAGACCTGTGATTCCCATGAAG
Source organism: Eospalax fontanierii (assembly GCA_035773235.1). Classification (NCBI taxonomy): domain Eukaryota; kingdom Metazoa; phylum Chordata; class Mammalia; order Rodentia; family Spalacidae; genus Eospalax; species Eospalax fontanierii. The sequence goes on along the minus strand of CM069539.1, from coordinate 43,843,658 downwards.
ATGATTTTTCCTACCAAAGGATTTTCAGTAATGTCTAGAGATATCTGTATTGTCATCACCAGTGAGAAGCCAGGAATAGTCAGAAATGGCATGCAGGGAGAAACACTGTAGCCAATCATGCACAGGACAGCAGCCTACAGCAAAGACAAATCTCCCCTAAACATTAAGAATACCACTGATGCAAAACTCCAGCCTAGGAGAAAATCGCTCTGACCTAAGTTACATGAAGAGGTCCTAGACATGACGCCAAAGGTATAATGTGTTTCTAAAAGATAAAACATTCAACCCAATGACCAGCTTCTGCTCATCCCTTCCTCCTTGCCTGCTCCTAATCCCAGCCTCGGGGTATCATTCTGTTCTTACCTTCCACTGGCTCAACTTAGATCCTGAGGTACTTTCCGTGCCTGGCTTATTTCACTTAGCATACTGATCACCAGTGACAGGTCACCGTGAACAACGGATGTCCTTTTATGTGGCTGAACAGTATTCTATTGTGTATATGCATGATGATTTATGAATCCTGTTTTCATTGTCTACTTAGGCCGGTTTCATTTTTTGACTACTGTGCTAGTGCAGCAGTACATAGACCACAGATATTCCTTTGGAATCCTGATTTCCTTTCCTATAGGCAGATATGTATTAGTGGGATTGCTGGGTTATATGGTTGTCCTGTTTTTACTTTTTTGAGGAGTCACTGGCCCATTTTCCCTAATAACTGTGATAAATTACATCCCCATCCAAAGTGTTTGAGAGTTGTCTTTTCTCTGCCAGGGATTTTTATCTTATTCTCTCTTTTTAAAAAAAAATATTTTTTGTGAATTTCATATATTTTAGTCCCTGAAGTTATCAATTGCCAATAGTTCCTGGCCTAATGTTGGGATTTCTTACCTATTCCACTACTTCTTCTATGCTGGGACTTTGTCTTGTTTGAGCTTGTGTGGGTCTTGTGTGTGCTGTTACCATTGCTGTAAGTGCATATGAGTAACTTCCCAGCTGTCTGGAAAGCTGTTTCCTTGTGGTTATCCATCATCTTTGGCTTTTATAATCTTGCTGCTCTCTCTTCCAAAATGGTCCCAGAGGCTTGAGTGGCAGAGGTTTGATAAAAATGGGATCATTCCTGTTGGTATGGTCATATATGCACATATGTGTAATAATAATAATTTAAAAAGGGGTCAGGATATTGAAAGTGAGTCTGAGAAACATAAGAGGAGATGGAGGGGGAGAAGGAGGAATGGAGATGATGTGAGTACAGCACTCATGTATGAAGTTCTCAGAACAAAATTTAAAAAGATAAAACACAATTACTAAAATGATAACTTGTATTTCTAACTATGCAATAAAGAAAATTAAAAACAATACATGAAACAAATCTGGAACATTTAAAAAAATCACACTTCTGTCATAGTACTTGTATACATAGTATATGATGAACTCCAGTTCAATTGGATAATTCAGTTTCAAAATGGGCAATTAATAAATATATTTCACTGAAGAAAACATGCAGCTATTTAAAACACAGGAAAGATCTTCAAATTCATCATTATGTAAATACAAATGACATAATGAGGTAGCCCTGGATATGCACCACAATGGTTATAACTTTAACAAGAAGACTACCAGGAACTGCAGAGATAGCTCAGCAGTTAAGAGCTTGGGGCTTTTCAAGAGTTAAGTTCCCAGCACTCAAATTGGTGGCTCAAAACTGCCTGTGACTCTAGCTCCAGGGATTCAGTGTCCTCTTCTGCCCTCTGTTGGGTACCTACACACATGTGGCATACACTCACACACAGATATGCACATATTTACATAAATAAAAATAAATCTTTAAAAGGAGCAATAGCAACTTTTGGTGTGAATGTGAAAATCCTGGACCCTTTATACATTGTGGTAATGTAAAACAGTGCAGACATTTTAAAAAACTGTTTAGCAGTTTCCTAAGACACGAAATATAAACATCTAAACATAACATAAATTCTATTCCTACAAATCTACCCAGAGTGAAAACATATGTCCAAATAAACACATGCACATCATGAATGGTCATACAAACATTACTAGGGCAGTAAAAGACTGGAAACAACTCAAGTATCCATCAGCTGTGAGTGGAGAAATAAAATGTGTTTAAATTAAAGTAAAATGGATATGTAAAACATCTGGAAATGGTATATTTGTACGGACAGAAATATTGCACAGTGCCTGGGGCTCGAGCCAGGAGTGGTGACTGGCTGTAAACTAACATAAGGAAGCATTTTGGAATGCAGAAAGACTTTTTAAGCTGGTTTGTGAGAGCAGTTTTTAAGAATTTACTAAAATTATTAAATTGTACATTTATTGAGTGAATGAATTGTGACATGCAAATTGTGCCTCAAAAAGATATTTTAAATTTATTTTCATGTGAGTATTTTGCCCTGTAAGTGGACCACATGTATGCAATACCCATGGAGGCCAGAAGAGGGCATCAGATCACCGGCAACTGGAGTTAAGGATGGCTTATTAACCACCATGTGGGTACTGAGAATGGAGCCAGGGTCTTAGAGCACCCAGTACTTTTAACTGACGAGTCATCTGTCTATCCGCATTAATAAAGATTCTTTATATAAAGCAAAAAAGTGTAATACCATAGTGAGAACCCAGGTAATAATGAAAGGCAGTTAGAGTAAGATTTACAACAAATGAACAGGAAATGGCAAATGTCATGGGTCTAATTGCCCTGTGCCTAGAATTATGGCAGGGAGAGAACACCAAGACTGTATAACTGTGCCTGAAAGCTCTCCTTTCACACCCATAGGATGGACAAAGGCAAGGGTTGCTGCATGTTCATGCATAGGAAACATCAGTGCTGTGGGGGGCTTTGAAGCCTGGATGGATATTCCCTCCTTTGGCTACTCCCTCTTGGGTCTGGGAACTGATTGAAGTGTTGACAATCACTCTACTCAAGATACAAAGGCTATGAATTTATGATGCTACTGCTGTAAAGAATTGAAACTGATGGAGGGTGAACTAGATCTAACTTCATGGTTGACAACCTTCAAGAGTTCGGGAACGTCCTTTCAATGAGGAGAAGTCATTAACCAGAAGGTCATGTGTTCCTCTGCCAACTGGTCTTTACATGTGGCATTACCAACGTGAACTGAAAAGAAAGAAAGGTGCCAAATCATGCCCCTGGAGCCATCCCAGCTAAAAATTCATATTTTATGCCTTCAGAGATTGATGGTAACTTGTTAATATGTTAATATTTGCCAATTAAAGCAATCATAATTGCAAAGAAATCACAACTCTCATAAAATATGCATAAAAACTCTGCTTTCTTCTTTCTGAATGATAACTTGAGTATATTTTTCTGCCAAAAATGTTGATATTTATCAGCTTATTCATGGGCTCAGTCAGCAATCTGTAGCTTGTGAGAAATGACATTCTGTGTTGACCAAAACAACCTGTAAGAATAGAAATAGATTTCTAATTTAATCACATCACAGTACTGGTCAACCATAGAAAACATCTATTATTTCATGACTCAGGGGATGATATTTTGAAAATAGCTTTGTAAATTTGAATCAGTTTCAGAAACACTAAACTCTTATAATTTTAAATCAAAATGGTACAATTTGCCCCTTCATTAAACACAATTTTCTCAAAATATCTCAAGACAGTTCACTGTTAGAAATGGAAGGAGTTAGCTCCAGAGAGAATTTTAAAAAAATATTTTATTTATTATTTTTCATGTGTATGAATGCATTGCCTACATCTAGGTAAATGCACCCATGTTGTGCAATGCCTGCGGAGGTCAGAAAAGAGCATCAAATGCCCTGGAACTGGAGTTACAGATGGTTGCTAGCCACCATGTTGGAGCTGGGACTCGAACTTGGATCCTCTACGCAAGCAGCAAGTGTTATTAACTGCTGAGCCATCTCTCTATTCCCACCAGAGAGAATTTTAACATAAAATACATTTAAAATCTCTACATTGATATAAACATATTGATATGTAGTCTTATGCATAACAAATCTTGAATGTGGTCTTAAAATAGCATAAAAAGCATTTGGAAAGCTGATGTAAATGTGGATTTCTGAATTTCTGTGAATGAGGGAACTTCGTAAATGCAAAGTAAAACAATCGTGAAAACAAGCCTTACACTTTGTTTAAATTTTTCATACAGATCATGGTTTCTGTGCATTTTCTCTTCACTTTCACAATCACAGATTCTACCAACACAGGGATCCTTGTGTTCTTGCTGATACTGTACTTTTCCATATCTACCTGGAGACTCTTTCAGTCCGCAGACCAAACCTGCAACCTAGTGGCTCCCAGCACATAGTGGGAGAAGCTCTGCTGCAGATTCGTGAGCTGCTTCAGGAGACGTTTCCTTGTGCCCTTGAACTTCAGACTGGGTATTTTAAAGGGCATGGGCCAAGAGCATTGCAATGCCTAGGATGCCATGTAAAACTGGGCAATGACAAGTGAAAAGAGCAGATGTGTATAGAGTAACTCAAGCCAGAAACTCTAAGATATTTTCCTTCGGATGATGTAATAGTGTTTCTTGCTTTTCAATAAATGTATTGTTAAACTCAAAATACAATAAGTCAAAAGTGCATTGAACACATTTAGCTTATCAAATATCATAGCTTAGCTTAGGCTACCTTAAGTGTTCCCTTGGATGTGTACATGAGTATATACAGCTGGACAAAGTCACCCAATGGAAAGGTATTTCATGATAAGGCACTGAATATATCGTGTAATTTATTGAATACCTGTATCAGAAAGTGCTGTCAACACAGTATACTGAAGAGTTTTTGCTGTACCCCCTCACGGTCATATAACTGAGGAACTGCAGCTCATTGCCAGTGCCCAGAATTCAAACAGACTATCTCACCTCATATTGCTATCACAGGAAATGATGACAATTAAAAACTCAAAGTAAGTGTGGATTCTATGGGAATGGCACTCACTTTCACACTATTGCAAAATTGAAAAACCATAAATTGAACTAGGGTTAAATTCATACTAAGTCTACTACATTTATACTAAAACCAAACCCAAGCCAGTGACATCTGTGCCTTCTATGAGTATTCAAGCAGGACAATTGCTAATAATAACTCCCTGATTGCAGAACAACCATAAGAGCTAAGCAGCCAGAGGAATCTCTGTGGGCATTACCAGGTCCTTTTCTGGTCATAAAATCCAGTTGGTGTGCAATTACTCCAATGTGACACGTTATATAAGCTAGAAATCATGTCTTCACTTTAAACATCGTAAATCAATAAAATTACATTGTAGTCATTGACAACACATACAATTTTGCCTGTTTGATGCCCCATTACTGCAGCAGCACTCGCCTTGCCTTGGAAAGCAGTCCTTCACTTCCCTAAGTAGGTATTACAGAGCAGGTCCCCTCCTCGGTCTTTCTGCATTGAGGACATATTTATAGACAGCAGAATAATGTCTCACAGATTGCTCCCAACAACAGTCCTTGCTACTTTGCAGTACTGAGGTCCATTTTTAAATAGTATAGTGAATTTTCTAAAAGTCACATTGCTCATCACTGCACTTTTTTTTTCTTTTTTACACAAGGTGGTATAAAGCTCAAAATCACTTTCCTGAATTAAATTTGCCGTGTTAAACATAATCATATGTAGAATACAACTTTTTAAAACTTTGCTCTTATGAAACAATTATAAAAATTTCTACAAGAATAACTATGAAGGAAGATGTCTTTTGAGAGCTGTCAAGATGCCAAGCGCTCTCCCATTATTACCTCTGTGCTCCATTGTATAGAGAATAAGCACATAGCAGAAACCTCTTCCCACAATGCAGATTTTCTTGGCCATAAAAAAGAATGAGCTTATGTCATTTTTAGGAAAAATGGATGGAGCTAGAGAACATGCTAAGTGAAATAAGCTAGCCCGGTAAGACAAACCGCTCATGTTTCCCTCTTATGGCTGGAGAAGAACATGAACATATGAGAGCGACTTTGAGGTCCATGAGAATGGGGAAGGAGTAGGAGAAAAACAGTGAGGGATAGTAACAAATCGGTGAATATGATTAAGGTATAGCATACACTCATATGGAAAGGTCAAATAAGAACTACTTTGAGCAACTAGTATACACCAATGAAACTTTAGAAAACAAATAACCATTTTTCCCATGAGGATCAGGTTTCAGTTTTACTCATGTTCTGGTAGGATCTGTCTCTAGATCCTCCAAAGGAAGAGCTCTGACTGGAGAATAAAACCTAAGATTCAACCTGAGGCAAATAAAGTTTTTGTTCCTGTGCAAGACAGTATGCAGATCGGGCATGACTTCGCCATCCACACGGAACTGAAAAGCTGAAACAAAGACAATAATGGGCATTGCACAGAATCATCAGCAACTTCAGATAAGATCCACTCCGCACTATGCATTGAGGAATGTGACAGTCGGTATAGACAGGGTTAAGCTGCCATAACAAATAACTTCAAAATTTCACAGATTTAACACAGCATTGTTTCCTGCTCATGCTACCTGAACAGGTGAGGGGCTTTGTTCATTACAGTCACTCAGTTATCCCCAACACAGGCTTGTATGGTTACTGCTGCAGAAGAGCAATCCCCCCATAATTCAGAACTATAAACATGAGGAATGTGTGCTCCAAGGAGCATTGAAGATGCCACCATTCAGTTAACTGTCTACGTTTCTTGCAGCTTGACTGCTTGTAATTTAATTTTTTCACTTCTTGTGTTTCCTCTTGGCATATTTCCTTGGTCTTAAGAAGTATTGAGAAAGTACTTTTATATAAAGAAACACAGGGATAGTGTGTTACTTCTGGTCTTCCACATCATTTCTTGCACATTTTCCTTTCTGAGTATGAAATCTCAGAAACCAAGAGATGGGGCCATAAGAAGCTATGATTTTAACACTCTGGATATACACTGTAAATCTGATTTAATATGTTCTGAGGATTCTTACTGGTCAGAGTAGTCATTCTTAATCCCATAGGGAAAAGTAAAGAAGAGAAAAGACCTTTTCAACTATCTTTGCTTCTGTGGATGGGAAGAGAACTTAGCTTTTTCACACAGGGAGAATTGGTAGGAAGTCTGAACACATCACTTCATACTTTCATAGCCTTAGATTGAAGAAGTTTTGTCAGTCTAACATGAAATCTAGATATCACAAAGTAGACTTTTAAATTTTATAAGGCAAATGAAGGTATAGTGAAAATAGAAGTAATACATTTGGAGGAAAATATTTACCAGTAGCAATAGTAATCAAGGGCACCTGTAAATCAATTTTAAAAGACAGAAATTGACCAAATAGATATGGAAATGTGTATGATTACTCTTATTGGTAATTCAATAAGATAGCAATAAGTTTGACTTTAAAATTAGAAAAGTTTAAAAGTTAACATTAACTGGTGGCCAAAAGGCCTCAGGGGAATTGGCAGGTGTACAACTCAGAATGCCTCTTCACTAATCAATGAATCAGTGCCTTATGCAGATTGTTAAGAGAGATTTGCCAGTATCCGTAAAGTTAATTTGCATACTTATGACTAAAGAACAACCTCCTTCACTTTTAGAAATCGTCCAAGAGAGTGGCCTCAGTGCATCAAGGGATAGAAGCATGGTGGATTTTCCTTGTGATGTAAAGAACTGGGTGGAATGCATAAGAGTTCATCAACAAAGAGATGGTTACATTCCTATGACAGGTCATGTAACCATGATAAGATCCAGAGAGGAGCCATAGGGATGTGGAACAGGGCTTACAGTATGCTGCTAAGTTAAACACAGGCTGCAGAATGGAGAATACAGTGAGGATCAGTGATGTGGAAGGAAGCCAGCTTTCATTACACAAGAATGCTTAATCAGTGCTTTCCGAGTTCCACAAGACAAGCGCTCTTATTACCACAACCGCATTCAAGCTACTAGCTTTTGGTAATTAGCTGGAGAAATTCCAGATTACTGTAAGGGAAAACTTTGTGTGTGTTTGCACGAAGCATGTGCTCTTTCAGCCAGTGTGGAAGACAGAGAAAATGTCAAAAAGGGTAAAGGGAAACCTGAGCACAAAGATCCCCAAATCACGATGTATCTTTTGTAGTTCTTACAGCTGGGTGTGGTTGAAACTTCTTCCATTGAGCATCATTGTCCTGGTATCTGCTTATATTAAAATTTAACTATTTGTTATTATAAAAGTAATACTTAATTACTACACGGAAATAACAAAATATAAGAGTATAAAAGAAAATTGAAAGTTACCCATAATTCCTCTATTTCAGGATAAGCAAAGGCACTAAAATTTGATGCATTTTCCTCTGAGTGCTTTTTTTTTTAATAGGAAAACATAACTGGCATTTTTCAAAATGAAGTTTTTATGCTATGAGTAATTTTCTATTCTACTGAAATTTTGATTCTGTTTCTGATACTGCCTTAGGAAATAACTTTTTATTTTCTTAAATGTGACATTATTTATTATAAGTAAGAGTTTTAAAAAGGTCTTAGAGGATAAATAAATTTTATTAAATGTGATTCATGGTAATACTGTAATGTTACATTTTGTGTCTTATAGTTACTAAAAACATGTTCCAAGATTTTTTATATTTTATATTTTATTAGTTATGTATTCTTGTACCTCCAAGAAAGTTATCAGCCTCTGTATTAGTAATTTTTCTGTTGTTGTGATAAAACACCATAACCAAGGGAACCTATAAAAGGAATAAAACTGAGCTTACCGTTCCAGAAGAATCAGGCAGGAAGGCAGAGTGTCAGGAAGAGGCCAGAGCAGAAAACAGAGGCACACATCTTCAAGAAGGCACAGAAAGCAGAGAGTAACTGGCAATCCAGGAAGGCATAAGAACTCTCTAAGCCCGCCTGCACTGACGTGCTTCCTCCAGCAAGGCCACACTTTCTCAGACCTCTCAAAACAGTGTTACCAATTGTGGACAAAATGTCCAAACACTTGGAACCTATGGAGGACATTCCTATTCAAACTACCACAGCCTCCTTAAGCTCACACCAAAAGACAGAGGTGACTGAGCTAATTCCAGACAAAAGTTTGAGGTGAATAACAGGAACTCACCGATATGTCAGGAAGAGAAATAGGATTGGAGTGAAAGAAGTAATGAGCGGAAAAATTAAATTGGGTAGTGACTAAAATGGTAGAATTATCAATGCCTATAAACAAAATAAAGTAAACCAGTGTAGACATTAAGGAAATAACGAGAATCTTGTCAATACAGGTAAGGGAATTCCCTTAAGCTCAAAATTCTAGACAGCCATTGTGTTGGACTCATTTCTAATCCAGCATCTTAACCAGAAAACCCTCAACCAAACTTCTTACCTAATTTCTAAATGTACTGTCTATCTAACCCTCACCCACTGCAAAAATGCTGGAATGCAGTTTTTAAGCATGTGTTTCATGGAGTTCTATTTTCAGAGGTATATCTACAATCATGCCTGAAATAGTTTCTGCATCTAAAGTCATTTGTTTTATATTAGACTATCACCTCACAAGCTGATGATTCTTTGACTAACGTATGCCTACTTCTAAGCTACTTAAGTAATTGATAGAGGTCTAACATCCTTTGAATTAATTAAGATTACATGTGACGACTATCGTATCTTTCTTTTCTTTCTCTAATTGTGGAAAATGTCTATAGTGAAAGAGTAAAGAAAAAATATTGTCTCTTCTTTTTTTCTTCTTAAGCAAATGCAATTAGCTGATGCATCCATAAAGGTTCATCTGTACTTTATAAAATTAAAGTTGTAGACATCGGAGGACATGACCCTTTCCAAAATAATGCTAGATTTCAATGTAAATTAATAAACTTTCCTGACTATTGATTCTTTTTCTTTTAATAAAATGTGGAATGTAATGCAAGCATCCAAGAATCAAGGAAATGGAGTACGGCACCAACATCCTGGAACCTCCTGCGTCTGCTGTTCCAAGCAGAACTTTGGATCATGGCAAAATAGAATGAGAAATGTTGCGAAAATCAGATAGAGAATAATGGAATTGTGGAACCAATAAACTGCAAATCAGCAGAGAAAGAGACACCCCAGAGGCCCTAATATGGACTTTAGTCAATACTGTGATACAATTGTGCAGCAAAACTTATGTGAATTCAAACTGGCCTGAATCCATGTTTTTAAGGTGTTTGTGTGTGTGTGTGTGTGTGTGTGTGTGTGTGTGTGTGTGACTTCTTTCCAGAGAAATATATATATATATATATATATATATATACACACACATATATGACCAGTTCTGTCTTCGGCCCTCACTAAGCACCTAAGCACCCATGGTTCCCTCCCCATCTGCCGTATGCAACATATCTCCCTCAACAGAAGGGAAAGGTTAAAGGAAGCTCTCTTATTTGCCCAAGAAAAACCACAAAAATACAACTAATATCATCTATAGTGTGATTCTCAGTGAGGTGAACTCTACACCTGTCAAGATTTAGCTAGGGGAATGAAAGAGTTAATTGACATAACAGGAAAAAGCAAAGAACAGATAGATGGTAAGGCATGTTTTTAGAAATTTAATAACATTACTGAACAGAATTTTAAAGAATCTAAAAGGAAAAAATTAAAATTGTGCTTAATTCCAAGGTTATAATAAAGGCAAGAGACACTGAAAAAATGAGAGGGCATTTCTCTCCTTTTCAGACTGCCTGGAGGCTACAGATTTAGACCTAAGGCTCTTGCATGTGTACATGGGGTGACATAGGGGATCTTTACTTCTTAAACTATTTCCGAAGACTCAGAAATATCATAGAATTATTTTAAATATTAAGAAATATTTCTTAGAAATAATCAGGTGAATTTTCTCTTGAAATAAACATAAATTTTAACTTACAAAGAGAATTAGGTGATCTGAAGTGTGGACCAGCCCAGCACTGTCAGCCTCTGTGTCTTCATCCGCACATTTAGCTAACCTGGAATCAAAACAGTTGGGGAGAAATTCCACCCATATGAACATGGGAAGATATTTTACTCATATCATTATTCTCTTCACAACAAATATGACATCTATTTACATAATTTTCACATTGTTTTAGATATTATAAATAAGGTAGGGATTAAGGTACATGAGAACATACAGATAGGTGATATATAAAGTCTAGTGCTCTTCAGAGAAGTCTGAGAAATCTCAGATTTAGGAATGTGCAGAAGGTTCTGAGGCTAAGCCCTTACAGATACCCAGGGAGGACTGTAGAGAGAAGAGCATATCAGTAAATGTGAACTGCACTGACATCTGGCTGGCTCAAAGTGAACCGTAAAACTGTAAGGGATAAGACCACACTGTAAGACATGCACCCCAGAGTTGGTAAGCTGCCTGCTTTCTTAAAAGTTTTGAATGCACATCTATAGCTTATTTCTATAGATAACTTGTCTCTTAAGTAAATAACTTAACAGAGTGTCCTAGTTTAGTTTCTCTATTGTGGTAAAATAAGGATCAAAACCAATGTGGGAAGAAAAGGGTTTACTTGGTTTACAAATCCTGATTACAGTTCATCATTGAAGGAAGTCTGGGCAAGAACCTGGAGGCAGCAACTGGAGCACAGCCCATAGAAGGACACGGCTCACTAGCTTGTTCTCTGGGCATATGTTCAGGACAGAGCTGGGGCCACCTGCCCAGGGCTGGCACCACCCACAGTGGGCTGGGCCCTCCCACATCATTCAACAGTCAAGAAAATGCCTCACAGACACTGCTACAGGCCAATCTGTTAAAGAAAATTCCCCAAGTGAGGTTCCTTCTTCCCATGTGTGTCAAGTTGGCAACCTAGGCTGCAGCACATAAAGTAAAATTTTCTAGATTTTCAAAGCCATCAACATAAATTTACTCTCTGTTTTCAGTTAAAGATGTGTTGGAAGCAGTTGTTGTACTCATTTATTTTATTATTTTTTTTGTTTGTTTGTTTTGGCTAAAAGTTTGTGTACCCAGTTGTCTCTTGGTGTGAGTTCATCCACTGGAGCTTGTTCAGCCCCTTAAAGAAGATCAACACTCCCTTACCCAGCAGTGATCAGCTGCTAATACTTTCTTGTTTGTCTAAACTAACTTGGAAAGGAAAATGGTTTGTTGGTAATACTAGAATGATCTCATAATCTCAATGATGATTCTTCTAATCTGAGGCAATTAGGGCAGGGGATCTTCCAGACACCAAAATCTTTCCCAGAACTAAATTCATTTTTGACAAGGTCAACAAATATGACTTGTTGTTCTGTGACAGTAGGACATGGAAGTGCCCTCCAAATGAAGCATAGAGATGCAGAATGCAAGCTTGTGCCTCTTTGTTCATCTGACACTCTGTGGGACACGCAGAGGAGAAAAACATAGGTGAGAAATGGAATTTCCCACAGAAATAACCACAACAGAAATCTTTTTCAGAAAAAGAAAGAAGACAGAATGGAAGAAGGCAAACTTCATCAGAGAAAAGGCAGTTGGGTCTAAGATGATGGAAAAGTAAAAAGGTTCATGAGCAGTTTGTCTGGGTGAACATAGGAGCCTGATGGTGTTGTTATGGTCCGGCGTCCCTTGGTGCTGGTGAGTAGAGGCTGGTGCTTATTTAGAGCAGCAATGGGGTGCTTTAATTTATGTGCTCAATTTTTCTGAGATCTCAAATTAAAAAAAAAACGATGAAGAAGAAAAGAAAAAAAATGAAGGCGGTGAAAGGATACATGAGGTGAATTTTCCGGTGACATGTTCAGGGATTCTTTGAAGATTAAGAGTTTTTCTATTACTTCAGTATCCTCATCTGAGAGAAATGTAATTGCACAGGCAGAAGCATTTTCCTGGCAGCCTCAATTCACCCTCCCCCAAAGGCCCTGAACAGTGACTGGGGCACTAAGTTCATTTTTTCAAATAAGGGTTCTATAAGAGAAACTTCAAAGTTACAATCAATGAGGCGTACCTCCTTCATTTTACCACAGACCTAGACTAGAAGTGAGACTATTAGGACATCACAAGTTAAATGAATTAATTATAATATATCACAAATATAGAAATAAAAATACTAGAGTTTCAATTTTCATGAATAATACTACATAATATAAAATACGTACCATAGATTTGAACAGTATATTTTTCCATTTACCAGGCATTCATCCATTCTTGACTCTTAGAATATGATCTTTAAGGAACTGGAGAGATGGTTCGATGGTTAAGAGTACTAGCTGCTCTTGTAGAAGATCTGGGTTTGGTTCCCAGCACCCACATGGCAGCTAACAACTGTCCATGACTCCAGTTACAGGGGATCTGACACCCTCTTCTGATCTCCATGGGCATTGCACAACACAAGTTCACTTACATATATGCAGGCCATATATATATCACACAAAAATAATAAATAAGATATTTTTAAAAATAATATTTAAAAATATCTTGGGGGCTGAGAAGATAGCTCAGATGAGAAAGTACTTGTCACACAATCACAAAGATCTGCTGCTTTGGACACCCAGCACCACTGTAAAAAGCTGGGCAGGGTGCAGTGCAGACCTCAGAACCCAGCACTGAGAGGGGTGGAGCAGATCTATGGAACTTTCTGGGCAGCCAGTCTAACTGAACTGTTGAGTTTCAAATGGGGTGGAAGATCCTATCTCAAAAAACAAGACAGAGAGTGACAGAAGAAGACACTTAACATTGACCTTTTGCCCCCACATGCCTGAAGACACCTGTGCACATGTACACATATAAATATGTTCATGCGCATACATTTACAGCCAGAGAAAACTTAGACAGCCTACTATTAGTAGACATCCTACTATTAGTAAGAATCATAATTATCTGTTCTCAAGGTCTGCCTTCCTCACAGTTTTAATACCATTTGTCTTATAGACTCATTGATAAAGCAGAGGAAAATAATTGGTTCCCCAAGTCAAATTTCAATATTTAAAATAATGTGAACTATGGAAACATTTTCAATGATGAACTATAATTAAATTATTCTTTTCACACCTTTCAGGAAGTTACACTGTAATGCAGATTTCTCAGATTTAGGATTTTTCTCAAAGGGAACATACTTGAACACACTGCTCTCCATGGTTTATTTCTATATTGTTTGGAAATTATGATTAAATAAACACAAAAAGACTTGTCCAAAAGACTTCTAATCATTCTTACTGCACAAAAACCTAAAGATATTTTTTCAAAAAGGAGATTCTTGAGAGATAAGAACTATAATAGGAACTCAAATATTGCAACTGGACCCTACATACAGGTTGGTGCTTCGGGCATGGAGAAAACCTGCCTCATGGCAACCACTCTTCAGGCAACATCCTTGCAGAGAGGGCTACACCTGCTCTCAGAGCACTCCATTCTCTCCTGCCGACTTTTTTATTTCCTGGGGGTGTTATTTTCAAGTTGAGCAAATAAACTCTGCAACTCCTGAACTCTGCAAATATACTCAATTAGCTTTGGCGGGGGTTGGGGGGCTATATTACAATGTGAAACACTGCTAGAGCCAGTGTGAGGGATTGTGAACATGGCTTTAGGCTATAGGTCAACCATGATTTCAACGTTTTTCCTTCAGATTTCCTTTACTAAATTAAAACTCTGAAAGTTCAAGTCAAATTAAGATTGAAAAGCTAGGCAACGCTATAATCTCTTAAAATGGGGAAAGAATTACAAAATAAACACACCACCATCAAGTAACAGCTCAGGGTTCAATGCGTTTCAACTGATAGATTATTTTTTTCAGTTCCTGACTTTAGTAACTCGGCTTTCCCGTCACGTACTTTCCTAGTAGATCAGGAGTAAAGTTTCACCCTCCATGGTACAGAATCTGCCTATTACTCTTCTCTGTGTTACCGCCAGTTTTCTGAGGTTAAGAGCATAAGTGTTTGATAGACTTGCTTAAAATGTTGTTACAGATCTCAGACTTGTCTCCATCTTCCCAAACAGAAAGTAGCAATGTTCTTCAGTAAGCTAATTGCCTAAATAACATATAAAGCATCTCAGTCACAGTGGAGCAAAGTGACTCATAGAAGGTCCTTCAGCAGCTCCAGAACTTTCATGTTGTTAGGAACACTGAATTTAAAACCAAGTCCTACAAATAGGAATCTGTTAGCCACTGCAGAGTAAAGTGTTAAAGCATCAGCAAGAAGTCAATATTTTTGTATCTTCACAAATTATTAAACATTTTCCACTCATGTTTCAATCAGAGAAAAGCTTTAAAAAATATTTTGAAATTGGTATTGTTGAAAAATAACGGTGTTAGAGAAAACTTCTAACCTCTTCAATCAGCAAAACCTGATGGTGGATATAAATTCTAGGCAGAGAAAATACAGCAACAATTTAGAAATATTTTTAATAACCATTAGACTTTTCATTTGAAAAAGCTTTCCTTGCTTGTCATTCATTTAAAACAGCAAAACTGGAAAGGCATTCCTTCACAGACTTTATATTTGATTTACCTGAACAACAGGGGACCAAATTCATAGTGTCTGCAGACACTTCTTATCCTGCTTCAGCATCATCTCAATTATGATAATAAACAACCCTCATGCACTACAGTGTATGGTTAATGTGAAGAGCTGAGACAAACCATGTTTGAAGCTTGAGACTCACACCCCGTAGTGTCCAGTTTTAAATAGAAAAAAACGCATTGATTGCATGAAACTCAAGGCTCATTTTGGTCCATCGATTCCCCTAGTGACCTTCTGCAGAATCAAAGCCCAGAGCGAACCCAATCTGACCCTGACTTTATGTGCATTATTATTTCAAGAGACAGGAGCTACTTACGGTCCATGTCATTATCTCCATAGATATATAAGGTATTCTAGAACCACTCCTGCCGAGAACGCTCCAGGAACATAGCATTTTCTTCTTCTCTCTCCCGCTCTCTCCCCTGGCTCTTGCACACACAAACACAAATGACAAACATACACACACACACACACACACACACATACACACACACACACGTGTGCCTTCTGCCAGTATCAAAGTTCTTCCTTTATTAAGCCTTCTTCCCTCTACATTCAGAACTAAAAAATAACTTCAGATTTTGACTAATACTCCTATAACTCTCAGTAAACAACACCCTACATCCAAATCTGTAACTAATAATAGTGTCCTTTATTGAGCTCCTCCGTGAAACAATATGTCTAATACAAAGCTCCTCTCCACACTGTTTTAATTATAATAAATCACCTTCATTATGATGCATACTTCAATAAAGCATGTCGGCTGCTTAGCTACCTCGGTTGCTCCCATAATGAGGAGAGAGCAGACACGTATGTCTTGAAGAAAGTTATTTATACCCACACTGAGAAATTCTACAACGTCCCATGGCTTCGCAGCACGAATTACAACAACTTTTATCTTACCTTCCTGGTCAAACATCAGAGCCGAGAAGACAAGGAAAAAAAAATAAGAAAAAGTATCACATCTGAAAAATACTGTTTACACAAATAACAGTACCCTGAATACATCCACTAGCATGGAAAAATAAGTCCTTGCAGTACAATCATGTCTCTATAAATGTATGAAAGTATTTACTGCCTGGTGCAACAAATCAAGAATGAGATGCTAGGCTGTGGTGTGTACATTCCAAGGGACTGCGTGTCAAAGTCAACTTCCCGGGCAGTCCCCTGAGAACAGCACTGGGCACATTCTCCTGAAAGGTGTGAAAATCTGATTTTCTAAAATGGATCAGTAATTCTCTATGAAGGGGGAAAGGATCGATAAATCTTTGCTAAGTAGATTGTAAAGGAAAAATTATTCTTTTGGTGACAGTGCATTACGATCCTCCAAACAATCTCAATAAACTAAAGACGTAGCATTTCTCCACAAGCTACTTTTGACTTCTGATATATTTTTGTAATCTCAGATCATTCTGCAATGCACATACATTTATTTCTGCTAAGCAATGTTCTGCATTGATGTTGATTTATGGTATATGCCATTATAATGTTTGGCTGTGACCAGAAAAGAAAATTACTAGCTGCTTGTAACCAGAGAGATGTGATACAAGGAAATGTCATTATAGCTGTACACGTGTATGTGTTCTAACCGTATCAACTCACAGGGTAGCCACATGATGTGATTTTGGTATTCCTCAGCCAAATATATCTGCATCGTTTTTAAGCAAGAATTCATCAATACACAGCATGTATACTCCCACACCTGGGGCGTGGTCTGTGTAGAATCATGGGATGCTAACAACCCTTACAGGAGTATTTCTTTCTCCTCCAAGGCAAAAGAGAAAGGACACCTCAGGTAACAGCTTTACCACATGCATGTGATGACATTGAACTGGTGTAACTCCTAGTCCTTCCTGACAAACACATTTGCCATTGGTTTCGCAGCTGGGGAACTGATGCTATTCACCACTCTGAGACTCAAGAATACTTGCTAAAGAATTTAGACAGAGGGTATGTGTCACAAGAAGACAGGCTTAGGAATGCATTGACTACTCTCAGGAGAATATCTGTTTATAGTATCCTGAGATGTGTGTAGCTGAGATTTCCCTTGCTCTGTGTTAAAGGGGTTATTAAATATATAGCCTGTGTGGAAGTAAGATATTTCAGAGGCCTCAGAGCATGCTGGGCATCTCATGTCCTATAGTACCCTGGTAATACAAAGTAGTTGTTCCATATGATGGTCTTAAACCTGAATTTCTCTGCATACATGCAAATCAGAACTAATATGAGAAAAGCTCCTTTTCAGGGTAATATTTAATGTATAGCACCCTTGGACAAAGAAGAGGAGTGAGAAGATGGCCAGGCTAAACTACTGCAAACCGTATGGTGAGTGCACGCAAGCCTTGCTCAAATGAATGTCCACGTGATCAAATAAATTGTGTTCACTAGTATCTTTTCTAGTTTGGAGGTTGCATATCAAAAACATTACAAAATGCTTCCTTTTCCGTCTTTTAATAAGATAATGCTATTTTGGCATTCATTCAATACAAAGGGAGGTAACTATAATTTCTTTCAGAAGAAGGATTCACTGTAACAGTCTCTCACACCATCTACTTTTGTGATGTTTTCTGCCTAGAGAGCGTGTGACATTCTGTGAAGCAAGGTCAAGTGTCTACGTAATGCCCAACATCCAAAACCCACTGGTAAGAAAGGATGCAACGGGAAAGTCCTTGGGATAGAAATGAGCTAAGAATTCTCAGTATCTGTAAACATTTGGGTAAATGTACTTCTTTTAAGCATTCACAACAGAGCATTGTCTTAGAAAAAAAAGTGAGTAGCATCCTTTCTGATTCACCCATCAAATCAATAACACACAACTACTGAAGTATGAAAATTCAAATTCCTCTAAATCAGAGCTTGTAAGAGCAGAGTCCCACCCTATCAAAAGACAAGTACAGGTCTAGGAAAACAAAATAGCAGACGGGAGGGCATCTTCTTTCCAAAAGTAAAGACATAAGAGCTGCTTAATCAATACAATACTGATGAATAGAGGTAGAGTGTGGGTTTTTTTTTTATATGTTCAGATTCACATGGCACTTTAAAATGAATTTCCTGATAATGTCAATTTACCTTCTAAATTTGAATTAAAATCTATTTTGCTGATCCTAATAATTGTATTTTTCCTAAACAGATAAAGTGGTATGCACACCGTTTTCTAAAATCAAGGTTGTAATGAGCTTTGGCCAAAGGCATCCCTTCTTGATACTAAATGTGATTGAGTTGACAGATGCTTCAACAAAGAAGAGAAGGTGTCAATCATGTAAAAAGGAAGACATTTTATTTAAATTTTTATCTATAGTTGTCATGTTGAAGACTTGTTAAAATATATTTCTTGAGCTCCTCCTTTTTATGATGGAATGCATTCATTTTAAAATATTTACTCTATTATTTATTTATGTGTATGTGTATGTGTGTATGTGTATATCTGCATGTGAGTGCAGATGCCTGCAGAGGCCAAAAGAGGACATAATAAGCAATAAACAATAGACGGGCCGCCCCTTACACCCGTCCAGTGAATTAACTCCCTGTGGTTGTTGTCAGCCAGGACGGGCACTACATCTGTTCCCCTGTCTTTTACAGAGCAGAACCAAGGCAGGCGGCCACCTCCAGGCACCAGACATTCAATTAAGACTGTGTGCACCCAGGGTCTTCAGGATGAGAGAAGGATTTGAAAAGCTCTGGAATGTGTGCGTGTGTGTGTGTGTGTGTGCTGGTGTGTCTGTGTGCACATGTATGTGAGTGCATGTTCAGGGCTGTGGATGTGTGAGCAGGTGTGCATGAGTATGTGTGTGCATGTACATACGTGCGCATGTGGGGGTATATGGGCATGTGTGTACATGTATGTGCCCTGTGTACGTGAATGTGTTTGTATGTGTTTGTGGGCCCTGCCTGTGTATAAATGCATACATGTGTGTGCAGATGTGTGCCATGCATGTGTGAACATGTGTGTGGGTGTTTCCCTGTGTTTATTTGTGCATGTGAACATGTGCATGTGTGCATGTGCATGAGTACACATGAATGTGTGTGTGCATGCGTGTGTGCCTGCATGTGTATGTTAATGTGTATACATGTGTGTACATGTATGTGGTATGTGTTTGTGCATTTGTGCATGTGTGTGCAAATGCATTTATGGATGTGGGTGTATCTAAGTTTGCATATATGTGTTAGTGAATGTGCATGCGTGCATGTGTGTTGTGCATGTGTTGATGTGTGTTTGTACACATGTATGTGTGTATATATGTCCATATGCATGTTTCCTGGGGATGCTATTGCTATTACCAAAGACTTAAAATCTTCAGTGGAAGAAAAATAAAATTGACTTCCTCTCTTCCAACAGTGGTGAAGTGATGGATGCAATGAATTCTTCAAGTCTGAAGAAAGATTATGCCAGGATGGATCATCTAGCTGTTATCAATCCCACTAAAGAAAATTCTGGAATGTTTAGAAACAGCAAGAGAGAGTGGACCGTGAAGGAGAACAAGAAACACATGCTCAGAATCCACTGACAGGCTTGCACTATCTGTATTCCAACAGAAAAGTTCTTTTCTGTGGTAAAGCATTTTACATTTTCTGATCAAAGAGTTTGAAAGAACAATTGTTCAGTCATTTTGGAGAAACAAGTTAGCACTTAATCTCACATTATACATAGAAGAAAGTTATATTTTTAATCATAGCCTAAAAATGAGAGAATATCTGCTGATAACAGAAAGTTTCTCAGGCATAATCAAGTCTGAAGTAGTTACAAAATTAAAAATCTAAGAGGTCAGGCCAAAGCAAATGTGGAAATCCTGTAGTTCAAGTCCACCGCAAACAAAATCAACAGGAAAATTAAAATATCAAAAGTATGTGTCTATGATAAACAAAGGGTTAATATGATCCCTATAAACAGTTTTGGAATTTGGTAAGAGAGACAACATAGTCAAAGAAATAATAAACACAGTAAACAATAGATATGCAAAGAAATGTCTGGGTATTCCCCAAATAGTAGAAGAAACTGATAAGATGTTTGTTTTGTTTGAGAAATTTACTGAAATTAACAATTAAAAATACTCAGAGATACTGACTGAGTAAATACTGAAATATGAGATGCTCAGACCTTTGTGAAAACAATTTGACTAAAATAATTTGACTGTGGTGCTGGAGAGATGGCTCAGTGCTTAAGAGTACTTGGTTCCCAGCACCCATATGGTGGTTAACAATATCCATAACTCCAGTTCCAGAATAGTGTATGCCCTCTTCTGGCCTCCACAGGCACCAGGCACACACGTGTTATATTTTAATACATGCAGGAAAACACTCATACACATAAAATCAAATTAAAGTCTCTAAAGAATAAAATAATTTGACTGAAACAATTTTTCATGTGATAGACTATTAGCAAATATGGAGATTGAGACGTGTATAATAAAACAAAGAATGCTCAGAATTACTTTGCATGTTATGAAGATGTTAAGTCTCCAGTCATAGGCAGAGGCTGCCATGAATAGTACACACCAATTGCTTGTTTCTCTTTCTGAGGAACATTGAGTGACTTTGGTAAATGGGAGAAAGCCTTTGTCAGCTATACATCAAACAGAATTAATATCCAGGCTCCAAAGAGCTCAAAAATTAACCATCAAGAAAACAAATACCCCAATAAAAGGGGCTATGAATAGAATCAAACTGAAAAGAGTTCTTAAAGGAAGAAATACAAATAACTAGTAAATACTTTTAAAAGTATAATCGTCTTTATCCAAGGAAAAAAATCAAAACAAATCTATTACTCTTGCTCATGGCTTTTATCAAGAAAACAAATGACAGTAGTTGCTGGTGAAGATATAGGGAAATGGGGACATAAACATATACACTGCTCATGGGAGTATAAACTGGTGCAGTCACTATGGAAATTAATGTGGAGATTTCTCAAAAAGAAAAAAATAGATCAAACATATGGTCCAGCTATACCACCTATGGGCATATACTCAGAGGAGCTTATGTCCTACTACAGAGACACACACATTCACGTTCACTGCTGCTCTAGTCACAATAGATAAGAAATAGAATCATCTTAGATCTATCAGTGGATGAATAGATAAAGAAAATGTGATAAACACAATGAAATTCTGTTCTTCAACACTAAAGAAAAATGAAATTATAAAATTTACAAGAAAACTAATGGAACTGGAAAATATTAGACAGGGTGAAGTAATCCAGGTCCAGAAAGACAAGTACTGTATATTCTCTCTCAAATGGAGACTTAGACTTAACATTTTACTTAGCTGTGTTTAATGCAGTGAGTTTCAGTAGATGCCAAGAAGCAGGAAGGCAGTCATGAAAGGTCTTAGGGAAGATGTCTGAAGAAGACAGTAAAACATATGAAATAGTAGGGGAGGAAATGGTTAAAGGTGAGGATGAGAGTGTGAAGTTAGAAAAAATGGAGGAGAGAGACAGCCAAGATTAAAAGTGCACGAAAAAAATCATATAGAAACCTACTATGCGATAAGCTAATAAAAATAAGGATTTTTTTTAAAAAGGAACTTGTAAAGAAGTACTCAGCATGGGTAGTAAATACTGCCCTCAGAAATTAAAGGTTTTAAACCCTGAATCTTAGCACCAGCTGCTGGATAACTCCCTATGGGTTGTTAGACAGGTATCACTCACAGGCTCCCAAAATACATAGTCTATTGCTATTACTCTTAGTTTCACATCAGAACCAGTAAGACCCCATTGCCGAAGACAGAATGCAGTCTGGATACAGGACACAGAAAAATCAAACTAGAACTGGGCTAGAAACTTCTTTCCTAGTGTTCAGAATGCCAGAGACTCCATGCAGGCTGTTGGGGAAGAAAAGCCAACAATCACACCCTTATGGACCTTGTGTGCTACAATGCTGAATTGTCTTGGAAGATATGCCCACTGGTTCAGTAGTGACAGGAAAGTTCTGGGAATAACCAACCACTTCTTGATTGGATTTGAGACCCACTCCATGGAGATGAATAATATCTGGCACGTTAGAAGTGATTAAAAGCCTATGGTTATGGAGATCACAGGCTCTCTAGGGGAAATCTACTAGTGATAGTTTGTCAAATGGATATGTAGTTAAATTACCTTCTCAACACTTATGTTTAATGCAGCTCTGAGTTTTGGTAAGAGAAACCTCGTTTGGCAGTGAATGATAGTCAAAGTGGAGACCCATAACTAGTCAAATTGCTGAGAATAAGTGACTACTAAGTGCTTGGTCCCAGAGGGAACATCTTTGTTATGCTCTCTAGACCCAAGAGACATTGGATAGAGAGTGTGGAAGTACAACAGGAACCAAAAACTGAAGAGGGTTATGGTGATGTAAGGGTGCTTTCTATCCATCTTGATGGTTTTTTAGACAGCTTGCCAATTAGGCTAGGCTGGCTGGGTGGAGAGCACTGGGATCTGCCTGTCTTCATCTCCCCAGTGATGTGATTACAAGAGTCACTTCTGTACATGGCTTTTAAAATATGGGTTCTGGGGATCAAATTCAGGTCCTCATGCTTGCATAGCTCTCTCTTCCAATATTCTCAATTTATTTCTTAATTAAAGTGTTTAGCTTTAGACTATTTAAAGGTTAACTATATAGGGTAGAAATATTAAAATATAATCATTTGAATAGAAGTAAAATATAAAAATTTTAACTCAGTAAAGGGTCAATAAAGGTGAAAAAAAGGTGGAATAGAAATAAGGAAAATGATCCCAAACTAGAAGTATATACCCTCAAACAATTATTAAAAAGAGAAGTATACTGAAAAAGTAGAATACACATGTGGTAGATAGAAAGGAAGGTGAAAGAAATAAGCCCAGCTATGCATAAAATAAGAAGTATAAATGACTTTAACCACTGTGTAAAGTCAAACATTTTTAAATCAATTAAATACATATGAAAGACAAATAGATCATAAGGACCTAAGACTTAGGAGGCTTGATATAGAAGTTTGGAAAATGTATACCAGATATATACTAGTGAAAACAAGACAAATCTGATTAGTTCAGACAAATAATCTTAAGACATCAATTATCATTAGATATAGTGGTGATCACTAGATACTAATAATGTATTTACTCATCTGAAAGGAAGGCAATGCTAACTTATATGAATGTAGTCAAAGGAGCCCAAAAATATGCTGGGGTGTGCAAAGATTTTTTTATTGATTCCAGAGTTTCATAAAGTGTACTTTGATTATATTTAGATCTCCTCTCCAATCCCCACCTCGATTTCATGTCCTCCATTATTATCTGTCCTTTTCTTTATTTATTTTAAAATGTTGGCTTTTGAAAGGCTTGTTTCATTTTGTGCCTTCCATGTACCCCTGGGTGTGGGCCCATTCCCTGGAGTCTGGTCAGCTCACCAGGTATCACATCAGTAAGGAAAGTTGACTCTCCCTCTCTCAGCATCTATCAGCAGCAAATAGACACTCAGGGCTGGGGTTTCCTGTCCACTTCCCTATCCATGGTGGGCCTCTGACTGACGTGGGCTTTCACAGGTCTTGTGCATGTTGTCATAAGCACTGTGGGTTCATATGTGCAACTACCCTGTGACGTCTAGACAGCACAGTTTCCTGTATTCATCTACTACATGTATTCATATAAGGTATACATATACTTTATGTGAACATCTGGCTCTTACAATCTTTCTGCCCTCTCTTCTGCAGTGATCCCTGAGCCTTGGGAAGAGAAGGTAAGATACAGATGTCCTATTTAGAGCTGAGCACTCCACAATCTCTTATTATCTACACATTGACCATTTGCAGGTGTCTGTATTAATCCACATGTGCTGCAAGAAGAATCTTCTTTGCTGAGAGTTAAGAGATGCACTAATCTATGCAGATAACAGTAAGTCACTGTGAGACAGTTTAATATTATATTTACTCAGCAGAATGCAAGTTCTTCTCTAAGGCCTGTTATTTGTCTACCCACAGGTTCTCCCTTGATAAGTGGCAAGCATGGACTCCTTGATGTGAAGCATGCCTTAAATCCAATTAGAAGGTGTTTAATTACTTCTGTGATATTCATACCTCTATTGGATGACTGGGCATATTTTGCCAATAATTAAGGATATTTGGGATAAAGATGAATGCATGAGTATGAATAGAACAGATACTTAAATATTATAAAAGAATTAACTGAAAGCTATAAAAAGCAAAGAATTAAACTTAATCAAAACAGACGGTTTCATAGAAAATAAATTTTTTCCAAAAAAACTCTTAGATAAGAGCCATGAAGTTCTCCTACTATTATTAAATAAGCGAAATACACAATTTTTATGCAATCACACATATATGCATACGTACACACCATACTGAATAATTCTACAGATGAAACATATAGAAACTTGTTCCAATTAAAAAAAACTCTTAAAGAATTCTCTGTAAATCACTGCAGTTAATAAAAACATGAAAACAATTAAACTTACTTGAACACAGATCCACACACATGTGCTTATACACACAAGCATATACCACACACAACCATGCACAATAAAATAAAATTTAAAACATATATAAGGGCTGGAGAGATTTCTCAGTGGTTAAGAGCACTGGTTGTTCTTGGAGAAGACCCAGGTTCAAATCTCAGCACCCACAAAACAGCTAGGCAGCTAACAACTGTCCATAACTCCAGTTCCAGGGGATCTGACATCTTCTTCTGCCCTTGATGGACATTGCATGACACGGGTCCACTTATATACATGCAGGCAATGCATACATATACATAAAATAATGAATAAAATAATTTTAAAATGTATATAAGACAATTAATAAAACTAAGGCATACAAGACTAAATCTGAAAAAAATAGCCAAGACCTATTGAAAGAGTAGTATATGAGCTTTCTATGGTTGCATATAAATTAAAATAAAGACAGGTTAAAAAAACATATAGAAGAGACACACCATGTGCATGGCTAAGAAAGCTGGGGAGCATAAACATGTTACTATTCCCTAAGTTCATTTACAAGGTATAAAGACATTAAAATAAATTTTGCCAAGGTTTTGGGTTAATCATTGCCAGCATCAAGACCTTTATGAAGCAATAGCCATCAAGATAGCAAAGCAATTTGAGAGAAAGTAAAAGAGAATGTCCTTAAAATACTAAGTGCTTTAAAAGTTGCTAAAATAAAAGAATATAAAGTAGTTTTGAAATTCATTTCATCTGCATCAAAACTAAAAATGTCAGGGTCTGGAGCGATGGCTCAGTTGTTAAGAGCATGTACTGCTTTTGCTGAGGAACTGAGCCTAGTTCCTAACACTCATATCTGGTGACTCACATCCATCTGTAACTTTAACTCCAGAGGGATCCAGTGCCTCTACCAGCACCTGCAATTGTGTGCATATACTAACACACACACAGCTAAAAATAAAATAGAAATATCCATCAAAAATCACCACAGAGAAAATGAAAATACAAGAAACAAATACAAACAATACTTTTAGAATTTATATAAATCAATAAAGAATTGGCATCTGGAATATACAATGAATATAATATAAAAGATATGGGCAAAAAGCATGCATAGGTTTTCACAGAAGATAAAAGAGATGTCAAACAAACATGAAAAAAACCCTTGTCCCTCATTAGTAATCAGGGAAATGTCCTTGGAGAACCATAAGATGCAATTTTATACAGCTTAGCTTTTAAAAATAATAATTTGATTCGATCTAGTATTACAGATGATGTGAATCAATGATGATTCTTAAGTATTGGTTTGTAAGAAGAAAATTGGCACATCCATTTGGAATACAAATTGGTTTTCTCTTTAAATTTGAACATACTCAGATCCAAGATAGAAAAGAACTCTATCAAAAAAAAGAACAAAAATCCTGTATTATAAGATGAAATATTAAGGAGCATTTTGAATATTCCAAAGAACTGCACAAGTGCGCTCAGGTGGACCACATAGCGATCTCAGAAGATATGCCACAGTATACCTAAAGCTTGGGCCCAGTCTGGAAAAATGAAATTCTTATGGGCTATGGAGTTTAAAATCTGTCTTGCCACAATCCACTAGCATGACAGAAACATCCAAAAACATCTGTGCAATTGGATGATGTAAAATTGCCCAATGACTATTATTAGAGAATGCTCATAGTGACTGTAGTACCAGGAAGGACTGTGGAAAGAGGCCAGATCATAATATGAAAGGAGCCCAGTGGGTTGGAAGAAGCCCCAAAGTCTGGAACATTCTATCTCCCTTCCCATGATACCTACACCCACCCCTGTCCATGGCTATTGACTAAGACTCTAAGAGTCAGAGGTGGTGGATGGCCACGGGGACATGGAGTTTTCCAGACATACGGTTAGTTGCTCATATGAACTCACAGCAATGGTGACAGCATGCACAACTCCCATGTAATCCCAGAATCCCAAACAGAATCCCAGTGTAGATGTGGAGAAGTGGGTAAGAGGCCCAAGATCTAGCTGATCTTGGCAACCATTGGGTGCCGGAAGGAGAGTCAGTTCTTTTTAAAGATGTGATGCTGGATAGGTTGACGAGGCTCCTGTGGATGGATTGACACCAAAAGGCAATTGGGGACACAGGTTTGACTTAATAAGCCTTAATATGTATATTTATATCTATAACTATATATCAGAGAACATTAAATCAGGCTGGGTGTATTTAGGGGAAGGGTTGAAAAAAAGGGAAGAAAGTATGGAGCATACAAATACACTTAATATTTCTCATCAATACTGCTCAAAGCACTCTGAAGGTATATTGTGATCTTTATAAGCAGCTTAATTACATTGTTTTCTGTGCTGTCAAGAAAAATTACTTATGTCTTTCATTAATCTTAAGTAAAACCTACTTAATACTGTTTTCAATCATCACTACAGTCAAATGGAGAGCACAAACAAAAATAAAGGTAGTAACAGCTGATCACTTAAACTCATCCTCAGGAGTAAGATGAAGCACTTGTCTTCTGTGTCTGAGTCTGGCAATCTCTAGAGTGAAAATTAAGCTATTTGCTTCCTTACTGCCCTGAATTTCAATCTAATCATAATACAAAATTAACACATTTTTGGAGAAGTTAACAATGCTATTATAATATTAATAATAAAATTAAGTCAAATGAATGCACCATTTTATATTAGAACAAAAGAAGGCATTTAGAATCTTTTAGTAAATTACTACATCTGCCTTGTAGCCCAGTATGGCCTAGTGGAATGCTACTAAAGCCAGACCACTAAATACATTTGCAGGGGGATTCTTGTCCTAAACATAGAAGGGAATAGAGCTCTTATTCTCTTTAAGACTGCCCAAGCTGCCAAGTAAAGAGTGCCAAAAACCTGACAGGCTCATGCGATTGATTCAGGAATGAGACTAAGCAGGCAGTAGTCAATGGAATTGTCTGTTATTCTTCCACCTGGTATAATTTATTGTCCCACTCTCCTGTGGGCCTCATGGGGGCATGTGGAACCCTGATCTCAGCACCATCCTGGCTCTGGGAGCATGGCAGATTAATCTGTCTGGAATAAACTTTTGGCAAGAGAGTTTTGATTCCATGGGAACTGGGAAACAAAGCTATTCTAAGTAGTTCAGGTTCCAAACCACTCACATGTACTTAGTAGTGACCAACACAGCAGACATGAAAGAGGTCTATTCCCCAGCCTTTGTTCTTCCTACGGGATGCATAGCTCAGCTATTATTATCACTATTTATCTGATATAACATCATTTAATATCTTTAGATTTGATTGATAGAGAATTATGAACTTGGGTGGGTGATACTGATATTTTTTAATATTTCTTATATTTCTAAGTAGAGATTTGTGCGTCTTTCATGATGATTATCTCTTACATTTTTATATGACAGGATTTTAAAGAATATTCTTCTCTTGATATATCCTGGGATGTTCAGCTGGCATGAAGTGTTAAATATGTCTGATTAGTTTGTTTGTATAGTTTCTGTGTTACTTCCCTGGTTGTAGTTAGTGTATTGTGACACACTATATACCAAACCAGAGGCTTAGAGTCTTGATTCATCTGCAAGTCTCAGTGGTACTTGTAGTAAATCAGTAAGATGGATAATAGACAGTAGACTACATGTGGTACACACTCTGTGATCATGCCTCTATTCTTGTCAACAGTGTACACATTGAAAGATTAGTAAATGCTATGCCAGATAAATAATTTAAAAGAATAAATTTTTAAGATCTATACATCCAAAGAAAATACATAAAAACAACTAAATAACTTAACAGATACAATAGAATTTGTGAGTGAGAAATTCAATAAACAGAAAGATATTTTGAACTTGAAAACGAAAGACTTAATAAATTAAATAAAATACTCAGTGAGAAACCTTACTAGCAAACTAGATCAAGAAGAGAGATTTGTTGAACTTAAACAAAAAGATGAAAAATTAGAAAATTCAGACTGTGATAAAGAAATAAATCATGACTTATGAATAGAATACACAGGAACACTGGGACATGATAAAAGACCAAACATATATATTTTACAATGAAGTTGTCAAAGCATGACAAAAGACAGGCTATTTATTTAGTGAACTGTTTCCTGAAGTTGGAGAAGTTTATGTTCACCAAGATAGAGGAGAGATTTAGGACATAGACGTGACTTGAAAAGAGCTTTGTCACCATGTTATATCACTGGGAGCACAGAGCAAAGAAATTATAATACAGTGGGGGGGGAGAGAGAGAGAGAGAGAGAGAGAGAGATTAGAATAACTTCAGACTTCTCAACTTCTCAACAGAAACACAAAGGCCAAGAAAGCATGGAACAATATATTTCAACCTTGGAAGAAAATATCTACCAACCTAGATCACTATAACTAACAAAGCCATCCTTCAGAATCAAAGGGGAAATCAATAACTTCTAAGAGAGACATAAACTAAAGCCACTCATGACCACTGAGTAAGTTATCATTTCAGAAGACCCATAAAGGAATCCTACCCACAGAAGAGAAGATAAATACCTGATAAGACAGGAGGCTTGAATTCCATTAGGACAGTAGTACAGCAAATAAAAGATGACTCAAACATTAGAAAAACAACAAAATTTCAAGAATTAGTTCATATCTTTTGGGTTCAAGCTTCAAGTATGAGTGATCTTAATCTTCCAATGAAATGATACAAATTAGCCAAATGGATTTACAACACAAGATACAACTATTTGCTGCCTGCAAGAAACATACTGGACCATTAAAGATATACACAGACTGAAAATGAAAAAGTAGAAAATGATAGCTGCAACAAAAGAAAACTTAAGGCAAGTGAGAGTAGCTCTACGCACGTCCAAAGAAGAAAACTCAAACCAAAATTATGCCAAAGAGGCAAGTTATTGTGCATCAGTAAAAGAAAAACACAAGAGTATAAATATCACTGCTCCAAATGTGGGTGCTCCCAATTCCATGAAGAAACAAAAACTAACTTTGAGACATGAAGGGACAGATAGGCCTCTGTACAATAATAGCAGGTGACTTAAATTTCCACTTTTTAAAAAAAAATATTTTATTTATTATTTTTATTTTGTGTATGAGTGTATTGCCTGCATCTGTGTTAAGTGCACCATGTCATGCAATGACCACAGAGGTCAGAAGAGGGAGTTGAATCCCTTGGAACTGGAGTTATGAATGATTATGAGCTTTCACATGGGTGCTGGGAATCAAACCTGGTCCTCTGCAAGAGCAGTCAGTGCTCTAAACCACTGAGCCATCTTCTCCAGTGCCCAGATTTCCACTTTTCAACAAAGAGATCATCTAGGGGGATAAAGGAGCAAAGAGGAGCTCGATACATGGCTCAATGGTTAAGAGAGCACTTGCTATGTAGCTGTGAGACCCAAGTTTTATTCTCAGGACCCATGTAGCAAGCTGAGCATGGTCTCATGTGAACTGGTATCATCAGCCCTACATGGGGCAGATACAGAAAGATTACTGGTTCTGGTTGCCAACTTATTTAAAAAATGTGAGCTGCAGGTTTGGGAGAGACACTGCCTTAAAGAAATAAGGTAGAACGTTATAGAAGAGGGCACCCAATACCCACCTCTGGCTTCCATGTTGATACACATACGGCACAACCACCCTTGCATACATTCACATATATAAATACACACATACACCACATATTACACACAGACACATACAAAAAAAGTAAAAAAGAAACTTCAGCACCAAATTGCACTGTAAATCAAATGTACTTAGCAGACATCATCAGAATATTCCATCTAACAGCTATTGAACATATCATTAATTCATTAACTTGGGAAAATTAAATCATATTTTATTGATGAAGAAAGTCTCAACAAAGTTAAAAACCAATAGTAATGATTTCTTATATCTTATCTGATAATAATGGGATAAAACTAGAAATAATGAATATCAAAAGAAAATAGGAACGTGGAAGGAAAATATTAAGCAGAAATATAATGAATGAAATTGTTCCAGAGCTGAGGAAATCACATCTTTATATTCTAACATCTTCCTTATAGTTGAAGGATTATGACTTTAAGGCCCATCCTTGAAGACTTTCTGAGTTCTAACGATAAAGATACAATTCTGTATATGTTTAGAAAAAAAAGGAAAAGACTATCATTAGAGAAAAACATTAAAACTATAGGTTCCCATAATTAATTCTTAAGAACCAATATAAAATTTATTTGAATGGTTTCCAGATTTCATTCTTACAAGAACTTTAAAGATCAGCATCTTCTGTTACTATTATCTTATATTCCCATAACAAAACAAAACATGTATAGGAAAACTAAAGTCAGATATTCCTTAAAAATGGAAGTTCATACACATATACACAAAGTTTATGCTTCTAATTTTTTATTTTATACAGATAAATCAACAAATATCCCTATTCAATTAAAGAAGCTTCAATGAAATATTCAAAAATTAGTAATGTTTTAAGAAATCTGGGACAAAATACACCATCTTCTTGAACTCCTACACCTCTGGGGAATTCATTCATTCATTTAAGTCTTCCATTTGAAAGACTTAAAATATCTTGATACCTCCATGATATTTTGTAGAAATTTTTGTAGAAATTATTTAATGAATTTGTGAATTAAGATAATAGAATAAAGGGACTATGGAAAATATTTTGAAACAATCATACTAAAATAAATCTTAATCCTAAGAAATCATTAATAATGTTGTTAAAATTGGATCAATTATGAAGGAAGAAAAAAAAAGAAAAATAGTAAGGAGACCAAAACCAGGAAAGTCTATTAATGTTACAAGTGAAATGAATTAAGTTCTCTACCAAAGCACAAGTTCTAAAACTAAAAATCAAAACCCAGTAGAAGACTATTAGAAAGCACATTTTAAATAAAAGGTAAGGAAGGGGCCTGGAAATAGACAGAAGCACAGTCCACTGATAGAAACGGGAAAGGAACATTACTATCAAATATAGCACAATACAAGGCATTAAATGCAAATTTTCCTACCTATAAAAGGTATATACAGATGTCAAATTTTCTGAACACTGAATAAAATTTTAACCTAAAAATTCTTTTAGCAAAGAATTTCAGAAACAATGAGAAACAGGCAGAAACTTCAGTCCTAGGGGATGTGTGTTTGTTTGTGTGTGTGTGTGTGTGTATGTGTGTGTCTACTTTTCAAAGTGTGACAGATCAAGTGGATAGAAAACAAAGTTATTACGCAATTCATTGTATGAGTTATTGAGGAGGAAGAATAAGATAAGAAATGTTATGTCTTATGGGAGAAGAATGCACAGCTTCTTCAAATACTCCTCAAACATCAAGGAAGAGGAATCACAGAGGAAACCAAAGACCATCTTAGTATGTTTCCCAAAGAAAAAGTCCTAGTCAACCTACATATATTCTCAATATCATAATTATGAAATTAATTCAGTATTTTATCATGGACTCTGGAAGTGAAATAAATCACATCAACTATGAGGTTAAGAAAGTAATGGGACAATGTGTCCATTGGATGCTACTATCTTAAAGTAGATATTTGAGTACCTGATGAGTCATGTATTCCTTTTTCTTGGTAGTTCAAACGTTTCATGTTATTTTACCAGGGACTAACTAAGGGAGTCTCCTCTGATCTTTGTCAATGCTTTCTCAGCTCAGAGGCATTTTCTTACAGTGTGAGGGATAAAAACCCAGTGGGGTCTGACAGGGCGCAGTTGAACTTCTCATCCACTTCTGGTTTCACACACACACAGAATAAAGCCTAGTGCAGATGGGATGCTGAGGACCCTCGGGATAGTAACATTTAATACTTATACTGCTCTTCAGTCATAAATGTGAGCGTACAACCATAATTACCAGATACCTGAGAAAAATGGTAGCAAATCAGAATTAATAAGAAGAATAAATGATTGCATAAGGAAAAATAGGAATCTTAGAAAAATGTGATTGGTTTTATGGGGAATATTTAACTCTTATGTCTTTAGAATAAGACTAGGTCAGGATGGTGAAAGGACTAAGCTTTTAAAGCTTTAAAATGTAGCTCTAGATTTGATTAACTAACAGATTAAAGAGTCAAAAACCTTCCAGAATTTAGGGAAAAAAAAAGACGAATAGAAACTGTGAAAAATTTTGGCACAGTCAATCCAAGAGAACCAACATCCATCTACTAATAATTCTAGGAGGACATGAGAAAGGAAAGGATGTGAGCAATTTGTCAAAGGGATAATGGAAAGATGCTGCACAGAAAGCCTAAACAAACCTGCAAGAACACAAGCCTTCCTTCTGAAGATTCCATTCGGTGCAAGGCTGAAAGAATCAAAACCCATTCCTCCAAAATTCAGAACACTAAGATTCCAAAACAGATCCTAAAAGCTTCCAAAGAAATTACATTTATCACCCAAGGAAGGCAGGCTAAATTGGTTTCAGACATTTCAAGAGCAGGACTGGATATCAGGAAACACCAAAGGAACACTTTCAAAATTCTGAGTAAAAAATTATTTTGAACCTCAAATGTAGCTATCAACAAGCAGGAGTAAAGACATATTAAAATCAATTTTAGACATGCAAGAACTTCTAAAAGTTAATCCTTATAGCTCTGTTCTCCAGGGGCTGGAGAGATGGCTCAGTGATTAAAAGCAGCTGCTCTTGCAGAGGACCTGGGTTCAATTCCCAGTACCCATATGGAGGCAAACAATCATTTGAAACTCCAGTTCCAGAGGATCCAATTCACCTGACCTCTGCGGGCATTGTGTGACATAGATGCACTTAACACACACAGGCAAAGCTCTCATACACATAAAATTAAAAAAATAAATAAAATATTTAAAAAATATAGATTTATTCTTAAAGGATTATGCCCTGGCAAAAACAGAACCCAAGAGTCAGAGATTTATGAAGGCATTAGTTACTTCTCTTGTTGCTATGACAAAATGTTTGACAAAATCCACACATAAGGAAAGGGTTCTTTTGACTCACAATTTGAGGGCACAGTCTGTTACCATGAGGAAGGCAGGGCACCAGGAGCCTGAGGCAGTTGGTCACATGGTATCTACAGTCAAGAGGCAGCAGATGAAGAATGCTGGTGCTCAGTTTGCTTGCTTCTTTTTTATTCAGTCCCCAGCCCAGGGAAGTCTTAGGGTAAATCTTCCCACCTCAATTAACCTAATCTAGGTAATCCCTCACTTACATACCCAGAGATTTTTTTCCAAGCGGGCTCCAAAACCCATCATGTTGACAATCAAGATTAACTATCACAATGAAATTTCAGAAAGTATGGCTCAAAGAATTATTGGCCAGGGAGACCTTAGAGCTTCTGAGAACAATGCAGGCTACTGCTGTTGCTCCTGATCACACACCAGAACTAGATGATAAGATACTGGTGCTGACGATAACATACACTTTGGATGCAGGACACAGAGATATCCACCTGGAACTGATTTGGAAGCGCCATCCCTTCTGGCAAATGTTCATAGTACAAGAAGGTACCATGCAGGCTACTGAGGAGAAAAGCCTTCAATGTAGACCTTATGTCTTACAGTACTAACCTGCTAGGCAAGATATATTTACCAGTATGATAGTGGCTTTACTATTTGGGGGTGGGGGATAACCCACTGCTTTCTGATTAGATTTGAGGTCCACTCCATTGGAAGGAATAAATGCTTGGCACTATAAACCTAGTCAAAAGTCTATGGCAGAGAAGGACACAGGGCCTAGGGAGAAATCTACTCCTGATGTTTTTCTAAATGTACATGTAATTCAAATGCCTTTCAAATATTTATATCCATAATCTAAGGCTTCTCTCAACCGTGGTCAAAGAAATTTCATTTTGTAGTGAGTAATGGTTAATCCAGAGTCTCATATCTGGTTGAAGTATAAAACCCCTGCAGGACCCAGGGGTCATTGTGGAAGAAGCAGGGAAAGGCTGT
Organism: Eospalax fontanierii; assembly: GCA_035773235.1. Classification (NCBI taxonomy): domain Eukaryota; kingdom Metazoa; phylum Chordata; class Mammalia; order Rodentia; family Spalacidae; genus Eospalax; species Eospalax fontanierii. Next base: position 43,808,943 of record CM069539.1, on the reverse strand, counting down.
AAAAGCTGGAGGGTAGGGAGCGCTGCTATGACATGCTGTCTTCTGGACATGACATGGCTATTCCAGGCATGACCATATGGCAGCTGTGGTAAACTGCACAAGACCTGCACATACACACATACCACACACACACACACACACAGAGAGAGAGAGAGAGAGAGAGAGAGAGAGAGAGAAGTAGGAGGGAGACTAATTGGAAAAAGAGAGAAGAGAGGTATGGGGGGGTAAGAAGGAATAATGGGTGAAGAAAATCACAATACATTGTAGACATCAATGAAATCTTTTTAAAAGAATCAAAGATCAAATAAGCAGCAGAATGGAAGAAAATTGCAGGAAGATAAGTGCACAGTGATCCTGGAGAGCCAGTACTGTAATGAAACATGAACTCTGAGCCGAGTGAATTCTAAGCAATGTATTCTTGGCAGAGGAACTGGGTTTTCTTGATTAAACGCTAAAGATGGTGGTGCACTCCTGTTATCCAAACACTCAGGAGACAGAAGCAGAAGATTACAGATGCTGGTTTCTCTGGATGAATTTTGCTGAGTTATTTTTTAACTCTCTGCTCTTTTTGCCTCCCCACTTCCAGTTTGTATTGTTTCTACCTTTAAAAGTATTCAAAGATCATTTATTTATTTATTCTTAACTGTGAATGTTTGTGTGTATGTGCATATGATGTGTTTGTGTGGCTGCATGCACTATGACCCTAGTGCGCAGGTCAGAGGGCATTTCTGAACTGTCCGTTCTCTCCGTCTACCTTTATGTGGGTTCCAGAGATTAAACTTGGGTGTCTGGGTCTGTGTGGCAAGTGCCTTGACTTTCCAATCCACGTTTTTACTTTTAGTGATACTATTTGATAATGGACAACTATACATCTTAGCCTGTAAATCATTCTATTTTGTTTTATAATGAATATTCAAGTAATGCCATTGTTAACTCTGAAATAAATAGACAAATTTAATTTCTTATTTGATTCCTTTGGAGAAAAACAAAACTTGAGTCAAACTCAGACTTTTGGAGATTTTCAGCAAGTAATATATGCAATGCTTAAATTATATATTGAATAACATTCTCAACAAATTCTGTGACATCATAATGATTAATATTTTCATTGCATTTTAAAGTGTTAATGTGGCTGAGGGAGGTGTTCAGCGGGTAAAGCACTTTCCAAACAAACACGCAGATCTGCCAATCCCTGGACCGAAGTCAAGCCCGAAGACGTAGCTCACCTGTAATCCTAGTGCTCCTACGGTGTGGTGGAAGCAGGAGACAGGAAGATCCCCAGAATCTCATGGGGCAGCTAGTTTGGCATACCCAGGGGTGATCAGTAAAAGATCGTGTCTCAAACAAGACAGGTGAACGACACCCAAGGCTGTCCCCTGGCCTCCATATGAGTGCTGTCACATGCATGTGCCTTCTTCACTCCCACACACACATCTTACACAAAACACACAGAAAAAAGTTTCTTTTAAATAAAAATGTTTGGGGCCTGGAAGGATGGCTCAATGGTGAAGAGCACTGAATGCTCTTCCAGAGGACTGGGGTTCGGTTCCTAGTGTCCACATGGTGGCTAACAACCATCTCTCACTCCAGTTCCGAAAAGTCTGAAGGCTTCTTCTGGCCTCCACGACATTTCAGGCCTGTGGTCCACTCACATACACGAAGGACAACCACTCGTACGCATAAAATAGAACAGTTAAATAAAATGTTCAAAAATGTAAACATTTGACTTTATGTCATACTTGAGATCAGGCATGACCAAATAAATTTAAGTCATCAATTCAAACAAGGTCCAATTTAGGATCTGAACTTTAGCAAGACCAATCAGAGTGATTCTATGTTTTCTACTTTGCAAAGAGAGTATTTTAGAGATTAACCAGATGCAAATGGACATAATGATATGAGATGGAGTCATGCTTAACATTAAGAGTACTGCGTGAATGTCAATGTCCCAACTCTGCCTATGGATAGGTATACGAGCCAGATATTCTCTGTTGATTAACCAAAAGTCACTTAAATTCTGTCATTTGTAACTAAAGAAACTCAGAGAAATTATACATTTACCACACATCACAAGGACTTCTCAACTGGGTGAGAATAAAGCAAAGATGACTGTTACCACCTTGAGTTTTCTATATTTAATAATGTTAGCCATTCATCAAGACCAGAAAAGAGTTTTTAGAAAACAGGTATTAGAAAAAATACAAATTAACATTATTTGCAATAATATGATTAAAATGTCGATGAAACCTCAAATACATTAAAAGAACTAATCTGGGGAGAAAGCCATTGGAAACAAAGATAGCCCATATGTAAGAATAGGCTTAATTAAAAATGAAATGTCTTAAAGGAGAATTTGTGCAAATATTTAGAGGAAAGATACTTGGGCAGAGAGAACAGAAAATTCAAAGTCTGTGAAGTGAGAATGTTCTTGACGGGTTTTCAGAACTACAGGAATGCCCAGCCTCAGAGTGGACAGGATGCATGGTGCTGGGCATGATGCAGAAGGAGCAGGGAAGGCTGTGAAGGGTCAACATGGCCACTGTGGCTTTGGGTGACATGGGGACCCACCTGGAGGTTTCAAATGAACACTAATATAATTTGCTCTAGGTTATCCCAGGATTGTTGTGGCTGCTGTATTGAAAATAGGTAGTGAGAGGAAAAGAACAGTTAGAAAGAGTGGGATAGTCCACATAAACATAGTATTAACAAAAAGATGATTCAGACTAAGGTAATGACAGTGGTATTGGGTCCAAGGGACCAGATCCCAGTTGCATGATGAATGACTAGGAAATACACACCATTTCATGTGCATATGCAACTCAAGTGAACACTTTTTGCCCATTGTTTTACAAAAACAAAAGTAAACTCAAGGAGAAAAAGAAAATAATACTATTTCCTCTATTTAATGTGAGCAAGCAGAGTATCTTTGAGCTAGCCACTAAAAACCACCATGGAGCATGAATGAAGGCAGTCTCTGCCCCAAGAAGCACACAATCATCTTAATTAGGGAAAAACTAATGTAGTCAAATAATTACATGAGCTGAGGAGCATCCCCGGGCAGCATCTCCATGCTTTCTCGACATCACAATATTTATGACAGTCAGCAGATCATTGGTATTTCTTGGGTTGAACCAAATTCTTTAGCAAGGTCACATGGTTTGGCTCACTCTGTCCTTAAGGACCCTTGGCTCGCTGTGTCCCAGCATGGTGTCTCTTTACAGTTCCAGGTGGATATGCCACATTTCATTTCATCTCAGGAACTACAGGGACACCATTCAATGGTCATTATTATCACATCTTGATCTATTCAGTTCCCGAGTCTGCCTCAGACTTGGCTCTCTGCTTCTGCTCCTTGGTTGTCCCCTTGGGACATGCTTTGATACCATCCACTCTCCATGGAAACACTATTTTGTGATTAGTTGGACCTTTTCCCATTGGGCCCCAGGAGAATATGATCATACTAGTTTATTTAACATCACACCTCCAATCCCTAGAAGCATTTTTGTCTAACAGTAGTGATTTGATAAGTTTTTGTTAATTAGATGAATTAAACTAATGGTAATTTCATTAGAATTATTTGTTGACTTTTTGGGGGGTGGGGCAGTGTCTCCCTATAGCTCCCTAGTCTGGAACTTGATATATAGACCAGGTTAGACTTGCTCTCACTGAGATCCTCCTGCTTTTGCTTCCCAAGTGTTGAGACTAGAGGTGTGTACCACCAGGCCCAGATCATTGATGACTTTATCCAACATGAACTGACAAGATTCCTGAGAGTGGAAAACACGTATACTTTCACTTTCCTTTCCAGAATTTAGCAAATGCCCATCATATAATAAAGGCTGAACAAATAGCTCTTGATTATTAAATGAATAAACCAATGAATGTAATGAAATGGGAAGAGCATATAAACAAATGAGTCTTTTTCTAAAAAACATCTTCTATGAATTAAATCTTTTTCTACTTAAATGTCATAAAAAAAGCATATATGTGTGTTCATATATTTTTAATGGAAGTAAACTAATTTTAAAATAAGAAATTATTAAGCATCCAAAAATTTTAAGCTATGCTCATGAAGAAAATAGAATATTTTGACATGATTTTTGAAAGTTTGATATATTTTTTAATCCATCAGTAAATGTTAAATCTTCTCAGTGGTCATCTGAGCAGAGGCTACAAGTGGAAGCCAGTTATTTTTCTTATGTGCTATTTTTTAACCAAAAGCCCCCTTGAAGCAACTCAGAGAGAGTCAATAGAATTTGAGACTGGGAAACAACAGCTTCCAGGAAACACTTCAGCATTTGCCAAAAAGAGACTAAGAAACAGGAAGCGCTCATCATTTATTGGACCAGGTATTTATTTCTACGTCCTACTGTGAAAAAGAGCTCCCCGATGTTGGTGAAAGAATGGTGCACATAGCTCTTGGAGTTAGGAGGATGTCAGGAAAATATTAGGAGAAGAAAAAGAGATTCCAGATCTAAACACCATCTATAGAACAGAACAACCAAAGAATGAGACTTACTAACCAAGTAAGAAAACTCTGGATGCTTGTTCTTCATCCATTTGAATCTACAAGTAACAGCCTACAGCAGCACACGGATTAGAGTTGTCTTTGTGTTATCCAAGCCCACAAGGAAAATCCGACGTTAGAAGTTCTTAAGCATTCAGTATGTCACTGCCCTCTACACTTGCCCAAGTCTACAGTAGAATATCAGATCTTATTTCTCCAATAAGTATGTATGTGACAATTTAGAAAAGGGAATAAAATAAGAGAGTAGTGTAAAAAAATGATTAACATCACACATAAAATTGTAAGCTCTCTATAAAATTAATTCTATTCATTTGTCTTTCAGTATGTTCACCTGTTTTAAGATTATCACACACATTCATCTGAAAACACGTCTTTCCAGTTGGTGGAACTCAGATTCATATACCTGCTACTCTCACAGACCCATCTGAAGCAGCACTCCTGACCAGCCACACTGCTCAGGGTTGGCGTTTAGGTAACTGCTTAATCACTCCCAGAAGATGCATAGTTAACATTTCTGCAATGAGATGTTTCTCCTGACTAGACAAGATTTGCCACTATATCCTCATTTGGTTTTCTGGCAAATCTATACTTTCTAAACTTCATGTTCCAGCAAGTTTGCCCTTGTTATAAGCTTAGGGTTTTTCTCTTCGCAACTCATACAGACTTCTCAGAGGAGAAAAATCCTGAAATAAAGTAATCTTACAAGCTGAACACATACAGTACTGTGTAAATTCTTTACAAATAGGGCTCTTGATGGTGTAATTGTATAAGTGGTCATTCTACTGCACACCTAAGGAGTTCCTTTTCAAAATAAATGAGATGAAGTTGGAAAGATGACATTTTAGAATTATTTTCTTTATCTGTTGATGTTCAGCAGCTCTAATGACTTAGTATTTTTAGATAAACGCTGTTATTTGAAAGAAGAGAACAGTAAATACTTATATAAATATATGTAAATAGTGTTATCCTCTTCACATGATATTAATAAGGAAAAGCACCATTATCTCAGGAAAACTGTTGATTATATAAGTCCCAGGTTCTAAAACTCTATAGACCAAGATATTTTGAAAGGCCGTCCCATTTTTAAAAAGTATATATACCAGACATGGTGGCACGAGCCTTTAATTCCAGCATGCTGGAGGCAGAGGCAGGCAGATCTCTGTGAGAATGAGGCCAGCCTGGTTTACATAGTGAGTTCCACGCTAGTTGGGGCTAAGAGGGACCTCAAAAAGAAACTAACTAAGTAAATATCTAATATAAAGAGATCATAAAGCTAAAGCTAAACTTACTTCCTAGAGCCATCAGCAATTGCCTGCTCTTTAAGTGTTCTGTACCTTCAACAGAACATCTTTTTGCCTCCACCTTAAGAAAACCATTACAATCATAAGTACAATCTCCCTGGAATACTTTGGAATTTCAAAATAAAAATATCAAGAAATATGAATGCAAAGCAGTGCTCAAAGCCCTAGAGTATCTTTTCCCATAAAAGTTGTATTTCATCTTATTTTTAAATAAGATATAAAATAGCAAAAATTCCATAAAGTGTTATTTATGTACAATGTATATTTACAAAATAAGCTTTAACTGTCAAGTAGTGAGAGATACATGCAGAGCAGGTGTTCAGTAAAGCAAGCCTTGGCCTTTCCCATGGACACAGAGCTAAACAGAAGTAAGAACGCTTTGTGAGTAAAGGAATCGCTGCAATCAAGGGAATCTAATCTTTTGGAGAGGCAACAGGTCAGAGTAAAAGGGATCACCTTCACTGAACCAAAAGAAGTACAGTAATGTCCCTCTGGTTCCATACAGTCAACTTACAGTTCATCTATTTGCAGACGTTTCCTATTGGTAAGCATTCTGAAAATTTAACAAAAAATACCCCCCAAAAGAAACTCATTTCTCACTCTTGGATCTCTTTAAGAACATTCCTTCAGCATTTTGACTACAATTAGCAAACAGACTAACAGAACCTGAGAGTTCATGCCTAGACCTGAAAGCTCAACATTTTGTTTGTTTTGCTTGATACAAGGTTTCGCTGTGTAACGCAGGCTAGCCTGGAACTCACAACAATCCTCCTGACTCAGTCTACCAAGTGCTGAGATTGCAGGTACAAGCCATCATGTTGGCCTCTAACATTTCATTTATGAAGGTATTGCAAAGAGAGCTCAGCTAAACAGGCACAGATACTTTAGTTGGGTCCTGGCAGATAGCAGCCTCAACTAGTTTCTAGCTCTGATTCACACATGGAAATTCGTGAACCTATGTAGAAAGTATTTTAATTTTTTTGAAAGTACGAATAAGCCTTGAGGTAAGTCCTCTGACTTCATCTCTAAACAAAAGCAATTTAGAAGGTTTGGCTTGTGGTTTGTAGGTGTAGTATTAGCAGGCTCTTGACTCCAGAGCGTTTATATGGACCTTCCCTCACTCAACACCACAATGTCCCATATGAAATCTGGTCCAGCAGCCTCTTTCTTTACATGTTACTTTTCAAATGGAAAAGTCCATATCTTAGTCTCTCCAAGAAATACTGTCTTGAGCCCCTGCATGAACTTGGGTGAGGACCGCTCCTTGCCCTTTCCCTGGCTGGTTGTTGAGAGCACAGACCAGGAGGTCTGCTTCTGAATATAAGCTTAAACCTGCAGAGATCTCAGGTTTAGAAGATGAAGCAACTCCTGGCACTGTTAGGAATGATTTTTCTTTGGAACGTCTGTCAAAACAAAGAAAATCTTAAAAGCAAATCATTTTCTGGGGTTTATCCCCCGACATTAGATCATATTCACTTCAGGAGTAAAATAAAAACAAAAACAAAAGCCCCTACCAGGGCAGGTCGAGATAACACGTGCACGCAGCAGGAGCATCCCTCCCTCTGCCCCAAGCCTTCCTGGTGAATGTCCACTCAGACAAAGACCGTTTTTCTCCTGCTTTTGTGGCCGTGGCAGGAAACAGTTGTTGTGTGCGTTAGTGAAAAATAACTACGGCAGGCGCTGAGACACTCGCCACAACGGTCCCGTGGAAATCAAACTCTGAGAAAATTTTTAAATGTTTTCAACACATCAGCATGAAGCATCGACCTAGTTGGAATCACTTAGATCTGAAGCAAATGCACTGATTGTTTTCACAGCAGGCTTTTCTTCTCCGAGCAGAGGCAGGCGCCCGCGAAGGTTGCAGGGAAAGGTTTTCAGCCCCCTGCCTCGGTCGGCCATCGCCTGTGACACGATCAATACCAGGGTGAGCAGCACCAGGGGCTGAGGGAGGATTATGAAGATGACGTGAGCAAGCGACCGAATTATCCTAAGAGCTTTGTTCTTTCTCTCACCTTGACTCTCCTTAGCCTTGGACACAGATGGAAAACCATCAGGGTACAGGCTGAAAAGAAGAGGGACTGGATGAAGCGCACTAGATGGCATCCGTGCCGAGAGCCTGGTCGTCGTTGGCAGGGTTACAGTCCACGCTTAGAAAAGGGCCAGCACTGCAAGGCAAGGAGGAATCCTGCCTAGAGGAACAGCCAGCTCATCCTGACTTGAAGAAACACAAATGCCAGGCTCCTCTCCCGCAGCAGCATCTGGAGCACAGTAACTGCTAGAGTGGTCTGCAGTAGGTTTCATTACAAAGAATACAACTCTTATTCTTTTAGACACAGACTTGTACCATTCTCGTAAGTAATTGTCACAAAGTACCAATCTTCTAGTTAAAACTGTGACGTTCATACAGAAAGAATAAAATGTCTCAATTTCTCATCATCTATTTGTTGAGGGTCTTCCCAGCCACACATCAGGTTTTTTTTTTTTCTGTTTTTCCCCCTCTTATTTAGAGGCTCAGGGATGCCTGAGCTATTGGGTCACTTTATCCACTGGGTTGGAACTGCAAAGAAGGTCCCTCCTGAGCCAGAGAGGGGGCTCATATTCCTGGTGACCAGTACACAAACTTCTAGGAACTTCTCATTCCCATTAGTCTGAATTGCCCTGGCCAACTGCACAGACTAGACAATCTCCTAATTGTGTGAACAGTATCAGATCTAAGTTAAAATAGCTGCACAACCCAATAGGTCAACCCCAAACCATGAGACTTCTCTGGAGACTACACAATGTATAAGGCCAACATATAAAACGCATACAAGAAATCTGAGGCTAAATTTTTGCAAATCATTGGATGAACACAGAAGAAAAAATATAAAATCTATTCTAGACCTTCTGGATATTAAATGAACTGTTGTTTGAGGTATTTTATTTATGTGTATAGCTTTAAAACACCATACACACAGAATATATATATATATATACATATATATATATATATATTTACCATTTTAAAGGAAATGTCCATTCACTGAAAAGTTTTAGAAACCCAGTTTCCCAAACCTAGACATTGCTACTGCCAAAAGTTTGACTATTTATTTCTGTTCATCTTTTCTATACATATACATATATTTTCACATAATTAGTACCTTACTATATAAACTAGGTTTTTTGTCATTGTTGTTTTAGCTAAAATTGCACATTAAATCAACAGTACGTGCCCAGAGCCTTCAGCTTATTTGAAAACAATTTGAAGGTCATTTAACTCATGTATTAACTTCAAAATTTTACCAGTTCTCTCTTTGAAGATACCAGATGCTTGTTTTTGTGTATGAACAATAAATAGAAAGTCTTCCTCCAGCCCTCTGAGTATGTCCTAGAAGCAGAATTTCTAGGTAAAAAGCTAAAACATATTTTGTTGTGACTTTTTTTCAAAATAACTTTTTATTATTAATATTTTAGATAAAGAATAAAAAAAATTCAAAAACAAAAAGCCCACAAGTCGTATTTGTCCTTGACAGGTTTCTGTGGACACATAGACATTCAGATGTGCTCTAATACAGTTGAAACATGTAGTACAGCATGGGTTGTAACCTGCTTTTTCCAGTTAGCTAAACACCAGGATTAGGTTACCATAGCAGTCAGTGTTTGTTTAGATGTTCCTGCTTCTTTCTATTGGTGTTCTTATAACAGGAGGAGGACTACTGCTAAAATGAGCCAAAAGTCCATTGAAATCAGGTGACAAAAAGTTCCAAGAGGTCAACATCTCCCCACAATGGGAGAAAGATCACCTACACCTGCCACTCCCTCCAAGGCTGAGACTCTTGTGGAAGAAGGTGGCGGAAAGATTGCTAGAACCAGTGAGAATGAGGTGGAGTGTTCCATGGACTTGTCCTCCACCTGGCAAGCTGGGCTGCATTTGGTTGCATCTGCCTGTTTGGATCAGCAGTATCACCATCATCCCAGTCACTACCATGATCATCATATTCACTACCATTCTTGATCATCACCATCACCACCATCAATATCAATACCATCATCACCATCTTCACCATCACCACCACCATCACCATCTTCACCATCACCACCACCATCCCTACGATCACCGCCCTCACCACCACCCCTACGATCACCACCCTCACCACCACCCCTACGATCACCACCCTCACCACCATCACTACGATCACCATCACCACCACCATCTTCACCATCACCACCACCATCCCTACGATCACCACCCTCACCACCACCCCTACGATCACCACCCTCACCACCATCACTACGATCACCACCCTCACCACAATCACTATGATCACCACCCTCACCACCATCCCTACGATCACCATCACCACCACCATCACCATCTTCACCATCACCACCACCGTCCCTACGATCACCACCCTCACCACCATCACTACAATCACCACCCTCACCACCATCACTACGATCACCACCCTCACCACAATCACTATGATCACCGCCCTCACCACCGTCCCTACGATCACCACCCTCACCACCATCACTACAATCACCGCCCTCACCACCATCACTACGATCACCACCCTCACCACCATCACTACAATCACCGCCCTCACCACCATCACTACGATCACCACCCTCACCACCATCACTACAATCACCGCCCTCACCACCATCACTACGATCACCACCCTCACCACCATCACTACGATCACCACCCTCACCACCATCACTACGATCACCGCCCTCACCACCATCACTACGATCACCACCCTCACCACAATCACTATGATCACCGCCCTCACCACCGTCCCTACGATCACCACCCTCACCACCATCCCTACGGTCACCACCCTCACCACCATCACTACAATCACCGCCCTCACCACCATCACTACGATCACCGCCCTCACCACCATCACTACGATCACCACCCTCACCACAATCACTATGATCACCGCCCTCACCACCATCACTACGATCACCGCCCTCACCATATCACCATTTCTACAATATCACACTTATCATCATCATGATCTCTCCCACTCCTTTATCAGCTCAGTTCTTCCTAACTTGGCCATTCAACCTGCAGGGCTTAGCTTAAAACTGACCTTCCCAGGAACTAAAGAGATGGCCGAATGAGTAAAAGTACCTGCTTCACAAACATGAGGACTTGAGTTCAGATCTTAGTACCCATGTTTTAAAAGACAGGAATAGCTGCCCCATACCTGTAACCCCAGTGCTATTGGGGACAGAGGTCGGCAGGTGGCTGGGGCTTGCTTGCAGCCAGCTTAGCTCAGGTTTAGTGGGAGGCCTGTCTCAAAGGAATTAGGAGAGAATGATAGAAAAGTACATCCGACAACTTCCTCTGGTCTCCGTACATAGGTAGACACACCTGTACACACACACACACACACACACATCACACACACATACACACACAATTTATACATAAATATAGAAAGAGAATAAAAATTACCCTCCCACACCTGTAAAGTAAGTTCATTTGTCTGTATTATTAATATGTTTTCTGTTGCTATAAGAAAATGCCTTAAAAAATAAAGGTTTATTTAATTCATAGTTTTGTACATAGACAAACCAAGATGAAGTGGCCTCATCAATCTGGTCCCTAGTAAATACCTCATGGTAGATAGCATTGAAATAAAAGGAGTGCATATAAAAACAATAGAAAAGATCATGTGACAAATACGGAGGTAGGAAAGTGGGAAGGAGTCAATCTTGCTATCTTATAATCAACTCTCAAGGGATTCAACTTTAAGTTCACAAGAACTATGTTAATCCCCTCTGAGGAAAGTTTACCTGAAACATTTTCTACTAGGTTTGCAGCTTAAAGATTCTATGACTCTCAACATCAGCACATCAAGTTTCCAGCTCATGAATCCTTGGGAGACAGACTCAAACCCTATCCAAACAATATACTGTCTTTATTCACATTTCATCATCTTAGTAACAGTTTCTTGACATCACAATTTGAATTTTTTTGTTTTTAATTTGCCTACATTGTTTTTAACTGATGCAAGTTTCCTTAAATTAGCTTTCAAGATTAGTATATTATAATGCCAAGAAATCCATTTTAAAATATAAATATGATATGTACGAATGGATTTGCCGATTATTTCAACAAAGAGCACTGGACAACTCATTATTGACTTGCCAAAGGCTGATGTGTTAAAAGACATTTAAAAAAAAAAAGGGAAGGCCCAGTTGCTGATAAAGATCAGTCACTGCATAGGAGGCAGGACAAGAATAGGAAGAAATATCTCCTTTAACCCCAATATCTTCAAGATATTCTATAATCAAAACTTGAAACTATTTAGTAGGAAAAAATATTCTCCTTTAACCACAGTATCTTCTAAATATTCTATGATCAAAACTTGAGACTATTTTTATGTTTTTATTCCATTTTAGTAAGTATGTTTGGGTGAAATAATGTGTGAGTTGTGAGGAGAAACAGAAACAGATCAGAAATATTCATTCTGTACTCTAGAACTGAAAATGTTACAAAGAAGGTTAAAATCTGATTATGATTTGAACAAGAGAGAGAAGAGGAGAAAGAACAGAGATAGAGACGACAGAGACAGAAACAGAGAAGGAAATCAGAAGAGGACTTAGCAGAGGCATGTGGTGGAGAAGAGGAATAGAAGAGTGTGGTACTAGTTCCTGATGGGTAATCAACATGGGAAAATATTGTTTGGCTTCACTGGACAGTGCAGATGATCACTAGATAATGCAAAACTTTTGTATATAAATCATCATTAAACAATAAAGGGCTCTCAATTGAGAAAGGCATGGGTGCTTAAAGGATTTCCTTTAGAGATGTATCTGTAAGCTTCAAGTGGCACAGAAATACCTGCTGGGCCAAGGCTAACTTCTTAACCAGTATGCTCCAGCATCCCCCAGACATGAAGGGAAACGCTGAGTGAACTCGCTTCCTTTCCTCAGGCACTATCCCCTTTCCTGCCCTCTCATTAACGAGCTGAAGTTCAATAACTTTTGAAGACGCCCTTTTAAGAACTTGTAATTAAGGGGGCTGGAGAAAGAGCTAAGTGGCTAAAGTATATACTGCTCTTGCAGAGGATCCAAGCTCCTGGGTGACTCACAAACACCTGTAACTCAAACTCCCAGAAATCCAATGCCTGGGGCCTCCATGGACACCTGCACGCATGTGCACATAACCACATACAGACACACACATTTATATTTACTTTAAATATATATATTTATATTTAATATATTAAGATATACTAATTTTAAAAATAAAAGAAGTCTTTCAAAAAAGAAGTCATTAAAAATAATCTGTAGCCGAGTGTGGTAGGACATGTCTTTGATCTCAGCACTGGAGGGGCAGAGGCCAGTGGATCTCTGTGAAATAGAAGCTAACCTGGTCTATATAGTGAGTTCCAGGCTAGCTAGGGCTAGAGGGAAAGCCTGTCTCAAAAAAAAGAGACTATGATTAAGAATAATAAAGGAAAAGTTATAGTATTGATTTTAGAGAAATGAAGCAGTGACTTGTCACCTTTGATGCACTTGTTGGACAGGATGAGAAAATTTATTCAATGTCATTGCCCCCATGTCTCATATAATCAGACTGACTCTAGAACTGCAATCCCTTTTCAAACTGTGCTTAGGGTAGAACGTACCTTTAATGAAGAGTAGCCAGTATAAAACTGTGATTTAGAAGTATTAATAATAACGTAGCATTACTAGGAAAAAGATGGTTAAGCCAGAACTGTCATATAATCATTGTTCAAGTTTGTAATTGGGTGGATCTACCAAACCCGGGGGAGGAAGTTAAGCATGTAAAGATGGTACAGTGTTACCTCTGAATGGATCAGACTGGCTGGCAAGGGCTAATTTTAGGTGTGCAAAAGTTACGATTCCCACAACACCTGTAACTTAACTGGTTACACACACAGTATATTACGACATGAAAGTTGACACCACATACAAAAATACTAAATACTACACATGCCTGAGGGGTTCGAGTTATTACTGCTGTGGGAGTTGTTAAGTTCTGAATGGCGATAAAAATGGAGTCAGAACCACCTGAGCAACCTTGGATCATGCCTTTATGGAAACCCTATGCACTCATATACTTCACAAATCTTTATCGAGTGCCTACTATGTGTAAAACATTGTACTAGAGACTGTGCAAAAATATGGCACCTGTCTTAAGTAGCTTATAAAGAACTACATCCACTGGGACTTAACTGTTGACTCTATAAAGAATAAGAGAATTCCACATGTGATCGAACTGTCTCTACCGTATGTCATATGGAGATGTTTATGAAATGGAAATGTTACGTGAGTAAAAGCCCAACTCCAGCATGTCTGCTTAAGGCTAACTCTCTACCATCCACCACGGTGTTCTCTATTGTTAATGAAGTTTAATATGTTGGTCTGTCCTTTCTTCTCTTGCTCCTTCCCAACCCAACCATTTAGCAACTAACACTATAAATACAAAAAAATCTTTACTATTTAAATTTACTAAAATTCACACTGTAATAAAAATACTATTTAAAACATATCTATATTGATTCCTACATGTTCAGATTTCTAAAAGGCATGTACACATCCCCATGACCGTCCAATAACTATGTACTACCTACCTTCCTACACATCTGAGCATGTCTAAAGGCTGATATGCTTGTTAAAAACCATGAGATATTGTGTATACTGTAAACTCACTCATACTGGTAGCTGGATGCTACAACCTGGTCATTCCAAGTTGATAAAATCCACTAGAATATATCTTAATCACTTGAGACAGTTCAGTTTAGAATGTACTTGATAAAAAAAAACATGGGAGAAAATTCTCTCCACCACCTCTAACCTCAGGAAATTTCAAGGTCTAGGAGATGTCACAGCTAATTTATTAACCAGAATGAGGAGCAGAACAGTATAGAACTGTATGCAAGTTCCATGTGATTGTTGGAAGGTAGTTGGGAGTTTGAAGAGTGAAAGACTTAATCATTTTTCTTTGCAGAAAGACTTAATCATTTTAAAATGGTCATGGAACACACGTATGCACAAGATGATTTTACAAATGATAATATCTATTTCATCCATGTTTTGAGCAGAAAAAGCTCACGTGCTTAGGAACCAGTTAGAAGTAGTCTGAGAGCTCTGATATGTGCCCAGAAAATGGACACTCACCTAGATTTGGCCACTGACCTTGGCTAAATCAGTTAATAATGCTGGATTTAAAGCAAATGCTTTGGGTTCATTGTACTTGAATGTCTCTTTCCTATAAATATCTTCTAACTATATGAAATTCATACTTCTTTGGAGAAGGCTGACCTTAGGCTGCCTGCTTACATATCCCTATCTTTCTGTTAGTTTCCAAACTTGGTTATTCCCAAGGCCTCAAAATTTTTTCAAAAACAATCAATAAACTTTTGTTGAATGAATAATGTTTTTTTCATTGTTTGCAAAATGTTTACTTTCAGTGAGTAGGTTCAAAGTCATGTACTGTGCAAGCCTTGGCCTTAACACAAGGGACAGCTAGAACCAAACATGCGAGATAGGACCCTAGAGGGCAAGATAGGCACAAATTGCATCAAACTGCACAATAATTTTAACTCAGAGCAGATGATGGATACCAAGAAGGGGCGGGGCATGCTCTGTGCATTGAGATGAAGGCAGGACAGAATTTTGAAGGAGCTGTTGCTCTGCAGGGAGGAGAAGGATTGAAGGAAGCAGAAACTGGCAGAAGTTCAACCTTCTGGAGAACGAAACTTCACATTTTCAAAATAGTTTAGTTTAAGGAGTCTGGAGTTTAGGGACTGAGTGGGAGAAGTTAAAGTGCCTAAGTTAACATGTGGTCCTTTCACTATGTTATCCCTATGTGTGAACCAAGAAACGTGATCAAAGGAACTTCTCCAGCATCTGGTTCAACAAAATTAACAGAGAGTTGTGGAGTTCTGGGTTTCTTCTAAACTCCATTCATAGTCCCTCTGTCTTTGTCTGCTCAGTATTTGGATCTTTTATGTAAGTATTGTTTGAAAATAGAAATGTGTGAAGGTCACTGATGCTCAAGAAGCACAGGATCAGGAAGACAAGAAGGGGTTACTTCATCAGCCCAGAAAAGAACTAAATTCCTAAAGGAATGGGGCAGCAAGAATGAATGGAGAGTATGTATGTCAGTGTGGGCTCACCCCATGAACTTTGTTCACCCACCAAGTATGGGAGGCATCAAGAGGGCTGTCTTTCCAAGCTTGCAAGGATGGAAGACCGAGACACACTTTGCAGAAATATGGGCATCAAAAGGCTCTTATAGAGGAGCCAAGTTTCGTTCTCAGCACCCATATTGGATGGCTTACAACTGCTTATAACTCCAGCTCCAGGGGGTTCCAACACCCTCACCACAGACACCTGAACTCCTATATACATACCACACACAGACACACACACATATACATAACTAAAAATAAAATAAATATTTAAAAGCTTTTAAAAATAGAACTATGCACATCAGGAGATGTAAACAGAGACAGACTGAGTTTGAATCCCAACTCTGACACTTATTTGCGCAGGGCGAGATACGTGGCAATATTCTTTGATGCGGTCTAGTAGTATAGAGAAAGTGTAAAATAAATGCATATCATCGTTCTTCAAGCAGGATGTGTTTGTAGAAAAGATGGACTCAGTACTCAACAAAATGTTGTGAAGGGAACGCCAGGTATATTGGTAAATGTAGTAAAATTCAGAAGTAAAAAAGTGGTTAGAAATGTGTCTAGATAAGAGACTAAATCTAGAAATGATAGTTGATAATGAAGTAATGAGACTACAGAGGAGAGAAGAGAACCCGTGATTAACCCAGGGGAATATCTCATTTGTGGAGAAAAGAAAGAAGTAGCATCAAGTTAAATGGGTGGAAGAGGGTAAAAAAATCTCACAGCAGAAAGCTGGGGTTAAAAAAAAAACAACTGGAACCTGGCTTAGTGGCACAAGCCAGTACTCCAAGCATGCTGGAGACTGAGGCAAGAAGATTGCTAATTTTAGGTCACCTTGAGCTATATAGAGAGTTTAACCAAAAAAATTATCTTCTTACAGAAAGGCAAGCAAAGCATAGGAAGCTTGGGGAAGCAGGATCAGTCACGGTCAGTAGGAAGTAGGATGTGTTCTAGTGGATAGTAGGCTGACAAGAGTTAGCAATAATGCATATTTCAAAATAGCTGAATGGGAAGATTGAATGGGTCCACAAAAAAATGACAAGTATTTGAGTTATAGACAGGCTAATTTTCTTGGCTGGATCAGATATGCACGTAGAACGAAATGTCACACTACCAATAAATATTTATGATTATTATTTAAATTAAAATATATAAAATCTTTAAAAGAAGCATGCTGGGGGTGTTGGAGAGGTGATGACTGAGCAGTTAAGAGCACTGAGTGCTCTTGCAGAGGACCCTGGTTTGCTTCCCAACACCCACGTAATGGCTAGCAACCACCAATACATCCAGTTCCAGGGGAGCTGATATCCCGTTCTAACCCCTGTGAGTCTTGCATACTCATGTGCAAGCAATACACTCGCACACATAAACTAAAAATAATAAATAAAATATTTTTTAAAGCCTTCTCAACAACATCCCATAAAAAAAATCAAAATAGGTGTAACTTCCTTCTCCAACAAGCAAAGTGTAAGTTGCAGGGAGCACAAGTGGGTGGGCACTCGGAGGGATGAAAATAAAAATAAAGGTTCATTATGCACATGTAGGGTTATTTGAGTGCCAACCACTGTGCCCACTTTTTATATGAATTGTCTTTTCAGTTTTCACAGCACCCTATAAGGTGGCCATTTTTTAAAAAAAATCAACTTATTCTCTGGCAATTTTAAACATGTATTTAACACTTTCTGGTCCCACTCATCCCTCCACCCTCTCTTATCCTCCTTCCACGCCCACTAACAACCTCTCCTGCCAAGCTCCATCTCACTTTTATGTCTTGTTTTGTCTTTGTTTTGCTTTGTGGGTTTAAACATGAACACTTGTGTGGGCAGGATATGGACCTGTCCACCAGAGCATGGGTAACTCAGCATCATTAAAGAAAATCATTTCTTCTGCGACTGCTACTAGCTTTTCTGGGCAGATCCCATGATTCCCTCCCCCATCTATGACTGACTGTTCCTGACTGTTCCTTGTGAAGGCCTTATTCAGGCAACCATAGCCGCTGTGAGGTTCTGAGTGCCACAGCCAGGTCAAGACCATAAGACAGAGATTTGGAGCTTTCCTTCCATTTGTTCAGCTCTTGCATTCTCTCCATCCTCTTTTCCATGATGTTTCTGGAGCCTTGGAGTGGGTGATATAGGTGTTCTGTTTAATGTTAGCACTCAGTATTCCTTTGCTTTCATTACTATGACCAACCAGGAATTTCTGCATTCACTACAAAGGGAAACTTCTTTGATCAAGGCTGACAAGGCTGAGGACAGCAATGGCCTATGTGATAAATAAAAACCATTTAAGAGGTAATGGCCAGGGAGATCACTCAGCAGGTAAAGATGCTTGCTGCCAAGCCCAAAGACCTGGAAATCACAAGGTAGAAGGAAAGAACTGACTCTCATAATTTGTCCTCTGACCACCACATGGGTGTCACAACACAAACATGGGCACACACAGACACATACACAAGTAAATAAAAATGTAAAAAAGAGTAAGGAGGCATTTTGATAACATATTCATTTAGCAAAACAAAAATAATGTTTACCCCTAATGCCTATAACCTCTCCAGCCATGGCCTTTGACTAGATAGCCTCTGATCCAATCAGGAATCAGCTGATTACCCCCATAACAGTTGTGTCACTATTGCACCAGTGAACACTGCTTGCCTAGCACGTTGATATTATAGCATGCAAAATCTAAAGCTAGTGGAAGACCACTGCCGCCTTTCCTCCTCCAGCTGTGTCCACAGCAACTTCCACCAGCAGGGAGGATGTTCAAAGCTTAATTCCAAAAGCATGGTTTCTATGAGTTTTGTAGCTAAAGTGTGTTTTGTCTTCAACCATAGGATCTTTCCATCTAGCGCTGGTGGGAAATCAGTGGAAATGGCCATTACCTGTATAGTCTGGGGGGGCTCTGGGACCCCCCTAGCTAATAACTCATAGGGAAATGTCCCATATCTGGCACTGAGGTGTTCATTTGAACAACCCATAACTTCTGGGATTGGCATTGTCCACCCATGCTTGGTAAGAGGTGGCCAATTTATCACTCTCACTTCATTGTTCAAGAAACTAAACCACAAAGAGGCTTAATCTGTGGATCATGTGTGAAAGCTTTGAAAGATGATAGACTTAGAACCCAAGGGCTTCATTGAGACATTCTACTTCTTTCTCTTAACAAAATTCTCTTAATGGTGCAGGAGAAATAAATGCCAGAGTAGCCAGGTGATGAAGATACGCTTTAGAGGCAAAGATTTTAGACATCAGCTTCTTTTACTATTTTGAATATGGAGAGAATCAAATCTACTTGAGACTTCATCAGTTTTCTAATTAAATCATCCTGATTTGTATAATTCTAATAAATTCATGACATAGAATAGACAGAAGTTCATGAATTCCCATGGTCTGAAAAATGGTTCACTACTTTGAGTTTCTTTTTAAACATAATGGAGACACAAAGATATCAAAACAGTATATAATGAGCTATGTAGTAGGAACTTCAGTTGTTAAGCACCCAAACTTTAGATTCTACAATTAATCTATAATCTAATATATAAAATATAATACAATATCTGTCATCTCATTGCTTTCCAGATATTTCTTCTAGGAATCCCTTTAAAAGGTTCAATAATATCTGAGGAACTGTTTGTCCCTAAGAGACCATAGGAAGTCAAAGACTTGGAAAGTAAGAGGTGCCAGCCTGTAGAGCAGTAACTTCAACACAGGAGGCAGTGGGACTGTGCGGGTTGGGTGGGTGACAGAGGAGCAATGGTAAGATCAGAGGCGGAGTGTGAGATTTTAGCTGAAATTAAGGACAACATGAGCCAGAACAGGACTTGAAAGAGAAGGAAGTAGAATACAGACGTCACGCAGGGGTAGGGGGAAAACAAAGGAAGGAGCAAATGGGGCAGAAATATTGAGACATGAGGAAAAAAAGCGGGTGGGTTCTCTGACCACACAGGCTGTGTTGTCACAAGCTCTACTTCACCCAGGTGTGGGTGTTATAAAGAGCACTCCTGAATGGTGGCCTTCTAGTCCTGTACTGCTCTCTTCCCTGGGTCCCATAACCAGGCTTTCTCCTTATTCCTATGCCCCAAACCTCACATTGCTCCTGCTAATTAGAATTTTTCCTGCTCTGCCACCCATAATTATTTCCCGCCTTCCCCCAAAGCCAGAGAAGCATTTTCCCTTTGGTGCCTCTCCACCATACCTACCAGCCCGCAGGCATTACATCACTCTATTTTCCAGAATCTTTCCCTTCCACCCCCCACTCCCCCACCCCCGACCCCTCACTACCCCACCTCCCACCCCTCCTCGCCCGACTTTCCCTACCAACTGACTGGCTGCACCATGCCCCACACCTGGTTCCTATTTCGTGCTTCTTGTTTCACTTAGCTTTGTCATGATGCCCTCCAGCAGCTCAGGGCTCCCATTCCTGAAGCAAAGAATTTTTCTAAATATCACCTAATTAAAAAAAAAATTAAGGACCCAAAGAAGGGTTAGCACTAACAAAATTAAAGTTTTTGCCTTAAAATTTTTTTAGACAGGATCACCTTTAGCCCCTGATAACTTCAAAATCTGTAGCTAAAGATAACCTAAAACTTCCTTTCGATCCTCTGGCCTCCACTTCCCAAGTGCTGAGAGTGCAGGCAAGAGCCAGCAGGCCGGGTTTATAAAGTACTTGGGGGTTTAGGGGATGCCCCACGCTTTGGACATGCTAGGCAAACACTCTAACAACTGAGTCACATTCCCAACCCAGGTTTTGCCTTTTTATTGACCCCAGATGCTTTTGAATTTGAAATGGAAAAAGGCTTTGTTTAAGTAGATACGTCGCTAGCAGGACAGAAAGGATGATGAACGTGATCCGGAACAGTGAAACGTGCTGAGAAATGAATGGTGCAGATTTTGCCTCCAGAGGGAGAGCTGAGATGTGTGGGAGCATCCACTCACTACTAGGAAGCATCAGAATACCGGCTCATCCCTCTGCCTCCAATGCTGTGGTGATAGATCAAACGCCAAGTGCTTAAGAGGCTTTACAAACTTTGACCTCTTGTGAAAAGAAAAAAAAAAAGATTTTCACCCAATCTAAGAAAAACAAATAGAGGGTTGGCCAGATGACTCAGTGAGGAAAGGCACAGCTGTTCAGCCTGATAACCTGAGTTCAAATCCCAGGATTCATTTAGTAGAAGGGAAGAACTGACTACCAAGTTGTCCTCTGACTTCCATGCGTGTATATGTGTGTGCACATGTATACACACAAATGAATAAGTGTAATTAAAAGAAAGTAAGAACCACTGGGCCCTGTGTGTGTGCACAGACACACAGGTAGGATGCCTTGACACTCTGATACAAGGGTTGATCAGATTCATTTAGATGTTAGACTTTTCTTTACATGGGTCTTGAATCAAACCTGACATAAAGTCACTGGGAAATCCTGGTTACACTCTCAAACATTGTCATGGCAAGTCTCATAACTTTCTTTTTAAGGTGTCATTTCATATCTTTAACATTACCAGGTTCTAACTTGAAACTTGAAAAATGTAACTTTTCTGTATAACACTCGTCAAGCAAAGGAAGCCAGTAGACATTTATGGTTTACTGATCTAGTCTCAAATCCTTTTTAACCGCTCCCTATATTCAATTTCCATCATTTTGTTTTACAGAAGATAAATAAGTTTTCATTAAAATAAGAATATATATCCTTTGATGTTGTATTTAAATTGAGCTTGAAAAAGTAAGAAAAAAATTAAAATACTGTATTCAAAGATTATCATTTTCCAGACTTTGCTAGGATGGAAATCATTCAGCTTCTGGGCTTGTGATGCATACAACTCACTCAAGTGAATTGTAGCAAAATCCTTCTACCCACAGTAATAATTTAAGGAATTTGTTTAAATATGACAAAGCATTTGTACAGATTTATCTTCAACTAATCTAATATAAAAACATTTTCACAAAATCTATGAAGACAACAGTATCCTGTTATAAGCTGTCTTTTGGTCATGCTTTTTTGGGTCATGTCTTATTTATTCCATTCTTAAACAATTTAATATCTAGTCAAGGTAAACTTCTGAAACACAAATTTTGTGTCTTTCTTCTATCTCCTTTGTGTTTTAAGTTCTGTCAAACAGGCCCTTGTATCTGTCCTTCATGTTTTAAGATTCATTTTGATGTTTTAAACATATCTGCTGGGTACCTTGCTGGTAGCTTCTAAACAAGACACATTATGCAATGAATAAGAAAGAGTGATGGAATAACACACTTCTCTTGTAGACGTGAACATGAAAATGGAAAGCAACCATTTTCAAGAATAGCATCATTTATACATTCTGAAATGAATTTAGAAACAGAGCACCCTGAAATTCTCAGACATGCTGTGTTAAGAGGAAATGAATGGAGCAAAGCCTTCTCAGTGCTTCCAAACCACCAAGAAGAACACTTTACAGAGATTGAAGTTAAGAGGGAGGCAGTTGCAATGATGTACTCATCACATAGCAGCTATCAGGCCACTCTGCAACAGTGAAAGGCTGCTCTGGAGAACTGCAAAAGTTGTTAAGGGAAAGTAGAGGCCAGAGGAGAAAAGAAGGTGCCATGTAGAACGAGAGAAACATCTGTGCAGCTCTTGGTAACTCTTCCCAACTTCTCACACTCACATGGTTATTGGTCCAATTTCACAGGAATGGCAGAAAAGAAAAACAGGAAACAAAGAAAGGAAAAGAAACATGTCTGCACTCGTTTAAACTGAAAATGCAGAAAGACAAGACTTCATTTTATATGAGCATCCCTTGTTTGACTTCTTGATCTGATGATAGTCCCAGTGCGGTTCCCGCATGACCACTCTCCTGCACAAATGGCAGGAAGGAGCTGCAAGGATGAAGGATGGTGATACGAGCTTCAATTCTTTGACCTCCAGGCTTCAGGTAAATGTTCTTCTCAGTCCTGAGAGGAGAGACTTGGTGTCCCCTTGGTGTGTGACAGGGTTTGACATGAGGCCCCTCCCCCAACTCTTTCTCATCCCCGTCTCCATATGAGCATTTGATTTTTTTCCATCTTTGCCCTATTTCTGGTGGGAGACAGAAGCTCTGATTCCCCTCATACTACAGAAACTCCACCCTGGTAGTGACCCCAGGGTAAAAACAGCAACACAAGAAATCACCAATTCAGTTGCATATAAACTAAAAATAGATTCAGAAAGTAAAGTCTTAGCTAGTGATCCTTAAAATTCTAGTAGAGTTAAATGAATGCATGAGATATTTTTTTGAAAAATAATGCATCATAGCAATTTGTCCTAGACTTAAATGACAGCTGGTGAGTCAGAGGCATGTTTTTCTGCTCATGTAGTCACAAACATAATCTGAGCCTCTGGTGCTGTGGTAAGGAAATAATCAGACATATGCATAGGAGGAAGTGTGACCCCCTTCTCTTCAATATCTCCCTTAAGACTGTTTATGACAAAGATTAGGTTCACCCAAGAAAGGAAGAAAACCACTAAAAATACTAGCGGAAGGAAGATGTGAACAAATGAGCAAAGCTTCAAAGATCTACACAGGAAAACCAGCTCACACTGCACTGCTCTCCTGGTCTCTTTCATGCACACACCAAGCTGAGCCCATTTTTTTTTTTAATTTCAATGGGTATTTGCTAGAGATGGCATCAGCCTGGAGCTCACGGCTTAACAATAACTATGTCTCCTCCCTTGGTTTCAGAGGAGTCCTCGAGAGGAGGGTTGTGGGTGTGAAGAAGTGGCAGACAAGACACAAAATATACTATACTGGATTACAGGCTGAAGGCACAGAAAGAAAGAAAGAAGGAAGAAGGGAAGGAAGGAAGGAAGGAAGGAAGGAAGGAAGGAAGGAAGGAAGGAAGGAAGGAAGGAAGGAAGGGGTTAGAGATGGACCAGTGGTTAAGAGCATTGGCTGCTCTTGTATAGGACCCAGGTTTGGTTTCCAGAACCCACTTAACACCTGCCAACTGTTCATAACTCCAGTTCCAGGAGATCTGACTTCCTCTTCTGGCCTCCGTGGGCAGTGCATGATACAGGTGTACTTAAATATATGCAGGCAAAATACTCGTATGCATAAAAATAAAATAATAATAATAAATGAAATATTTTAAAAGGAAAAGAAAAAAGGCCAAGTGTTACATTCTCCCGTGTCCCTTGTTACTGCCCAAAGCAATAAGCATTTTGTCGAAGATCATTCTCCCAAACCACTTTGTTTTTTTCTAACCATATAGTCACAGGATCTGACAATCCTAAATTATTTGTAAAAGTTAATGGAGATATTTAGGAGTAAACTCTGTTAGATCCCACATTCATAACACACTTGCAAACAAATTGATATTTGCTGAAAATTTCAAACTATTAAGTAGAGAAAAAAATTCTTTCTCAGCCCAATTTTGCCTTTAGGGCCACAGAAATTTAAAATGCTATGGAAAGTTAGAAGCAGGTGAGAAGAATAAGATACTTTTCATATAACTCAATCCAAAACCAGAATTGAAACAGCAGAAACAATAACACAACATAAATAACTTTTAAGATAAATCTTTCTTTGGAAGAATCTCTAACTTTCCATCACCATATCTTAATGACAACAAGGATCAGTATATAAATAAAAGAAATACTTCAGTTTCATAATTTTGTGTATGATTAAGGTTTAACACCTAGACTTCCACATTCTTAGATCAGAGAAGGAGTCAGATACCTGGAGCTGAGTGAGTGTGAGCTACACAGTACATGCTAGATACCGAACTCTTTAGCCTTTGTGTGGATAACAGATGTTACTAAACATTGTTTCATATACTCAACACAATTTACAAGATTCCCCATTAAAGATACAAGTGCACACACATACACAGAGTGAATACCAGATTGCACTCCTTCATTCTTGTTCTGCTGCTGATTTATGGCTGGGGCAGGACTGATATCTAATTTTCATTGCCTCAAATTTGCATTACAATCACCCATAAAATAAAGCTGTCTTTACTTATTATCTAATGCTAGGAATTGGACACAGAGCTGAGCACAAACTAAACACACACATTATCACTGAAGTACACCTCTAACCCTTGAAAAGCTTTTGACCAAATACTGTTATACAGGCTCTACTCAGAGAAAGCGAACTGGAATTTCTGGAGCTGGTCTTCACAGTCAGTACAATTTTAAAGTTTGCCCCGGATGGTTTCAAAAGGCAGCCAAAGTTAAGAACTAAGATAGACTGTAACAATGAAACATCAGAAATAATATCTAGGTTCAAATCTCACTTCTTACATTCACAGTATAGCTGTACAAAAGCGACAGTTTCCACTTCCATAAAATGGGAAGGTTGTTCTAGAGCTGTGGCTTCCAATGAGGTCATTGAAATCAATGGCCAGCAGCACAGTTTGTTGCTGAGAACCTATCTGAGCCCCAGGGGAGAGGCAAACTGCTCTGAGACCTAGAGATGAAGCACGGTTATTTGCAAGCCAGGGTGCATGACCTAGCATCTGACAAAAAGGACAGAAGAGGAAAGTCTACAACTCTCCAATGGGCAGTTCTGTAAAATCAGTTCCAGAAATCTCTGCAGGAAAAGATGTCACAAGCAGCTCACACAATAAAACCTCTTATGAAATAGAAGATTTCATCATCTCCCACTTCACTTTCTTCTTCATATTCGTGGGGTAATGTGATGAAGAGGAATGAACACAGACATAATCTAAAAGACTGCAGACCACATCTCCTTTCACATTCTCCTACATATTCAAGGAGTAGACACATTGTCTTATCAAAGCATTAAAACAGCAGAATTCAAGGACTAATCCTGATTACTTTTCATTCAGTCTTCTCTTGGCTGTAGCATTTAACATATAAATCAGAGTTGAAAGATTACTCTGACAACAGGAATTTAACTGACATTAA
Source organism: Eospalax fontanierii (assembly GCA_035773235.1). NCBI lineage: Eukaryota > Metazoa > Chordata > Mammalia > Rodentia > Spalacidae > Eospalax > Eospalax fontanierii. Next base: position 43,783,072 of record CM069539.1, on the reverse strand, counting down.
TTACCATGTATTTCTTCTGGTTTCTTTGTCACTAATGTAGGTACACTAACTACATCATGCATTGGGAACATACATCTATGTCTATTATTTTAATAAAGAGCAATGGGGTCCATGAAGAATATAAGATATGTGCTATGTTTAACTATGTTAGTGGATTTGAAACAAATCTACAGATTTAAAGGTAATAACGTATCCAACTGAGAACTGGCTCTTTATATTATTCTCTCCCACCTACTTCTTTATTTAAAAAACCAAATATTGTGATCTTTATTGCTATATTGTTTGAGTATGTTACATGTAAATAATAACATCTTTCCCAGTAACATAAATTTACCTTTGATTATTAGCACATACTTTACCTTCCCTTAAGAAGCACTATTTATGAGTTCTTTTAGTAAAGCAAACCCCATTTAGAAGATTCAGGAACATTTCTACTTGCTAGACTGATTTTTAAGACTGGCTTATTTTTAAAAATTGGATGCTTATCGAGAAAGTATTTAACATCCATAAAATAGAATACTACAGAGAAGAATGCAGAATTAGAACCAGGCATGGTGGCATATTCCTGTAACCCCAGCTATTTGGGAGGCTGAAGCAAGAGGTTCATTTGAGCTCACAAGTTCCAGGCCAGCCTGAGCAGCACAAAGCCCTGTCTTTTTAAAAATGCACATCTATTTTAAGTAACATGTGATGCTCAATATATAACAAGTTGAAGAATTCTTTAAAATATTGATCTACGTGGGTTATGCAGATATTTTCTATGTTTATACATACATAGAAAATTTCTGGGAGGATAAGTAGGAAATTGTCAATGAATGCTTGTTTGTGAAGAAAAAAATAACATATATATATATATATGAATATATATGTATATATTCACATAGTGTTCATTTTCTGTGAACCTGGTCTGGTAGCTTTATTCAAATGCTGCACCTTGAACTTCTACTTGAACTGGTTATTTAAATTCTGTTTAACAGGAATTGCAGAAGGGAGAAAACAATTCTAGCTAGTATGTTTCAGGACCTGCATGAAGCACCCGTTCAACAGGAATGTATTGGGAAATAAACTTCCTCTGTTTTTATAAGGAAATAACACAATAATCAATAAACCTCCTCTGTTTTTGTAAAGAAATTGCACAATAATCATCCTTTGCAAGATACTGATCAATGAGGTACTCAAATCTCCATGTTTAAAAGTTGCAAGTATTGTTCCATTCTTTTGAAAAACTCAGTTGAATATTTTCAGTAAGTACCTAACATAATTTTTTCATATGTTAACCTGAAACAAGACTTAAAAATACCTTTAGATAATTAGGCATTAAATCATCAAGTATTTATGAAGTCTTTAGTGTGTTTGTGTGTGCATGTGTGTACATATATGTGTATATGTAAGCTTGTGTGTGCATTTGTGCACATGAGTGTATGTGTGTCTGTATGTGTGTATACTAATTGGATTGACAGATTGGTTCATTTTCTTTCTTACTTTAAATTCTTTAGTACTTGGAAATCTAAATATAAGTGTGTTGACATAATTTCTCCGAAATCAGAACTTTAGCTCTTGAATGTAGTATTCAATCTCTACCAAGAAACAAAGTATGGTTATCTTGGATTAAGCAATAATGTTTCATTTGTTCTCATAAGCATTTGAATATTATTAAAGACATCTTTTGTATTAGTGACATTATAGATACATTAAAAATAAACCTAAGAATACAAGTTTACTCTGTTAAAGAAAATTTTGATAGACTGGAGAGATGGCTCAGTGGTTAATAGTACTTCCTGCTCTTCCAAAGGACCAAGTTGGTTTCCCAACACTCCTTTCTGGTGGCTCATGATCTTCTGTAACTATAGCTCCAGGGACTGTAACTCCCTCTTCTGGCCTCCATGGGCACCCCACACATGGTATATACATACGTACATAGAAATAAAAAATATAAAATACAAAAGAAAATTTGAAACAAAAAAGTGAACACAGCAGAAATCTACTATTAAGACTTCTGAACACCCTCTATCTGGATGAAAAAAGAAAATTTCAAACTTGAGGTTTTTATATTACAGCCAAGGTTTCCACAAAATCTCCTATTTTTCCCAAATTCTGACCTGGGGCATTTCATCCCTCAGTCATCACTTGTGCCTCCCATTCAACCATCGTCTTGTCAAATCTGGCTGCAAGATTAAGTTTCCTGATTCAGAATTCAATATTGTAACCCTTAGGATATAAGATCTAAGCTGGAACATTCTGTTTTTAAAATATATATAGATAAAATTGTTTCAGCCCAGAGACCACAGTCGGCACTGACCATAATGATGAATCATCAGGACTGACACTAAGTGAAATGAGTTTGATGTTCTCAGCCTTATTCGTGTACATTAAGCAACATTTTACATTTGTCCCAATGCTCAACCTTTCGGAGGAAAGGTTGAAAGAACTTTGTGTTCTTGTATTATTTAAGGCTTAGAAAATTAACTAGCTCTGCTGGAGTAGTTTGGCTGGCCACCATCTAGCTTTATGTCTGGCCCCATTTCTGACCATGCTGGCCTTCAGTTCTGAAGATCTAGGAAATATCTACTTTCCTGCCCCAAATGTCTTCTGTAAATGTTAGAGCTTCTGATATCTATGCTATATTACATGCCTTTCTCTCAGAAATGAAGTGTTTCACTTAAGAAACATGGATGTGAATTCTGCACTAAAGGTTAAGTTCTCCATAAATGACACACTTTATTCTTTTAAAGGAGGAGGGTTGCCTGAGTTTTTCTGATGAGTGATAAAAAGTTTCTTCTCAATGGGCATCTAATCAAAATATGCCTGTTTCTTTAAGTCTCTGGAGAGTGGAAATATATGCTTTCTTCTTAAGATAGTTTGTAAAATCATGTGAAATCAAAGTGAACACTAAATTCAGTTGCAGAAATACCCATTGTAATAAGCTAATAGTCTACAGCTTCAGAGCACTGGTTAAACTCTTGTAAAAAGCTCCAAAGCCTTTATTTATTTATTTATTTTTTTCTTGAGACAAGGTCTCAAGCTGTAGCCCCAGCTGACCAGGAACTTGATATGCAGATCGGGCTGGCCTCCATCTCAGAGATCAGCCTGCCTCTGTCCATGGTACCGGTATTAAAAGTGTGTGCCCCAAACATGGCTTCAAAAGAGTTTTAAAAGAACATCCTTAATTCTGAAATTTCTGTGTGACATGAACCTTAAAGGATTTTTGTTTTTAATCTTTAAAAATTTGTATTTGTCTTGTCTTAGTATTGTTTGACTATTTATGTGATCTCAATTGCTAAATAAGATGAAGTACACTTAAAAGATAAGAGAAAATACTAACTAAAGAAGTAAGTTTCTCAGTGAGTTTGCTTTGCTTGAGGTCTGTCTTCCTTTTCCAGTGTCATTCCTGCCCTGGCAACCCACAATGACTCATTTTTCACTTGTTACTCATCACACTGGCTCTAGAGCTCAGCAGAAGAGAAAAGAACGGATGAGGAGGAGACAAAGGAAGTTGCGAACAGGCCAGGGAAGTGTCCTGGACTATTCTATCCTTCTCCTTAAAGGTCTTAGCACATTTCTTTGCATCCTTGACCCCAAAAGGGACAGCTGGTGACTATATGGATGCTTTTTCTCACTGGAATAATCCACCCCTGAAAGGAAAAAAAAACTGAAAATAAGCAACATTAAAAATATTCTTTTGATTCTCAAATTTTTTCATCAATCTTAAGATTAAAAAAGGTTGCTAAAGACAGCAAGTCTGCAGTTTCCTGGAATCAGGACCAAGTATCAATAGCTAATCTGTCTGGTGAAGAAAGAGTCCTTCCCATCATGGGATTTTTAAAGCGAGTCATAAAACAAAAAGCTATTTTCCAAAGATCAGCTGGCTTGAGAAATAGGGCATCCTAATACCTAGAAATTTTCCTTTAATATAAATAATTAAAGATGCTCTCAATTCTCTTGCTGTTAATTACTTATAATATTTTGTATTTATAAAATGTTAACTCTGAAATAATAATATGATCATTTATGTATAAGATAAAGAAAACACAAGCGGAGGGCAAACCAGGAAGTGAATTTATCAAATTAAAATTAAGCAACATTTACTATAATTAACTCACACTGCAGAATTGGGAATAAGAAAAAAATGGGAAGGAAAATAAATCCTTACTGAAATGTAATGCCTTCCTGCACTGTTCCCATCAAATGGAGTCTCAGAAGAAATATGAAAAGAGAAAAACTGATAGAAATCTGGAGTATAATTTTAGATCAGCTCAAGAACACATTGCTCAACAGAGCAGTTTGCGTGGGCTTAAAAACAAGGACTGGATTAGTAATTCATTTTATTGGAAAAACATTTTACTTATAGAAGGAAAGGAGGAAGGAAGGAAAGAAAGAAAAAAGAGAAAGGGGGAGATAAGGGAGAAAGAGAAGGGGAAACAGACATAAATGCTGATTCGAGTTTACATTTATCACAGTTATTATGGCTATTTATCACAAATGCAAAATAAATTTCAAAGTTTTATCATTTCAATTTTTTAGCATTCAGTTATAATCAACAATTTCTTACTTAACATTCTTTATGTCTGATCCTTTAATATTTGCATTTATTCCCAGTTTTATTTTCTGCTTAACCAAATGTTCCAAAAAAACCCAACAGTTTATACACTGTAATGCAAATGAAACGTGGAGTTTTGCAACATTTGCAGATATGCTAAAATGCTACTCTGATAAAGATGAAAAGAGAACGATATTTAAACTGTTTGGTACTATACAGTTTACACAGCTAGGAAAGTTAGGGAATTGTTTCTTTCCTCACTTCCAGCAGGCACCAGAGGTTTTTAGCAAGAAGCTCATCACTAGAAAACTTTATTCCACATGTTTATTTCATATAGTATACTACATTGAGAAAATGGCTTCATAATTTAAATGTTCACCTCAATTTAAAAATATTGTTGAAAGTATCAACAACTGAGAACACCAAACAAAGTCACCTAAGCTAACATCAGACTTGCCTCTAAATCTGCATCCAGTGACAGGTTTGAGATCTCTAAGAAGCTAGTACAAGTCTAATTGTGGTGCATCTAGCCTCACTTCATAGTCAGAAAATAATACTCGTTCAGTAATTTGTAATTTTCTAATACACTAATCACCTATAATATCATGGGAAATATATTAACAGTTAAATTCCAGCAATGATCATTTAAAACCCCTGAAATGTATGAATTTATTGAAGTGATAATGTCAGTTTCAAAAAATGTCATTAAGAGCCACAAAAATGACTGCTTTCAAGTATATGGGAGTTATGCTTGACACATAGAAAACAGGGTTAGAGAGCCCTGATGTTTATTTTTGTGCATTCATCATGAAACCTGGTCCAAGCAGACTGAGGACAATGTACAGGCTTGCTATTTACTTGATTCCAGGATACACTCATCCTAGAAACCTCCTTCTCACATCTGCTTAAATTTGTTTAGGTAAGCAAGTTATTCTTAGCACTATCTTGACTGCTTTCTTGAATAAAGGAAGCTGTTAATAAATATATCAAATTAATTGTTTTGATACTAATACCGTGACTTTTTTGTGTTTTAGCATCAGAATATAAAAGTGAGAAAGCATGCCTTGGGATAGTGCCACTGGTCAAATACTCATTGCAGTCAGGACTGCCCCTCTGAGCCGTCCATGCAGACAGAACATGCTGACATAATCAAATTAGCATTCTAATGCGCAACTATAAAGCTCTTCAAATAGTAGATATCTACCTGGAAAAAGACCCATTTTACAGGTAAGGAAAATGGCAAAACTTCTGACTGCATTTCTGGTGTCAATAAAATTGAGAACACTTGGAGCCTGCCTTCTTCCAGCATATTCTAGCAATGTCTGTTGGGAGTGGACCCATGGCAGCTGTGTCTCTGTCATTCCTGGCAAACTCTTAGCTATGCTTAATAAATATTTTTATCTAATTTGCCTCACCTATTGTTTTTAATACCTAATTTAATATACTCCTTTAATATTTTCAAAATCCATCTCCAGACACATGTGGCCTGCCTAGACCCTCAGGCCTACAAGGTAGGATGGCAGGCTGGACAGGTCCTCTGGGGACTGACATGCCAGAATGAGTATTGGACACGGTGACCCGTCTCCATGAGATGTGGAGGGAAAAAAAAAATTCAGGAGGTCTGCAATGCCAAGGAACTAATCTGTCACTCACAAGCTCAGGTCTGCAAAAGAAAAAAAAAAACATGCAGCAAACACTTAGTGACCATGAGAGGTGGAAATGGGAAGCCTTCATTTTGAAATGATAATTCAAATCCATGGGTCAAAGGTTCCTTAACTGCAATCCAGCCATTGGTTCAAGGGTTTACAAAGCTTGCTGCAGAGAATTACTATCAAAAATCTGGTTTGGTTTCCAAAAATTGTATGAATGAACCAAATTTCCTTGTCTTGATATACTAGGCAGAGTGTTTTTTCTTCCAAGTAATAGACTACTTAATTGCTTGCTTGAGGGAGGGAAAAATCCTGGGGGGAAAGGCATATATGAGCAATATCTACTGTTTGAAGCAAGAGTGCTCCCAAGCTAGATCATGGCCAGTAACAGAAAAGTCTGCTCTTCTTTCCAGTAGAAGCAACCATGATATCTGATCCTAGAGCTGAATGGAAACAGAACAAAATATGATCATGTTTCATGGGAATCTTTCAGTATTTTGAATGGAAAACATAGCTCCCAACTGGCTGCCTGCTGCTCCCATTCAACTCCACTTAGAAAGAAGAATTGGAAAAGGAAAGAGGCAAAAATGATTATTATATTAATATATGCATTGGCAAAAGAAAAAAGCCACCATGTGCATTCCCAAGTGGGTCTGTCCACACCTGCTGACTGGGTTTTAGGGGGTATTTACATCAAGCTTTCCTTACTGATTGAGTGGCTGCAAAGCAGTAATTTTTTTCACTCCCCTTTTCTTTTTGTTACAAGTAATTATGTGAGGAAATTACTTACCCATGCTATACTAGCTTAAAAAAATCAATTTCACATGTGTTGATCACTTTTTATATTTATAAATGTGGATGGAATTTAGACTTTCATACCATATATAAAAGACAGTATTTTCTTCTTTATTTTTCCATTTCTTTTTCTTTTTGGATCTTTCTGCTTAGTTTTCCTTTTAATATTAGTGCTTCAATTTCAAATGAGAAGTATTGTAGTGTGTACACTTGAGCACTGAAATTTTTACAATCTTCAGAATAATTGCTTTCATAATTTTTGCCTCAACAATACATTTTGTAAACAAAAATATATGCAAAATAACATCAGAAAATGTGGCTACTTTGATGTAACTATATGTAAATGTTTATGGCAAGTCATTAGCATGTATAGTTCCTGGCTGGACACAGGGATCTGGAGATTATACTCAAGATATCCAACTAAGTAGTTAAAAGAACTAATTAAATCCAGACAAATTAGAAAACTAGTATCTGTAAAATATGCATTGATTCTTCTTTAAAAGTACATAATGGAGCCTTTAAAAACTATTTCAAACTATTTACAATTGATATCCAATAGCATTTTAAGTAGCAAACTGAAAAGATCCTCTCTGATTTTTTTTTACCAGAAATACAAGCAAAAGGGAATCCAGAATAATTTTGCATAGTATCAAGTGTCATAACTGTGTCATAGACAAAGAGAATATACAACTGAAGAAAAGTTTTTGCCAAAGAGGAAAAGATAGATAGCATAGGCTCAGGGTTTATTTATATACAAAAGCCATCTACTTTAACAGGTATTTATTTAATTCACTATTCTACAATTATTTTGCCTCTCTTTGATATACTTTTGCTTCAGCAAACACTTACAATAAGGCAGATATTGGCAGTATATAAAATCAGTTGTACATTTTCTGTTGACAAATATATGACCAGAGACTTCACTTTATAATACACCAGTAGAACAAGGAAAAAAAAAACTTAAAAGTTTTAAAACATATTTTTTTCTGTGGAAGCAAACATCTACTTCTTTTAAAATAGTGCGAGCCCGTGGAAACATGGTATTATATAGCTGACATTTCCCATCTAGAAATACATTATGAGGTATGCTGGTATTAATAAACCATGTGCTTTCAGAACCCTGAAGTGCCTTGCTATAATTTTGTTGAAAACAGAGTAAGATGGTATATTTCCACTGTGCTATTAACATACAGCAAACACATTTTATATCTTCACCTTGCCAGCTTGTCTTGATTGGAAAGTGTGCAAAAAGTTAAAAAAAAAAAACCCAAACTTTTTAGAGTTCATAAATATTCGTAACCACATTCTGATTTATAAGTTAACAATTCAGAAGCAAGCACAGATAACTTAGAGAAATTCTGGTGTAAAACACATTACAAACCAACCAGACACCATATATATATATATATTCGATATCTGCTCCCTTCTGTGCACCCCACCCCCATCACAGAAAACCCCTCTCCCAGCAGAGCACTGAGACTCCTTTCACCACTTCAGTCATCAGAAGGCAAATGAAAATGCAATGATCCCTTCCTCTGCTCATTATTAGCTCACAGCACAAACATTTAAACACAAACATAAACTACCGATTTCACAGAAAGCAGCAGAGAGAACAGGACTCACTGACCCATTTGGAAGACAAAGACGACAGAACAGCACAGCTCTAAAATTCAGCTTGTGAGGCCTCTGAGAGAGATTCTTCTGGCATTTCATCACAGCAGCCCCAGACCAGTTCACCTCCCTGGATACAGAGAGGAGGCACTAAATAGAGCTGTTTATTAAAGCTGTTGTGCTGGATTGCATTAGGAAGCGCGGTCAGGCCACCTGGACCTTTCAGATTGTGGCGGTGTTTAATTTGCAGCCTGCCCCTCTGCTGCAGAGGAGGCGACTTACTACTACCAGCTCTGAGGCTCAGTCACACACCACCCGGGCTAGAAGTAAAGGCACTTGAATTTGTGTACCTCTATTTTCCATACTAGAAAAGGAGAGAGAAGAATATAATCCAAATAAAAATATTGAATAACATAAGAGAAATTGAAACTACTGCCTAGGAAACAGAGCACTTTATTTTCTTCTCATACTTTATTTCTTTCAGAGATCATAATCGAAGTAGAAAAAAAATAATTCCTAAAATGAAATTTTTTAATATTCAGATCAAGTCATAAATTTGATATGCTCTTTGAATTTGTTGGTGGCGTTTTGTTTGGGTTTCTGTTTAAGGAAATCGCATTGAAGTTTCCAGCTGAGGTTTCCTGGCCAGATTTAATGGGCGCCTTTTGCCTTTCGCACTTTCTGCACTGTGCTGGCAGGTAGCTGAAGACACAGATAGAAAGATGGTACAGTAAATATGAATTATGTGAATCATATGGTGAGACCCTTGTGGAAAAAAGGGGAGCTGAGAAATGGCTGACTCCATACCTGACCAATTACAGCTTGCATGGTCCCCGCGTCCTGCTGCGCTGGGAGATCGCAATCCATCATATGTTGTCTTTGAAAAGGAGAATGGGGGTTTCTGGCATGCATCTGTCAATCAAGTTCTGCACTCACAACCATCACCAAAAGCAAGGGGAAAAAAGTCAAGCTGCTCCACCAAATAGGATGAAACCGTCATGTGACCTCCGGCAGACAAGCACACACATTCACTACTCCATAGAGCGTAAGAATTTTCTGTAGATATGAAATGACATTGACAAATATCCAATACCAAGTAAATAAAGTGAGACAAACAGCTATTCGCCACAGACGAAACGTTAGCTGTGATCTTCTGCTAAAGGTTTGGGGAAAAAACCTGTGAGGATTTGTTTTTGATGCTCTAGAAATCTATTTTTCAAACAAAAACAAAAAATTAACTATTTCACGTAAGTGATAATTGACTTTGTTTCTCACAACATACATTTTTTAAGTTGCAATTGTTGTGTTTCTCTTAAACTGTCCCTAGTGATTTTATTTTCAAAACTTCTAAATGACTCTTGGGCAGTACGAAGTGATCTTTACAGTTTTCTGTAGAGTCACCTCTCTGGAAATATTTAAAATGTTAAACATCGCGTATCACAAATACCCTGGTATTTGTTGATTGGAAATAGATATATACAATCATGTGTGTAAACTGTGATGACTACTCAAATATAAAATATTCAAAGTGTGTAAATAGTAGTCACTAAACTTTTCATCTTCTGAAAGGTTAGGGAATCATTTGCTTCCAGCTCATCTGAACTTACGTAACGGAATGACAAATATTTTAACTTTTTTCCATTTAAATAAAGTTATTTGACCCTACACACTCTTGGACAGATTGTTTGTGCATTATGGGCCATCTATTAAAAGACATGAAGATAACCAGGAAGCTTTTTAACCCTTGCAAACAGTACAATGTTGCTCCCTGAAAAGCCCAAATCACAAATAAACAGCACCAATAATTACACGGCTTTGGTTGTATTTGTCCAGTTTTTAAACTAAAGTTCTTTAATTACTATACTCTCCATAACTTTTCAAAACGAAAATATTTTGTATTATTAAAATGACACTTGTTTTCGAGGTTCAAAATTGATATTAAACTCGATAGGTAGAGAAATTTAAATAAGTGGTTCATACACTACGAATTATTGTGTGTGTTTTGTAATATTACAGCTTAAATATTAACTAAAAGGAAATTCAAGAACAAAAAAAATTTTCAAAGGAGGAAAGAACCAAGTATTGAAATCCAAAGGCTCCTCATTAACAGTTACACTATAAACACACACACACACACACACACACACACACACACACACACACACACACGACAGCATCCTCAAGCAGGAACCTTGCCTAGGTCTTGAGAACTGAGGACAGAACGCTATGCTAAATGCCACTGAAATTCACGGTCTGGGCTGAAGCCTCAGTACACAGCCACGCCGTTTATGCAGCCCACCCAGGTCAGGTCCTCGCGTGACCATCACTTCCAGGCTGGGAGGGGCAGGCAGGGCAGCCGGGACCAACCCTGCCTGCGCCGTGATGGAAACCCGCGAGGACAGAGCCAAACTCTCCGAAAACCTGCGGGCTGGCGGCGGGGCTTGCAGGGGCGCACGAGCCTGGCATCGCCTCCTCCGGGACCCGCTCTGCAGACTCCAGGCAATGTGATGGGACCCCGCAGAGCTACAGGGGCCGGCTGCAGGACTGGCCTCTGCAGAGCTGAGTCGCTGGCTGGGTCCTTGGGATTCCCGGGTTCCCAAGGCCAAGCCTGGAGCTTCCGGTGACGCGGACCCGGAGGGCATCCGCAGCTGGCGCGGTTCATCCCCTGAACCCAGAGCCACGAGGATGTCCGCTGGGCTCCCTCAAGGGCAGCCGGTTCCCTCTAGCTGCCGCCTCCCGGGATCTTAGCTTCCTAAGTGTCTCCCCCACAGTGTCAACAGTAGGGAGTGGTGGCCAGGCTACAGCATGAGGCGAAGACCTTTCCCAAATTATGGTGGTTTAGGCCGCCCCAGAACACTACTGCTTGTTGATCCATGACTATCTGTCCAGTATCAATGGTAGTTATTGCTGGTCAACCAAGAGCCCCGGAGCCAGGCACAGAAAGAACTCTTCTAACTCACTAACTCCTCATAATCTGGGGGAACCAGGCAATTATTCCCATTTCACAGATGAGGCTTAAAAGGTAAATAGATTGATGCGATGCGATTCATATTAACTTTGAATCTATAGAGGGAGCTTCTTCTATGAAACCAGAGGCGGTTAACATTAAAAATAAAGTCTCATAGGTGACAGATGCTGGGTTGAGTGCTGGAGACACAGCAAAACAGTTCAGATGGCTTTTTGAAGCATTACAAAAATGAACTGAGAGCTTAAAGATTGTCCAGTTCTGGCTGATGGGAGAAATTTGTATTTCGAAGGTGCATCTCTCCATCCATTACCCAAGACTGGGTGTGGCCTTGCGTGTGGGCAGTGTTTTGAATGACTAGTGTCTCATTTTAACCAGAGGCAATAGTCCTTCAAGGATGTGGGGAACAGTTACTGAAAGCTTATTGAGTTAAATGCTCTTCCCAGCAAATGTTGGTTATTTCCCATATGGGAGAACTGTAGAGAGGCAAGAAAGATGAATTCTGCTGGCGACTGAGGAAGACTCCATGTAGATGGTAGAAAGGCTTGGGCTGTGATACAAGAAGAAGGCATGAACAAGTTCATGTGCTCCTCTTCCAGGGTGAGTGGCAGACACGTTCAAGATCTGAGCAGTGAAAAACAAGTGGAAGAAAATAGGAATGGCAAGGTTTACTTCCACCCTCACCACATCATTTAAGAAAGGAAATTTCTGAGGCTGGAAGGTGGTTAAGGGCACTGGCTGCTCTTACAGATGACCTGAGTTCAATTCCCAGCATCTTCATGACAGCAAACAACGGTCTGTAACTCCAGTTCCAGGGAGATCCAACGCCCTCTTCTGACCTCCATGGGCATTACATGACACAGGTGCACTTACATACATGCAGGCAATATACTCATACACATAAAATAAATATAATGAATATAATATTTTTTAAAAGGAAAGGAAATTTCTTCACTGAAAAGTTTACCTTGACCACCATCCTCCACTGCTTTTTTTAATCTAATTTCCATAAAATTGTGCATTGTTGGACCCTCTAAGGCTACCCCCCTTGATCGTAGCACAGGAAGGCATACCGTGTTTCCAACACAGATCATCTTATATACAATGCAGAGGCTTCACCATTATCCCCATTTATAGCCCTCAGTTTCTCAGCTTGCAGAAGATCTGAGTTCGATTCCCAGCACACACATGACAGCTAGCAACTGTCTGTGACTCCAGTTCCAGGGGGATCCAGCACCCTCTTCTGACCTCCGTGGGCATTGCGTGACACAGGTGCACTTACATGCAGACAATATACTCATACACATACATAAAAATTCCTTACAATTTCTTACAATTAAACCACAAAGGATGCAAAGTTAAAGGCAGCATCAGAACCAAGGTAAAACAAAGATTGTCTTTTTCTTTGCATTCCATGGGATGCTTTGCAGTGTTCAGGGATAAGAGGAGATTGCTTAGCTAGAAACTTCTTCAATGCAGACAATGGGGGGCATGCTTCAACAAAATCCACAATATTCTCCTGCTGGATATTGCTGCTTACGTTCAGAATGTGTTAAGAGTACTTCAGTGTTTGGTGTCCTGCCTCTCTGTCTGTTGAGCTCTGTTTTTTGTCTGTTATTTGCTCCTCTCTCCTCTTGCAAATGTATTGTATTCGTTCATTTATCTTTCATTCATTGCAGTATCATACTTAATTTTCACACTTTTTTCAGATCTCTGAAAAATTAACCTCATTCCTCTGAGATCTTCCTCCTCTAGCCAGTGATCCCCCAACCTTTGTCCTGATTTATGCCACATGGCACAGTACCTCCTACAGTGTGACTCACTTTGCACAGTCTTTAGTTTGCTCTGCTTCCTTTTCAAGGTTGGATCTTTGTAGAGTTCATTCTGCACCTTTGGAATGATCTGTTGCTTTTTCTCTTTTAACTACCTCTTGCCAACTTTACATTTTTTTCTAGACTTTCAAATTTTGTAGTGCATTTCTTTGGAAATTTTTTTTTTTCAATCACAATCAGTTTCCTTAAGCGGCGTTATATGGCTTTGGCTTTCACTGGCACTGACCAGTATAAATAAGCTGTACCCTGGGATCACTGATTGGTATAATTTTTATATTTCTAGAGTACTGAGCACAAGAAAAGTGCCATAAGCAGAATGATAAAAGTAAAAAGAGAGGAGGGCGAGGCTGGCACACAATGATCCAGTGAATGCAGAATTGAGAGGGGCTCTGGCATCATTCGTCCCGAGGACCTATGATTTACAGTGCTCTTCTACAATATAATTTGAGAGCACTGGTTTTACTCCTGAGAAATAGCGACAAGATATTGCTTTAAAAATGAATAGCTGAGAAGTTAAGAGCCTGTTGACTCTGGGTAAGGAAGGTCCATGAATATACTAATGTATTACCTAACCTCTGACTTGGTTATCTCTTCTAACAGGTGACTTTACTCAGGATAAAAACAAACAAGCAAACAAATAAACAGATAAATTCTAAAATGTCAGCACAGGGAACTAGTATACATTTGTCCCCTCCATGATATGTCTTTTGTTACAGCTGGGCTTTCTAGAATACATTTCCTTTTCGAGAATGTACTCAGAAAGAGGCGCTGACATAAATGTTCATGGGCCTCACTGTACTTTGAGTAGTTTCAGTGTTGAGCCTAAATGTTAACATTTCTCGTGAATGTGTTGCATGCTGGGACGGATTCATGGTTTGTTTTCCTTACTGCTATGGTGCACTATGGGGACTTTCTCCCCTTTTATTTCATGGTTAATGCTCCACATTCCTGAAAAAGCTCACACATGGCCCCTTTATTCATTTATTGGTAGATAAATTTGTAGCACAGAAACCTAGTTCTGCTGTTTAAAAGACACAGTCTTAAACTGGGGTTTGAATGGAACCAGATTCATTAAGAGAACCTCACCATCCAAGTTGTATTTTGGAAAATCTGTTGCTAATCTAGCGTCATTGTCATAGTCATATCATCATCAACAACAACAACAATGACAGAAAATAAGGAGAGGTTCTCACTGAGGACTGAAGACTCACAAGGATTCCAGAGGTCCTTTACAGACATGTGTGAAGACGAAAAGGTTGTTCAAAATAATACTAAAATGAAAACTTTCCCTTTCACTTGCAGTTCCTGAAAAGTATAAATAGGAGTTCCCTGAGGCTTTTAATGTGTGAGATGCTGTCAGATGGAATGGGACCCCTTCATTAATAAGAGTTGCAAAACTGCAAAACTGCCACTCTTCTCACTGATTTTTGAGGGAAATATGATTATTTTTCATAAAACAATTATTTATGTGACATAATTATTAAATAAACTTTTAGCAGCTTCTGTTTTCATATCTATCATGTAAATATCATCCAATATAACTCATACACAAAAGCTTCGGGGAGTCCTAACTGATCTGACAATGGTGTGCACAGGTCCAGAGACCAAATTGAGAAAACCGCAGCCAAGGTGGGGAGCTCACATTTGCCTCAGGGATTCCCAAGTGTTCCCTTACACTGTGACATTCTCACCTCCATGCTGTCTGGGAGCTACGAATTTTTATAAAGTTTCACAAATGAGACCATTATGAAAGCATTACTTTGAATATTAAAAAGGCAACAATTCTTTCTTAAAGTCATTTTTTATGTTTCTACTGAATTTTTGTGATTTTCACACAATATAATTAGATGCTATTTAGATCTCCTCTCCTACTCCCATTACTTCTTGTTGTTCCCTATCCAACTGCATGTAATACATATATGTGTATTACATTAAATATATACATACATATATATATATATCCTATAGAATATACATATATTCTATATATGGATGAAGATGTTGGAATATATATATACATATATATATATATATATCCTATAGAATCTAATCTTTGTCCCCAAATGTCGTTCAGTGTGGGTCCATCCACTCAAGCATTGTTACCCTACCAAGAGTTCAATCCTTGGAAGAGACTGTCTCTGCCCATCCCAGCAGCCATCTGTTGCCACAATTTCCATAGGTGAGATTGGAAGCTTCTTACCCATTTCTTCATGTCTATGCTGGGACTTTTTTCTGGTTTGAGTTTGCATGGCACTTGTGCATGCTGTTATCGTTGCTGTGAGTTTATATGAGTTACTGGCCAGCTATCAGAAAATTCTATTTCCTTGTAGTCATCCACCACCTTTCAATCTTTCCACCCCCTCTTCTGCAATGATCCTTGTGAGCAGAAATTTCATATAAGTGTCCTATTCAGGGATAAGTGTTCTGCAGCCTTTTGTTCTCTGTACATTGACCAATTATGGGTTTCTGTGTTAATCACCGTTTAAAGCAGCAGTTTTTAAAGATAAGTGCACTTAAAATAATTTTATATAAGTATAAACAAAGATATGCAATACTCCCTAGGCAAGAATGTTGCAAAAAAAAAGGCAAAGTTTTTGAAGTTTTCTTCTTTAAAGAATAAGCATCCATAATGAGCATCAAACCCATGTTTCGGTAATTCAAGGTGCCTCTCTAGTGAATGTGACATCCCTCAAATACAGTTAGATGTACACAGGCCAGACTGGTTCCACTCTAGTTTCTAATGCTAACTCCCTTGAGACACTGAGCCTGGATGAAGATGTTGGAATTTTAATACTTCTTATTATAACTTGCAACTGTCAAATCCCTATGTCAGCTGGGAAATACATGCACACAGAACACGAAGGATCAAAATCTATTATTCCTAAACATTTATTTGATTGTAAATCTGTACTTAAAGCACTAAACAAGCAAATTAAAAAATGGAACCAAATAGAACTAAATGTATAGTATATAATTTTATTGGTTGTTACCCTGTTGTTCAGAATGATCCTCCTTGGAAGGAATATTATTTCATCAAGAAAATATTTGATATGCTGCCAAGTCACGAAGACTTGAAGGTAAGATGGAAAAAAAATAAATCATAAAGTTATCAAATAAAATGAAAATAAAGTAGAAACAATGAAATAAAAGGATTCATCAGGGAGAACAGGGGAAAGAAGGAACAAAGAAGAGGAGGAGGATGAAGCCTGAGAACCCGGGAGTCTGAGGCATCCCCACTGTGTCCCACATGGGTCCTAAGATTCTTGCCAATAGAAATAACTAACAGTGCTAATTGGGTATGTGTAATTATTGGTGCTCTTTATTCCTCCTTTTGTTTTATAACTGCTTTGATTTCCAAACTGCAGCAAAATCTGCTACATATAAATTCTTGGGGAATGTGCATGCTTTCAGGGAAAGCAAGGACTAGATTCCACATCTGAGTCAACAGCAACAAACACAGGGGCACAGTATGGAAAAAGAGAGGTAATGGGCCCACATATCCAGCAGAGCCTGAAGCAACACAGGACATAAACTGACGTCCGTTACAATGCAATTAATATAAAATTTAGCTCAGGCATTTGGGGGCAACAAAAATACTTTGTTGGCTCATAAAACTGAAAAGTTCACAGGTTAAGAAGCTGCAGGTCTAGATTAATGTGGAGATTAAGATGCTAGCAGAGCTCTAGTTGTGCCTCTCCAGAATCCTCTGTTTGGATCTGAGCACAGGTTGTGTCTCCCCTTGTGGTAACAAATGTCTGAAGGGGTTGCAGACCTTGTACCACAGGACAAACCACCAAAATTTGGAAGAGGACCTGGATGGTGGACCCCAGCTATTCAATAAAGCCTTGGTGTTCCTAGACCAGAGGAGCATTGACAGAATGAGCTCTTAACCCATTCCTTTCAATGAGGAAATGGCTTTAATTATAACCCATGAGATTTAAGCTTGTTGTTGAAAGGAAAGGATTGATAGCTGGTTCTGTGAATGTTCCTCTAGTATAGGGACACCTGAAAATTGAAGCAGCGGTTGAGTCCTTTTGGAACTTTAACACAGAGAATGGTTAGAAGACTATACTTAGCAGATTGATGAATGAGAATCTAGTGGAAAGTATCACTCCAAGTATACAAGAGTTGTGAGTCAGTAACTTGCTTCTCATCTGTGGTGTATAAAGTTAAAAAGACCCTGAGCTCACCGCTGTCCTTAGTTGGTGCTGTCCATAATTACGTACAACTCAAGAGCAGAATGACTGTGAAATCAGAAAGTTGTTTTAGAAGTCATAGACTTCCTTTATGGCATCACCATATGTGCTGTTGCTTGCTGTTTATTCCTTCTTAAAACTAAGTACACGTGAGATTATGTGAAGTCTTGATCTCTCGTGACTTGTCTCAGAAGTTGTCTACCTGTTCTAAGTACAATCTTAGCTTAGTTTCCCTTATTGTTATAGTTTGCTTTCAATTGCTGTGGCAACATGCTGACCTAGACCAAGCTGGGGAGGAAAGGATTTATTTGACTTACATCTCCTAGGTCACAGTTCATCACTGAGGGAGCTCAAGGTAGGAACTCAGGGCAGGAACCTAGAGGCAGGAGCTGGAGCACAGGCTCCATGGAGGAAGGCTGCTTACTGGCCTACTCCGTTGGTCCATGCTTTCTTATACAATACAGAACCTCCTGCCCAGGGGTGGCACCACCCACAGTGGGATGGACCCTCCCACATCACTCAATAATCAAGAAAATGCCCCATAGACATGGCTACAGGCCAGTCCAATGGAGGAAATTCCCCAGTTGAGGCTCCCTCTAACCGGGTGTGTCAAGTCGACAACTAAATCGGTCCAGCACACTTATCAAAATCCATCCCAGGCTAAATCCAATGTTTTCCCCTTTACCTGCACACAAGCAAAAGGATATAGGGGAGGAACAACACAAATTACATCTACTGTCTTCCTCAAAGAAGACCTGCAATCAGCCCAGTCATCTGAACCCATTTCCCTGGTCAATAGCTTCCCAACTACCAAACTCAGGACACTTCTCCTTCTTCCTTAGGCCTTGATGCAATCTATCAACATTCTTCATATTCATTGATGACCTTGTTTCTGTTTTACCCAAAAGCACAGAAGCAGAGAACTTCTACCCACTCTTGCTACCATCCTGACGATAGGAGACACTTGTGCCCCTCCCTTTGACTGTCAGGCTTCAATAATACTGCTCCCCAAGGACTTGGGGTTTCCCTGTAATCTCATACTGAGAGAAGGAAAAGTCCAAAGCCTGGTGCCAGCCAATGAAGAGCATGTCTCCCAGGAAGAGATTCTCCATTGCTCTGAGAACTTGTCAGATCACCTTGCTGGATAGACTAGAGCTAAGATAATGTTGGGTCAATGACCTAAGTCCTAGACCACAACTAGGGCTACTTAGTTATGGATACCTCTTGTTCTCTGTTTAAACCTGAACTTCCTGTCAGAACCCAGAAGATCAACTTGGTGGGGCATGGTCATTACACATCTTAATTTGTGCTTCCTCCAAATGTGGCCACACTGAATAAATATCCTTTCTCAGCTTTCCAAAATCACTTATCTCTTTAATTGGCCACCAGCAAGCAGGTTTGATCCTAGTAACTACAGCAACACTCCTGCCACCAAACCTTCCAATCTTTTTATTTGTACAATATGTTCTCTTTTCCTCAAGCTAAAAATGGATGGAGCTCTATGCTGTACACAGTATCTTGTTCCCTCTCAATGACTTTACAGTTCTGTTCTTACCATCTTTCTTATGCATCAGCAAAATTTCCACATGTACTAGACTGCTTAGTTCAGTACACAGAATATTGTAGATTACCTTTGGCAGAAAGTTATCTCTCTCTCTCTCTCTCTCTCTCTCTCTCTCTCTCTCTCTCTCCATGCTCCATAAGAAATGTCCTAAAAGCTATTGATTTCTGGTGCACTCTCTTTATGTTCCCATGAAAAAAAAGGGAAGCGAGCACTATTATGCTAGTTTTCTGGAAATGCTGTCCTATTAAAACTGTGTATAAGCAACCTAATAAAACTATAAGATACATGAGGCTCCAAAAGTTGCCAGATTCAAGACCAATGTACAATAATTAACTTTATTTCACTATGTGTTATGAAGATATCAATCATCCCAGATTCATCAATAAAGTCAATGTAATGCTATCCAAAATTATAGTAGGATTTTTTGGGTAGAAATTGACAAACTGATTCTTAAACCTACATGAAATGGCAAAGGACCAAAACGACTTTGAAAAAGAAGACAATATTGGGAAAGTAAATGACATTCAAACTTGGAACAAAGTAAAAGTAATCATAATAGCTCACGGTATATTTGCCTAACGTAGACAAATAGATCAACATAACAGAATAGAGGCTAGAAATATACCCACACATACCCACATATATGTGGGCAGTGATTTTTTAGCAAAGATTCAATACAGTTAATTGGGTAATTTCAATTGGTTGTACTGGACCAGTTGGACAGCCCATGCAATAAAATGAATTTTGAACTATATTTTACACACTACACCAAAATTAACTCAAAGTAGAACAATTACCCAAGTGCAAAAATTTAAAACTTTAATATGCTTAGGAGAAAACTTGTTATTTTGACAAAGATTTAGTTTTTAATATAGCACCTCAATAAAGATCAAAGTGAAAACACGGACTGTATAAACACTTAAAACTCTCTTCTTGAAAAGATATGGGGGGAGATTCACTTTTTTTTTTGAGGGTGTAGCCACTGTAGCTTCTTATGCTGAGGTGGAGGCCCCACATCCAGGCACAGAGCAGTAACAAAAATTAGACTTAGTGAATTAATTTTTTAAAAAGAAGAAAAAGTAAGATATGAACTTGGAGGGAGCTGTGTTGCTGGAGAAATATGGGGCAGAGATGAAGGTGGTAAAGGACGGTGGATGTGGTCATATCTCATTATATATCTATGTATGAAATCTCAAGAATAAAGCTTACTTTAGGAAAAAATGAAATAAAATATTAAAAAGATACTACTAAAAAATAAAACACAGAATAGGAGAAAATATTTATAAATTACATACCTGATAAATGAATTGTATGTATGATATTTAAACCATTCTCAAAACTCAAAAAGACTCAATAATAAAACTGATAAAAGATTTGAAAAGACGCCACTAATGAAGATCTATAGTTAGTCAATAAATATGTGAGAAGCTGCCCATTATTCATTAGGGAAACATAAATTGACACCCTAAAGGAAAGCTAGTGCAGATGGCTCCTGACTTTATCGATCCACTTGCAACTGTTTTATGTGATGATGGTAAGAAAGTGCTTACATTAAGTAGATGTGTACCTCAAACTGAATGTCGATCTTTTCTTTGGTTAGCAATATGCAGTAGCATTCTCTCTCCAGATGCTGTACAGCATCAATGAATTGCAGCTCCAAGAAGCCCCACAGTCATGAGGAGAAACAGCACACACTCTACAGTGTACAATATGCTACTGTTGTGCTCTGGTGTTTGACAGGGTAAGTGATTAGATGTACTTGTAACCAAAAGTATTTTCAATTTATGGTGTATTTTTCAGTATGTAAATCCAATGCACACCCAGAAGTATCTGTATATTCTATGTGTATGACTAAAATTAAAAACACTGACCATACCAAGTGTTGGCAAAGATATGGAGCAACTAGAACTCTCCTACTTAGCTAACAAGGCTACAACAGGGTGCAGCCTCTTTGCAAAAAATATTTTTGAAGCTTAAAAAAAATATATAACTACTATATGATGCAGCTATTCTACTCCAAAGTATTAACTCATGAAAAACAGAAGCAGATGTCTTCACAGACTTGCTTACAAATGTCGATAGCAGCCCAAAACAACTCAAATGATCATCAATAAATAAATACATAAATTGTATCTTCCCCCACACAGGTAATGTTTCAAACTATTCAGGAATAAAAAAATAAATGGAACTGTGATTCATATGTATATTACCAAATTACCAAATTAATTATCCTGAGTAAAATAATCCAAGCTAAAGACAGTATCCACTCTACAGTTCTGTTCATGGAAAATTCTAGAAAATGGAAACTAATAGTAATAGAAAGTAAATCATAAGAAACTGTCATACTGAACATATACTATGAGGTAATAGCTCATACGTGTATGAGACAAAGCATAGGGTAGTGAAGGTCAAGGAGAGATTTAGAGTCAAAACACTTGGAGGGTGATAGATGTATTCACTCCCTTCTTTGTTGTTGCTTCTTTTTTTAAAACAGGGTCTTCCTGTAGCCCCAGCTAGCCTGGAACACACTATATAGACCAGACTGACCTCACAGAGATCCTCTTGCCTCTCTCTCATGAGAGCTGAGATTAAAGGTGTGCGCCATACCTGACCCTGTGTTCACTATCCTCATTGTGATGATTTTTTTTTTCATGAGAATCATACGACAATCTGTTTTGTGTCACTTCTACCTTTAAAACAGGGTCATTTCTGTGACATTCCCTGGTAAGAGCTGGAGGATAGAAGGGAGCACTATGAAATGCTGCCCTCAGGTCATGGCATGACCGTTGCAGTTCTGAAGGCGCAACAGCCTTCAGAACTATACAGACCAGCTGTATAGACCTGCTCACTGTAGAAATGATGTCCTTAGGAGGAGAACTGTCCGGAAGGAGAAAGAGGTCAGTAGACGCACTGGGATAAGAGAAGCTAATGGGTGGGACATAATCACAGTGCTTGGCATACAAGCAAGATACTGTCAATATTTTAAATTTAAAGGTAGTATAATTTTCCAATCCTACATATATGGCTATCTTTGAAGGCCTTATTTTAACAAATAATTGCAAACTGCTATTTGATTATTTAAAATATTTAATAAATGGTTTATGCCTGTTACAAGGTAAACAGTTCACTAAATATTGAGTACACATTATGATAAAAATTAAGTAGAGGTGCATATGGGACCTGCTGCTGACTACCATACAGATTCATAGTGGAATCAGATCTTAACTAAATATGCCTTCAAGGAAGTATGCAAATTAGCAATGAAAATAATTTTATGAATGGAAATGGGAGAATATGAGAGAGTACTGTGTTGCTCTTCATTCATTTTAGCAATTACATTGTGTTTTTTAAAATGTGTAATAATAACACGATACTCAGATTCGCTCCATGGGTTATCTATAGTCACGGGGTTTGGAAGTTCTTCAGTAACACAAATGCCCCATTCATGCATTCTTGAGTTCAATGAATCTTCAATTAAATTAGATGTTTATTTTCAAGTAGAAGTTTCAGCTTATTACAATCTTATAGTTAATGCATATTTAAAAGTATATTTTCTGTTACCTTAGTAACAAAATAAATTTGTTTGATTTGTTAAAGTATTGGAGGATTACTTAGGTATTTTTAATCAACTTTATATTCATTTCTCTACAATCTCCTGCCAATTACTACTAAGTCAGTGACCTAATTTAAATACTTCAGTACTTAGTTTTAGTCTTTACTCTTAACCTTTGTTGACTTTGCTAAGAGATATGGTTCTGTTTTGTTAATTACTATTGGAAACAAATTTCAAAGTATTCAAGAGAAAGAATATAAAGAGCCTATGTACAGCATTCATCCAGCCTTCATCTATGCTCAGTTGACACCATAATTCCATCACTTTGTTTATTACCCTCTCTGTCTTCTTAACTGGATTCTAAAGCAACCCCAGAAGTCATGTTGGACTCCTAAAAATTTCCAGGTGAATTTCAAAAACCAAAGGACATTTTCTTGCACGATCACTGGCCATTATAAAATGGACTCTACTAGTTAATACCATTAATCATTTGGTAATTTTAATATGCTCAAATATTTAATATTATATATCCAGTCTGTATTCAGACTTTCAAAACTGCCAACTAAATATTTTCTACTGTTAGTTTGGTTGAACTAAGATTTAAATAAGATTCATTATATTTTTATATATTTCTCAAGTTTCTTATAGAAGTCTTACTATAAAATATACTCTCTTCATTAAGTTTTTTTACCCCTACATGTTGCAGAAATAGTTCATTCCATACTTTCAATTTTGATAATCATTTTCTCCTGATTTCTTTCCTATCTCCTGTAATTGCTATGGAATCAGAGTTGGCAATGAGGCTTGCTGAAGTGCAGGGTCAACTGGACTGCAGTCTCACCCTGCATTACTTTAAAAGGGCTTTATATCTACAAAGTTTTGGGTTTCAGGTGCTATAGCCTGTTGCTACATAGGACTCATTTCTAATAGTTTTGATGACCACTGTCTAAATTTATACTTTCTAAGAGATAAGATGCAAATGGTGAAAATATACATTCCTTTTGTACACATTAGCAGGTTTTATACAGGAAAACTGATTCTTCTCAAAAGTTAATGCCACAAAGATGTGATGTATGTTTAGCTCTTTGCCTTTTTAAAATCAGTTTTCAGAGAAACAGGTTTGTGTGTTAGCAGTCCCCAATAACATATGATCTATGACTTATTTTTATTCTCTTCTGAATATTACCAATAAGTCTTAGATTTCATATTTTCAGTACTGAACTCATGGTTCTTACTGCTGTTCACTGCCATATGATTTGCTAGGGGAGCCCAGAGGCCTGGTTGTTTACCTTGACACAGCCCCAGTTAGTCTTCTAGAACTTCCTTGCTTTTCATGACAAGATGTTCCAGAATCTTCTTGTTTGTTTATTTCCTGCACTAGTCCCAGGTTCTTTTTGGAGAAGAATGGCATTTAGAACCATTGAGAATACGTCAATTCAAAGGTCAATGCTAGAAAAAAAGTATTTTGAAGACATAAAAACCAAGATGTTCACTCTGACATATCCAATTCAAATTTTAATATTAGAGATTTGTCTCAACTTCTTTATTTTACACTTCAGTCTCTTGTGTTTATATTCTCTTATGATTAGTATTTTGTTTCAAAATGACATTAACATAATTATGTGCTCATTGTGTTCCCGAATACATGTTAATAGTTCACAAAATGAAATGTATAATTCATATCATTCTATGTTTATTTATTCATTAGAAACAAGATAATCATTTTAATGACTTTTATTTGTAGGAAGTTTATATTTCCACCTATGAATGGTTTTGTTCCATATTAAAAGTATGTGTTATTTGAATCTTTTTTCTTTGTGATACATATTTAACACTTATTAGTAACCTTTTAAGTCTATTAGTCTTTTCACTCAGTGTGATTTTTTGTATGCTTAGGCTAGGCTCAACTCTGTGTCTGTTTAAGGAGAAAACCTTTCCCACTACTATTGTTATTATTTATAGAATCATGCAAGGTCTTGCAAGGCTAGAGCACAAAGAAATCTTTTAGTGCCAAATACTGGGTTTGAGTATTAGAATCTAGAAAACTTGGATGCCCCCACTCAGGTAAGAGTTTGAGTTTGAGTGCAGCTTCTCTCATTGCCAGTAGCTTGGGTTATAGAAAACTTGTGGCTGTTTCATTGAATGATTCTAATAGCTGGTCCCCAGTTCAAACTATAAAGGGAAGAACAACCTCATGATGTACAACATCATTCCATGGTATACTTTAAATGCAAACCTGGTCTGATTAGAAAGAGAAATGTTTGGGAAACAGAATTAGAAGGAAAATGGAAAGCCAACCCTGCATTTGCACAGAAACACTGGGATGAACTTTCAGATCTGGTAATGAAGACAGACTGGAATATGATGTCCAGACAAAGCCAGAATTGAGCTCTCTTGGTAACACATGTGAACTGATCCCCAGTTATTGATGTAGCTCATATCACTTGGTAGAAATATGATATCACTGTTTACATTACAGTTATGATGAAAGCTGGCCCAAGATTCATGATTACTAGGACATGTGACAGAGTTACAAGCAAAATGATCATAATTTACTCTGTGAAATTTCCATAGGCTAAAAGATATTTAAGACACTTAATTTAAAGCTAGTTCAAAATATCTGAGAAGACAATTAGTTCAGCAGCATAATAGTCTAGTCATCAGAAATCATGTACAGGAGAATAAATATCTTATATTCTTCAAGTTAAAAGCTATAAAATGACTGTTAAAATTAAGTAAATAAAACAAGACCCTAAGTTATAAAGAAAGAGGAAAACTAGGAGAGTGGAAAATTTTAAAGATCAAATAAATCTTGTAGCAGTGAAGACTGGAGCTAAAATCAAAATTCAATAGACATCTAAATTATAGCCAGACTTAAGTGGGGAAAATGAAAAGAGATTGGGTGAGTAGAGCAGTCAGTCCCTAATGAAAATAAAGTTAAAGAAATGAAGGGGTGGAAATTATACCCAAGGTTTAAGAAACATGGAACAGAGCAATGCAGATACACATCAACAGATGAGAACCCTTGCTACCAAGAGACTTTGGGAAGAAGAATACTGAACATGAACACGAACTGAGGGATTCAACAACAAATGACAGTCAAAACCAGAAACTCTATGAAGCCTAAACTAAAATGAATGTGAGCACTAGATCCATCTAAACAAGCAGATTCCAAAAAAGGCAAAGCATCATTCACAAGAGACCAATGATGAAAGTAAGATGAAATTCAATGACAAAATACAACAATTTAAAAACTAAGACAGATGGAGATTGGGGTGGACATTTTCAGCACAACAATTCTATTCTTATTATTTCTATATTATTTCTTATTAATATTTCTATATTAATAAGTTCAGAAATTAAGAATTGTGTGCTAAGTTTCTATGGATAGTTGCCAATAAAAAGCCCATGACTTCTGAACCAGTAAACCCCAAAAGAAAGCAAATAAGAATAATGAGCTAGTAGAAAGCAAGAGAAGAAGAAATAAAGGGAGTGTGTTGTAAGAACACAGCCAAAAAATTGAGTGTACATAAACAAACATTGCAAATTTTCAAATGCTGATCAAATGAGTCATTCATAAAATTCTAAAATATTTGGAATTAGCAATGAGATATTATCCCTGAGATCAAGGGGTAAAATGTAACCGATAGAAATTACTTAGAGATCAAATTTTATAGCCATAGATACTGTGCAAGCAGCATCTAAAATTGTATGTATAATATCCATCATTTTGTATTTGGATCTTTGTGTGGTCGTTTCTACCTCAGTGTGTAAGATACAGAATTTACAACTTGCCTATTATTGAGGGCATGTGGGAGGTGTCAAAAAATGGCATAAAAGCTGTGATACATCCAAAGATTTGGAGCTAGAATTCACAAAGAAGAAAGGATATGTGGCGTTTGTCTTTTTAACTGTTACCTTGATCAGCATGTTTTCCAGTTCCATCCATTTACCTGCAAATTTCATGATTGCATTTATCTTTACAGATGAATAGAACTCCATTGTGTAAATATGCCACATTTTCATTATCCATTCATCAAGTGAAGGACATTTAGGTTGTTTCTAATTCCTGTTTATTGTGAAAATAGCAGCAAAGAACATGGCTGAGCAAGTATTTCTGTAGTAGGGTATTGAGTCCTTTGAGTGTATGCCAAGGACCTGCATAGCTGGGTCATATGGTAAATCTATGTTAGTTCTTTGAGAATTCTCCACACTTATATCCATAGTGGTTGCATTAGTTTGTACTTCCACCAACAGTGATCCCCTTCTCCCCACATCCTTGCCAGCATTTGTTGTCCTTTGTTTTCTTGATCTCAGGCCCTCTGACTGGGGTAAGATAAAATGTTAGTTTTACTTTTCATTCTCCTAATTGCTAAGGATGTTGAACTCTTTTAGAGACATTTCTTACCATTTTTAAAAATTTCTTCCTTGGAGAACTCTGTTCAGATACACAGTCCATGTTTTAATTGGGTCATTTGTTTTCTTGTTTTTTTTTTCTGTTCATTATTTGTATATTGTGGATATACATCCTCTATCAGATGTATAGCTGGCAAAGATTCTCTCCCTGTCTCCTGTGGGCTTCTCTTCACTGAATTAACTGTGTCCTTTGCTGTAGAGAAACCTTTTAGTTTAATAAGATCCCATTTTTCAATTGCTGGTTTTAATTCCTGAGCAAATGGAGTCCTAGTCAGAAAGTCCTTTCCTGCACTTACGTCTTCAAGGGTACTGCCCAAGTTTTCTTCTAATGCTTTCAGCATTTCAGGTTTCACATTCTGTTTTTGATCTATTTGGAGCTGTTTTTACTTAGTATCATAGATATGGGGCTAACTTTCAGAGTATTTAAAGGCGAAATGCAAGTTGTGAAGGAAGAAAAGGAATCAAGTCCTATCCAGTTGTAAAGCCTATGGCAGGCCCATCAAAATATCCATAATAGAACAATATTGGCACTTTTATCTTAGGAGTGACCAATAGCTTTCTAATTGGACATATATATATATGGGATTGAAAGAGAATGGTGGGGCATGGGAAGAGTTGGAGGGTAAGAAGAGGTTGGAAATGATGTACATACAGTACTCACATATGTAATTTTCAAAAAGAACCTTCTTTCTTAAAGGCGTGGAGATATGTCTTTTTCTAGCACTGCTTTGGGCTCTGCTCTCTTGCAGTTTCTACCGAAGTCACTTGACAAAAGCTATCCTGTGTGCGAAGCTGAAGTCAGCCTTCACCCAAGAGCCAGGAAAGAATCCCTGAGACCTCAGTGCAACCAGCCCAGCACAGAAGATCTGAGGTCTGTGAACAACCACAGGTCTCAGCAAGGTGGTGGATTCATCTGTCCAGTCCTTGCCCTTCCTGCAGTTGAAGCTGGTGGGTTGATGTCAGCCTTTCTAAAGTTATACTAAAACCTGAGGAGGCAACTCACCTGAGCCCAGGCTCCTGACCCACAGAAGCTGGAAGGTTACTAAATATCTCTATAACCCAGTGAGTTAGGGATAAATTTTTGTGGTAATTATAAGAAATTTAATTTTTAGACTTAAAAACTATAAGCTAAGTTTAAAACTGAGGAACTTAAAAAGGTTTTGTAAAAAGAAAAGATTAGAGCAAACCAAATGAAAGTTAAAGGAAGGAAGCAATAAAAGTAAATCAGTCCTTAGAAGAAGCAACAAAATCAAATAACTGGGTTTGGAATAAACACACACAAAAAAGTATCACAAAGAGTGTCCATGTAACCCAGCCTTGCTTAATGTTTGCATCTTACATAACTAGAATAAAACTGATGCAATCAGAAAATTAGCACTGACATATTATTTCCTAATTTATAGGCATTATTTAATTTTTGTCGTTTGTTCTAATTTAGGAATCAACCTGGGATTCTATACTATATTGAGTTTTTTCATCTCCTTAGGCTCTCCTATCTGAAAGAATTGTCATTCTCTCTCTGTCTATCATAAATGTGGCAGTTTTAAAGAACTTTTGTTAATTGTATCACTATTTTTCCATAGGAGCAATAGGAAGGCATTCTTAGGTATCTCAAATTTCTGGGTATATTTAATTACTATATTCCTCCAAAAAGTACCTGAAGAAATATTCTATAGCTCACTGAAAGAACTAGATAGCAAATTCAGCTATTGGCACTGAAAAATCTGAAGAAAGGGTACAACAATGAATCCCATGAAACCTGGGCTTCTGTCAAAACACACACTGATTAAAGTAGTTGTACTTTGCCAGCCAGAACAGGCTGTTTCTTAACATTAAGCTGTTTTTCTTTGGAACTATTGCTGAATATAATTTGCTCTGGGTACTTACCCTGACTAGAATATTTTCAAGGTGTGTACATCATGGTCTTTGGACCGTATTGGTTTCTTCTGCATCCTCTGCTCCTTACTGTCCATAAACAGGCTTCTTACTGCAGTTCATCCTTCCTTTGATTCTCTGTTCAACTCTTGAGTCTTCACTGCTTGCTTGGTCCTTAGCTAGAAGGCTTATATCAAAACTGAGTTTGTTGATACTTTTTATGTCTTGGATTGTAACCAGAATAAATGATTAACATTAATTTTGAAGTTGTTGACACTATTCTGAAAAACTCTGCTCTAAGACATCTCTTGCTATTTTACTCAATTATTGATGTGAAAGGAGCATTTCATGATAAATGGCAATTCATTATCACACCACTCTAAATGAGACATCTACCTTGTTAAGGAACCCTGAGGCAAATTATTCACTGGGCTTTCAGTTTGAATAATGCAATTGCATTCAACTTGAGTTACTTTAAGTATATCCTGCTATGAGTATTTCCCACACATCTTCCTCTACGGGTACAATTATGTCTCCCTGAACAGCAGGCTGAGTGTGCATCAAAGAAAAGTGCTATTTTAAAATCCAGTGCAGTGAATTGGATGTCAGGAAAGCTTAGTTTTGCAGCTACTAAACAGGGACAATAACATTTGTTTAAATGTGCGTATGTATCTGAAGTTTAGTATTTCCTACATGACAAAATATTTGCAATTTCAAGTGTCCTGTAACCTGAGTGTTGAACATGATAAACAGTAGATTAAGAAGCAACTGCTTTGCATGGTGATGCATGCCTGTAATCATAACAGGAAGATTGCAAGTCCTAGACTAGCCTGAGATGCAGGGCCAGATTCTATGTCAAAAAAAAAAAAAAGCAACAAAGAAGGAAGAGAAGAGCAACAATGGCTTATAACAGCCAAAACAGGTTGGACAGATGGGGCCTAAGGATGCCTTTTTAAATCTGAGAGCAAGTCAGTACTATAAATAGAAGACATCCCTTGGCTGTCAACTAGAGCTTGGCTACCCAACAAGCAAGTCAGTACTATAAATAGAAGACATCCCTAAACCACACTAACTACTGCAGCTTCATGAGATATATTTTAAAGGATAATCTGGGGCACAGGTTCATTCAGAGGTCCAGTTTACTTACCAGTATCATCTATAATTGAGGGACAATAGATAGGAAAGCCACATTTAGTATCTAGTATTTTTTTAAAATTTTCATTGAGTTTTATACATTTCAAACAACAGTTCTTAATCAAATTTAGTACCACCTCCCCTATTAATCTCACCAACCTTCACTAGAACTGACATATTCTGTCATATATATTAAGTCCTATGCTATCAAGCATTTGTGCCCAGATGTCCTTTAGTACAAACTCATTCAGTGGAATAAGATCAGGCTATCTAGAGATTGTAAGTGAGGCATACTCTCCCTCACCCAGCAGTAATCAATCTCCAATAGTTTTCAGTCTAGGTCTGGCCCACCACCAATTTCTATCACTCCGGTCTGGGCCTTTGTTTAATTTGAGTTGGCATGGGTCCTGTGCTCAGGGTCACCACTGCCATAAGTTCACATGTACGAGCTTCAAGTGGCCTGAAAACCTCTGTTTCTCTAAGTTCATGAACTAGCCTTGGCTCTTACAATCTTTCTGTCCCCTTGTCCACAATGATCCCTGAGTCATAGGTGAGTGAAGTTCAATATAAGAGTACTCTCTAGGGATACACACTCTGCAGTCTCTTATTCAATAAAACTTGGCCAGTTATGGCTTTCTGTGAGCATTGTGTCCATGTCACCTAGGACTTGGCATCTCTCAGACGTATTTTCTCTGTGTCCGACTGGTTGTAGAATTCTGCTGTAGCCTCCATCTGTTGCAAAAAGAAGCTTCTTTTGATGAATGGTGTACTGCATGTTTGTCTGTAAATATAAAGATCCATATCTAGCGTATGTTCAGAAATTTCATTTCTCTGGAGGTATGACAGACATAGGGTTCTCTCTAGGGTCTGTTCCCCCTAAAACTCCTGCATTTGGCTCAGTCTACAGAGCCACCCGTGAGTTGACTCCCACTGAGAGGGTTTTAAATCCAGTTAGATAGCTGAGGATTACCCTCTACCCCATCCAGAAGACAGTGCTACTATTGCACCAAACAGGTAGAGAGTGCTGTGCCAGTTGTTACAGTTACTAGAATTTAGGTCGAGCTGGATCATTGATTGGTTTTCTCCATTAGCAGTTTCCATGTTATCATCTAGCATTATGGGAGCTAAATTCAGGTAGAAGGCTTCCAGGTCAGTTCCTGCTTCACTGCTCCAAGTCCTGTATCCCAAGTATTTCCTGTCTTCAGCAGTAATTATTTTCTAGTTCAAGGAGATAACCAAGAACTTTGGCAAAATAGCTTGTATTATTTTGGGAGTCTCTTGAATCACTACACAAACGGAGGTACCTTCTGTCTGGCACTGAGTTCCTTGCCGGACAGCCCCAAAGTATATAGATGCACTAATGTTTACACCCTGTTTGTTCATTTCTTTGGAGATTTGAGTGGCATCACATTTCTCTCTCGGTTCCCTAGTCCCTCAAGAATCATTCATCTCTGGTATCTAGTATTTTTTTTTAATTAAAGTGACATTTCAAAATGTCTGTTACTGTTGTCTACATGTTATAACTCCCAGAAAGAAATATTGACACATGTTCTTTAAGGTAATAAAAATTTAAAACTTGAAATAAATCATAAATATAATACGTGAAGCCCCTGTCTGAGTTTTGTAGGGTTTTCATAACAAAGTGCCACATGCTCAGAGTATTTGCCTGCCTGTGCACTCATGCATGCAATGTCTGCAGAGGTCAGGAGAGGGTGTTGGAATACCTGGAACTAGAGTTACCAATCATTATTAGCCATCATGTGGGTGCTGAAACCTGAACCCAGGTCATTGCCAAGAACTGTTGAGCCATCTCTCTAGCCCCTATTTTTGTCGTAGTATCTTCTTATAGATACGAGACATACTGGATTAACGCCCTAGCTTATCATCCATATTGCTTTATTTCATAAAAGTAAGTCATGTCTCCAAGTACAGGCACAGGCATGTTCTATGGTGCTGAAGATTAAGGTTTCAACACAAATTTGGGGTCTGGAGATGCTAGTTCAGCCCATAACAGTTCCTGCCTCAAAAATGTGCCTGCCCAGATTGAAACTCCTCCCTCCCGGTTAGTCATCCTCATACTCATCTCCACGCCACCAGCCTCCTTCGTTTCCCAGAGGCACTGTGATCTTTTCTGCCAGGGCCATGTACATAGTCTCTCACTTCTGGGAATGCTCTACCTCCCTCTTTGCCTGTATTAGATCCCCGCTTCAGTGGCTCTTCTGCAGAGTATTCTGCTGGGGGAAACAAAGTCATCGGTAGTCTTACCCAGCTGTGAACCCTACAAACTGCACTAATGATCAGTGGGGCAAGATATGCACGTAGGTGCAGTAGTGACATGGATGCTATAGGGCAACCAACCACTTTCTACTTGGATTTAAGGTCCACTCGAGAGAAGGAAATCCTTGCCTGGTATTGAAAATCTGGCAAAGAACCCATGGTTTTGGAGCTCACAAATATACTATTATTATTTTGTTAAGCGGACATTGCATCAAACAACCCTCTAAATTAATATCTCCCTGCCTATAGATTCTTGCAGCTTTCAGACTTCATCAGAGAAGTTTCTTTGTGCAGTTATGGTGATTAACGCAGAAACTAACTTACAGCTGCTTGAATTAGACACCTATACCATATGTTTCCCTGAGACTCAAGCATGAACTGGGTGTGGCTCTAGATAGACTGACTAGATGCTAGTGGATAAACATGCACCAAGGGTCATCTAAGTCCACAAACTTGACTCCATGGGCTTTAACATATATGACAGAATGTGTGAATCTGGTGAGGGAGACTATGAGAGGTGCAGACAGAGGAAGGGGGTCTAAATATGATTAAGATGTATGAAATGCACAAAATTCAATAAAAATGCACACTGAGAAGAAAGATTCAAAGCTAGCAACTACTTATGAGGGAGAGCGCAACCTTGGTCTTTCTGGGTCTGGATTAGCAGAATGATTCTTTTTCAGTTCCATACATGTGAATATCATAATTTTATTTTCTTAACAGCTGAATAATATTCCATTGTGTAAATGTACCGTACTTTCATTGTCCATTCATTAGTTGATGGACATCTGGGCTGTTTCCAGTTCCTGGCTATCATGAATAGAGCAGCAATGAGTATGAATGAATGAACAGAGATCAATAGTAGAGTATGAATGAACGGAAATCTGTAGTAGTATACAGAACCCTTTGGGTATGTGACTGAACTGATATGTTAGATCATGTAGTAGATCTGTTTCTAGCTTTTTGAGGAATCTCCACACTGATTTCCACAGCGGCTGCGCCAGTGTGTCTCCCACCAGCAGTGAATAAGTGCTTTCCTCTCCGCACCTCCTCACCAGCATTTGTTACCGTTTTCTGGATCTTAGTCATTCTGACTGGGGTAAGAGGAAGTGCTACAAACATTATGTAAGTAACCAACCACTTTCTGATTGGTAAAGTGACATCCCCTGTGGTGTAGATTAAAATTAACACACACGTTCATTTACAACATGCAGTCTGTGTTGATGCATTTTAAAGTAAATTATAAAGATCACCATACAGGGATACAAGATTATACAGTGTTGTCACATTTTGGTTTCTTCCAAATGCTGGTCAGCAAAGTATTACACCAACTCCTAATGACTAATTGTTATACCATAGATTACTGCTTCTCTCAACTCTCACCAGATAAATTTCTTCCTTCAGCAGATGGTGGTTAACAAGAGACCCACAGCTGGTCATTGTACAGAGACTAAGAGGCCTCAGAGTGCTTAACCTTGAATGGGATGCTTATATTAAACCCTTGCCTCTCAAGGTTCAAGGATAATTGTGGAGGAGGTGCTGGAAAGATTGTAAGAGCTGGAGGTGGTGTGTAACTCCA
The DNA here is from genome assembly GCA_035773235.1 of Eospalax fontanierii. Classification (NCBI taxonomy): domain Eukaryota; kingdom Metazoa; phylum Chordata; class Mammalia; order Rodentia; family Spalacidae; genus Eospalax; species Eospalax fontanierii. Next base: position 43,749,089 of record CM069539.1, on the reverse strand, counting down.
GGAAACAGTGTTTTCCAGACAGCAGGGTAATTATTCATATGAATTCACAGCAGTTGTGACAGCATGCATAAGACCCACACAAGTGCAACCCAGACAAAATTCCAGCACGAGGGCTGGAGGTGAGCCAGAAGTTCTGACCCTAACTGAGAAACTATTGGCAATGAATAGCTGCTGGAGAAATTTCTCTCTGAAGATGTGACATTGGGTATATTGACCAGGTTTGAGGGGTGGATCCACAATGGATCTGGGCACACAAATTAGAATGGATTGACATTAAAATAATAATAATAAATAGAAAATATTAAATAGGGCAGAAGATGGTAATAGGAGATGGGAATATGGTTGAGAGTCTGAATATGATCAAAATCCATTTATTTTATGTATAGTGGAATACGTTGAATTTGACTGGGGAGAGTGGAGGGAGATGCAAGTGGGAGAGGGGAACTAAATACCATCAAATTATACTGTATGAAAAATCACAAAATGTCAATAAAATTTTTTAAAAGAAAGAAATTCTCTAAAAGAATCAATTAAAATATTTTTAAAGCATTCTAAAGCTCCCACCCCAACTTTGGGCCATACTTTCAACCTAGAGTCAATTTTCAGGTGGACCTGTGTATTCTTTTATACTACTGAAAATAACCATTTTTATGCTCCCACCACAGACTAGGATGTGAAGAGAGGCTTTGTAATAGAGTCACAGTAAAGAACTCAGAGGAACCCTCAGTCTTGCAGGACTAGATTGGAAGGATATGGTTTAGCTACCAGGAGATATGCACTCCTAGAAAAATATTCTGACATAAGTGAAAGGCAAATCGACATACATTTTTAATTAAAAACTGCTTTTTACCATGCTTGCATTGTGCTCCATCAGGAAGCATAATCTAGATTTACATATTCTATGAATGGAATGGAATCAGTTTGTATAAAAAGTTCAAGGAGTTAGATGTGTATTCATGTATTTAAGGAAGCAGAAGACTATTCAGCAAGTCATACATTCTATAACTTTTTTCAGAAGTTTCTGTTTATGCTCACATGTTCCCACATTTTGAACAAAATGTTAATCAGTTCAAGGTTGTCAGTCACTGTTAAAACCAATCTTGTGGGTGCCTCTACACTTGCCACCCTTGGACTCTCTGGGTTTTTTGTTCATTTGTTATGTTTTCTTTCTCTTGCCCTTAGCAAAATGCATCATGTAGAAGATATCCTACAAGAAACTGTACCAATAGTTCTGGATCATGAAAAATAACTTGGACTTTTCCTTTTCATTTCCAAGGACTGAATGTTAGTTTGCTAATCTCACCATTCATTTCAAGGTAAACTTTCAAGTTCAAACTGGTGCTCTGAAGCTGACCTAATCTTTTTTCTTGAGGGCTCTGCATAAGAATGGAATGATGTTATATATACCTCCCTTATTTATGCTTTAGAATATATAAGTTCCAATGCATTGCACAATGGTGTTACAAGAACACATTTATCTTCTAAATCCAATGCCTACTTTTACAAGACAAATGTCAAGTTTCAAAGAATAATTCCTGATTCTCATGTGACAGAATTTAATAAAAAAATTATTTTGTGCACCCATTAGATTTTTATCACTATAAATTTTAATTTGTAAACAGCAACAAGGAATGCATGTAAAATTCTGTAAGACTTATAAGACTCTGTAACATTGAACATTTCATTTGCTGTGTGTCATTGATTTTCTAGTTTAGCACCTTCAAAACCAGGATTCATCTCAAAACTGGAGGTGTCATGATTTGCTGAGCAGCTTTGTTCAACCTTTCCCTAATGTGACTTGCAATCAATTACAGCTTATAATCTATGAAACAATAATTCTGAGTATACTCACCTCTCCTTTGTTATTTTATGGAGGAACTAAAAGAAACAGCATGTTTATCACAAAAAGAAGGTGATAATGGATCTTGAATTTAGTCCTTGGATATCAAACACAATTCCTGACCTCTTTTACCACAGTGAGACCAAGCAGGCTAGGCAGATGGTGTAAAAAGAAAAAGGGCATGAAAGGGTCATCAGTCCAAGTTATAGGTGAGCAGACAGACACATATTATCTATGGTCATCTTGTCTTTAACCAGGAACCTGTGCAAGCTCTTCTCTTGAACCCTTGCCCCTGAAGACCTACTCACGTATTCAGCCGTAAGTATCCTGTTTCTTTATTACTCCTAACCACCCAATTCTGTTTTAAAACACACAACCCTAAATACTCAGACTAAGTATACTAAATTGTCCACTGCCTTGTGACAATTTACCCATTCACTGAGACCCAACCCCACAGCTACTTTTCCTGGCATTATTCAGATAAGATCATTCACATCTTAGAAATCCTAATGAGCTTTTAATTTCTTCCATTTTAAATGAAATGTCTAATATTTGTAGTGTCAGTTCCAGGGGATCCCACACTGTCTTCTGACCCCTCCAGGAACTGCATGACATGGGTTCACTTACATACATGCAGGCAATACACTCCTACATATAAAATACACAATAAAAATTTTAAAAGAAAATAAAACAATGTTTAACATAGGTACATTTTAATCATAGAAGGAATATTATCCCTCTTTAGATAAAGCAAATTTCTAATGAAAGCAAGCGGTTTACTTTCTCAGTCATGTTTTGTTTGTTTGTTTGTGATGGGGTCCCCTCATCATTTCAGCTATCCTGCAACTTGCTACTTAAGCCAGGTTGATCTTGATCTCACTGAGCTCCAATCCACCTGCCTCTGCCTCCCGAGTGCTGTGGCTAGAGCTGTGTGCCACCAAATCCAGCTCATTTTATCAGTTAAATAAAATAAAAATGTCTTGAATAAACTTCCTTCATTTGAGGATAGTCAATATTGGATGCAGTTTTTCCTAGGATTCTATTAAGAAATTCAGTTTGCTTAGATATTTAAAACAAAATTTACAAATGGATCAAATAGATCCAATAGGTTTAGATCCACTTTTACTTAATATTAACTTCTAGGTCTAAATGTCCCTATGTCTTCTGGGCTCCTGGGACCACTCTTTAGTTTTCAAAACAAGACGATAGGAGCCTTTCTGACACGTAGTGTAAGAAGTTCAAGTCTTTCTCAGGATTTTAGAAGCTGATCAGAGGGACTTCAGAAGTTCATGGACACCTCCCATTCTCAACTCTGCTCCTTCTGAACTCTCCATCATGATACTCTCTGGTCAATGTCTGGGTACTCACTGCATCCTCTCTATCATCTCTCTTCCTTCATTTTTTTCAAAGGGCCACTAACCATAGCATTGTGTATATAGACTTTTTTTATAAGCTGAGGCTATCAGAAGTGAATTATAGACAGGCAGGTTAGAATTGATAACCTTATAAAACTGAATATTAGGCATCATCATGCTCAGAGTGAAAGGTCATCCCTACTGTAGATCTACAAGTCTTTCTTCCCTCCATACTCCAGCTGCTTACATTTTCCTGGGTCTGTCCACTCTACCTTAACATATGGGCTCAACACCTCTTTCTCTGCCTTTTACCTTGACTCTAAGCTTGGAGACTTTTCACTTTTATTCAAGAGAAACAATTTCAATTATTTTTTGTAGCATAAAATTTTCACTTATTTATTGGCCTGGATCTTACCTTTTGATACTGTGGTCTACAGACTTTAGTGCCAACTAGGCTGTTTTGCTCTAAAAGGGGGAAATTTTACTCTAAAAGGAATTCTTCCTTTCTCCTAGCCCTGCCAGCCTAAACTGGTAGGAAGAAACTGAAGAAGGAGGAAAAGACAGATGTGGGGGGAGAGAGGTTATAACACTTTCTTCTTCTTCCCAGTATAGTTGTCATTAAGGAAGGTATTTCACACAGACCATTCTAGAGAAGAAATGTAAGCCATGTTCTGAAATTCTTCCTAGAATTGAACAGCATTTGTATAATTTGCTTTAAAATGCACCAACACAGACTGCATGATGTAAATGAATGTGTGTGTGTGTGTTAATTTTAATCTACACCACAGGAGATGTCACTTACCCCAGTCAGGAACTGGAGTGAGTAGTATTGAATTGGAAAGTAGACACCGTAAGGCTATGAATATTTTTACCCTAAAGTAACTACATTACTTATTTAGATATTGAGTGTTTAAATGGATTTATATTGGTGAGATTATTGGCTTGGTTGTTAGGATAAAGAACAATAGTAGAAATGATAAAAATAAGAAAATGAGTGACTGGGAAACACTGCAGGTGAACTGAGATCAGCACTTCGTGTGTTCCTAACTCACGATTACAAGACTTCAAGATGGCATTTAGGGATTTGGGGCAGATTCCAATCTCAAATTGATAGGCTAATGGTTGGTTTTGGGAGTAAAGTTCAATAATAGAGTGTCTGTCTATCACGCACAAGGCTCTAAGTTAAATTCTTAGCATGAGAGAGAGAGAGAAAGAGAGGGAGAGGGAGAGGGAGAGAGAGAGAGAGAGAGAGAGAGAGAGAGAGAGAGAGAGAGAGAGAGAGAGAAGCGCTACTTGCCAGCCAAAAAGCCACCAATTATGGGTTAAATTATCATCTTATCTTTAGACTGTTTGCTTTATCTGAACCTTCCATGCAAGGTGTTTGTAGATTTCATTAAAAAATCAGGAGCTCAGCTTTCCAGGAACTCACAGAATGAGTTTTGTGTTGGTCTATGTGTCTGCTTGCTAAAAATGTTTAATGTTTGCATGGGGGCTGAATTTGTTCTGAGACTGCTTTCTTTAAAAGAGATCATAGAGATTCATTGTGATCTTTGATTTAAGTGACTATAAATATCTACCAAAAAGAAATTCATAATTGTCCATTACTAAACTGATCAGATAGGTAACCAGACCACAACTGCTATATGGTCAACATCTGCTCCCTCCAGATGTTACCAAGGACCAAAAATGGGACCTAGACTTAATGTTTAATAAATGATGAACTAGAGCCCACTATACATCTAGCTAGGCTGTTGGACAAAGAAGAATGAAGAGAAAGATGGTTTGTATTTATTCATTTTGTCACATCAGTCTGTCAGATACAGGCCTAGATATGAACACAAGTGAAATTAGCTGACAGGATTCAGGCAAGGAACACCTGAGTTAGACACTCTGTCAGCAGACAGAGACTATCATGCACAAGAAGCTGTTTTATAAAACATTATGTCTGAAAACCAAGCTGAGTTCCAGAACTGCCGGGTTATTTCTTTATAGCAAGAAATGAAAATCACATGAACCAAAATTCTGGCATCAACATGACCCAAGAAAGTTCTAAAAAATACCTTAAAAGAAAGACAAATTAAAATAAGAACATTACTCGAAAAAACTGAGGGTTAAGCACATAAACATGTAAATGTTCAACAAGCATTCAACAACTAAGTTATACTGCTTCATCTTATCCATCTCTACAATTAGATTTTGATTATGGAGGACTGGGTTGATGATTGCAAATGATTTAGTTATAAACTATCCCTCCCAAAAGTTCATTTGGAACCAGGTGTAATGACACAGGCCCATAATGTTAGCTCATTGAAGAGTGGCAGCATGAAGATCAGAAGTTCGTGGTCATCCTCAGCTATACAGTAAGTTTGGAGCCAGACTGGGCTACACAAGAGCCTGTCTTAAAGTTAACTAAATGATTAACTGAGGAAAAGCTCATTTTCAAAGGCTTGACCCTCACTTCAGAGAATCTTCAGAGCTGGGCTTTGGGGAAGTAATGGGATCATGACATCTTACCTTCATCTATGGATTGCTACATTCTCATCTTGAATAACATACTGAGAGCTGCAGGAACTGGGAAAGTAGGATCCGGGTGGAGAAAGTACATCACCAGGGATGAGTGGTTGAAGAATGTGATCCCCTTGATTTTCCTGTTTGCCTTTCTTCCCTTGTGGCCATGCAGTCAGCAAATCCACAGTGCCTCATGCCCCTGTCATGATGTTCTGTCTCACCCTGGGCCCCCAATCAAGAAAGCAAGTGACCATAGCTGGAACTTCTGAAACCGGAGTCCACATCAACTTTTATTCATTGAGAGTTGTTTTCTCTGATATGTCTCCCAGGACAGTTTTGATAGAAGCACTAATTGCACAACCACATTACATCTGTACTGTAGTGAGAATAATATCAGAAAACAAGAACCAGTGGCTGGCTGCCATTTCCAGGATGGTAAGTTCTATCTAGTCACTGTAGCTAAGTCATACCCTCACTTTTGTGTTTTATCAACTGCCTAGACTCTTAGGTATTTGAGTTTTCAAATACTATATTACCATAACTTCTTAAAGGAAAAATATAAAAAGAAAAAGAGGAGGTCCTTTTAAATTTATTTTTTATGTGTTCCTCCAAAGCTGGCATTCAAATATCAGCATCCACATAACCATCCAGGCATCTAACACACATCTGTACCTCCAGCTCCAATGGATGTGGAGACAGGAACATCGCAGAGGCTGGCTATCTTTCAGATTAGCCTAGAAACAAGAGCCCCTGGTTCAGGGAAAGATCCTGTTTTCAAATGAATAGAGGGAAAGTACTAGTACTAGTGGAGGACAGCTGATGCCCTCTTCTGGCCCTCCAGGTGCATGCAAAGACATGAACACCCATCCATCAATACATATGCACACATACAAATAAAACAAACAAACAAATAAATAAATCTTTGAAAATTTACCTGTCATACCTCTGCATTCAGTGAGCTCAAAATAAACTGGTCCACATTCTAGCATGACCATGGAACAGGTTTATGAGCCTCTATCCCTAAATGAGGAGCTATTGATAGCTGATGGCTTCTGAGTGAGCAAGAGTTTGATTTCATTAAGGACATAACCCTAGTAGGTTGACCACACTCCACTAGATGGAACCACACCCACAAGTATATGGGAAGTACAAATTTGACTCAATGGATTTTTTTTTTTAATAGGACTCTGCCAGGTGTAGTGGCCCATGCCTTTAATCCCAGCACTCGGGAGACAGAGGCAGGTGAATCTCTGTGAGTTCAAGCCTACCTGGTCAACATAGTGAGTTCCAGGCCAGCTAAGGCTACAGGGAGGCCCTGTCTCAAAAAGACAAAAACAAAACAAAACAAATAAGAAATAAGATTCAAAGTTGGAGCACATAAGGCATAGGGAGGTGGTGGTATATCTGAGAGGAATGAATATCATCAAATTACAGTGTGTTAAATCATCAAATGATTAATAAAAATATTATATTAAAAGTTATCTGTCATAGAAACTGATACTGAGCAAAAGTTCTGTAAGCCAATGTAAATGAACATTGATAGACAAATTAGAATCGCAGAACTAAGAAGTTACAGTGTTATCCTCATATATGTGCCCAATTGGGGAGGCGGGAAGATGCTACTGTCAAGTCTCAAATACAAAACAATTGGACAAAAATAGCAGTTGTGTCATGAGAACAGAAAAATAAGGACTACAGACCTAGCATTTGAAGGATTCTGCTGTTGTTTCAATGCCATTTTCAACCTCTGAATAGATTTTGATTTTTTTGATTTGAGATGATACAAAATTGTTCCACAGATCTTAAAAGTGATTTCAAAAGACATAAGATGTTGCATTTTATTCCTAAAGCAGCTGGTGTAAAATGCAGAAATTGTCATAGACAACAATTTTCTAAAAGCTTTGAGCATATGTTCAAGTCAAAAAGACATTGTTGTTTGTAAGTAGAATCGTTAATTTCTTCTTCATCACTAAAAAAGCATGTTTTAAACATCTAATTAAATCTGATGCTTTGCAAAGAGAATTACTTGTATTAGGAAGCACATATACCTGCATGCATTTTTATACCAGGTATTAGTCACTTTACAGTTGCTGCAATGAAATACCATGACCAAGGTAAATTATAGCAGGATGAGTTTATTTATTTGGTTTACTGTTCCAGAGGGATAAGAGTTCACGACAGAGATGATATGATGGCATGAGGTGGCAATCACACAAGCTAAGTGCTCACATCTTCAAGCAAGCACAGGAAGCAGAACGAAATTGAAAATCCCACAAGGCTTAAGAGTTCTTAAAGTCCACTCCCAGTATGACCACACCTCCTAGAGGTTCCACAACCTGCCCTAAACAGTACCACCCCGTGGGTACCAAGTGCACAAATATTTGGATCCTACTGGGGACATTCTCCCAAACCACCACATACCACAAGGTAAAAAATTTACAATTCTTTTAGTATCAGTGAGAAATTTTTCATATAGAGAGCTGTTAACAATTATATTCGATGACAGAAGTTTATCAAGTAGCCTGTTGGTCATAAAATTACTCAATAAATGTGTTTTATACACGTTTGTATGAAGGTGCTGGCCATTCTCTGTTTTGAGGCCCTTGCCAATGAGGGTGTCCAACCTGTCTCAGACACCCTGGTTTGCTCTCTGCGGCTACCCTGAACCTTGCAACCACATATTTGCAAATACTTAGGCATCCTCTGTCCCTTAATCAAAAAGTGCTCTTCGGGCGCTGGTCTTCTCTACTGTGAATGGGAACAGAGTCTGTGTAATATAACTACTCAGTCATTCCCAAGAGAAATTCCTCAAATTAACCCCAGTGTTGGATGTTAACATTCCAAAAATCATCTTTCTATCAGGAAAAATTAGAATGTTTCATTGCTCTTTAAATGTTGTATTTCTTTCCACCCAAGAATGCATTCCATTACGTTTAATTCATACATCTTGTAGGTATACAGCTTGATATAACTGTGCCCATCTCCAGTCACCTGCAAGGATTACACTTAACTAATCCACGTTTTCCTGCAAATTATACTGGAAAACACCTTAAGAGTCATACGCAGAACACTAAAATTGAATTGTGGCTATAGGGATGTTCCTGCATCCTCAATATTATCTGAAAGTGATTCCAAACAGGGAAATGTCACCTTTGTCCTAATTCATAGATTTGCTCCTCTCTTCTATACAAATTGTGAGGATCTACCTGGGCCTTCTGACACCCAGGCTCTTGCTTCTGTTAGAGTAAGACACTCAATCAATTCTATGCTGTGTAGTCCTGGGTCTGTTTGCTTTTTTTCATAGCACATTGGGGCAGGTCTAAGATACTAACAACCATGTCTAGATCATGTTCACCAGGGACTTAAAATTTTCCTTTGTGAATCACCTTTTCTCTTGTCTTATTAGATGGTTTCTGAATTATTTATATGTGATCTTCAAAAATTGAAAACTTCTGATAAAAATCTTTAGGATTTTTTAATATACATACATATTTTTTTACTTAATCTATCATTTCTTTTTTTGCATTTATAAACAGAAAGTCTCAGTACTAGGATTAACTGAACCTACCTGCCTAGGTTGTTTTTTTTTAATTTTTATGCTGAAACTCACTTAATTAAATTTATAATTAATTTCCATGTACCAGATATACGTGTACTACTCTGTTGTTTTTGTGATCAAACTAATTCACATCCTAAGCATCATTTACTTATACTTCTTTCTCCATGAATATGTGGTACTTTCCATAAGATAACAATTTATCTTAAGATATTTGTTCTATCCCACTAATTTATATCTACATACTACCTTTTAACTAGAGTTTCTTGCTTAGGTGGTTGGCATAATATTTACTGGAGCAACTTACCTGTGGCTACACCACTGAACCAAACAACATTCTCTTCCCCAGAAACCATTAACTACCACTAGTCTTTTGGGGAGAGGGAGGTACTTATGGGACCCTCCCCAATCCGTGATGAAATGTTGATGGGCACAGTCTTGTTCTGCCCCATATGCAGATCCCAACTATGACTTTTTATTTTAAAAAATAGGAGCTAGTCTTCAGGGAGTAGGCTTTCAGGTCAGTTCCAGCTCCATTGCTCCAAATCTGTGTCCAAAGTATGTCCAGTCTTCAGCAGTAGGGTCTTACCTTCAAATTCTGGGAGTCAATAAAGGACTGTGATAGTAACCTGTGTTATTTTGTATTTTGGGAGTCTCTTGGACTATCCTGACCAACAACTCAAAGGGAAATTTCCCCTGCCTAACACTGTACTCTTTATTACATAACTGTATAGACTATACACACACACACACATATATATATTATATATATATATAATATATGTTTATAATTTTTTCAGCAAGCTTTGAAAATTTTCCTCTGGTTTTACATACCACATAAACATTACTTATCTCTCCTCTCTCTTCCCCAGTAGACCTCTCTTCACTCATCAAAGAAGCTTTTCGGCCAAAGGATGGAGAGACTAATTGGTCAAATGCCTAGAATTAAAGTATTTGTGAGGTGTTTATCCCTAAGTAACACATCTATGATACAACCTCCATAACAAAGGCTCAAGGAACACAGTGGAGTTGGGGCAGAAAAAATATTAATGCATCTTTCGACTCTCACCAGTGAAGCTTTCTTATGCAACAGATGTTGAACCCAGAAAGCCACAACTGGCCAGAGTGCAGAGTACACTACCATCACTTATTTCAGCACTCTGGCCAGTTACAGATTCCAACATTAATCACCATCTGCTGCAGTAAGAAGCTTTTCTGAGCATAGCACTAATCAACGAATCAAACATGAATGCTTAGAAGGCTCTTTGACAACATGATCATTTAACAAAACAACAGCAGTGGTTCCCTCCTATTGTCTACGACTTCTCCAGCCATGGGCTGTTGACTAGGTGTGCAGAACCAGGCATGAATTCCCTCTGTTGGAATGGGCCTCACTTCTAGTCAGAAAGTGGTAGGCTACAACCATAAAAGTCATGCTGTTATTGCACATCTTTCCTAAGAGGTCATTACTGTATCTCATAGGATTCACAACCGGGTAGGACTGTCGATGACTTTTGTCCTTCAGCAGCTTGCATAGCCCTTTCTGGCACTCTAAAATCTAGCCAGTGCAGAGAAAGCTTCCAGTTCAACTTCATCTTGATTTCTCTATGCTATACAAGCAATCTGTATGATATCTTCAACGATAAGCTGGAGTTATGGTAGGCAACTGAGAGCAATGGCATCCTTTGAATTCTTTTTTCTGTAGATATTTTATCCTCCCGTCCCTCTTAGCTTAGAACATTCAACTCCCAGGGTTCTTCCCTTCCACTTTGACATCTAATATGTTCTACTACCTGGCCTCTTTCTCTTCCCCACCCCCTCATATGGCCCCTTTCTATCTTTCTAGCTTTTACTGACACTCAGAATTAACTGTACTATAAAAAATTTGTAGCTAGAGTCTGTGTATAAGGGAGAATGTATACAATGAAACATCATTCTGGGTCTGGGTTATGTCATTCAGTATAATATATTTTAGTTCCATCCATTTTTCTGCAAATTTTGTAATTTCGTTTTTCTTTGGAGATGGATAAAATTTCCTTGCACATATGCACCACATTTTCATTATCCATCCATTGACAGACATCTAGGCTGTTTTCATTTCCTCCATATTATGAATAGAGCAGAAATGAGCCTGGATGTATATGTATCTCTGCTGCATGGAATAGAGTCCTTCAGGTCTAAGCCCAAGAGTGATACTGCTGACTTATAACGATCTTTTCTGAGGAACATTCCTTTTCACAATGTCTCCAACCAATTTACACTCCCACCAAGTGAATAAGAATTCCATTTTCCCCATTTCCTCACCAACATTTGCCATTTGTTTTTGTTTTCTGTTTTTTGATAGTAGGATCATAGGACACACATAACTCATAGGACAGAAGTAAGATGAAATCTCAGAGTAGTTTTCACTTACATTTCCTAGATAGCTAATAATGTTGAACATTTTTAAAGTATTTTTTAGTCATTTGAATTTCTTCTTTTGATAATTCTGTTCAGTTTCATAGACCTTATTTTAATTGAGATGTTTAGTTTTGGGAGCTCTTTGCATATGCTAAATAGTAATCATCTGTCAGATACATATCTGGTAAAGATTTTTTCCTAATCTGTGGGCCTTCTTCGCTTGATTAACATTTTCTTTGAAGCTCACAGGTTTTTAGGTTCACAAAGACCCACTTGACAGTTGTTGGCCTCATTTTCTGAGTAACTGGAGACTTATTCAGAAAGCCCTTACCAATGCCTACATCTTGAAGTATACTCTTTACTCTCAAGAACTGTCAGAGGTTCAGGCCTAAAATTGGTGTCTTTGATTCAGCTGGAATTGATTTTTGTGCAGGATGAGAGATAAGGACCGAGTCTCCTTTTTCTACGTGTAGGTCTAGTTTTTCCTGCACCATTTGTTGAAGATGCAGTCTTTTCTACAGTGTGTGTTTTTCACTTCTTGGTCAAAAACCTGGTGCTTGTAGCTATGTGGACTTACATATGAGTCGTTTATTCTATGCCACTGATCTGTGCATCTGTTTTGTGCTAAGACCATGCTGTTTTATTACCATGACTCTGTAGTATAACTTGAAATCAAACGTGGTGATGTCTCCGCAGTGTTCCTGTTCTTTAGGATTATCTTAGCTATCTGGAGTCTTTTGTGTTTTCATACAACTTTTAAGATTTTTTTTTTTGTTTCTGTGAAGAATGCTACTAGGATTTTGATTGGGATTGCATTGAATTTGTAGACTGATTTTTGTAGGGTGGCCATTTCAGAATATTAATCCTACCAGTCTTTGAACATGGGATGACTTTCTCAAATGTCTTCCTCAGTTTCTTTCTTCAATGTCTTAATGTTTTTATTGTAGAAGTCTTTTGGTTGCTTGGTTGGGTTTAATGATAAGTTTGGAGACTTCTGTGAAAGAAATGTTTCCTGATTTCTTCCTCAGTATGTTTTTCCATTGGTATCTAGGAAGGTTACTGATTTTGGTGTGCTAGTTTCGTAGTCTGTCTCTTTGTTAATAATGTTAATCAGCTCTAGGAGTTTCCTGGTAGAGTCTTTAGGATCTGTCATGTATAGAGAGACATATCATGTACAAATAGAGCTACTCTGACTTCTTCCTTTCCAATTTTTTCCCTTTGTCTTATGACTCTAGTTAAGACTTTAAGCACTGTATTCAATAGGAGATGGGCAAGTACACACTCTTTTTTGTTTCTGAGCTTAGTGGGAATGATTCAAGTTATTCTTCATTTAGCATAATAGTAGCTGTAGGTTTGTCATATATAGCCTTTATAATGTTGACATATGTTCCCTCCATCAGTAATCTTCCCAGAGCTTTTATCATAAAGGATATTGGATTTTGCCAAAGGTATTTTCTGTGTATACTGAAATGATCATATAATTATTGTATTTGAGTCTATTTATGTGGTCAATTACATTTAGTAATTTATATATGTCAAATCATTCCAACAGTTCTAGAATGAAGTCAACTTGATCATGGTGAATCATATCAAAAAAGATCTTTTTGGTATGTTTGTGAATTAGTTGCAAGCATTTTATTGAGAAGTTTAACATCTGTGTTCATCAGGGAGTTTTGTTCTACAATTTTTTTTGTTCTTGTGTCTTTTCTGGCTTTGCAATTAAGATAATACTAGCTCTATAAAAAGATCTTGGAAGCATTCTTTCCTTTTCTATTTTGTGGAATAATTTGATAAGTATTAGTATTACTTCTTATTTGAAGATCTGGTAGACTTCTACACTGAACCCATCACGTCCTGGGCTTTTTAATTTGAGAGACTTTAATTACTACTCCAATCTCATTGATGTAACATATCATTCAAATTACTTACTTTGATTAACTTCAGGAAGTCATATGCACCTAGAAATTTATTCTTTTCTAAAGTTTTCTAGTTTAGTGGAGTATAAATTTTTAAGATATGCCCTCATGATTTTCTGAATTTCATTGATATCTGTTGTGTTGTCTTGCTTTTCATCTCTAATTGTATTAATTTGAATCTTCTCTTTCTTTTGGTTACTTTGGCTAAGGAATCGTCAATCCTGTTAATCTTTTGAAATACCCAACTCTTAGTTTCCTTGTTTTTTTTTCTTTGTATTGTTAGTTTGTTTTGGTTCTGCTAATTTCTCCCCTGATTTCTCTTTGTCTCTTCATTTGGGGTTTGGTTTGTTATTGTTTTACTAATGCCTTAAGGTGCATCATAATGTTTTTTTATTTGAGCCCTCTCTGATTTTTTAATGTAGATACTTGGAGCTATAAGCTTCCTTCTGAAAACCTTCATTGTACTGTGTAGGCTTCAAATGTTATGGTTTCATTTTTATTCAATTATAGGAATATTTTTCTTTCCTTCTTGAAATGCGTTACATTGAACCTGAGTTTTCATTCTATTGATAGTTGCTAATAGTTTCTTTAATTATGAAAATGCTAGTAATAACTTCTATATAAAGTAGCACATATAAATAAAAAGATGCTATTTAAGATCTTGACTTCTTGATTTGTTCAATGATTCATTCATCATTTAATAGTCTGTTGCTTAATCTTCTTGATTTTGTATGTTTTCTTTAATTTATCTTGTTATTGCTTTGTGATGTTATTCCATTGTAATCAGATAGAACATAAGAAATTGTTTTGATTTTTTTATATTTGTTGAAACTCGTTTGTGTCCTAATAGGACATGTATTTTAGAAAAAATCTTTGCGGGATGCTGAGAAAAATGTGCATCTTGTAATGTTTGGGTAGAATATTTTGTAAATGTTTTTGGATCCATTTGACCTATGATGTAAGTTAATTGCGATGCTTCTGTGTTTATTTTTTTGTTCAAATGACCTGTCTATAAAGGTGACATAAGGTATTGAAGTCACTGATCATTACTGTGTTTGGGTTAATCTGTTCCTTTATATCTAGTATTTATTTTATGGAATTTGTGGGCCTGAGCTTTCTGTGTATGTATTGAGGGTTGTAATTTCGTCTTCATAGAATGTTACCTTGATTACCATTAAGTGAACCTTGTTTATCTTTTTTGACTAAATTTGGATTCAAATATATTTTGTCATATATTAAATTAGTGATGTCTGCTTGGATATTTGTTCGTTTTCTTGGAATATCCTTTTCTATCCTTCCTCCCTAAGATAGTGTCTAATTTTGATGATGAGATGTGTTTCCTAGAGGCCCAGCAAAAGGAAGGCTCCTGTTTTTTTTCTAATTCAATCTGAAATATTGTGTCTTTTGATAGGGCAATTGAGGTCATTAATACTCAGTTATTAGTCAAGCATAAGAAGTGATTTGTGTCATTTTGTTTATGTTGTAGGTTTTATTGTTTTCTTAGTCCTCCTTAGTTAACAGCTGTCCTGGATTCCTTTACTTGAGCCTGTAGCCTCTTGTATATATTTATCCTTTCCTTCAGTCTAAAGTGTTATTTCCAGTATCCTCGTTGGGTTTGGTTTCGTTGTTATAAATTATTTTTGCCTGATTTGGTTGTGGAATATTTTTATTTCCCCATCATTTATTACAGATAATTTTCCTAGTGTGTTAGTCTGAGTTGGCAGTTACGATATTTCAAAATTTGAAAAACATTTTTTCAAGGCTTTGTGGCTATTAAAGTTTCTTAGAATAGTCAACAATTATTCTGACATATCTGCCTTTATATGTCACTTGATGCTTCTCTCTTGTACTTTCAATACACTTTCTTTGTTCTGTGTAGTGTTTTAACCATAATATGATTTGGGGACTTAATTTTTTTTGGTCTTGTCTACTTGTTGTTTTGTGTGTCTCTTGTACTTTGATGAGTTTCTCTTTTTCTCAGGTGGGGAACCAGTACAGGTGACTAAGTGTGGAAGTTCACCCTAACTTCAAATGGTGAACCAGGATTTGCTGTATCTACATAATAGCTTGGTAACTGAAACTTTGTTACATGTTGTCCTATTTGTAAGGAGAAATACTCCAACAGTCTTTTCTATTCAAAAATTGCTTTGTTATCATTGCTGTTTCATTCCTCAAAAATAACTAGAAATATGTTTTCAGGTTTTTGCCATTGTATTCTGAATGTCCTAAACCCATAAAATTTGTAGTATGTTTATTTGAACAAAACCAGTACATTTAAAGAAAGAGAATATAACATATGCAATTCATTAAAATATTTTATTTGGAAAAATATTGTAAAAATAAATATAGTTATCATTTATTGAACTCTTGATATGTGTTAGAATTCAGCGAAAATGTCATATGTTAGTTTGTCATGGTGGCACTTGGGAGGTTTCGACAGGGCTATTGTGAATTCAAAGTCAGCCTGGGCTTCACAGAAAAATCCAGTCTCAAAAATAAAATTATATATATATATATATTCATTATCCCTGTGGTCCTAGTACCTATGATGTAGGTAGAAGTAGTAGTACCATGCTCAGATAAGAAATCATAATTTTTTCTTTATGAGAAATTACATAAATTATTACAGTAATTCTGTAATATTTTTGTGGTACCTCTATCAGGTTTCAGTATCTGAGTCAAGACAACTTTATGAAAATGCAGCAAATGGCTTCTTAAATTTACTCAGTTGTCTATAATGTTTATAAAACAAGAGAATCTCTCATTAAAACTATCTGGTTCTGAAGTCTTTTGAAGTATTACGTTTTAGATTGCATTCTATAGTTTTGAGTTTTATTCCATTCAGATATTTACTTGCTTATAATTTCCACTTATGTTAATTTCTATACATTTTCCAACAGGAAAACCAAACATTTTATAGAAATGTATTTGTTTATTCAATCATTTTTATATGTTTTTAGACAGGGTTTCACTCTGTACTCAGATGTGCAGCAGTCCTCCTGTCTTAGCTTATGAGTGCTGGGCTTCTGGGTTTGAGCCACCACACTTGGGTAGAAATTTATCACATAACCTTTTTCCATAGGATTCAATAATAGTCACTTAAATATCTATTGGACCTAAGGTTTTATTCTTTGGTATTGTTCAGACTGTTATCATTCATTATTTATGTACCTTTTGCCTAAAATAAAAGAAAAGTCATCGTGGCCAGTTATATAATGCTAGTGTCAAGTCTTTCCCCCCTCAGAACCATGTAAATGTTAATTCATGTCATCTCAAATTCAGGATTAAGGAATAAAAGCTTGACTTTGAGCTAATCACAGTCTTTATTTCTACTATGGTAAATAGGAATGTGGAGGAATTTCTGAAAGCCAGACTGCAACAGCTAACTCCATAGGCAGCTGCACAGAGGTCCTGCATGAGTACGTTCCTTATCGGCAATCTCAGCAACAGTGAGAGTGCAGAAGCCCAGACTCCACCACTGCCCATAGCAACACCATTGCCACAAGGCCAACAGCGATGGGAAATCCAAAGATTTAGTTAGGAAAGGCCTAGATGTGCTACAGTAGGTAAGCATCTCAGGAGCCTGATAAACAAGCGTACCTTTCTCAGTCACGTGTCTCTGGGACAGAGGACTAATGCTACTGTCTTCTATGCAACAGGACTCCAGGCTCCTTTGGTCTTGCCGTAGTTCCTTCTCAACACAAAGCCTTCTCAGGTATGCTCACACTGGCAATTAAATGCACTTGTGTCACCGTTGCTTACTAGACATGACCTGTGCAAATGGCAATGGAGAAAGGAAGTTGAATCCTCACGTGTACCCAGGACAGAAAAATGAGATGGATGGGTGATGGAAGTCTTTAGTTAGCAATGGTTCTGCAAACCATACTGTAGCCAATAACACATCAGAAGTAAATGAAGTCATACGCTCCTGCTGGCGTCTTACAAATCTCTATTAACTTGCTGCAACCATGACCAGATGATTCCACAGGGCAAAAAGAATAGCAAAATCTTCCTGTCTCAAGGGCGTCTTGGATCCAATGAACTGGGACCAACAAGCTTACAGACCAGTGAAAATGTTCTTTCAAATTCTACACACTCGTGAATGGGGATACATTATATACAAGATTTGGAAATTAGTACATATTGCTCTTAGTGCTGACTCTCTCTGACTGAAGTCTTCCTATTTGTGAAAAATATGTATTTCCTGTGGGCATCCTTTCTTATTCATCCCTTGCAGCCCCCAACTCTAATACTCATTTTCATAAGTCCTTTAGCAAGGTGCATTTTATGGTTACCCTGGCTGAGCACACACATTCCTTTGCCAAGGACTGCTCTGAGTCCTGTGGACTGTGAGCTTGTCTAAGTGGATTAAGGCATGGGAAATTAGTGGCTTTCTTTTAAATCCGTGTCGATGTTGGTTACCACAGCCTTGAGAAACAAAGTTTTCTACTGGGTCCATGTGCTGAGAAGCCTCTCAGATGATCCATAATGATTCTTCACTCTTGTATTGTCCCTCAGTCATTCTCTTCCTTTGGATGTGTGAGAGACTCACTGAGGCATCTACAAAATAGAATTTGTCAGAAGAGATTGAATGCTACTTACAAGATCAGGCTACAGAAACCTCACTCACACCTTGAATGTTCCCTTACCAAATCACTAAGGAAAGGCCACTGCCTCACTGTGACAGATAAGTAAATAAATAATAAACATTTTTAAAATGGAAATGTACTTTAACCAATTGTTTTGGGAAAACTATGTATCTACATGCAAAAATGAAGGTAAATCTTTATTTCATATCATTAAATTAACTCAATGTGGACCAAAGACTTAAGGATCAAAACAATAAAAAATTAGCTGAAAACATGGAGAAAAGCCTTCACAGCAATGGAATTGACAGTAGTTTCTTAGAAATGACATGAACGGCACAGGCAAACAAGGTAAAAAGTCAATTGTGCTGCACATAGTTAGAACTCTATGCATCAAAACACAAAATAGACAGAATGAAAAAGTCACACATGAAATGGGAGAAATTATTTGAAATCAGTTACTTATTCAATTTTGGATTTGGTCCCCCCAATTCTCATGGACTTTGGCCCTATTCCATGGCAGTATTGATAAGTATTGGAACCATTAAAGATGAGGCCTACTGAGAGTTCTTACCTATTGGAGGCATGCCATCAAACAGGGTTGTAGAATACTCATCTGTTTCTCTTTCCCTTAGTCCTAACTATGAAGTAGAGAGGCCATCTCTTCCATGAGTTCCTGCAGTGATGGGCCATCTCAGTGCAAACCCAAAAGCAATAAGGCCAACTAACAATGAACTGAAACCTTCAGGATTGAACTTCAATAAACTTTTCCTCTTTTAAAGTTAATTACTCAGGTCTTTGTTATACTAACAGAAAACTGACTAGTATACCTGAAAAAGTTAATACCCAGACTCTATAAAGAAGTCTTGCAACTCAAAAACAATTAATTCAAACAATCCAATTTGAAATATTTAAGAACTTGAACAGACATTTCTCCAAAGACATTAAAAATAGCCCATGAACACATGAAAGATGCTCGGCATCGCTAATAATTACAGAAATACAAATCGAAACCACAAGGAATAGCATCTCATATCCATTAGCCTATCTACTAGTTTAAAAACCTCAATTTTAGGCCTTGTACCACTCTGTGGGTATGTGTAGAGCTGTGCAGACATAGAGTTTCTGAGGATGCAAAGAACTCTGTTATGGAGGAGGAGCTAACAAAAATGGAGGCAGAGCATACTCTCTACTTCCCTATTTACACTTAGACCCAAAGTGTGATCTTTACACCAGTGCTGGGCCACAAATTTTTTCACATATCTGCAATGAGGTAAGTACAGAAATTCAGAGTAGGCCTTTGGATCTGTTTACAGTTGTTGGACACAGGTCTAATGGTACATGATTCTAGGTACATCACACTGAATATGGTTTTCCACCAAGGAATATTCACGTATAACCAGTCGAGGTGGAAATGTGAATATTGGTCAACAGGACTCTGTTGTTAATGGTTAATTCTGTTCCCGTGCTCCTATCCCCACTCCAATTAAGTATAAAATACACATTTCAGGATTTGATGCCTGACCATAAAGGCTAGAGACAAGCTCTGCCACCCAGCAGTAAATATTAAGGGAAAGATTTAATGTAAATGGCGGAGTATGGCAGTGCTGATGATTTCTCATAAACTACATGGACTAATTTAGAAAGGCAAAAAAAAGAGGCAGAGAAGCCTTCAAGGAAGTAATAACCCAGAGGTAAAAAATATTGATTAGGGAAAAATATTATCTTAATCAAAATATGTCTTTTAGCTGGAAGTTGTTTAGACTCCAGAAAGAAAAACAGAGTATGTTTCTAAGATGCACATTTTTCCTTGTGGTATTTGTTGAATAATGATCATAGCCATCACTCCTTCTCAGATCTTTGCTATATAAATCAAAACAAAGGCCTTAAAAATTTTATTGGAAGCCTTATTTATTAGTTGATAAACACTAAGAAATACTAACTATTTTCAAAATACTTCCACGTACACCTGTGACTTGGGGTGTTTTCTATTTTCTATCTTGATACATTTTTCAAGTCTAGCCACATGTTATATTTTCTTCTAATGATTTTCTCCCTCTGATCTTTTTCCATCTGTCTTCAGAAGCAAATGATTCCATATAACTCTGCTTTTGCCGTATTTGTCTGATGTGTGAGCAACTTCTTTGGAGTCTCCTTCCAGGTTTAAGCTTGACCTCGCCGATTTTACGATAGATGACATTTCAATGTGCGACACGTTCTTTAAATTTTATGTGTCAAAATGCTGTGTGTTTATTGTTTGTCTTTTGGACACCACAGTTTATCCACAATTGCTTTCTGGCATTCCATGCATGGAGAGGCCAAAGCTGAATACAGAGAGTGACAGAAGCAAAGCGAAGTGGAAGCGCGCTTTCTGACTACTCACTGTGTCTGCACAGAGAGTGAGAAGTTAATAAATTGTCCAATAAATTAGCTGTTATGGCCCAGAAAAGTTAGGTGCAATTGATAAACAGTGGTTCAAATCATTCAGGAATCAAGTCTCTGGGAACCTCCAATCCTCCTTTTCAGATGTAAACACTGGACCTTTCTCAGGTTCTCTTCCCAGGCCTGTGCACTTCCTGCCTTTGTTTCTGAACACACTTATAAAACCTTCCTGTGTTAGAACTGCACCCTTGTGCACTGAAAGTAAGGGAGAAAGAAAACTGGAAATTACTTTGAATTCATTCTTCCCCTTGTCATAATATACATAGAGCGCCCCCTGTTGGATGCTAGCAGCAGACAGCACATAAACTGCAGCCCAGTCTTAACACAAAGAAAAAAGGAAACTGGGAGAGCCCTGATAATCTGGACTCCTGTATCAAAAGGGGGAGAAGAAATCAATACTTTCTTAATGGGAAAAAAAAAGCCAACCTTGATAGGGAAGGAAGTTTTCTTCTCTAACTTTTAATAGGCTCTTATAGGCACCGGGGAGGCAAGCACTCTTTCTTCCCTTATTCTTTCTTTTTTATTTTAGATTAAAACTAGGTTTATTTCCACTATTGGAAGATTTTTATGAGCAGAATATCAGGCAGAAAAACCTCAAATATACATTTGCTTTGTCTGAGGCTACTCTGGGCTGGTAGGCTGTGTCCTTCTGTTCCAGTCAAACATTTAGGAATACACCCTAAGTTCTGCGTTTAATTCTGAAATTACCTGGACGCTGAAGAGAGAGAAAAATAGGAGAAGAAGACAGAAGTGCATAAGTGTGGTTCCTTTCGATGTCCTAAGACTGACTTCACATGAATAGACTTCCTTCACATTTACCGAAAGAGTATTAGGATTCCAACCCCTTAGCGCTTCCTGCTAAAATTTGAGTTTACTTATCTGTAAATTGAAGTATAGATTTTATTTTAAAATCCTGTTTGGAAAGCAAAATCATAGATGTTTTTACAAAAAGCATACTTTTTCGATCCTGCAAGAGAGCTATAAGATGGAATTATTTTCCTGTAAGAACTGCTTCTTTTTAAAATTTTAAGTATCCGTGCTTTTGCACTCGTTATCTCTCCCTATCATAAATTTTAAGTATCTGATTAGTGGATGACCAGACAAGAACATTAGGCCACAGATGACAGGACTTGGTTTCTAATCCTGACACTGGCATTTTCTGTCTGTAACTTTGCAGACACACTCCCTGTGTTTCCACATCTGAGAAAGCAAAGTCTATCAACTTGCTTTGACTATCAACTCAAGGTACATAGAGCACTGGATCAGTTGTCAAGTGCTTGCCACAGAATGCTGTGTATGGGAGGGACTAATAATTGCAACAATAATCCAAGACTACTGAGTTTCCATTATGCCACATTTGCTGTGAATGTTAGTCACATGATTCATAGTGATGGATAGGAGCTTGGCTATTGGGTCAAACAGACTGGGTCCCAATTATATTGTTGTCATTGTCCGCTTGTCTAACCTTTGAAAAATTTGTATGTGCTGCTTCCTTATATGGAAGCACTGAGCTGTTTCTACCACGTCACACACATAGCAGATGGCAGAGACAAGACCACAGTCATGCACTTGAGGAGCACACATCTGTAAAGAAAATGTGCACAAGTTTAAAAAGAGTAGTGTTGTTTGACTTTTTTTCTAGTTTGAATTCTGCTCCTTGAATGGTCCTGGATGACACACTGATTGCTTTTGCAGAGGAATGGGGTTCATTTTCTAGCATTCACAGGGTGCCTCACAACTTCCTGTAACTAGTTCTAGGGGATCTGGTACACTCTTCTGGCCTCCATGGGCACCAGGCACCCACATCATGCACATACATGTACATTCAGACCAATACACCATACACAAAATTAAAAACAAATAAATCTTTTTAAAAGAAAACAAGAATAAACTATATATGCAATATATTTGTATAAATTACTATTTTTGTGTTTGTCATAGGTGATCATGTAGAGAAAAGATCTACATAGTGCTTTTTGCTCTCTGATGTTGGATAATTGTGTTCTAATATGTTCTCGGGGAGTAAAATAAGATTATTTTATGAAAAGGAAGAAATTAGAAATCAGAAACTGAAGCTTACCCCATGACCACAGGTAAATGCTTCCTGATTCTCTTTACCCATGACCATAGATAAACGTTTCCTGCTTTCTGTCATTTCCTCCCTTTGTCATGTCTTCCCTTGAATTCTTAGAAAATTCTGAAAGCTATCTATGGTGATATGGAAAATAGGCAACCGGACCTTTCCAGTTGGGATCTTCCCTCTGATGTAGCTGCGGAAGAGAGCAGCAGGATGAAGTTGCCATCAGATGTGTGGAGAGAATGGTAAGATTAAGTGGACTGTTTTAAGCAAGGATTGTCCATAAGGTATTGTATATTTATAAAGCAATTATAAGTCAATAGTGGCATTTTAAATTTAAAAAAACCTGCTCCTTGAAAATCAGCAGGAGAATTTCCATTTAATATGATATTTAATTAATTAATTGTCAAAACGTGGTAGGGTTATGCCACACCTGGAGTATATTTTTAGTGCATTTGGTTATCTGGGTATTTAGTTATTATTTCGTTATTTAAGTATCTAAAACTTATCCTTTAGATTTCCTTTGGGGGCTGAGGATACAATGGGACCTTTCCTGTATCAGGAAAGGTCAGCTGCCATGGTTATAGCTCTCCTCAGACTGGATCATGGGATAATAAACTTACAATCCATCTAAAGATCTTCCTGAAACTATAAAATGAAAGGAATGTAGAGCAATTAAGGGAAGGCTGTGCCTGTTTTTAAGGCACATCATTTTAATTATTTACCTATTCTGTAACGCAGATACCCAACTAGAATTCTCTACTTAAAAATGTGGATTGAGGTGGCTCAGTGGTTAAGAACGTTTGCTGCTCTTGAAGTTACCCAGGGTTTGAGTCCCAGACCACACATCAGGCAGTGCACAATGGCCTGTAACTCCAGCTTCAGAAGACCCAACACACTCTGCTGGCCTCTGAGGGTGCCTACACTCACATCTGTATAATACACAAAGACACACATACCTGACATAATTTAAAACAATTTTAAAATCTTTTTTAAGAGTTTCCATTGTTATGTAATCATTTTAAAACAGTGTGTTCTGTTTCTGAAACATTCATTCCTCTAGTTAGGAAGTCAGTCCCTTGCCTAATCAGGGAAGACCCCTCCTCCAGGACAAGGGTAGCACCATTTCAACTTTCAACCACTCTGCCAGGTGGTGGCCTAGCATTTAATTCCTTGAAATCTACAAATATACTCTCCACTCTGAAAGAGGCTCTTAGCTCAAAATGTATTTCTTTAGAAAGACTCACTGAGAAGTAGGAAGAAAAAAGGATCCTCCTACCACAAAGCCATGTACTTAGGCAGTCTCTTTCAAGCACCACTTAATGGTGTTGAGCTGAACCACGGATCAGGGGTTGACGTCCAACGTGGCCACTCTCAGCTCCATAATCACAGCTGCCCTGGGGTAGTGAGGGCCTGTGGCTCTGGGTTAGCCTCAATTATTGAAGGGGTTTGGGGAAGAAGAGAGGAAATAGGAAGGGCAGGCTATTTCTGTGAAGAGGAGAGAATTGATACCGGAGCTGGAGTAAAATTGTAATGAAGGTTGCCGCTATCTGGTTGGCCAGGCAGTATCAGCGGATGGAGACAATGGCCAAGACTGTTAGCTGCCAGGGGGAAACAGACACAATGCACCTGCCTTAGAATTTATCAGAGCAGGAGTCATCTGTCAGAGCTCTTTTAAACATCATCTGTTTTTAAGCTGTGATTAATATCCCTCAGAGAATACTACAGGAAAACTCTTCTTGAACGATGCACTTTGAATGTTTCTAGTTAAACTAAAATGAAAATTATGATTATGTTACCTAGGTTTCTCAGTTCTTTTCTCCTCAAAGGAAAGAATTCAGTTAAGAGACACAGGCAGTTTAAACAGAAGTTTATTTAGCAAGCATGAACTCCAACGAGACTGGAGTGGGCTACCTCAAGTTGGAATATCCAGCACAGTGGGTTCTGTTTTGTGGATTTTCAAGAAGCATTTATGAATATTTATGAGGTGTGTGGCAGATTCATGGGATACAATAATCCTTTCCCCTCCCATATCATGATGTACCAGTCTCGCTTTTAGAGCATTTCTTCCCACGATCTTCTAGAAAGCCTACAAATAGGAGTTTCACAACCACAATACAATGAATGATATTATAGTGAAGGTCTTTTCAGCGTCATAACCATGATGTAATGATACTACAGTGAGTTCTTTTCTTCATTAGCAAACATAGGTTGGGAAATGCTCTGACACCCTAGTTATTAATATAGTAGAAACAATCTATCTATATCCTCAAAGACAGCTAACCGAAGAGGCATTCTAACCACTAGGAGACATAGCTGCAGTTTTTGTGGTTGCATGACATTTGATTTGTTTTCTAAGCTACTTAAGGTCCCATAACTGATCTGGTCATTCTGTCAATGAAAATATTGTGTTGTCCCATGATTAAGACATTCTGTTATATTTTAAAATTGATATTTCATGGTGAAAGCTGGGCCCAGGGTTTTACAATATCTTTTCAAGTTATACAAACAGAAGAAGAACTTGGGATCTCTTTTAGGACTTCCTTCTCCCAGCTCTGATGCTCACGCCTATCCCCTACCAAACAATACTGCTGTAAAGTTTTTAAGGAAACAAAGCTATTGAATGATAGCATGTAAAAGCCCCTGGATGACATTGGGTGTACATAGGTGGATCCTGTCCCACCAGCCTTCTGAAACTGATAGGGTTTACATATACTCTGTGTCTAGTAAAAATAAATAAGTAACTCTGTCAGATGGAGACATGCATCCTCTGTGCTGAGGGGTTTTGATAGTTGTTCTTTCTTAAGTTAGTTTATTTTTATGTGTATGAATATTTTGTGTGCATGTATGTAAATACATCCATGTGCACAATGCCTATGGAGGCCAGAAGAGGGCATAAGATAGTTGTTAGCTGCCATGTGGGTGCTGGGAACCAAACACAGGTCCTCTGCAAGAGCATTCAGTGCTCTTAACTGCTGAGCCATGTGTCCAGCCCCTTGATGGCCAATCTTGCATTAAGGTTCCATGAGAATTTTCCTCTCAGTGAGTAACTACATCATCTGCTTGGTGTCCCAAAAAGTGACTTTGAATTCCAGAATGTCACTAATTGGGCAAATACCATCCACTAGGACATACAAAAGACCACTGAAGTGGAGAGTGATGCCCTTAGCACACAGAGAGATAGTGAAACTCACTGCAGATGGACTTGAAGGAAGTCTATTATTATCAGCCTGAAATCTCCCCAGTGCTAGGAAGTAATAAATAACCCAACCTGACCCTGGACCTGACCCTCCCCTGATCCATATTCCTATCATACATTATTACTGCAACCACTCCTCCACATAGATTATTTCATATTGTGCAGAACAACTACAGTCCGTAAGTGTACCACATGTGTGCAGTGCCTGCATAGGCCAGAAGAGGGAGTGAGATCTCCTGGAACTGGAGTGAAAGATGGTTGTTAGCCATCATATGGGTGCTGGAAACAGAACCCAGGTCCTCTGCAAGGAGTCAGGGCTCTTAACTGCTGGACCACATCTCTAGCCCCAGATTTTTCCTTTTAAAAATATCCATGCATGTATATAATGTAATCCCTTATTCCCTTCCAATCTCCCCACCACTTCTCTCTCTTTTTCTCTCTCTCTCTCTTCTCTCTCCCTCCCCTTTTAAAATACTCAGTGTCTATCTACTTCTGCTTGTGTGTCCATGCGTGTGGGACCATCTCCTGGGGCATGGGTAGCCTCTCAAGGCTCACATCCCTGAAGAAAACTGACTCTCCCTCCCCGAACAACCACCAATTGCGAAGAATAAGTCCTCAGACAGGGGTGGGACTTCATGAGCCCCTCCCGGGTTTTTGGCTGGCTCCATCTAAGTCTTTGCATGCATTCACAGCTGCTATGAGTTCCCATGTGCATATCATGTCTGCCATCTTATCCATCACACCTGCTTCAAGTTCTGAAGCCAAGACACCTGAAAGTGAAAAGTCTGCTGTCTGTCTTCTTCTTGAGGAAATAAATTAAGAACAACAAAGTGACCTAGTGAAGAAAATTAAAATGTAGAGGCACTGGTGTGGAAAGAGCAGGCGAGCATATGAATTCGTACTTAAAATACTCCTGAGGCGTATTGCTGTTACCTATAGTTGACAGAAGATAAACTTTTCAGATTTTCAAATATGGACAGAGGACTGTGAGCTCTTTCCTGTTACATCACAAATATCAAGCCCTCTGTGTGTCCAAAAGAAAAAAGAAAAGAAAGAAAGAAAACGCAATTCAAAATGAAAGAAAGAGAAAATGATATGGTCTGGTATATTGGGCAAATAGTTAGATTTAAATTCTTCAAAGCTTGACCTAGCTACTCAAACATTATCCCCAGGGCTTACTCTGTCCCTCGCCGAACCTCAGTGTAGCTTGGTTTCATTATTCAATCAGGCTTTCCTCACAAACAAGATGATTATGACTACAAAAACAGCCCGGACTCACATTCCTAGAACTCAAAAAGCCCCAGAACAAAAAAAGACACCTTCCATACTCCAGTGAAGAAGTTCAGTCTAATGATCTTCCAAAGTAAATGCTTTTATAAAGAGTTACTGTGCTTAGGTTGGAGAGATGGTTCATTGGTTAGGAATACTTGCTGTCCTGTTAGAGGACCTGGGTTCGGTTCCCAGCACCTACATGGCAGCTAACAACTGTCCATAACTCCAGTTCTAGGGGATTTAATACCTCTTTTTCTGGACTCTGAGGCATTGTACACATGTGGTACAGTTACATGCATGCAGACAAAACATTCATATATGCACTCACATTTTTTTTTAAATAAAAGAGTTCCCATGACCGTGCCAGGAATGGTGGCCCATATCCCAGCACTTGAGAGACAGAGGCAGGCAGATCCTGTGACATCAAAACCACCCTTGGTCTACATAGTGAGTTCTATGCCAACTGTGGCTACAGGGACAACTTGCCTCAAAAAACAAACAAGCAAGCAAACAAAAGAGTTACTATGCCCAGGGCTAGGTATGGTGATACATACCTTTAATCGCAGCACTCCAGAGGCGGAGGCAGAGGTGGACAGATCTGGATCTGGCCAGGCTGGCCTACAAAGTGAGTTCCTGGCCAGTTGGGACTATAGGCAAGCCCCATCTCAAAAAAGAAAACAGTTTTATAAAAGTCACTGTGCCCAAGAGGAAAAGTATTAAAGCTGGCTCGGTTTGCTTACTTTGAGAGCCACTAGTGGTCACTGTATTTCGGCCCCATTAGAAATGCCTAAAAACGTTGGAAAAATATTGGGACACTTGGTCTATTTAACTTACCTTGCTTTTTTTCTGTTTTCCTTCCTTCCTTCCCTCCTTCTTTCCTCCCCTTCTCCCTTTCTCCCTCTCTTTTAATTAGCTTATGTTCACTGTACAAAATAATGAGTTTCATTCTCTTGACCCTTTCCTCCCATCCCCTCTTCCTTGTCCTATAATTCTCTTCTTTTTCCTATCTCATTTTTTAAAAATCTAGACTCACTGTTAGGAATGTAAATTGGCTGCAGAGGTGGTAAACACAGTCAACTGGATTTGGGATTTTGTCCCAAAAGCAAGGGAGAAGTGATGAAGGGGTTTGGGCAGAGAAGTTTTACAATCACGTATCCTTTCTAAAATAGCAGTCCAGCAGCAGTGTGAATCAGGGATGGGGACAGAGGTGGGAGACCAATAGGAGGAGGTTGTTGCAAAATAATCTAGGTGTTGGCTAGTGGTGAAGTATACTAAGAAAGGTACAGTGGGGTTTGAATATATATAGAGATGGTAGCAATTGAATTAACAAAACTTGGTACTTACAAAGAAAGAATAAAAAACAAACAAACAAACTAAATCCCCCAGCTTTCTGACCTGGGAAATGCTATGGCTTGGATACAATTTTTTTTCCCCACAAAGTTTAGTGCTGGAAATTTGGTCCTCAGTATAACAGTATTGATGTGATCATTACGCAAGATGTAGGGGCTAGTGTGAGATTGTTATGGAAAAATAATGGGATTTTAATGTGAATGGGGGAAATCTCAGGAGTCCAACCTCAAGATGAAGAGTGACAGGCAATCAATGGATGGTGAGGGAGGGAGAATCAGTTTTCTCCAGGGACTAGCTCCCTGGGAGGTGATCTAGTCCCAAGTGGGCATCCCTAAACACAAGTACAGGCAAAATACACTGAGTGGGTGTGTGCTGCATATATATGTATATCTATGAATACGTTCGTAGATATGTAACAATAATAATCAAAGAAGGTGACAGGCACTTATGAGGGAGTGCAGGGGCTGTGGGAGAAGTTGGAGGAGGATTGGGAAGGATGAAAATGGTACAAAGACTATACTCCTGTATGATGTTCACAAAAAGGAAGTTAAAAAAAATAATGGGGTCTTGTGGGGTGGGTTAGATCTCCCATGACTGGATTTCTGGAGAGAGTGGTCTGTTATAAAGTGAGGCTCTTCCACATGCTTGTTGGTTCTGCACATTACTGGTTCCTTTCTACTTCCCTGACACATGGCACAGACAAGTCCTTACCAGCCACTGACATCACACTATTTGGACTTTGAAGGCACAAGAATTGTGAACCAAAATAAACCTGTTTTCTGTATATATTGCCCACATGAGGTAGTGTGTGATAGCAACACGCAATAGACTACGACAGGTATGTAGGTGGTACTAACCATGGAGAAAGAAAACTCAGGGAGAAAGAAAACTCAGGAGGAGATAGTTTTAGAGAAAACATGAACTAGGTTGAGAAGAGAGTCTCAAAATGGGGAGAGGAAGAGAGTAACACTTAAAATAAGCAAAGGCAGCTATCTGTCTTCTCTGTGGATTTAGTCAAATAGTCTCATACAATACATTTAGGCACTCTGTACAGCGATCCTTAACAAATGGTCTCTTAATCTTTGGTTCACATTTTAATCCTGACTAAATGAATGAATATATCCATATACATTTAAATGTTTGATAGAAAACATACCTTCTGATTATTCTTCTAAACAAATTTCACAGTGATGTTATTATTTCTGAATCTAAAATCAGATTTTAGATGTATTTGATGGGTGAAAGAATCTAGTCCAGGGCTCAAGAAAGAACTATGGAGACTCTAGGAAAACAGCTGTGTCACAGAATCCTTTGCATAAGCCAAATGAAACCTACCCACAAACCTTCCTCCAGTAAACAGTGAGAACACGCATTTAAACATACTTTACTATGACATTACTACATGTCACCAGAATACTGTACATAAATACTAAAACTCATTTTCAAGGCTAAGGGTAACCTTATAACGTCTTAGTGTGGGTACCATTAAGCAAGGAGCCAAACAAGACATTGTTTTATAAGAATCTACACCCTATTTAGAGTTGGGAGAGTTTACTGGTTAAAATGCATGGTATCTTTGAGGTACCTTAGGTCCTGCATGGTCTGGTGCTTTGGGAATTACTATTGAATTTCTAAGCTTCAGGGAAGTCTCTCTAATTAACAGAATGCAGTCTGTGCAAATACCACAGAGAGCCACCATTATAGGATGAAATGCCTGAATTTGTTGACACAAACTTGAGAGTTAGAAAATAAGTTTACATTTTACATGATCAAAAAGTGAAAGTCTTTGTAAACAAGAAAAGGCAGAAAGGAAAATACACAGGGAGTCAAGGATTTTTTACATGTTAACCATGTAATTGCAGTTTTAGATGACAAAAGACATTTATTAATATCATTAGTCTTCATCAAAGTCACCATCTGGCTTCGGTAAACTTTGTCACTAACATCTGGACCAACAAAAACTCTTTTTATAGTATAGATAAATTTAATCTTGTATATTTTTAGTAGTCAGAATTACATTTATTTATCATCTTTGAGCTGGGTGGAAGGTAGGAGAATTAGGCAGAGGAGGAGCAATCACACAATAGGAGGTGGGCTTTTTTTGAAATTTCTCTTTTTTTGAAATTTCCTTTGATGACACATTAGCTTCCATTATTTATTTCCATGAACAGAAGAAATTACATAGAATATTTATTGATTTATATACCTCTATAACAATGTTTGTGAACAATACGTACATTAATGTGTACACAGACATTTTTAGACGAGGTCACTAGCTGTTCATGGCATGAAATTTAGGAGAGAAAGAATTCTCCATAATGAACATAAAAAGGGAAAGTAAAGAATGACAGCAAAAGGAAGAGAGATCGGGCCCGGCAAAAAGGCAGATGCAGCAAAGGAGCGCTTGGAAAAGCCAGGAGCTCGTGATTGAGGATCAACTGCCTGAGCTTGTGCAAGAGACTCAAGTTACCACTCACTAGCTTGGGTTGCCTCAGCTCGGTGTCTGGTATATCCAAATCTCCCTTTCTCCTCTGGAGGTCTTCAGCTATGATCCTTGAGTTCAAAGTAGAAAGGCTCTCTTTCACACAGGAACACAATATGACGGCACCCCATGAATGAGAAATTTCACTCTTGGAGTAGTTTGATCAAGAGTGGACTCAATCTTTTGACTATCTTGGTTATGTAAAAAATGAACTTTGTAAAGGCTTTAGAAAAAATGATTTGCAGAAAATTCATTCCCACAAACCGGGAATGGGAACCCCAGGCTAGTACTCTTTGACCTAATCCCTAAACCTGATAGGAGCCAGTACCTTTGTATCACAGTTTTTCATGAACTTGAAAGTGCTTCCAAAATGGCTCCTGGCTACTGATTTGGCTGATTGTTCATCTGAAATCCAGTAAAGACAGTTTGATAAAAATCAGTTATTGGCTGGAATTCATGAGGGAATACACTAGGTAAAGATGGAGTGGCTGTTGAAACCATCATCCAAAGAACAGAGAATTTAGCTCTGCTTCTATCTAGAGATACTGTTCCTTGATCTCTTAGGGCTGACAACCAAGATGGTCTTCCTGATTTCCAAAGCCCACAGGAACAAGGTCAGGGAAGAGGCAACACAGAGATTGTATGAACTTAGTGTATGTACACATCAGATAGGGATCTTGGCTTCAGAAAATGAATTTGAAATTGCTTCAACAAAAAAGGATCCTATGACATGTAGTTGAATTTAAACACCAGGGAATAGTTTACCCTCTTTCATTCTTAGTTTCAATAGTTTCAGGAAAAGAATAAAGATCAATAAAGTGAATGTAGTAAGTGTAGGAGCTTCGTAGGATATGGATGATGGGCCAGGGCATGGGGTGGTAGAGGAAAAAGGGGGCTGGAAAGATAAATGCTTATTCAGGATTTTTATATCTTTAGGCTTATGAAACCAGTAGGTCTAAAACATTCCTGTTTGAAGTTGGATCTATAGGTACAGAATGAGGGAAAGGCATAAAAGGAAGAGCTTTAAGGTGGCCTTGGGAGGAGGTAGTAAAAGGAACAGTAGAAGGAAATTCATATATGTCGCAGAAGTTTTGAAACATGGATTGGAGATGTTAGGCCTTTGGTTTGGGGTCTGTCACATAGTAATTCTCTCAAGTAATTGTTACTTACACCAAATAAAAATGCCATCAGTGTTCAGATCATTCACAGAGAACTAATTCCAGGAACCACAAACATGGTAACATCCTCTGTTGCTTAAGTTCCTTACATAAATCAGAATAATATTTGTATATAACCCACACGTATCTTCCTGTAAAATATAAATAAACTTTGGGTTACTCATAATATGTAAATCAGTATTGTTTAGGTAATAATCACAAAAAGGCTGCAGGTATTCAGTATAGATGCTTTTTTTCTTTTTGAAATATTCTTAATCTGACATTGATTAAATCTGCAAGGGTGGAATCCTGAGCATACCTCATGGGAATCCGCTAAGGCTTGTCTGGAGGCACAGGCCTGGCGTAACTTCATGGGTTATTTCATCTAGTCCTTTTCTGAATTTTGTTCTTTCTTATGCTAGCCTTGAGATGTTTACATTTTGAGGGTCAAAGCCTGGCTAGTATCATCATAGTGTAGTTTTTGCAACGAAAGTTGCATTTTCCTCTGATAACATTGCTACAAATGATGGACGAGCTCCAGGTAGTCACATTCGGCCCTTGCTAGAATAATCCATGACTGGAGTACTCCAGAAACACAATAAAAATAAAACCCTCCAGTCCTTAAATTCTATTTTCATTGTAAACTAATGTTTGAGCTAGGTACAAAAAGTATTAAGCCAATATAACAGTGTTTCATTTTATTTGCCTCCTCTTACTGTGACAGTAATTTGTTTTACTATTTTCATATCATGTATAGATTCAACTGTATTGTGATTAAAATAGCTACCAGACTGAGAAGCATTCTTATTAGTGTTTTTATGAAAACTGAATATTAATTTTCAATAGCTAACTGTGGTTATATTAAATCTTAGAACATAACCAGAGACTGTCATTGCTTTCACTTTGTACAACAAACCTGCCTACTTCCTTCTCTTCTTGTTCTGTTAAAAATATACTTATTGATTCCAGAATTTCATAAAATGTATTTTGGGTCACATTCAGATCGCTTCCGCCATCTCTACCCTCTCTCCATTCACTCCCCGCCCCCAACTTCAGGTCTTCATTTACTTTTGTTTTTATTTAAAGGCCTATTGAATGTCATCTGTGCCTCCTAAGTGCTCCTGGTTGTAAGATCTCTCCCCTGGAGTCTGGTCAACCTACCAGGTGTCACACCAGTAAGTAAAACTGACTCATCCTCTCCTAGCATCCACCAGTCACAAGAAGATTCTCAGCTAAGGCTGAGGCTTCCCGCCCACCTCCCCATCCATGCTGGGCCCCTGTGCTGTATAGGTTTTGTGAGTTCATATGTGTAACTACATTGTGGTACCTAGACAACACAATCTTCTTGTGTTATCTACCACCTCTGGATTCTACAATCTTCACGTCCCCCTCTTCTGCAATAATCCCTGAATTTTGGGAGGAGAGAGTGCAATATAGATGTCCCATTTATGGCTCAGCAATCCTTAGTCTCATATTCTCTGCATGTTGGTTATTTGGGAGTTTCTGTTTTAATTGTCATCTGCTACAAGAAGAAATATCTTTGGTGAGAGCTGAGTGATGCACTAGTCTATAGTTATAGCAATAAGTCACTATAAGTCAGTTTAATATTATGTCTATGAGAGTCCATACTTGATACTGTTATAAGGGCCAAGAACTTGTGCTAAACAGGTCACAGGCTATAGGGGAGAACCTACTATTATTATTTTGCTCATTTTTTTAATGTTTAAAGCACATAGGCTATATGGAAGAGAAGCGAGGGTCTTCTACAACATACCTTGACATAACAGCAATACTAAAATGTAGACCTTGTTTTAGAAAAGATTTTGGGATCTGACAGCATGATGTGTTGTAGTATTTTGTGTCAAAATTTTGATTAAATATGTAGGACCATATGAAATAATACATTGTGTTGGTACAGCCAAACACCTGGATTCGGGACAGATTGAATTCATACTTTAAGTTTAAAAAATTGATTTTATGCTTTTCTGTCAAAAATATGAAAACAGTTCAGTAAGTGGATTGTACATGTGCAGTCTCTCTTGGTCTGTTCAAATAGGTGGACCTTAAAATACCTGTTAGAAAGATGAATAATAGGAATCCAATGCTATTTTGCATTTTAGTTTTCCAAAAATTGTACCCACTAAAACTTGTCACCTTAACTAGTCTAAATGTCATTTTAATATATAGCTTAATTAAGAAGATCTTCTCGATTCATCATCACTACATAACAGTATTTAATGGAACTTTAAAAGACATGTTCTGATATTTACAAAAGGCTTTTATGTCAACTTCAAAGGTTTCAATGACAAAGCTATTTCATTTTAACATATTTCCTTTTTCATTTTTGCTTATTCATTTATTTGTTTATAAATTCATTTAATGAGTGTTTTGCCTGTGTATATATTTGTGTACCACATTTATGCCTGCTACCTGTGGAAGTCAGTAAAAGATATTAGAGCCCCTGGAACTGGAGTTACAGACAGTCATGAACTGTCATATGAGTGCTAGGAACTGAATCTAGGTCCTCTACAAGAGCAGCAAGTGTTGTTAACAATTGAGCCATCTCTCTAGCCCCCAACAAGTTTTCTTGATGAACCATTTATAATTGGACAAGAGCAATGTTTATTAGCTATATTCAAAACATACAACAAAAGGAATGATTATGTAAATTATGATTTTAATAGGATACAGTTTTAATATGTAATATTAAAATAATGTTTTAGGACCATATGTATAATGTTATTGCAAAGTGATTTTGAAATATGACTAAGTAAAGAAAGCAGATGATAAAATTTGATGCTATGTTTTTTTTAGGAAAAAATATCTTTAAACACAGATAAAAAGAATAGAAAGGAAAAGATGAAATGGTGTTGAAGGATAAAAGGAGGAGGAGAAGACAAAACAAAATAAATTCAATAATCTGGATGGAGGAATTATAAATGGCTTTTGAAATTTGATTTATATATAGATTTTATTTTTCCTATTACACATCATGAACATACATTATTTTTGTAATTAGAAAAACTTTATTTAAGAATCCTAAGTGAATTCACTGCTAAGGCAAGGACCTTAACTGTGTCTCCCAAAGACTCACATGTGGAGGGCTTAGTTGGTCCCTAGTGTGCGAGCTTTGGGGAGTGCCAGAACCCTTAAGAATTGAGAGGGGGAGAGGAACACTAGAGTAGGAATGGGGTGGGGAATGGGAAGGCGGGGAAAGGAGGGAGTTGGGGAGGGATAACTAACGCTAAAGGTCTTTAGAAAAAGTCATATGGAAACATACCAATCTAGAAGCTTCTCAAAGTATATACATACAGAATATAAAAAGAGATGAAAAGGCATTACCCTATAACAGGGGGACAGTGCCCCTACTAGACACCATAGGTTTGCAAAGTAAAAGCCTAGGGTCAGGAATGAGCTCCTAATTTTGAAGCTGTTGACCAGATGTCCCATAGACCTTTGAATAATACTAGATATTGCCCTTGATCTTGTTTACCCACCAGAACTTGATGGTAAGATCTACTGCTGAAGACACTACATACATGACTGTGGAACAAAGAAGGAGAAATCAAACTGCTGCTGACTGCAGAGCCTCCTCTCTACTAGCTAACTTTCATAGTGCTGGAAGATTCTATGCAAGCTATGTGAAGAGAAAATTTACCATGAACTTTATCTAAGAGTGAATCCTGTGAGTACAATAACAGCTAGCTTGGCAAGGTATGCCCACCAGTGCAATAGTGGCAAGAATATTATGGAAATAACCAACCACATTCTAATTGGATTTAAGGTCTACATTGCTTCATAGGATGGAGTCCATAACTGACATTGATATCAGTTCTAGAAACCTGAGGCTAGACAGCCCACAGGCCGTGGGAGAAAGCCTAATACAACTGTTCTGCTAAACTGATATAGCATTAAACTGATTTCTAAGGACTTACTGTCATACCCATAGATTAATGCATCTCTCAACTCTCAGCAGAGAAAACTCCTTATGCAGCAGATAGTGATTAACACAAAGAACATCTGGCAGACATGCTGAGAATAAGAGGCTGCAAACTGGGCACCTATATCAAACTTCTGCATCCCAAGGCTCAGGGATCCTTGTGGAAGTGAGGGTGGAAAGACTGTAAGAGCCAGAGGTGGTAGATGACCACAAGGAAGTGGAGTTTTCCAGACAGCAGGTCCATAATTCATATGAACTCACAGTAGGGCTGACAGCATGAACATAGGCTAAAGCCAGACAAAATCCCAGCAAAGACCTGGGGAAGTGGGTTAGAAAGCCCCGTCCTACCTGAGGAACTACTGGCAACCCATGACTGCTGGGGAGGGGAGATTCAGTCTCATTTAAGGATGAGATTCTTAATTGGTTGACCAGGCTCCACACTGAAAGGCATTTGGGAACATAAACTTGATTCTATAGGCATAAATTTAATGCGGGGTTAGAAAATGGGAGATTCAGATGCAGGAGGGGAATCTAAGAAGGATTAAAATATGTTGTATGAACTTCACAAAAATCGAATACAAATTTAGTAGAACAAAACACTATAGAAGAGTGATACTAAGTGGACCTATTATTAGTGGCTTTACTAAAGAAATGATGCAAATCCATAGAGATTTCTCATGCATAAGTTCATTTAGATGGAGACCATTCTAACTGACTTAATTTTAAAAAATACTGAATCTTGATGATACTCACATATTTATTTTTCTGACAAAGCAGACAATGATTATTCAAAATTTTATTTTGTAAACACTGGTTACATTGCTGGTGAATTCATAACATTAATATAGGTATTATAATATGTAGAATGAATGGATTTAATGCATTTTAAAAATGAAGTTATTATAAAAAAATTTAAAGTATGGCCTTGGAAAAAAAGAAATGAAACCTAAGGTGTGATCTTAGGGTTGGGATTAGCCTTAAAGGGAGCAATGGGACTCTGTTTCCACCTTTCTCTCTTTTGGTTCCTGACAATCAAGTGAGTGCTTTTATGTATTCCTGAAGTGATATACTGCCTCTCCACAAGTCCAACAGCAAGAGAGCTGATTGATCATAGACCAGAGCCTCCAAACTATGAGACAAAATTAATCTTTTCTCTAGAAGTTGTGTATTTCATGTATTTTGAAAATAGTGATGGAGGGTGACTAACACATTTGTGGATACTTCTAGTGAGGTGCAAGTTAAAATAACATTTAGAAGAGTAGTGGGTGTGATTCTTATGAACAAAATTTCAAAATAAACTGAAGCTTATTGATTTACTGAAGATAACATCAATATTATTTTAGCTATTTGGGAGAAAAAGTTAATTAAAGAAAGGCTAAGATTATTGCTTGAAGCCAGTGACATAATATGATATGCTTTAACTTGTCATTTGCTGTCAGGAAAGACTTTAGGATGAAAACAGTAGCAATCTAATGCCTGACATTTCCTCATCAAAATTAAATTGAGCAGAAAAACAAAAGCCTTTTAAGGGGAAAACCATGGAAACAGGGATCAGAAGCTAAAGACTGAGCAAAGTTTGTACAAATGTTCACCTATTTAGAAGAGATATGAGGCTGAATTTTTTTTAAACTTCACCTTCCACTTTACTGAGTTTTCATTCCCTAAATTTAGAAACATTATTTAGAATGGAAAATATCAAAGTTCTTATGAGAGAGAGGCTATTATAATGTACTAAGTTTCACATAATTTGAGAACTATACAAAAAAACTTACAAGACAGAGTTTTAAAATTAGTGAAGTTCTCTGCAAATACAAAGGATTGGGTGTGTGTTCTAAAGTCTAGTAAGGAGTTCCAGGTCCTATCCAGGGAGGGTAAGTTACATCTCACCTTTACTTCCACAGATTGAAGTTGGTGAGAGTGAAAGAGCAGTGTGCATAAGAAAAGGAAGTGTTCTGACATGGAATCCATGACTGTTATGCCAAACACTTCCAACTTTGACCTACATGTATATCAACTGGGGACATTACTAAAATTCCAATTCTTGTGCAGTCAGGCACTCAAAAGGTCTCAAATTATTCAGTTCTAACAAGGTCCCAGGCGGTCTGTAGTGTATACGATGAGTATCAAGAGGCTCAGGACCTTTTAGATAAGAGAACCTCAAACTCTCATAGGAGAAAACTTGGGGGTCAGAGGTCACATGTGAATTTCATCGTGCCCACTGGCCCAGAGTGAACTTGTCAAAAATAGGTTTCAACTTTGCATGCTTATGCCTCTTTCCTTATGTTCAGAAGGAAACAACAATGGATCTCATGCTTATCATATCTTTTCAAAATTTTTTTTTATTTATTTATTTTTATTTTATGTGTATGAGTGTTAAGCCTGTATGTGTGTAAGTGTACCTGTGTTGTGCAATGCCCACAAAGGACAGAAGAGGGCTTTGGATTCCCTGGAACTGGAGTTGCTGACGGTTGTTTGCTGCCATGTGGGTGCTGGGATTCAACCTGGGTCTTCTACAAGAACAGCCAGTACCCTTAAGCACTGAGCCATCTCTCCATGCTCATCACATCTTATTATAGTCAAGACTGAGTGGAGAACAGATGCTTTGGGATTGGACCAACAGAGAAAAATTTCCAGCAAATACCTCTAAAGTCAGGTGCAGAGCACTCCTTTTGAGAAAGAAAATAGATTGAAAATTCTTCATTCCAAGAAAAGCAGGAAGTCCCAGACAGCCCAGAGTTGGTTTCTAGTTTTGCTTGTCTGGGCTGCTACAGTGTGCTCTCCACCAGAGGGTCTCCTAGAGTAGAATCCATGCAGAAGATGAAAGAGATGTGTGTTTCAGAGAATTTGTGAAGATTCACCCAGCATACAAAACTAGAAAAACTAGAGAGCTCCAGTCGCTATTTCCCTGCGGCCCCCAAAAGAAAAAAATAACAGAAAATTGAGCAATGAAGTTGAAGCTATAGCCCTGGTTGAGTTGGGTTCTCAGAAAACCTTTTCTTTATCTTAAATTTTAATTAATTAACTTGTATGCATCTATCGCTGTGTCTTTGTATATCTATGTGATTATATGCACATGTATATGTGTGGGCTGTTGTCAGAAGATATGCTCTTAACCACTGAGTTGTCTCTCCAGCCCTCAGAGAACCTTTTCAATGAAGACTTTCAACTACCCTCCACGACCCCAGCCGTAATTTATTATCACCCAGAGTCAGGTTGTGGTACCCGAAGGAGCTACATGAGGATCCACCGGACTCAGAAGCCAGGTGAGGTAAAGAAAAGAGCCAGCCTGGAAGGAGAGGGGCAGAACCTCTCCAGGATATGAAGTCATCAACATTTTAAGGGGCCACACACTGGTGGGGAGAACAAGAACAAAATCTCATTGGGGATTTTAGTGGTGATTTCCCCAGCAGTAAATCACTCTTTTTTTTTTTTTTTTCTAGAAGTGCTCCCTGTCATTTTCATATCAAAATTAAATTGTGTAGTAAAACAAAGCACTGTGAGGGGAGGACTGTTGCGACCATCTCCTATTTGGTTTCCTTTGCTATTGGACGCCCACCCAAGATCAGCCCTCCTTACAACCAGTTGTGTGTAGTTCTGCCCTATTACGTTTAGTAATATGGTTTTGGTGAGAGGCTAGAGAATATAGGGTGGGGGAAGAATAGAAGAGTGGCTCTGGCTCTATCTATACGAGTATGGAGAAGCCAGGAAGCCATCATCCACCAGGAGGTGGGTGGACTCTTGAATTAGGCTGCTTCGTGGTCCACCACGGTCCTCTAAGTAACCCTTCATCCATGCTCTCTGTAAGTAAGCCCAGTAAACTCGTTGGTTCTCCAGGAGGAACTTTGGTGGAATCGAACTTTGCTTTGTCACTGAGACCTTAGAAGGAGGATAGATATTATCTAATCCCCACAAGGGAGAAAGTTCTCACAAGGTCTTTCTGGAAGTTTGAGGCCATCATGCATGGTGGGACCTAGGCCTCTTAGCAACACCTCTGAGAAACTCAGATTAGACACAGCCTTAGGTGCTGGCCTGTGGGTATGTAAAAGACTTGTGGCTAAGTAATGAGCATACTGGAAGAGGGACTCTGGCAAGGCTCAAGGGCTATTTAGGCCCTAGGAAGGAGACAAGTGTCGGAGAGGTGATGTCACCTTGGCTTCTGGGCCTCTGAGGAGAGACAGAGACTAGGGGAAGCACAGGTTAGTGAGTATGTGACATCCTAACAAGTCTGAATCAGTGTGGCACTGTGAACAAGAACACTACTGCATGTATCTCCTGTGGCCTTGTGTAATGCCTTCTATGGGTCGCCAGGTCAAAGAAAGCATAAAAGGAAAATGCCTGTGTCTGGACAAGATATTGTGGATTCCTGAGGATTAGGAAAGACAATTTATAATGTCCAGAAACACAGAGTAGGGGTAATTTTTTCTAAAGGATGGAATACCGTGATTTTTCAGAATTGACCAATGAGAAGCTTTCATTCTGTTATGACTAGTTACCTGTAGAAGAAACTCAAGGAACATTTTACAAATAGAAATTTAAAAGATTCAATATTCACATGCCAGAAGATGTCAACTTAAAATAGAAAGATGCTAAATGTTTGCTGGAATGTGATTGTTCTGTCTCTGCACTTCAAAGAATATGTTATAGTCACTATACTTTTAAAAAGGGGGCTGGGATGTGGGAGCAGTGAAGTATTAGACAGCATTTGATGTCACAGTCTTTGGCATTAGGAGAGGCCCTATGTTAAGCTGAAGAATCTTGTGTAATTTTTGTGTGATATCTGAGGTACAGCGGGGTACACGTGGGATAACAGTAGAGACTGTAGTGAGGAGAATGAGCAATTCATGCATTGTTAATGACTAGGGTCTGTAAATAGTGAGTGCTTAATAAGGACTACAGTAACTACAGAACTTAGAACAACAGTAAAATAAAACCAGGCGTTACCTATAGTTATGATAGATCCTCTAAAGTAGGACTGTTCTAGGC
Organism: Eospalax fontanierii; assembly: GCA_035773235.1. Taxonomy (NCBI): domain Eukaryota; kingdom Metazoa; phylum Chordata; class Mammalia; order Rodentia; family Spalacidae; genus Eospalax; species Eospalax fontanierii. The sequence goes on along the minus strand of CM069539.1, from coordinate 43,708,026 downwards.
AGAAATGAGGGCCACTCAGCAGGCCGGATGAGGAACCAGGTCGGTCAGCAAAAACTACATTTCCCAGCAGGCACCGGGCACGTCTGTGCCTTTGTTCCGGGTCGGTCACGTGACTCTCGAGCTGCGCTATGGCGGAAGCAGAGGCGCAGGTAAAGGCTCCAGCGCTAGTTGAGGGGACCGGGTGGGGAGACCGGCGCGTGGGTTTTGGGGGCGCCAGCGGCGAGGCGGCTCAGGCTGGGCGGGTTGGGGATCGAGCCCTTCAGCACAGCACCCCATACACCCCGCGCTCGGGGCCGGCCTTGCCTGGGCTCATTCCCTCTGGCTTGTGTTTAAGTAAGATTTATCCATGAAGGCAGTTCAGGAACTGACCGCTACCAGAGACTTAAGAAGTTATCCCTGTTGCTGGCAAGACTTTGGATGGCAACGCCCGGCCAGCGATTGAGAAGGTGGCACTGGAGTGTTGGGTAGACGTTATTGCATTATTTTCACACAGTCAATGATGATAACCACGTATTAGGGCGAAGGACAAAATTAAAGGAAACTGAGAAAATAGGCCAGAACTTGGGAGACATCTCGTTTCCATCTCTAGTGTCATCTCAGCTTGATAATTTTTTTCTCCATTAACTGGACTGTTTCTTCGGTGCCCCTAAGAAGTGACCCCCGTGATGAGCTTTTCGCTGTCCGAAAGAGACATTTATTTTTCAGGAATTTTTACCGTTTGCATTATGTTTTACTTTCACAGTATATCCTGTATATATTTTATGTATATAAATATCATTTGCCATCATTATGATGGCAAAAGAGCCATTTACTCATCGCTTGTGCAAATTCCCTTTTCTGTTCTGGGCAGCTTCATAGGAAACAGAATTGTCATTGCAAGATGGTTTTCCACATTTCAGATCTCCATTTCATCCTGAAATATAACTATGGTGTGGTAGGAAAGCATAAAGCCAAGTTCCTTAACTTCTTAGGGCTAGTGTAGAAATGTAGGAAGTTGACCTTATTTCCACTCACACAGAAGAGTTTTGCAAAGTTGCGTGATGTTTAAAAATTATGTAGATAAAAGAATGTTTCGTGTTTGTACCTTGCTTTCAAGTTTACAAAGACCCACAGCCTGTGTGGTGGCGCTTGCCTTTAATCCCAGCACTCAGGATGCACAGGCAGGTGGATCTTGTGAGTTCAAGGCCACTTTGGTCTACATAGTGAGTTCTAGGTCAGCCAGGGCTACAGGGAGACTGTCTCAAAAAGACAAAAACAAAACAAAATAAAGCAAAGAACAAAGATCCTTACTTTGCATTAGGTTCTCCCATGAGACTTCTGTGAGGTAAATGTTTATTTGATATGGAAATTAGATAAAACATCTATGTTCAAACCATTCCATCCCAAATTAGAGAAGTCCATGTGCTCATAGTAGCCTAATTGCCCAGCGGCCTTGTTCCAGTCCCTTCCACCTCTCTCTGTCTTCTTTCCACGGTGTTCCTCCCTTCTGTGCCTCTCACACTGCCTTTCTTAGGGTTCTGTAAACAAGTCAGGCATGCTCCTGCCTCAGGGCCTTTGCTGTGCTGGCCCTCTTTTGCCATCTATGGTCTCTCTCCCTTCATGTCTGTGTAAGTGTTCTTTCTGACAGAGTTTTCTTGGCCATTCTTTGAAAACCACCTTCTATAATGTGTTCTCCACATTCCTTAATGTGTTCTATAAGGTTCATCATGTTTTACAATTTCTATTTTTCTTATATATTATGTATATTTTCACTATTGGAATGTAAGCTGCATGATAAGAATTTGTTTAAAATCGATGTCTAATGCTGGAATATTGCTTGATGAATATAAGGAATTTTATGAAGTAGAATTAGCCATTATCATCTTAAAAATTTTTTCACTTTATTATTTTATATTTTATGTGTATGAGTGTAATGTCTGCATGTAGCTAGGTGTGCCATATCATGCAATATCTGCAGAGGTCAGAAGAGGGCATCAGATCCCCTGGAACTGGAGTTATGGACAGTTGTGAGCTGTCATACGGGTGCTGGAAACTGAACCCTGGTTCCCTGCAAAAGCAGTCCGTGCTCTTAACCATCGAACCATCTCTCCAGCTCTGCCATTATCATCTTAATGATGTCCTTATGCTTTATTCCCTGTCATATATTAATAGCTAGTATACCATTAGAGAGTGCTGACCCTCCCTGTGGTGTCACTGTAGTCTTATAAAAGACCAGTATTCTGTTATCTAGTGCAGAAAGAAGCAAACATTCATAAATTGTTTTATTTTAAAAATCAGCAAATAATTGTATCTATTTTATCAGTCTTTGAAGATTTTAAAACAAGCTTTTCTTATTCTTTGGACTAGTGCATTTTGGACTTCACAGTAGGAAGCCATTAAAATCTGACAGTTGACCCTTGTTACTTAGTTGTTTGAAGATATGATGTACAAAAGTGGAGTGAGTGAAATTTGCTGTTTTACCACCTCAAATCTTTTTGAAAATCATGGCATGCTTTTTTCTCCTCCTGAGTACTTTAGGAATTGATGTGTGTTTTAAATGAACTACCACAACAAATTACGAAGGAAGGCATTTTTGTGGTACCATGTCTTGTAATGCAAACAGCCCTTCAAGATGGGTAGCACACATTGAATCTGAGCTTATATACTTTGGCGATTGTCTTCCCCACTTAATTTTATGAATAGCCAAAATAGTGACATTCGCACTGACATACTATAAATAAATTCAGAGTTTAATGCTAAAATCCCTGGTTCTGAATGGACAGGTGTTTGTAAGCCATTGTGAAAGCCTTGATTTTGCTGAATGTAGTAAAAGTACTTTGTAAAAGTAACATTTGTGTTTTATAGTTCGCAGAAAGAGCTAATGTCCAGGATTCTGTCTGGAATTCTTGTAACCAGCAGTTTTGCTTAGTTCCAGAACGATTTATAGTTGGCTTTCATAGCCACAGATGCCCAACAGTATTTGTCCCTACCGCTCATGAATAACATTGTGCTTGAAGTCTGTTTGGTGGTGTATTTGTCTCCTCCGGATTGCTGAGTCTTCAGAATGAGGGCTATAGCTTACTCATGTCTGTGTTTCCCAAAGAGCTAGTACTTTCTAAACACAAAGTGTTTAAATGAATTTATTAGGAGGAGTGAACAACTCATAATTGTCACCTTGTAGATTAGGTTCAGTAGAATTTGTGTGAAATTATTTTATCATATTTAAAATGTTGGAATTATTACTAATTCAAATATGATGTGGATTACGTTCTGTACGTTTCCTGCCAGAGCCACACCCTTTCACCTTCCCTATGCCACCGAATACCACCTGTTCCTTGCTAGACGGAAGAGTTTTAACTTCAGTTCTACTGCTGCATTTTAGAAATTAGGGAAATTTCTCTTTATTGTAGGTTGTTTATAGATTGGACTTCAAATGGTGAAGTCCATGATTATAAATATCTCATGTACATGAAATAAAAGTCAGACCTGCTCATATTTTAGTGCCTCAGTTTTCTTGCATGTAAATTAGGAATTTTCTCTCTAAGACTTGCTGATATGAAATAAGTATGTTTTGAAATGGTTAGGTTAAAATAGTTATAAATAAGCTAGAGATTAATTGACCAATCCTAGATTTGGCTGGGAAGTCCAAAGCTAGGCTGTGAAGGAAGGTGAGCATTTAGAAATTACTCAGTGATTTTTCAGATTTAAATCTCAGGTTGAAATCTTGAAACACACAAATGAAGCTGTGGTATTGAAGCCACAGGACACCTGGCTGTGTCCACCCTGAGGGCTTCCCCTGTGGGTGTCATTGCACCCAGAGACAGTTCTGGAAGTCAGAAAATTATTAGGATGTCTGCTGAGTTGTGTCAGGGCTAAGTAGAGGGAATTCTCCAAGGAAAATCTCATCAAGGATCACAGACTTGAGGCAGGAGCCTTTGACCCAAGTGAGGTGGTGTTGAAGGATTCCATTTCCAGCCTTGCTGCCCAACTCAACTGAAATGATGCAGAAATACTGATACTGTGTAGATGTAGTGTGGGTTGGACATCAGAAATACAGATTTTTATATGGAAGTCTCTTAAAAACATAGTCTTGGTTAAATAGCACATCTGTCAGCCACACCCAGGCTCCACCTGTTGTTTTGCAACCTTTCACTTAGAGACTTAAGCCTAAAATCTCTCAGTGGGAGCCTACTCACTGTGGTTGGAGGGTCTTGATGTGGGGAGGGATTACAAAGAAAAGCTAGATGGCTTCTGGAGTCAGACTAGATATAGCTTTGCCTGCTTTGCTGGGGAGTCTGAAATCTTTTCTTCTTTGAGGCTGGGAGAGGGACGTGAGCAGTCTGATCTGTGCTTTGGGAAGATAATACAGGTGGGAGCTGATGAGTAAGTTAAGGAGGCTACAGGTCATGTGTGCACATCCTTGGGTGAAGGTGTTTGTGTGGATGATTTGAGTTTGAAGGATTGGTTTGCAGAAGAAAGGCCAATGATTATGTTTGCAACCTGCTACCTGAAATGCGGGGTACAGTGCGCTTGTGTCATTGCATATCTGTCAGCTTGTTATTTTTGCTTCAGTCAGAACACAACAGTATTTTTTTAAATTGGCCATGGAATTCATGGCCATGGAGTTCAGTCATTTTTAAGTGTGTGATCAAGTGGCATTAAGTACATTTACGTTGCTGTGCAGCCATCACCACCATCCATCTCTAGAGCTTTTTATTATTGTGACCTGAAACTTTATCTACTAATAGACACCCCCGACTCATCCTGATAACTTTTATATTAATTACTTCTGCCTTACTTATGTAAAATCATACCATTTTTGTAGGGTTTTAGAGGGAGGAGAACTTAGAGAACAGCACAATTTAAAAAAAAATTTATTTTTTAATGTGTGTTAGTGTATTGCCTGCATGCGTGTAAGTGCACTCATGTCATGCAATACCTGTGGAGATCAGAAGATGGTGTTGAATCCCCTGGAACTGGAGTTACAAAGTTTGCTAGCTGCCATGTGGGTGCTAGGTATTGAACCCTAGTCTTTTCCAAGAGCAGTTGGTGCTCTTAACCACTGGGCCGTTTCTTCAACCCCAAGAAAAGCACAAATGTTATAACTTATATTTTCATAATTCAGATGTGAGCTTTTATTTGTTTTGAAATAAGAAGTGTTTGGAAACTGTGGCGTCTCTAAGTGGTAACCTTTTTCATGGTTCAGTCATCTTTACACCTTTTTCTTTACCACTGTGTCTCTGGAGCATTAAGTAGAGGGTTTGGTCAATGAATGAAAAACTAAGAAACACACCGGGCTAATAGCTGAGGGTATTCATGCACAGCTCTCCTAGTGTGTAGACAGAAGTGTAGAAGTATTGAGGCCACATCTGTATTCAAGTTGTTAAAGGAGTTTTATGGAATCCTGGAGCAAATGTTCTCAGCTGATGCTAGCAGCCACAGGGAACTGCTCAGCCTGGTTTTCCCTGAAATGTACACACTTTGGAGTGTCAGGTTCCGGCACTACATTCTTTTTGGTGTAGAGTAAGATGAAATTTGATTTTGAGGTTTTGGACTGGTATCGTTGGTTGATGATTTATGTTGTTTTAATGAGGCTCATGAATGGACCTTCACCCATTTACTGAACGTGTGCGTTTGAGTGGCTTCCACATTTAAAAATTTCCTTAGGTTTATTATAATTCTCTGGAAAGAATAGTCAGGTATCTCTTTAGAACTCTAGATGTGAGAAATGGGAATCTAGATGCAGCATATTGGCATGTGTGTCATAGCCTTGTTTTGCCAGTGCTAACAATATTTAATATTCCAGAAATGTCAGGGGTGGAGTTAGATTAGAAATCATTAAATTTAACCTCTGTGCATCATTCTGGCCTAAGGGGTTAGAAATGTTCAGAATGTTTTATTACAGACCTGCAGATGATAAAACTGATTATTAAGGTCAATATATGTTAGATGTTTAGTAAAGAAGTCAGAGTCATAAGTATAGAAATCAAAACCTACTGCATATAGTTAATGTACACATGGTAGTATGAGGTACATGTTTGTCTTAGATAAAATGGTTGCCATAGTGAGACAGGTAGCCATCCACTTCACAGAATTTTCTGTTCCCCTGTAGCAAGAATCAGCTGTAGCTCTAATCTGCTTTGTCAAAAATCTTTATAACTAAATGAATATACCCACTAATAGTTATAGCCGTTATGTTGTATGTAGGATGTTTAGACAACTTACTCTTACCTATCTGCAGGTTTGTATCCTATGACTTATATTGTTCCATGCCCAGAGGCTCCTTTCCTTAGTAACCACTGCTTTATTCTGCATATTTGACATTTTCCCTTTATTCTGCATATAAGGGAGATAATACAGTAGGCCCCTGTAACACTGTTCATCTCTCTCACTTTTTAAATATTTTATTTTATTATTTTCATTTTATGTATATGAGTGTATTGCCAACATGTATGTAAGTGCACCTGTGTCATGCAGTGTCCATGGAGATCAGAAGAGGGAGTTGAATTCTCCTGGAACCAGAGTTATGGATGATTGTTAGCCATCCTGTGGATGCTAGGAATGGAACCTGGGTCCTCTATAAGAGCAGCCAGTGCTCTTAACTGCTGAGCCATATCTTTAGTCCCAACAATGGTTATCTATTGCTTTCTGGTAATACTTACCCTGATCTGTCTGTGGTGATGTAATGATTTTGATTCACATTTCCATGATAGACCTTTTCATATACTTGTTGTCCATTTTTAATGTCTTCTTTGAAGAAATCTCTCTTTAGAGCCCTTTTAAAATTAGGTTATATGTGTTCCTGTTACTGCATTGTCCTTTGCACATTTGGGTTGTCAGCCCTTTATGAGGTGTATGACTTGCAGATCTTTTTCCCAGGCAATAGGTTTTTCATTTTGTTTCCTTTATTATGCAGAAGTATTTTAGTTTCATAAGTGCCATTTATTTTTACTTCTGTAGCCTGACATTTTTGTGTGATATCCAAGCAATCAACGCCAGTGTCAATGCCAAGGAGGATTTCTATATTGAATTTTATGGTTTCGTGGCTTACCTTTAGTTGTTTTTATCAAGTTTGGTTGATTTTTGTGGCTAGAGCAGGATAAGGGTCCAGTGTTGTTCTTTTACATATAGTCTCAGTTCTCTATATGTTTTGGAGGATTGTAAACTCTAAACTTCTGAGATGCTTCTAAGATCCAGAGTCACATTAAATAAAACAAGTTGCACAACATGTATTGGAGATTCTAATATTTGTCATTGTTAATGATACTTCTGGAGAAAAATTCTTAATTGCAAATGACATCTCTGTTGCACATAATCTTTGAGGGCAAGGACTGTGTTTTATTAAGACTATACTCTGAAAGTTGCCCTGTTTCTACCAAGCTCCTAATTTTTGATGTATGAAATTGTTCTTGAACACCAAATTTACATTTATCCTATTCCAGCTTGAATTGAGTAAAATGTATGTCTGATTTTCTTTAAAATGTTCCTTTTTCTTGAAAAAAATGTGTTCTTGTCCTATTTTTGTTGTTGTTCTTTTTGATCTCATGGATTGTTGTAAAATGCTTACATTTCGTGTCAGCATATTAGCTGTAACCTTTTATTGCTGTTGATATCTATAAGTACGTTAAGTAAATCTTCATTTTGCTGACCTCTTTGAGGATGCGTGGCATCAGCAGATTCTCTCTTTCAGTGGACAGGTGAGAGATTAGCAGGATCAAGTCCATTTTTCCCTTTTTGCTTTGTTTCCTTCAGAACAGCAAGATTCATTGTATAGCAAGAGGGGGACTGTGTTAAGTGGCAGAGTTTGTCTTAGAGTTAATGGTTTAATGGTTTAATAAAGAGTTCGTGCAGATTACACAACCTGTTTGTGCAGGGTCTGTTTCGAAAGGAGAGTCTTTTAAAAACTGTTTTAGGGCTAGGGATGTGACTCTGTTTTAGAGTGCATGCCTGTACAAAGCCTGGGTTCCATCTCTAGCATCGCATAAAACAGAACATGGCAGCACATGCCTATAATCTCAGCACTTGGATGTGGAGGCAGGAGGAATGAAGTTCAAAGACATCATCAGCTATATAGTGAGTTCTAGTCCAGCCTGTAATACATGAGACCCTGTCTCAAAAGACAAAACTCACCATTCAAAAACCCAATAGACAAACAAACGAAAACCAAAAACTTTAGGAAGATAGTCCTTTGGACTTAATCAGTTAATAGTATAAGAATTAGTAGCATAAGAGAACAGTATAAAACTGGTCCGTAGATGTTTTGAGGTGGCTATTTCTTGTTCCCCTTTGAGTTCAGTAAAGTTTTGCCAGATGAATTTCCAGTAACTGACTCTTTAGATCTTCAGGTGCCAAATTTCTAGGGTAATTTGTTCAGTGTTTGAGGGAGGGACATAGAAGGTTGGTGCCTCATGATCTTGGGCCCCAGGTTTCATATTCCACCAAAGTGTGAAGTTGTAACAGGAGAATAAAGAGTTCAGCCTCTAGTGTCTTGTAAAGTTGCAAGTGAACAAGTGATTTTTCCAGAAGGGTAGGTGGGATGCTGTGACTTTTTTCTTTGCAAATGTTTTGTTTTTAAATTTTTTGTCCTTTCTTCTGACCTTTTCTCCCCTCTGTGGTTTGTAGGAAACTGGGTCTCTTGAAGAGTCTACAGATGAGTCGGAGGTAAGATGTTGATTCTGAACTCCAGATTTCTCACTATCCTTAATGCTGTCTTGAGCTTGCTTTGCTGCAGGATTAGGAAAGGAGGGCCATAAAGCAAATCCTTAGGGAATGGCTTGCACCTTGCCTTTGAAGATTATTAAATGGATTAGCTTAAACATAAATAGGAAAGGAAGCAAAGTTTTCTTTTCCTCTAGTGAAGTGAACATGATAGCTGCTATGCTATGGAAACCTCTCACTGTTCATTGTGAATAGCATTTTAACCCAAAGCCTGTGGATGCTGGAAAGATGCATGTAAAGCTTCAGCAACTAATCTCTGCATTTTAAAGCCTCCTTGGTTTTCAAAATTTTTGCATTATTGTTTTGCACTTCTTTTTTTTTTTTTTTTTTCCTTCTAAGGTTATGGGGATTAAACTCAGATTTTCACATTTGCTAGGCTCTACCACTGAGGTATATCCCTACCCCTAATATTAGTTCTCTTTCATTCTTTTAATGAAAGTAAGCATTTATATACCTTATACTTATTACATCCTATGCATATTTCCCAAGTCATTGAAATTGTAGCTTGTTTCTTTAAAAAAGAAATTACCTTAAAATTTTTAAGGAATTGTATTAAACATTGTAACTTAAGGGGGGAAAGGTCATTCTTTTTAAAATGTCATGACTTTGAAAAGTTCCTTTTCAAAACTATGCATAAGAAACAATATTAAACATAATACAAGTTAATTAGCTTATGAACTGTGTGGATGGACTAATAGGAAATATGTGCTTTTCTTTTACTATTTCAGGGGTTGGGAATGAAAATGTATCTTGGTAACCTGAATGATATTTCTTCCAGTGTGCCTGTATCCATGGTAGTCTATTGAACTGTTGTTGATATGATCTGTGGGTCTTGTTTGCTTTTTCTAGGAAAGGGTGGGCTTACACACATTCTTCTACACAACATCATATATATTGTGCCATTTTCTAGTTATGGCTCTTAACATTTTTATTCTGGGATCCTTCTCACCCCAAGTCCCCAGATATAGTATTTTGGAGTTTTCTCATACATAAGAAATGATATCTGTTAACTTCTGATAAAATATGAAAAAGCATTTTACAAGATTGTTATTATTTTTGGGAATCTTAGATAAGAATTCTGTATTCCCAGAACCATTGTAGTAGAATTAGGCAGCATTTGAGCTCTGTCCTGGAATTTTATCTCACAGGTCAAGAGGATACTGTCAGCCACTTAAATCTCAAATTTTCTAATCTCCTCCTCATGCTGGATGAAGGAACAAGAAGAGCAAGCAAAACACAGAGAACCCAGGCCTCAGGATAACTGGAAAGCACATATTTGACTATGACTGGGAAAATAATCCACCAGGAGAGCAGGAGAGCCAGCTCTGGGCTGATGCTGGAGCTGAGGGTTGGAGGAGACTGAGCAGTTGTGCACACTACACCTGGAGGTCCCCTATAGAGAAGGGGCTTCGTGTTCATGGGAAAAGTGACAAGAGATGTAGTGGATATTGGGAAATTTCAAGGATAGAGCTTAAGGGTCAGAGACCAGAGGTGACAGTGCTAGACTGACCTTCTGGGAGAGGCTGATGGGGAGGCATCTCTAAAGAGTCTGGTGCTGATATGCAACTCACCGCAACTGTGACAGCATGCACAAGACCTGTACAAGTTCAAGCCAGTCAAAATTCCAGCATGAAGAGTGGGAGAGCACACGGTGCCCCACTCTAAGCTGAGGATCCATCGGCAAATGACAACTGCTAGGAAAGGGAAAGTCAGTTTTCTTTAAGGGTGTGACCCCTGGTCAGTCAGTCAACTCTTCTCCAGTGGTTGGCCTTACATCCAGGAGTATCTGCGAAGCATAAATTGGACTCAGTGGGTTAAAAAAAAAAAAAAAGGGTAGGTAGGAGAGGTTGGGGGTGGATCTGGGAGGAGCTGTATGTGTGTGGGATAAATAATGACCAAATTACATTGTTTGAGATTCTCCAAGAATTGCTAAAATATGAGGGAGAAAAATAGTTTGGTGCTTCAAGAAGGGGTGTGGCAAAGAGCAGACGTTAAGGGGACCATGATTAGACCGGGAGAACTCTCTCTCTCTCTCCCTCTCTATCTCTGTCTCTGTCTCTCTCTCTCTCTCTCATACACACACACACACACACACACACACACAAACAAGGTTTAACTTAGTAAATAAAAGTACATTGCGATCCATCTCCAGAACTCAGAAACCCAGCACACCACCAGGGGCTCCACCCCCTTCCCAGGAGGATTTGCTGTTGTTATCCCAGGAACCTAAGGTGTTTAACCATGAGCTGAAGGTATCATCCATCCAGAGCTCCAGTGAATGAAAATAGATAGTGAGAGTCCAGAGATTTTGGCAGCAGAAATCTGTAGCATAACACTCTATTGTTTATTATTAATTGAATATTATGATCACTTATCTTAGAAATTCAGAACTCAGAATAGAAATGGAGAAAAAAAAATTATAAGCAGGGAATTAGAACTGATCAAACTCAGGAAAGGAGCTGAAAGAAAAGGTAGTTATTTTAAAGTTGAGGAATCCAACACCCAAAGGGTAGCTAGCCTGACCATGGAGCATATAACTGACGAGTGGGAGAAGCGGCTTCTAGCACTGGGCTCTTGTTTTGCCTTCTAGCTCTGGTGCTTTCTGGGATGGTGCTGAGGGAATGACCCACCCTTGAGTTTGTGTCTTGGCTGTCCCTTCTACTTTTTGTGTGACTTGAGAGTAATGTTCACCTCCTCTGTTTTTCAGTTCCCCATCAAATAGGTCTACAGTGTGTTTGCTCTGTGGTTGCTGTTAGGAATTAATAACATCCTTGTTTATCATGCATCTTCTGTGGTGCCTGTCACACAAGGAGCTTCCTGCCATTTGTGATCTTCAGCCTATATTTTAGGTATTTGACTTATATTTTAGCCAGTAATTTTCCAATTTGATATTCTGACCTGAAAGTGTAGAAAGACCCCTGGCTCCAGCTTTATTGTAAAAGTAATTTCCTGGATGTTACTGTAGTGAGTTTGTACACCATCAAAGTAGTCAGCTGTTGATGACAATCTGAGGTTTCAGACCATGGTCCAGTCTTGGGAGAAGTTTTTTTTTGGTTTCTTTACTCAGTTTGAATCGCTTTCCATTATAGGAATATTATTTAGGACACCATTGACTCTGCCAGGGGATCTTTCTTTACCCTTTTCTCTTTCTGCCTCTGTCTGTCATTCCCATTAGATTTTGTGACCCTTAAGCTTTGGGAGACAGGCATTTTCTTTCCTCGCTTTCATTTTCTTATTCAAGGCTTTGAAACTTCCATTTTTGTAAACACTAGTAAGTAATGTTTCTAGCCATGTGGTTATAACTTTTTTCTATCATTGGTGAAATTCAATTTAAATGGGTTTTTATGTTATGTAAAAAAGATTTGTTATAGGTTCATCTCAAGCTCTTTAATGTATATTTGAGAAAGGAATACTGTGTTCCCCAGTTTTTTATGCTTTTCATTAATTTTGAAAAGTGTAATCAAATGACATGAAATTGGTGAGGGCAATACTATTGATATTACTGGGCCAGGGGTGGGCTTTTAGGCCTTGAGAGTTATGTTTGTTACATCAGTCTTGTAACAAGAGTGAAGAGCTGCATTGTAGACTGGACCATTTTGAGGTCTGCTTTGTATGTGGGGGTGCCACTGATCTTATGTGATTCTTATGTGCAACAGCTAAAATTGGGCTGATTCTGTCTATAGTGGATGCTACTGAGGCAAAGATTCAGGTCCACATTTGCATCCCTCAGCCCTGGGCCAATACATGTAAAAACAGAGTGGTTAATTGGTGTGACCTCTGCCTTTATGTTTTGTTACAATTATTAATAAACATGCTTTCTAAATAGGTATTGATTTAAATCTGCTTTAGTTTTTCTAGTTTGGAGGCTATGAGTATGCTTAGTATTAAACACATTGAAATGGACTGACAGCTGAAGCTATTCAAAGTAATATAGTAAAAATTAATTTTAAAATAAAATGAAACTACTAGGCCTATCAGCCACAAGGAGATTCCATTTTTAGTTTTTTTGAAGTGAAAACTAGTTATTGTGAGAAATCAGGAGGGTTTTTAAATCACAAAATATACCAAAACGCCACATAATTTGTCTCACCTGGAAGACAGATTATGAATCATTTATTGAAACTTAAATGGATTCTTTACATATATTAATTTTAATAAACAAATTTATAGCAACCAGTACCTAAAATGGTAATGTAGCCTGTTCTGAAATTGATTGCTGGAGAAAGCAGAGCATGGGGTTATAATGTTCCGTTTCTCTAGGTGGCCCTTGGATTAAAAACCTGCTCTTTTATTTAAGGAGCTATTAATATTAACAAGCACTGCTGATTATTGCATCATCCAGGCATGGATAAACATTCCCTTTGAAGCATATATTATAAATCTTACCTGTAGGAAACTTAGTACAACTTTCTGAATATAAGTTTTTCAGTTTGTATTTCTGCCATTTGTTAGAGATTGAAGAGATAAACATGTCGCCTCCTTGGCATGATAGATCTTTGAATAGAATTTGTAATTTCACTGTCTGGGAGAAACATTATTTCATAGTTCAAGATCAACGATTGATCATTTATTTATTTATTATCAATATTTATTGAATACTAGGATACTATGATACACTAGTATTTGATGAGGAAGTCAGACAATAAGCACAGCACTTATTAGAACATATCAGGTAATAAATGTAGATAAAAAAGTAACATTGGCCACAGGAAATATGGGCTGAGCAGTGGCTGTTATATCCTGGTAGTTAGAGAAGGCTTCTCTGACAAGATGTTATTTTATAGAGGATAAAGGTGGGGCCTTGAGGGTACCCTTGGACAAACAGACCCCCTGACTCACAATGAGAATTGTTTGACTTTTGTCCTGTCTTAACAATTATTCAGTTTGGGAGCTACAGATGAGAACTGTTTTTAGCTTTGATTTGGGCTCTGAGCATGCAACTCCACAGCCCACCAGTTTTAGCTTTCTGATCCTTTGTTAATTCAGTAGCAGGAAGAATAATGGTTCCCTGAAGGTATCTCTGTCCTTATCCCTGGAACCAGTGAATATGATGTGTTTTTACCAGGCATGGAGAAATGAAGGTTGCTAACCACCTGACTTCTGTGGAGCTTCCCTGGAGCACATGGGCAGGGCCAGAATGTTGGAAAGGATCTTTACAGGTGGAATAGGAAGACAGGCAAGAGCATGGTGTGTGCGAAAGGAGTCTGTCTGCCTGTGCTGCCTTGAAGCAGGAGCAAGGGCCCACAGCCAGGGAACTCAGAAGACCATCCAAAGCTGGGGAAAGCAGGGGAAGGCTTCTCATGCCTCCAGAGCTAGGCTGTTCAAGGCGATTTGTTGTATTTGTACTGTAGACTTGTAACCCATTTGTGTTGTTCTAAGGAGATGTTTGTTGTGATTTCTTTACCATAGTAATAGGAAACTAATACAGTAAATAATTTGATTGGATGACCTTGTCCCCACAGTGCTTTTATTTGGCTTTATTTCTTAGCACATATTTCCAAGCAAGGGAAGGCACACAAGAAATAGTTGTACTGCAAATGATTGTACTGCATTTGTAAATGTGTGTGTGTGTGCACTCTGAGTTGTTCTTAAATGCTTAAATGATGGATTCACTTGACAGTTGGGGGTCTGGATCTGCCCTGTAGAGGCTTTGAAGCTTTCTTCTGCAGACTAAGGATGCTGTGAGGACTCTGTATAGCTGCCAGGGTTCTTGTCATCCACAGGCATTTGATTTTTAGTTGTGACCAGTTTTAGATACAGAGATTCCCACTCATCTATGCTGTGATGTTTCTTTACTTTAGAATGTGACTCTTTCCTTCAGTGACCTTTGTGGATTAAATTGATCTCACTGAATAATATCGGAGAGGGGCAACCTCTGATAAAGCTTGAGGTTTTAGATTTCTGCCAGCATTTCCAGCACCAGGGCTTGGGTAATTTTAAGGTATTTGACTTAACAGACTTCTTTTATGCTTTACAGGAATCTGGACTTAATATACTTCGGTTCCTTTTTCCAGTAATAACACAAATATGTTTGGAAACGTGTGTGTGTGTGTGTGTGTGTGTGTGTGTGTACGCACTAAGGATCAAACCCCAGGGTCTGTGCATGCCATGTAACCTCTACCACAGAGCTACATCCCAAGCTGTAAACGTTCTTCTTAATGATGTGAAGTCAAAGGCAGCATGTCATTTTTTATAAATAGTATAGAACAAAGATGTAATTGGATTCCAAGTGTTTCTGTTGTTCACTTTTATGTTCTGGCAGTATGCTAGGAAGTTAACTTTGAAGAGAGGATATGAGTTCTGCAGTTTAAACTTGGGGCTACAACACACTTTACTGGCAGTACTTTTAGAAACTGATGTTTACTGAATATTACCAGATACTGTGCTCTGTGCATAGTTATTAAATTTAACTTTTACAAAAACTCCCTGAAGTATGTATTATTATCCCTTTTCACAAGAAGTGGGGTACCTCAGGTTTTAATTAACTTATCCAGTACATACAGGTGATGTGTGTTACAACTGGTATAAGGAACCATTATTTTGGGATGGGTTGCTTTGTTGTGGATTTCAGTAGGGTGTTGGGTAACTCTCCTTCGTTCCTCCCCTGCCTCTGTTTTTCTCTACCCCATTCCCCTTTGTAAATGGCAGTAGTGAAGATAGTTTGTCTTCCTTATTTCTTGTGTCTTTTACAGTACCTCCTGGATTTTCCCTCTATTATTTGAATACCTCCTTGTAAAATATATTTCATTTTCAGAATCTGGGCCCCAAACTCAACTCTTCTGAACCCTTGGAAAATGCTCTTTGGTATAACTCAGAGGGAGGGGAGGGTAGCCCTCGGATAAGGCCCTGCCCTCTGATAGATGCCTTCACTCTGGTGACCTGGGCTGGACTGCCCATTTTTCCATTAAATTGGGCTATGAAACATCCCCAGACAACTGGGAAGAGGTGCCCCCATGTCCTGCCAGCCCTGGCCTGGCCTCCCTTGCCATACTTGGATGACCTTTGCTTCCGCTCTCCAAAATTTCCCATTTGGAGACGCTAGTTCCTGGATTTCATTTTCCTGTCTTTTTCATCCCTGTTCAGGGCCGATTTGGCAGAGTATCTTTTTCTCTGCTTACGCGGCTCACCTTCACATAAGATAGTACCAGGAACAGCTGCTGGTACTTTCTGCTTTCTTGTCTTTAGCCCTTGCTAAAACTTACTGTTTTTAAAAAAGCTGAAGTGATAGTTGGCACTTATGGTTTGTGTTCTGTTGATGAAAGCTTATTTCATTACAAATTATGTTGGCTCTTTTATCATTTAAAATTCTTTGGCTTGCTTATTCACTTTAAAAGCAACTGATTTACTTGAAAAAGATGAGTAAAAGTAAAAAAGCTTTCAACTATAATCATGCTTTATATATCCTGGTAAATTTGAGTTAAAGTTACTATGTGCTGATATAAGAATGTTTTCCCTCTCGTAATTTATCGCAGCGCATTATCTTCCAAATACAGGACATATTTTTAAACATATGATAGAAATGAATGACTTGAACATAAAGTGATTTGAAATAAGTTAATTGAGATGAACATATTCAGAAAATGATATTGAAGTTAAAGAAAGTGCGACTGTGAAATCAGTTCAGTGTTCTTTTCGTTCAGTCTTTATAGCAGTCAAGTTCTAGGCCCTGTGCCTCCACCCCCCCCCCTTTTTCTTTTGTTTAGCCAGCTTAAAATCATCTGACATTTGTTCAGTGATTCTTTCTCTAGATGGGAATCTTTTGGTTTCTCAAGGAATTGTTTGACAGACTCTTCTTCTTGAGCAGTCATTGTCTTCAAACAGGACACAGAAAGGCTGATCTGGTTGTGCTTTCTGACATGAGGCCCAGAGCCTTACAAGTCAAGCCTGATACTCATGGTGCTGACTCAGCAGCTGTTGATATCAAATAGTCCTTGGGTTCTTTGGGAAAGAAGTCTCATTTTATTTACTGAAAGCTCTTTTTTTCTCATTTAAGTCAAAAGTGAATATTGAACTGACTGGTTTTTGAGCCAGGGTCTGACTTTGTATCTCAGGTAGCCCGACTGGCCTCAAACTCAGAGCAATCCTGTTTCTCTCTCCAAATGTTGGGATTATAGGCACTGATCCATCAAACTTAGCTGAAGGCAGATTTATTAATGTCCAGTCTTCACATTTCTACAATAGCTATTCTTAAATGTTCCCTATTATATACATTGATCTTGATGTATTATTCTAGTTTGCTTTCTTTGTTGTGATGAATATCATTACCAAAAGCAGATTGGGGAGGAAAGGGTTGATTTCAGCTCACAGTTTATAGTCCACCATCTAGGGAAAATAAGGCAGGAACTCAAGGCACACATTTGAAGCAAAACCCATGAAAGAACAGGAATGCTGCTTACTGGCTTGTTCAGCTGCCTGTCTTATATAGTTCGGGTCCAAGTGCCCAGGGATGGAACCACCCACAGTGAGCTGGGCCCTCCTACATCAATTAGCAATTAAGAAAGTATCTCATAAACATTGATACATACATGTATATGGACACTCGCTGTTGTTATGTCAAAGTTACAATGACTTTTGAAAATAAGTAGAGAAGGTCTTATATTTACCTGTTTTTGGACAATTTAAATAATCTAAGAGTTTCCAGTTCTTTGAAGGTTTTTAATAGAACTTGCACCTTACATAGCCTAGGCTAGGTACCTTGTTTTAGGACACAGGTAGTACTTTTTCACTTTGATTTACTCAGTTTATTTGGTGGGTATTTTATTTAATTTGACTTTAAAAAGTACTGTTAGCTTTCTATTACTATGACAAAATACCTGAAGTGATCAACTTAAAAGGAGGAAAGGTTTATTTTAGCTCATGGTTTCAGAGTTTTTTCATTTTATTGGTTGCTTGACTGTGTTGTGTGTGCCTCTGGCAGCACAGTAAATCATGGTGAGAGCATGTGACTAAGGAATCCTGTTCACTTGACCGTAACTGAGAAGAAAATAAACAAGAGGAGAAATAGAGTAAGAGTTCAGGATCCCAATACTGTGCTCAAGGGCTTGCCTCCAATGACCTTATTTCTTCCTGTTAGACCTAAAAAGGTTCTACCATATCTCCATGTCACCACAGACTGGGAACCAGGCCTGAACCTTTGGGCACATTGAAGAAGCAATGTTTAGCAAGCACTTGTGCTTAGACTCAGTATTGCTTGTGTTTGCTGGCTTATTAATATAGTTTTCTTTCAGTTTTTTAATAATAAAATTTTCCTGCTGTTAGGGTTCCCCGGGACCTGCAGCACATGAGGCTGGAACTCTCAGAAACATGAGTGATAATACTACTCAGTTTGTGGGGTTTCTGGACTGCCTGTTGAGGAAAGATGCAGAAAGATGGTGGCTAGAGCCAAAAGGAGCTGGGTCTGTAGGTAAAGGGGCCCATAGCTGTAGGCAGAGTTGAGTCATGGGCACAGGGTTAGTAGGAGGCCAGAAAGCAGCAGCTGACCTTTTCTCTAGGCAGTTTATGTTTTCTGAACAAATGAGGCTGTCTTGTGAATTCTGATTTAAGAAAAATCCATAACTTTCTTCTTGATTTGGTCATTGCTTTCATTTTAATGTTATTGTTTTTATCTCTTAGTGGAAATGGTTGAGGAGTTGTAAGACACTGTGGTGGGACTGGGTAACAAAATGCTTCATTACATTTGGAATAAGAATGTTCAGTTAGAAATACTTGAGAGGTATTTAAATCTCTAAAACAATACTTTTAAAAATTCTAACATTTTCCATTTTCATATAACAGTGTACAAATTATAAGTAAATATTTTTCTGAAAATTGAATTTGCATGGCCTTTACTTTCTACTACTGCAAGATGATAGAGTTCTGTTTGTATAAATGTATCTGTAATTGCAGTTAACATTGACTTCCTTCCATTTGGTGCCTCCCTCCCACTCACCCCCCAATCCCTGGTCCCTCTGCGTCTCAAAACTGACACATCTTTTAGAGTACATGGTGCCTACTGTTCCTTGCGTTGCTGGTCTCTGATTGGAGTGGACACCTAAGTGAGGGTGTGTTGGGGGAGCTGCTCACTAAACGCAGCTCTGCTGGTACTAGAGATGTTTGTTTTGACTGGTCTTTATTGGGTTCCCGCAGTTTTGTTAGGTGAGGTTCAGAACAATGAAAAGGCATAAGCCCTGCTTCTAAGGATCTTGTGATCACCAAGGGATATTGGGAAGAAAGGAAAAGAGGGTTATGTTGGCTTTAGTGGTGGAAATTGTCCACCTGAATGGCATATCTTGAAGATTGGTGAGGTTATTCCATATGGCCAGAAGGAAATGAAAAGCTTATTTGCTTTTCTCATTTTCTCCTCTTCTATATATTCTTATCGCTTTCCCAATATAAAATAAATGATGAGAGTTGATCCTGTTTATGGTATGTGGCTTAGGGCATGGGAACCTTCACCTTTGTTTTTCCTCCTTGAATTGAACATGAAATTCTGATACTACAGGGCAAAGGAGAGACCAGGGTTTATGAAGACTGCATATCTTGTGAATCTTAAGTAGAGCCCTTCAATTATTACAGGCTCAACTTTTTCCTCACTTTTCTTGTTAAAGTGTTAAGGTACAGAAAGCAGTTCTGAATGATAAGAATCTCAGTTCAGTTTGTGTGGTTTAAAAGAGGTTGAACAGTGGCATTTATTCTTATAAAAATAGCATTTATTTTATAAGAAATGCAACACCTGTTTGTTTTATAGTATATTGGCAATATATCACAGGGGTGATTCTTTTTTTCTGACTTTACTGGTCACAACAACCTCGTGACACAGGTCTTCTTGTCACTCTGTTCCACAGGTAAAGAGCCTGAAACTTGAGGGAGTTTACAGTATTGGGTATTTATTCTTCTGATTTCTTTCTACAGAATACATATATATTTCTTGAGAAAAATATTGAATAATTTGAAGCAATTTTATGACCTTCTTTACCTGGAGAACATTAGGAGAACATTTCTCTTTATTATTAAAGCATCTTGGAAATAGATTTTAATGTGTGTATAATACTTTATCACGTGAAAGTCACTTAACTGTTGTGTCTAGCTGTGGCACTATAGGCATTCTGAGCTAAATAATTTTGTTTCTGGGCACTATTTGTGTTTTGTGGACTGTTTCAGATTGTCACTTATCTCTCTCTGCTAACTGCTGGGAGTTAGCTCTCTTCCACATCTCAAGCTTGTGACTTTAGGCATTGACCAGTTAAGTGTTCTTTGGATTAGAATCCACCTCTGTTTCAGAATTTCTTACACTTAACAATGTGTATTATATGCTTTAAAAAATAATACATAATAATTAAGAGTCATAGTGAATTCTCTATGCATTGAAAAAGTTGATCCAAGCCATCTAGTTTATTTATCAATTTCTAGTTTCAGCTATTTCTTCTGAATATACTTTAGATATACTATCTATATTGTTTAAAAATTGAAAGTTTACCTTTACTTGCATTTATGTACAAGTGAATTGCGTGTCTATGGACAGTCTGGTGGAAAGTCATTCTAGACACATTTTGGCTGCTGCTTAATCATGAGCAGAGCCTGCTATTTCCATCTCACTTTCCTTTCAACAGATGCAGATACCTTTATTAACCTCGAGGGGCACACCACCTTCCCGAGGAATGGAGGTTATGTATTGGAGTTGGGGGAGGATTTATAGGTGGGCCCAAAGAATCCCAGAAAGGGGTCCGGCCTTACTGGAATCCCAGAAGGGGCATGCCTTCTTGGGTGGTGGTGTGCTCCTTCCTGGGATCTGGGAAGGAGAGATGAGGAGTTCTGATAGGGAGTTTGATAAGGAGCTAGATCTACAAGGAGGCTGATAAGGAGCCCGAAGCCTTTTGCTAGGGGCCATCTCGCTGTCCTAAGAAGTGTGGTCCTTGAGGTAGCTGTAATACTTTGTATTATTAATGGAAATCAGAAATTATTCTTTCAGCTTGATTGTCTAGTTTTCTGGGTACATTTTGACACTTTAGGAGAAGCTAAAAAGTCTTCTTTCCTACCAAATACCAATCTTTTTGTATAAATAAAATGGTACTTCTTTAGCAGAATTATAGCATACAGTAATTAATACTGCAGGTTTCTCTTTTAAGGAAGTTGCATTCATTTTGTGTGTTTGAGGGAGGAGAAAGTGGTTGGGGCATTAGTCCTTGATTAATTTTGAGCCCTACCTACCTACCTATATATCTTTTAATATATCTGTTTTTTTTTTCCTTTCTGGAAAAGTTTAAGATCAGTGAACTAAATTTGAAGATGTCCTCTATTATGCATGTACATTTAGTAATAACATAGTTTAGCATAGATGTGTATGTTCAGTAATATGTAGTTTTCATTTATTCATGGTGCCTTCATTGATAGAAGGTATTGCTTTCATTTTTCCATTCTTTCTTCTCTAACAAATTATAATTGAATTGAAATAGTATATTATGGGTCTTCTATGAAGTAATTATTGTAATGAAAGAATATTTTAAAATACAAATTTTCTAAAATTCAAATGTTCTAATATTGGATTTTGATAACTATTTTTTATATATAGTGAATCTTGTAAGATTGACTACAATTTTTAGAATTTCAGTTTTCCTCAAGGTAATTAGAGTTTTAGAGAGAATGTCCTAGAGGAAACAAGCCTTTGTTTATGCCTTCATACCCATGGTTGATTATTGATTTGCTTTTTATTAACACTTGGGTTTTTTGTTTTTTTTTTTTTTTTTACCGTGGAAATTTAAGCTGTATGAGGCTGTTTGGTTTTTTTAAACAATGAAAATTTCTTTTGAGGATGTTAGTGTTTCCCTATTGTATCTAGCTTTAAAAGCACTGGATATTTATTAAAAGGATTTGCCCCTAGTCAGATGTAGTTGATGACATGAAACCAAGTAAACCATTCATCTGATTAAACTTCCTGACAGTTCAGCTGAGGTGGTTTTGAAGCAGAGCTGCTTGACAAAGACCATCTTCACAGAGAGTCTGCCCATTGTTTAACAGGGCCTAGCCTGCGGTGGGTCTACTAGCTTAATATGGGCTTTATGAGCTATCTCACCTCTTTCCTTAAGTTTATCTAATATCAATTTTATTTTTAGAAATAAAGTAAAATTTTGATAAAGAAGTGGAATCCAGAAATAAAAACTTAATTTCTGTATACACAGTGGTAATAGAAATTGTAGTGGTTGACACTTGGTTATTTGTGTATGAAATTGGGGGTTGAACTGAGGGTCATGCATGTGCTAGGTATGCTTTCTTACCACTGAGCAGCAGCCCAGCCTTTTTTCTGTGTTTATTTTGAGAGGGTTTTGGTAAGTTCGCAGTACTGCCCTTGAATTCACTGTGTGGGCCAGGTAAGCCTTGAACTTTCCAACCTCTTGCCTCAGCTTCCTGTTTTCTAGGATTACAGGCCTATACCACCAAGTCCAGCTGACATGTCTTTTTTTTTTTTTTTTTTTTTTTTTTTTCCCCAAGTAAAATTCAAGTCTTCATTTGAACTGTAACTATGGTTCATCATTTAAAATGCATTAATGTGCAAAACAAAGATACTGATGGAATCACAGTAGGATGGGAAGTATAGATGCATAAGCCATAGTCATGGAAATCTTTTCGGTGATGAGACAGCAAAATGTGGGTAAATGAGCTCAGGTTAGACCTACTCTACTTCCCCAGAGAAATTCATCCTCCTGGGACTCATCAAAAAATGTAACAAATGATTGAATAGTTTTTCAGACAGAAATCCTAATTACTTTAATTATTCTCTGAAAAAATTTTCCCCTTTAATTTTGAAACTTAATAAAAATGACCATAAAATGACATTTATTTCAGGTAGTGTTCTGGAATTTTATAGGATGACTTAAAGCATTTGTGTTTAAGTAAAAGTACTATACACTTAGTAAAAATCCATGTTGGTTGAGAAATTGACTCTTTTTAAAGGAAAGTTGCAAATTTTTCTTGTGTTGGTAAATGTCACTCTGTTCATCACTTAACTGAAGGACTTGTTTTGTTCTCCACGTTGTCATAGTAACACAGTTAACTGTCATCTCAACTCAGATTGTTGATGGTTTTATAAGATTATTAAAATTTAACAAAAATTATTGATTTGCTTTTTATTAACACAGAGTTATTTACCATGAAAGTTCACACTGCATGAAGGTTTTTTTTTTCTCTGTTTTCTTTTTTCAAAATTAAAGGGAAACTATATGAAATCTTTGTGATTAAAATTTTTTATTTAAAGTGTAATATAGAGCCTGCACAGTACAGTAACCTCTGTGAATTGTAGTTTTGAATCATTTCTTCTTTTTTTTTCTTTCTGACAAGAAGGGGAAAAAAAAGCCCTAAAAATTCACCTTTAGCCTGCTTTTAACGAAACCTAAAAGATACCTGTCAGAAAAGTCTGAAATGGTACATCAAGCGCCTAATATTGGAGTTTTCATTTTATTTATGGTTTTTGAAACCTTGTAGAAATGCTTCAGTGAACTTTATTGTAAAAGTATTTATTTTGGTATATTTATGTGAGAGAAATTACTTTGTATTCACTTATAAATAAGACAGGCAAATCTTATTTACAATAGCTTTATCTAATGGTCCGTGGAGGAGTGCTTTTATGCAAAATAGTCAAGAGGCTAGAATTAACTGTTCACATTGAGTGCACATTTGATGTCTAGACTCGAGCAACATGTGGCGTCTTATTATAAGGACTAAGATTCAAGATTCAGTTTGAACTTAATACATTTACTTCAGAACACAGAGATCACCTCCATGTAATGTTAACTTTGTAATTTTCCTTCCTGGTAGATACATGTGTTTATCTCTTGTTTTTCTCGTTTTCTGTTTTTATATTTTTAAGATTTGAAGAATAAACTGTGTCGTATTTATATTAAAATGGATCAGTTTGGGGTATTACAGCATCTTCAGTTTGTGTTAAGTAATCTTTATAGATGGTTGAAGGTCCTGGGGAAAGTTATTTATTATACTCCTTTTGTTGCTGTTAGTTTTTAGTCTTGGAAAGTTGGTGCTACACACACTGTCTTTGATGTAATACTGTTACTAAGCAACTAGTACCTCATGTATACTTAAATTATGACAGTTCATTCGTATACATAGAATGCTTCCTTTAAAGTACGTTGATTACTCCTGATGTTTCGTTACTATTCTTGTAGCTACCCTGCACAATGGTCCTTATCAATCCTCACATCCTGTTATGTCCTTGTGTCCTCTTATCCAACACTTAATCGTGGCTGACCTGTACCCTATATAGAATGTTGTAGAAATGAAGTGTTCAACCTCTGAGGCTAGGCCTTAGAAAGCATAAAACTTTCATTTTGTTCACTCATTGATTCATGGTGGGGGAAGCTGTGTGCCATGTGAGGCTCTCAAGTGGCCCATGGAAAGGCTGGTGAGTAAGGAAGGAAGCCTTCCTCCAGTAGCCAGTATCATCTGCCTGAAGCAGATATTCTTATTATTGCTGTTGCTTTAGACTTTAATACTTAAGTACAACATATTTGCATTATATTTCCCTTCTCCCAGCTCTTCCCATCTCCCCAAATTTCTATCTCAAATTAATGTCATTTTCTTCTGAAAATATTACTGTTTATATACATTTGTGTGTATAAAACCTGAGGAGTCCAGTTAGTGTTACTTGAATGTACCTGGGAGTACAGCTGACCACTTGGGTATGGGTAGCCTACCACACAGCCCATACCTAAAGAAAACTGACTCTTCTCTCAGCGCTTCTGACTGATGTAGCTCTTAGAACTTAGGTGAGTCCTTTTCTGTACATGCTGGAATAGGGACTGGTATGGTCTTTGCAGGCAACTATATTGCTGGGAGTTCATAAGTGCAACATCCCTGTCATGTCCAGATGTCATGATTTCACATCTGCCATCCTGGTCCTCTCCCTCTTACAGTCTTTCTGCTGCATCTTCTTCAATGTTCCCTGAGACTTGAGGATAGAGGTTGTATTATAGGTATTCCATTTGGGGATAGGCATTTCACAGTCACTTACTCTCTACACAGTTGTGATTCTCTATAATGGTCTCACATCTGCTATAAAAAGAAGCTTCTGTGATGAGGGGTCAGAGCTACACAAACCTGTGAGTATAAGGATAAAGATTTAGGAGCTAGTTGGGTGCTGTATCAAATTAGTAAATGGCAGTAGTAGGTTCTTTTCTGGGTCTGTGACCTCTCTAGCCACAAGTTCTTGCTTAGGTTTATGGCATCACATGCATTCTTTCCCATTGAGTAGACCTTACATCCAATCAGAAAGCTGTTGATTACCCCCAAGGTATTAGTTCCCCTATTGCACCATTGGGTATATTTTGCCAGGCTCGTTGTTAATGTAAGCCATAGGATTTGCAGCTGGATAGGTCTCATAACTTTGCTCCCCCTGACAGCTTGCATAGGGGAGTATGGACAGTATGAGAGGTATCAGTTAAGGGAGGAAGCTTCCAGGTCAGTACCAGCTTGATTTCTCCATGTGCTGTGACCAAAGTACATGGTGTCTTCAGCAATAGTTGCAACAGCCTATATTGTTTTGGAGACTTTTTGGGCCCTCCTGATCAACTCCAAGGGGGTGTCCCTTACCTGACACTAGTGTTTTGTTTCATACTCTATGGCTTTTGGGCATTATCCCTCTGTGGGATGGCTTCAGTAAAACTATATGTAGACTGTGTGTGTGTGTGTATGTGTATGTGTGTGTGTGTTATATTTTTAAAGAAAGCTTAGAAAAAAAAAAGCAGGTGCCTCTATGGCTTTTTAAAGCATCCTTAGTTTATTTATCCTTCCCTCTGCCATTCTTCCTCTGCATTTCCTTTCTTTCTCCTCCCTGGTTAAGTCTCTCCCACCCTCATTTTCCCCTTTCACAACACCTGTGTTCTGCTGTCATTCTCTCTCCCCTTTGTCCCCAGGAATCCCATTCTACCACCCTGGCTTCCATAGTTCCTTCAGTTTGTGTACTCAAACCTAAAGATTCAGGGCTAGGAACCACCCATAGGAGAGGACACGCAGCCCTTGTTGCTTTCTTTACAATAGCAGCAAAGTGGAATCATCATAGATGTCTATCAACTGGTGATGGATAATGAAAATGTGATATGTGCATACAATGAAATTCTGTACATCTACGAAGAAAAATGAAATCATGAAATTTGTAGGTAAAGGATGAAAGAAAATATGCTGAGTGACGTGTCCATTCTGGATGAGGATTTCTAAACATAAGCCTGTGGTAGTCACCAAGATCCAGTTTCCAAATGACTCCAGTGCCCTTTAATTCCAATACATCAAAGGAATTTTTTTTAACATTTTTGAGACTTTCTCTTTCTTTTTAGTCTCATACTCTATGCACCTTTAGAAAGTGATTTTTAAAAAGTTGTAGAAAAAAGGGCTGTGTAACAGACTTTTCTGCCTCTTTCTTGTACTATGATTTTGGTCTCTCAAGTTTATAAATTTGTTATCCCGTGTCCATAGATACAAAGGTGGTTTATTGCTTCCCTACCTGTTTTCAACTAAAACTCAGTCCTCAGCCTGGT
This sequence comes from Eospalax fontanierii, assembly GCA_035773235.1. NCBI lineage: Eukaryota > Metazoa > Chordata > Mammalia > Rodentia > Spalacidae > Eospalax > Eospalax fontanierii. Next base: position 43,681,813 of record CM069539.1, on the reverse strand, counting down.
AAATCCCTCTTGGAAGACAGTGTCTATAGAATACCAGTTCACTTCTACTTGGTTGTTGCTAAATTTCTTCTGGAGGGGTGTAAACAATATCTGCCCCCTCCTCCCTTGGTCCCAATGGCAAACTGAGGTAGATATCACCAAATTGTAGTCTGGGAAACCAGTGAGTTTATTGGGCTTACTTACAGAGCAATATAGGTAAGTGTTCACTGACAGGAGTGTAGGTGCTCCCCTACATTCCCCTGAAGGCCACACTGGAAAGTCTCCATCTAAATATGGATGTGACTTCCCCATAGCCACATAAAATATTGAGAGACTCTCCTTAGGCTTCCCCAGGCTAAATACCTTAGCCCCTCCCCCAGGCCACAAGCACTTAGGACCAACTGATTGGTTGGGAGGTGTGATTGGACTCTTAGGTAGACAAGGGTCCCGTCACTCTCCCTGCCCCTCCTTCCTTGAGGGCTCTGACAGTTGACAACCTCAACTATGCCAATCCTAGGCAAGTGGACACAACCAAGCTTACCTAGGACAGAAGATGGTGCCTGTTGGAGGACAGCCCTGTATAACATTGGTTTCTCTACAACCCTGGAATCTTGATGCCTGTAGTTAAGATTGCTTTAGTCTCCCTTGGAAGCCTGGGCAGAGGTATCCTGTAGGCCTCTCCAGTTATTCTGGGTGGGAGTTTGACATACCTCAAGGTACTTTACTGTTAGTTGAAGGTGAAGATTATCCAGTTATTTTTAAAGGAAATGTAAATGACTAGATTATTTTGGTGAGCTTTTATTTTGGTTAATTTTAGGCTATCACAGTTATGTAAACTTTGTTTTTTAACTTAAAAATATAAAATTACCAGGGTGTGGTGATGCACACCTTTAATCCCAGCACTTGGGAGGCAGAGGCTGATGAATCTCTTGAGATTTTGGCCAGCCTGGATTACATAGCAAATTCTAAATCAACTAGGGCTTCAGGGAGACCCTGTCACAAAGACCAAAAAAAAAAAAAAAAAAAAAAAAAAAATTAAACCTCATTTTCAAATCACATTAATTTTATAACTACACCAGATTTATTAATTGGTGGTTATTGTAAGTATTGATTACTAACTTTATTCATTAACTGTGAGAATGGAGACTATCTTATAATGCTGTACCAAATAGTGAGGTTGAACATCCAGAGTTAGTGACAGTACATAAGTAAGTTCAGGTATTCATGTTTACTACTTTTGAATTTATCCCACCATTGAAATTGGTATACCTAGTTGGCAGAAAGAAACATGAGTCTTCACTTGTGTCTATAGTTGCAGTATCAGTCAAGTGAGGTGCCATCTCTTACTCCTTACCTCCCACGCCCGAAGAAGTGTGCTTTGAATCTTTCAAAACCAATCAGAACATGAAGGATGCGGTTTTCCTCTGCTCTTCACACAGGAAGAAGAGAGTGAAGAGGAACCCAAGCTGAAGTACGAAAGGCTTTCCAATGGGGTGACAGAGATTCTTCAGAAGGACGCCGCGAGCTGCATGACAGTGCATGACAAGGTAAGGAGCCCATTCTGAGGAATTCAGACACCTCCATCTGGGTCCATGATCTGGTGAAGTTCTCACTGAACTTCTGAGTCCAGGCTGTTTATGTTATGGTCATAGTGGAGGCCATGGTTTCAGCCATCGTTCTCTTCCTTGTCCGCCTGGGAGTCAGACTTGGTTGGGAAGATCCCCACTTCTTAGCTGTTGGTTTTATGTTCTGTTGTCCCATTCTTCCCCTTGCTTGTCACCTAGTTCCTTTTTGCTTCAGATTTCATTGTAACAGATTCCTGTATTCACTGAATACTGTAATGATAATGTCTGCTCTCTCTTTACCATAGCTCCCTCCTGGAAGGCCCCTGCTCTGGCTGTAAAACTTTGCTGGCTCACTGCTCCAGTGCAGAACTACCCTACCTACCTACCTATTTCCTTTACTGTTGAAGAATGGCCTTGCAGTTCTTCTGCCTCACTTAATTCCATTGAACAACTTCTCTTTTTGATGTGTCCTATTCTAGTTTGCTTCTCCATTGCTCTGACCAATATCAACTTGGGGAGAAAAGGATTTATTCAGCTTGCATCTCCCAGGTCACACAGTTCATTACTAAGGGAGCCCAAGGTAGGAACTCAGGGCAGGAACCTGGAGGCAGCAGCTGAAGCACAGGTCATGGAGGAACCCTGCTTACTGGCTTGCTCCCCTGGGCCATGCTCAACCTCCTTATACAATAGACAACAACCTGCACCGGGATGGTACCTCCCACAGTGGACTGGGCCTCCACATCTCTCAACAATCAAGAAAATAGCCCACAGACTTGGCCACAGGCCAATCCCATAGAGGAAGTTCCCCAATTGAGGCCTCTTCTGCCTGGGTGTGTCAAGTCCCCACCATTGCAGCCACACTGTGGATGGCCTCAGTAGGTGGAAGCAGATCTTTAGTCTCCAGCACACCCTCTTCAGGCCTTCCTGCTCATGTTTTCATGAACATTCACGTCTGTGGAGTCTGTCTTTCCTTTCTTTTCCCCTTGTTTTATGTCTCTGTGCATATCCGTCTGTCTCATGGTTCCACCTTTTCCTCATCCCTTCGGCCACACTTGCCCTTCTGGATCCGTACGGCAGTGTTCCAGGCAGCCAGGCTCTGCGCAGTTTCACTAACCCAGGATTGGTTTTTACCAAGAATCGCTGTAGCCTGTCTCTCCTCACTAGCTCCCAGTCCCCCTTCTCAGCCACTGGCTCTTTACTCTCAGATGACGTCACACCCCCTCCTCTTATATTTTTGGTTGTGTCCTCAAACTCATGCTTTTCCTACCCCAGCCTCCTGAATGTGTGCATTGGGGGCATGTACCATAACCCCAAGAAATGTCATTTCTCTTTAAGAAAATTGAAACCATGATGCTGGATCAGCCTCAGTTTCCGGCCCCTTCCCCATCTGATGAGTCCACACCATCCCCACCGTAGGAGGTCTTCTTTTTCTGGGGTCTTTTTGTCCAGTTTCATTTTTCATCTCCTCCCTCTCATAGACGTACTTGTTATATCATAAAACATGCTTAATATTGGCCCTAGGTAATCAGTAGTCTACTTTGTGTCTTTATAACTAGCTTGCTTATTTTGGCTATTTCAGATAAACGCAGTCATACTTTTTTATTTTTATTTTTATTCTGTGTGTATGATTGTATTTCCTGCATGCATATAAGTGAACTCGTGTTGTGCAGTGCCTGCAGAAGTCAGAAGAAGACATTGGATTCCCTGGAACTGGAGTTATGGTTATTAGCCTTTGTCTGGGTACTGGGAATGAAACCCAGGTCTTCTGCAGGAGCTTCCCATGCTCTTAAGTGCTGAGTCATCTCTCCAGTCCCATAGTCATACATTACTTGATTTCTTTTACTTCTCCATAATGTTTAGAAGTTTATTTATGTCATGACATGGATCATGTAGTCATATCATCATTTGTTCATCCATTTACCAGTTAATGGACATTTTGTGGATTTTAAGTTGTGTATTTTTCCTCTCCCCTCAAGATTTTATCCTAACCCTGTCTGTTACCATCCTTTCGGTAGTTGCTGATATTCTTTTCTATTTATTTCACTTATCTTTACTTCTGCTTTCACTTAACACCTTAGTTTTCTCAGAATCCAGTTGGTCCTCCACATTTCTCATTGATTCGCAATTTCTCTTGGCCTAAATCTCATGATTCCTAATATCAACTATCTACTCTCCCCTCACCAGAATCTCATGTGTGTTTTCGAGGTGCTGCTCCCTTGTCTGCGCTTTTCACCTGAACCTCATGTACATACTGAGCTTGTCTTCTTTTCCTTCTACACTTGCATCTGTTTCATTCTGTGTATCCCATTCGGTTGTGTTACAGTCTCCCTTGCCACCTAAGCCAAAGTGGCTCATTCTCTCCTTCCCTACAGTTGTTTCTCAGTCCTTGTGATTCTGATCGTCCTCAGCACTGGCTTTCAGATTCTGCTGCCTGCACTTGGTAAAGGGGGTCCATTCCTCCCATGTTTACTCACAGACACCCTTTTGCTTCATGGTTGCAGGATGCTGTGTTGAAGATACAGATTTTTCTAACCCTTGCATGAATTGCATCTTTTTAGTAAAGCCTGAGCTGGTTGTGTGTTATCTGAGGGCTCTAGGTTCTTGCCAGCTCTGTGTAATTGAGCTTCTGTCTCACTGCCTTTTGCTAGAGGTGTGAGACCATGGTGGCAACCCCTTGTAATTTGCACGGTATTTCTTTTGCTCAGATTCCAACACCATCTTGTTTGCTTGAGTCTTCTCCCTCCAAGCTTCTATTAGTTCAGTCATTCATCATTTCTCCCTGGAACTGATGCACGTACTGTAAACTACTCTGCTTTCTTTCAGGTTTGCTTTCACTCCTTGTCATAGCACTTTAGCCAAAGTTAGACCTCCAGAAGAGTTAGACTCCTCTTCTTGAAATTCTTTATTGGCTTTCTGATGTCTTAATGGTTTGGACCTATCCACGCTTCCCTCTGTTTTCCTATGGCTCATCTCTGGGCAATAATTCAGTGCTTCCCGTTAGTCAGTCTTTCCAACTGTGGCACCTGTCTTTTCTCTTGGACATGAATTAGATGGATCCCTCATCCATATAAAGCTGCTTATTGGCTGTCCTGTTGTTAGGGAACTTCAGGCTGTTGAGCAAGTTTTATCTACTCTGCCGGAGATGGCCTTCCTGCCTTGTCTGCTTCTGTTTTCTAATGCTTCCTTCAAGGTTCATCACAGCTGATACTTCCTGTGTCTTATTGGGTCTTAGAGATCCTGCTGTTTTAAGCAATGTCTTTAATTCAGTTGCAATGAATTATTTTTATATCTACCTCCCTTGATATACCCGATTTCAAGTCACATTCTCATTATTGACATAGACTATAGTGCTTTTGTGTGTTTGTTGGATAAACAGTTGAATGAGTAGAATGTTGTGTGAAGTCTGCCCTTTTATTAATAAATACCATACCTAAGAACTGGGTCAGAGAGCCTGCTGGTTGGGAACAACTATCATTGCTGACATTTAGAGAATATACTTCAATCTGAGGTTCATATTTTTAAAAATATTTTATTTATATGCATATGAATGTATTGCCAACATGTGTGTAAGTACACACCTGTTGTGCGGTGCCCATGGAGGTCACAAGTGGACATCAGATCCCCTGGAACTGGAGTTAGAGACAGTTGTTTTCTAATGCTTCCTTCAAGGTTAATCATCACCATGTGGGTGCTGGGATCCACACCCAGGTTCTCTACAAGAGCAGTCACCGCTCTTAACGGCAGAGCCATCTCTCCAGTCCTGAGGTCCATATTTTTATTAAAAGGATTCCAGTTCAGCTTAGAGTATTTCAGCTTTTCTTTCATTTTGTTTTTGCAGTGCTAAGAACTGAATTCAAAGCCTGCTAGGCAGTGCTGGGTAAGCGCTCTGCCCCTGAGCTGCCTCCTGAATCCAGTGTTTTAGGGTTCTTTCTGCCCCCAACTGCCACTCATTGACTTTTTCCAAGGAAGTCTCACCAGTTGCCAGAACCTGTTTCCCCATGCATAATCTAAGGTCCCAGTAGTAATACTTTGAATATTGTTAAACACCGAGAAAGGGCGATGGCATCCTGGAGCTGACCACATTCAGTATGCTTCTTTGTGATGTCCACAGGACTGCTTGTGACCTTGTCAGTCAACTTGTTTATCCACATAAAGTTAACTTGTGCAAAGTAGAAGCAGTTGTACTTAGTGAATTAAGGATAAGGTTCCCACCCTTTATAAAATGAATCCGGTTTCTTTAAAGTTGCCAATCCTGGTGAAGCTATATTTATGATTTACACATCGTAAGATTTTATTTATTTTCAGGCTAAAATTTAAAAATCTCCAATAAAGAAGTTCAAGGTTTTTCTTATATTGCAATTATTTGTGAGTGTGTGTGTGTGTGTGTGTGTGTGTGTATAAGTCTATGTATTTGGGCATGTGTGTGCAGTGATATGTGTTTAGTTCAGAGAACAATTTTAAGGCGCTCTCTTTTTCAACCATTTAGGTCCTGTGCATGGAACTCATTAGTCTTTGTGGCAAGCTGAGCCATCTCACTGGCCCAAAATCTCGGGTTTTTAACAACTAGGACAATAAAATCTGAAGGGCTTATTCTTGTGGTGTGTCATGTGTGACCAATTTTGCATTTTTGCTGTGTTTTAAGTAATCAAGAGCATTAGCAAATGAGTATGTGATTTATCCATGATTTTAGTAATTAAATAATTATGATCAGCTTATTGAAGGTTTTTGGAAGGGCATTTAGTTGCTTACTTCTTAAAGGCAGTGGCAGTAATTTATTAATCTAAATGGTTAGATATTTCCATAAAGAAAAGGTAGCTTGTCATAAATCACTCAATTTTTTTCAAAAATGGTCAAAATTAATTGTATCTTTAGGTTAAAAGAATGAAATCAAATTATTATTTTATTTTTGTTCCTAAATGAATAACATGAGTAACTTTGAGAAAAAAAAGAAATTAATATGAGTAAAGGACCCTGAATGTAACTTCCAAATTTGTCATAAAGTGTAATTTTTTTTTAAATGGCCTTTGGAGTGATGCCACAGAGTGACACAATATTAAAGCATTTTAAGGATCTGGGCTCCCTTAGTTTCCTAACAAACTAAATGCAGTATTTATGAAGAGAATCAATACTGTGAGATACTTTGGGTACTGTGAGCTCTTAAGACACATTCTTTTACCACAGAAAGCCTTCAAATGGAGTATCAATTTCATTCACTTAGTATTTTGTGTGGCATTTTCTATTCAGGTACTGCCAGTGTCACTGTGAAGATAAAATTACAACCACCTGGGTCCTCTAGTTCTGATTAGAATGTTCTTGAGCTTTGGAGAAAGCATTCCTGTTTGGCTTAAATATTCAGACTAATTTCCCACCAGAATTCCCTCTTCTCCCTTTCTCTTGGAGTGCCCACGCCTCCCGTTTGCAGCAGCCTTGCTGTCTGCCCGGGATGACTAATCGTCATGGCACCTGGTGCATTCAGGCAGGCCTGTGCAGCGGCATCGTCGTCCCTAGTTATGTCTGCACACCTGATGTTTTATTAACCAGTATTGATTTTTTACCCGGGGGACTTTTTTCTTCCTGAAAAAAGGCAACCTTGCAGGAGTGAAAGGCATTGCAGGGGATGAATTTCTAATGAGCCCCTTCCTTCCCTTTTCTGTGGCTCCTCTTTAATGTAGTTTCATATTTTAAGTGCCTGAACTGAAATTTCGTTTTAAGCAGTTCTATTTTGATAAATCCTTTTAAATCTTGACTTTCTATCAGGTTATTTTTAAAGATTGTCCTGCTTGACTGAAATGCTTAGTAGTGCCTGTGAATTTGAGCATTTCATTATAGGTTGCAATGAAGCATGCTCGCATTCAGTGAAATACAGGATTCTGGACTGCTTGAGTAATGCTTAAAGAAATAAAAAGGAAGAAAAATTTCATGTTATATTTCAGGTAGTCCTCAAGTTTCTTCTGATTTGTTTAGGATCAGTTCAAAGGAATAAAGAAACAGTGGGGTGTATGAACTAGTCTTATATCATAAAAGGAATATGTAGCTCAACAGTTATTTACTGACAGAAAAGAGTTACTTTTGCATCAGAATATAAACATTTATACTCAGTGTTGTGCAGTAGCATTGACAGAGGCATCCCAAAGCTGATAGTATAATGGGTTTCTATTCAGAAAATACTTTATTATTGTTAGGCTTTCTTTTTTTCATTGAACTTAGATGATAGCACAGATTTACATGTTTGCCTTAACTTAGGGAGGCCTCCTTAATCATTGCCTTCTCACTTTGAGTTCATCTGTGGGTTGGGTGAGCTACATTTTTAATTTACTGCCATAGTCCATCAGGCACTGTGTACAGACTGCATATACACCATTAGTTGTCACTAGATGAGGGTCCTCATGAGTCATTTTGACAGCTGGCATGCACCATCATGGTAAAATAGGCCCTGTTCTGTCATTTCCTATGAGCAGTAGACAAGCTTTGCCTAGGAAGGGATAGCTTCCAAGATCTTGCAGATAGTTATGCATTAAGTAAATGTTTTAACTCTGAAAATGCTTTTATACTAATTGTGTACTAATACATTGAGTATTCATTAATTGACTTCTGTGTTTTTCTTACAGTTTTTGTCACTGGGCACACATTATGGCAAAGTTTATTTACTTGATGTCCAGGGAAACATCACTCAGAAGTTTGATGTAGTAAGTATGTGGTATAAAGTAATGTCTGTGCAAACTATTATGCTAAATATTTGTGATTTTAGCAATTGAATAGCATAAAAGGAAGATATTAATTAAATTGGGGTGCTAAGAGTATAAATCTAAAATTTCTAGTAGATTCTAGAAGTTTTAAAGATAGACTTATAGAGAAAGAGGTCTCTATAGATACATACTTAATATAGCCTGATGGTATCATGGGTATGTATGTATACTGGGCTTCTATAATATGTAAACTCCACATGATCTATTTGTATAAATCTGTTTAATTGCAGTGTTTTGGCTAGTCATAGTCATCCATTAAATCACATTAAAATCCTCTACATATTTTTAACTTAGATTGTAAAATGTTTAGATGAATCGTTATTAAAGAAATAGTAGTGCTTTTATTAGTGAATAATGGTGCTAATTTACATATTCTGGAGTTTGTGGGATTTGTAATGTGTGACCCCCTTATTTGATAACTGATACCAGTTGTGAACACATGTCTTGTCATCTCATTGAGTTACCAAATGTTACTAAAACTTGATTGATTGGCTTGGTGGGTCATCTTATCTGTTCTACATATATATAAAAGTAAAATGCCTTATGTGAATGTTTTGATCCTTTTTGATTATGATCTTAGTGTCATTGAAGATGAAAGAAATGTTAAATTTGAAGCTTGATTTTGATGTTTAAGGTATACCTTAAAAGTATCAGTAACTTCCTTTTTTTGTGTTATTACAAAGGTGTGAAATTTTGAAAAGATGTCTTGCGGAGGGCAGATATTACATGTCAAAGACAATATCGGCACTTGTTGAAAGACCCATCATAAAGTGCTGATATGGTTTATGAAGGATGCTGTAGTTTCTAGTGCTGACACATGGTTTATGAAAAGGCAAAGAATGCCAAGCCTTGGAGTAGTCCAAAAAAGGAAATGTGCCCTCGCCTCATGTCAGTCCATTGGGCAAATATAGGTTCATGTTTTCTCTTAGTCATCTTTCTGGCAAGAGGAATATACTTTGAAGCTCCCTCCTTGACCACCTCGGACCCTCGGCGTACATAGAGCTGAGCGTTTGTTGGTCTTTCCATTGCCATCCTTTAAAATGTAAACACATGGCTGGTGATGGGCCAGGGCTTTATGAGCTCTCCCGTGCTGTATGTGACCCATAAAGTCTCTTAAGTCTCTTTAAGTTGTGTTGTGTAGAGTTTGTGTGCTTGCTTGTGGAGATTCATACGCGGATTTCATTGCTGAAATGTGGTCCTTGTAAATCAGTATGTCAACCATATCTTCCATCCATTATTTTTCAGGAAATTAATGATATCTTCCATAAGTTAGTCCAAATCTCTGTTAGTTGTTGTTGTTTTTAAGTTCCGCTTATCTCCATCTTGGAAAACTAAACTTCTATACTTTGTTTTACCTGTCTTTGGTAAATGAGGCAGATGTTTTGATGCTATTTTCATTTTATTTATTTTCTCTAAGAATTTGAAAGTCTCCCTTACAGTGTTACTTATGTAAGGGTATGACTTCTTATGATCATTGTCAGATTTGGTGAATGACTTGTAAGTGTCAAGTTTCAGGTTTTATTATCTTTTGGAAAAAGTGTTAATTGCAGTTTCACATCTGTCGTGAGATTTTCTTTAATTCTTTTTCTATTTCTGATGTGGTTGATTTGCAGAGTTTTGTATGATTTTTCTTAAAAACAGAATCTTTCAATTTTCAAAACATTATTAGGACTTGAATTTGCTAATTTTTTTAAAATGTAATAACTGCCAGGTTTGGTTTTTATGGACTCATATGCATCCCAGGAAGGCCACAATTTTAGATTCCTCCAGCTTTAGCTCCCTGAGTACTGGGATTACAGGTAGGAGTCTACCATCCCCTGGCTGTGGTTGTCTTATTTAATCTAGAACTTTTCTCCTCAGTAGACAGACAGTAAAGAGAAACAGGATTTTAAACATTAAAGGATAATTTTGGCTCTAGTTTTCACCTTTACTTAAAAATAATGTAAACACATTAAGATCAGACAAAATAATAATAACATACCATATTTGAACATTTTTTAATTTTCCCAATAAATGCATTTTAACCCATTCATTGCATTTATAGTTTTGATTCCAGTAAAAGAATGAAGGAACAGTAGTTGTAACTTTCATTGATCAGTAAGTAGAGTTGTATTTGGCAGAGGATAGAAGAGTCAAGGAATTGCTCTTAAATAGGTTTCCAAGGTGATTCTGATGTTTGAGCTGGAATAGAGTCATTATACTAGAGGCTCTCTTTCTCTTAAATGTGTGATATAAAAGAAGAAAACTGAACAAATCATTCTGACTGTTGAAAAGATAATATTGCTTCTCCCTTTAATGTTTCAGGAGAAATGCTGTTTGCAAAATCTAGTAAAGCTGAGTGCATGTGCGCCCCTAACCTATTAGTTGCACTTTTAAGAAGTTCGGATTAAAGAAAAATACATGTAGTACCTATGTCCATAAGACTGTGAAGAAGAGGTCAATAATAGCTTAATTCATGATACTCTCCAAAGGAAAACAACCCAAATATCCATCAGTGTTAGAGATAGATATATACATTGTGATGTGTTTGAGCAATAAAAAGAACAGATTGTCATTACAGGCATAGAACAGTATAGATTCATGGACTTAGTGTTAAACCAAAGAAGCCAGACAACCAGTGTGTACTTGCTTGGTAACTTTTATGCAAGATCAAAAATTACAAAGTCAAACTATGATAATAGGGGTCCATAGCATTTTTCCTAGAATGAGACATAAAGAACTCTTCTGTAATTCTGAAAGAATTGTCTTGTGGTTTCCTGGGTGGTATGTATATGCATGTGTATGTGTGTGTGTGCATGTGTGTATTAGAATTATGTGAATTTCACTTCAGTAGCACACATACACAGAAAACTATACATGTTTGTGCATCCTTGAATGATCTTGAACAAAACTCAAATTTTTCTCTTCTGTTGAAGCGACCCTTTCTGTTACTCACTTAAGCACACTACACAGTTTCCTAGATTGGTAGCCAGTTCTGGGCTCTTTATGCAAACGGCTTGTGCTACTCTAGTTGTCCTGTGTTCTTCTGCGTGGATATGAAAATGTTGATAGAGAGGATTCTGCTGTTTGTTCACCACAGCTGTTTTCTTTATTAAGAGTTCCTGGTGTCTGCTGTAGTGATGACTTTCTTATGATGTTGATATTCAGATTTCAATGTGTTTTAAAAATATTTAGTGTATATATTAATTTAAATGCTGTAGCCACACATTGTTTTTTCCAGATTTTGTCTCAAAATTGTTTTATGTTGACTTAAACTTACATGGTAATATTTAATTTTACTTAAACTCACAAAGTAAAATGACAGTAAGCTTAGCTAGTCATGTACCATGGTTCAAACTGCTATGAAAATAATATGTATCAAGATATATTTTACAAAATAATGTTGTCTCAATTACTTAAATAAAGTATAACATATTACTTCAAAATTCCTAGAGATTTTCACTGACCTTTTAAATCCCTGCTTGATGTTTATTATTTAAAATACCATTATTATAGTAGTTATGTTGTCTTATATAACCTTCATTTTCCTTTTACATATTTCTTTAAAGTTTACAAAGTCAAGAGTACTTGCTTTGAAACAATGGTCATATTGTTATGCCATCTCTCTGTTGAGTGTTTCGGAGCATTGTGTCATATGGCTTGATTTTTTTTTTTTTTTCTTTTACATGTGTTAGTAGAAGAGCAAAGACTCCATTAAGCAAACTAAATTTCTGTTGTTTACCAAATTTTTGTGTGTTTTCCTTTCCCTACTAGAAGTAGAAAATGGCAGAATTTTATTGTGAGGTGTTACAGAATGGTTGTTAAATGAATCTTTTAAGAAAATGGATGATTACAAAAGAAAAAAGATAAGGAAAATGTAAATAAGAGCTTTGGTTATTTTATTTTGAAGATTGACAATTTTTTTAATGGATTAAGGATTCCTTTGGAGTTCCAAGTAGCTTTGTGCTGTATTTCTATTTCTGTTTTTCATTAATGATTAAATTAGCAGATTCTGATCCATAGTTTGGTACTGTTCATGATCATCTATGAACAAAATCCACCTTACTGTCAAAACTTAACTTGAAATGTTGTCATTTGCAATACAATGGCTGGAGATCATGTTACATGAAATAAGTCAAACTCAGGAAAACAAATATCCCATCGTTCCTCATATAGAAATAGATTTAAAGAGAAAATACCTGACATAAAAGCAGAAGGGAGTCTATTTGGGAACAGGAAAGCAGCCAGTGGGAAGGGGTAGGGGGCTAAGAGAGTGTAATGCTGGTGGTGATTGTGTGCAAAGTACGTGATATTGCAGTGAAACCCTACATTCTACACAATGAATACGTGCCAATAAGAAAATGCCTCTTATTCTCCATTCTTGCTTCCAGTGGGAACATGTTGTATAACTATTTCATATGAATTGAGATGGTCTCCCCTGGAGGGAAGACGAAAGCTCGTAAGACGTAGAAAGCTAAAGACACTTAGAAGGTTTGGACGCTCATGGAAGAGTTGGGAGATTCACAGAATATCTCCCCCAGGCTTAAAAACAGTAGTGACTTGCTGGGTAGCGGAGACTCCACAGTGAAGCTGCCTTAGAATTGTTCAGGGAGCCCCAGGGGTGCATCTTTGAGAGTCTCATCTTTGCTTGGATGGGTCTGTTAGTGATACTGTCTTTGAGGGACCCATTCTCTCATAAGTAACCCTTAGTTCTCTTACTGCAAATAATCTCAGTAGACTCACCAGCTGACCAAGTTCAAGTGGATCTGTTTCTTTGTCTGCCATTGTATCCTAACTGGAGTCAAGAGATGTTTGCTCACATCCTACTAGGAAAAAAATCACACAGCTGTACAAATTAAACTGTGGAACCCAGGCTAGTGGGGCTAAGTCAGAGATATTTTGACATCCTTCTTGAATAAGTCTCTTTCTTTACTGTCATCCTCCCTACTCTCCTAGCATTGTCACTGTGTCTCCACCCTTCCTGTGGTCCTCATTAATGCCCAGGATGAAGTTCTTACTAGTTAAGCATTCCACACCCTGGCCATGGCCAGGAATACCTTTCCAGTCTGAGTTCAAGCTGCTTCTCTGGGGTCATTTTAAGTTACTCAGTGTCTTCTGATATTGCTTGGTCATGCTTGTTCCTAAGCTTTTCATCACGTTTTCTTCCTAGAATGCCTTTCTTCTGTTAAGTCTTATTCTCTCTGTGAAGTCTTTCCCTTGGCTTGCTGTCATGGGGTTTTTCCTTCCTCTGAACACCAGCGTTGTTATCATTATCCTTGTAGCATGGTCCCTCATCCTGTTGGTGATAGTTTTGTGTTAAAATTTAAGGTCTTAGAGGACAGGAGCCAAGTTTCATGCCATTCTGCTCCATCTTTCCTCATTTTCTCCATTCTCTGAGGTTGTTTGGTATCCAGTAAGCATATATTCTTTGATAATACTTTTCAATGTATACCTATGAAACTATTAGTTTTCTGTCATTGTGTAACCTTTCAGAAGGACATTTGGCAATCAGATCTTTGCTCACTTGTGTATTATTCACCCTGAAGTTCCTTGCTGTGTTTATGATTAGGAATTTTTATACTGTCATCTGCTATGGACTGAACTGTGCCCGCCCTGCTAATCCATATGTTGATGCTCTAGCCTCCAGTGTGATGGTATTTAAGGGTGGAGATGTTGGAGAGTGTGATGGTTTGAATGAATATGTCCCCCATAGGGGCACACTTGGTCAATTAGCTGTGATGGTTTGGCGGGGGGGGGAGGGGTGCAGGGGGGTGTGAACCTTTAAGAGGTGTGACCATGTTAGAGAAAGCACATCACTGGAGGTGGGCTTTGAGAGTATATGGCCTCATCTTGCTTCCAGTCTCTTTCACCATTTCCTGTGCCCACTTGAAGATATGAGTGCTCATTTTTCTTCTCTGACAGCCTCCTGCCATGATGGGCACTTACCTGTCTAGAACCGTAAGCCAAATGAACTCTTCCTTTTGTAAGTTGCCTTGATCGTGGTGTTTTATCACAGCCACAGAAAAGTAAGTTACTACAGGACAGATGTGGTTTAGATGAGATCATGGTAGAGAAGATTAGAGGCACTGGAGAGGCCCCTGCTCTATAACTGTGAGAAACGTCAGCTATGTAAAAAGTGAGAAACCTCAGACTAGGTTGCCTCCAGCTGACTGACATGAAGTATGAATCTTAAATCCTGCTTTTAAAAGGCATGGTGGCATACACCTTTAATCCTTGTACTTGGGAGGCAGAAGCTGTGAGTTCAAGACCAGCCTGATCTTCATAGTGAGACCCTTTCTCAAGCAGCAACAATACCCCTTTTGGCAATTACTTGTCAAAGTTTTAATATAAATACGGATCTTTTCTAGTTGCTCTGGGGATTTCATAAACTCCTTTGATTTTAGATATTGAGACTGTTCCAAATAAAAGGTGCTAAGTAAGAGTGTTGGGGAATACTTAGCTTGAGCTGTTTTGCCTATGTGTAACGGGCCAGTTACTCAGTCAGCCTCCATACATGTCTAGATAGTCTTCTTTAGTGAATCCCTCATCTAAGCTTAAAAGCCTGTTTTAGTGATTGGTTCCTTGTCTGTGAATGATCACGATTTCATGGCTGTCCCTGGACTTTGGTTCTTATCCATCAGCAGACTGCACTTCTGATCTTGTCATCTTCTCTGCCATAGAAGAATTGATCTCTAATATAAACGAGCTCTTCTTTCATTCATATTGACATATAACTATTAATTTCTTTGTCTCAGGAGGGAAATACTCTCTTCCCTCCTTTTCTGTGCCAACATAATCCTAAAAGTTTCATGTTCCTTTAAGCTTCTCAAATTGAATTTTTAATGTTTACACAAAGTTCTTTATTCTTCACAGGGCTTCATTATCTTCTCTCAGTTACATTTGAGAGTAATGAGAGTACTTTTCTCATTACCTTTTCTTTAAGGCAGGTTTCTTTTCTTTGTTTTCTCTTTTAATGCTAAGCACATGGATTTGATAGAAGTGAGGAACTGATAAAGTTCGCTGAGCTAATATAGTCGTGTGCTACATGATGGTATTTCAGTGATAACTGATATATACTACAGTGGTCCCATAAGATTGTATTGCTTGAAGATTTGGTGCCACCTTAGTAAGCATACTGTTGGTGCAACCATAGAGTTCCCTAACAGCACCTTTCACAGTGTATCCCCATTGTTCAATGCTGTATGGCTTCAGTTAAAATCTGAAAAACTCCCTATATCATGACAGTTTCCCACATAGTCAGTTTTATACCTGTTTTCCTACATCAGGATTTCTGTGCATACACACCTTCATGATCCTCCAACTCTTTTGTGCTTATTCCCATTGTGATTGTTCATTGGAAGAATTTGGGGGAGTAGGTCCAAGAACCTGAGCTAGGTATCTTCAGGTAAGAAGTTGTGCTGCTTTGTGTAAAGCAGATAGTTCTCCTGCCTGAGGACTAAATTGAAGCAAATACTTTCTGTAGTGTGCTATTTTAGATGTGGCATCATTACTTGAGAAGCGGGGCAGATATCTTTTGATATCATCTAACTGGTACATTGTTGGCCCAAAGGTGCCAGTGCGTCTAATAGTTGTCTAATACTGATTGACAGCTCTCAGATCCTCTTGTGCTTAAAGAACCTGTTTTCTATATTTAGGTACAGTACTTTGAGTGATAAGAGATGTGTCAAATGAGTTGAGAATTGCTTAAGTGGGAATCATTCTAACTTTTGATAAATGATGCTAAAGAAACTTACATTTCCAATTTTCTGCATTAAAAATAATCTCAAGGTTTTGGATTAAGTATAAGTACCTTGATAACTTTGTGGCATCTATGCATCTGAGTGGCTAAGAAAACTAATTCATCACTAATGATGCTTTTCTCATTTAAAGTCTAAAGTACTTAATGTTATAATATCTGACCTGGACAAATATCTCTTGATCACCTAGATTTTAATATTTCTTCACTGAAGGAAATAACTTAGTATTCATTCAGCCTGTTTCAAAGTTAAGGTTGAAGCAGTTTCAGCGTTCTAAAACATCACTGTGACCTGGGTAGCAGCATGGAGCTTAGTTGTCTGGAACCTGCAGGTTTATTTTCCTCTGTTTTCAGGGTAACAGTCTACTGTTTTTTTTTCTTTGGGACTGAGACTCCTATTTCAGAGAAAGAGCTTAGAAGGATCAGGAGTTGGTGGAGACTCAGGAAGATCTACCACCTTTGCAAGAGGGAGATTGAGACCGTGGAAATTGAAAATGGAAGTTTTGAAAGACAAGTGTCTCATTTTCAGGTTATTGTAGTTTGGACTAGACAGAGGGATGGATTCTCCTATGAACCATGGAATCACCAAAGGATGAGAAGTATTTGCCATTTTATCTATGTAAACATTTTTTTTTTTATCCTCCTATAGCTGGAAAGTAGGAGGGTGGACAGGAAAGAATGGCTGCTGAGATGCAGTGAGACAGACCTATTTGACAGGGTTAGCCAGTAGACCAGCAGGAAGAGAGTGGAGTGTTCTCAAGAGACTGTCTTTGCACGGAGAATGACTTTGGAGTTGGAGTATTTGGGGAATTAAGTTAAAGCACGATAATTGTAGATTGGATGTCATGAACCAGAAGGCAGGGCTCTGCCTATGGATAAAGTGTATTTGTCTCCTCATATGGCTTAATAATATTTATACTTTGAATTTGTTTAGTTTAAAACAAACTTTAATATCTGGAAACCCTGATGGTATGTTTCAAAAATAATGATATATACTTCTTTCTGACTGAATAGATTTTCCTTTAATAACCTCCTTTGTAAATTATTTCTTTAACAATAATTCTGAGTTATATTTTATTTAATTGAATTGTGGTATATTAACTAGAACAGGTATACAGTTTCCTCTTTCCCCTTAGCACATGAATTCTCTCATAGTCTTACCACTTGCTTGTTCAGTCCTTATTTTATATTTGTTAATAAGAAGGCATCATTACTTCCAGGAGCACAATTAAATTTTAACACTTTGGCTTTTTGCTTACTTGAAAGGAAGAAAAAGAATACTAGAGCTAGGCAACATAGTATAACATGTATAATGGCCACGATTACAAAGTCACCATGCTGAGTGTTAGTGTGGAAGAGCTGCAGTCCACTCTTGCTCCCTTTCAGTGGTAGGGATGAAAGCCAGGGCTTGCTAGGCAAGCACTCTACCTCTGAGCTATAGCTCCAGATAGAACTGGAACTCTCTAGAACTGATGTTGGATATGTAAAAATATAACCACTTTGGAAAGCATTGGATAAATTTTTAACAAATCACAGTATGCTTCAGCTTTTCCAAACTTGGGAGATGGAAACGTGCTTTTAGAAGGATTTGTGCATTAACATTCATAATGGTCTCAAACTGCTGTAACCCTTGTGTCTAACCACAGGTGAATGGGTAAACCAAATGCAATATATTTGTATGATGGCAAATCTCACTGACATAAAGGGGAGAACTGGTAATGCATACAACAACATGGATGACTTTCAACCCTATCATGATAAGTGAAAGAAGCCAAACTCGTAAATCTACATGTTATATAAACTGCACTTACAACCAGGTGTGGAGGTAGGAGCCTTTAATCTCAGCAGTCAGGAGGCCAAAGGCAGGCAGATCTCTGAGAAACTGAGGCCAGCCTGGTCTACATAATGAGTTTCAGGCCAGCTGGGGCTACAAGGGAGACCCTGTCTCAATACTCCTCCAAATAATAGTAAATTAACACTTAACAAAATTGAGAAAATGTGCAAATAAGTCTATAGTGATAGAAAGCAGACCAGTGGTGGCCTGAAGTTTCTTCTCGTAAGAGGTTTAAGAATTAAATATGAAGTAGTCTAAAAATGTTTTCCTTATGGAAAAAAAATTAATATATTAGGATGCTTTTGAGGGATAAGTAACAGAAATGTGTGTCCCACCTGAGTCATAAAGAAAATCACACAGAAAAATGGTGGGTTTGTTTTGTTTGGAGTTGTGCAGGAACCAAATTATGATGCTAAATCCTGGAATAAAACTAGGATAAATATCCCTGGTAACTGGTGGATCCTGTGCAGTAAAGGCCAGGTGCTATTAGGATTCTATTTGTCAGGCATGCTGTTATGTCCCAACAGCACTGTTCTACTGTCCCTCAATACATCTGATCACCAGCATTGCCATTGTTATAGAAAAATGCATTATCATTCAGATTTTTACAAAATGGGAAATATATTGATTTAGTTTGTATTTTTTCTGGTTCATGGCGAGGCTGTTTGCTTTTGAGAGTTGTTCATGTATTTTGTCTGTGTTTGGGAAAAGTTCTAAGTTGATTTGTAATTAAAAATTTCATTGTTTATAGTCAGAAATAAGAACAGTAAAAGAGTAATTATTGTATAGGGTTGTCATATAACAACTCAGAACTGTCACTTGCAAGTCAAATTTAATGGTTTCCAGCTTCAAATACAATTGACTTCTAGGGAAATGTCTACTTTTATACCATGTTATTATTTTAAATATGAACTTTATTCTCATTTATATATTTGTGTTTATTCATTAAGTTTTAAAATACTTATAATAGGGTCTTTTATTCTTTAAATTAAAAAAAGAAGACATTTGTGCCAAGTTTTTCTAGCATATATTGTTTATGTTAAAATGTGACCTTTATAATAGACTCATACACATAAGAGAAGACCCAAACAAACCAGAATGCAGATGGATAACTGAAAGGTAGTTTTCAACCCCAAGTGCCTGGGAGCACATGAAAAGATGCTTGGTGCCTGTGGTAGTGACAGTCATCTAGGAAACATGAGACAGAACAACAGTAAGATACTGTTTATCCTTGTCAGTTTGGCAATTCATTTCAGTCTCATCAGTAATAGCCAGTGCTAGGTTATACTCTGAGTGTAGAAGGCATAGAATCTGAACACGGGTGTTATTTGAAGACCGGGAAGATAATTTGACTTCGATTCCCAGCAGCCCACTGGGGTACTCACAACAGTCTGTAGCTCCAGCACCAGAGGATCTGATACCTGCTTCTGGCCTTTGGGTACTTACACACATGGTACATACACACACAGAAACGAGAGAGAGAGAGAGAGAGAGAGAGAGAGAGAGAGAGAGAGAGAGAGAGAGAAACTTTTAAAGCAGGGAGTAGTGGTACACACTTTTGGTCCCAGCACTTGGGAGGCAGAGGCAGGCAGATCTCATTGAGTTCCAGGCCAGCTGGGGCTACAAGGAGACCCCGTCTCCAAAATGAAAACAAAACAAAACAAAAAAAAAACAACAACAAAAAAGTATTTTTAAAAAGTGACAGAAATCTAGCCTTGTGCCTTTATCTTTAAATTTCCCAATTATGGCCTTGCCAATTCACAGATTTTTACTGGAGTTAACATTTATCAGTCATCTCGTTTATAGTTTTGTTTTTTATGTATCTTGTGGGTGAAAATTGTTTGTGATTATTATTTTCTGTATTTTCTTGTAAAAGTTTTCAGGTTTTGCTTTTCATAAAGTTTCATTTTTGTCAAGAGAAATATTTTCCAGGTGTATGAAAAGAAGACATTTTTCCTTAGTGTTAGGACAAAAACCAAAGTTCCCGCATGCCAGGAAAATATTGCAGTAATTGTCCCTTACCCTTGGGATGTGTTCCAAAACCTCTATTGGATGTTTTGAAACTGTAGGAAGTGCTGAACCCTATGCACCCTATATAGAGTATACTTTCTCCTGTAGATATATACCTATGCTGTTACTTAATTTATAGATTAGACACAGATATTAATAATTGTAAAATTGAATGTTTATCCATATACTGTGATAAAATTGCCTGCATCATTCTTCTTTTGTTTTGGGGATATTATTTAGTAAAATAAGGGTTGAACAGGAACTGTGGTTGAAAACCAAGGTACCTTTGATTTATAACCAAGAGAAGTACCGAGTAATTAATGGGCTGGTAGTGTATACAGTGTGGACACATTGGACAAATGAATGATTCACATCCTGGGAAGAACAGAATGGACGGACTGAGAACTATTCAGAACACCATGCAGTTAATGATTATTTATGGAATATTCCACTGTATATTTCCAGACCGCAGTTGTTTACATGTAACTATAACCTCGGCAAGCAAGGCTATAGTTGAGGGGGGAGTCATACACCAGAGTGTGCTGATTTTTTATTTTATGGTCTTGACTCATTTGTGTGAGTAACCAGCGCCCACTGTGGCAGAATGGATGGAAAACTGAAAGAAGTGATGGAATGGCTGGAAGTGTTCTGCCCAGGGGGCAGAAAGATGGTCAGCAGGATTGTAGGGGGCGTGGGTATAGATTTGAGCTAGGGTTTGATGCTGTAGCACTAGATACAGGAGCCTTGGTCAGATTCCTGCCTTCCAGCCCTGTCACATGGTCAAAGGCTGCTGAACTCTTGTGCATGTTTTCACTTTGTTCATAAAACTGTGTCCCAACCACACCTCAGATTTATATGAGAATTTGGGGGATAATTTGAGCTAATACATATAATATATGTAGTGTTAAGACTTGATAAATGATAACTGTTATCAGAAGGTGGATTATTCTTTAAAGTAACCCCAGTCAGCTGGACTGTATGATAGGTACAGATGCCTGTGCTGTGAATGACTGTTGGGACTGAAGGAACCGCACTGTGGGTTCTGCACTGGATTCTGCCTCCTAAGTCTAGCAGTGCTGCACCAGCTGTGGTCTGTCGAGCGACTTGTCATTAGACAGCAAATCCTCTTTGTTCCTCGTATCCAGTGGGTCTACAAGGCAAAGTCTCTCAAGTCTCTCACTTGCCAAAAAACAAAACTAAATAAGAATCACTTTCTCACTTGCCTACTGGCAAAGAATAATCTTTTCTAGTCCCCGATAATGTCATGTCTTCAGAAGTCCTGTTTTCTTCTACTCCTCCGTATTTGCTGCCAGCTGTGATATTATCTGTCATCTGCCTCCAGTGTTCTCTGACTATTCTGATCTCCTTTGAGCATACTCTCTTCTTTGGGTCTTTATGTCGTTAGCACCCTTGTTCAAGTCTTTATTGCATCTCACCTGGGTTATTGCACTAAAGCCTATCTGATCTTCCCGTATCATGTCCCTGAAAATCCGTCCTTCACATGGCTGCCCATGTAATTGTCCCAGAGTGATTCTGGGCTTTTATTTCTCTCTTTATCAAAGACAAGCAAATACCTCCCAGATTCCTGTGAAGTTGACTTGTCCTTCTTGGCAGTGTGCAGGATTCTAGTCAGTCTTCATAGGGCTCTCTCCCTTGCAGCTCAGTATCTTATATTTTTGTCCTTTGGAGGTGGGTGGAGTGTGCTTTCCTGTGTCTGCCTGTAGAACAGTGTCTCACCTTCCCTGTAACCTTGTTCTTGGTGGCTCCAGATGGAAAAGTGTATGTTTGGTATTTATTTAATAATTATTTCTTATTCTTTTAACAAATAGTTTTAAGGATTTGCTAAGGATACGATGATACCACCATAGCCCCTATTCTGGGTCAGGCCATTTTTGAAGCAGGTGATATAATGATCTGGATTGTGATGTGTTAAATTACATAGACACCCAAAGTGCTGTGATCACAGACTGCACATGAGCACCTCAAAGGCAGGCCTTGTTTATCCCCCTTTTTTTTTTTTCATTAAATGCTGTTCTTGTCATGTACTGTATTTGGTATTATTGGTTTTTGGATTGGGTTTTGTCGAACCTGATTGTTAATGAGTTTGTCTCCTTCTTTACTCACTTGCACCAGTCCCACAGTTTGGTGTCAGCCTTCCTTTTTCTGTTATTCTGTCCTTTGTCTCTGGTGGCTAGATGTATGAGCAAGGAAAGTATTTTCTTAATTAAAAAATAATTTTCATCATACTTTACACATGTCACCATTTTGAAATGGCAAGTAGTATTTCATTTGAAGTTAGGTTTATGCCAAATAGATGTTTATCCTGTTAGCAATGGCAGTCCAGTCATATGGATTGCTTTGCATTCACCTCAGGACCAAGGCAGTATCTTCTTTGTGCCCATTGTGAATGCTGGAAAGAAAAGATTTATTGGCTTCTTATCCTGCTGTTCTGACCGACTTTGACTTCTACGGAGGTCCTACTAGTTTTCCACCCTATCTTCCAAATTTAGTGTTGTAGATAACCATTCAAGGTGCCATGGTAAGACCAGAATGCAACTTGTTCAAGTTCAAATTTAACATTTTCTCAGTAGCCAATAGAATGTGGGCACTATAAGCTCTGAGTGAGATAGCTCAAGTTGAGATTTGTTGTTCATCTGTCTCATTGCAGAGCACAACTACATGGCATGTCATGACCTGGAACAGGGCCTGTTTCAAGGTTGACCAGCATTTCAGAGACTGCTAAGTTTAAGTGAGGGCAAAACCTACATTTGCTTTGCTTGCCGCTGTGCATCTGTATCCAACACAGTCCCTGGCATTCCAATACACGAGGAAATATACAGGGAAAGTCTTTTTTTACTTAATCAATGCCCAACAAGCATCTGCCGAGTGTTCATGGTTACTGTCTGGTGTTGTATGCTTGCCAGCCTCCTGCCGTTGTCCACGGGGATGCAGCAGGCACAGGCATGACATGAAGTTTAGCAGGAAGAAAACTGCTCTAGGATTCAGCAGTATACTACTTTCTTAGGGGCAATCCCTTCTAAATCCTCCTTGTTCTTTTAAAGGTTGTTAGGATTAGACAGCGAACATCCATCTAATAAGTCTTCTGCAAGCGGAAAGGCCACTCTGTGCCCCCAGCTTTGCTGAGGGCTGTAGTGTCCTAGCAGTATGCAGCAGTGAGACTAGTGTCTGAGCCTTTTACTAGTCAGACACACTCCCAAGGTTCTTGGTCTTGGGTACCTGGTAGAGGTAGAAGCCTAGGTTTTAGGAACTAAAGTGAATTGCAGTTGATGGTAGCCCAAACAGCACCTGTGTCTAGCCCCGTATGCTCCCTATAGGGGAGGTGATTAAAAACTCCCGATTTAAGGATATTTTTTAATTTAAGAAAAACAGTATTTGAGGTATTTTAGTGATTAGCAAAAATTGGTTTTAAGTATTCTCATAAATGCAGGAAATTTAAGGTATGTAGTTGCTTAAAGTAGCTGCGAAGTCTGGGGATACAGTCAGTGGTAGAGTGCTTGCTTAGCAGCTGCAAAGCCCAGGATTTGACCCCAAACAAGTCAGCAATGCAGTAACAAATGAAAGGGCAAAGTGATTTTTCTTTTAAGTAAGATACTGTTTCTTAAAACTTCTTTCCAGTCTTCTCATCATTCTCAGACAAGTTTAGGTTTTTTTTGTTGTTGTTTGTTTGTTTGTTTGTTTGTTTTTTAGTTATTTCTAAGACATTTTATTTTCTAATAAGATGATTTGATTTTTAGGTCATGAGAATGGTTATTACACTTATATGACCAATTAGTCGTACTAGATGGAGGTCTAGAATCTGAGATGGCCCAGTGGGTGCTGCACAAATATAAGGACTTGAGTTTGGATCCTAGCACCCATAGAAAAGCTGGGTGTGGCAGGGTATGCCTTTAACTCTCCAGCTCTGGCAAGAACGTGGAGGCACAAGATCCTCTGAGCTTCCTCTCTAGCTAGTGTAGCTGAAACTGCAAGCTCTAGGTGTAGAGTAGACTCTGTCTCAAACAAATAAGGTGGGAGAGTGATAGACACAGACACTCAGTGTCAACCTATGCCCTCGACATGCATAAGCACATGCATAGCAAACACACCCCCCCCACAACATTCAGAAGTACACAAAGAAGGAAAAATATGAACCAAATTAATTTTGCTTTTTCATTTATTAAACATTATTAATGAAGACAGCAGAAGGTATTTAGTATATAACCAGTGTACTTTGTGCACTTAATGTGCTTTTTTTATTATTGACATTAATTTTCCGTTACTGGCGATAGCTCTGATAACCCTTAAAGCTTAGGAATCACTGGAAGGCACTGCCTGCAGGTCAGTGGGTTGTGTTGTTTCAGAGCTTCTCTGGCACTGCTGCCTCTGGAAAGAATCGCTTCCTATTAGCATGGCAGTGTTGATGTGCTTAGTTTTTCACTTCTGTATAACTTTGGGTTTGTCTGGAAACTAGCCTGGACGGATAAGTGGAGCCAGACTCACTCAGTAGGGTGACCATGTATTTAGTCATTCAAAATGAGATCTGTAGTTAGAAAGGATAAGTGTTAATTTTATGCAGAGGCTGGGGGTACAGCTTAGTGGTAGAGCACATGGGTAGCATGCAAAAGGCTCTAGGTTCAAACCTAGCATAAAAAAAGAAGAAAAAGAAAATTATTCCTAGGTAGCAGTCATGAACAGATACTACCAGGGCTAAAAGAGATGTGTGGTCACACCGCTTGAAAGCCCCATTAAAGAGTTTTTATTTGCACTGAAATAAGGTAACAAAATTTCTTATTTGCTTCCAAAAGATGACTTTGGGGTTAGATGTGTGCAGCATGAGGTAATTTGAGATGAAGAGGAAAAAAGATGTGTTGGGAGACACATGCATGGAGCTTGTTTGGGAAAGTGCTGGGAATTATGAGACCTTCTACACTGTAGGGGCGAATAGGGACGGGGTAGAGTGGAGAGCCAGGAGAGGGAGGACGAGAGGATTGAGGGCCTTGGCTTGTGTGAGGCAGAATTGGCCAGGGGTTTCTGCATGAATAGAGAGGGTCATTCAGTGAACCTGAGCATGCAGAGAAGGTTCAGATTCCAAAGTGACTGGTAGACATAGAGCTAGAGAGCTGTGTGTGAGAGTTCAGCTCTGTGATAAGGCCTGAGCTGGAGTGAAGTAAATTTTGATGACTGAATACAAGACAGGCTGAGGTGTCACAGCCTAGAAAGGTGGCAGAGAAGTTGTAACTCAATAGCAGTAAGGAAAAGAGTAGAAATAGGAATAATGAAAGGAAACCAGTGAAGGACAGTTTCAAATGCTGGAGGGCCGCAAGGGCTGATGGCCTCTGTGGCTTTAATGGAGGAAGGTGTTGGGACATTCCCATGTTGGCCTTATTCAGGCAGAAGACCACTTGCATGGCTGATTAACTTAAGGAATAAAAGGAATGAGACTGTCATTATTTTGTATACATTGGAAGATTGGTTCCTTGAGTTGTTGATGACTTTTAAAATCTTCATGAATTTAACAGTTATAACAGTCATCATTTAATATTAGTTTGAAGTCAGAGTAGGAATAAGGGAATTTTTTTAGTCTTTCTCTAGTATTTGTTACACATGCTTGAGATTGTAGCTACCCTCCCCCATTTTGCATAACAAGAAGCATGTGTGCTATTATCATTAAGTAATGTTCTCCCAAACAGTACTGAGTGGGTTGGTGTTTTCATAACCTATTGGAAGGGGTGGAACTGGCATGATTAAAAATGATGTATTTGTGCTTTATCCACAGGACCATAAATGACAGAAAAGCTCTTTTTTGTTTGCTTATTCTTTTCTTCAGCAGTCTTTATATTGCTTGTTGTCACAAGTTCAAACGTAGAGAACGTGATTGTCGCTACTGAGGGAAGAGTAAGTTGGAAGGAAGCTGAGGTGAGCAAGGGATTTGTTACAGAGCAGTCAGTGAGCTGCCGTTCCTTACTGCTTCAGCCTCTGAAGCAACCCTGGGTAGAGAGCAGCCAGCACTGGAGACATAGACAGCAGCCACCTGCACAGGCACAAATTAGTGACTAGGGGACAACAGGCTGAAGTGCGGTGAGTAGGCAGCTCTCTTGAAGGACGAGCAGGAGGCCTCATATCTTCTCTTTTGCTTTTATTTAGCTTACATTTTGAGACTTCTGGGAAATGGTCACAAAATTTTCTTCACGTCAAGATTGTTTGTTAAGTATTTCTCATTTTGAATCAAGGAAGGGTTTAAAGCTAGAGATGAAATCTTATGGCAGCTGAGAAGGACAGAGATTTTGTTAAAGAGTGGGCCCTACTTTAAGTAAGTCAATGAGAAAATGAGTGTTTGTTTTGTGTGTTTGTACAACACCTATGATCAGGTGTGTTTCCTAGGCTTGTTAAGTCGGGATAGACAGCTTGTCTTCTACCAGGGTGCATCATCAGTGAAGGGTAAAATAGGCAGGAAAATGAGCTTTTCCCGGGTATGAAGGACAGACACTTGCTTTTCACACATGGATATAAGTGTGACCTGCTTGTTCACTGTGACTAAACAGCATGAAGCTGCTTCCGCAACTGTGTGGGTGCTGGGGGTGCTAACTAGTACATCTCTGAGAGCAGGAAAATGGAATTCTGGCTTCCTTTTCCTATTCATTCCATTCAGTGTCCACGGGGATGCAGCATTTGTGAAGGAATCAATTATCCATTTGTTAGTCAGAGGAGACTTACAAATTATACATTAGCACATTGATTTCTTAGGTTCACTGTTGGGGGACGGACAGCTTAAGGTGGGATGATGAGGAGTGTCAGGGGAATGGAAGTTGCCACAAAGCCACCATTAAAAGCAGCTTTTGAAATGACCATGAATTTATTCCTAATTGAGGAACTCGCATAATCCATACTAAGTGTATTTATTTCAAGCATTTTACGTTGAGTAATTGATTATCACATGAGGTGTACATGTTGGTGATTTTGCCTTTTCTTTAAATTTAAGAACTTGAGACCACATGGAGTGAACTTAGATTCAGAAGGTCTGTGCTGGTCCTCACCCCCTCCTGCTTACTCGGACTTCTTTTTTTTTTTATTCCATTAAGGAAACATTTTTGTATGTTCTCTAGTGTCAGCTGGACATTATTGATTTTTGAACAAACTCACTTATATTGTCCAGAATTCCAAACATGTCTCCATTAGGAATAAAATTGTAGCTAATGGAAAATACAGCTGAGGCCATTTCTCTCTCATCTGGTTTTCTTTGCTGCCTTTTCCTTTTCCACATCTGTTTCACTATCCCATCTTTGTAAATATACATCCAGAATTGTGTCTTTAGATGTGTCACTTTCTGTTCCTTAGCTCTTACAGTAAAAGGCATAGAATTATACAGTGTTGAAGAAGTACAGGATCTCTCACGTCCAGGTCTTTCTTCAAGTTTGTTGGCATCCCACAGCCTTTGGTTGTCCTCTGTGGCCAGTATGTGGTGATGGCACGAGCACCTCAGGCATTATTCCTCTGTGTGAGGAGTGACTGTGGGTATCAGGGCAAGAGCTGCTGCCCCTGACAGACATTTGCAATCCTCTTACAGTCTTGCTTGTTATTAAGAGTTAAAGTATTGTTATACCAGTGGTGATGGTATTCAGTGATTACCCAAAACAAAGATATACATCATAGTTTCTCCCCTGGGATGACATTGATAAAAATTAATGATTATTCTGCTTAACCAGGTTTTAAAAAATGTTTCTTTTGATGACAAGCATAGCAGCTATTTGTAGAAAACAAGAAACAGAGGTGAAACCTTATAATACCCCCTTTTGTGTGTATGTGTGCTATGTGTGCACATATATATGCATGATTGCTTGTATGTGGATGCATGAGTGTGCCCACCTGTGCATGTGCACAAGGAGGCCCAAGGTTGACATCATTACTCGTGTTTGTTGCTCTCACTCATTCTGGCAAGGTCTCTCAATTGAATCCATATACTGCCAGTCTAACCAGTCAGTGTGCTCCAATGTGGTGCCTCTGCCTTCCTGAAACTGGAAATTACAGATGGGCCACCCAGCATTTCCATGGGTTCTGGGCATCTAAACTCCAGTCATCACATGTGTGCAGTGAATGCTTTATCTACTGAGTCATCTCTCCAGCCCTTACACTTCAGAATATCTTTAAAAAAAAACAGATATATCAGTGATCATATTTTGGAATATCTATTTCTAATCATATACACATACTTAAAGATGAGGACATGTTTTTAAATACTGGCTCATATTTACCTAGAGCGTGCCAAACATTGAAATTTGAGAACACATTTCTCCAGAAGTCCACATCTGCTTGAAATTTCTTTTGATGATTAGGGAAGGGATTCACCAAAGTCATGGAAAGCTAGTATATTCAGTGTATTGTTTTATTGCAGGGTGTGATAGTTAGTGTTAAATACTAACTTGGCAGAATCAAGAATCATCTGGGAAATGGTCTCTTGGTGTGCCTGTGGGAGATTATGTTGACTGTGATAATTAAGGTTAGAAGACCCGCCCACTGTGGGTGGCTCCATTCCCTTGCAAGAAGAGAAAGATTAGTGAGCAGCAAACATGCATTCATTGCTCTCTTCTGACTGTGCATTGTATGACCAGCTGCTTCATGCTCCAGTTGCTGTGTCTTCACAGCCATGATTGGCTGTTCATTCTGCCTTGAACTAAAATAAACCCTTTATCTCCTAAGTTGCTTTTGTCCTAATGCTTTATCCCAGCAATGAGAAAAGAAACTAAGAAATGGAAATAATACAGCCAAAAATCAGCCAAAAACTTAGACTGCAGCCTGGGATGGTTCTGGATGAGGAGCTTGCATTGTCCTCAGGTTATGTTACCCTCCTGGCCTAGATGTGAGCCAGCCAGAGGTACTCACCAGAGCCTTGCTGCGTAGACTTTCTGAGCTCAGCTTCCAGGTTGATGGGTGTCATTGAGTCCCACAGCTCCCTCTTGTTGGATGTATTAGTACCCTTGATACCAGGTGAGGCTGGCCCCTGCCTGTACCCATGGCATCCTTATCAACATGACACACATTGCTTCCTAGAAGGCAGGACAAATGCCAGGTACCTTTTGGATAAAGCCAAATATTTTGCCACATGATGCTTTAAAATATTTTTGTTTTATCACTTAGATTACTTTTTTCTAGAAATTTAAATAATTTCCATTTCTTAATGTCTTGCAAGATAAAACTGCTGTGAAAATCACTTTTTCTTGATTCAAGTAGGAATATATATTTTAAATAATTTCAGTGCATATTCTTAAGTACCTGTCAGAAAGTTTCCCCTGATTTGGACTGCCGTATTTATATTTCCTTGCTCCTCTGGGAACTTAAAACTCATTGCTCCTTTATAGGTAAAATATGTCATTGTCTTAGTTCTCAAGGGTGTATTCATTATTAGCGAGGTTCACATTCCTTAGCCTTCAGTTTGCACTGTTTCCTTTGTGAATTGACTGTTTATTTGGTGTGATTTCAGTGAGTCAAAATTTCAAATTCATTCAAAAACAGTTCTAAAGAAAATATTGATACACAGTAAGCTGCAAATCTATTTTCAGTTTATATAATGAAGGTATATATTCTTAATCTAGAATAGTCTTTTGAATCAGTTTTACAGTTTTGACATCATATTGGGAAACAGTTTCTGCCTCTAGATTCATACTTACAAAGTTTAAGATTATAGTTTTTATTGATTGATCAACTCACTCTTTTCTCTAATTTTATTTTAAGTAAATGGCATTTTAAGAAATGTCACCTATTTGAATTCTCATATTAATACATGTACTAAATACTTTACTTTCTAAATGAGTCATTTTCTCATTGATTGTCAATGAAACCTAATTCAACTGTAATTTATAATTTAAAAGTAATCAGTAAGAAGTTAAATGAACACCACCTAATCCCTGGGTATAACAGGGAAAAGAATATGAGTAATAGAACGAGCAATATAGCAGAAGAATAAAAATAAGACTGGAAAACATAATTCTAGAACATGAAGAAATCATGTGGAACCCAATTTGTGAGTTCCAGGCCAGACTGTACTATATAAGGAGAGCCTGTCTCAAAGAAACAAGGACTGGGGTGTGACTCTGTGGTAGAATGCATGCTGAGGCCCTGGTTCTAATCTTCAGCACCATCACCCTCCTTCCCCCAAAAGGAGAAATAAACCTCAGCATTAAACATATACATCAAAATGATGTAGACAAAAATACAGTATAAAAGCCAGGCCCACATTCAGTATGCTGATAGTAGAAATGTAATAAAACAGTAGAGGTTAAGACAAAAGTGTCTACTCACAGAGGAACATCAGTTTGATTGCCTTTACAAGTTAATGGAAGCTATCACACTTATTCCTTTTGGATTACCAAATTGTAAGACATTTGATATAATTGTAAACCAAATTTTTTTTTTACTTCAAGGAGAAATGGACAAAACTACAGTTGGGAAAACTTGAAAACGTTTTTAGTCAGTGTGGTATATGGATAAGCAGTAAGTAGCTTTATATTGAGGCATTAACTGTTATAGCTATCATGATTAAAAATATACTTCTAAATTTTGATTAATTATTTTCCCCCACACTGTGACAATGTTCCTAACAGGGGCAATTTAATGGAGGACTGTGAACGTGGCTCCCTGTGCAGAGGGGACAGTCTGTCATGCAGAGAAGGTACAGAGAGGGAACAGCTTGCTACCTGGCCATGGGAGCTGGTGAGGCAGCTGCCTGTTATGTGGAGTTGGTCAGGAAACAGAGAAGGCTCAGTTAGGAAGCGGACCCAGGCCATAAGCCTCAAGCCCACCTCCATGGCCTGTGCCTGCCAGCCTAGTCTCATGTCCAAAAGTTTCTGCAGCTCCCCCAAACAGTGGTACCAGGAGCCTGTGGGGAGCTTTCCAGCTATAACAACCCTAAAATAGAGATTATGAATTTCTTTTAAAATGTGGTATCCTAGGTTGCACAGAGAATCCATATATACATGAAAACCACATTATCTAAACAAAACGTCATCACACTGAATTTACTGTTAGGGAAGTCTTCTATTATTCTCTTCTTTCCACATTTTGTGTCTGGGGTCAGGTGTATAAATATATAAAACGGAAAGTTCAAGAAGCAGTTCAGAAAATGTAAATTGTGCACCCAATCTGAGGAGTGTGTTGAAATCTTGCATTCTCTCCTGGAATACAGATCATTCTTTTATGATATGCTTGCATTTTATATGACATGCCTGTTAGTCACGTGGCAGCCATTTTGACTGTCAGATGACTGCTGCAGGCTCAGTACTTCATGTTAGCAGACTCAGGTGTCTACTGGGCATTTGAAGAGCTCTGTCAGTGGATAAGGGGAGCACTGCAGCATCATTGCCATATCTGGAGCCAAAACAAAATGAAATATGACTTTCTTCAAAAAGGGAGTAATTATTATGGTTACACTTTTTCTGGTTTTTGGGTTGTGGCCAATGCTGAATGTAAAATACTTTTTATAATTACTGAGCAGTGTAGTAATGTGTCAGGAAACTAGAGTAAGATGATCAATTTAAGGCATAAAGCAAAAATTAAGAAACTAATAAAATACAAAACATTCAAAATTCACAGCAAATTGGTAGACATGTTGTATGAATTTCCCTGGGGCATTAATAATAGACCAAAGAAACAATTTCACTCCAGTCTATCTTGGTGAACCAATGAATTTATTGGGATTACTTAACAGAGAGTGGGTGAATCAGAAGTAGCTACATCTGGGAGAAGCTGGTGCCTCTATGGGTCAGGACTCACAAAGGCTGCATCCCTGGACCTCCCTGCCCCTCTTGCAGGCAGTCAACCTGTAGAGAAGGGCCTGTGAGTGTTGTAACTTGTTGAGGTTTCTGAGCCTGGAAATGTTTATTAGCTTCTTTAGCCTTATGAGTCTCCTTCCAGGAGGAAAGGTTTGAATTCAAAGAGCAATACAACAGAAGTATTGTGTCTATAAAAATGTCTGTATGACTTACAAACATCTAACATTGATAACCAAAGAAAAACTGACAATTAAGTGTTTATATAAATGTGATACTGCTGTGTATGTGTTTTCATATTTGCAAATATATTTGGAGGGATTAAGCATGTAATTCAGTGGTATTAAACACCAAAAATTCAAAGCTATATTTTCTTGGAAAATATAAATACTTGGGAATAGAATTAGAATATATGAGTAGCCTGACAGTTATAGTGCGAGTGTTGACAAAATTTTTAAAAAAGAAGAAAAAGGAAAAACCAAACCTTTGAAAGAACCCATTAAGGATATTGATCTCAGGTATTTATTTTATGAAATGTAACCTTTAAAATATGGGGAACAGTGTATGACAGTTATGTATGAAGATGCCATGAAGAAACCCTAAAACTTAACAATAAAAAGAAAAGTATGAAATTACGCAGTAAAACAAACAGTCAAAAAGCAAACACATGTTCCCAGTCTTTAAGAAACAGATTATGTGACACTTCCTCACAAGTTTCTTTTTCACTTAGAAGTAATCACTCTCTGTACTTTATAGTATAAAATTTTAGCTTTTGGCTGTCATGCCCCTCTGTAATATAATTTTAACTCATTTTTGTATATTGTAAGTGAGGTTGAATATGAATGTTGGAGGTGAAGAAGGAATACTTGCTTGTCATGGCTTCTCCTAGAATAAATACAAATGTGAGACCTCTAAGAGGAAAAGCATGAGGCTTTTTCAGAGACATCTAAAGCTACCTACATAAGTAGAAAACACTGATGGAGAGATGCCTCACATGGAGAGATGCCTCACATGGAGATATGCTTCCTGTAGAGACATGCTTCATATGGAGAAATGCATCATGTTTTTGGATTAGGAGAATCGCTATCATAAAGATAATAAAAAGAGTCTTAATATTTTACCACTAATTGCAGCTGTAGGTAAATGTATTTGCTAGCCATAGGTAAGTACTCTAAATAAGACATGGAAGTTTTCTCTGACCTAAAGCTTTTTATTATGAGTGAATGTTGTTTCATTAAAAACTTTAACAGTTGAGATGGTTATATTTAGTCATATCCCCATATTAAACCAGACTCACGCTTCTGGAATACCCTTGACTTTAATGGGTCTGCTGGCTTTGTTAGTTGTTTCTTGAGGGTTTTCTATGTGTGTCTTTGTGTCTTATAACATTCTCACTGGTTTGTTAATATGGAATTGTAAAGCCTAGAAAAGTAAGTTGGGAGGCATTTCTTCCATATCCTGTTCTTTGAAAGAATTTGTATGATTATTATTTTTTATTCTTTGAGCTGTTGTGATGTAAATACTTTTATGAATTGGTTTGGCAGCTAATAAGTGAGTGAAACATTGTAAGAAAAATGGGGTTAAGTGCTGAAGAGAGAGAAAATGCATGGAAAAAGGCAGAGTAAATGTTTGAGAAGAGCCAAAGAAAATGTGAAAAGTTGTGACTGGGCTCTTTTCCCACATACCAGGCATTGCATATTATATAGATTCTCTAATTAAATCAACACAGAACTGATAAAAGAATGGCTAAAGAGACAGTGTTTGAAAACTCAGAAAGTTATCTCTGTGCATTATTGTATGATAAACACTTCCCTCCAGGAGTAGAAGGGTGCAGTCTTTAATAATAGGGCCAGTCAAACTGGTACCCATTTTCAGGAAAAGAAAATGATTCTTGAAGGGATTTAAGATGAAAATATACTAAATAAAGCAGTAACCATATTGCAAAAAAACAGGTAGCAAAAAAAATGTTGGAAAGATATGAACAACTATTTTATAGAAGATCCAATTAATTGGCCAATAGATTTAAGGAAAATCCTTAAGATTTTCTTTTTTTACTTTTCAAAAAAATCTTTTCGTCGTTCTGTATTTCATACAGAATATTTCAATCAATCTTAATTGGCACCTTCCCCATTGGCACCCCCATAGCTCCCCAACTGGAATCCATACATTCTTTCATCTATGTTAAGGTCTATTGTGTCAAGTTAGTGTCCCCAAATGTTCCTCAGTGTGGGCTCGTCCACTGAGGTCTAGTCAGCCAATCCAGAGTCCCTCACTTTAGGAAGATTAGCTCATCCTTACCCAACAGTAACTAGTTGCCAATATTTATTCAGCAAAGATAGGGGTCTGCTACCCATGTCTTAGTTCCATGCTGGTTTTGTCTGCTTGAGTTTTCATGGGTCTTGAGCATGCTGAAATGGTTGCTGTACCTTCATATGAGCAGGGTCCCAGGAACTTGTAAGATTTTATTTCCATATAAGGTCACGCATCTTCTCATTGGCTCTTACAGTTTCACTGCCCCCTCTTTAGCAATGGCCCCTGATCCTTGGGTGAGTGAAACTTAATATAGGAGTCCTGTTTAGGGGCCCACAATCTAGATTCCTTAACCTCCATTCATTGGCCATTTGTGACCTTTTATGTTCCTGACCCTCTGTTGCATAAGGGAAATTCATTAATAATAGTTCAGAGATTCATTGGTGTCCTCTATATCCCTTGTTCCATGTTGTGTGAGCCTTGGGAACAGAGGTTGCATTGTAGATGTACTGCTTAGGCATGGGAAATTCACGGACAATGCCTGTGTATGACCAGTTGTAGTACTCTGTAGTAGTATCTGTCTGGTACAACAGAAGCTTCTTTGATGAATGGGGATTGCTCTGAGATCTGTGACCTGTTCAGCCATAGATATTTGACTATGATTACAGAACCATGTAAGTTTCCTCCTATTGAGTGGACACTAAGACCAATTAGGTAGCTGTTGCCTGACCCCAAGATAAATGTGCCACTACTGCACTAGTGCCAAGTGCTGTGACAGTCATTGATGTGGTTATTTGGTCATTAAGCTGTTGGGCCATCAATTGATGCTCTTCCTAGGCTGCGTGCACAGTGTTTTTCAGAGCTATGAGTGCTAGCCTTCAGGGGAAGTTACTTCCAGGTCAGTTCCAGCTCCATTGCTCCAAATGTGATCTCTAAAGTATGTCCTGTTTTCAGCAATAGTGTCTTACCTTCAAGTTCTGGAGGCAATCAGGGGCTGTGGCAATAGCCTGTATAACTTTGAAGTCTCTTGGACCACCCTCCCAACACTCAAAGGAAGGTTTCTCTTGTCTGGCACTGTTTCTATGTGGCCTTCAGCTATGCACATAGACTCATATAGAGATACTATATGTGGAATTTGTCGTTAGATTGTTAGATTAATATGATTCCTTCTGATGTTTTACTCTAACTAGTAGACATTATCTCTCTCTCTCTCTCTCTCTCTCTCTCTCTCTCTCTCTCTCTCCCCCTTCCTTCCTCTCTCCCTAATACTTGCTCTGTGCCTTCCTCATTTAAAGTATTCCCATTTCTTCCTTGATAATACCCATCTCCTATGACCCCACCTTACTTGGTATCCTTCTTTGTTTTTATCCCCATAGTTCCTTGTATAACCCTCTGTCCCCCCTCCCATTTAAATGCCCCCATTTTATCTATTTCTCCCTTAATAATACCTGTTTCCTACTATTCTTCTTTCTCAGGTTCTTTCTCCCCCCCACCCTCTGGTTTCTGCAGTTACATCATACTCACATATAAGGGTTTAGTGTTAGGATCCACATATGAGGAAGAACATACATATGCCCTTTGATTTTCTGAGTCTGTGTTACTTCACTTATCATAACAGTGTCTAGTTCCATACATTTACCTGAAAATGTCATGGTTTCATATTTACTGCTGAGTAGAACTCTCGTGTGTAAATGTACCACATTTTCATTATTGAACTATCAAGTTGAGGGACACTTAGGTTGCTTCCATTGCTTTGCTATGGTGAAAAGAGCGGCAACAAACATGGATGTATAAGTATCTCTCAGTAGGATGAGTCTGTTGGGTGTGGAGTGGGGTAATGGGGTCAAATGGTAGATACATTTTTAGATTTTTAAGAGTTCTCCACACTGCTTTCCATGGGAGTTGCACAAGTTTACAATCCCATCAGCAGTGAATGAGAGTTCCTCTTTCCCCACATCCTCTCCAGCCTTTAGTATCTTTTATTCTCTTGATCTTAGCCAGTCTGACTGGGGTAAAATGAAATCTTTACATTTTCTTCTTATTAACAATGATGAGCTCTTTTAAAGATGTTTCCCAGCCATCTTTATTTCTTCTTTGAGAATTGTCTGCTCAGATCCTTAGCCCATCTTTTAATTGGTCACTTGTTTTCTCGATTCTTTGTTTTTTTATATATGCTGGGTGTTAAACCTCTGTCAGATGTGTCCCTGGTGAAGATTTTCTCCCACTCTGTGGGTTTTCTCTTCACTTCATTGGTTGTTTCTTTTGCTGTATGGAAGCTTTTTAGTTCAGGTCCCATTTGTTTCTTACTGATCTTAATTCCTAAGCAACTGATTTTTGATTTAGAAAGCCCATTCTTTAATACACCTTTTTATCTTGTAGGTTACTGTCAGTGTTTTCTTTCAACAGTTTTAGAATTTCAGGTTTCACGTTTAGTTCTTTGATTCATTTTGAGTTGACTTTTGTGCATGGTGGAAGATCAGGGTTTAGTTTCATTCTTCTATGGGTGGAGATCCAGTTTTGCCACCACCATTTGCTGAAGATGCTCTCTTTCCTCCAGTGAGTGTTCTTGGCCCCTTTGTTAAATATCAGGTGGCTGAAATTACATTTACTCATGTTTGAGTCTTCATGTATATTCCATTGGTCTACAGGTCTATTTATGTGCCAGTACTATGCTGTTTTTACGACTATAGCTTTGTAATATAGCTTGAAATCTGGTATAGTAATCCTCCCTGAATTGCTTTTTGTGCTCAGAGTTGCTGTGGCTATCCAGGGTATTTTGTGCTTCCATATGAATTTTAGGATTTTTTTTTTCTAGTTATGTGAAGAATGTCATGGAGATTTTGATTGGGATTGCATTGAATCAATATATTGATTTTGATAGGATGGTCATTTTCACAATATTAATTCTTCCAATCCATGAGCATTGGAGATACTTCCATTTTCTGGTGTCCTCAACAGTCTCTTTATTTAAATATCTAAAATTTTCATTGTAGAGATCGTTAATGTCTTTTGCTCATTTTATTCTGATTTTTCTTTTGAGGCTATTATAAATGGGAGGGGCTCCTTGTACTCTTTCTTCAATTGCTTGTTATTAGTGTATAGAAAGGCTACTGATTTTTGTAGATTAGTTTTGAAACCTGCCACTTTACTGACAGTGGAATTTTCTAGTGGAATTTTTGCCATTATCTGCAAAAAAGGATAGTTTGAAGTCGTTTTTTCCAGTGAGGAGTACTTTAACTTCTTTCTCTTGTTTTATTGCTCTAGCAAGAGTTTGAAGCAGTATATTAAAAAGGAGTGGAGAGAGTAGACAGCCTTGTCTGGTTCCTGATTTTAATGGGAATGCTTCCAGTTTTTCCTGCATTTAGAATGATGTTGGCTGTGGGTTTATATATATAGCCTTGATTATCTTGAGGTATGCTTTCTCCAGTCCAGTTCCCTCTAGGACTTTTAACATAATGCATGTTGAAATTGTCAGAGGCCCTTCTGCATCTATTGAGGTGACTGTGTGATTTTTGTCTTTGGGTCCATTTTTATACTTTATGATATGTATTGACTTACGTAGATTCAACCACCCCTGCATCTCTGGAATGAAGCTAACTTGTTCATGGTGGGTGATCTTTTTGATCTGTATCTTTATATGGTTTGCAAGTGTTTGTTGAGAATTTTTGGTTCTACGTTCTTTAAGGATGTGGGACCATAGTTTCCTCTAAGGTGTTTCTTTACCTGGTTTTAGTATTAGAATTATGCTGGCTTCATAGAAGAAATTTGGGACTTCTCTCTCTGTTTCTACCTTTTTGAATAAGGATATAGATCTTCCCTGAATGTCTGCTAGAGTTCTGCTGTGAATCCATCTGGGCCTGGGCTTTTTTTAGTTGGGAGGTTTTGTATTACTGTTTCAGTTTCCTTATTTGTAATGGGTCTATTTAAGCTGTTGATCTCTTTTTGGTATAGCTTTGGTGATTCCTAAGATTTTAGGTATATACCCCTTTTTTTAAGGTTTTCAAACTTAATAGCATATAAGTTTTTAATATTATAATATTATAGATCTTTTTGTTGTCTGTTGTGATGTTTCTCCTTTCTTCTCTGATTTTGTTGATTTGGAGTTGCTCTTTCTTTTGGTTAACTGGGCCAAGGGTCTGTCTATCTTGTTTATCTTTTCAAAGAACCAGCTCTTGGATTCATTGATTCTTTGTATAGTTTTCTTTGTTTCTATCTTGTTAATTTCTGCTCTGATTTTTGTTATTTCTTCTTGTCTTCTGGGTTTGAGTTTGGTTTGTTGTTGCCTTTCAAGATCCTTGAGTTGAAATGTTAAGTATTTATTTGTGCTCTTTAGAGCTATAAACTTCCCTCTTAGGACAGCTTTTAAAGTATCCGAGAGGTTTTGTTGTGTTGTATTGTCCTTTTCATTTAATTTTTAGGAATATTTTTATTTCTTTTTTAATGTTTCCTTTGACCTACTCATCGTTCAGGAGTGTGTTGATTAGTCTTCATGAGTTCATGAAATTACTAAGGCTTCTTGTGGTATTGATTTTAAGGTTTATTTCATTGTGACCTGATAGACTCCATGGAATTATTTAAATCTTTTTGTATTTGTTGAGGTTTGTTTTTTGCCCCAGTATGTGATTAATTTTGGAGAAAGTTTTTGGAGTGCTCAATGTGTGCTATGTTTTACTTGCGTGAAATATTTGGTAGATGTCTGTTAGGTCCATTTGATGTATTGTAGTGTTTATTTCAGATGTCTCCCTGTTTATTCTCTGTATGGTTGACCTGTGTAATGGAGACAGTGGGGTACTGAAGTCTCCTAATGTTAGTCAGTCGCAATTAATCTGTATTTTAAATTCCCATAGTACTATTTTGATGAAGTTGGGTGCACTAGAGTTTGATGAATATCTGTTCATGATTTTAATATCTTCTTGGTTAATTGTTCCTTTGATTGGAATAACGTGACCCTTTCTATCTCTTCTGATTAATTATACTTTGAAGTCTATTTTGTCATATATTAGAATGGCACCTCCTGCCTGTTTCTTAGTGCCATTTGCTTGGAATATTTTTTCCATCCTTTCACCTTAATATAGTGCCTGTCATGAAGGTGAGGTGTTTTTTTTGTAGACAACAAAAAGACGGATTTTGTTACTTGATCCATTCAGCTGGCTTGTATCTTTTGACTGGGGAGTTCAGTCCATTGATATTTAAATTTAATATTAAAAGATATGTATTGGTTCCCATCATTTAAATTTCTTTTTGCATTCTTGGTCTAACATTGTTGTTCCTCAATTATACCTTCATTTAATTTCTTTCTGTTGCCTCTTGGGTATAGTTGTTCCTTTCTTCATCTCTTTATATTTCTTCAAGTATTCTCTGAAGGGCTGGTTTTCTGGACATGAATTCTTTCAGCCTTTTCATACTGTGGAATAGTTTTCTTTCCCTTTCATCTATAATAGACATTTTTGCTGGGTAAAGTATTTTAAGTTGGCATCTATAGTCATTTAGAACTGGGACTACTTTGGTCCACGCTCTTCTGGCTTTCATAGTCAGCTGTCATTCTGATGAGTTTTCCTTTATGTGTGACTTGTTTTTCTTTTCAGCTTTCAGTATTCTCTCTTTATTCTTTACAGTTAGTGTTTTTACTATGATCTGCTGTGGAGAGTTTCTTTTCTGTTCCTGTCTATTTTGGTGCTCTATGTGCTTCATATATGTCTTTCATTAATTTTGTGTACTTTTCTTTTATATCTTGTTGAAGATCTGGTCAATACCATTACTCAGATTCGTCTCTTTCCTCTATGCCTGTGGTGGTGTGTAAATTTGATCTTTTCATCTTGTCTCACATTTCCTGCATATTCCGTTCCTGTGTTTAAAACTTTTTTTTTTTTTCCTAATCTTTGTTTGGCTTCTCCAATTCTTCAACTTTATCATCCAGTCTTGATATTCTGTTTTCCATTTCATTCATTCTATTGGTGAGGTTTTATCTGTCATTTCAAATTGGCTTATTGACTTTTTCATTTCCTTCTTCATTTCAGCCTTTTTCTTTAACATTTCTATCTTTTTTGTCAATTTAGTCAGTTTTTTTTTCATATCTTCTTTTATTTCTTTGACTTTTTTCTGTGTATATGTTCTTTAAATTCATTGAATTCTTTGATCATGCTTATGACTTTTCTTTTAAACTCTCTATGGGGTTATCGTTGTTGAACTCTTCTATAGGACTGGTGATGTTTGGTGGGGGCATTTTATTCGAGTTTTTCATATATTATGTTTGTCATTGTGATCTTCGCATATGGATTCTTTTGTTGTTTGTGATTTTGCTGTGAGCCTCAGGACTTCTTTTGTTGAGTTGAATTCTGATTCTGTTTGTATGCTTTATGTGACTTGGTTGTTTTCTTATTTGGTATGAAAAGGTGGTTGATCAAGGCTTCAGGTTCTCTCTTTTAATTTTATATTGGTGGGACCAGCTGGCTGTGGTCTAGTTGTTCAGGAGTTCCCTCAGGGGCACAAGTCAGGTGAGATCAGATGCTCTCAGACTCTCTCTTGGGGTCTAGGCCCCTCTAGTCTTCAGGCACAACACAGTTTAGGAAGATTGGTAGGCAGAGCCTGCATTCAGGCCTTCTCATGCATTTTGCAAAGGCCTGGGCCCCCACTAAAGGGCACAGAAGCCTATCCCTGCAGCAATGGGAGGGCCTGCTGATGTTACCATTTTAGAAGGAATGGCCCTGGTGCTATTTGACGAACCGACAGCTAGGCAGAGGGTAAGAGAGTAGTCCAGAGATTTGGGGTGCTAGGAGTAAGAACATGCCTGTGCCCAAGGTAGAAGGAGAATAGATGTGGGGCAGGAGAAAATGGAGTTGCTCAGATGGTAAGGGAGTGGAAAGGCAGTGGACAGGGTCTAACTTCCCTGGAAAGCAGGTTGTTCTCAGGAATCCAAGGCAGGTTGTGGGACGTGATAGCCAAGTTGATGGCTAGTCTAGGGCAGGCACAGGAAAGTTGGGGATGGGGACAGCCTGGGAAGGTTCTAATAAACTAGTCTCAAAAATTGTGCTGGTCTGAGTGTAGGAGATCAGGATGCAATAGGTGCCTCTGGACTAAAAGTGTAGTGCAGTGATCTGGGATGCTGAGAGCAAGAGTGGGCCTGTGTCCAGTGCTAGAAGTGGAAAATCCTTAAGTTTCTTTGTATTGAGGAAAATGAGTCAATGATTATTGATCTCTGGCAGAAAATAGTTTTAAGAAATTTGTTGTCAACAGAGATTGGAGAGAAAGAATTATCATAATCTTGTAGCTCTTCTTTTTTCTTTGTAGTACTTTTAATATGATGATATGGTTTCTACTTGGTGTTGCCATGGGAAATTTGCTTGATCTGCTCTTGAAATACTAGTGTGTGACCTAGCTAATTAGAAGTACTATGGCACTGAACCACTCACATAAACTAGTGAAGCTCCACATTCCTTACTGTGAGGCGGAAACAAGTGTCCTCTTGTTCTAAGGTTGGGTATCAGATGTGGCACATCTTTGGAAATGATAAGTATGATTCAGAGACTATGAGGAGAAATGCAGGCTTTTCAGTAACAGGAATCCAAGAGTAGATTACACAAAATTTGATGTATATGTTGAATGAAAATATAGTTCTAATATAACTTGCAGTTAAAAGCCTTATAATTAAGTTTTGATTTGTTGGTTGTATTCAGAATTGGGTTTTAGTTTTGTAGGCTAGGAGAACAGTCTCCTTTAGAACTTCCTGCAGTGGAAATGATCTCTCATCCATGTGATTTTCAGTATAGCTGTGTGTGGTTGGCAAGCCCTTGATATGTGCTATTATAATTGAGGAATTGAAATTTTATTATATTTAATTTTTAGAAACATAATATATATAGCAACCCATCAACAGTGCTCTGTTCAAGAGAAGGAAACCTAGGCTATACCCATCCATGGAATTATATTTTAAGTAAATTATAACAAATGCCACCTGAAGTTCAGTGTGAGGTTGTGTGGTTTATCTTGTAAAGAGGAAGGTGTTTGATGAGTAAACGACCAGAGCTGGGGAATTGTTCACAAAAAATGACCAGCTTGAGGAGACCCTAAAAGACCATGGGACTGACACTCAGACTCCCGCTCAACCTAGGCACCATGCTCTGCAGGGTGGCCTCACGCTATCTTTGCAGTTTTCTGGCTGCCTGACAGTGTCCTTTCTACAGTCTTCATCTTCAGGCCTTCCTTTTGCAGGTCACAGCCTAGCTGTGCTCTTGTTTCTGATGTTTCTCTGCCATGGGCTTCGGTTTATTGACCTGTAAAGTGGACCACATATCTGTCTTCAGTGGCTCTCTCCCTTACTAGCTTGCTAGAACTTTTATAGCTAGCCTATATTTTCATGGATGTTTTATTTTTCATTTTAGTAAGATGTTCTGTTTTTCAATATTATTTATGGAGATTTAGGGGTCTAGGTATGAAAGGATTCTGTAGCCAGCTCTCATGTCTTCTACTTGAGAATGTGTCAGCAAGATCAGTCACTGTATAGCCTTTGTAAAGTGGCCAGGGGTAGGGGCAGCTTGATCTGTCCCAATCTTTACTAATTGGCTGTAAGATATTTTACTGTTGAAGATTCAGTATTCTCTTTTGTGTATTTCTATTTATCTCATCAACAAATCAAACTGTTGTAAGGTGAGATATTTTTAAAGTAAGCTGCTAGCTTGTGCTAGAATGCTATAGGTTTACTTCTCTTAGTTTGTTCCTATTGAGCTTTGTGTAAGAGAGTTAGAAACTGTTATTATTTAAGAATAAAAAGAAGAATTTGCTATTTTTTAGTGTTGACAACAGCAGCTGATATTTTTTACTTTATTGGAAAACTTACCTATATGAATATTTTTAGTAAGTAAACAATTGGATATTTAGGAAATTAAATATACACTTATAATATTTACTTTTTGGAAAATGCATCTTCACAAGTAGAAATATTCTTAAATATTAAATTATTTAAAAGAGCAGGGGGTGTAAAATATATTAATGTAACTTAGAGTCATTGGTTTTCCTAAACAAAGTACTAAGTATAAAGCATAAATGAATTGTTGACTTGGTGATTTATAAGAGAAGAAACGGATTCTTGAAACACAATAACTAGAGAATATATTTACATCCTGGCTTCTGTTTTAGCTTTTGTTTGCTTTGTTCTTTTAATAGCTTTTGGCCAGCAAAAGTAAATTTAAGAATATTGAGTAAATAGAGCTGGACATGGTGGCAAGCCTTTAATCCTGGTACTCAAGAGGCAGAGGCATAGGCAGGTGGATTTCTGTGAATTCAAGGGCAGTCT
Source organism: Eospalax fontanierii (assembly GCA_035773235.1). Taxonomy (NCBI): domain Eukaryota; kingdom Metazoa; phylum Chordata; class Mammalia; order Rodentia; family Spalacidae; genus Eospalax; species Eospalax fontanierii. The sequence continues at coordinate 43,638,646 of CM069539.1, read as the reverse complement.
GGTCTATACAGTTATTCCAGGCCAGCTGGGGCTACAGGGAGACTCTGTCTCAAAAAGACCAAAAAAAAAAAAAAAAAAAGAATGTAAAAAGAATAAAACAGATTAAAAAGGCATATAGCTTTCTAAGAAGTAATGTTTTAGCTGATACTCCAGGTATATAAAAGAACTTTGTGGATATCCTAGGTTTCTGAGTTTACTGTGAGTTGAGAAACAAAACTCAAAACTGTGTTTATCTTTAATGCATTTGAAATATTACCATTTTCATTGGCAAACAAAATGTGTTCCGTCCTTACACAGCTACAGAGAAGCAACTTTTGTCACCTAAGTTCTCCAAAGAGCGGAGACATCTCTTCAGTGTTAAATGTTTTCCTAAAGTTTTATGTGTGTTTTTTTTCTTCTTTATTTTAATAGAGTCCTGTGAAGATAAATCAGATTAGCTTGGATGAAAGTGGGGAACATATGGGCGTGTGTTCTGAGGATGGCAAGGTGAGACGAGGTCATGGGAAAGTCTGGCGTGGGCAGTGAGTGCCAGATTTGCTGCTCATGTGGTTGGAGTGCTCTATGCTTTCTTTATACCACATCTAGAGAACCTTGATTATTCTTCTTGAGTATTGGACTTGCTTCTGATTGCTCATAATTAAAGTTAAATATATTTTGACCAAATGTGCCTTAGGAGAAGTAATTACAAGAATGTCAATAATCTAACTGGTATTAAGCTGATTAACAGTTATGGTAGGGTGACGTGTCACCTTAATCATTACTCCTGTGCCACTTCGACTTCAGTGACTAGTCTGCAGTTCTTGCAAGACAGTAGTTTAATGCTTTTCTGCCATAAATCCACAAAATTGGATTTTGTGGGCATGATTTCTCTGAGTCGGTGGTTTTCATTTTAACACACAAGTTATGAATGTTACTCTTGAATTATAGAATCTTTTGATAAGCAATCATAGTTTATCAGAAGAATAAAGTGTCTTACAATGGCCACATTAAATAAATGTAAAATCAATATATGTACAGTTTTCTAAAATCCTGGCCCCTACTTCCTGGACTGAGAACATATATCATTTGTGCTGTGTGTAGCTGGAAATTCTCAGTGCCACTCACTGATGCTGAGCTGCCCACGTTTAGTGGCCATGATTGATTTCCATTTACAAGAATATCTTTTTTGTTTTTAAGTCATTGTAAGTCTTTTCTAATGTTGGCTTGCAATGATAAATTCTAATGAACAGGGTATTTAAGCTGCTTTTCTAAAATAACACTCTTAAGAGAGAATGCATTAAAAATCAGTATAAAATATTATGTATTCCTTAGTGAACAGAGATTTCCTCATCTAATTTTATATTTTTTAATGTGCTCTAAGTGCAATGGGCCATTAAGATGAGTAAATTAAAAACAATATACTCAGTGCAAAAAAATAAAGATACACTGACTTCTGTCTGTCAATAATGCCACATTCATTAATCTGTTAACAGCATCAACAAATCCTCTTGACATACACAGATGCATTTTAAATATCTTGGCATCATGTTACCCAAAGATTGTTTTGAAATCTAATTAGAATGCGAGTACTTTTCAAAAGTAACATTAAAGTCTCTAATATAAGAATTTGGGGGATACAGACATGCTGACACAAAGGCATTATATGCAAATGGCCCTGTAGGCGAGTTTTTATAAAATTAAAGGAATCGTGCTGGCCACCAGAAAAAGAGCAAACATATAACAAGTGGTGGCAAGCAGTTCCTAAAGGCCCTGATACTATCAGTTAACTCCACTTCTGGGATAACTCCGAGAATTCTTATGCTCTCTGGCAAGAGTATAGATTAATTAAAACTAAATTTTCTCTCTATTAAATGTGAACATATTCATAATCTGTGACAGATAATTTTCATCTCTAGTTATACATTCTTCACAAATATAAGTTCACCAAGAGATTTGAAAGATTGTTCATAAGCGCTCTGGTCTGGTGACAACCCAAGTAGTCATCAGTGGAAACAGTTTGTGAATTATGACATATTCATACATTGAAGTACTATATAGCAAGGACAAAGAACCAGCTGCTGTTATATGCAACAGTGTGCCTAAACCTCACAAGGGATGTACTGAATGTAGGTGCCAGTGATATGATGGTTCTGTTCACAAAATTAAAGTGACTGCATGACTTACGCATGGTGACAGATGCCAGGGAGGGGCTGGTGTCGGGTGTCATTGGATGGGAGTGGAAGCAGAAGTGTGCCTTGGATTCTGTGACCTTTGTTTTCCTTTTCCACCCCTCCTCCCCAGTCCCTGTATTTTGTTTTTCCCCAAGCTGGACTCAACTCGTATCCACCTGCCTCAGCCTCTGAGTGCTCAGAATCCAGGTATGAGATGCACAACTGGCTTGGGTTCCCTTTCTTGATCTAGCTGATGATTTGAGAGTCAGGTTATGCCATAAAAATATGTCAAGCTGAGAATCTGTGATGTACATACTTTATGATATATATTCACACATATATACACTATATAATATATAATTTTTGGGTTTTTTTGCTGTTGTGCTACTATGCAAAAAATATATAAAAAATATATATAAAAATATATAAATGTGAGTAAAGTGGCCCAAACAGCTTTAAAGTCAACATTGATAAGTAGGATGTCAAATTTTTCATTTATACACTGAGTAGATTCAGCATAATTGTAAGTATTTCATCTGTTCACTCTGTTGCCTATTGATCTCTTTGATGCGTATATATATGTGTGTTTATATGAGCTGTGTGTGTGGCGGGGGGACTCGATAGAGAGGTTGCTTTCTCCTGGTTTAGGAGATGATAAAATGGTTCCTTTAGGGGGTACCATGGGGGGTTCTTAAAAATGTTAGTAACCTGCCCATAGCTATTTCATTTTTGGAAGTTCACATCCATTTAATAAACTTTTAGTGAGTTAAGGGAACTCTGTTCACAGGATGCATTTAAAAGCTTGATTGTAACAGAGTGCTCTCATCCTGATGGATTGGTTTACATTGGATATTTAAGAGAGCTCACAGGACCTTAGAATCATTAAATATCCCACTTCTTTTTTCTGTCAAGATGAACTGACTTGGTCTTTTTACTTCGTAGGTGCAGGTATTTGGACTGTATACTGGAGAAGAATTTCATGAGACTTTTGACTGTCCCATTAAAGTAAGAATTTAGAAAGTTTTTCCTTTTCAAGGAATTTTCTCACCTACAGTACAATGTTTACAGAGATGCAGACATTGCTAGTCCAATGGAACTTTTGCCATTAGGTTTCTATTCAACATGTAATGTGTGTTGAGACCACTTACAGGCTCTGACTGGGGCAGAATATGTGACTGTGTTATTATTATAGTGGGTAAAATCTCTCTCTTTCTCTCTTTCACACACACACACACACACACACACACACACACACACACACACAGGCACATCTGATTAAAGGCTAACAAAAGCACAAATAATTTTAATGACTTCCAAGCTATAAGGAGTCCTTTTTAGCTACTTTTCCTGTTGTTATCGGTGTGTGTGTGTGTGTGCGTGCGCGTGTGTGTACATGATAGCTGTATAGACTGAGGGATGTCTGACTGAGCTTTATACATAGACAGGGACAGGTGGGAGAGCTGGCTTTCTATATGGAAGTTAAGCATAATAAGAATGCAGAGGCCTGTAGGTTCAAACTGTGTTCAATAAATTCCCAGCAGTCTTATTTAAATGGTTCATAAAAGTCAAAAAGGCACGTAAGACCAGGCTCTTTCGGAGGTTGAGGAATTTGGTCTCCATCTAATAGATAAGGAGAAGTTATCTAGTATCTAAGAACAAAAGAGTGACATAAATGTAGTTTAGCTTTAGAAGAATTAATATGGTCATGTCTTATGGTATAGATTACAGGTCTGACAGACAAGAGACAGGAAGACAGTTTTAGATAACAGTTATGGAAAGTATCTGTTGTACTTGTTAAAGGAAGAGGTGATTTATTTAAACATTAATTGACCAATCGGTAAAGGACAGATAAGATCTGACGTTTTTTAGAAAGCTGAATTTGCCAGATGGAAGGGGATTTAACCAGGAGAGTGATTGGGAAAGAGGCAATTTAGAAGGCTAATGTACTCACTGAACAAGGGACTAAGGAGCTCAGTAAAGGCACAATCTGAGGCTTTAAGATGAAGAGGAAATGGATTAGATGGTGTTTAGGAGGCAAACATTTTAGCCTTAGAGAGAGGTTGGCTGAGTGAAGTCAAAGTTGGAGGATCTAAGGATAAACCTAGTCTCTTGCTTTCATAATGACATGAGGGAATCTCATCAATTGTAATAGGGGATGGTTTGAGGAAAACATTGTAAATTTGGCTATGGATTTAGTGCTGCAATTGCTTCAGGTGGATTTTATGGAGTATTTAGGAATATGTGTGACCTCCGGATGGAGAGTATCCTCAAACATGGCTGCTAATGAGCTGAGTAAAGGGAAATTAGCCCAATTTAAAGCTAGTGTGAGAAGAGGACTGATGTGGATATTCTGGAGATCTATAAAGACTCGGGGAATAGAAATAAAAGTAGCTAAGACATAGTCTCAGAGGCAGTATTTAGGGGAGACTGGAACATCTGAAAGAGAGGGAAGAGTGGGCAGCAGTGTGAAGGCAGCATGGAAAATAAGTAGTGGGAGACTGAGTCAGGAGCTTTCATGTGGTGATTACAAGCTTGCTCATAGCCTTAATGAGGCCAGGGTGAATCTCAAGTGTGGTGTCAGAACAACCAGTAAAGCTTTGTTTCAAAAGTAAAAAGGAAGATACTCTCTGGCCAGTAGAAAGAAGGGACAGTGTGCAGTGAAAATTTCTACAGGTTATGTTTTGGTTAGTAGTGAAAGTGGGTAGAGAGGAAAAGACCAAGAAGTAAAAGCTCTTAATTAGAATAGCACTAGTATTGAGACTGGCAGGTTAGGAAAGGAGGGTAACCTTAGAAGAGTCCTAGTCCTGCCCTTCAGTGAGATGGGCATAAGAAAGTGAGGCCTAGCCCAACTGATGTGGAGTAGAGCCCTGAAGAAGGAGCAGCTAATGCAGTGGTCCTGACACCTTATATTTCTATGGCTGAAAGGCAGGGAGGAGGAAGGTGGTATTTTTAAGGAGAGGAGATATATGTTGTAAAAGCACTTGAAGGACTCTTAGGAGAGATTTTAAAAAATAAAATGCGTTTCTATATTGGTAAAGATGAATTAGGACAATGTGGAAGAGAAAGCTCCCCTGGCAAGTTGGGATGGTCAGAAGAATGAGCAGCTGTATACTAAACCCTGAAAATGACAATGTAAGAGAAATCTGTTGACTTGTTCCACTAGAGGAAGGAAATGTATCAGTTAATTACTAGAATATAATACTTATTTACGTGAAGGTTAGTGAAGTTTCTGATTTTTATGGCTATTTTGGGATTAAAAGTTATAAGAAGGTAGATTATATTAAGCTTACATATGTAACAGATGGGTCTCAAAGACAGAGCTAGGCTGGTTAGAACCCCTAGAACTTCACTTTTGCTATGAATAGTCCTGTATGATCCTAAAGCCACCAGCTCTAACCACGTGGGAAAGCATCCTCCAGAGAACCCTGCATAACAAGGGGCAAGACAGATGGACTGAGTGCAGAGTGGAGGAGACCGTAAGGACCTGGGTAAGAGTGAGTCCTGAATGCTTAGCCCCAGAGCTCTGAGGTCCTGCACGTCTGTTGTGCTGTCCTGGCCAGGGTCTCGGTGTACTGTGCTTCTTCTGTGAGTCTACATTGGCTCACTGATTTCCATCAGCTGCTGTCTATCATTGGGAGACATCTTGGACAAGAAGATAGTTTGTCTTCTGGGTTTCTCTACAAAATGAAATGTACTTAGTTGTAGGGCATAATGTAAGGTGGGCCTTAGCCAGATCACCTGCTATGAGGCTAAATTAGGGAGTGGCTCCTGTGTATGAATGGCATAATGCAGTGTGAACCTTAGCCAGGTCACCTGCTATGAGGATTAAGGGAATTGTTCCTGTGGGCATGCCAGGCATGACACCAGCTTCAGCCCTGCATATGGAGAGAACCTGCCCTGAGATGATCCATCCAAAGACAGATTACTGTTGGCTGCAGTTGGGAACCACCCCTTTAGGCAACTGGCTAACCAAATTCATAAAACCCCTGCACTTTCTTGAATAAACGAGTTAGCTGAGGCTTGCCCTCCCCATGCTTCCACCCAGCTCCTGGGGTCTGTGTGTTGACTCCACACCTCTCACCCCCTCATGGCGCAGACCCTGTGTCCCACACAGGCCAGCACCTAGCATAGGGACCCCAACATATGGCACCCAAACAGGGACTCGCCTCCCCATCCCTCACATTAGCAAGATGCCCCTTGGTAATCAGTGAATAGGCTGCTCTGTGTTCTGTGTGCTGATAGTCCTCAAGGGGAGCAAGTGACCGCCTCCTTTTTTCCTCTTTCCTGTGTTCATCTCCCTACCCCAAAGGAAGCACATGTTGCCACACAGTCCCTGAGATCCATTCTGGCCCCTCCTATTTTGGTTCATCCTGGTGAAATCACATGAGGCTTGACCCCCCCCGATTTTGGAACCTAGGCAAGGTTATCAGCCGAGTCTTTCCAGAGACACTGTGTGGGTAATAGACTATTGGGAAGGCTGATTTTTTTATCTTTGACTTAAAAACCTCCTTCCTGCACAAGCAGGCTCAGACCCTTTAAATTTTAATTGCCCCTGCACGGATGGGATGTGCACGTACCTGTGGAACTTTTAAAAGCTGGTGTGCACGTCCTTTACTGCTTCTTGAGTGCAACTGTAGAACTTTTAGAAGCTGGTGCATGGCTTTTGCGAATCTTCTTGGGTGCCGCCTGCGGGACTTCTGCAGAGGCTCCACTGGGGCGTGGGGCAGTTGAGCCCTCAGCATTCTGGTTGTATGTCTCAGTGGGCCCCAGTGTTGGCCATTTTGACTTGTGTAGTGATTGTGGCAGCTTTGAGATTCCATTTCATTGGCCTTTACTTCCAGAGGGACTTTAATCTAGCCCCTCCCTTGTCAAATGCCAGCAATCTTCCCTCGCACCGGAAAGCTCCACAGTTGCAGGCCCTTAAGGCTTTTCTCCTGCAGCTTGACTTGAAAGTGAAATAAAAGGATCTTCACAGTTTGGGGGACAAAACCCTCATCATAGTCCCATAGATTAGCCCCGAGAACATTTGGGATACCTGCATTTGGTCTTGTGTTCTCTTTCTCACGAGGAAGTGTCTAGTTCCCGAGGGACACACTCCCCACCCCATTTTTTGCTGTCCTTTTCACCATAATCGCCAGCCTTAAAGGCTCCTCAGATGAGGAAGTTATTAACATCCATAATAAAAACTATAAAGAGGAGCAAAAATTGACCCTACAAGCCTTGTCTTTGTCGCCCCCTCTCCTGAGAACTCAGATGGGAAGAGGAACCCCCAACTGCCAAGGATAAAACAACACCCACCCCTCCCCCAATTTACCCTTGGATGGAGCCTCAACCACTCCGCCCACCCTGCCCTGGCCACGCCCTACCTAGATCTTCTGGTTTCATTCTGGGCTTATCTGCTTATAGGCCTCTTACCTTTAAGCCCACATTTCCTAACCAGTCAGCAATAGCTTCTGGTGAGGACACCTATTGTTTCCCTCTGTTCCCCACCCTCCGGGAGGGTCTCTCTCCTCCTTACATTGTGGCATCCACTTCCTAAAAGTAGAACCCGCCCTTATGTTAACAGTTCTGTGCTATCTGGTATTAAGATCACACCTCTCCTGTTACATCAGAGGCCCATGGTCATAGGCTTTTCTTAACTACTCTCTGTCCCTTAGTTACCAGATTGAGCATATTAATTCCACCAGAGTCAACCCAATAACTTCTATGACCTTTGGGCAACAGCTACTTAATAGAATCTCAGCATTTTTCTCACCCCTCAACCTGGTTATCTGGGGCATTTTTGTTGTGGCCTTTTTGGTAGAGCTGCTGACCTCTTGTTGCCTTTGGAAAGCACTGCATTAAAGCAGAGCTTCTCAGACTTTGATGCTTTAAATTCTCCAGACCTCCATCCAGGCCTTGGACCTCCCCCCAAATACCAAATATTCCCCTTGAACCTGGATATCAGCAATGCAAGATAATCTCATTTAACTGGCCGCTTGATAACGCCACCTTCTTCACTGTACTTGACTATTCTTACTTCTTCCTGAGTCTTCTACAGGTCACAAAAGCATTCTTCAACAAGGACCCTCACACACACCACAGGAGCCTTCCTGCATGGAACCTACTATGCCATCCTAGTTACCCTCCTGAGCGACAAGCATCACCCATTGGGTTCTTTCCCCAGAATGGCAGGTAGCCAATGACGGATAAGACCTCGATGAACAGGGCAACCTAAGACAGGCACCACTGACTAAGATCCCTTGGGTTATTTCACCAGCACAGTGGGTAGCCAGTGACAGGTAAGACCTTGAATGGTGGGGCAACCTAAGACAGGCACCGCTGACAAAGTGAACCCCTTAGGCTATTTCACCAGGATGGTGGGTAGCCAATGACAGGTAAGACCTGGTAAGGGCCTGGGGCCAACATTGGCGTGGTGAAGAATCATGCCTCCCAGGATCGCTCAATTAATAAAAACAAAAAGGAAGATATGAATGTTGGGATCCCTGTGCTCGGTTCCGGCCCAAGTGGTACGCAGGGTCTCCGCTGTGAGGGGGTGAGAGGCACAGAGTGAACACACAGACCCCGGGAGCTGGGTGGAAGCATGCGGATGGAAAGCTGCAGAAATTCATTTATTCAAGGAAGTGCATGGGGTTTTATGAGTTTGGTTAGCCAGTCGCTAATGGGGTGGTTCCCTTCTGCAGCCTATAGTAATCTGTCTTTGGATGAATCATCTCAGTGCAGGTTCTCTCCATATTCAGGGCGGAAGCTGGTGTCATGCCCACAGGAGCAATTCCTTTAATCCTCATAGCGGGTGATCTGCCTAAGGCCCACCTTATATTATGCCCTACACTTAGTTACAAAGTTACAACTAGTTTTGATATCCTGCTTCCTTGATCAACCTGTCTCTTAGAAGAGGAATCTTCTTAGAAGTCTACTCAGCCAGAGGCTAGAATTAGTTTATTCTTGTGGAGGAGCTTGGTTTTTGCTTCAAAGGAATTTTTTCCCATAAGAACTGAACCAAAATGTCTTTAGTCATTGCAGACATTACCTGAATGTATTATTACTGAAGATACCAGTTTTTAGATCATACTATGTGTGATAGATAAAGGGTTGTGATCTTGTGCTTTAATGGCAACTTTTAAAGCAAGGTTGGATACTCTTTCTCTTGTAGATCATTGCCGTGCACCCACAGTTCGTGAGATCCAGTTGTAAGCAGTTTGTGACAGGAGGCAAGAAGGTAAATGCTATCTGTCTTGTCTGGGGTGTGTGACTTGTGAGAAATTTTAATGTAATGAAGTTCCAAGAGCATCATCTCTATCGGAATTGTAGCCCCAGGTAGTTCACTACCTTCCTTTGAAGTATGTGATGCCTGGCAATTAAAATATCATCCCTTCCAAAACCAAAGGGGCGGAATTTTAAAAAAGCAGCTAAGTAATTGAGTTAGCGATTACTTTTCCTGTCCATAGAAAACCTCTGTTGTTGGTTTTGATAAAATTTTAGGGCACTTCTTGCTAATCTTTATTAATATATTCATGACACATGCAAGACTTAGCATGCTGGGGTTGATAAAAGTACAGTGTGCTGTTTTGAAGTGAAGAATCATGTAATTATATGTGTCAATGTAGATGATATTAACTATCACATTTTTAAAGTGTTTATTGACATATAATTTGCCACCTCTAAAGTTTAGCTGTTTATCCTATTAAGTGGTTTTTAATACATTTAATGGTGTTGAACAACCATCAGTCTAAGTATTTTAGAGCATGTTCATCTTACCCTTCCAAAAGAAACCTGCACCTGTAACTTCCCACCCTCCTTCCTCATGTCCTTCTGTCCCTGGGCAACACTAATCTACCTTCTTTGTCTAAAATTTGCCTATTCACAATATTACATAGAAATCTCAGTATTTCACATACATGAATTAGCTCAATGTGCTCCTTTGTGTCGGGCTTTTTTCGTCAGCTTTCATGCATGTTGTAGCATATGTCAATACTCTGTCTTTCATGTGGTCAAATATCCTGTGGCATGGATGTGCATCCCATTTTATTTATATGCTTTGTCAGTTGATGGCCATCTGTGCTCCTTCAACCCTTTATCACTTGTAAGTACTGCTGCTATGCAGCTTTTTGCAGCCATGTGCTTTCATTTCTCTCATGTGAAATTGTTGGATCTTCCGCAGCTTTGCTTAAAGCTTTGTCAAATTGTTTGTTTTCTGAAGTGACCACGGTATTTTCCTTCTCATCAGAAGCATCTGAGGGTTTCCATTTCTCCGCCTTCTCCCCAGTATATACTCTTTCTCTTTTGGATCGTAACCCCATGGGTGTGTGCTAGGTGGTTCCCACTTTCATTCCCTGATGACTGATGATGTTAGGCATCTTGTTCTTTCATCCACTTACTGACCATTTGTATTTCTTCTTTGGAGAGAGAGCCATTCAAATTATTTGCCGATTTTTTTTTGTGTGTGTGCTATTATATAGTTGCAAACATTCTTTATGTGTTCTGAATAAAATTTTTAAAAATCAGATGTATGCTCTGTTAATATTGTTTGCCAGCCTATGGATTGTTGTTTTACTGTTTTTTGTTGTTGAAAGTTTTAAAAATTATTTCATGCATGAGTATTTTACTTGCATCATTTCCACCCCTCCAACTTCCAACTTCTCCCACATCCCCCTCCTCCCTCTCCATTCGTTATCCTCTTCAGTTATTATTGTTACACACGTTTATGTATCTGTATCTGTCTGTAGAGTGTACTCAGTCCATTTAGTGCTGCTTGTGTGTACCTGTGTTTAGGACTGGCCACTTGGGATTAGAAAATCCCTCCCTTGGTATCCATTGATTGCCTGTAACTCTTCATCTAGAGGTGGATCCTGTGTTATTTCCTCCATTCACATTAGCATGTCAGCTGGTGTTACCATTATGTAGTTCTTATTTAAGCAACAATAGTGTGGTGATTTCATGGGTGCACCTTCCCTATCATGCCTAAAATACATTATCTAGCAGCAAGTGTTCTGGTTTTCTGACTTGACAGTGTTTCTTTCCCCCCTTCTCTGATGCTTCTTGAACCTTAGGTATATGGGTTGCATTGTAGATAACAGTAGATGTATCACTTGTGGCTAGGACCATAAGATGACTTATTCTCTGCATTTTGACCAGTTATGGGACTTTTAAATAGTTTTCATCTGTGGCAAAGGAATCTTTGATGAATGATGAGAGCTGTACTCATACCTGAGATTCAGAGTTAGGAACCACAAATGAAAACATGCAGCGTTTGTGTTTCTGAGTCTAGATTACCTCACTCAGTTATCTTTTTACTTTGAATGGTATCTTTGAAACTTAAAAAGGTTTCAAAAGTCCCCACATCTGCCTTTTAAAGACAGGATATTGCTTTGTAGTCCATGCTAGCTTTGAACTCCTAATTCTCCTGCCTCCAACTCCTACATGTTAAGATTAGACATGCACCATCATGCTGGGATCATTTATCTTTTCTTTCTTAAATACGTATGCTCTTGGTGTTATATATGAGCAGTCAGTGCCTAATTCAAGGTCAGAAAGTTAAATATATTTTCTTATTAGAATTTTGTAATTTTAGATCTTAAATTGGGTCAAGGGTCTACTTTGATTTCATTTTTTGTGGAAAATGAGGTGTCTAAATTCATTCTTTTGCATGTGAGTATCCATTTGTCCCCAAGGGACTTTTTGAAAAAACCTGTCGTCTGGTCCCTGTATTAACAGTCAGTTAACTGAATATCAGGATTCGTTCTTAGACTCTCAGTTTTGTCTCTTGTGTATCTCTTAAGCAGCACCTTCCCAGAGTTTAGGGCCACTGAGTTTGCTACAGTTTTTAAGGTAAAGGAAAATAAGTTACTATTGCTTTTTTCTTTTTTTTTTTTTTTTAAGCAGAGTTGTTTCATGCATCCCAGGCATGTGTGTCATATATGTAGCAGAGGTTGACCTTAAATTTCTGCTCTTCCTGCCTCTCCTTCCTGAATGCTGGGGTTATTGACATGTGCCACCAACCCAGTTTGCATGATTAAGGGATCAAAACCAGAGTTTCTTTCATGCTAGGCAGGCAGTCTAATAACTAAGTTGCATCCCCCAACCCTCAAGTTACTGCTCTCAAACCATTTTTGAGTTCTCTTTAAAACCTCATTGTGAGGCAGAAGAGATGGCTAAGTGGTTAAAAGAACTGGCTGCTCTTGCAGAGGAACCAGGGTTCAGCTCCTAGCACCCACATGACGGTAACAACAATACTTAATCCCAGTTCCAGGAGATCCAACACTCTCTTCTGACCTCCGCAGGTATTGTATAATATGAGTACACTTACGTGCAGGCAATAAACTCATACAAAATTAAAATAATAAATAAAATATAGTTTTTAAAATGCCAGTATAATTTCTCCAACATGTATTGTTTTGAAGTAGATGTATTTAATTGAAAACTTTTCAGAATGTCCTAATTTCATTAAGAAACACATCTTACCTTTTAAACTTTTTATTGGTATGTTTAGACTCCTCCCCTATGTGCACCTCCCTCAGTACCCCTACCTCTCATATACTTTCATCTATCTATCTATCTATCTATCTATCTATCTATCTATCATCTATCATCTAGATCTATGTATAGCCTTTTTACTTTTCTTACTAAATATATGTATATATATACACTGACAAATATATCGAGAGAGAGAGAAAGAAAGAGAAAGGAGACACAGAAAAAGACCTATCAAGTCAAACCTATGGCCCTAGATGCCCTTTGGGGTGGGTCTATCCATGTGAGGCAGGTCAACCTATCCAGAATGATCACACCCTAAAGAAAACTGTCTTTCCTTGTCGTAACACCTACTGGTTGCCATTTGCCAATAGTTCCTCAGGCAGGATTGAGACTTCTTATCTACTTCCCCACATCTATGCTAGAATTCTGTATGGCTTGAACTTAAGTGGTATTTATGCATGCTGTCACTATTGCTGTGAGTTCATATGAGCAACATTCCCGCTGTCTAAGAAACTATTTCCTTGTCGTCATCCACCACTTCTGGATCTTATAATCTTTCTGCCTCATCTTCTATAATGTTCCTGGAACCTTGTAAGGCAGATGTTTGATACAGGTGTCTCTTTCGGATTAAGCACTCTGTAGTCTCTTATTCTCTACACATTGGCCAGTTGTGGCCATTAATTATAGGTATAGCAGTGAGTCATTAGGAGTCAGTTTAATAATATGTCTGTTTAGCAGAATAATATATCTGTTTAGCTCTCCTCTAGCCTTTGACCTGTGTAGCCACAGATTCCTAGACCTGATGGAGATGTTCTCTATCTTGTGAAGGAGACCTTAATATTTTATTATTTTTTTATTTAATTTTTAGTGTATGTGTGCACTTACATGTATGTGTGCACTCATGTTATGTAGTGCCTTAGGAGGTTAGAAGACAGTGTGAAATCCCTTGGACTGGAGTTGTGAATGATTGTTAGTTACCATGTAGTTGCTGGGAATTGAAGAAGATCTGCCAGATTAATATTCAAAATATTAGACCAAAACTACCTGAATAGAGCTATGATGTGGAACCAGGGCATGAGCCACTAACCTACTCAATGATCTATTCTATAGTCCTTTAAATTATATGCCAACTTCTATAAATGGAGTTGGAGTTGCCCAGTGGTTGGAGTTGGGGGTGAGGGCCAATAGGAAAGTAAGGATCCCACTATGATCACATATGTTATTCATAATAATTGAGAGATGTGTCATATAATATTTGCTGTTTAATAATATTAAATATGATTCCTGTAAGAAATCTGAAGTAATCAAAACATGCATCTCAAAATATTGCTGTGAAACACTGCAGTGTAGCAGAGAAGCCTGGAAGGACCTTGGCACTCTTACCAGTTTTTGTTCTTTAAGGTTCTCGCTCCTTAGGACTTCTGAGATAGATCCTTATCCACAAGGGACTGGGCATAACAGACTGTAGTTCTCTCTGGTGAGGACTTTTATTTTAGATGCTCAAAGTAACTTCTTAGTAGTTGAATTCCATGGTTGAATTTATGGACTCCACTGCTTGACACATGAGCATGAAAAGCTTATTCAAAATTCTGTTTTGTTTCCATGTTGGAAAAAAAAAAGAGAAAGAAATGAAAAGCACCTCTTTTAAATGTGCCATTGGAGAGCTTTCAAGGCACATGAGCTAATGGATGTTTTTACCCGCGGCCCTCCTGTATAAGAAGAATTCTAGCAGAGGAGCGCAGTCAGTGCAGTTTCTGTTTTAGACCTGAAGCTGCCAAGTGTATCCTGTTTGGATTGTTTTTTAATTGTCCAGCTTTCTCCATCAGCAAGATAAACTTTAGCCTTACATAACCTTTACACATGAACTCTGAAATACACTTCAGTGATTACTGATTCTGTGACTTGAACATATTTTAAACATGTGATGCTGTTTGCAGTGGAGTTCGTTTTTAGAAATGAAATAGTCAGCTGTTTGGCTTTGTATAGTGAGATAAAATGAGAGAACTTGGGTGCAGGGACAAGTTTCTCTGAAAATTAGAAAATGTGAGCCAGCAAATAGGGAAAGGACCCTTGTGAATGAAATGTAAAAAGGCCCCCTCGGGTTCCAGACTAGAGGCCTATGGCACATTTCACAAGAAGAGTGGGTATGCTAGCATCTTCTCACTCTTGTAAGCTGCTAGTGGTGATCTGCAAATATAAATTGCACTTTGAACACTTACTGAAGTTACAATTTTTAAAACATTTTCAATTATTTTATTTTACTTTTCCAGCTTTACTGAAGTATATTTGACACATAAAATTGTATATGTTTAATATGTACAATGTGTTAGTCTGGGTATGTGTTGTGATGATCATATATATATATATATCTGCATTCCCTCACTAAGTAACATTTTCATACATGTAATGAGAATACTTAGAATCTGGTCTCAGCACATTTCACCGTCCAGTTATTTTGCAGTGTAATTAATTCTAGTCCCTGTGCCATTCATTAGAGCCTCAGAAGTTACACATCTAAAAAATGGAAAGTCTACACCCTTTGGCCACCTACTCTTTTCACCATCCCTAGCTATCAATGCTTATTGAAGTGTGAATGTCAGAGGCCCTTTTCTTTCTTCTGATCACAAACACAAAATGCAGAGGTGTTGCTTGCTTATCTTCTGGCCAGATTGGAGTTCTTAGTTATTAGGAGTTTGATACTCTCAAACCTTTTGTGTCTGCTGCCCAAGGTTTTGGCTCTCCAGGATGATTCTGGGAGCTGTCCGGTGTTACTGTTGAGGAGCCTTCTACAGACACTTTTCACACAGCTCTTGGCATTACACTCTTCAAGTGGCTACCAAACATTTGTTAAGAATTAAAAGTACATGCTTTAAGACTTCCTGGTCAACTCAGTATTAAACCACAGGATGTTACCTAATGACTAGTTGTTGAACCATTGAAAACCCATGTTTCTTCTGTGTCCTATTTTCCAAATTATGGTTCCTTTCCTAGAATATCATGCTGTCAACATATTGACATGGTAAAAACAATTAATTGGAAGTAAAAACAAATGTAACCATCACAAACTTTTTTTTTTCAGGTATATGAAACCAATTTTCAAATTAACTCTGCAGCAACATATTTTGGTGGGGTTTTCTGTATATTCTGTACTGGTTGGGACTAAAATAGAAATCAGTTGCTTGGAATAGCAATCATTTAAGTCTCAACATTGGCATTTTATTACTTCCATAATTTTTCACTTATGTCAAGTGCCAGTTGCTTTCTGATGTCAATATGTAGGATTCACAGTCTTTGAGAAGGATCTACAGTGCATATAGTGTAAGAGAAGGGGATAACTCACTTCCTTCTCTCCTTTGAGCCCTTTTGCCATATACCTTTTAAGAATAGAAGATGTTCCTATATGTAATGTTTTTGTCTTTTATATGGGTGTATATATGTGTTCATGCATGTGTGCATGTGCATGTATATGTACATGTGAATATGTGTGCAGGTGGAGGCCAGAGGACAACTTTGGGTGTCATTCCTCAGATATACTCCACTTTTTTTATTCTATCAAGATTTATTTTATTCTTCCTCCATTTGTTGCAGTCATTTTAGATTGAAAAAAAGTAATGTGAGTTGTACACAACACTTCTGACCAAATATGATTATATTTTCTTGGTCTGGTCTCAGTGCTACATTTAAAAAATAATTTTATTATTTCTTAATTTCATGCAATGTATTTTTATTATACTCAGGCTCTACATCCACCTTTCTATTCTCCTCTTCATGTTCTCTCTTATTTTTTTCAGGCCTATTGAGTCTAATTTGTATTCCCCAAATGCTTTCCCTGTGGATCCATCCCCTGGAGTCAAGTCAACCTACCAAGGGTTGCACACATCCTTAAGAAAATTGAGTCTCCTTCAACAGCTGATAGGTCCTCAGCTAGGGCTGGGGCTTCCTGCTCACCTCCTCTGTCCATGCTAGGTGTTGTTTGGCTTGGACTTGTGCAGGTCTAGTGCATGTTGTCTAGAACACACGCTGTGTGTTCATATGTGCAGCTATCCTGCTGTGTCAGGAAAACACTGTTTCCTTGGATTCATCCACCACCACTTCTTACAGTCTTTCTGCCTCCTCTTGTGCAATGATCCCTTTGAGGAGAGGGTGTAATGTAAGTGTCCCATTCAGGGCTAAACACTCCACAGCCTCCTATTCCCTGCACATTGTCCAGTAGAGGGTCTCTGTTGATCATCATCTTCTGTAAGCAGTAGTGCCTCAAATGTTGAGGGAGTACCAACTGCTTTCTGATTGCATTTAAGGCATACTTCACAAGATGGAGTCCATACTGGCATATTATATGGGCCAAGAACTGTGGCAAGACAGGTCACGAACCACAGGGGAGAACCTACAACTCTTATTCTGCCAAATGGACATAGTTTTAAACTGACTCCTAATGACTTACTGTTACATCATAGATGAGTGCATTGCTCAGCTCTCAACAAGAGAGCTTCTTCTTGCAGCAGATGGCAGCTAACACATAGACCCACACCTTTTTTTTTTTTTTTCTTTTGAGACAGGGTCTCTTACTGGCTTGGATCTTACTACTTAAACTAAGAAGGCTCATCAGTGAACTCCAATAATCTGCCAGTCTCTGCTTCCTCACTTTAGCAACTAAAGCTCATCCTCTTTCCACATGTATTGTTATTATATTGAGTACAGCATCTCTGGAATCCTCTCTCTTCCCAGAGTAATTAAGCCACTGTTGCACCTTACTTAGAGTATCTTTCAGAGCATGTTTGAGTAGTAGAACTGTTGCCTAGTGGAGAGATGCTCATCTCATTTCTATGTGGATCTTAATCTTCCCTCCCTTTCTTTCTAAATAGGGCTGCATAAAACAAGGGATTACTGTCTCAACTAGTATTAGTTGACATCAGCCATACACACTAACGCGTTTATTTCATGGACATGTTTAGCACTTGAGCACATCTTTGTGTAAGGGTCTAAGTTAGTGCTCCGTATCAGCCTGTGTTGTGGCAGTGGTAATAGGCTTTTGAAAGAATATAACTGGGGCAGTGTTAGTATCACTAACAAGTATTATTAATGAATCAGAACATTGATCTAGTAAGAAAATGAGTATTCTTGTGTCATTTTGAGAGGAAAAAGTATGCACATACACAAACACACATTTGTATCTATATAAGTTTCACTATGGAGTAATTTCATATTTTCTTTGTTTTTAAGTCTTTTGGACATATTTCACCTTGTTTTTTGTTTGTTTGTTTGTTTGTTTGTTTCATTTTTAGTTTTGTAAGCAGCATTCCTTCTGGATGTTTTTAGCAGTGAAGATTGAAACATACTAAATGTGTAACAGCCAGTAGGCTGTGTGTCTTGCATTCAGAGATCACCAGGAGAACCACATTGGGGTACTAGAAAGCTGCTCTTTTAGAACTGAGGCTGGTTCCCTGTGATCTAGGGGATGCATAAGGGGGTAAGGGTTTGTCCCACAAAGGAAGCCATCAAGAAGCAAGAGGAACTGTTTTCCTGACAATTTAAATAAATCCTATTTATAAGAACAGATACTAAGGCAAGGCTGAAGTGCAAAAATAAAGAAGTGAGTCTCTCATTTTAGCCAGGATGGGGTGTGTGATTATTTTTGGAAAGTATTCATTCACACCTGCTTATGGAATGGTCTTGTTTTTCTCATGATCCTCCGTGCTCACAGACTGGCCTTGTGTGCTGCTGGCACTCTGTGAAGTTGCTTGTCTGTCAGAATACCAAGGCTCAGCTGGGAGCAAGAACATCTCCTGGATATCAATCTTCTCTTTTCTAGGTGGGAATAAGTAAATGTCCATCATTTGATGATTACTTTGTTGAAGAATTTTACCAAAATATAAGAAGGGTCCCGTTGCATTGTTTTTGGAAATACAGTTATGTATGTAGGTATATTTAGAAAGGACCATACACCAATCATTAATAGTATTTGTGTCTGATCAGAATTCTGAACATACTCTCTGGCCTTCATTGCATTCATTTAAATTTTTGTTGGGGAGCATTTATTTATTTATTTTGTAATAAAAATAGTGAAAAGGGGAGCCGGAGAGGTGGCTCAGGTGTTAAGAACACTGGCAGCTCTTGCAGAGGACCCAGGTTTGGTTCTAAGCACCCACATGGGTGTCTAACAACCATCTGTGGCTCTAGATCTATGGGATCTGAACCCACTTTTGGCCTTTGCAGACATTGTACACATGTGGTACACTTAATGTACATATAGGCAAAACACTCATAAAAATAAATATATAAATAAATAATTTAAAAGAAATGAAAGAATGTATAGTCATCTCATTTTAGGGTTTGATTCTACTTAAAAGTTTTATAGTATATAAAATATAATGTGCTTTCGGGGGCCGAAGAGATGGTTCAGCAGTTAAGAATACTTACTGTTCTTCCAGAGGACTTGGATTCAATTCCCACCAACTATACTGTGGCCATCTGTCCTTAATTGCAATTCCAGGGGATCCACTACCCTCTTCTGGACTCATTGGACACCAAGTACACATGTGGTATACTTGGCATACATGCAGGCAAACCACTCATACACATAAATAAGAATAAATAAAATCTTTTAAAATCCCTACATTCTTTAGGTTCACTGTTAGTTCGTATTGCTTACTAGTTGTGTTCTTACTTCCTTTTGAGTCTGTGTTTCCTAGCTATTCTTTTGACATATCCAGTATTTGTCAGTAATCATACTGTGATGAAGCTGAAATGCTTTTTGTTGTAAGTATTAACGTATTTTTGAGATAGCATCTCATGTTGCCCAGACTGACCTCCATCTCCTGTTTAGCTGAGGATAACCTTGAACTTCTGATCCTCTTGCCTCCACCATCTTGATTGTTAAGGTTGGCAAGAATGCATAATAATACCTGCCTTATGCTGTTCTGGGGACTGAGTCCAGTGCTGCATGTATGTCAAGTTGCTGAGCTATATCCCAGCCTATTAATGCATATTGTACAAATCAGTAGACTTCACCATGACATTTCTGTAATGCGTGGATTGTGTTTTGACTGTGCCCACCCTCTTTACTGCCCCCTCTTTTCCCTTTCTTTCTCTTCCTGTCTCCCTTCTCCTAGCTCTTGTTCTTTAATGGTCTCTTTTATTTATACTCTGTCTTTTTCTATCTCTGTCTGGCTTATTTCACTTAACATAATCTCTAATTCCATCCATTCTCTTGCACATGATGTGATTTCAGTCTTCTTATGATTGAATAATCTATTATGCATATATTTTCTTTATCCGTTCATCTGTTGATGGGCACCTAGGTTAATTTCATGACTTAGCTAATATGAAGAATGCTGCAGTAAAGATGAATGTACAAGTACCGCTGTGGTGTTCTGAGATTTCTTTGGCTGTATTTCTAGGAGTGGTATAACTGGATCATGTGACAGTTGTATTTTTAGTTTTTAGAGGCACTTCCATACTGACTTCCACAGTGGCTAGACTAATTTCTGTTCCTCTCAGTGGCGTATCAAGCTTCCTTTTCCCCACATTCTCATCGGCATTTGTAACTCTTTGGTTTTTGTTTATGTTTGATTGATTGTTGGTTGGTTTGGTTGGGGGTTTTGTTCATTTTGGTTTGAGGTTTTGAAGTTTTTGTTATTGTTGTTGTTTTGAGACAGGATCTCCCTATAGCCACAGCAACCATGGAACTTGTTATACAGACCAGAATGGTCTCCATCTCAAGGGGGCTGTCTGTCTTTGCCTCCAAAGTGCTGAAATTATCTGTTTTTGGTTTTTGATAGTAGCTGTTCTGACTGGGTTGGAAATCTCAAGGTGCTTTGGACTTGAACTCCCTCATGATCAAAAATGTTAATTGACCCTTTGTCCTTTTGTGAAGGATCTGTTCAAATCATTGCCTACTTACTGATTGAATTACTTATGATGGGTTGAATGAAAATGTCCCCCATAGACTTCATGTATTTGAATACACTTTATCCTCAGTTGGTGGTGCTGTTTTAGGAGATTTAGGAGGCATGTCCTTGCTGGAGGAAGCACATCACTGGGGACAGGGCAGGCTTTGAGACTTTATACCATGCCCGTGCCCACTTTCTTCCTCTCTCTCTCTCTCTCTCTCTCTCTCTCTCTCTCTCTCTCTCTCTCTCTTCTTTTCCTTCTTGTGCATGCTTAAAGATGTAAGCCCTCAGGTTTCTGCTCCAGCTGCCTCCCAGCATGCCTCTCTACCATGGACTCTCATTCCTCTGGAATCATAATCCCATGTGCTCTTCTGTGGGTTGCCTTATTCATGGTGTTTTCGACGGCAACAGAAAAGTCACCAACACAAAAGTAACTAATCTTTTGGTAATGAAATTTGGTTAATTTGCCATAGACTCTAGGTATGAATGCCCTGTGAGATGAAAAGATATCTAAGATTTTCTCCTGCGTGCTCTCTCTTTACATGGTTGTTTCCTTTGGTGTGCTGAATCTAAAAATTTTGGGATATGAACTATTGTCTGTTTTAAAATGTTTTCCTGACATTGATAATTAGAATGCTTTGTTTGTTTGCTTTGTGGAGTTTTGTTTGTTTGCTTTTGCTTTTTGCTTTTTTTGGCCAGGGTCTCCCTGTTCCAGCCTACCTAGAAGTTACTTTGTGAACCAAGCTGGCCTGCCTCTGCTTCCTATGGTCTGGGATTAAAGGCATACAGAACCACACCCAGTGTTGATAATTAGAATTCTTAAGAAGGAAGTTCTGACTCAGGTTTAAGTATTTTGTGCACACCATCAAGCAAATGATATTCAGAAATTTCAGTTCTTTTATAGCAGCTACTTGTAACTTTTTTCACTGTTTTCTCTTTGCCCACCATTATTCTGCAATGTCTTTTAATCATTACAACATCTGAGCAGTTTTATTAGCAATCTCCATGTCTTCCTTTGTGATGTGTATGGTTATAGCCTTTGCCCAGGACAGCTTTTAAAATATTAAATTTTAACAGAAGTCAGGATAATGAAGAGGGTCTACTGGATAGTTATTGTCAGGTAAGCACAAATTATTGCTGCTAACTGAATAAACTAAAGCTTTTTACCAATATTTTGTAAATCTGGAATAATTATTACAGTTCCCAGGGAGATACTCTAAAGGGGTCTAAGTGAGAAGCTAGAGTATATGAGGAGCCGGTACATTATCCTGCGGATGTGAGTCTGCCCAAAATGCCTTAGTTCTATCACTTGTGTAGATATGTAGATCCACCAACAACTGACTGTGTGCCCAGTTAGCTCCAGCTTTTCATAAAGATAAGAGGAAATTATAACACATTGGGATGGATTCATTTGACTTGGTTCTTCTGCAGGTAGGGCTCTGATCTTCATTTTCTCCCCTTGCCTGTGATTCGGGGAAGAATTTGTTCAAATACACAGTTCCGTGTGTTCAGGTAGCTTTTTTATGTTATTCAAGACTTAGCAATTTTATATTTTTTTCACACCCTCACTTCAAAGATCTTTCTTCAATTACCAGTCTACAATTCAGATAATATGCAGTTGAAATTAGAGATATTATTCACTGCACAGGAATAATTCAAAATTAACCACTCAGTGGGTAAGTTTTTTGCTTTTTCTTTTCCACTGCTGAGAGGATGAACGGTCTGATCTTCAGGTCAGCCCCAGATATGTTCCTGAGATGGCTACAAATGGGAAAATGAGCCCCTCTAATTAGTTGGGTAATAGTGTGTGAATCTTGTAGATTTCTTTGTAGTGGTAGATTATTAATAAGTGCTCTAATTGTTCTGAGGCATTTGTATTTATAAATTTGCTTATGTAGGAATTATAGGATTAGTCTGCCTCAAATAGTGGGTAAATTGGTTCTTTTAGCCCATAGAGATAGATAAGTTGGTATATAGCTTTTTATTGGTCATTTGTAGTTTTTTTATGTAAAGAAAACTGCTCCTGTTGAGACCTCTAATTTTTAGGTTCTTTACTTCATGTTGAGTTCCTAGTTTGGCTTTTCTTGGTTGCTAAGTGGACTTTTTACACTGATACATTGCTTTTAAAATTTTCAACCACCACTATGTCTACATAGTTGTCACAAAATTAGTTAGCTTCCAGAGCTTAGAGTCATGTTTTCTTCAATATTTCCTGTAAGCAAGTAGATAAGTAGACTGAGACTTTTGTGTGTAGGTGCTTTCTATGGCAGCAGTATTTAGTCTATATTTGATTTCTTTTAAACATGTTAAATTGCCTCTAGGAAAAGAAGTTGGAAGGATTATAGCTTGCCCAGAAAAATAACCAGTGGATTTAAAGTGAGATAGTACTTGAGAATGTCCCTCTTCTCTGGTTTATGATCTGTCTTGATGGAGATAATAAAACTGTTGGTGATGTTTAGAAAAGCTGTGTGTTTTCAACTTTGGTCCTGAGCCAAAGCAAGAAGCTAGACAAAGCCCCTTACTTGCTCCCCTGGCTGCTTGTCCAGGCCTGTCTCAAGATTCCAGGTTCCTTTCTGGTGTGGGCAGCCAGCCACCAGCCAGGGCCTTCTCTACCCTTGCTAATGTTTTCTTCACTTGCCTTTTCTATTTTTAAAAAAAGTTTATTTTTATTATTTTTATTTGTATGTGTCCATGTGCATGATATGTGAGTACAGTGCCCATGGGGGCCAGTAGAGGGTGTGTCATTCATTATCTGCCACTAGAATTATAGGTGGTTGGGAGCTGCCTGACATAGGTGCTGGGAACCAAAATCTGGTCCTCCAAAGAGCAGTAAGAGCTCTTCACCACCAAGCCATCTCTCCAGCCTCTTTTCCATTTAAAATTGTTCATTTTTAACCTTCTCAAATCTTGGCTATTTAAGTCCTGTGACAAGTTGTCTTGTCCTTATACCCTTTTCTGTTTTTGCTGAGACTGCTTTATTGGGTTGTGATTTGCTGAGGCTTAGCATTTGTTTGTTTCTCATCCTTTTCATTATCTTATAATTCAGTGTCTCGTCCAACTTAGCAGAAACTATCATGGAATTGTGGAGTCTGGTCCACATGAGCCCCTTGTCCTTCCTGTAGGAACATCTCTGGTGTTTTCCACTTTCTCCTTCCCATGGTATGATTCCTCTGCTTTCCTGCTTTTTGTCTGCCTTAAAGCAAGCTCCTCTGCAGGTGTGGAGGAAGCCTAAGAAGCCATGAGGTTCATAAACTTGGAATCCTAAGATGTTGATTGAAACATGCCACTTTCCACCATCAGGGTGGGTAGGCGATCAGTAATGACAGCACTGGAAGTCCAGAATCAGGCATTTTTGCAGCATGTTAGTGATCTTGGTATAGTATGGGAGAGTCTGTGATGTGCATCCTATACTGCTCTGTAGTGTAGAAAAGCTCTAGTTACATTTATCAGCACACAACATGGAAGAATAAAGTATATTGCTAGTATGTGAGCGCTCCTATTGAAATACAAGTACCAAGAGTGCTGACGGCCAGAACGTGGATTTATGGGAAATAAAGCCCTAAAATACTTTCTCCAACAACAACAAAATAGACCTCTTGGAAACAGCTTTTCCTCTCTGTGTACTTAGCTCCCATTGAGCTTAAATTGCTCTCAGTATTGTGATAATGACAATTCGATAATACAGGATGTAGAAGATGAACCAAATAAATTAACCAGCTGCTTTTAAGGCTAGTTCGCTCAATGGCTTACCCCCTAAAATGCTTTGTAGAACATTTGTGCTCAGTAGGTCTCTAGGCAGTTTTATGACTACAAGAAAGAAATGGATTTTATTAAATGTCAGTGAAATAGAGGCAGATAGCTTTGTGGTACTTAAATTAGTGTAGAATGTTTGTAAGAAAAGTAGTTTATCTTTTCTCAAATCACCAATGCAGAGCTTTCTTTGGCATTCCTGCCAGAAAATGTGTTCCTGCTTGAAATTCCCACAGATTAGGATAAAATAGCCAATGGAAAGTGCACTGTTTGGTGCTTCTTTCCCTACATGCGTCTCTGTGCCCCATGGAGTAAATCCCACAGAAGGACAATAGTAAAAATGATTTAATAATTGTTAGATACATTTAAAGTTTAATGCCATTTGGACATCAGAAACATAGACTCATGAGTAAAGAGTGCTGGCCTGTGAAGAAGAATGACAGAAGTTCTTGCTCTGAGAAGCCAGGGATGTGGCACAAAGAGTAGAGCTGGTTAAGTGTTAGAGAGTCAGAGGAAGTGAATACTGTGTAAGTCCAGAGAGCCTTTTGCAGGTGTATAGGAAACCACCATTCAGGCCAAACAAGGGCCTGTTTGTGTTCCTAAATGAAAGGAGCTACATTAACTTAAATGGAACATGGGAAGGCTGACCTTAAAAGTAGTTTCCAAGATGAAGTTCTACTCTCTGTCCTTGAACAAAGGGCAGGAGACTGTCATTCCAGGAGCTGGGCACGAGGTCAGTCTAGAGAGTCCTTTCTGAAAGGGAAGATGTGCTCAGAGGTCTTTATGATTTTTGAGATAAGGGCAGATACTGATGTGTTCAAAATAGTCTTGGAACATTAGGATCTAAAGATGGGCTTGTGTAATTTCATAGCCTCTCCAGTAGTGAATATATTGTGTGTATTGACAATGAGGAAATTGTTAAGGATAGTCCTCAGAAAGTCTACTTGATATATAAAGCTTATTATACGATGAGTCTAGCAAAGTGGAAGATATGGTCCTTTTCTCCAATGTACATAGTCCTTCTGGGATAGTCAAGGCAGTGTAAGTGGCACATGGACCCCAGTGTAGAGGCTGTGTTAGCATGGAGTGATGATGCTGTGATGGAGCCAACATAGCCGGAAGGCACATGCAGGACCAGGAAATTGGAGGGACAGGACTTGACTTAGGAAGCATGCTCATAAACCATGATCTCCCAAACATAGTAAATCATATTTATTTACATATGATTTATTTTTATTTGCAAAATACAATAATGATATGATTAAAGCTGTTGTGTCTTGAAAAAAATCAGAAAATTTCATGAATCACAGTTAAATTGTAATTTTAAGTAGTTTAAAATGCCATTCATGTACAGAAGTTAATGTATTATTTTTTTGAGCATGCAACTTTTGCATTGAGTAGTATTTATTTGCCTTTTTGTACTTAAAAACCTTCACTGAAGAAGAAACATCTTTGCTTGTTTGAGTCCATGCCAAAGCATAGCCCGTGGTGTTGTTGGAACCAGTCCTGACGTGGCCTAACTTCTGAATTCTTGTCTCAAGTCTTCCTTGGAGCTAAGACAGGAGGAAAGGGAAGCCAGGGCTCAGCTTGCCCAGTCTCCTCGGGTAACCAGAAGCACACGAGATAGCCAAAGGGACCCTCCGGTCCTTTTGACATGAAGTCAATGTCATGCTTAAAAACTTGGGGTAGTTTCTGTAAATTGGTTCTAAGACACGTTCCTGTTTTTCAAGTTTCAATTTTTAATATTTCAACTATTTCCCTAAATTAACCTGATTATAAAAATAAGACATTGGATTTTATTCTCATTAATATGCTAACATTATAAAAATAATTCATATGCTCAGTGCAGAATAATTATAAAGTAGAAATATCAATATAAAACTTGCTGTCACACAGGACTGAAGAGATGGCTCAATGGGTAAAAATCCTTGCTGTTCTTCTGGAGGACCCGGTTCTATTCCCAGCTCCCAAATGGCAGCTAATTACTGTCTCTAACTCCAGTTCCAGGAGATCTAACACCCTCTTCTGGACTCTGCAGGATTAGCATGACGCAGGTGTACTTACATACATGCAGGCAATATGCTCATACACATAAAATAAAAATAAGAAATAAAATATTTAATAAAAAAACTTCCAGTCACCTATTTCTAGAATTATGATTACTTTGTAATGTGTTGTTCATGCTGTTATCATATTATTTGCTGTATAGACACATGTCTTTATTTGCATACATATTCATATTTTATTTAAGAGGCATCATAGACAGTACTGTTTTGTAATATGCTTTTATGTAATATTCATAGTGTCTTTATATTAACAGTAGCCATCGATAATGGTCTTCACTTGAATAACTCTATAATACTGGATTCAGTAATTCCCCAGCTGTTGGTATATTTGTGGCTGTCATTAAGAGCTTTGCATACCTTTTACTCACCACCTGATCATTTCTTAGCATCTGTTTATAGGGCATTTTAAAAATTTAGGTCCATAATGCTAAAGAATTCTCAGGAGCTCATTTTCTATACCCCTCTACCTCAGTCTCCACCTCTAGCCCCATCTCTCCCTCCCCGTTCACCCCCGCCTCCACCTCCATCTCCCCCTCCACTCTCTCTCCTTCCACTTCCATCTCCACCGCCATCTCTACTCCTGCCCTCCACCTCCACCTCCATCTACCTCCAGGCCCAATGATGATATCATTTCCATTCTTCCATGTCTTCTGTTTCCTGATTTCTTTTTCTTTGATGTAGCTAGTTGTAGGACCATTGTTATACTGTTTGGTCTATTAATTTTATAAAATGCTTTATTATCTAACAACACAAACCTACCTCTTTTCACCTAATTACTTAATTTAGGAAAAAAAAAAAGCTATCCCAGGGACTAGAGAGATGGCTCAAAGGTTAAGAGCACTGGTACTCTTGCAGAGAACCTGGCTTTGATTCCTAGCACCCACGTGGCGACTAACAGTTGTCCATAACTCCAGTTCCAGGCAATCCAACACCCTCTTCTGACCTCCCAGGGCACTTCACCTACCTACCTGCAGGCAATACAGTCATACACATAAAATAAAAATAATAAATAAAATAATTAAAAAATATCCTCACTTCTTTTACAAATGAAATTTTTGTAATGTATAGAATTAATCCCTTGGGATTTTGTTTGTTTTTTTTCATTAGAATCTACAGATTAAATTAATGAGACTAAAACTCTTCGTGACTTTTGAATCTCATCCAGGAGTAATGGTATCGTTCTACATTCTGAATTCTCTTTTACAGACCTCATTGTTGTTTTGTTTTGTCCCATATAGCTGGTGGGGCCTCATCTGTTTTGCTTATCATTAACCATCATGACTATGGTCTTTCCTCTTTTCCCAGTTTTGATTGTCCCCCTAAAGCTTAGCCCTGTGGTGTGGTTACTGTCATGTTCAGTACTCTGGATATTTTCCTCTTTACAAAGATAGTATCTTTTAATCTTTCTTTTTCTCCTTTAGTAATTTCTTCATTTTGCCTCCACTGAAGAATAGTGGTAAGAGAAATTAGATCTTACATGTAAAGTTCTCATCTGCTTTGTGAAATGTCTGACTCTTGTGGAGTCAGGAGTGGCAGATTTCTCTTATCCACTGGATAATTCCAGTTCTTTCCAGAAACTGACCTTTTCCTCAGCGCCCTCCTATTGCCAGCTGTGCTTTCCTGAGGACAGCTGGAGTGGCAGCACTTTGTGCCTGTACAGACCAAGCCTTTGTGCTTCAGCTGTGATATGCCTGGGTCGACCCTCCCTTGTCCTTGTTATACTGAACATGGGATTTGACATACAGATGCTTAACTGAGTGCCTTTGTGGGCAGCCTGTTAAAAATCATAGCCTTTACTTGGTTTTCAGTTTTAGCAAATTTTACAGATTTGTTTAAACATTGAGGGTAGTTTTAATTTTTGTAACATGGGTGCGGATTGTTTCTCCTTTCAGTCCTGAGTTGGTCCTTTCCAGGTGGAGATTAGTGATAGGGAGGAATTCTTGCCGCCCTGCACCAGGCTTTTCTCTTGTCCATTTAACCAGTCCTTCCTGCCAGCCCTCACTGTGGCCTGCCCATTTCTCATGGTGTGTCAAACCTTCTTGCAACACATTCATCATTCCACACATTTGGCTGGACGCAGTGTCCTCTTTGGTTTCTTTCCCTGTGTAATAGTGGAGGAAAAGGCATACCCCCATGATATTCCCTTAGATCTGTAGCTGAGTGGCAGTGTTGCTTGATGGCACCTGTCTCTAGAGTTAGAAGGTCATTGAGAATTTGTAGAATATTTCTCTTTGGGGGGGGTAAATTTATTTTTATTATTTATTTATTTGTTATTGATTTTTTTGTGTATTTCATATACAACAGCCCAGTCATCTCTACACCCCTTCCCCACTGGCACCCTCTCATAGCCCTCCACCAGAATTCATGCACTGTTTTTGTGCTAAGGCCTGTCATGTCACGTTAGTGTCCCCAGATGCCCCTCAGTGCCAGTTCATCCACTGAGGTCTAGTCAGTCCCTTCATTTTAGCTGATTAGCTCTTCCTCACCAAGCAGTACTTGGCTGCCAATAATTCTTTGACTAAGATTGGGGCCTGCTACCCATTTCTTCACTTCTGTGCTGGGTTTTTGTCTGCTTGAGTTTGCATGGGTCTTGTGCATGCTGACACCATTGCTGTTGGTTCATATGAACAAAGTCCCAGAAGCCTATAGAAATCTGTTTCCATATGGTCATGTACCTCTTCCTGTGGCTCTTACTTAGGCTTGGGCAATTCATAGACAATCTCTGGGTATGATCAGTTGTGGAACTGTTCCTTGGATAACCAAACTTCAGACATTTATAGCATATTAGAATGAATATACTCGACTTACTTGTGAAAATACACAATTAATTTTTGTATGTGTGTCCCAGAAAGATACATAGGAAGTAACAGTAAGATGTAATTTTATTATACTATGTTTCTTCCCCACCACCTTGGAAGTGAGAGAGGATACAGAAAATATTAAGGTGATCTGAAATAGGAATTTAAAAATTGTCTTAACAGGTATAATGTTACCTGCCCAAAATACTAGAATTTGGGAGGCAGAAGGATCCCAGGTTTGAGGCTAGCCCATGTCAGTGGGACTTGTCTCCTCCTGACCTCTCTCTCATGGCATCTGTTATCAGCATTGGCTTTCAAGGGTAAAACACACATTTCTGGATTACATGCCTCAAGTGATATATTGTATAAATGTCATTTGTTAAAGAATTAATTGCAAGATATAAAGGAAAATATTTTAATGGTTTATTAATTACCAAAACTATGTCTTCTTTCATATTAAAGATTTTTGGCCAATTATATTTTATATTAAATTTTTCAAGTGGGATTTCACAGATTTTTATAGATTCTTCTCTTTATACAGAGCCTAGCTACGATGGAATTTTTAAAGAGGATAAATCCTAAAGTAAATTTCCTTTGCCTTTTTATTTGAATTGCTGTTCAGAAGACACTGTCAGCTTATTTGCCTTGAATTAAATGAAAGAAAATCCAGACTGTTTCAAACTAAAGCAGGGTAATCTGTAATGAATATCTTATTTTCAGTAAGAGGTTTTGATTTCCCAATTTACAGAATGAATTTGTTCCTAGCATCATTCAAAAAGCTTCTCAACAGACATCTTCTGATTAACCTGCATTGTTTGCTTTTGAGTCTCACTCAGTGTTTTGGTGCCATCTTGTGGCGTGGCTTTATAATAATAATGTCCGTGCTCAAATCTCTTTTAAACAAGGCCCTGGGCAGTTCAAGATAATGCAGGGAACTCTTTCCAAAATGAAAATGATCTAATAAAAATACACATAAAATATACTGAGAATGGCATATTTGTTATTTGATGACACTGACTAGCAGAAATAGTAACTGCCATCTACCATGGGATTCGAGTTCCTAAAACCCTGTATTCTGCTGTGTCCTCAGTTGCTGCTGTTTGAACGGACATGGATGAACAGATGGAAGTCTTCTGTCCTACACGAAGGGGAAGGGAACATACGGAGTGTGAAGTGGAGGGGCCATCTGATTGCTTGGGCCAATAATATGGTAAAAGCGCATCTCTGTCTTCCTAATACTTGCTCAGTGGCAGACGATTGGCCAGATTGAAAGAACTGTGACAAAAGGGAAGATGCCACTTGGTGTCGCAGTCATTTCTGAAAGACACAAGTGGTAGTTGATACCCTACCTAGGAGGTTAAAGACATTACTTTTGGCTTTCTTAATACAGTAATTCCCAACATATTCTAGACTCTATTTTAGAGTAAGAAACCCAAGACATAGAGAGTAACCAAGAAAATGGAAAGCCATCTTAATAATTGAAGGGCTGCACTGGGAATGTACTCTTAAAAATACCATTTGCCTATTGGCCAATGGAAGTTGATAGAAAGCAAGTGTAGAATGTTGTTGATTTCTCTTTTACTCCAAGTATAATCATAGGCAGATCATAGGCCTGCCTTTTAAAAAGTGGATTATAATTTTCAGTACTACACTTATTTAAAGTTTATTCAATATAAATTGGGGCCTGTAGAAAGTTTACAAAAAATAGTCTTTTTCCTGTGTGTCATATTCTGAAATTTCAACCTGTATGATTGAGCAAATCAGTTCCATTCAGTTTGAAATGGTGGAAATCGTCTCAGGATCAACCTTACTATTTAGAAATTTTTCTTGCTTCTCTTGAATCACAAAAAAAGTAAACAAACCAGTGGTCTCATGGCTCATTTTCAGCCAGCTATGTGCTCAATGGTTTCATTTGAGCACTTTATACTGTCAGATGCAGTTTTCTTTGTATAGGTGGCTTTTCAGAATCAAAGCCTTTCTAAAAAGCAAAACTCATTTCTGTGTAGAAAATACAATTAGAAACATCCCTTGACTGTCAGTTTGGAAATATATTTGTTGATAACTGAATTTCACATTTGTGTTGGGTTTGAGTCACTCATGCCATCCATTAATAGATTGCCCTTTGTCCAGAGAGAGGCATGGAGGTTGTCTTGCTGTTTGGGTTCGCCTGGGTTTGTGTGGAGCCAGACCATATGTTTGTGTGGTATGTGGCTCCTTAGCATGGTCACCCGGTTAAATGCCATCACTGTTTTACAGTGCTGTTCAGCTGTGCTGTGTAGCAGGCGTATTAGTATTTCCCCTTCTTTCCTTCTCCAGAGTACAGGATGCTCAGCTCTGCTTTGTTTTCTAGGGTGTGAAGATTTTTGATATCACCTCAAAGCAAAGAATCACCAATGTTCCCCGAGATGATATAAGTCTTCGTCCAGATATGTATCCCTGCAGCCTTTGCTGGAAAGACAGTGTGACACTCATTATTGGCTGGGGAACTTCCATCAAGGTGATTTTTCCTTATCCTTGTATTAAGACCAACTTACTATAGATTCATTGAGGGTGGTCTAAAGGAACATGCATTCACAAATGGCTTCTGGGAACTCTAGTATTTTTGTCTGCATATTATGGTGGCATGACAGCCATTTAATGCACAAATCATTTCACAGGTATAGATTTTAAGATGTGTTCTTTCTTTACTGAGCCAAATCGCAAAACAGTTAAACTTTTTGATATTGAGAATTGTGCTGTTCTTTGATCTTAGTTTTAATTTCCCACAGCCCAACTGCTATACCTCAGCTGGTTTAGGCTTTGTTGGTTAGTCAAGCTTTCCTTTTTCTTTCCTTGATCTCTTAGCTTTGATCCTTAGGTTTTTTCATTTGTGTTATTGATAGTAGTGAGAGAAGGCTAAAACTGAGTCATTTTGCTTGCTTCATAATTTAATGACATAGAGGCCCAGACATTCTCTGTAATAAGATTTGTGAATATTTTCTGGCATATAATTATCTGACCCTTATGTGCCTTGATAAATGAAGCATGGTTATTCTACCAGAAGGAGCCCAGACCCATTCACATTTATTTCATACCTACCAGTGCTTCTGTTATAGTAGAGACTTGAATTTCAAGTTATTTGCTTCCCTTTAAAAATACATTACTTAATCTTCTTTCAAAAACCTGAAAGTTAGCTGAAGTAAAAATGGTACGAGAAAATATCTCAGTAATTATTTAATAAAAGAATCTAGATGTTTAGGGTGAGACAGACCTCAATTTAATTTCATCCTGTCCTTTACTTCATAGATTTGGTGGGGGGAGCATTGGGTCTGGCATATTATAATAGCTTGTAAATGTTAGCACTTATTAAGCTATACAGATCTATGAGAAATTGAAGGGACGTGATTGTTTGCATTCACTCTGCTGTAGAAAGTGATAATGACTTGATGTGGTGACTGTTGTTACCCAAACCAGCACCCTGACCTTTGAGATGCTCCCTTACTCGTTCTCACAGTGATCTGATTCGGGTTCTTTTCCCCCTCTCTTTAGATTGAATGTAAAGTGATTGTTTTCATGTGTTATATGATCACATAATTCTTTTTTAAGACTTGAGTTTTTGGGTTTTTTTTTTTTTTTTTTTTTTTTGTGTGTGTGTGTGTGTGTAGGGGTATTTGCACATGCTTGTAGGTGCCTGTGGAGGTTAGAGTTACTGAATTCTCTGGAGCTGGATCAGAACTCAGGTCCTGTAGAAGAGCTGTATGTGTTTTTAACTGCCAAGCCATTGCTCCAGCCCCACACAATGTGATTCTTATTTAGGGTAATAGGAAGGAAAGTGACTAGTAGTGTAAGATAAAAACAGCAATCTTCCAGCCAATAAACTGATATTCTTGGTACTTGAAATATTCTGTAACTAGATCAGGTGACTCTTTTGTTTTAAAAGTTGTGATTTTCCTTTTATACAATAAAAGACAAGGAATATACAATAAAAGACAAGAAAAATCGGCTTGTATGGACATGCAAGGAGTTTGCTGATTGTTATCAGAAATGATTTCATTATTAGGCTAAATAATGGCCCCAAGTCATCAGGTCTCAATTCCTGGTACCTGCAGCTGTTTGTTTATATGACAAAATGTGTGCCTAAGTTAAGGATGTAGATAGTTATTGTTCTGAGTCATCCATCTGGTTCTGAATGAGTTCCATGAGTCCCCCTGAGAAAGACAGATGGAGAGGGCCTATTTCTTTCTCAGTCCCCCTGAGAAAGACCAGTGGAGCTGCCGGGTGACGCTGAGTGAAGGGAGGCAGCCAGGTACGAGTTCTCCCTGGAGCCTCTGAAGAAATGCCGCACACCTGGTGGTGCTCAGTGAAATCTGCAGCTGTAGATCTGTAAGAGAATTCATTTTTGTTGTTTTAAATTGCTAAGTTTGTGATAATCTACTAAAACAGTCAAAAAGAATGAATACATGTTTTCTATGCCCAAATAGAGAGCCACAAAGTTTATGTCAAATGTGTTCTTTCATTGGGGATTCTTTCTCTTCAGGCTCAGTTATATTTTGAGCATTTCTCAGTTCAGAATCCTGGTAAACAAACTTGTTTGAGAGAAACAAGTAGAAAAACCATGGTAAAGAGTACAGTAAGAGATAGTTCATTCATTCATTTGCTTGACCACCAAACACTTACCAAGCATCTGTAGGCAGTGTTTTGGTGCTGGGGATATTCGAATGGGCAGGTGAATGGATTCTTTCCCTTGGGAAATTTCTGCTCTGGTGAAGCAAGGTGGACAAAAATCAAACAAGCAAGTAAATACCATGTTGATGATGGTAAATACCAAGAACATTTAAACAGGATAAAGTGTTGGGATTTGGGTAGCTAGCCATTTAATGTAGGTGGTCCTGAGGGGGGCTCTCTAATAACTAACATCTTATTAGGGTAGAGTTCGGAAGGGGGATGCTATATGACTGTGGGAGTGGCATGCTGGGAAGGGAGGAAGTTGGCATAGGGTATGATAAGCATGTTTTTGAGGAGCCACAAGGAAGCCATGATTGTTAGAGTAGAGCAGGTATGGAGGAGAGAGGAGAACATGAAGCTCATGCAACAGGTATGTTGAGATGGGATGGAAGATCATGTCCTGGCTCCTGGGCCTTGGGGAAATGCTTGGCTTTTCATCTGAGTGAAATGGGAAGCCAGCAGAGGATGTTGCAGTGGAGTTAGTTCAACGTCCAAAATTGTGTTTTAGAAGGATCACTGTTTGCTTTGTGGAGCCAAGCATAATAAACAGAAGACCAGGCAGGGGGCTGCTGTAGTCACTCAGTAAAATAAAGTTTTCTCTTACCAGTGTAATGGAGATAGAACAGAAGACTGGAATGTGGGTACATTTTGAAAGTAGACCCTACAGTATTTGATGATGACTGGATGAGGGGTATACAACAAAGAGAAAAGCCAGCTGCTACATAATGAACTGGAAGGGAGAGTTAAGCTTTACCACTGATGGAGCTTGTTTACAGGAAAAATATGGAAGTTATCCACTTGTGACACCTAGTATCCACCCATGCGGAGATGTGGAGGAGACAGTTGAATAAAGCAGATTTGTGATCATGGCTAAGAGCCCTCCTATGGAAGGAAAGGACTCTACAATCATTGATGTGCTCTTGCCTTCTTTACAGCAGGTCTGTGTACTCTCCAGACCTCCTGCTTTAGACTACAGTGCTATAGAGCCATGGCCCAGCTACCAGTGGTGCCACGTGTCTTATCTCACACGGGTCAGGGAGGTACATAAACCTTTGATGTGAGTCCTAACTCTAGCCATGCAGAGTAGCTCTCCAAACCTCAGCTTTCTCATCGAAGATTAAGCATGGTGACATTGCTTTCCATGGCTATCTGTGAGTGGCTCAAGTTCTGTGACCATCCCTCACTCTTTCCTTCTTCCTGTCATATGTTGTTGATGCTGGTTTTGTCTCAGTTTTACACAGTGCAGTTAGAATAATTTATTCGGAGATCAGAGGCTGGTCCCCTCTGTAAAGCGTTTAAGGCATTCTCACTGTCCACATGGAGACTGATCTTTAGCATGACTTCTGAGGTTGTGCATGACTCATCCTCTCTTTTCTTTTCTGGCCTTGGGTCTGCCCCTGCTTGTCCCATGTTCAGATCTGTCTGACCTTCTAGTTGAAAGCCTGAAACTTTCACATTGTTCTGTATACCTGACCTGCCATTCCTGCTTCAGCTGACTTGTCACTTCTTCCAGAAAGCCTTCCTGCCTGCTGTATATGCCTCTATACTTCCCGAACAACACACTTTGGTAAAGCACCTTATTGTATATTTTCCCACTACACTATCATTTTACCAAATAACCCTAAGAATCAGCACTGATGCCCAGTCATTACTCGGAAAGTGCTGCCTAATGTTACTATATTTCCTTTATCTCTGTGGCTTTATCTCTGCGCTCCATATCATCTCCTTGGCCCCTTTTATCAGCATGTCAAACAGCTGTCCATTTGGCATTGTGGAATGTTCCCATTAGATGATTTAGTAGTTTCCCTAATAAGTATAGCAAAACGAGTAGATATCTTAGAAGTCTACCAAAGGTACACGGAAATTGGGGGAAACTGAGGAAATGGGAAGGAAATTGTAGGAAATGGGCAGTAGACAGATGTCAAAAGTAATCAAAGGAGACGCAGCTGGTAACACTTCTGCGGCCATGGGTTTGTCTGGGCTTAGAGAGTGCACTCCCTTAGGTCCTCACTGAGTTGCTGCAGTGCTGCTGGACAGCAGTTTACACAGCTGTGTTAACGAAGCAAACAGGCATAAGACCTAGTGTTTCCACCCATTGATTTGTCAGGGTTTTCTAATACTGTATTTATTTTATGTGTGTGAGTGTATTGCCTGCATGCATATACATGCACTTGTATTGTGTAATGCTTCCAGAGGTCAGAAGAGGGTATCAGATACCCTGGAACTGGAGTTAACAGATAGTTCTTAGCTGCCATGTTGGTGCTGGGAATTGAACCCAGATCCTCTATAAAAGCAGTCAGTGCTCTTTACCGCTGAACCAACTCTCCAGCCCTGATTATCAGTTTTATACCTAGGAGTTTATCCTAAGGAAACAAAGAGCCTAAAAGTTTTATATTTGTGTATTGAGTGGTACTATGACTATACGACAGCCATAGATAAAAATTAAAAATAAAACCTAATGTTCGAAATTTGATCAGATAAACTCTAGTAGCTTCCTATAATAAAATGCTGTAGTGACACTAAAGAATTATGTGGTAAAAGAATAAATATTTATTTAAAAATTTTTATTTTTAAATAAATAATTTTATTAATAGTAAGTCATCAGATTATTTAAAATAGTTCCATAAAAGAGGTGTTATTAGGGAGATGGCTCAGAGATAAAGAGCACCAACTGCTCTTGCAAAGGATCTGGGTTCAATTCCCAACACCCACATGGCAGCTAACAACAATCTATAACTCCAGTTCCAGGAGAATCCAATGCCTCCTCTCTGTGAACATTGTATGACATGGGTGCACTTACATACATGCAGGCAATATGCTCATACACATAAAATAATAAAATACTTTAAAACAAGAGTTATTAATGTTGCTGTCTTTGAGATGAGACAACAGGCCATGCTTGTTTCTTCCTGTGAATTTTTTGTCTTCTTTAGAATTTTTCATAATGTAGTTATACATAGGCTAGCATAATATCACTGTCTAAAAGTAAAGGCAAAACCTAGAGGACTGACAAAAGCCATGTTGAATCAGTATTTGACTTCTAGTTCACTAACTTACATAGATGGCCGAACTTAAAAAAAAAAAATTCTTCTTGTTTCTTATTACAAAATTGAATATATTCACTTTGGAAGTACAGCAAAGGAAGAAAAAACAGTCTGTAGTCGTATCAACCTGCCAAAACTTTTTTAACACACATGTGAATTGTCTGGTGTTTGTTGGGGAGTGTGATAGATTAAGGAATAGTTTACATTTAGTTATAGATTAAAATGTGAATATGTATTTCTATTACAACTTCACATGTGTAATTTAAAACGAAGATAAGCAAACTTTTTCTATAAAGAGCTGATAATAAAAATGTTAACTGTTGCAGGGCACAGATTGCTGTTGCTGCTTTTCTCCCTCTTCCCTTTAACAATATGAGAGCAATTCTTGTCTTACAGTCTATAAGCTGGAGCTGGGCGGTGGATGCTGATTCCCGATTTAGATTACATAATACATCGGTCCTTATTTACTTGAGATAAGAACATGTTAGTACTATCTTCGCTAGGTACTAACAACAGTAAAATAAATTGCTAATGTGGAATCAGAAGCATAGATCTAATATGAATATTGGTCAGATTTACCATTTTAGTTATATTCTCTATCATAGCTTATTTGAATGACAACAGAAGTACAGTCATGGGTCCCTTAACAACAGGGACATATTCTAAGAATTACACCATAGGTAATTTCAGCATTGGGCGAGTATAATAGAGTGTACTTAGATGGAGTAATATGGCTGTCATGTCACTAGGCAGTAGGTTCTGTAGTACCACCATTGTGCTTGCATTCCATCAGGACACTAGCATGTGTGTGATTTTTTTTTTGTGTGTGTGTGTGTGTGTGCGCGTGTGTGTTTCATCAGGACCACCAGAGTGTGTGCACTTCATCAGAATATCAGAGTGTACGTGTTTCATCATGACACTAGAGTGTGTCTGTGTTCCATCAGGACCACCAGAATGTGTGCACCCCATCGGGACATCAGAGTGTGTGCACTCCATCAGAACACCTGAGTATTTGTGTTCCTTGGAGACACAAGAGTGTGTGTGTTCTACCCCTGCAGCTCTTGACTAGAACTTTAGAGAATGGGTCCTTAAAAATGCAACTAATGTATATTAACATTTTCTTTTTATCTTTGCCCTTGAGTACGACGACTTCATTGAAGAGTGATGTTGGATAATCTAAATAATGGTTACTGTATAATATTCATATTAGTTTCTATCATTGTAATCTTAGGGTAGATTATAGGCACTCTTTTCAGGGCTGCATAGTTAACCTAACAAAAATATCCCACTGAATGGGATGTTGGCGAGAATTTCCCATCAGATAAATAGAATAACCTGTGACTATCCTTTGCAGATCTGCTCAGTGAAGGAACGGCATGCCGGTGACATGAGGGATTTACCCAGTCGATATGTTGAGATAGGTATGGCCCCTTCTATGTCTTCTGTGAAGGTAAAACTTCAAAAGAGTTACCAAGTGTAAGTTCAAGGCCATGTTCTCCATCAGGGCTTCTCTCCTTGTACGCTGATCAAATAGATCCAGAAGCCTTCACTGTGTAACCCCTCTCCCCCTTTTTTTTCCAAACAAAAAGCTATTTGTCACAATAGTTTTGTAGTTGACTTTGAAGTCAAATAGGGATGGGTTTAGATTCTGGTTGTGTTATTTACCACACATTGGACATTGTACAGATTTCTGCTGTTTCCCTGTATATCTGTCTCAGGTTAAATATGAGATGTGGGAGTTCATGCATGTGCCTCGCACAGTGCTGACCCCTGGTCCTGTCAACTTGAGCCTTCTGAATACGCATTTTCATCACAGTTGGTTTGGCCCAGACTGAACCCTTAAAGCTGCTTTGTCACTGATTTGTCTCCCTCCACTCTGACTCTCATCTCGTCTGTTCATTACAGTGAAAATGCACACCAGATCAGATTCTTTTCCTTCTATTGAGGATAAAGATGGAACTGCAATGTAGTCCTTAATGTGGACCAACCTACATAGAGAGGCTCCTCTCCCCTCTGTCTAGAATATTCTTGCCTCTCTTCTCTTCACTGACTGTCAGTCATACCTCTGCTCAAGCATTGCTTTCTTGGGAAACTCCTCTGGCTCTCAGTCAAGTCCACCCACTCAAGGGTGTAATCCTACCCCTCTTTGGCCATACGGCTGTAGCAGTTCTTGATTATTTGTGCAATTCTGTGCCAGTATACAAGACTACAAGACTGTCACTTTATTGCAAGTATACTTTTATTTTTTGAGACAAGGCTTTACTATTTAATGCTAGCTGGCCTGGAACTCATTATGTAGATCAGGCTGGCCTTGATCTCAAGAGATCTGCTGACCTCTGCCTTCTAAGTGCTGTGATTAGAGGCATGTGCCACCACCATACCCTATACTTGGTCTAGTTTTGCTTATATAGTATCTTGAGTGCCTGAAACAATATCAGCAGATAGTAGCTGCTGTGCCTCTAGGAAACAACTGTTCAAGAAAGGTATGACAAGAATAAAAGATTATTACTTCTGTGCCGAAAGTCTTTTTGCCATATTTTAAGTTGTCTATAGAATTCTTTGCCCAGTTGAATGGTGGATAGGAAATATAAATGTGATGGTTTCTGATAACAAGGTGAGGCTGCAGTAAACTATGTGTTCTACATTATCCACATGACTGGTGTGGTGAGGACATTTAAGTCTCGGTTATTTTGTACTTGAAATTAGAAGAGTGTGGTAAGTAGACCTTTATGAAGAGAATAGAGTATAATAGTACTGAGAAAAGCCAAGGGACGAGATGATAGAACAAGCTAGAAGGTAGCAATGACTGTCACGTCCCTCCCTCACCTGCTGGGAAATCCTCTAATTCATACTGTTTTGAAAGTTAAGGGTATGACACCTGGTAGGTAGACCAGAGTCCAGGGGATGGAGAACACAAATCAGACTCAATAAGGCCTTTTAAAAAAGAAAAATAATAATATAGGACATGAAGGTGAGGGTGGAGATTTGGGGGAGGCGGTCTGAGTGTGATCAAAATACATTGTATGAAATTCTCAAAGATTCAATAAAATATTTCTTTAAGTAAAAGGCTTTTTAAATATTTGAAACACAGGCCAGGAATAAGCTCTGAGAATTTTAAGGATGTGAAAGTTTCCAGGGAACTGTAGGAGGATAGTTGCTGTCCTCCTACACTATGTGTTGTCTACGTGTACTAACATTATTGGAAGTATAGATAGTATGCATCTCACTCTGCAGATGAAGAAGCTGAGGACCAGGGAATCACATACATTGCCCAACATCCCACTCCCTGCTATTAAAATGGATGAATTTAACTCTTCCAAAGGGTCAGATAGCTTCCAAGATGCAAGGCAGTTTGCTAATAAATGAGTACCTGATCTTGTTGAGAACACTCCAGCTTCCCAAGCCAAGTTTCCCATCTATTATATAGAAATGATAGTTCCTTTTTGGCATGCTAGTTCTAGGAGTTAGGCATGACATAGGTCATGTGCCTGATATATTGATTCATACTTACAGCTACATACTAAAGTGTGGTGGGTGTTATCACTTACAGGCTTGTATTTCAACTCTGTGACTGCTTAGTCTCCCCCATGGCAGCCATTAGCCCAGAGCCTTGGTATCACATTAAAGTGGGGTGGTTCATCA
Source organism: Eospalax fontanierii (assembly GCA_035773235.1). Taxonomy (NCBI): domain Eukaryota; kingdom Metazoa; phylum Chordata; class Mammalia; order Rodentia; family Spalacidae; genus Eospalax; species Eospalax fontanierii. The sequence goes on along the minus strand of CM069539.1, from coordinate 43,598,130 downwards.
GAACTGTAATGCATGTGAAATGTAGTATGTGTGAGTACTAACAGTGTCACATTCCTGACATTTGAGTACTATGGTTAGTGGTTAATTACATTTTTCCCCTCATGAGATCAGATCTTTAAGACTACAAACATTTCTACACCAAGAGGTACAATGATTTAGATAAGAGATCTTGAATATGAATAAGGAAAAGGAAATATTAGGAAGTCTGGAACACAGTTTGCCTTATCCCTGGACATTGTGAACCACTCCTCTTTAGTGAGATATTATGTCAATATCTATGAAATATCTATGAAAAGTATGTTTGTTCAAAGCCAGATGTTTCTAACTCTTCCTTAAGTGAAAAACCTCAAAAACAGTGCAAATGTCTCCCATCCAGAGCCCTTGTAAATGATGTAAATGAAAAAAAAAAACCATAATAAAAAGCAAACCTGCTGATCAGTCACAGACACCATGAAGAAATTCTCTGTGTAGAGGATTTTTGAATGTCCCGGTTTCTTCCAGATTACATTGTTGAAGTGGATTGTGATCCAGGCCTGCTACACTTACTGGTAAGCCTTGCTGGCCGATAGCCTAAATCCAGGTTCAGTGAGAGACCCTGTCTCAACGATATTAGGCAGAAAAACATAAAGCAATATATACAACATCCTCTGCTGGCCTCTACCTGCCCACAGACATATGCAGGCACACCCACACATATGCATACAACACAGACAGACAGACACACACACACACACACAAATCTTAAACACTTATAGTAACAAATATATTTTGTTTCATTCATGCTAAGTACATTAGTGTCATTTAATCTGTTAGTGTCCTGTGGGCAGACTGTCATTTCATTTTATAGGTAAAGAAGCTAGGTAACCTGTTCACAATTATGTAATATATCTAAGCGAAGGAGACTGCTTTTGAACTCAGGCATTCCTGTGTTCAAAGCTGCTTCTCTAGCCAAGTATTGTGGCTCACACCTGACTCAGGAGGATTGACACAAGACTGAGATGAGCCTGAGCTGCATAGTAAGTTCAAAACTAACTTGGGCTACAGAGTAAGACTATCTCAAAAAACCAAAACAGAGAAGCAAGCAACAGAACTGCTGGAAGAGGCTTCCTCGCCTGACCATGGCCATGTGGTTCTGCCCCAGCATTGCTCTCCATCCTTCTGTAGCCCTTGTTCAGAGCCAGAGGCACTTGGAGGAAAGGCAGCCTTGCTTCCAAATCACTGGGCAGAAATTACCCAGAACGCACAGACCCTGACCGACCCCTGTGTGCTGCTCTCTGAACCCTGAATGTGATGAAAGTAAATGCAGGGCGATTTTAAAATGTGGAGTCAGAGAGGCGCCTCATTTGGAGAAACAGAAATTGTATTCTTATTTTATTTTTAGATTGACAGCCTGTCATTGTTTCTGCTGCATGTTAGAGAATCTCTGTAGCACAGTTGCCTTGTGTGGTTTCCAAAAAGTTAGGAAGTGAGGGAGTCAAACCAGGTTATGATTCTTATAGTTCTTATAAAAAAGTAGAAAGCCCTTTGCTGTTATCTTTTAGTGTTTGATTTGGCTTTAGTTGATGCACTGAGGTAATTTTATACTTAGCACACAAAGTCTAACCATTCAGTTTAGACATTTCTACCTAGCTGGTCTTTGACTGGGTAGGGTTTCTTTTTCTTTTAGCTGAGTACTGTCTCTTACTGATGAAATATCCCCATCACTGGTGCTTCATGGGTACTGAAGTTTAGATAATGAAATAATCATGTACTGGATGTTAATTAGGAAATATGGGCTTAAATTGCAAACTAAAATTGTCTTAAATGGTTTCTGACCTATGTGTACTGTTGGCTCCTGTCTGTTTGAATGTTTCTGTTTGTCTTTTAGCAGTTTTCATTTGTTTCTGTTCTGTGCATCAGGTCTGTAATTTGCTGGTGTGAAGCATGAAGTCACTTTTTCTTCAAAGTGTTTGCTTCAGAGCCCTGAGGTCTTAAACTGCGATTTCCAAGTCTATCTTCATTGATCAGTGTTATACTGACCAAGCCTCCAAACTTACTGAAAGCTCTGTGAGCATCATTTCTCCTTCATTATGAAATGCCACTCCCTAGTGCCTAAGGAGCAGGAATCTCTTGACACAAGACCAATATAAAGAACCCATTATGGAATGTATGGCTGTGGCAAGGAATTGTTCTTATTTATAAATTGGCATTCAAAGAGGAGCAGAGGGATAAATAGAGACCAGAAAAAGCAATGCAAGTTTTGTAGCCTGCAGAGTGTTTGCCCTTATAGTAGCACAAGTTCTGGAGAAGGGTAGGGGCACCCTTGCTGCCAGCTGCAGTCCCAGGACTCCCATGTCCCGAACTGCTATTCTTGCAGGCTGCGGAAACTTGTAACCTGAACATCTCTGTTTTGACTTACCTTATCTAATGTGACTTCTACTTGGGAAAATAAAGCATCGTATTCTGGCATCTTCTACTTTCTTCTCAAGAGACGTTTTAGTCCAGTTATTGACCGATCTGATCTGAACTTGGGTGGACTGATGCTTCTGCCGAGCCCAGTAGGTGAAGCAGTGTGGAAACCTTTCTGCTGCATCAGGATGAGGAGGCAGTGCTGTAGCTGCAGTACCCACCAGAGCTGATGTTCTTTGTCAGAATGCTGTGTTTGGAAACACAGTACTTTCTTCCATCAAAGCCCTGGAACCTTCTGATCATTTTCTGGATCGTCTTGGTGCCCATTACAGAATCTGTCTTTTGTGACTCGTGGTAATTGCGTTTTCTCCCCTTCATCCTCAGCCTTTACTTTTTGTTTTGTGCTTTGTATAACCCAACAGTTTGTTCCTACTTTCTTCATGATTTATCTTTCCCAGATAGTCCATTTAAAATGTGAACTTCTGCTAATTAGACCTGTAAACCACCTATTTCAATCTAGTTTTCCTTTAGGAAAAAAAAAAAAAAAAACAAGACTTTTATTGAACTATTAGAATCATTATTATATGGAATGGAATAGAATTTCAGGAAAGATAAGCTTCCATTGGCCCACTGAAATTTTGAAATACAAAGCTAGTACTTGATTGAAGATATTTAACAAAGTCCATAATTTTTTTTCATATGTGTGTGTGCACATTCACACACACTTTAGAAGAATAAATACCACCATCCAGCATTTTTTCCTCTAAATCAGTAGAAATAATATTCCTTATACTTTTATATTCATTCTGATGTGAAGGTCTTTAACCACCCCTTCTTTAAAATTATTTTATTTATTATTTTTATTTTATATGTATTGCCTGCATGTTTGTAAGTGTACCCATGTTGTGTGTGTTTTGCAGTGCTCATGGAGGTCAGAAGAGGGCATCAGATCCTCTAAAGCTTGAGTTACAGGTGGTTGTTAGCTGCTATGTGGGTGTTGAGAATTGAATCCAGGTCCTCTGCAGGAGCATTTGGTGCTCTTAATCACTGAGCCATCTCTCTAGCCTGTAACCAGTCACCCCTTCTTTATTTTTGCATTAATATAAAAACTAAATTGCACCTTTTACACCTAAAAACACTCTTGTTTCATTGTATTGGTGAAGAACAGAAAAGCAAGACACCACCATTCTTTCTGTAATGTTTTTTTCTTTTTTTGAGGCAGAATAGCTTCATCTACTAGCAACACATATGAGGACGTGAGTTCTTTTAAAACATATCTTTATCATTGGGTATTAGTGGAGATGACTTAATAAATGGTGGGGTGACCACAGCTAAGAGATATGACCATTAGAGTTCTTCATTTGTGCATCACACTGAGCACTATAATTGCAGTTTTGTTTTCTCTCAGAAGAATTTTGATATTAGGGAATGATTTAACAAAAAGAATGCTTTAGTTTCAGTTTTGTCAGGGTGTTAATAAGGTCTGTATTTCTAGAAATTTAACTATTGTTTTTTAGTACCATACCTATTCTTTATAACTGCATGTCATCTGTCTAAATGACCTAATTCATAGCTGGTAGTCTGGTAGCTTAGTACTTAAAAACTAAGCATTTACTGCAGTGTCTGAAATTGAGAATGCACTTCTGCGGTCATCTTGTTTTCTTCTAGAACATATTAATGTTTCCACCATAATATCAAAGAACATGAAATTTCCATCTTGTTTATGCAAGCATTGTGAATTAAGGGAGGAGAGATTTACATAAGACTATGACACAACTTTACTGTTCTGTGTCTTAAGCATTCCTAAATACCCAGGCCTTGATGATGTGTTTATTTGCCTTGAAGAGACACTGTGTGATGTTACCTATTAGTCTAGGCAGCCCAAGTGGCACCCCCAAGGCAGAGAAGCCCTCATCCCTCATTAGTCACCACTGCTTTGTGACTGACTGCTGGTTTTCCTTTAGTATCTTAAGCACACATGCACAAATCTGCTTCTCCTGCTCCTTGTAAGGAAGTATGGCTTCTGTGGCATCTCTGGATTCTTGTTCTTTGCCCAAGTTGTTGGCAAGGGAACAGTATAGTAGCACCTCAGAGGTGGAATGTTATTTAGGAAGACAGAACTCAAGTCCACTTTTACCTAGAGAATTGGTCACCAAGCTGTTTTGATATGCCTGTAGATGTAGGTGGATGAGATTCCTCCCTTCCCAATAAGCAAGTCTTGTGCAGTCCATCAGCATCTGCATACCCCTCAATGCCCCACTCCCCACCCACACCCTGCACTCCAAGCATCTCTAGAAGCCTTCTCCACCCTGACCACCCTGTATCTATACTACATCTCTTCACTGTGGTGGAAGCAGAGCTGGTTCTCATGGAGACTTGTGACCATTTCTCATGTCACCTCTTTACCAAAACATTTTACAGGCCTTAATAAAAAATGTCCTCGCCTGCAAAGGTAAATGTGTTAGTAGCAGAGCTAGGCCCTGAGCAACTACCTGCACTTGGACTTGTACCATAACACCATGACTATTTACCTGATCTGGTCAGTATCAAGACATAAGAAATACTGTTCATTTTAGCTGGGTGTGGTAGCACACACTTGTAATTCCCAACACTGGGGAGGTAAACTCAAGAGGGTCAGAGCTTAAGGTCACCTCACACCACATTGCCAATTCAGGACCAGCCTAGCCTACATAAAACCTATATCAACAACAACAAAAATCAAACAAACAGAAGAGAAATATTACCCACGTTAAAGATTACATTAGTAATCTTTGGTCATCTTTTTAGTGTGGAAATTATGAAAATACTTGTATAAAAAGAAGCACTATGGACTGAAAAGACAAGGCATCCAAGGATAGGAAAGGGGGGAGGAAACAAAGCTCAGTAGCCCTTCATTCCATCTGAATTATAGATTTTATTTGTACTATCATTTATCTCATAACTGAGAAAGTTTTACACATAGAAGCTAAAATGACATCCCAGTTCAGTTCAGTGGAAGTTACAGCTTTCCTGACTAGGCGTTCAAGATCACTTCCAGTGTGACGCATTGCGTTTCCCCAACTTGGGAAAAGAAGGTAATTTCACCACAGATCTAAGTTTGCAGCTAGTACTCTGAACTTCAGAGACAATCTGAAATAAGGAACTCTTGGACCATGGGGTGAGTCCAGATGAGAGCACACTCAGTCTTGGAATGGCACTCATTCTTACTTTACAGCAGTGCCGTCAGAACCCAGCCCTGAGAATGTTGTACTTCTCCCAGATCATGTATGAGATCCAGTGTAATAGTTGAGGCTACATGCCTTTACCCCTGTACTGGGACCTTAACTGGGGGCTTCATTCATGCTAGGCAAGCACTTTACCACTGAGCCATGTCTTAGCCCTCTTTTTACTTTGAAACAAGACCTTACTGAGTTATTCAAGTTGGTTTTGCACTCGTTGTATAGCCCAGTCTTTGAACTTGTGATAATCCTGCCTCAGGCTGAATAGCTGGGACACAAGACAGCACTGCCAGCCCTGGGTTTCTGTGTGTGCGTGTGTGTGACCTGCTTCTGAGTGTGGACACATGCACCTGTGTGCATGTTTGAGCGAGTGTTGTGTTTCTCCTCTATCATTCTCTCTGCCTTGTTACCCTGAAGGTCTCTTTATATGGGTGCTGGGGTTTCAAACTTGGCTCCTCAGGCCTACTCTGGGACTGTGTGTCACTTAGCAGTGTCCTTCTTTGGCTTGTCACGGTGGCACACTCACAGCTGCTGCTATTGACTTCCTTTTTTTTTTTGTATGAGGAAAACTTTGAAATCTGTGTTCTTATATGCCCTTTCTGAAATGGACTGTTGTAAAGCACGTTCAGTGCTGTGTGGAGAAACTATATTAACTGTGTCCCTCTCTGTTAGATTTTTAATGAATTCATGCTACGGTACATACTTAGTATAGTGCCATAATACAGCAGGTATATAGTGTGTGGTAACATGTCAGAATACTGAGCATATATTTGCTTCTTTATGCTCTTTTTAATGATGAATCTTGTCTGTTTTTTGTTGACAGTGTCCCAGTTTGAAACTGAATTCTACATTAGCGGACTCGCCCCTCTCTGTGATCAGCTTGTTGTGCTTTCCTATGTAAAAGAGGTTTCAGAAAAAACGGTAATTATTTTCTCCCCAGGTACAGGGGAACATGACGGGTGAGGGGAGTTCACGTTCAGCATCACTCCCAGGTCAGCCGTCGGAGGAGACTGCTCTCATTCGAGCAGAACTTTCTGACCTGTGAAATAGGCCTGGCAGAAATTCCGCCTCAGAAGTCACTCGTTGGCTCGTTGCCCGTCTTTGTTCCCTGCTGCAACAAAAGAGGAGAGTCGTTTCGTGATTCTTTTTCTTATCAGTCTCTTGGTATTTTAGTTGAAAGAAATGAAGGATCCCTCATGCTGAAAGGCGAAGAAACTAAACTGACATTGCGTTAGCGGGCACAACAACAACGAAGCTGCCACGGCAGCCGTCCCAGTGGCAGAGGGAATTACAGAAGGGTAGTTGATTATTTCCTGACGTCCAGACATATTTGTTTACCTCCCAGTGGCCTGATGACTCCAAGTAGCTAGATTGCTGCTTTGGAAGGGATTGTGGCTAACTGGCAGGCACTGGTTGCACTGCTAATAGAAAGCTGCAGATGGACTACATTTTGTTTTCCTGACCTCGGAATGAGCTTTCATCTGGGATTCAGTAGCACCCAGTCTTCCTTCAAAGCGCCACTCCCAGCTTGTCTATTGTTCAAATCCAGGGGCCCTGCGAGGAGAGCGAGGCTGGCAGCTTCAAGGCATGAGCAAGGAGAGCTTATTGTAAAGGATTTCCTTTTGGGTGCTGTATATAAAAGAAATTGCAATTGATTCTCTAGCCCTGTGCAGTAAGCGGCAGGTGGAGTGTGCGCTCCTTGTTTGTGTCTTCTTCTTTTTTTGTCCAAATGGCAAGGAATAAAATGGGGGAGAAAAGTCCTGGGAGTCCTTGTTTTGAAGTGGTAGCTGCACTGGAGCATTTCTCTGAGCAAGCACTTGCATTAGGAAGCCATCACTATAGTAACTGGAGCTCTGGGTGCCCATGTTGCTAGGCAATGAAACGCAGTAGACTTAAGTGAACCCTCAGACCTCCTAAAATCAATAGGGTTGGCTTCTAGCCCCATTGTAGGACATCAAGTTATTATTATTTTATTTATTTTTTGAAAATACGGAAAAGCAGTCGCTCCTGAGGGAGTAAGTACAGTGCTTTTTGATGAGGAATGTGGGGAGGATTGAGAATGTGATTGAAAGAAATAAGGGAAGAAGCAATAAAATGGAAAAATGGAAAGCCTAATAAACAACCTATCAAGAAGAAAAAAAGGGAACGAAAAAGGAAACCTTAGTCAATAAAGGATATCGGAAATGAGTAAAAACCCAGAAAGGCCAACTCCTAGGGCGAATTAGGAAAGGGAGGTGAGAGCCTCGGAGGTGGCTGAATTGGTGTGCCAGTGCGCACAGTCTCACCTGTGCACACCTGCAGAAGAAGCTAATAAAATTAACACAAAAGGAAAAAAGAGACCAGCTTTTAGCATGCTCTCCACCTTTTTCATTTTTCATGTTGAAAAGGTGTTTATATTAGATGGAATTGGATTTATATTAAACGTCCCACATATTTCCTGTGTGATTTTCATAGCTGCTGCTTTCACATAGTGGCAAGGTCACTGCTGCTTTGTGTGGCTTTCTGAACGTTATTCCTCTCTTCATCTGTGTCTGTGGCTCCCATTATGGTCATGTTTAATGTACCCTAATTTATTAAGCTGTTGCCCAGTATTTTGCTTTTCTTCCACTCATTGATAAAGCACACATGTGTTAAGAACTGAACTCTGACTAGTCTAAGGGTCAAAGATAAAACAATTCTTTTGTTTTGTTTTGTTTTATTTTGTTTTGTTTGACAGGGTCCCTAGTCCCAGCCCACCTAGAAGTCACTATGTGAACCACCAAGTTGGTCTTGATCTCACAGAGATCCACCTACCTCTGCCTCCGGAGGGCTGGGATTAAAGGTGCATGCCACCATGTCCAGATAAAGCAATTCTTGCTCTTGGGAAGTTGCTAGACAAGAAAGTGGGCTATTTGACCAGGGAGCAGAAGTAAAATCAGATAGATTTTCTTAACACATACGAAATGTTTTTCTTTCCTAATCCCAGTGCTGAGGGTCAAAGCACAGACTTCCACACATGCCAAGCTTTCATTGAACCATATCCCCAACACTAAAAGGTTCTTATATGTAATTTTATTTTGTTCAAAAATTTCCCTTTCGTTCTGATTTTGATACTTCTTATTACTTCCATTGCACCAGTGTTTAGACTATTCCAATCTTTTAATTTCCTCTTCATTTTTTTTTTCTGTGAAAAATTGGGAATTGTTTTTCATTTCTCCACAGCTGTGTGAAATTATGGTAGATGTTTTCTAGGTTTTCTAAATGGAAGCTGTTTCATTCTCCAGCTGGCCTGGGTAGATCAGGCTGGCCTCAATCCCTCAGAAATCCTCCTGCTTCTACTTCCCAAGTGCTGGGATTAAAGGCATGTCCATCGCCTGTTTCATTTTTAAAGTTTTCCATGCGTGAGAAACAAAGCTGCTATAATTGCTTCTCAGTTAACATTATTCAGAGAATCCACATTACCGTTTTATGTAAAAACTATTAAAGCATAGCTCCTGGTTTTGTTTGCTCCATCTTGCTCCCTTCATTTGTCTTCTCAATGTTGAGATCAAAGTGCTTTGTGTATCATCTTGGGATGATGGGGGTGTATGCTTAATGCTAATAACACTGATTCTCAAGAAGCAGGTGCATCAGAGCAGAAATCACATACCTAGCCTGCATGTCGGAGGTCCACCTAAGTTTCAGGTTTCTATGCCTCCCACCCTACCATTGACTTATTTAACTTCAATCTGAACTTTTGACCCTTAGTCTCTCCCTCCATAAAATTCAGAACAATCGTGCTTCATTCATTTTAGAGGTATTATTAAACTAATCTGTATGATCACCTGGGATGCTCTTGAACTGCCTGAGGTCCTCAGCAGATGTGAGCTCACCCTTACCCTCTGCCATGATCCAGCACTAAACTTTGAAAAACTGTAGACCCCAGACACGGTGCTTTAATTTAAGCTAATTAAAATCAAATACAATTTGAAGTTTAGTTACCCAGCCACAGTAGCCACATTTCCTGTGTCTGTCATATCAAGTAGCAAATGCTAAACATGTCCATCCTGACAAGGTCTGATTTAGACATGACTCTCAATCTTTGACTTTTCAGCAGTACCAGTAAGTTTACCAGTATTAGCAGTGATTTGGATAATGAAACTGCTCTTAATACTATTTAACTTTCCTTCACGATCATGCTGAAGAATTGTAAAGAACTGGTATCGGTTACTTTAGCTACTTTTCTTGTTGCTGTGATAAAAGCAACTTAAATGAAACAGGGTTTATTTTGACTCACAGTTTGACAGTGCATCCTGTCCTGACTGAGAAGTCCTGGTGGCTGGATCATGAGTCAGCAGCTCACATCACATCCACAGAAAGGAAGCAGAGAGAGATGAATGCTGGTGCCCAGCTTGCTTTCTCCTTCGTATTTAGCCTAGTGCTCCAGCCCATGAGATGGTGCAGGCCACATTTGGGGGTTGGGGGTGATAAGAAGGGGATTTTCCCTGCTCAGTTAAAGTTTTCTGCATACACCTTCATGGACACATCCAGAGATGATTCTGAATTCCATCAAATGATAAAGATTTTCACAGGTCACCGCTTCTGTGGGATTGGATACCAGGATAGTGCAGGGCATCATGACACAGTCCTGCGTTTTTTCACATGAAGGTCACAGAGTATGAGAGTATTAGGCAGCTGTTTGTGGTAAGCTTTTACAAGGACTTATGTATAACAAAATGTATAACAAAATGATAAACTGAAAGCAAATATGGATAGCTTGTTCATTTGTATAACTTATATAATGAAGATAAGCTTTTCTTATCTTTTTCCCCATAGGAAAGAGAATACTGTGCCAGGCCCAGACTAGACATCATCCAACCACTTCCTGAGACTTGCGAAGAGATCTCTTCTGATGCTTTGACAGTCAGAGGCTTTCAGGAGAATGAATGCAGGGATTATCATTTAGGTGAGTAAGACGAGAGATCCATTTGTGGCATTTCTTATAATTACTGTATTGCTTTTCCACAGAATTCACCCAAAATATAATCTAAGTATAGATGCTGAAAGGATCTTAGAGGCTATCTGGGTATGCCTCCACTGGTGAAAGCCAGAGTTCCAGGCAGAGAAGGAAAGGTAGTACCTATAGAAAAAAGGAAAGGTAGAGATTGGACCAGGACCGAGGTGGGCAGCGGACTCTTTCTGCTGTGTTTTCTCTACTGTCCTATCAAGCTAACTAGTCAACTAGCTGTTTTTGCTGTGCTGAGAATCAAACCCACAACTTATACATGGAAGACAAGCACTATCACACAGCTCATTCCAGCTCTGCTCCATCAAGTGACACAACTTGATGTCAGGCAGCACCACTCTGTGTCCTGTCACTCCAACGTCTATTTCCCTGGAAGGTTTGCTGTTGGGTGGCAGAGAAGTTGTCTTTCTGTTTGGAACTCAGGGCTGAGAGTAAGGATTAGTTCTGTCTTATCACGAGGCACTGGAGAATATTTGCAGAGTGGTTAGATTGATACACTTAACCACTCACTGCCCAGAATCAAGTGGAAAACTACTGTTCTTAGTCCTACCAAGGACATCTGTGTTTATCATCACATCCTTTTAAACTACATGAGAGAAAATACAACACCTAAGCTTTTTAGAAATTCTTTCCTGCTTTAAAAACAACTGACATTTTCTAAGAATATTTTTAGTTCTCATTTTGACCAAAGAAATGAAGAACCAATCTTCATATGTTTGACCCTTTTTATATGAATCAGCTGTAATGTGTGAGAAGATATTCCATACTTGGCAAATCAGCTGTGGTTCACAACTGAAAGCATACAGTCAAGGTGTTTTGCTCAAAGCAAACTCTGCTGCATGCTTAGAAACCTTCAGATCAAGTTTCATAATTGAATTCTACAGGACTGCCACCATTGGCATCATACACAGCTTGTTGAAATGATAGATTGTGTCCTCAGGGCCTGGGCATCTGTCATTTATGTATTAGATGGCCTTGACCCTGATGAGGAGGAAGCAGTTATTGCTGACTGTAGGATGTAATTATTCAGTAAAAATAGAACAGTACTGCAAGTGGCCATAAATAAAGTTTATATACAGTAGATGAAGTCTAATATGCAATAGACATGGAGAGTTAGGAGACTATTTTTCATCTGAAGTCAGAATGTTCATGTATAAAACTTGGAATTTCAAGCCTACCTTATTTTTTGTTTGTTTTTATAGTCTTTTCTTCCTCTAGCTTTTCTTCCTTCTTTCCTTCCTACCTTCCCTTTCAAATAGTTTTACCCTTCAGTATATTTGAAAGCACTGAATTATGTGCTGCCATTCTTCACCCTGCCTCCTCCCTCGTCTTCTAGCAGACTTAAGCCCACTTGGCTGCAAAGGTAGATAACTGACTGTTCAGTCTGAAACTGTAAGCTAACTCCCTCCTCTGAGGCCTTGACACTTTGAGGTGTTGAGTCACCCGACTTGTCCTCTCTGCTTTCCATTCAAGAACACTCTGAAGGGGAATCACTGTTCTACATTGTGAGTCCAAGAGATGTCGTCGTGGCCAAGGAACGAGACCAAGATGATCACATCGACTGGCTTCTGGAAAAGAGGAAATATGAAGTAACTTCGATTTTACTTTCTTGAAAGTATTGACTTGTCTCTAACATAGAGGGGAGAAAGGATTTTTATAGTAAATCTTTCATATTGAGTTAGCTCCACACCAAAAATATAGAAGATTAAAAACCATTACAGTGGCTCTCTCAAATCAGGGAACAAAATGTTTGCACTTGGCTTTGCTGTTGAAGGGAATGGGTTGGGGAGGAAGGTGGTTGAGAGAAGGAGTCAGTTGGAGCTAACCTACTGACATTTTTGGTATGTGATGTTTTCCCTAACGAAATTAAAATAGAGGTAATATTTCAGAATTTTGTTTGGCTATGCTAGTGGAATCATTCATTTTATCATTATTTTGTGTGTTAGGGAAAATAACCAAATTTATACCTGCTTAAAATAGGATGGATCACTAATTTGGCTAGAATGATGTTGTCTACCTTATTGAGCCATGGTTCAGACAAGTTTAAGTAGAAAGTGGTCCAAAATGACTTCCTTTAGGAGAAAAACATTTTTATTCCATTTTAATAGCTGAAAATATTTTGTTTCTGAGACTAACTGTGGGTATACTTGAATATCCATCAGCAAGACTGGGGGAATTTTTTCAATTTGTAAACTGGAGTCCAGATATTGATACCTGGTTCATAACCCAGTTATCATATAACTTTAAAGTTTTTTTAGAGGTCTTCTAGTTATTGGTTCATTCATTTATTCTTTCAATCCTCCCTTCCTCTCTCTGTATGTGTGTGTTGTCTGTGAGTATGTGTGTGGTAGGGGGGGGGGGTGTGCATTTGTTTAGCACTTGGAGGCCAGAAGATGGAGCTGGGTGTTCTCTGTCACTTTGCCTATTCCTTTTGAGGAATGGCCTCTTACTGAACCTAAGACTTAGGTTTTCTCTGCAAGGTGGGGAACCAACAAGCCCAGCCAACGTCCTGTCTCCCCATATTGACCAGCGCCGGGATTACAGGAATCTGGGGGAACCCCTGGCTTGTTAGGCATATTCTGTGATCTGAACTCTGGTCCTCATGGTTACAGAAAAACCACTCTTAACCTATAAACCATCTTTCCAGCCCTTAGATTAAGTGACTTATTAAGAAATTATTTAAGCAATAAACATTTATGTTAAATTAATATTTGTAAACTTTCCAAAATAAAAATAAAATTTGATTTTCAGAAGCTTAATGGTAGATATAGAAGCATGTATTACTGGAACCTACAGAAGAAAAGATTAACTTTTGTTAGTCTTTGTGTCATGAATTCTCTTGTGATGAGGCCCAGTGCTCAGCCCCACCTCCCACCCCTAGGTTTGAACCAATTGAGCAGACAGAGAATGCTCTCTTAGAGAAATTAATTTATTCCGGGTAATTTACAAAGGATTCATCCCCAGGGAGAGAGAGATTTCATATGGCATTTTGATCAGAAGGGCCCTAAACTTCTGGCACATACACCCAAGATGGAGGCCCTGGTGCCGCGCCCCACCTCTTCCTTCTAGCTTTCCCTGCATTTCCACTAGACCTCCCCCTTAAGTCATTAGCTAGTTGGCTGTCAATCACATTTAGAAGCATGTCCCTCGAAGCAGAGAGAGAAACTGTAGATTTATCCAACAACCCTCCCCTTTTCTCTTTGGTTCCTACAAAACTTTCCACCATCCTCTTCTGCAATAGTCCCTGAGCCACAAGAGCAAGGGGTTTGGGGAGGGAATAACAGGCATAGGATGATGTTCTTTGCACTGTGGCATGGGTTATCATCTTGCTTCAGTGATGCTCCTTCTACTGTAAAAACACAACAATTGTAAAACAACAGCAGCAGCAGCAGCAAAAGTAACATCCACATAAATACTGATCCATGTTGGGTACAATGGTATGTAAATTAGTCAGTCCTTTACTGTCTTTAGTTATTGCCTGGAATCCATTTAGTGTCCCAGAGTTCTCAGATGGCGCCTTCGTGCATCCCTTTATCCTTGCTAACCTCGTTGGGGCTGGCCCAAACTGCTTGGTCCTACGTAGGGCCAAGGAGGAATAAGGCTTCTCTTGCCCCTGTTGCACCTGTTGTTTCCCAGGGCCAGGCAGACTCTGGGTCTGACTCCTGGCTCTAGGCACACCTGTGGTCTCTCCATTGACCACACCTGCTGTTGGTGGGAGAGGCCCTGGCCCGGCAAACTGTCTCCACCCTTCCAGTAGCCATTCACCAGGGAGAAATGTACTCTGTTTACTCTGGTGGGGTTAGTATCCACCCCTGGGATAATTTTTATCCTCTGTGTACCTTTTGTGAACTGTTTTTCAGGGCTTAAGTCCTCCCAGAGGCGCTTTAGCACAGAATTTGGCTTTTTATCAATCTTTTCTTTAGGAACTTGGGCTAGACACAAGTCTCGCCACATTTGCCTACAAGTAACCCAAGCAGACCTCCTTTTCTGTTTTGTCTCTTTTATATATCTTTTAGATTGTTCTATTCTTCTACAGACATACTTTACATGCTAGTCTAAGTTTCTTAAATCTGTCAAAGCCTCTCCTGCCTTGTAAATCTCTTGTCCCACTAGGTGATTTAGCAGGGACACTAAACCTCCATACCATTGTTGAGGTCCTTGTTCAATGAACTCCTTCATTAAATCTCTATTTTGTCCTGTGAAAAGGGCACCATATGTGTCCCTTTCCTCATACCCAGTTCTCTCAGCAGTGCCTGTCCCACTTTTATTGTTCTCCAACTCCTGACATCCATGGGAACCTCCACTGGTGATAACCAGGTTTCTCTAACAGCTTGCACAAGCCAGCCCATCAGAGACTGCTTCGCCTTGTACTGCCTTAGGTTAGGCAGCCTAAATTTCAAGGAGGGGTGAGCGGTTATATTGGTGAACTGTCCTGCCTCTGCAGCACTGACAATAATCTCATCTGCTCTCATGTCCCACAGCCTTATAAGCCAGGTACCTAAGGGCTTCTTTATGGTTTGTTTGAATGTTTTTCGTAGCTCCAGAAGCTCTAGGGCTGAGAACTCTTTATTTACCAAATTCTCATGCTTGTTAAGGCCTCTATCAGCAGGCTGACATCTGGATTTTCTTCTTTTGTATTATATGTTGAACCTAAGGGGCACTTTTAGCTCCTTCTGGGTTGCTCCCTCCCTCATTGCTACCTGATACTTCACAGAGGTTCCAGGTCCTAGAGGTCTTGTTTTATCAACCTGACCTGGGTTTTCGTCCCTTTCCGACCTCCTAGCTGTAGGAAGTGGCAGGCTAAAACCTCCATCTCCTTTTCTCTTTCATCCAATTTGCTCGCAAGGTCAGAGGCTAGTATTGAAGAAGCAAGGCTCATATTTTTCTCTCAGTCTAATTCATCTCTCACACTTTGAATCTCTCTCTGTCCCACAACCTCAGTCTGAGACTGCCACCCTGGCATTTGTCCCACCCGATCTCATCTGCTTAGGCGAGTTCACCTTAGTCACATATTTTACTTTAAACTGCCCTAATCCTGCAATGGCCGCCATACACACCAGTCCTATGGGGATAATCTACCATATCAAAATATCTTCTGCCCATACTCTTCCCTTAGCTGGTCCCCACATTAGCAGAGGCCAAGTAAATCCTTTTCCCAGAAGCATTCTCCTTTTGTCAGTCAGTCCTGCTTGACTATGCCGTTGTGTCTTATGAATTCTCCTTTTGCAGTGAGGCCTGGAGGTTTGAATTGAGTGAATGGAGCATGCTCTCCGGTTGGAGAAACCGGGTTGCTCTCCGCATGGAGAGAGAAAGAAAGTTCATATGGAGGAGCCAGCATTCTGATCAGAAGTCCGGTGGACCTCCGGCACACACACCCAAGATGGAGACCCGTGGCGACCTTGCCCACCTCTCCTGCCCGGCTTTTTCTACTTAGCTGCTATATCCTCCCCCTTAAGTCGCTGGTTGGTTGGAAAGTAGTTGACTCTATTGGCTTCATCTGTGTCAGTCACATTCTTGGAGGCATGTTCCTCGAGGCAGAGAGAAACTCTGTAAATTTACCCCAACACAGATTTAGAATTATGGATGCTTTTCTTTTTTTTTTTTTTTTTTTTTTTTTTTGCTTCAAGACTAAGATTTTGTTGTGTTCTGATTTTTATGTACAGTGTAATCTAGGATCATAGTGTGAAAATCAGTTTAAATGGAAATGACTGAATATCCTTGTTTGAATTGTTTGAGTTTGAATTTGGTGGCATTCATTCAACCATAACATTAAAAATTCCAGTGCCTTAGCAAAATCCATAGGAAAACGAAGCTTTATTCCCATAGTGCAGAATGCTAATACATAAGTGCAGTGTTTTAACTATGATGTCTTCCTCTCCAACTCACTCCCATTCTCTCTACTTTTTGTTCTGGTCCTTTTTGTTGTATTTATGTCAACATAGGAAGCTTTGATGGCTGCTGAAATTAGCCAAAGGAACATTAAAAGGCACAAGATCCTGGTAAGTGAACTTTTGTTATCTGCTGCCTGTTTTACTGTCATAGGAAATCATAATTTGAAAAGAATAGGTTCCTCTTGTGAGGTCAGAATATTTCATTTTGTTGACTCAGCTTCTGATTGTAAACAAGAGACCTGAACACCTGCTCGAACATAGTTTTAGAAAATTTGGAAGCTATATTTGTGAAATACACTTTAAATACAAAGTTTTCCAGTGAAGCACTTGGAAGTTTCTTTAAATCATAGGTAAAATCACATTATCACAGAAATCTATCAACCATGGTTTCTAAAACTAGATTGCTTTGGTGTCACCATGATAACAAACTCAATTGCTTTTATTAGGGAGACTATTCTAGGAAATCAAATACTTTTTATTACATTTTAGACTCTGGAAAAAGTACAATGACTGTAACCCTTTTTCTTTGCCAGCTGTGACAGTGAATTTTCAGACCAAAATCTGACAAATGTGACAAACCTGACAAACCCTTTACATGTGAGAGGTCCTGTCCTTAGAGAATATCTAGCCCTGTACCCCCTTGTTTGCAGTGAACACTAGCAACTATGGCTAGTTGAGTACTGGCACACATTCCTTCTTCCACTTCTCCACCGTAAAATTCTCTGTAAAATGTACATAACAGCTTTAATTCCCAAAGAATACACAAGTAAAATAATAAAGAAATACAAGAAAGAGAAACCTAGAGATCTTTTAAGTCACAATTGTGGAGAATGAGCAGTGTTTCCTTAGAATAGTGTGTTCAAGATACAGAAACATGAAAGGGCTTGGCCTGCTTTGTTATGTCAGGCAGTTGAAGAGATTACTATATAGAAAGTTTAAAAATAATTATGTAGACAAAGATAGAATAGATCCTGAAGGGCCATCTGCAGTTAGGAACTTGATTCTGTTTTGGAGCCTGTAGGAAGAAATTTAAACTTTCTGTCCTGCCTCAGGTTCCCCTGATAGGCTAATGGAGTGAAGACCAAGGGGATACCAACTGGGGTGGGGAACACTTAGGAAGTGTCTTGGTAGTCTATGTGGGAAGATGAGGCCACTGCAGATCAGCAGGAATGCAGACACCCTATGGGTCATCCTGGTGGAGTCGGAAATTTGAGCTCAGTAGAGAGTGGGTACAGTTAGCTTCCAACTTCTTAGTCTTTGTTTGAGTGTGGATATGACTCCATGCCAGGTGTGCAGTGCTGGAAAACAGAATCAGGAACTGTATCATCAGGAATGCTGTCATTCAAGGAATGATTCACACGAAACACATTTGGAACCCATCAGAAGGCTGTGCAGGGACCTGAGAGAGGAGCACATTCAGAAAGGGAATTAAATGCTTATGTAGTTGACACGAGCCGATCAAAAGGCTGGACAAGCTCAGCTTGTCAGGGATACCCTGGATTTGGCAATATGCAATAATTGTCTGTTTTGTGTTATTTATTCCTATGTCCTAGGGAGGTTATAAAATGGAGCTGAGCAAGATTAGAAAGAGGTGAAAACTAGCAGTGTGTGCTCCAGTATCACAGATGGCTGTGGATGGTATTTTGTGAGAAAGTGTTTAAAAATGTTTGTGCTGAGGGAATAGAGAATGAATAGAGTAGGCATGAAAGGGGGGGGGGGGGCAGAGAATGAAGGACACGGTGGCAAGGTGTGGATATGAAAAGAGTTAGAGGATTTGGCTCTGAAAACTGACACAAGGGCTGGTGAGCTGGCTCAGCAGGTACTCGCCATCAAGCCTGATCACCTGATCTCAGTCCCCAAGACCCACATGGTGGAAGGGGAGAACTGACTCTGACCTCTCTGATAGCATGTGAACAGCCACATGCATACATTCGCACACACATTCATGCACACAAAATCAATAAATATGTAATCAAATTTCTTAAAAACTCATAGAAAAACCTCCCCAGATACTATGATAAGTGATCTGTTTTTAGAGACATAATTTCCCATATGCTAGTCATTAAGGAAGGCATTTAATGAACTAAAGCTGTATTTGCATAGAACTTTTCCCCCAGCACAATGTAATTCCTTACAGGCATGCAGAAATCTGCCACTTCTACCTTCCAAGAGGCAGTGCCATGCACACCCATTGCTGTATAACGAAGAGCGAATGTGGAAGTTTGTTCTGTATTCTGAGTTGAAGCTTCCTGTGAAAAAGCTTCTGATGAGAATAAGTGTCCTGTCTTGCACATCCCTAGTGGACTGTGTGAATAGACACAGTCTCTGCAGACGCTCAGGTCTCCCCTTCCAGAGTGTCCATGTGTAAGCTCACAAATTGGAATTACGTGCTTTTCTGGACCATTTTCACTTTTGTGTTAAGCTGAATGTTTCTGTTCTCCTTTAGAATGATAGTCTGTCATTTCATTTTTCTGACGTGTCTTAAAATTTAGTGTTAAGAGCTCAACATTTTACAGAAGACGTGGGAAATAGGCTTTTACCTCCAATGATAACTGGAATTGTTACAGTGTTTCTAACACTGGAGATTTTCTCTGTAGAGCATATCTAAGAGTGAGTGGTTTAGAAGCTTTAAAACATTATTAATCTTTCAAACTTTGCCTATGAAAATTGATGAAGAACAAGCACAAGTACACTTAAATCTGAGTATGCTGAGATGTAACACATGGCCTGAGCCAGGACACAGACAGGCTGGGGCGGTAGTGCCACAGTTCCCAAGGTCGTGCCTGAGAATGACACTCGCCTCTCCAGTTCCAGTTGGGTTGTAAATTCCTTCATTTGCTTTTCACTAGGATATTGGCCTGGCGTATGTGAATCACTTGGTGGAGAGAGGCGACTACGACATGGCGGCACGGTAATACTGACACTTCAGCGAGCTGTGGCCGATGGGATAGCAAGAAAAGGGGATTCTTTGCAGTTGACTTTTTCCATATATCTCTCTAAAAGATAATTTTTGAATATTGGTGCTTTCAGTCACAAAACAGATTATTATGTATTATTTCTGCAACTACTATCTTACTTTTACTAAAGGGAATATATGAGACTCCTGGACCGGAACTAAAGGACTCTTTTATCAGCTGGAATAGCCCACCATGTCAGCCTGTGTTCCAAATCCCCAGTCTCTGATTCCCATACAATTGATGGGACGTTTACAATCGATGGATCTTAAATAAGTATACTCTGGGATAGGAATCTGATTTTCTGTTCTCCTTTTTAGCCTATTATTTTAAGCTATTCCAGAAGGAGCTGGCATTTTGGAGATAGTGATTTTTCCTCCAGAATCCCAACCAGCAATGCTTTCTGAATATAAAGGATGCTCAGGATAGGAAAGTTGGGGGCCCCTAATTAATCTTTTGAAAAAGATCCATCTTCATACATAACTATTTCTATAGTTTTCATAATTCCCATCAAGCCCCAGCTGCAATCAGGTGAGTCATCGTAATCCCTTATGTTCAGTGGAACTGAGACAGAAAGGCAGAACTCTAGGGAGAGATTTGTCTGAACCGCTGGGGAAGGTGTCTTCGTTTGTTTACATTTTCTTTCTCCCTGGAATGTCTTTGCTGCCAGCAAATGCCAGAAAATTCTTGGGAAAAATGCAGCGCTGTGGGAGTATGAAGTTTATAAATTCAAAGAAATCGGACAGCTCACAGTAAGCAGAGTTTAACTCTTAATTTTTACACTGTAGTTTATTAGAATGGAAATATAATTAAAATAATAGCAACTTTGTTAAGAGTGTGTATTAGATTGAAAGAATAAACTTTAAGACATTCGTTCCTGTTTGCTTTGTGTGAGATGCGTGCACACGCATGCTGTGTTGGCTATTTCCCTCCAGTTCTCTGTACTTAAATGTTTTCATCTTCCTTTTGGTGACTTTGAAAAGGAGTTATAATTTCATTTGGTAGTTTTTTTTTTTTTTAAGACATAAGACTTCTAAAATTTACTGAAAATTTACTTTATTCTTCATGTTTTGTTTGCTTTTTTCTTTTGTGGTGTTGGGATAGAACTCAAGGCCTCTCAAGTGCTAGGCAAGTGCCACTGAGCTCCATCCCTAGCTCTCAAATAGGAAGACAGGTGAACAAGTTAACCATATAGCTCCAATGAGTAATTTTACAACTTTAGCCTAATCTTCTTACTTAGTGCACAACATGCATCAGTCAGTACAGTGTTCATTTTGATATCCTGTTAAAGAATCTTAAAATTTATTCTTCGCTGGGCATGGTGATGCACGCCTTTAATTCCAGCACTCAGCACTGGAGAAACAGAGGCAGGTGGACCTCTGTGAGACTGAGGCCAGCTGGTTAAGTTCCAGGCCAGCTGGGGTACAAGGTGATACTGTCTCAAGAAAACAAAAACAAACAATTTTCTCTTTCGTTTGTGAGCCTTTTAAATGCCCTGTTGAAATTAAGAATATACATTTTTAAAATTCTATTGATTTTTTAAGTTATCATACAAAGAAATGCGGTGTTTTTATACATATATGCCATACTTTATTCTCATTCTCTGCCTTCCCTCACATCCCCTCAACATCTTGATTATTGCATTACTAATATACTTTTAAGAAGCCCCAAGTGAGATAGGCATGGTGGCATACACCTTTAATCCCAGTACTTGAGAGGAGGAGGAGGGAGGCAAATCTGAGTTTGGGACCAGCCTGGTCTATATAGTGAGTTCTAGGCTAGTTCTAGCTATACAGTGAGACCCTGTCTCAAAACCAAAAGAAGTCTTAGCTATTTTGATTGTTATTTGTTTAACATCTCCTCTGTTTGCCACATGAATATGACTCTTACATGGGTGGCCCCTAAGGACATTTCTCATTGCTTTCATTAGGCTAATCCTGGAAGATTTTGTCCAATCAAATTCCCTATTTATCTGTGACTCTGTAATGCAGATGTCTTTTTTGGATAATATGTAACAACCACTTCTTTTGAAAACATCTGATAAGGATAATTGAAATAAGTGTAAATTCATATCCTGCTCAGATTTGTTCACTCTCCTCTGCCTGTATGTTTGACACAAGTTATGCTTAGTCCCTTGTGCTGAATAGCAGAAAGTCACTGCTCTGGCCTCCTCTTCCATTGGATCTCCAGTTCTTATCAGTTTTATCTTGTCAGTATTGTCCTATCTGCTCTCAGGCTCCTTGTCTTAACGCCTGCAAGGAACTTCTGACAAATCTAGTAACAATTCTACCCCAGAGGTGACTATTTAGACTGTGTTCTCATTTCTCTAGTGTCTTTCTTCTCTTCTCTCCCTACACCGATCTCCGTCTTCCAGCTCTGGGCCCCTCTGGCTCCCTAAATACGTGCTGTGTTCATGTTGTTCTCTGCATCCCTGATCTTCTTCCCTTCTTTGCTTAATTCACCCAGGCCCTTACTAGGCAAGGTTTGCCTCCAGACCCACAGCACTGTAAACTCCTTGCTGTTGCCATGTCCTCTCATTATTGTCTTTTTAATGTCTGCATGTCTTCCCTCTGGGGCTCTGAGCTCATGCGGGAGGGATGTCTGAGCTCCATGTTCCCAGCACAAAGTATGATGAGAACAGTGGAGGTACTCAAGGACAATATTTGGAAATTTAACTTTGAGCAAAGCACTGAAGGTATATGAAGAACATAGGGTACATTTTTTTTCCTAATTTTATGAGATGAATGAATTATTGAAACATTAATATGCCATATTCAGTATAAGGAAAGGTAGATATTAAATAGACAGAAATCAATCTCTCTCCTGTTATTTATATTTTCATGAATTAATCAGGAAGAATAGGAATAAAGGTTAATGTAAGTAATTTTTTATTCATTGATGTCTGCATACATATATATATACATGTGCATATATATTTTTTAAATATTTTGTAATTTGCTGTTAGAAAACATTGTTCATTTAAATATTTTTCTTCTGTGAATCATGTTCCAAAATATTCTGATGCCTTAGAAACTTTTTTTTAAAGACAGCGTCTCCCTCTAGTCCCAGCTGGCCTGGAACTTGGTTTGTAGGACAAGCTGTCTTTAATCTCACAGAGATCTGCCTGCCTCAGTCTCCTGAGTGCTGATATTAAAGGCATGTGCCCCTGTGTCCAGCTCTAATGCCTTAAATTTTTTAAATAAAAATACTTTGATATTTCTACACATTTGAAATGCAGTTGTTTTTGCCCTTCTGACAAGATTCTTTTCCCTTCCTTCCCCAGGCCATTAGTCCTTACCTTCCAAGAGGAGATCCAGTTCTGAAACCGCTCATCTATGAAATGATCCTACATGAATTTTTAGAAAGTGACTATGAGGTATGGTGTTCTCATGGGATCACTGTTTGTTCTCAGTGGGACATGCTAAGAAATCTAAAAATTTTATTTTCGTTATCCTTTTACAAGAATTTGATTCCAAAACTTATTTTACTTATCTCATCAAAAGTATCCTTTTGATTCATGTTGTGTGTGGAAAACTCTTGCTAGAGACTGAAGGAAATAATCCTGACTTAAATCTCGGCCTAGAGATTTTCTCCTGCATATGTGAAGATGTCTGCCTCATCAGTACCATTAAGATAGTCAGATAGAGAGGCAGGAGATCAACAAACAATAAATTGGGCTTTCACAATCCCTTTCTGAGGTTCAGTCAATTTGTTCTAGTGGCTGCAAAACTCAGATAAACATGGTCATCATTTATTGTAAAGACTGTTACCAAAGATCCTAATGAGGAGATGCACAGGGTAAGGCATGTGGAGAAAGGCAGAGCTCTCAGACCTTCTATGGGCACACCATCCTGAAGGACTGTTTATTGCATAGGCATGATTGCCATCAGGCAGCAGGGAACCAGTGAGCCTGTCTGATGCTCAGCATTCCTTCCTCCTGGGCAGGAAACTGTACCCCTCTGGAGGAGCAGCTCTTCACCTCCTGTCTAAATTTCTGTAGCCTTCCTGGGGAGAGTGTAAAGAGCAAGAGACAGTGGATGAACCCAAACACATACATCATAGTGTTGCACATTTACAGTGTTCTTTTCCTGCTGTTCTCCATTGCTTAGGGTTTTGCCACACTGATCAGAGAATGGCCTGGAGATCTGTATAACAATTCTGTGATAGTTCAAGCAGTTCGAGATCATTTGAAGAGAGATAGCCAGAACAAGACTTTATTGAAAACCCTGGCAGAATTGTGAGTATGTTTTCGTTATTTTTCCAAATCAGTTTTCATTGCAAAGTATTTCATACTTTAGATTTGCAAAGTCTGAATGGACAGGATGCGTTTTTATTTTCTTTAATCAAAAAGCTTAAACATTATACATTTCTGTAAATTTGATGAGAGGAAAGGTGAAGTTCTGAGAAAGAAGTACTTATGGTCAGATTTTGTTAAATCTCAAGCAGTACTTCTCAAAAAACGTAATCTTTTTTTCTTTAAACAACTGTTTCAGCTTTTGAAATGTGAAACATAATCTCAGTGCATTTTAATCAGAGCTGCTAATGAATATTACATTTCATTTATTGCCAGGTACACCTATGACAAAAATTATGGCAATGCTCTGGAAATATACTTAAGATTAAGGCATAAAGATGTTTTCCAGTTGATACACAAGCATAATCTTTTCAGCTCAATCAAGGATAAAATCGTTTTATTAATGGATTTTGATTCAGAGGTAATGTACTTATTATTATTACTGATAAACTACTTTTACTATTCAAACTTTTGATCACTGACCACCTGTCCAGCAGAGTCACATACTTGACCATGTGCAGATCATGTTGAGCCCTCTGACTCCTGCTGCCTGTTACTTTAGTAGTTGCTATCCAGAAAGCCTTTCCTTGCAGTCATTATTCTGTGAAAGGAGTTGTAATTTGAGGTCTAGCTTTGGCAGCGGGGCAGGGACTAAGGATCAAATTCAAGGCCTTTTACATAGTAAACACAAGCTCTGACACTGAGCTATACCCCAACTCTGATGCTGATGTGATGCTGTTAAAGACGTGTGTGTGCAAAGGTTTTTATAAAATAATTCATATAATTTACAGAAGAAAAAAGGCATATGCTTTGGCTCATCTTAAACTGTGTCCTAGAATGAATGTTTAAATGAACTTCTGTATGGACCCTCTTTGTTCCTTGATATTCAGGGATCTAGCATTGGGGTTTCCATTTGGTCCCAGCAACTGAGGACCAGGACATGTGGGATCTGTTATTTGATTGTAGTTCAAATTTGAGTAATGTGTAACTAATGAGGGGATGCACCCTCCAGCTTACAATAGGCTTTATGTTGTAAAGCAATCTCTCTGTCTCGTTCTGTTTCTTTCTCTCCACCTCTCTGTTTCTCTGTCTCTATCTCTATCTCTGTCTCTCCCTCTCTCTTACACACATACACACAGGGACACTCATAAAAAGGAATCAAATTAAAAATACTAGTGATTAGAAATAATGAGGTTCATAAACATGATGCTCTTATTCAGGAAATTGAAATTTTAGGTAAATTACAAAATAAAATAACATTTTTTTCTTTTTATAGGGTATTTTTTATTGAATTTTTGTGCATTTCATACAATAAATCTTAATCATATTTAGACCCCATTCCCCATCTGCACCCCCACATAGCCCTACCTACTAGCTTTCATGCATTTTGTCATATATGTGAAGGCCTGTCTTCACAAGCTTTTGAATTAAGATGTCCCTTAGTACAGGTTTATCCACTGGAGTCTAGTCAGTCTATCTAATGTCATTCCATTAAAGATCAATTCTCCATTACCCAGCAGTGATCAGCTGCCAGTAGTTCCTCAGCGAAGATTGGGGCCTCTTGCTCATTTCCTCAGTTCTGTGTTGGGTTTTTGTCTGATCAAGTCTGCATAGGTCTTGTGCATGCTGTCACAAGTTTTGCAAGTTCATATGAGCAAGTTCTCAGAAGCCTGGGAAATTCCTTTTCTTTATGTTCATGCACAAATCTTTCTACCCCCTCTTCCTCAACGGTCCCTGAGCCACGGGTGTGTGAGGTTTAATACAGGAGTCCTATCCAGAGACACACACTCTGTAGTCTCTTATTCTCTACACCTTGGCCAGTTGTGGCCTTGTGTGCATTGTACTCTGTTACATGAGGAAACTTTGCTGGGGAGAGTTGAAAGCTCTATTAGTATTCTCTCAACCCCTTTTTTGTGTTTTATGATAGCTAAAAAAACTCTAAAGTCGAGCAAGTAAAATGGGTGGTAGACCGTGGCCTTAACTTGGGAACCTCTGGCAGCTAATTACTGCTGGGTGAGGGAGAGTAGATCTTCTTTAAGATCTCTAGATAGGCTGACTAGATAGACTCCAGTGGATTAACTTGCACCAAAGGATGTCAGGATACAAATGCTTGCCCGGGTAGGGCTTAACCTATGTGACAGAATGCATGAAGTCGGGGGGAAGGGGTTGTGCGGACAAAGAGAGGGGAGGGGGTTCTAAATTTGATTAGGAGCTATTGTATGAAATGCACAAAAACTCAGTAAAAAATATTAAGGAAAAAAAAACCCTACAGTCCACCAACTTTATGCCTTAGGAAACTTCAGGAATCTTATTCATTTTCTTGCTCTTAATGTGTTCTACACAGAAGGCTAGCCCCTTAGGTCTGGGGACTCTCATAGCAATACTTGGTCAAGGTTCAGGTAGTCAGAAGCAAAGCTTATTTTTCTGATCATGGTAATGTGATCTCCATAGTTACTGAGAATCATGTGGGAACTTGTAAAAGTATCAGACACATTCAGGAGGCTAGAGTATATGTTGCCTACTTTGTTAAGACTTTATGTTTGATAAAATAGAGCAATAAAGCATTTCAGTAATACGCAAAACACATAGACCTCAGATCGAGGCACATTTGAAAGTGCATTCCTCTACAAATGGCATTTTACATGAGAACCACCTGGGAAGTTCTGTGCTATGTAAGTGTAAGAAACAAGCCCATCATCTTTAACCTTTGTACTCTGTGTGCTGCATGGTGGTTAGTGTTCTTATGTAGTACATAAGTGACTGCCTGTTCTCATTTTTCAGAAAGCTGTTGACATGCTTTTGGACAATGAAGATAAAATTTCAGTGCGTATCTTTCTATATGTAATATGTTCTTTTTATGTTGTTAACACAGTACCAGAGACTGGATAAGTTTTAGAGAAAAAGGGGTTTTGGGACCATGTTCTGATCAAGACACTGTATTTGGGTAATGGCCTGCATGCTAATAGGGTTACAAATCAGGGTTGGAGATCATATGGCAAGAGACAGGAAGAGCACATGTGAGAGGCCAGGCGTGTACTGTGAAGAAGGAAGGCATATGCCAAGTGGCTGGGAAGGCCCAGGCTCAGTCTTCTCGCTGTGTGCTCTCATCCCACCTAACCCACTCAGGAATGAGCATCATCCCCGGCCCATGGGCAGTCATGATCCAGTCAACCCTCTCTTGATCCTACCTCCTAAGTGCCCCACCAACCTTTCAGTTGATCACATTCAGTGTCAAGCATGGACAGGAGTACATGTCACATTTAAACCATAGCAGTGTATTACTAGATAAATATCTAGAACCACTTTACCTATAAGAGATAAAGTATCAGATAATTTGTAAATGTGATTGTCTCTTCATAACCATGTTTTAAATTTTACTTTTTTTCTCAGATTAAAAAAGTAGTAGAAGAGTTAGAAGACAGACCAGAATTGCAGCACGTGGTGTGTATTACAGTCTTCTTTGTTGCCTTTTTAATTCAGCAGTGAGACAGAGTCCCTTGTGGTACTGGTAGGAGAACTTTCCATGAAGTGAATGTTGGGTGGAGGTTGCTACTTAGATTAGGGTTTTGACCATGAAGAAACTACTAGAATGTGACATATACTATAAATCTATGGCTAGGACTTAACTGCAGTACAGGCATTTAAATTTTGACCTTCAGTTGAACTGATTTTTTTTATATATATAATATGTTTGGATTTTAGCCTTTCTATATGCAAATAACAAGCAATCAGAGAAAGAGTTCAGAGAAATACTTCCATTCACAATAGCCTCACACACACACACACAAAAAAAAACCAAAGACATTAGTTAAAACCTAGTCAATGAAATCTTTAACTCTTTGAAGAAAGAGATTAAGGAAGACACAGGAATATGGAAAGACCTCCCATGCGCGTGGATTGTTATAATCAGTACAGTGAAAATGAACGTCCTACTAAAGCAGTTTACAAAAAATCAAAATCCCCATGACATTCCTTACAGAAATAGAAAAATCCATCCTAAAATTTATATGGAAACACAAGAGATCCTAAATAGCCAAAGCAATCCTGAGCCCAAAGAGTGATGCCAAGGGATTACCATACCAAACCTCAATCTGTATTACAGAGCCATAGTCATAAAAGCAGCATGAAATTAGCACAAAAATAGACTTGTAGATCAAGGTAACAAAATAGAAGACCCAAACATGAGTGCACACAATTATGGCCACCTGATATTTGAGAAAGATGTCAAGAACACACACTACAGGAAAGGCAGCATCTTCAACAAATGGTACTGGCAAAACTGGATCTTCGCATGTAGAAGAATGAAGTTAGACCCATACCTTTCGCCCTGTACCAAAGTCAACTCCAAATGGATCAAAGACCTTAACGTGAAGCCTGAAACTCTGAAACTGTTAGAAGAAATGTAGGCAGTACGTTACAAATAAAGGTGCAGGAAAGGACTTTCTAAATCGGACTCGAGTGGCTCAGAAATTAAGGTCAACAGTCAACAAATAGGACCTCTTTCAAAAAGCTTCTGTACAACAAAGAAAGCAGCCAGTTAAGTGAATAGGAAGCCTACAGAATGGGAGAAAGTCTTCACCAGCTATTCATCCAACAGAGGATTAATATCCAGAATGTGCAAAGAACTCAAAAATAACAAAAAAAAAAAGAAAACAAATGACTCAGAGATGGGATATGGATGTGAGCAGAGAGTTCTCAAAATGATTTTGTTATTATTTACCACTCTATGCCTAGGAATAAGTGTCTTTCCTCTGTATTGCATTAGGTATAATCAGATCAAAAGTTAAAGCACAAGCAGGTGGTGCACTGGAAACACCAAGTCCTGCCATTCTGCATCCAGGACCACAGAGTCACCAAAAAGTCTTATGTTCTTGTCCCTCTGCTTGACAATAGCTAGTCATACCTCTTCTCTATAGGTTTGGTGGCTTTATTATAAAAGCTTGTTAGTCTAGATTCCCTTGGAGGCTACTTTGATTTAATGTATCATGTCATTAAGCAGGAGTAGATACTTCCTATATTCTTTTTTAAAAAAAATTATATAAGAAAATGCTTGAGCGACCATGGGATTTTATTAGTAGAACATCTTTGATTGTAATGTTCTAATCAAAACTCAGTTTATATATTAAAGCTCTTGATACTCAAGGATAAGAATATGATAAGCATATACTTTGGCTTTATTTATTACTCAAGATTGAATGCAGATGCTATTACTGTATGGCCAGAAATCTCAAGATTATCTGCTTACCCAAGTAAGGCTCCAACTCTGCTAGCACCGTAGATATCTGTTTATAGAGCAGTGATTTCTGGGATGCTTAAGCTATAAGACAGGGTTGTGGGCACTAGCTGTCTGTGACAATGTAATCAGTGAAAGGAAGGCAGAGCTCTAGTGGAAATGGCTCAGCTCCCCTACCTGACAATGCTATGTCTATATTAAATGTGACACAGGTAAGTACCTGCTTCAAGGAAAACACTGTGTGTCGTAGCCACATATTAACCCCACTGTGAGTAGCTTGACTGTGGTCCTCATCATACTTCAGCCCAGCAAATGAACTCAGTGTGGCTGCTTCATGACCCCTCTTGCCCCAGAAAGCTGTAAATAACCCAAGGGATGACTCTGTACAATGTACTATGTACAACAGCCAGTATCAAATATCACTAACTCCCTTACAGATTCCAGAACAAACTGAGACTCTTTGTCATTATGAACCTGTCACCTGATTATAAACACTCAAGATCCGAATGCACTTTATGTGGGTGATGTGGTTGTGTCTTCCTTCCTCCAGTGGGTTGTAGGCTTCTTATTTGTATTCGATATTAACACTGAACACCACTTTCTGAGTAGTAGACTCAATCTTATCCATAAGTAGGAAGTGATATTGACTTTGAAGTCCAATGTAAGTCATTTTTCTTTTCTGATGCCGCCAATATAGGTACCATTTGATTGCAAAAAGAAGAGCTTGAGACTCAGAAAAGGCAATGTGGAGTGTATGAGTATCAATTCAGTTCCTGTTCTAGGGTTTTAGCATACTCATGCAGTGTCTCTATGCCCCTCATGTAAAGGAAGAGAATTTGTAAGGGTTTTATTTTTGAGGCAAAGTAGATGATGATGGTGATGATTCTAACAGTTACTGTCACTCACACCTGTGTTGTGCTTAGCAGATGCCAGGTGTGGTTCTGGGTGATGCACAGATGGTAATTCATTTAATCCTTACAACAACCCAGCGACAGTTTCTACAGTGAAAGACTTGAGTCACAGTGTGAATGGGAACCTGCCTACGGTCACTTGATTGTCAGTGGCAAGGAGGCCACTATGGAGCCTTCCAAGAAAGTCAAAGCCTGCTCTCCGGGTGGTATTCTTCCCACTCACCATCTAGAGTGTTTCTGCTCTCAAGACCATGTCTGACCATGTCTGCCACCTCTGTGTGGAAGTCGTTGACAACTGAAAGTAGTCAGGTTTGCCAAATGTATTTCTCTTATGCTGACGTTTGTGACTTTTCTTTGCTTTTAGTATTTACATAAGCTCTTCAAGAGAGACCATCATAAAGGACAGCGCTACCATGAAAAACAGATCAGTCTTTATGCTGAATATGATCGGCCAAACTTGCTTCCCTTTCTCCGAGACAGTACCCACTGCCCACTTGAAAAGGTAAGCCATGGACTCTCCCATTTGGACACATCAGAAGTAGCTGTCATTTTTATAAGCCATTTGTCAGTATTCTTTCCCTAGGCTCTGTTCATCCATCCCTGGGAAGGAGAGCTGGCATTTCTGTCACGGTGTTAATTAGAATAAATGTTTAATCCAGGATCCAGATCTCGACAGCTATGAAGCTGAAGTGATATCCAGAATCAGAGTCTGTTTCCCAGGATTTGAGTCACCTCAAGGGTAACTGCCCAAAGCAAGTGCAGTTGCGATGTCAGGAATTGAGTATCTTAAACTTAGGTGCATAATTCGTCTGCTCTGAGCATCTTCCACTGTTCTGCTGTGTTTCTCTAGCATACCTGTGTCACACTATAATTACCAGTCTGTCTTCCCCGTTCACCTGTACATTCTTCAGAAAAGGCGTTTGTCATAATAGCTTGGGTAAAAGAATCAAGTCACTAACTCACATTTTTAGGACTCTTTAAATGGCCTTTAGCATTACAGGTCACTGAAACCTCTTCATTAGACATTATTTCTTTATCCAGATCCGTCAGGCAGTTTTATTTGCAAAAACATGCTGCCCTGCCCTACTCATGAGTTATTAATTCATTAAGGGTCTCATTTTTTTCCTTAGAAATAGAAATTCTGTGTACATTTAATCATCTAAGAAACTATTTTCATTCATGTGTACTCATACCCTGGCAACACTACTGTGAGTGACAGTTGGTCCTCAGAGACAGGATCTCAGGCAGCTAACATGAGTGGAATCATGGAATGCAGACTCACCTGTTCCATTTCAAGAGACACATAGCAAATGTGGCCTTTTTCTCCTGAATATAAAATTAATAACTTTAAAATTCTTGTTTTTAGATTTTCTAAAACTAGATTCTTCGCTCCCAAAGTCATCTTTTATTTCAGAAGATTTATTCCCTATAGGCTATTTACCTTTGTTGGGTAATCATTGAAAGGAAGAAGGACTGCAAATCCTTCCTTAGTTGAAATCTTCAAGGATCCAGATGAGCCTTATTTGTATGCTTGAAATCTCAAATCCACACTAATTACCCCAAAACTTATAGTGACCTTTGTAAGGAGCCCAGTTATCTAGTCTTATAATTTCGGGATTTAAACTCAAATTTGCTGAGCATGGTAACATACACCTTTGATCACAGAACCTGGGAGGCAGAGACAGTCAGATCTCTGTGAGTTTGGTGTGTGTGTGTGTGTGTACATGAGGGCAGGTACCTGCAGAAATCAGAGTTGTTGGATTCTCCAGAAGCTGAAGTTACAGATGATTGTGAACCTCCTGATATGGTTGCTGGAAACTGAAGTCAGTCACCTGGAAGAACAGTGCTCTTAACTGCTGAGCCATCTGTTTTGCCCATTTACAGCTACTTTAAAGGATAGTAAATGCCTTCATATTTCTGCCATGACTTATGACACGTGCTTTGTGTTCCTTCATCGCTAGGGAAATGCAGTTAGGTAGTTAGAGCCAACCTGTACTTGACAGGCTGATTCTTGGGACATGAAGGAGACATATGCAGGCTATGGCTAAAACTTGAGGGGCCAAGAATTAGGACCCTGGATCTTTAAAACTCGGGTCCCATATTCTTTCTTCTGTGGCGAGGAATCCTTTTTCAGTCTTAAAATGTTCATTAAAATAATGACAACCAAGGTATTCCTTAAGGGGCTGGAGAGGTGACTCAGAAGTTAAGACTAATGACTGTTCTTCCAGAGGACCTGAGTTCAAATCCCAGAACCCACATGATCAACAGCCACCTGGAACTCCAGTTCCAGGGGATCTGGTACTCTCTTCTGGCCTCCATCAGGATCCAATACATGGATGCACTTACTTGCATGTAGGCAAAACACTCATACACATAATTTTTTAAAGTATTCCTTAATATTGTAAGCATCAAGAAAAGACAACTGGTAGCCTGTTCTTCCCTGTAATTTCTGGATGTGATCCACTGATTTGATTATGCCTGCCTAGGAAATGTTGCAATCTTTATAGCTTTGACAGGTTTATAACTGAGTGTATGCTCTCACATTAAATGACATTTACAAGGTGGCAGTGTGTGTAATTTGATGGAGCACAGGGGTGACATAAAGTTCATAGAATTTCATAAAAGGATTTAAAGAAAGCATTGGTTAAAGATGTCAGGGTCAAGGCTCAGTAGGTGTCATTATTTAATTTACAGCTTAAATGGGTTTCTTATTCTCAAATTTTTCTTTTACCTTTCTTCTGAATTTAAAAAATAAAAGGAAAAATTTACCATTTTTGCATTATTTTACTCAATTTCTACCATTAGTTTTCCTTTTCACCTTATTTTTGCTATAGTTTTCCCTCTCTCTCTCTCTCTTTCTCTCTCTCTCTCTCTCTCTGTCTCTCTGTGTGTGTGTGTATTTGTGTGTGTGTGTGTGTGTGTGTGTGTGTGTGTGTGTGTACCTCTTTTCTGTTACTGTGATAAACATCCTCACCAAAAAATCAGCTTATGGAAGAAAGGGTTTATTTGAACTTCTGGTTCCACAGAGATAAGAGTTCATCATGACAGAGAGCGGGTATCGCATGTGAGGGCAGGTACCTGCAGAAAGCAGAGTCATTGGATTCTCCAGGGACCAGAGTTACAGATGATTGTGAACCTCCTAATACGGTTGTTGGGAACTGAACTCTGTCACCTCAAGAGACAGGTGTGGCCGCTGGAGCAGGAGGCCAAGAGATCACATCTGCAACTGCAAACATGAAGCAGGGAGAGCAAACTGGAAGTGGTGCAGGACTGTGAGTTCTAAAAGCCCACCCCAGTGATGTGCTTCCTCCAGCAAGGGTGCACCCCTAAGGTTTCATGACCTCCCTCAGCAGCACTGTCAGCTGCAGACCAAGTGCTCAAATACTTGAGCCTATGGAGCAAGAATATTGCTCATTCAAACTGCCACATTGTGTGTGTGTTTAAAATCTTTCCTCCAGAGATAGAGTAGTCCAAAGAGTCAAGAATGGAAAGCGAGGGCGGTGTAATGTTTGTGTCAGTAGTAGAAAGATTTGGTATCCTGTTTTCATACTTCAGTCAAAATTCCTAGTTATTTGTAGAGTCTTATCATTTTAAGAAGAATATTTTAACATAATATTAGAAAGTTCATGAAAGTTTTAATCTGGGAAATTCAAATTTCGTAGACTTAGTGTTGTAGAATGCCATCTTCCCAGGATGACATGGCAGTTGAACTATCAGTAGCTGTGATTCCTGGTAGGAGACTTACCCAGGATTAAGCCCATTAATATTATGAAATGGAGGGTGGGAAGGATTCGAAAGGCCCTCCCTTCCCTGAGGATATATAAGGAGTTAACAATTGCTGTGGGAGAAAGACTTTCTTGGACTGTGTCCAAGAGTTGTCCATGATCCTGTAAGTAGCCCAGTGAAACTAATGGATTTACCATGCTAGGTTTGGATGAAATTGTTTTTTTGGTCTGTCATTGGTAACCCCTCTGAGGCAAATACGTATTTGTTCCCATCTCCTTGTAGAAAGTTAATGCAACATTCAGATTGTCTTTAAATTTCGTGATATACATCTGCTTGTATTTCAGTTCATTCCCAACTTCAGCCTGACTTCAGATATTTCCTCCAACCTGAATTTTCATGTTAATGGGCTGAATAGCATTGCTTTTCTGTAGAGTACTCTGCACAGACAGAAATGTTTGGTAATTCATGCTGTTCAACATACTAACCATTGTCCACATATCACATTGACCATCTGAACTTGACAAGACTGGCTGAGACTTGATTTTTAACTTAATTTAACTCCATATAGTCACTGGCTACTATCATGGACCATTCAAGTGAGGCTTTGACCTACAAACTCTTGTTGCTCAAGACAAGCTTGGTCTCAAGCATTCTTATATACCCAAGAAAATGGCAACATTTCCATTTCCAACAGTGTATTTCTAACAAATATATCCATTTGAAGCTTCTTAGTGATACTTAAGCATGTAAATAAACTTCTAAGTATGCAGTTGACTCATGGCTGCCTTTCAGTAGTACCTTACGTGTTCCTGGTTTAGAGAGTAGCAGTTTAGTTTTCTGCCACATGGATATCCTGGTAGCTTGGCTCTGTGTGTGTTGGGGGGCATGGGACACTTCAGCCGAGCTCCTTTTTTTGTTTCTCCACCTTGAATGACCTTCACCTCAGGAAACATAGGTTTCCTGAAGCAGATTGGATAGAACAGTTATAAAGAAGGAAGCTAAAGATGGCAGTGTGCCAGAAGAAAACGGAGCCACTCTGCTTTCACTCTGTAGACATCAGTCTTCAGCCCTTCTCCTATTCCATGTTGAGCACTTTTTAAAAAATATTTATTGTTTATTATTTTTATTTTGCATATAAGTATTGCCTGAATGTGTAAGTACACCCGTGTCCTACAGTGCCCACGGAGGTCAGAAGGAGGTCAGAAGAGGGTGTTAGGTTTCCTAGGACTAGAGTTATAGATGGTTGCTAGCTGCCATGTGGGTGCTGGGAATCAAACCTGGGTCCTTTGCAGGAGCCACCAATGCTCTTAACCACAGAGCTCTCTCTAACTCCTTGAGCACTTTTTTAAAAAGTCTGGCTAGTCACACACCATTCTAAGATCTTTTACTACAGAAGAAATGAGAAAAGGACACAGGGGTCAGCTAGGAGCCTCTGCCGCCCAAGCTTTAGGGGAATCTTATGAGTCATAGAGTTACTGTTTCTTCTTCCATATATCCTTCAGTTATACTCCTTCCTGGTTTAAATGCTACGTGTGAGTTAAAACACTGTCCTAGATTCATTACAGTTCTAAACAGTAAGGTGATACTCTTTTCCCTGTTTTTTAGGTTCATTTCCCTGTTTTTTTAAGCTACATTGATCCTCACATTTTTCCTCTGTTCCTTAGCTGTTAAAATAGCCTCAGAAAAATTTTAAATCAGAAATCAAGATATCATAACTGATTCCTGCTGTTATTTCCCAAGATAGATCACTGAGCAAAAAGAGCTAATTAACTTGAGCTATTCTTTTTATGGCTTTGGTTCTTGTTTTTAAAGCAACCTAGCTGGTAGTTTCTAAATACCTACTTTAAATATGCAACCCAGTTAACTTGTTCTGAAACCTTTACTATCTGCCTATTTGAAAAAATATTTATTGTAGACCTACTGTGGTCCATCATTGTATAACACATAGGACCTAGAGTGTCCATGGTCTCTGCATGTGTAATCTGCTGAGATCTAATGAATTGATGAAATGTTGTGAAGCCAAGAGCAAGATGCAACTGGTGGGACACAGACCATGTCCAGTGTGGGGTCCATGGCACATTTGTCTGTGGTTCTTTCTAGGGTTCGGAGTTAGGAGTGAGGGAAGTTTCAGAAAAGGGGACATACTGCAGGGATGATCAGGGGAGATGAAGCCATACAAGGATGGCTAGGCAGGATTGTAAGCCACCATGCAGGTTATACAGGAAGGCTGAGAGATGGGCCTTCCCTGTTGAACTGCACCTGATTCAGGTGCCACTCTTTTGTGGCACATTTCACAAGAGAATGTCTTGGATTCAGTGTTCCTTCTTCATGCACATGGCTCTCCCTTTGCATTGTGTCAGTCATGGAATAATGTATAGTCATTTTTCTGTCACCCTCCTTGGGCCTAATGCCCATGGACGGACTCTCGATGCCTCTGCTCCTGCTAAGCCTCCTCCCTCCTTTGTTCTCAAATACTGTCCTTACATGTTTTTATTGTTATCCTCATTGTTGAACCTTTAATGTCCTGCAGGGAGAGCATAGTAAATGTATGCCATTGCGTTTAGGATGATGTGTTACGTATCAGTACACTGTATCTTTACCTTCTACTGGTAGGGAGACAGTTTGTACAAATGACTTTATATTAAGTTGGAAGCAGTAGTGTAACCTTAGGGAAGCTTAGAGGGAGAAAGCTTCCTAGGAAAGGTGCTTTCGGCATCTGTGTTCTGCCTTTACTCGTAGACATATGTATAGACTTGGTAACCGAGAGGAGGATGGGTATAGCTCCCAGCAAGATCTGAAGACACGGGGCTTTTGTTCTTTTCTATCTTGTTTATAAAGAAAACAATGGAAAATTCTTTAAAGCTTGTAAGTTTAAGTGACTCTATTAATATGTTTTTTTCTTGTTTGGTAGCACATTGTAACATTTTTACCTGCTTTAATTAAAGGCTCTTGAGATCTGTCAACAAAGAAACTTTGTAGAAGAGACAGTTTATCTTCTGAGTAAGTAGCATTTATTGGTTTTAGTCTCATACACAGGAACACAGGGATGTAAACAATAAAGATGGACATAGACTTGAACAAAGTGACAGATGTTCAGGCCTATTTTGTACAAAAATGTAATACATAGAAAAGGAGACTTTATCGCACATAGTAGGAAGAATTGTTGGATACCTGCCATTGAAACCATGAAACAACGTGAAATAAAAGCAACAACAGAACTCTCAGACCTCACAACGGATTAAAATTGCAGATGCTTGACGAGTGTTTTTGTTTCTTTGTTTGTTTTCTTTTTAGGTATAATGGGCTAATATTATCACACATTGACAGAAAATAATCTTCACAACTCACATCCTAAGTTACTTGAACAGGAGGGTTAGAGCAAGAGGAGAACTTTATAATGCAGTGTAGCTGTCAATCAGCCCCAGTCCTCTGGCTCTTACCTGCATGTTTGTCACAGTTTTTGTGCCATGTGTACAGAGTTCAGAACTTCTTATTCACGTTCTTCCAGAATGTATGAGCAGTGGTCCATGGAGAAGCCTGGTGCAGGTGGTGGTGGCTTGCCACAGAGAGTTCCCATGCGGTGGTTCTCCAGCGCCATTTCCCTACCTGCTCACAGGGCTTCCCAGTTCCCAGCTTTCTCTTACATACCTCTCTCTCATTGGCTCTTTGGGCTTTTGTTGAAGATTAACCCAAATTTCATATTGTCTTTTGTGTATCTGCAAATTCATGGATGCTCAGCATCCCTAAACAACCCAGGGACTAGACCTTCTTGGAGAAGTACTTGGAGCTATATTTTGCTACTTGAGTATCGTTTGGAGCCTCTCTCTTTACAACAACTTCAAGTAGCTCATCCATTTATGTCTTCCAACAATGTTCCTCCAAGAAATATTCTGTTTGTATACATCTTTATCATGTCATTTTGTCTTAGAAGCAATGATGATATAATTCAAAATCTTTTACTCAGCCTGTGTGGGACAAGGGACAAGGGTAGAGTGATAGACTACACCGAGGCAATTGCTGCCATCTACTAACAAAGGCCTTTTATACGAACACTGCCAGCAGCTCATGGAGATTATTAAAACAACTGGGGTGACTATAGATCAGTGAATGAATAGTGTTAAAGGTAACTAGGTAGTACATAGATGTACAGTTGATGAATGCTTTCTCATGCACAGTCCTGAAATTGTAAACTTAGAAAAAGAGGCAGTAAGGGAACCCACTGATAATTGAGTTTGCAGTTACATCAGAGGAGAGCAATGCAAAGCCAGCACAAAAGAGACAGCTTGATTTCCAAGGCCTCTAAAAGTCTTAACTGTATCTGAATATGAAATCCAAAAGAAATTACAGACCAGTGAGGCAGAAGGTAGAATCCAATAGACCTGGCACAAATTCCAGCTCTACCACTTAGTAGCATATGACCTTGCCAAGTTAGAAACACTTGTACTTCCTGTTCTATAAAATGGTAACATTAGTAGCATCCCTCCTAGAATTTCAATGATGAGTGAAGGATGGATGCACTTCACTAAGACACTGCAGTGAGCACTCTACACAGACACGCTCGATAAACAGGAAGTATCTGTTTGACTGTGTGGCTAAGAAGTGCTGGTGTCATATAAGAAAATAAGCCTTTATTTTAGTTTTCAGACTTTAAAACAATTAAAATATGCAATTTCATGTTTAGATGAATAAAATATTTCTCAATTCCTCACCCTACCAAGGCCGAATGGGGAACAGCCGAAGTGCACTCAAGATGATTATGGAGGAATTACATGATGTTGACAAAGCAATAGAATTTGCCAAGGAGCAAGATGATGGAGAACTATGGGAAGATCTGATTTTATATTCCAT
Source organism: Eospalax fontanierii (assembly GCA_035773235.1). NCBI lineage: Eukaryota > Metazoa > Chordata > Mammalia > Rodentia > Spalacidae > Eospalax > Eospalax fontanierii. The sequence continues at coordinate 43,559,683 of CM069539.1, read as the reverse complement.
CGACAAACCACGTAAGCAGAGAAGCCGTCTGTGATTATAGGTCTTTATCAATAAGCCAGTTATTTCTAGAGGAAGAATTATTTCAGGGTACATTGGGTTAAAAACATGGAAAAGTGAGCTACCGAAAAGTTCTATCCCTGGGACCCATGTAGTAGAAGGAGAGAAACAACTTCCTCTAGCTGTCCTTGACCTCCACACATGCACCTAGTGGAATACCTGGGCCCACCCCATAAAAATAAATATACATATTATATATAATATACATATATATATAGTAATAAAATTTTTGTTAATGGCAAAATATCTACAATAAAGCCTGGAGTGTTCTGTGGTTCTTCCCTCCTATGCAGAAAAAGCCAGCATCATCCTCCTGTTGGATTGCCTGAGTGTGATAAAGAGCAAGTAGTTATGCAGCTTCTCAACTACATTCCTAGCAGGTTTATTCTTAACTCCTGCAGTTACACTGACTAAATGTCACCTTGGTTGATCTGGCTTGGTTTTGTTTGGGCTACACTCTCTTTATGAAAACATGTAACTGTTGCAGGATGGTGACCATAGATAATGTTTTGAATTCTACTAGTCTCTTTTTCCTGCCCCATTTTATCAGCACAGCACCAGGAATGTATGTTGGTGCTCAGTTTGACCATCCACATGGGGGTTCCCCATGTTGGAAAGAAATAATCAGAACCAGTTACTTAATGATAGTCCAAGCCTTTAATGATTTCAGTTTTGTTTATTTTGTTTATTTATTTTTTTGAGGTAGGCTCTTACTATGAAGCCCTATATAGACTAGACTGGCCTTGAACTCAGAGAGATCCTGTCTCTGCCTCCTGAGTGCTGGAACTAAAGGCATATGGCACCCTGTAATTTTTAAGTACTCTTTTGATGGTGCAAAAATAATTCAGAAAATTGTAAGGGTGGTTTAAAAATCTCTCCACTGTTTTTGTGTTTTATTTATTTATTTTGTGATTTTGTTTATTATTTTATGATTTATATATTTTTAAGTTAGGAGAGCTTTCTGTTCATCCAAGTAACTTCACCTGAAATTGGCCTTAATGACTATCTCTCTTGAAAATACAAGGAATCTAATTTAGCATGGTAAAGTAGCAGCTTAAAAATCATAAGATGTTGCATGAGTCATGAACTTGAGTCTAGCTGGGGTAAATTAAATACTCCACTTCCTTTGTCTGTAAAATGGAAACAAAACATTCTGCACTTGTAGAATATTGGAGAAAAATATATCATATCTGAGTGACGGAAAGTTCTCAGTCTTAGTTGCACTCCTTTGACAATGCAAACTGTTCTGAAGGAGTTAACAGAAATATGAACAAAGGTAATCATTTAACCTTTCTTCAAATAGCCTTAGTTTCTCCTTTATGTCCTAGAGGAAGTTAGTTCAGGGTTTAGAAGATTTAACTTAAAAGAAGATTGTTCTTGAGAGTTTGGAAATTCATGCTTCCCTTGAAGGAAATAGGTTTCTACTTTTAGTCTAAACTTGCATTGTGTGTTCTAGCATTGACTCACATTGATTTTCATGTGGTGATTTGCAGCGTTTATTACCGGCTTATTAAACAACATTGGCACGCATGTTGACCCCATTCTGCTGATTCACCGTATTAAGGAAGGAATGGAGATTCCGAATTTGAGAGATTCATTAGTTAAAATTCTGCAAGATTATAATTTGCAGGTGGGTATCTTTATACAAGTAAGCATGCTGGATGAGTTGTTTCACTCAATTCTACATAAATATGTCTGAGATGTATGTTAGATGTCTGCCAGACAGTTTCAACTTAATATTTGGAAAATAGTTCCAATAAAGAAACTAAAGGTATCATGGCTTCTTTAAGCCATTTGACCTCCCGTAAGTTTCTCTTCATCTTTTGAAGGCATTTTTTACTTCTGTGTGGTGATTCAGCATGACATTGAGGAGGACATGAGAGTAGTTACACAGCTATACATCAAGCCACCCAAATGTCTTCAGAGAAAGTAAATGTATGTCCAATATAGAAGAATAACAAATATTTTTAAATCTTATAATTTTCCTTGCAGCCATTCAGTAATCCATTACCTGGAACATGCTGAGATACAGGATCCAGTCAGCTTTTGTGTGGTTGCTACAATAGTGAGACATTTAGAGCCATTAATTCAGAATTTGTGATAAGAAAAATGGAATCTGCCAGGCATGGTGGTGCATGCCTTTAGTCCCAGCACTCAGGAGGCAGAAGCAGGCAGATCACTGTGAGATCAAGGATAGCTTGGGATAGTCTGCTTAAGGAGTTCTTAGGCCAACTGGGGCTGCATAGTGAGACCCTATGCAACCCAAAAAACACCAAAAAGAGAAAAAGAAAATTGGAATCCATTATCTTCATGTAAATAACTGACATGCAAATCACTAAGCATTCTAATCTTTTTCTTTAAAAAAGATTTAAGCAATGTCTATATTTCAGGATGCTGATAATTTTCATAATATTTGAACTGTTTGAAGTACATTTGCTTTAAAAATACAGACTATGCTTTCTACAATGAATTGAAAATGAGTTTTTATTAGAATAATAGATGAACTTGTTTCCCTAGAAACTGTATATGTCTGTAGGTTTTAAGAGGAGCATTATGATGCAAATTTGTCAGACCATTGGTCACCATGAAGGGGGCAGAGTAGAGAATTCTGCTGAACATAGAGTGACATCAGTGGTGGAGAGGAGAGGCCGTATGAAAATGAGAAGAAATTGAAGAAGACGAGTGGCGCTGCGATGGAAGGGAGGGCTGCAAGTGGAGGAAAGGGGGCTGTATCAGGAGTGTGGAACTATTATATTAAAACTTCCAGAGTCATCATAACCATGTTCAAAAGTGGGATCAAGATAAAGGTGGTTGGGTAGAAAATCAGGTGAGAAACTGAGAAGTGTAGCCTTTGAGGAGTCATCAAAATAGACACCAAGGAATGGGCGAGGCAGACAAGGGGAACTACAGGTGAAACTCCAGCATCCTCAGTGAGCAGGACTGTGGTATGACTGGATGACACAACTGGAAAGGAGAAGTTTTTCCTGTAGATGGGGATGATCGGTCAGTCGAGACCTTCATTCAGGAGCACTGAGAGGGAGGTGGTTAGTGAAGGAGAAGTGCGTTTTCAGTTAAGCCACAGAGACTGAGGGCCTATTCTGCAAAAGCCAGTCTCATGCAGATATTTATGCCTTGCAGCCTGGGAAGCTGGCAGGTGATGCAGGAGAAAGAGAAAGGGGAAGGGAGTAAAAATCTAGGAACTGGCTAATAAATGAGGAGGTCTGAACTGAGAACTTCATACATTTTACACTTCCCTAAGAATGCAGATACATCTCAGTGTGCATTAGGCCCCTCTGACACACATCCACCTGACAGTGGGATCCTTGGACTGTTACATGGACCTGGACCTCTGGGGTGAAAATGGTGCTCTCCTCTTGTCCCAGTCTCTACCATGTCTACCATCCCTCTTGCTAGGCTGTTGTCCCAGAGCTCACACTCACTTCTGTGGTGTTGGTGCGCATTCATTTTTTTATGAACAAATTTGCATAGTCTTGAGCTAGCTGGAAATATAAAGCATGAGATCTAAAATGAATGTTTAACATAAAAGTTATATTCTAAAACAGCTGCTAAACCAATATTTCATCCTCTCAATTATAAAATATACTTAGAAGTTTTCTCTATAATATATAAATACGCAGTTGAGTAATGTACTAAGAAGGCCCAGAGTTACTTATTTGATGAGTGCTAAGAACCATTGTTTCCCATCCCACTCTAGCCAGTGAACCACTTCTCAAAAGGAGAGAAAGGAGCTTGGAGGGAAGTGCCAGAGTGGAAACTGCCACACTAATGGCCCCACTGGAGCTCAGAGGCCTTGTTAGGAGATGCTCAGAAGCATGCAGAGAATCCCTAAGAGCTTCCTCCTCATACATGAGGAAAGGCTTTAGAACCTTTTCTGTGGGAAAAGTACCTCTTTTCATTAGTGGCCATTGTGTTTATCTTCTTCAACTCATTTTGGATACAAAAAGAATTTAGAACTCTGTAGAACCTTTTGCAGTTCCCAGAAGGTTTTCACAGATGTAGTTCTATTTAATTGTATTAGTCTTTATCTTTTTTTCTTTTTTGAAGGTATAATTCATTTCACATGGTCTGACTTAAAATAAAAGATTGTGATCCCATTAACCCCCAAATTTAGGGGAAATAGTACAGATCCACAAATTTCCAAGAATAGGAGACCTTTTATGTACCAGGTAAGGAAATGACCTAAGAACTCTTCAAAGGTAAAGATTCGGGGTCATGTCAGTGAGGTGGTTTTCACATACCTTCCCAGCACCCGTTTTCGATATGGAGCCCTTTAACCGGAGGTTCACAGTACAGTGCCTTAAAACTGGGCACTGAGAATACACTAGCTAATTGTTGACTGGAAAATGAGGCAGAGAAAGTTGTGGGGAAAATTTAAACAACTCTTCTGATTTTACGATTTCACGTTTTCTAATGCATAGCAGCTCTCTGCAACTGAAAATTCACAGAGTCAAATGTGTTCCAAGTCTGTGATACAGCTTAAGGAACTGAACATCTTCAATTTTGTCACTAACCACTTTTCTTTTGCCAGTGTTACCTGATTGACATTTTCTCTACATAATAGTCCCATGGGAACTGTGAGTTCTGTTGCTCAGAGTGAGACGAAAAGGTCAATGACTTAGCCAGTGTGGAAAAGTGCTGAACTAGTTTCGAACTCAGACCTCTGACAGAATGGCATGCTGTTTTCATCCATTACTGTATTAGCTCTTACAAGCAGTTCCTAAAACATCTGCAATTGCAATAGATCGTTGGCTTTTCTCTTATGGTCACATCTCTGGAGAAAGACAGCAGGCCTGTTTGAACTTGGTCCTAAAGAGACATGTGGTGTGAGGTTCCAGCACTGAGCTAAGCCTTCCAGTCCCTGTTGAGAGCAAAGACCTGAACCTATGAAAATCAGCATGTGATTTGGAACAGGTCAGTACATCTGAGACCTCTTTCTCCAGACACTCTTGGCATCTCCAGGTCTACACAGAGTCTTCTGATCCTTGACATTTGCTGCATCCCTCATGATTTGCTACTTAGACATGCAGGCACATATCAGTGTAGAGAAATCAGATCAATGGCTTCTTTCCCACTTGTCTTTTAGAGCCCACATGAGATTCTTTTTCATCATAGTATAATAACCTCTTCCTGATTTTACTAAGATAGTTTTTTTTCAATATATATTTTTGTGCATTTCATACAATAGGTTTTGATCATATTTGGACTTCCTCCACTATCCCTCATAGCCCCACTAGATTTCGTGCATTTGGTCGTTATGTGTTAAAGCCTGTTACATCAGTCAAGCTTATGTACCCGGATGTCCCTCAGTGTGAGTTCATCCACTGGAGTCTGTTCAGCCTATCTGGCATCACTCCCTTAAAGAAAACCAAATCTCCCTCACCCGGAAGTGATCAGCTGCCAATAGTTCCTCAGCTTAAGATTGGGGCCTGCTGCCCATATCCTCAGTTTTATCCTGAGTTTTTGTCTTGTTTGCGTTTGTATGGGTCTTGTACATCCTGTCACCATTGCTGTAAGGTCATATGAACAAGTTCCCAGAAGCATGGAAGACTGTTCCCTTGTGGTCATCAGCCACTCTTGGCTCTTAAAATCTTTGCTCACCCTGTTTCTCAGTGTTCCTTGAGCTCTGGATGAGTGAGGTTTAATATGGGAGTCCTATCCAGGGCACATACTCTGCAGCCTCTTATCCTCTACACTTTGGCCAGTTATGGCCTTCTGTGTTAATCACCCTCTGCTGCCTGAGGAAGCTTCACTGGTGAGAGTTGAGATATGCATTAGTATTCTCTCTATCCCATCTTCTACTATATTCTGTGAACCTTAGGTGTAGAGGTTCCATTTTAGATAGTCACTGAGGAACGGGCATCTCACAGACATCTCTGTGTGACCAGTTGTGGAACTCTGTAATAGCCTCCATCTGTTTCAGAAGGAAGCTTCATTGATGATGACTGGTGAATAGTATACTTGTCTGTAAATATAAGGATCCATATTTAGCATACAGTAAGATATTGCATTTATGACAGATATAGCATTTCTCTAAGACCTCTGACCTCTCTAGTCATGTGTATTTGGCTATGTTTACAGTACCACACATGAGTTCTCAACCCATCTAGTGGCCTTTAAGTCCAGTTAGGTAGCTGTTGATTACTCCCATGATAAAAGTGCCGCTATACACCAATATAGTTTGCTGTGCTGGTCACTGTTGTGGTTATTAAGTTTTAAAACTGAGTAGGATCATTAAGTGGTGACAGATATACTTGTCTGTTAATATAAGGATTTTTTTTTTGCATACAGCTTTTAGTTTTCACAATAAACTTTTAAAACCACAGGGATTTTTTTTCTTTATAAATTGTATCAATTTGGTCTCTTCAGTGCTTTTAGGTGACACAAGTGGCCTATGACACCCAGCTGCAGCATCCTTGATGCTTGATGCATCTGGTTCATGTATGCTTTGTGCTATTGTGACTTCAATACAGCTGTGTCCATAAGGTTGTTTTTTAAGCTGAAGATAAGACCTTGGGGTTTATCTTTCCCATCCTATTTCTGTGTCCCTCTGCCCTGTGTCATCTTAGGTAATAATCCAACTAGAGCAAGGTTTTCCAAGTTGAACTGAGGTCCCATGACACTGTCACCTGAAAGCTTAGAAGTGAGAGAAAAGATTCCCAGTGGAGCTCTGCATCATCCTGGGGCTTGACAGCCAGGTCACTGCCTGCCATTTGCATTGTCCTAGGAGACTGGGAGTAGGCAGTGCTCGAACTGCAGAGCAAACAAACAGTGCCAGCAAAAGCCCAGCGTTCAGAGTCTTTTAAAATAAAAATTTCAAAACTGCCGTTTTTCTGGCACATTCCTTACAGCAGCTGTTTCTAATGAGCCATAACAACTTTGCTCATGTACAGTTCTTTCACTTGCTTTATAAAATGTCTATGAGGCTGCAGTTTTTGGTTGGAATTATCATCAGTGATGATGTACTGTGGAGGATAAGAAAGAAACTAGAGGGTAACTCTAAGATCTCATGTTAGTTTTCAATAGCTTTAAACATGTTCTCATTTAAATTTACAAGAGCATGGAGTGTGTAACATGACATACAGCTGTAGCTGATTTCTTTTAAAACAAATGAAGGAGAAATCATAGAGAGCATAATAATAAAGTATCAAAAGTAAAGAAACTTAGGGCTATGGAGAGGAACAAACAGTGGTTGAAAAGGCTGAGGGGAGAAATTGGCCCCCTAGGTATGAATAATCTAGGAGAAACAAAAGGGAGATCCATAAGGAAGACCAAGGTCTGAAAGACAATGTTGTACCTTCTAAGCAGTGCTAGCAAATATTTTGGGCATAGAAACTAATATTATGAATTGAAGAAAGACTAGTTTATCTAGTCTTTTATCCGTAAGAATTACAAAGCAAGGTTGGTTATAGTGCTGTCTTATTTACCAGTAGAAGGGATTTCATGGATAAAATAATGTTTATGTTAGATCATAGGCCTGTCCTTTTAAGAAGCTGATCACTCTTAAGAGGCTAGATGCCACAGCCTGAAGAAATCATTCCCTACATGCTCTCCTTGAGGCAGTTAAGATACTTGCTGAATGTGATTTTACAGATTCTGATTTGTTGTTCTACCCAGTGCTACTTGGCTCCTCCATGAGCCTTCTCTGATGGGCTATCCCAAACTAAATCATGTGATAGGGAACTTCCCACCACCTCATTAAAGGGAATAAAACTCAGATATTTCCTTTTTGGAGAATTCTCACTGTTCTCCTTTGGGCCTTCCCACAGGTACCCACAGTCATTCCATACATGACTGCTGCCTCTTATTCTTAACTTGAACCTATCTCTCCTAATGAAGCTCCTCTCCAGGTTTCAAAGGGAAATCTTCCCTTTTCTTAAGTCTCCATTCACAGTGTGCCTGATATAATGTCCTGACACTTTCTAATATTCCCTACCCCACTCCCCCATCATAGTTCTCAGGTCATGGTACCTTTCTTCTAATAAACCCATTTCTGAAAAGTAGTTAATGTGTCAACCCCTTTCATGAACCAACCTACCTTACCCCTCCTATTGAGTAACAGTTTCAAACTGATTTTAATTTCTGAAAGTGACGTCCTGCCAACACTGAAAACAGAATGCCAGGAGGAAACAAGCAGGAAAAGATTATGCTGGATAAAAACAATTTTGTCTTTGAAAGACCAGAAGGCAAACCTTGGAAAACAAGAATGAATTAGGTAGAGGGGAAAGTGAAGCAATATGACCCTTAAAACTGCAGGCCTAGAAGTCTCTCTAGACTCCCAGCAATCTGAAAACATCCCACAATACATTTGTAAATTCTGTAAAGTCTGTGAAAAAGATACACAGAAATAACAAGCATATCAATAAAAAAAATTCCTTGCAGACTTATTTGTTTTTAATAGCTAAAAAAATTAAGTTTCTATCAATCTCTTTGGAAACCCCCCAAAATCAACAGTTTTCTAGGAAAACACAAATTACCAGAGCAAATAGGATAGACTTATAGTCATCAAAGAAATTGAGTCTGCAGGTAGATTTATCATATTCCAAAACATTAGAGGTGGGCAAAACCTAACAGGTGGGGGTATGTGAAATAATATGGCTACCTTGGAAAACTGATAATAATTTAAACATACACCAGAAGGAAATAAGAAGTGGGAAGGAAATGAAGGAAAACAAACCTACAGAGCAAGCAGATTTATTAGAGAATAAAGCTGGAAGGGCCCTGCCCCCTCCTCCACGGCCAGAGGCCTGAGAAGTGGGCACCTCCTTAGAGCGGGGGTCTAGACAAGAGTGCAGCCTTGCTTACATTCTCACAGCTTTTCATATCTTTTTGCCTTTGAGGGGGAAAAAGGGGTTTGGGCGGAGGTTGTGTTATCTCGGGAAGATGTGGGACTCTGATCCAGGCGGTGCCCTGTGATTAGGACTGAGTTATATTACAGCAGAGGGGCCAGTTGGGGCGTGGGAGTAGAGGGCTTGCTGCTTTCTGGGAAGGTAGCCAGAGGGTTGTAACTGAATTCGAGTCTAACAATTTGACTCCTAAATTTTTGCTGCAGCCGAGCATGGCCTGATTTCTTCTGGCTATGGGATCTGGCTGCTTTTTGACTAGCATCTTGAAGGACAGACTATGATCTAACCATCTGAAGCACATGGTGAAATGCTAGCAGATTTGTTAGCTCTAGGTGGTAAGGACTTGGATGTTTTCTTCTTCTTCTCCTCTCCCCACCCCATTTGGAATTACATGTTTTGAAAAGTAAAACAAAGTGATAGATGATAGTGTGGGGGAGCAGCAGTAATTGAATAGTGACAGAAGAGAGTAGCGTGTCATGAAGGCAAAGAGTATCAAACTTGGAAACGTAGCTGGATGGCCTGACCTGACTGGAGAACAAGCAAAGGTGACCTTGAAAGATGGAGGGCAGTTAGAACTCCAGAGGGTGAAAGTCAAGGCTGAGTGAGGATGACCTGTCAGCTTCTGACTTGGAGCCAGCAGTACCTACAATAAGGGATGCTTGGAATGCACCTCTGAGGGGCACTGTTCTGCAGACTGACTGCTAAGTTCCACCCACTCCTGTTTGTTCTTCCTTCCTTTGACACCCTTGGTTGCCTGAAACTGTTAGAGATACTCAGTAGAAAAGACTTTTCTATAGATGATGACCTCACTCTCAGGTGCACCTGCCTGGCATCGTGCCTGTGACACCATGTTTTTATAGTTTTCTAATTTAGAGCTTTGGATTTTAGTCAAATTAATAGACAATATCAGTACTTTTCCTTCTCCTGGCTTTTTGACAACTGAAATTTTTCCTACAAAATACTTCCTACAAGCAGACTGTATGTTTAGAACATACAGTCCTGAGTGGAGTTGTTAGTATGTGAGTTTTGCTGTTCTCTTTGCAGCCCATGGCTGTGTGTAGACCCCGGGCTCCCTCTGCACTCAGGCACTGGGCCTTGAACACCTGAGGGTCAGAGCTGGGCGCTTCTGTAGCCCTTCACCAGAACTGCTGGGACCGACCCTTCTTAAGTCTGTTCTTTTGGTGTTGGAGGCTAACAGCTTTATATGCTTACTTCCTGAATTTCTTATAGTTTGCTAGCACCAATATTTTATAGATAACTTTCTTAGTATTTCTTGGTTTTTCTCTTCTTCCTGTAAAATCTTAATGTCTTTTTAAAAAATGAATCAGATACTATAATCATAGCCAAATACACATGGCTGAAGAGGTCATAGTTCTTAGAGAAATCCTCAAGGCTGTCACATCCCTAGACTAATATAACTTCTTACTAAGTACAAAATATGTATCCTTATATTTAGAGTCAAGGATCTTAGTCACCACTCCTCGAAGAAACTTCTTTTGCACCAGACGGGGACTACTACAGAGTTCCACAACTGGTCACACACAGACACTGAATTGCCCAAGCCTAAGCAGCACATCTGCAATGCAATCTCTGTACTTAAGCTCACACAACATAGAACAAGGGATAAAGAGGACACTGATGAATCTCTGAACTCTCATTAATGAAGCTTCCTCATGCAACAGAGGGCCAAGAACACAAAAGATTACAAATGGCCAAAGCGTGGAGATGGGAGCCTGCAGAGTGTGGTTCACTGGACAGGCCTCCTGTATTAAGCTTCACTCACTCAGGACTCAGGGACCATTGTGGAAGAGGGGATGGAAAGATTGTAAGATCCAGGAAGGAGATACATAACCACAGGGAAATAGAATCCCTCAGGCTCCTGGGACCTGCTCATATGAACCTACTGCAGTGGTGTTGGCGTGCTCAAGACCCATGCAGACGCAAGCAGACAAAAACTGAGCTGGGAACTGGAGAAATGGGTAGCAGACCCCAATCTTTGCTGAAGAAATATTGGCAGTTGGTTACCGTTGGCTTAGGAAGAACTAATTTTCTTAAAGCGAGAGACTGCATGGGCTGACTAGACCGTAGTGGATGAACTTGAACTGACGAATGTCCGGGGACATTAACTTGACACTGTAGGTCTTAACAGAAATGACATAGTATATAAATTCGGGGCGGGGGGGGCTGGCTACCGGAGGGTGCCAATGAGGAAGAGGGTATGAAAGTGATTTGAGATTGATTGAGATGTTCTGTTTGAAATACACAAAAATCAATTAAAAAATTAAAAACTTCCAGCTGTGAGACACTGGGCATACAGCATAATCCTGAGTCTTAGTTTCATCATTAATAATGTCAAGAAAAAAAACAAAACTTCCATCTCTAGTAAAATCTACAGAAAAGTTTAAAGCTAGGCATTGTATAATGAACAAAGCTGTAATCTAGCATTTGGAAGGCTGATGCAGGAGAATAATTTATATAAGGCATTGTTTCATAAAAAAGAATGTAAGTGAGGCACAGAGGACATAGAGTGTATCTCATTTGACAGTAAGAGTGTTATCCGTGGGACCTCTTGCTCATCACTAACAGAAGCAGTAGAAATATCAGGTGCAGAACTGTAATCTAGACATCAGTTCTGTTTCCTGAAAAATTCCTTTAAATGATTGGGGCCCAGCTTCTGCCTGGATTCCCCCACAGCCAGTGTTCTTGGGTCTTCAGGGGAGTTTGGGCTAGTATACATGGCTGTCTTAAAGGAACAAAATTGGCTGCTCCCACGGCCACCTCCGACTGTGTGAATTTACACCCGTGAAGCAAACAGAGGGCCCAGCTGCCAGCCGCTGTGAAGAGAGGGGAAGAGCCACCAGCAGTGCCCGGTGAGCCACTCTCATGCCTCTGCTCTGCTTCTCATGTGCATCCAGTGCCTTGCACACGACAGGGACCCAGGACGAATTTATGGGAGAATGGATGGATTTACGAACTAAGTGGATGGTTTGGGAAGGACACATTTTCCCTCCTAGGCAAAGATCTGAAGATTAGACTGGAGTGAGTCATATACGAATCAGAGTGCCAGAAAGACTCTTTTTACAGGAGCCTGTGAGATAAAATTAGAATAGGTTAGTGCGTGATGTTTGCCAAACTTTGGGATTTATGCTTGACTTTACAACTGCTGCTGTGTAGCCAAGAGATGTAAGTAAATTTCCGAGAGTGATGACTGGTTAATCCATCATGGAGGGCAGGAGAACCCTTGGTGCCTCTTTGACATTTTCTGATTCTTCAATAATATACATACCAATATTTGAGTTGTTCAAAGTGGTCTTTCTTTTTAAACATGTACATTAGATTCTGCTTCGGGAAGGCTGCAAGAAAATTCTTGTCGCTGACTCTTTGTCGTTACTGAAGAAAATGCACCGAACTCAAATGAAAGGCGTTCTGGTCGATGGTGGGTAAACTGAAATAAGCATTCACAACCATGCACCCTGTTCCCAGAAGTGGCCAGGAAAATGGAAGTGTGTTTAACCTGTGTGTGCTTTCTTTCAGAAGAGAATATCTGTGAATCGTGCCTTTCTCCTATCCTTCCAACAGGTAAGATGCCTGGAAGGGAAAGATTTTGAAAGCACCTAATTATTATCTATGAATTTACTTGACTTCACAGTTTAGAAAGGATTTCAGCACACACACCTGCTGCTATGGCTTCTGGTATGTTGTCTATAGAGCTGAGGTTTCAATCGAGGGCACATGGGCATCTGGGAGGCTTGCAAAAACCCACAGTGCTGGCTACACTGCCTGGTGTCAGGGCTTCAGGAGTTCTAATAGGCTCACAGGAGATGCAAATGATACTGGCTCAGAGGCCGTCCCTTGAGAATCTGTTCAAAAACAAAACTAAATAAAGACGTAACCATCTGCATGTTTTAACTCCAAGGTAGAAGAGCCATGTGGAATCTGGAAGGCAATTTATGAGTGACTTCATCTTCAGTGCTCCTGGCACCCTAGTCACATCCCCTCTTAGTGGAAATGACTGTCAAGTCTAACTGTGACTCTTTAAAAAATACAAGCTTCCATTTCAACTTCTTGGTAGATCTTCATACAGAAACATGAGAAGATGAAACTCATAGTTTGAAAACAGAAATTCAAGCATAGTTATCGGGATATTTTAAAATACAAATTTGGGATAGAGAAGTACTAAGGTATAGCTGCCTTCACATTTTTAAGGAATTATTTAATAGCACAGGAGCTTGAGAAGTCCTTCCACTTAATCTCTTTTCTAGGGAAACTAGGTTCAGATTTTCAAGTGCTTCTGTTAAAACTGCAGTGTACTTTTATAGTACTTAGGCAGCATTTCAGTGGAAGAAGGCCACAGACACCCCACTGTACAGTTACGTCCCCAATCCCCAGCCTTTGCTGAGGGTACCAGGTCTTACCAGAACCAATCCACACAACAGAAGCAGGTGAAGGACCTGCCCAAGAAGAAGTGCAATAAAATGCAGTCAGCCTGGGATCCCGACCCTGGTCTGCCTCTGGCCTCAGTAAGAGGTCTTAGCAAAGGACAGATGAACTGGCAAAGCGTTTTCTTATCAAGCCACAGATTTCAGTATGTGTCATATGAAGATGGTGTGAGTATTGAGTTGGGGAGAGGATCAAGACACACACAAAGACACGCACATACTGATTTTAGTTTTTTAAGCAAGCTGTATTATAAAGTTGCTGTATTTGCTGTGAGATTGTCTCCTATTTGTCACTTTGATAACTGAGACAGAAGCCAATGAAGTAACCTGTGAATTGTGATTTGAATCAACATGAATATAAGAGCTTTGTGTTTGGTCTCCCAGCCCCTCAAAATGCTTTTGTAAAGAGGCTATCCTCGAACAGCCTGTTGCTGGGAAATTCTAGATTCACTCAAGAATGGCTTGACAATTTCCTGACCTGCCTGTGGCACTGAGGTTTTCTTTTTGTGTCCCCCGAACCCCTGCAGATGCAGCTAAGCCTTTCAGTGTAGTGGTTTTCCATTGCCGACACATGTTCCACAAGGAGTGCCTGCCCATGCCAAGTATGGTGAGTTTCAGCTTAGTCCCTGCCTGCTGAAGAGAACTTGATCCAATCAGAGAAACAAGCGCACAACTAGAACTGGTCAGCCTTGTGTCTCTGAGTTTCCTACTCTGAAGGGAGACCCTAACCCTTCATCCCTAACAGACAGTTGGCCCTCTATATCTGATCAACTCTGTGGTTCTGCATCCATGGATTTAACTATCTTTGCTTCAGAAATACTAGAGAGAGATTGCATTGTACTGAACATGTGTAAAGCTTTTCTTTTTTGTCATTATTCCCTCAACAAAGCAGTGTAACTATTTAGATAGCATTTCATTGTATTCAGTGTTGTAAGTAATCTGGAAATGTTTAAATATTCCATGGAGGTGCATAGGTTATTTGTGAATTTATGCCATTTTATAAAGATACTTGAGCATCTGTGGATTTGGGTGTCTGAAGGGGTCCTGGAATCCTTTCAAGGAAAGGTATTACTTTTATATCACATAAGGTATATTGTTCACTTTTCAAGTGTTAGAGTATGTGGTGTGCCATAGTAAACATAAGAGCATACCCAGCTGAGGTGTTCATGCAGATGAACCTATCAACCACTGTGCTGGAGAGCTGTGTGGTAGAGAGCACTTTCGTAGTTGTGCAGATTTCTCTGGCCTGACCTGTGTGGCATAATACTGTTACCCTTTGACATCAAGTCACTTGTCTCCCGGGCTACATAAGCCTGGTGCTGTTCACCAGGTGGTGTTTTTGTTTGGTTTGCTTTGGTTGGTTTTGTGTGTGTGTTTTAAGGTGCATGTGTTTGCACATACATGTAGAGGCCAGATGACAACCTCTGGTGTCATTCCTCAGGAACTGTCTACCTTGCTTTTTGTAACAGGATCTCTTGATGGGGAGCTAGGACTTGCCAAATAGTCTAGGTTGGCTAGCCAGAAAACCGCAGGGAGCTCCCAGTCTTCATTCCCCATCACTGGACTTCCAAAGCTGTCCTACCACATCAGGCTTTTTTTAAACATGGGTTCTAGGGCTCAAACTCAGGTCTTTGTGCTTGTGCTCTGCCAACTGAGCCATCTCCCCAGCTCTGTGGCATCCTTCAATTGCATAGTAACAGCGGACTGAATCCTGTCTGAGCTAAAATCATCTCCAGGGCTAGGAGATACACTTCCTGGCATCAGGGCTGTGGACCCTGACTGATGCTACTGTCATCTTTCTGAGTATGAAAGTAGACTGAATTTTTTTATCCATGCTTTTTAATTGTGTTTTCAGAATTCTCCTGCACAGTACTGCAACATCTGCAGTGCTAAGAGTCGAGGACCAGGAAGTGCAATTTTGGAGATGAAAAAGTAGCCGAGCTCTGCTGGTTAGCCCTTTACCACGCTATTCCAACTGCCTTTGGGCCACAGCATCTGTGCTGAATCCAGTGCTGATCAGAGGTGCGTTCATGTTGACTGTTGCTGCAGATGAGTTTCTTCATCCAGATCTCCCTTTCAAATGCTCCTGCCTGCAGTTGACAGAAACGTCAAGGCAATCTTCATAATACTTGAGTTCATCAGTATTTCAACATTTCTTTATTTGGTTCATCCTTTAGTTAGCAAATGAAAACCTGAGTTTCTAAATCAAAAATGAAGTGTTTAGACATCAGTAGTACTACTCAGGCATGAAGCACAGTACTGAGAACTATCTCAGCTGTCTGAGAATGTCTCCAGGTACAGTGATCCAGCCAGCTGCAGTGATCCAGTGGCCAGCTGCAGTGATCCAGTGGAGAGCTTGTTTCCAGAAGCTCTGCTGACAGCAGTTCTTGCATTCTGGGCTATGTTGTTTTCTGTGTTGTCAGTTGTGGTTATCTCTAATACGCATTTAATGAAATACTGCAAAGTGTCATCTCAGTGACTTCTGGAATAACATTAGCAGGCTGATGTCTTATAACCTTTCCATTCACTACTTACACAACTGTGCTTTCTGACTGATAGATATCTGGCCCTATCAGGCATTACATGTTTATTGAATGAATAAACGTTGACCCTCGTTGTGAAATTTTTGACTGGGTTGAACAACTGTCATCAAGCAATCTAGTGCCTCTGTAGTAACAGACGTAACTTTCAGCACCAGAATATCTGAAGGACTGTGGTTGGTTAGCAGGGAGGAGAACAGTGACCATGTGAAAGCTGAATGCAATGCTGCAGAAAAACAAGATGTTTGAATGCAGAAGAACATGCTAAGGATGTACCCTGTTGCCTCCAGGGAGCACAGAAGAGTCTAAGGGAGGAGATGTGTCTGCTGGGTGTGTCTGGTCGTTGATGACTAGTTAGTAGCTATATTGTCATCCTTTACCAGCTGTAGGAGTAGGAAAGACAAATACCATTCCTGCTCTTTTTACCTTTAGACAGAGGTGAGTGTAATGTGTGCTTCTGTCCTTTTAGTAGCTAGGCAGATGCTAGGGAATACTGAATAAAGACAGCCAGACTGGGGGCAACATCTCACTTAATCCTCAGCACATTCCATGAAGAAGATCCATCGATTTATAGATAAAGAAACCAGACACAGATGCCATCAAGTCCCAGAGGTGACCGACTACCTGACCTAAGAGCAGAGCAGAGCAGGGCTCCTTGTCCCTTTAAGAAACCCTAGGGCCAAGCCTAGAGCTAAGGCACTGCTTGTCTTCACAGCAGACTTGTTAGTCATAAGTATTTAGAACTGAAGTTTTTCTTACTGAATGGGCCCTCAGCCTTCTCGCCATGGCTGAGACCCTCCCGCAAGGTACGTGTTCTTTCCACTGCACTGCCCCCTTTGGGTTATTTTTTTATGTATATCTTTATTGAGTTTTCATGTATTTGATGTAATAAATCTTAATTATATTTACACCCAGTTTCCCATCTGCACCCCGTAGCCCCCTCCCAGCTTTCCTGCATTCTGTCATATGTGTTAAGGCCTATCGAGTCAATCTTTTATACCCAGGTGCCCCTTGGTGCAAGTTCATCCACTAGAGTCTAGTCAGCCTATAGAAGCTCTACTCTCCCTCAACTAGCAGTAATCAGTTGCCAATGTTTCTTAGCTAAGGTTGGGGCCTGCTGCCCCTTTTCCCAGTTCTGTACTGGGTTTTTTTCTGATTGAGCCTGCATGGGTCTTGTGCATGCTGTCACCGTTGCTGCAAGTTCATATGTGCAAGGTCCTAGGAGCCTGTAAGACTGTTTCTTTTTGGTCTTGCACCAACCCTGGCTCTTACAGTTTTTCTAGCACTCTCTTCCACAGTGGTCCCAGAACCCTGGGTGGGTGAGGTTTAATATAGGAGTCCCACTCAGAGATATGCACCCTGAGTCTTCTCTACACCTTGGCCAGTTGTGACCTTCTGTATGCATCATGCGAGAGTCGTGGGCTGTATTAGTATTCTCTTTACCCGATGTTCTACTGTACTCCATGAGCCTTAGGTGTAGAGACTCCACAGTAGATGTGCCACTTCAGGCTGGGCCTCTCTCAGACACATAATCTCATGTGTGACCAATTGTGGAATTCTGTAATACCTTCATCTGTTTCAGAAAGAAGCTTCATGATGAGTGGTAAATAATATACTTTCTATAAATATAAAAACCCATATTTAGCATGCAATAAGAAGTTTTATTTGCTACAGATAAGATAGAAATATGAGTTTTCCCTGGGATCTAGGCACATTGTTTTTACAGAGAGAAAAAAAAAAAGTCCTTTACAAAAATACTTCTAAATAAGCCAAACTTTGGCTGTTCTTAACATTGCCAGTTTAATGTAAAGATTCAGCGTAGTAAATTTGATCACTTCCTGTTGCTGTTTTGGGCAGGTTCATTTCCAGAAAAGTTATATTACAAAGAATTTCAGTATATCCTTTTGTTTCAGAGGTAAATTATACTAATTACTAAGTTTCATTTGAACATTAAACCCTATGTACAGAAAAAGAGGTAATAAGCATCCTTAATTTTTAATTAACTAAGCTAAGAGACAAATAGTAGAATGTGTTCGTTCTCCATTTCAGAAATAACATGAGAAAATTCCCAAACAAGGTAGATTTTGTTGTAAATAAACAACACCTGGTTTGTGTCTGCCCAGAGGTGTGCATACACACGTTGGGGCTAAAGAGAGGGCTCAGCACTTAAGAATGCATATTGCTCTTGCAGAGGACCTAAGATAAGTTCTAAGCACCAATACCTACCGGATAGCTTACAACCACTTTAACACCAGCTCCAGGTGATCCAGTGCCCCTTTCTGGCCACCATGAGCTCTGCACTCACATGTACAAACACACATTCAGACTTACAAATAAATATGTAATTACAAATAAAATCTTTTCAATTTAAAAATAATAACACTCTCTGTGGTATGACTGTTCCTTTTTGTCAAACTGTAGGAGACAGTTGTACTAAAAGACAATCAATCCTTCTTATTATTTTGTAATTTCTAAGTATTTAAATATAAGAATCAAAATGGTAGCCAGCCAGCCTTTGTAATGTATGACTAGCCCAGTTTAAAGTAGGTCAGAAGCAAGCCTACTTAACTTGTATTGGCAACGAGGGGCATAAGTGTTTGTCCTTAAATGTCCTCTGAATGTTAACCAACCAAGTTCAAAGTTATTTAATAATAGCAGTTTTATGTTGCTTTTGTTTTAAACTATAATTCTCTAGTAATTGATGTTTATCTCTGAAAGTCTTTCAGAAATTCTCAGTAGATTTTTACTTCAGTGGTTGTTATAGTGTTAACTATGCATCTTAATACTATAAAGACAAATATTTATAGAGCTACACAACTCCTATGTGTAGGCACTATTAACAGCACCTTTCCTGTGGCTCTTAATTGGCATACAGCCCTATAAGAAAGACCGTTACAGTACTGCCTGTTTACTCCTGACCAAACACAAAAGCTCAGCAGTGTCCGCTGCAGTCTGCCCTCACAGTGCCTGGTCTGAGCCACTGCAGATCTGTTTTCACAAAAGTACTAATTTGACCTCTTCTGGTCAGTGTGTAGAAAGCAAAACCTACTCTTAGAAGAGAAAAGGATTAATTATAAGGTATTGGTGGTTTTCAGAATCACTGATGGGGCTCAAGAAGTAAGTAGTAGGAAGATTCTAGTAACATTTTGTCACCACAAAGAAAGCAGGCTTCCCTGAAACCACTGCCCACCCCCACCAGAGGGCGACTGCGCCCAGCAGGAGGAGTTAACAGTGTGCACTGGTGTAGCTGTTTCTCGGTTTCACTAGAAGCTTTTAATAACATTTCTAGTTAAGAATACTGTATGTACACATACATGGAGACATTCTGTGTGCTAAATATTGAATCAGTTTACTGTACTCTGAATTCCCAAGATTCAGGCTGTTAACACTCCAGAAATTTTCAGATTAAACTGATTTTCACTGCCTATCGCTGGACTCCTAGCTAAGTGCCAGGTCATACATCTGGGAACGACACCTTCTCGTGCAGTGCAGATTTGGGTGTGGTTAGGAACGATGTGATACTAGGAAATACAAGAGCGAGTTAAAATCAGCCTGAAACAGTTCTCAGACACTGTCCAGGTGCACTCAGTGGGAATTCTGAAAGCAAATGTCATGCCACCCTCTACCCAGCCCCTCAAGATTCCCTATGCCCTGTGTGTCCAAGGGCCCGCCATCTCTGACTGACCGTCACAACCCACTGCAGGTAACTGCAGCCTCCTGTTTGTCGTTCCTGAGCATGTGGCCATCTGAGTAACTTCTGTACCCTTTTCCTTTACAACACTGCTGTCCTCCATCAGCCCCGACAGGACTCCTGCCCAGACAGGAACGTGCTAGCAGGTGTGCCTCGTGTGTCCTACACAGCAGCAGAGAACCATCTGTCTTTGTCAGCTTCATAATTCTCTGTGGAGCAAGTACAGTCTGGGTCTTCAAACTCGGTGTACAGAAGAATTATTTCATTGCATCTAAATTCTACTTAGTGGTCTGTTCTGGTTCTTACGATGGTAATCTCAGATAAATGAGGACTTTGATTGGTTTAGCATCCTCCTCTCCTGGATTGCCAGGGGTTGTGATGGAGATAGTCTCGTTGTGCCCAAGTTATTGATGTTCTAGAAGGAAGCATATAGACCTGAGTTGCCCCTGTCTCCTGGCATTGGCTAAGGTACCAACTTCTCTATCAGTCTCTCAGCTATCAGTTTCTGCTAGCATCTTTCAGATGTCTTCAGTCCCAAC
The DNA here is from genome assembly GCA_035773235.1 of Eospalax fontanierii. Lineage (NCBI taxonomy): Eukaryota > Metazoa > Chordata > Mammalia > Rodentia > Spalacidae > Eospalax > Eospalax fontanierii. The sequence goes on along the minus strand of CM069539.1, from coordinate 43,539,553 downwards.
TGGCTCTAGTCATCTGTCCTTGCCCTGGCCCTGGTGCTGTGGGAAACTCCGACTTGCTAACTTGGTTGATGTTTATTCTTCACCATGCCTAAGAATGTGCAAGGTGGAAGGCTGGAGGAAGACAGCCATGAGGTTTACAAGGCTTGCTACTTCTTAAAGAAACAGAGTGAGGTGGCCTCGATTCGCACTCGATGGCCTCGATTTGATGGCCAGCTCAAATCTTTCTGGTAGGTTTATAGCCCTTCCCAACTGAAGAACTGGGTCCTACGGTAGAGGTCAGGTATCCATTCCCAGCCCTTCCTCCTGCACCTTGGTTCCTACATTATTAGTATTTTTGATACAATTTTTGGTTTGGAATGTGCAAAGCAGAGTCTCGTGCCAGCTGTGGGCTCTCATTTTTTTTTAATTTGTTGCAACTACAGTTCCTTTATTTGGCATGTATTGAATTTTATAAACTTGATAATGGCCATATTCTTTTTTGATTGATTTGCAATGTAACTATTGTTAATATTTATTTCCTTTTTTATTCAATTTTGTGAATTTCATACAATATATTTGATTTTGTTTAGATGCCCTCCCCGACCTCTTACTACCTCCACCAAGTTTCATGTACTTGATTACATGTGCATACACATATATGTCTATAGAGTCGAATTTATGTCCCCAGATGCCCTTTAGTGTGGATCCATCCACTGCAGCCTGAGAGCCACACCCTTAAAAGAGACTAACCCTCCCTGTCCCAGCAGCCATTGGGTTTCAGTAGTTCCTCAGATAGAGCTGAAGTTAAGAGCTGTTCCTCAAAGAAAAGAAAGCTGTTAGAATTCCTGGATGATTTAGAACACTCACTGAATGTCCCGTAAGAGACTGAGCAGGACGTCGTCCCTGGGGTGCAGGGTCTGTTCTCAGGAATGAATGCTGAGAAATGGTGTCAGGAGAGTAGAGGAGTGGCCTCCACGACGGTCCTTCCTGTCCGCAGCCGTGGTATGGGTGTCTGTGCACTCCGTGTTTTCCACTCTGTAATGTGGTTTTCTAAAAATGAGACTCTTATTCACTGTCAAAACCTAGATGGACTGGAAAGTTCCTGAGAGCTAAACACTATGAATTCCAGCATAGATCAGATCACCACAGAGCAGGAATTAAATAAATTGAAGGAATTAAATAAATATTTTGAAGAATTAACTATTTTGTCTCAGTTGTTCCAAATAGATTCAGTCTTCACTTTTGCTCCAATGTTGGCAAGTCGTTAGTCAATGATAACTTTTCAGAAATATCCAAATGGCTAGAGTGTTCATATGCCATCACACTTTGGGAGTGTGATGGAGAGATTTGAAAAGTTACTCCAAGCCAAGACTAGAAAAAAGAGATGAGCCTTGGACTGGCCTGGCAACCTGGTAAGTTGCCACCATCTCTATGACTGTTGCTGTTGGTGCAATGCTGTGTATAGCAGAATAAGGAACAATGAAGCTAGATCTGAAACTGCCTTCTGCCTTCTAAGAGAAATGGTGTAAGTCATACCTGGAAAAAAAACAATCGCTTCCATATTGCTGGTTGAGCAGTGGGGATAGAAAGAGGAAGAGCGGAAACATGAGCACACCCAACCACCCCGAGCCGAGAGAGGTGCTGCAGTCATGTGATGCCAGTACTCAGGGGGCTCAGGCCTGAGAACTGTGAGTTCCAAACCAGTGTGGGCTGTGTAACAAGATACTGTCTCACAAACAAAACAAAGTGTCTTCAGAGTCCCTGCTACTAAGCAGAGAAAACTGACTTGGGATAAGTGAGAGTTTGCCCAGAGTCCGGTGGAGAATTAAGAGCCAACAGCTCTGCTCTATAAAGTGAAGAGGATTCAGAGGTGAGGCTTTTAAAACAAGAGAAACAACCAACCTGGGTGATCAAAAGACTTTTTAAAAAACTAAAATTTGCTACTCCTTTTTCTTGCAGAGATGCTAAGCACTTCAGTCCTGGACCAAAAACTGTATAATGATAAATGTTTATGTTTGCTAAGTTTGTGGGTTCATTTGTTACAACACAGAGATAACAAATAAAACAAGTACTTAATGATCAGGCTAGTTGTTACCTAACCACAAATATGGACTGTCTGTCTGAAGAAAGAGAGGGGGGGGGGGGAGGAAGGGAGAGAGGGAGGGAAGGAAAAGAAATTTGACAATTGAATTGTTCTATTTACAGAAAGAAACATCCCTGATTTAGCAAGAGAAAACTTCATGGATTTAAAAACAAAAAGCAAATTTGACAAAATAGGAGCAGCGAAGGAAGGAAGGAGAACTTGAAAAATCATTCCATTTAAGAAACACATGAAGGGACACTCCCAGACCCATTAAGTCTCATCATCTAAGGGCAAGTCAACCAGGTGAGCCCCCAGAGTTGCACACAGGCAAAGCCAGAGTTGCACCAGAGTGGGCGCCAGCCCGGAGTGTACCCACGACTTCTGCCCACCCCATCCCACGTGTCCAGGCAAATCAGCTTGCATTCCAGCTCTGACCCTCTCCTGCATTGCCCCTCTAACCGAGGCCCAGCCAGGAGTTGCAATCCCACACTCTACCAGTGAGTAGGCCCCAGGTCCTTTCCCCTGCACTGCCTTTCTACAGTCAGCCCCACTGGGGAAACATTTATAGACTTTTGTATTACCTGTGAATTGGAATCAGCTCAGTCTCTCCAAACAATAAATCAACGGGGCTGGAGAGATGGTTCAAAGGATAAGAACACCTGTTGCTCTTGCAGAAGACCTGGGTTCAGTTCCCACATGGCAGCTCAAAATCATCTGTAACTCCAGTACCATGGGATTCAGTTCTCCCTGCTGGCCTCTGTAGGCCCCAGCACATGAGCGATACACATACATACATGCGAGCAGAACACTCACATAACTAGAAATGTACAGTTTTGTTCTTTTCAGTAAATAAATGGCATCATCTTTAGATACAGGTAGTTCTAACAGTCAAGAATAAAAATATAGATAATTGCTTCCTTATCATTTGCATTGCCTGCAACTGGCCAATGAGCAAACCGAAACTTGAGTTTTGTCCAGTCTTGAAACTGAAGAAGTGTTCCCAGGGTGTAAACATATTCCTATAACCAGTCATATAAATCTGAATACAAAACCAGCTGTCTACAGGTTTGGAGTGGCATTCTCATCTTTGTGAACTGATGAACACTGAAAGCTGAAAAGCCACAGTATCTAAAACTGACTGATCTTAAATTGACCATGTAGCCAAGGCTACAAAGCTCCTGCCTCTACCTCCCACGTTCTGAGATTAATAGCATCATGCCTCACTGATTGGATTTTCGGAGAGATAAGATCTCACCATATAGTTCAAGCTGACCTTGAATTGTCAGTGCTCTGTCCTCAGCCTCTTAAATATTTGGAATTATAGACATGTGCCACCATGTCCAGCTCAGATTTGTACTGAGTTCCCTTTCTCAATTTTTTTTCTTTTTGAAAACAAGATTTCATGTAACCTAGTTTGGCCTTGAATGGACTCTGTAGCCAAGTCTGCCCTTGAAATACTGATCCTCCCACCTCCACCTGCCAAGTTTGAGAATGACAGGTGTGGAAAACCATGTGGCACCCTTGCTCTGCCTTTTGCATAGTCATCAGTTCTGGCTCACGGATAACCTCTGTCTTTACCCATCTATGACCCCCACCAGCTGGCTGAACATTTCAATGCCCTGTATGGCTTTCCACTTCCAAAGTGGAACTTGGGCCCTTCGAGTCTCAGGGATGACCAGCACAGGGATGCTGCTGATTACACAACCACAAGTTCTTTTCCAGATCTGCAGTCTGGATGGCATCCTGGATGCTCTGTAGGACCCCCTGGGCCCTCAGGAAGGCATCATCCAGCATGGAAAACTCTGGTCTCAGCATGCAGACAGCAGTGAGTAGTCTTCACGTCCAGGCCAGGTTCATGCACCAGCTTCCTCAGCTGCTGCTGTGTCTCACACTGCACCTCTATGAGGAATTCTGGAGGAGCAAAGTACAGACAGCAAACCCAATGATGAGCATCAGGGACTTGTTAATGGGCGGGATTATGGCTTTCACAGCCATCTCATAGGCCTCCTAGGACTGAAGATCCAGGTTGGAGTACTTCACCAGGACCTTCTAGTGGGTGCCTTGGATCACAGGATCCAGTTCAGCTTCTCTCTGGTTACATGGGTGTATGTTGTCTTCTCCACCAGCCTCTGGTCTTCACAGAAGTCATTTGTGGCTTGGCCCAGCAGACCATGTACCATGTAATCCAAGCACCCCATAAGCCCGGACTTCTAGCCGATGTCCCACACCAGCCTTCATGGTGGTGAAGGCTGGTCCACACACTTGAATCTCAGCACTTGGGAAATTATTACAGACACAGGCAGATCTGTGTGAGTTCCACACCAGCCAGGACTGTATTATGAGACTCCAGCCTGTGGATAAGTGTGGGTACACTGGTTGCTGTGAGAGTCAACATCTTCTCTTCGCTGCCTTCCACTGGGTCCAGCAAGAAATGAACATGCTGTTCAGGAGCAGGAGGCTTCCCAGCATGGACACCTTCTAGCAGCTGGAACTCGACAGTCCCCCGCTGGTGCAGCCATTTCAGCCCTGGTGGCTTGTAGACTGCAAAGAGTTCCTGCAGCCGCATCACGCACCACAACCCCATGGTCTACATATACATCCGGTACTGTTTCACACCGCAGCTGGGATGTGAACAAAGTGTGGTATGGGCTTATGGTCCTACCCCAAATGTAGTCCCTACAATAGGCTGCTATTGTTTCCTCTGCTGAAAGAGGTTCACATCCACAATGTTTTTTGTTTTAATCACCAAATATCTAATAAACTAACCTACAAATTTTTTATACTTGGTCTGAAATCAATTAAGTTTGGGTGACAACAACTTCCACTCAAAAGAAGCAGAGCATGCAACTGGTGAAATAACTCCACATGTCAGATCAGTCTGGGAAAAAAAAAAAATAGGAAAGGCCAAGACACTATGCCCCACCCTCACAACCCTATAGAAATGTTCTTCCATGAGAATTACCTCAATGAATCCCAGGTCACAAAATTTAAAAGAGCAATTATAAACATGATCAAAGAACTCAGGGAATTCAGTGAGGACACAAACACCTGAATGAATAAACAAACTGCTGAATGAAAGGATGAGCACAATTCAGGCTCAATAGTGAATCCAGTGAAGAGATAGAGACTGGAGAGTGGGCGAAGTGGAAGATAGGATACCAAGACTTGAACATGAAGTAGAGGAACTGGACCACTAAATTAAGGAATGTGGTCAAAATTTTAAAACATGATGATGCAAGAACTTTGGGACACCTTGAAAAAACTTTATCAATTACAGGTAGAAAGAGAAGAATCTGGTCAGTGGCATAGACCAGGTTTTCAACAGGATCATAGAAGAAAACTCCCAAATTAAGGAAAGATATAACCTATGCAAATACAAGCAGCACACAGAACACCAAATAAGACTTGAAAGACCACAGATACTGTCCCATACTACCTAGGGAAATCTGTCTGCCGTAGGTGAAGGAGAAAGAAAAACTATCCACAATTCAAACACGCTAAATGAATTAATGTCCACCAAAGAAGCCCATTGGGGAGTACTGGAAGCAGGATTTAAGAGAGGAGCAAGCATAGCCAAGGGACTACAAGAAGAAAACAAATGAAACTACGATTACTGAAATACAAAACAGGACTAAACACAAACTACAAAAGAGCAAGAAATTGGCAATGGTCAACACGTACCTTTCAATAACTTTAAATGTTAATGGCCTCAGCTTCCCAATCAAAAAGCACAATTCAGGACTGGAGAAATGACCTAGGGGTTAAGAGCATTGACTGTTCTTGCAGAAGACCTGGGTTCAAATCCCAGCACCCACATGGTAGCTAACAACCACCTGTAACTCCAGTTCCAAAAGATCCAACACCTTCTTCTGTACACGCAGGCACAGTGAGACATGTGTACACTTACAGATTTGCACCATAACACTCAATGGAAAATATATAAAATATTTTTTAAAGCACAACTCATCTTACTTTCAAGGATAGTCACCACCGTAGAATGAAGGTATAGAAAAAAATTCCAAAAAATGGAATAAGGAAACAAGCAAGCATTGTTGTCGTAATATCTGACAAAATAGACTTCAAAATTAATCAGAAGAGGTAAAGAAGAACACTTCGTTCTGAATAAGGGAAAAATTGAGGTGGTATTATAATCCTAAACATATACACACCAAACTCTGGTGCACCCACTTTTATACAAAGCATATTAGCACCAATTCAGTAATCATAGTGATTTTAGTGCCCTACTTTCTCCAATAGACAGATCATCTGGACAAAAATAGGAGAACATCAGAATTAAATGGCATCATACATCAAATGGACCTAACATATCTTCAGAGTATTCCACCCAAACACCAGAGAGTATACATCCTACTCAGCAAACCACGAACCAAGGAGCACTTCCAGACTCTGCAAAAGAGGTGTATCACTCTAATACTAAAACCAGGTAAAGATACAGTAGTGAACCATAAACCACTGGCCCTGATGAACATAGCTGTAAAAAGATTCTCCATAAAATACTTGCAAACTAAATACAGGCATATCTCAATATTTCTCTAGCATAGTGGGATGCAAAGCAAATCTCAACAAATGTAGAAATTTTTAAATCACTCCATATATCTGTCTGATCACAATGCAACAATGCATGACATCAGTAAAAGGATCTCTAGAAATTACACAAACTCATGGAGATTAAGCAACACATTACTGAATGACGAATGGGTCAAAGAATAAGAAGAAAAAATTTTAAATCCCTGAAAATAAATGAAAATGAAAACACAACACACTAAAACCTTTGAGACACATTAAAAACAGTCTTAAGGGAAATTTAAGGCTCTCAGTGCTTATATTTAAAAAAAAAACAGAGTACAAATAAATGACTTAGCGATGCAAATCAAATGTCTGAAAAAACAAAAACAAATCCAGTAGACAGGAAGAAAATTTAAAAAAAAACAGGCAGAAATGAATGAATGAAATAGAAGCAAACAAACACCAACAATCAATGAATTGAAGAGCTGCTACCTTAAGAAGAAAAACAAGATTGCTAGACCGTTAGCCAAAATAAAGAAAGAAAAAGGAGACCCAAATTAATAAGATCAGAGACGAACAGGGAAACATTACAACACACATCAAAAGAATTTAGAATATTATAAGTGAATACTTTGAAAAACTTGGCTCTATTCAGTTAGAAAACCTAAAAGAAATGGAGGAAATCATAGATACATCCAAACCACCAATGTTAAACAAAGAAGAGATCAGCAATGTAAACAGACCCATAACGAAATAAGGAGATTGAAATTCCAACAACAGCAACTGAGTCTATATAGATCCCAGAAGAATTCTTTCAGAATTTCAAAAAACTGCAACAGATATTTATATTATAGAAAAAGAAATGCTTCTAAATTTTTTCTACAAAGCAAGTACTACTCTAATATCAAAGCCAAGTAAAAACATAATAGAGAATCTTAGATCCATATTCCTGATGAACACAGCTGCAAATTTTCTTAATAAAATACTTACAAACCAAATGCAAGTATACAACAAAAAGGTCACCCACAACAATAGAGGTAGCTTTATCCCAGAGATGCAGGTTCTTCTTCGAAGAACACTTCCATTCACAGTAGTCCCAAAAAGCATATCCAAGAATAGGCTTAATCAAGGAGGTCTAAAACTTCATCAGTGAAAACTTTAATACTCTGAAGAAAGAGATTGAGGAAGACACTAGAAGACAGAAAGTTTGCATGCTTATGAATTGATAGGAACAATAGTATAGAAATGGTCATCCTGCCAAAAGCAATCTACCATGACATTCTCCCCAGAAATAGAAAAAAAACTATCTAAAGTTCATATGGGAACACATAAGAACCCAGATATTGAAAGTAGTCCTAAGCCCAAAGAATAATGCTGGAGAGATTAGCATACTAGGTTTTGTGTTAAAGAGCTATAGAAACAGCATGATACTGACACAAAAACAGACATAGATCATTGGAGCAGGTTAGAATACCTAAACCTAAGTGTGTGTAATTACAGCCATCTGATATTTAACAAAGAGACACACTGGTGAAAAGACAGCATCTTCAACAAATGGTACTGGGAAAATCTGATATTCACATATAGAAGAATTACATGAGACCTGTATCTATCACCTGCACAAAAAATCAGCTCCAAATAGATCAAAGACCCCAATATAAAACCTGAAAATGCTTAAATGCCAGAAGAAAACATTGTCAGTACCTACAAGATATAGATGCAATAAAGGACTTTCTGAAAAGGACACCATTTGCTTAGGAATTAAAACCAACAATTGACATAAAACTTAATAAAACTAAAAAAGCTTCTGTATGGTAAGAGAAGCAATCAGTTGAGTGAAGAGGAAAGCTACAGAGTGGGAGATAATCTTAGCCATCTGTACATCCAATGAAAGATTAATATCCAGAAGACAGAACTGTAAAAACATAATCAAGAAAACAAATTACTCAGTTTTTAAAACTGGACTATACCAAAAGGAAATGTAGTGTTTTAATAAGCCTACTGAAAATATACATATAAATGTGAGAACATGTGTATAGCTGTATATAGGAAAAATTACAGGAAACCTCCCTTCAATTTGTTGGTCAGGATTATCCACCAGATTCTCAAAATGATAATCTGTTGCCACAGCCCTTGATTGCCTCCAAGAACTTGAAGGTAAGACCCTATTGCTGAAGACATGACATATCTTGGACACAGACTTTGAGCAGTTGAACTGGAACTGACCTGGAGGTCTCCTTCCTGAAGATTAGCTCTCATAGTATCTGAAGATAGTATGCAAGCTGCCAAGGGAGAAAACCAATCAATGGCCCTAACGAGCTGTAAAACCTATGAACCACAATGACTGGCCCAGCAAATTATTGGCATAGTAGTGGTATTTTTGTTTGGGGGGTTATCAACAGCTATGTAATTGGACTTAAGATCCACTCAATGACAGGAAATTCATGTGAGGTACTGTAAGTATAACTAAGTACATATGACTGGGGAGTCATAGATGCTAGAAAAGAACCTACTTCTGTTACTTGCCTGGACCAATGTAATTTCTTATTCTATTCTAAATATATATCCTTATATTTACACACAAGTGTGCCTCTCATCACCCATCAAAGAAGCTTCTTTCAACAGATGGAGACTGTTAAAGTTCTACAACTGGTCAAATGCACAGACTAAGTGACTATGAGGTGACACATCTACAATGTGACAGATCTATAGCCCTAGTGACACATCTACAATATGACTTCTACACCTAAGGCTCAGGGAAGAGGAGGCAGAATGAATGTAAGAGCCAGAGAGACAAGACACCTGATGCTAGTTAATGCAGTCTAGATGTGATTGGGAAGTTGCAGCTATGAAATCTCTATTGGCTGGTAGTCTAACAAGAGCTGAATAATGATAAAACCAGTTGGCATGCCAAGGTGGATGGGGACGTTTCATAGGGTCCCATCTCAAGATAAAGAGCTACCAGCAATCAATAGATGCTGAGGGAGCGAGACTCAGTTTTCTCTAGGCATTAGGTCCCTGGGAGTTATCTAATCCCAAGTAAGCAGCCCTAAACACAGATACGTGTGAACACTAGTAAATGAATTCAGTGCATTATATATGTATATTTATAAATGTATGTATATTGTAACAATAATCAAAGAAGAGGACAAAACTTGAGAGGGAGTAAAGGGGGCATGGAATTAGTTGAAGGACTATAGAGATGAAAAGTATTCAAAGACAATACTCAGATATGAAATTCTAAAAACTAAAATAAAGCTTTTAAAAAATTGGACCATGAATCTGAACAGAGATGTCTCAAAAGAAGAAATAAAATGGCAAGAAATATCCTTAAAAGTATTCAACATCCTTAGCAATCAAGAAAATACAAATTAAAACTACTTTGAGATTTCATCTTACACAGGGCAAGTAGCAAAAATCAAGAAAACAACAGACAGCAAATTCTGGCAAGCATGCAGGGAAAGGGGATCCCTCCTTCACGGCTGCTGGGATTATAAACTGTTGCAGCCACTATGGAAATCAGTATGGGGAAGTCTCAAAAAGTTACAAATAGGTCTATTATATGACCCTGGTGTAGCACTCCTTGGCACATCTCCAAAGGGCTCAATATCTCGCTAGAGAGGCATTTTCTTCGTCATGTTCACTGTCCCTCTAGTCACAATAACTAGGACATGGAAGTAGCCTAAAGTCCTCCAGTTGGTGAATGGATAATAAAGATGTGGCACATAGAATATGGTACCTGTGACTGGAGAGGTCATAGACCCTAGAGGAGAAGCTACTATTGCCTTCTCATTAATGTGATTTCTGACTGTATTCTAAATCCTTATAGCCACAAATAAGTGTAGCTCTCACCCCTCATCAAAGATGCTTATTTATACAGCACACTTATTTATACAGTAACAGAGGTTACTACAGAGATCCACTCCTGGTCAAAATACAGACGGAGTGACTGTAGGCTTCCCAGCCCCAACTGACTTATCTGTAATGCAACCTCTACATCTAAGACTCAAGGAATGTTGTGGTAGAGGGGGAAGATTGTAAGAGCCACACGTCCAAGACAACTGCTTCTAGGTAGTGTTTTCTAAACATTACAGGGAAGCTGCACCCATAAAACCTCAACAATATGGTTTCCTAAACAAGCCCTGCATGATGACAGCACCAGATGACATGCCGACGTGAACTGGGGAAGTTTCACAAGAACCCACCCCTAGATGAGGATTTTCAGTAATCAGTGGTCACTGAGAGAGCTAAGGTCAGTTTTATCCAGGGATGAACCTCCTGGAAGGTTAACCAATTTCAAGTGGACATCCAGTACATACATATGAGCAACACTAAATAGTAGGTGGTGTGTGTGTGTGTGTGTGTGTGTGTGTGTGTGTGTGTGTGTGTGTAGAAGATCGTGAATCTGAGAGTGAGGGGGGTGGGCATAGAAGGAATTGCAGCGGGAGGAGGAAGAGGTGGAAATGATGTAAATAACAGTCACTACTCATGTATGAAAATTCTCAAAAAGAAATTAAAACAAAATGAAAGAAGCAAATGAAAGAATTGAACAGTAAACTACATCAAACTCACAGTATCTGAGGAGCATGCTAAATTTCAAAGTTTAGAAGTCTGTTACATTTAAGAGGAAAAAGAAGATGCTTCAGGTGGCTTCAGAAAGTCAATTGCTGAGATTAACTGGTGAAAGTAATAGCAAGAAAGATACAGGCTCAGCCCACGAGGAGTGACATCTGGCAATGCCCACTTAGAGATGAGCGTACCTCTTAGAACCCTGGGCCCCAGGAGAGAGGCTGGCTCAAGCCAAGATTGATGATCATCTGTCAGTTTGCTGTTGCAAACTGACCTTGAGCTGCCCAAAAGAGTAGTTGGTCTCCCAGGCCCCATTCTGTCCTAAGCATGTCTAAATCCCTGCAGAAAAGCAAATTTAATCAGAAACAGGAGAATTAATCAGCTACTTGCATACTCTTGTTTTTGTACTCAAATCCTGTGCCCATCTGGTGTGTGTCTGATTACCTGAATCGTTAACCAGCTTATTAATTCCCTGTCACTATGGGGCCCTTTCTCTTATTCTTATGCTAGGCACTAGCCACTTGCCTCCCCATCTGACCACTTTGAATCTTCTTTTTTTAGTTGTTGCTGTTGTGCTTGACGTATATTTCTTCACCTCATAATAACACTAATTCTTACAGAGTTGTCGATAACTCTTAGATGTTTTCTAAAATTAGAAAATGAAAACGTTTCTATGTGTTACATTTGAAGTCTTATTTCCTGTACCTCAAAATGTGGCTTTCTTTAGAGATAGACCTCCATATGCAGTAAATATGGCATTCTTACAATGCCAGAAGTACATAATCCTGCTGCACAGAGGTCCTCTTCAGATACATGGAGCCCTGACACAAATCCAGGATGCTGTATGAAATACTTGACACAGTAAAACACTGTGTGAAGTAAAGACTGGCTTATTGTGGCTTACGGTTGTACAGACCAAAATTGAGAAGCCATAGAGGTGCACTATCTGAGCCATTCCATCTTGAATCTCTTTCCCAAATGCCAAATGTCTTTCTCCTCCAGGCATTGCTTACATTTCCCCTGTGATTCTATGATACTGTTTCCCCACAAAAATGGGGAAAACTTGAGAACATATCTTGAAATGTCTTAATGTCTTTTCACTTAAACATTAAAAGGTTCAAGGGCAAAATTTCTAATTTCAAAAGCCTAGAAGTACTCTTTAGAAGTTAGTAAAAACTCCGTAGATGATTTCATTTGAAAATTTTTTTAACATAGGTTCTGTAACATTCATTTAGGTTTCAGTTGTTTAAAATCCTATGCTGATTTAGGCTCAAAATATGTCCTATACAAATGTAGACATTCATTCACTTATGACTGCAAATAACAGCCACACATTTCAAATTAAGCTTGCTCAAAGTCAAAACACAATAAATAGGATTGATATTGTGACTTAAATTCGGTCAGTGTCCCCCAAAGGCACATGTGTTCAAGGCCTTTGACCTCTAGGATAGCACTAATGGGAACTAAGAGAACCTTTAGGAGGCAGGGCCTAGTGGGAGGTCTGTAGGTCACTGGGTACACTTTTTAAAGGAACTGTGTAATCTCTCTCTCTCTCTCTCTCTCTCTCTCTCTCTCTCTCTTTCTCGTGTGTGTGTGTGTGTGTGTGTGTGAATGTACGTGTGTGAATGTGTTTTCTGATTTTAGGCATGAGCAATTTGCTTCAATTCAGGGCCCTCACCAGAAGACTGCACCTCTATGGCCTCTCAATCTTGGACTTCCAGAACCATAAGTCACAATAAGTCAGTCTTTACTTCATAAGTAGCCTTTATCGTGTATTTTATAGAGTATCCTGGGTTTGTGCCAGGGCTCAGTGTTTCTGAAGAGGACTCTTGTGCAGCTGAGGGAAGATCAGTTTGTTGGAGGAACCATCCAACACTGTCATCCTGTGTTCCACAGAGCTCACGGTTGCCACGAGTGCTGCTGCGAGAACTGGCAATTGTCAGTATTTGAGCTCAAAGCCAGGCTGTCAAATATCACTTCTTAGTAATATGTAGTATGAGCTAAAGAGCATGGCTACACCTCACTTGCCGATATTAGAAGAGAAAGAGCTGACAAGTGAACTAGGACTTACGTTCCCTGTGCCCTCTAGGTAATTCCTACACGTTCTCCAGCAACTGTCCACATAAGCCTAGATCCCCCTAGGTTAAGGATTTTCTTTGAAACATGGGCTTCAAAGACTTTTATAACCTTTGAATAATTTATTTTGTTAATTCCTATTAGATAATTATTTCCTAGACAGAAAAGGGTATCTTTAATTCTATTGCCAGTGCCTGAAGAATACATTAAAGGCCTCATATTGTCCACTGACTAGTAGAGTAATGCTGGTTAGCGCTGCCGAAGCCCCGTCTGTGTGGACCTAAATCCAGCAGCTAAAGACAAGACAGAGGAACGCTAGTCCCATTGGAGACTTAACCCTGAGCCAGTCTCAGTTTCTTCACCCTTTCCTTTCTAGCCACATGCCATGTTGCCATTGTTGTGGGATTAAAGGGAGGAGGGGTCTGGGAAGATGGTTCAGCTAGTAAAGTGTTTGCTGCATAGGCGTGAGGACCTGAATTTAATTCCCAGCACCCACTTGAAAAGTTGGACCCAGAATCTTACATCTGTGATCCTAATACGTAGGGCCAGAGAAAGGTGGATCCTGATGGCTCCCTGGCCAGCGAGTCTAGCCAAAATGGTGAGTTATAGGTTCAATGAAAGAGTCTGTCTCAGTGTTGTGCTCTTCTGGCTTCCACATGTGAATGCTGTTTACACACAAGAATATACCACACATAAGAGAGAAAGAAATAGAGAGAAGGGTTAGTGAGGAGAAAGTATTGGCCTTAAAACTAAGAGATAAGGAGTTTTAGGCAAACATGAAAAGAATGCTTTTGAGTTATGACTCTTTGCTGATAGGGAACTTAGGTTAAGGAACTCACTGCTCTTAAAACGGCCATTTTATGGAACCACGGGTGTGCTAGATAACTTCAGTTGTCAATTTGATATAGCTAGGAAGAGGAAACCTCAAATGGGGACATTCTTCTCTTAGCTTGAGCTGTGGGCATGTCTGTAAGGCATTTTCTTGATTGTTGAGTGACGTGGGAGGACCCAGCCCACTGTGGTTGGTGCCATCTGGGTTGGTGCTCCTGGGTTGTATAAGAAAGCAGGCTGGGCACTGGCCAGAGGAGCAAGTCAATAAGCAGAATCCCTCCATGGTCCATGCCCTGATCTCCTGCCCTGGCTTACCTCAAGGAAGAAATATGATTGGGACATGTAAGCCAAATAAGCACACCCCAAAGCTAGTTTTGATCAGAGTGTATTATCATAGCAATGAAACATAAACTAGGATTCTTGGACCTTTCTAGGTTTATAATATCAGGATTTTCCTCTTACATCCTGCATACTTCTCTGAAATAGCATAACCTAGTTAGCAAAGGGTCTTGTCTGCCCCAGTGGACTTTGTATGTGCATCCATCCATCAGCACATGTATAAAGGACTTGCCACACTTTTCATCTTAATGAGACACGATGATGGGAAGATGCATGGAGAGTGGACCCTGAGGACTGTGGTGGCACAGTTATCTGTCTGTGTGACCACGGCTGACCAGCCCTGGGTTCAAGGTTGTGTCCTAGGTACAGAGCTAGATTGCGCCTTCCCAGAAACTTGTCTTCCAGCTGCATATAGTGTCTCGTGTGATAACTGTAACAACTCTGTGAGAGAAGTTCTTCACTCTCCTTTGGCCAAGACAGAAGCTAAGACCTAAGGAGGTGAAATGACTCTCCCCAACTGGAAAGTGACAGCTGGGAATCACATGCATATCAGCATCACTTTTTACCCCCCATTTCCCACATTTTCATGCTACACTTTTTTCAACCCCATGGACATTTCATCCCATCGCAGGAAAAAAATGGAGACTAAGCACCGAGAAGTGCTTTTGCGCTTCAGCCTCTAACCAAGTTCTTTGTACACAGTGGGAACTCAATAATTATTTTACAATTTAAATGTTCTCTGAAGGAGCTGAGGACTTTACTGGCCCTTTCTAGCTCCCCTATTTTGACAACCAAATCCAAAAGTGGAGCCAGACAGAACACAGACGTGGTCTCATGTCCATCCAAAACGTACTCACAGAGTTGGCACTTTTCCAAAGGCTGCCATTTTGTTTGATACACAAAAATCCACAAAGGTACTAAATTATCATTTGCTTTTTAGCTTGATTTCTTTCTTACACCTCAGTAGTACGTTAGTCCTATCTGAAATATCTTTGATTATCTGCTATATAACCCTTGGATGACCCTGTATTCAAGGTTACACCCTCAATACGTAGTTAGGATACTGCTTCAAGACCACTGGGAACATATTAGATTGTAGTTTTCATCCCAAAGTGACTACCATTTCTTATATTCATTTAATATAGAAAAATGACTTTAATATCCTCAGCAGCCTGGTCACTAACAGTATCCACAACAAAGACTTTATGAATATAATTTTTCTCTGTGGCAACAAATATAATGGAAACTTTTTTCAGTACCAAACAGTGGAGCTTTGGATGGAAAAGACATATTGACCTCAAGAGATGTTAGCAAAGGCTTTTCTTAGAAACTCATTTAAAGTCCATCTGAGGCAGAGCTCAAAGGGAAAAGAACCCCCTCCAGTGATTCCAGAAGAATCTACTATGATAGGCTCAAGTTGGTTAATACACATACACATTGAACTAGTGGTTGGAATCCTGTCCCATCCAACAACAGAGACAGGGTGAGGATTTCACCCACTTAGACCTAATTACTTAAGCAAAACACCAAAAGCTTCCCAAGTACAGACTACTGAAAATCTCTCCATCCTCACATTTCCATGACTGTATACCATGTTGAGCAGCCAGGTTAAAAGATGAGAAAGACAATCCCTGTGTTAAAGAAATGAAACCATTTCTCTAAGGTAGGGGTTTATAAAGAGAAAACTCCAAATACTTCAAATAGAGGCACATACCTTTGATCCCAGCAGAGGCGAGTAGATCTCTGTCATATCAAGAACAGCTGTTCTACATAAGTTCCAGGCCAGCTGTGGCTACAGGGAGCCCCTGTCTCAAAAAAGAACAGCACACACACGCACACACACACACACTAGAGAAAGAAGCATATATAGTCTCCATAGATATCTATCGATAGATGGTAGATAGATAGATAGATAGATGATAGATAGATAGATATTCTAGAGAGAGAAAGAAGCACATTAAAGCTGGTTCTGAGGCTAAAATAATCAAAATGAGTCTTGCATGACTCTTGCAAATTCAAGCAGACAAAAACCCAGCATGGCACTGGGGAAATGGGTAGCAGACCCCAAACTTTGCTTAAGAAATACTGGCAACTGATTACTTCTGGGTGAGGATGAGTTAGTCTTCCCAAAGCAAGGGACTCTGGGCAGACTGACTAGACCTCAGTGGATGAACCTGCACTGAGGTCATTTGGGGACACTTAACTTGACACCATATACTTTAAGAGATGAAATAATGTGTGGACTCCAGTTGGGGGGCTATAGGTGGTGTCTGTGGAGAAAGGGGAACAAGGATGATGAAGACTGGTTAAGATATTCTCTACGAAACACACAATGATTCAATAAAAATTATTTTAAAAACTCAAAATGAAAAATGAAGGGGACAGTGGGATTTGCAGCTTCATGAATTAATCTAAGGAACAGCAGGTAAACTACCACTTTGCTCTGAGACACTTGCAGTCAGGTCTGGGTATGCTAAGGCGATGCTGGCTAGATCAGAGATGCAGGAATTAAAGGGTAACACTGATGTCTGCTCTTACGCCAGCCTGTTCTTGGTTTGGCCTTACAGGAAGTTGGCTCAAGTAGACCATCTTCTAGCAACTGTCACAATGTTTGAAGAGAAATTTTAGATTTCTCTCCTCCAGATGCCTTCTGATATCCCAAGAAAGTTTTCATTGGCAGGATGTAATAAGAACCTGACTGACACATTTCTAGAAAATGTAGTTTGCAGACTCCCAGGCCCAATAGAATGAAGTCCAGAAGGGCAGCAGTGGGCTGAGAGATGTGAGCAGGTCATTGTAAGACAGCATCATATGCCAGAGGATCCTAAAAGCACATCATTTTACCTAGGTACTAAGGAACCTTCCTGATCCAGCTCTCAATGGATACATGTAAATGAGTTATTTATTCTTTCCTTCTGTTGAGGAAGTATTCAGTTGCCTATTATGCATTAGCCAAAAGGGGTGGGACAGATGAAGGATAACAAGCAGCCCAGGTGAGAGACAAAAATATTTGTCACTACATGGAGGTGCGAATTATGAAGTGGGAGCCATGAAAAGGTCAAGTCTTACCAAGACAAGGAGTCTCACACCTGCAATCTCAGCACTCAGGGGCCCAAAGCAGGAGGATTATGTTGGGCTGCTGTGGAGAGAACATATTAGAGTGACTGGCTCAGGTAGGCTCCCTACACATGAAGTAACTGTTAAGCATTCAGGTATGATATAGACCTTTAGGACTCTGACTTTCCTGTATTAAAGTGCCTTTTGTAGGAGGTGCCCTATCTTACCCATGAATTGAACTTCACTTCAAGGAAGCATAGTCTAGCTCAAAACAACCCCATGATAATTTTGAAAGTGTCACATTTAAAAATTTTATAAATAGAAAATTTTACATGTTTAGCAAGAAACATAGTTCTTTATAGACATTTTCAAGACTGATATTGCTGGTAAATATATATTCAGTAAAGCCCAAGAAGTGAAATATAAAAGTTTGCTTATTCCTTCCCTCCAGCTTACCTTCTAACATCTCTGATTGTATGATTTTTATAAAGGGAAAAAATGCAAAAGTGAAACAAATAACAACAAAAAAATGCACGTTAAAGAGACATACATTGCATATTGCTGTTGTCAGATCAGGTTAGTGTCAGAATTTCTAGAGTGGCTTGGAATGGCTGATGGAACAGCATATGTGATACTTGTCCCTAGATCTATTGAGACCACGCCCTCAAATGAGCCCAAGAATCCCCAAGCACAGTCTTTACTGGCAAGGAACTAGGCTTACATTCCTGAGCACAGCGCTCTCCTTCAGACATGCGTTCACCACTAATACACTGCCACACAGTAAGAGAACTGAGAAAGCAACTGGTGCAAACTCCATCTCCGGAGTTACTAGACAAAAGATGTTCTTTCACCTTTTTCGCATGGTGGGAAGAGATTTAGCAAGCCTGGTCTAGACTCAGTCAACATTGTCCACGGAGTTAGAAAAGAACAGGAAGCCGTTCCAAGCGGAGCATTGTTTTAGTTATCTGGCCAATGAGTTCTTGGCCAAGATAGAGATACCATTTTAAGATATCATTTATGACAGAAACAAGAAAGATGAGAATCAGGGGTCTAAACAAAAACTCCTTCTTGTTTGAGGAGCAAATTGTGAGAAGAAGCAGGGGTTGGAGAGCAGATAGATAGAAGCCAGAGATAAGCAGAGAGGCGGCACAAAACAGAACAGCTTGCTAAGTAAGTTGGTCATTGGTGCTATCCTTAAAAAACTCTGTATTGTAGAAAATTTCAAACACAAATATATATTATTATAATGAACCCTCTGGTACCCATTATTCTACTTCTGGGTCAGGCTACATAGACCAGTGAAATTTAAGGATATAACAATAAGCCATTAAGAGTCAGTTTTATAGAGGAACTATTTAGTAGAAAACTAGTACTTTCTTTCTGTCCTGTGACCTGTCTAGCTTCGAGTTCCTAAGCCTGGTATCAATGTCAGGTGTGGGCTCCATCCTCAGAGGCAGAGCTTAATTCTGATTAAAGAGTGGTCAATTACTCCCATATTGTGACACTATTGCACTG
Source organism: Eospalax fontanierii (assembly GCA_035773235.1). Classification (NCBI taxonomy): domain Eukaryota; kingdom Metazoa; phylum Chordata; class Mammalia; order Rodentia; family Spalacidae; genus Eospalax; species Eospalax fontanierii. The sequence goes on along the minus strand of CM069539.1, from coordinate 43,520,577 downwards.
GTGGGCATAGCTTGCCAGACCAGTTGTTAGTATAGCTCACAGAATTCACAGCCGGATCAGGTTGATGATGAATGTTCTCTTCAGGTGGTATGCATGGTACCTTCCAGCACTACGCATGCTGGCCCGTAGAGATGAGACTCGGAAGAGAGCACCAGCTTGGTTTCTCCTTGTTTTAGCTACAGATCATGTGGTATCTTCAGCAGTACTAAGGTCTTAGGATCCAGCTCTGCTGGGTAACCAAGAGCAGTGGGAATGACCAGTTTGAGGGTCTATGGGACACTTGGTCAACAGCTTTTAGAGAGGGGTCCATTCCTGGCACTGAAGTGGGTTTTTTGTTTTTGTTTTTCTCATTAACCTATGATGTCTAGAAGGGGCAGTGTCCTCCTGCTACAGGATAACTCCTTGTAATGTATTTTACTGATGTATCTGTATATACTTTAAGAGGCTTCTATTGTGGTAGGTTTCCATATGGCTCTCTAAAGGCCTTTAGAGTCACTTGTCCCTTCCCATACCCCCTTCTACCCTGCCTCCCGTTCTCTTCTCCATTCAGCACTTCCTATTCTAATGTTCCCCTTTCCTTTTTCATATCACTGATTCCACCATCCCTCCCAGGAAGCTGCCCCTACTACCAATGGCTATTTAATAGTTTCTTGATCTCTTTGGAGTTTTAAATTGAAAATACATATCTAAGATTTCAAAGCTAACATCCAGCTGTGTAAGAGAACATGCGACATTTATCTTTCTGACTCTGGATTACCCCACTCAAGATGATTGTTCTAATTTCATCTATTTACCTGCAAATTTCATAATTTCATCTCTTTTAAGAGCTGAGTAATATTCCATTGTGTATGTATACCACACATTTATTATCCATTCATCAATTTCTAGGTTGTTTCCAATTTCTGGCTATTAGGTAAAGGGCAACAATGAACATGTATGAATTGGTATGTCTGTAGTGGGGGCATAAGATTTATTTTCATTTTTATTTTATTTATTATATTTATTTTTATTTTGCTTTATTTATATCTGTATGCATGTGTCTGTAGGGAGTGTGTGTATGAGTTCAGGTGCTCAGGGAAGCCAGAATAGGCTATTGGATCCCCTGGAACTAGAGTCACAGGTGACTGTGAGTTTTCATGTGGGTGCTGGGAACCAATCACTGAGCCATCTTTCTGGCCCCTGTGGAAAGGCACATTCAACAATTGTACAGAAGGACAGAAAAAGGAGATAAACTGTGGGAAAACCATGACCCATTCTGGGAATTCCCCAGACTTTGTCCACCATAACTCATGACAAATACTCCCTGTCATTAAGCTTGCCCATAAAAAGTGTTATTTTAAACCGTAGTGGATTGACCAACCCACTCTGAGCATGCCCATCTTCACCCCTTGAGTGTGTACTTTTGATTTGTAATAAAAGCTCCCTCCCAGTTTATTACTTTGTATCATCTCCGAATCCTTTTTCTGATGATCACAAGAGCTGGGAACACTGGCTAGGGGTCCTTCTTTCTTGTCTGTGTCTCTCCAGAACTTCCCCAGCCCTCAACACCTATAGTCATTAGTGAGACTATGCAAAAAGTTAAAAGTAATTAATGCATTTCCTTAATCCTCTGTGTTCACTCTTTCTGAGACTGAAACTAATCTGTCATAGCTCCGTGGGCCTAGCTAAAAATGTGTATAAAACTATATCACAAATAAGATATCTAAACCATTGTAATAGGAATTCCAAAACATCAAGTGCTGTGGTAGTTTAAATGAGCATGTCCCCTATAGGCTCCACGTGTTTGGACATTTTGTTACCAGTAGGTGGCACTGTTTCGGGAGGTCTTAGGAGGTGTGGCCGTGCTGGAGGAAGCCCTTCTCTAGGGGTAGGCTTAGAGAGTTCTTAAGCCTTGACAGTAGCTTTGTGTTTCTGTGCCTGCTTGAAGATGTGAGCACTCAGCTTCTGTGTCTGCTCCAGCCACCTCTGCCATTTTGCCTCCCACCATGATGGACTCTTGCCCCTTTGAAATCATAAGCTAATAAACTCTTCCTTTTATAAGTTCCCTTGGTCAGTGTTTCTATCACAGTAACAGAAAAGTGGCTAATACAAGTGATCAATATAAATTCAAGGGTTCCAGTTAGCATAGCCAGGTGAGGCTCTATTTTGGAAAATACAATTAAATTTGATTTGGGTGGAGGACTTTTGAAAGTCTTCAAGGAGATACTATATTTGAATCTATTAAATATGCTTTATTAAGTTGATTGCACATAAAATAACAGTTATTTTCTTCTTGGGTCTTATTAAGCTATGAAATATTTTATTAAGAAGAAAACCAAGTTTGTCTCAATTCAAAAATTTTTAAAAAATTGTTTCAAGTTGTACAGTTAAAGGGAAAAAGAAACCAGCAAATAGAAGATAAAGAGATAGAGTGTGTAACTAAGATTTTAAAATAAATGAAGCCCAATAAAGGGAAAAATTATCCTTTAGAATCTCCCTCAGAGTGTCCTCAATACCAAAAAAAAAACTGCAAAACATAACATAATAATAAAATTATATAACAAACTATAACACCTACACCCTCTTCAAGACTGATGGATCTGACCTTCTGGATATTCAGTAACTAAGGCTTTTGGCCTTGCAGTGAGCTCAGAAGACAGCCAGCATTTTATTCCTTGCTCACTGTGGTCAGTAAACATTCAGGGGACAACGGGACCCTTCTACAAGAATCCTATGGCTTCAACAAGTTGCTCAAACTCTTTAGCATAGACAGTAAAAAGACCCCAGAGGTTAGATTCTAATTACTGCACATTCTGCAAATAGGAGAGTCAGTGAAGAAAAACGTGTCTCTAGTACTTCCAAAGGAAGCCACACACTCAGTGAGGTCCTGACTGCCCATGCAGATGGCATAACTTATAGAATAAAAAGACTAAAGGGACCAAGAGGCTCTCCACAAGGCCCTAAAAGTGACAGTTGAGGGATATAGAGAATGGCTCAGTGCTTAAGAGCATTGGTTGCTTTTGCCGAGGACTCAGGTTCAGTTCTCAGCAAACACATGGTAGGGAATAATCATCTTTAACACCAGTTCCAGGGGATCTGATACCCTCTTCTGGCCTCTGCAAGCATTGCGTGTACATGGTGCACTTACATGCAGGCAAAACACTCATACACATAAAATAAACATTTTTTTAGTAACACTTCAGTAACTTTGATTAACATGAATATTAAAAAAGAAAATGTTTAAAATCTGGCCACCTACTCAGTCTTAAACAGTCAGCAGAAAAAAATAGCCACGGGATAGAGAAATTGATAATAACACAGATTGGAGAGCTAAATTAAATCCAAAATACACTCTAAGTGCCATGCCAGTTATTATAGGATCTGTACATGCAGGCAATATTCAGAGAGAAAAGCTGACAAGTTCCGGCAGTCTTTGGTCACACCCATGACATCTAAACCTACAGTCACAAACAGTCTAGAGTCTTCCCAATAGCTCTTCCAAATATGCAACCTTCAGACTTAGTGTATAGAACACGCTAAATAACTACACTGGATTTAAAGGTCTAATGGCTAGTTCAGTTGGAATGCTGTTAAGTCAGCTCATCTCTTCTAACCTAGTTCATCACATTCATAGGACCTTGGGTAGTGTTTATTCTAATTATCTTCTTTAGTCTGTACAATTTAAATCTTCTTGTTAAATTTGTATCATCTAAACTTCAACAATTCCACACTACAATGATGCTACTTGAAAGTTTTCCATCCATCTCTACCTCAGAACCCCCTATAGTCTCTTAACCTACCCTGGATCAGACAATCAGAAACTTCCAAAGATGTGCAGTAACCTCAGCAGGAAGAATTTTGAGGAGCTAGACTTGGGCCCTTGTACAGTTCTTACAAATTAAGGATTGGAATCTCTGGGATGCAGGAGATTAAAAAAAAAAAAAAGGATCAATGGCAGTGTGACAAGGTTGATGGGACAGCAGGTCTGTGTTGCAACCAATCTCCACAAATCCCATCAAGCAGTGAGTAACAAGACCTTCTAAAAGTGTCTGGGACCCACAAGACCAGCTGAGGTGACAGCTACTGTACTGCTTCATTATGATGGCACTTCCACAACCTAGCCTTCAGAAGTGGGCATCCCTAACATCATTTGATGCCATGACACATCCAAAAACTACATAGGAGAGAGAGGGGGCGTCCAACCCTCCTATCTTAGCACCACACTATTTTGAGAACGCCTGCATTCATCCCTTGTTTGGGCACTGTCTCCTCGTATTAAAAGCTCTCTTCGACTTGCTACTTTATTTCATTTCTGAGTTCTTTATCCAGCAATGAAAGAACCCTGGCAACACTGGGTTGATCTCTCTCTGTCTGTCTCTTTCTCTCTCTGGCTTTCATATTATCTTGCTTGTTCTCACTCTTGTTCTCCCTCATGAGACCCCTTGGTTCTCACCATCACAGTACTCAATAGCCAATCTTGTTATTAAAGGAAATCTTACATATATTTTTGGTAAACACTTAAGTATATGTCATGAAAGATAAGAGCATAAAGAACAACCTCATTCTGATACTAAAAACCAATAATTTCTTAATATTAAACATCCATTTAATGGTCATACAAACTTGATTATCTTGCCCATTTTTTATACATCATTTGTCCAATTAAGAATCCAAAACTGTCATACTGAAATATTATTTAATTCTACCTTATAAATTATTTCCTTATTTTTGTTCTCCTTCCCCACTTGAATTTATTTATTGGTATTTCTAATACAGTTTTCCTAACCATAAAAGCAACCTGATGCTTTTATTGAAAAAAATATATAAAGTACTGAAATAAAATTTTATTGATATTCTAATACAATTCTACTAACCATAAAAGCAATCTGATGCTTTTACTGAATAAAACTTGCAAAGTACTGAAAGCACAGTATGATTTATTTTGTCAAAATCGCCCCACTTCCCAATAGCCAAGATAATCAACATGCTGATATTTGTGATGGTTTGAATGAGAAATGTCCCCCATAGGCTCACACATTTGCACATTTGGCCCCTCAGTCGGTGGTGCTGTTTGGGAAGGTCAAGGAATCTTTAGGAGGTAGAGCCTTGCTGGAGGAAGAACGTCATTGGGGTGGGCTTTGAGAGTTCATAGCCTTGCCCCATGTCCATTTCTCTCTCTCTGCTTGTGTTTGTGGTTGAAGATGTGAGCTTTCAGCTTTGGCTTCTACCACATGCTAGCTGCTATGCCTGCTGCTTATCATGTCCCCAGTCCCTGTCATTATGAACTTTCCCTCTGGAACAGCAAACCAAAATAATGCTTCTTTTCATAAGTTGCTTTTGGTCTTGAAATTTTATCGCAGCAGCAGAAAAGTAACTAATACTTACTTCCTTACTGACATTATTTGAGATAAATATTAGATAGACTGAACATCTAAGGCCACTCCTTTGGAGGTTCCTGTCACTGACATCCCACATAGCCCATTTTCCCCACACTAGCTTTTTCAGATGAAGTTTGTTGCATTATCTCTTTACCACAACTTCTCAGCTCAAATGATAATTCCAGTTTTAAGAGTTTTTAAATATATTGTCAAATCACATCCCAGAGAGCACATTCCTTCCAGAAAGACTCTAATTATACTCTCACCAGAATTTGAGAACATGCATAAACAATCTGTCCAGTGATTAATGTCTCTGAGATAGAAAACTGATGGGATTGGAAAGCTCAAGGAAACTACTCTGACTAGAGGGTCTCCCCTTAGGATCTTATGCTGAGGCTTGACCCTTAGTTCGGGGACACGAGAGGTGAGGAAACCTTTAAGAGGCGGAACTCAGTGCAAGGAGTTATGTCTTGGACTGACCTTAAATGGATTAATGCAGTCCTCATGGAACCCCTGATAATTTCTGTGAGAATGCTTTGATAAAAGGAGACCCCTCTCCTCTCTGAGCTTCCTCTCCCTGCTGCCATCTGCCAGTTATGACATAGCCAAGGGGGCCTCACCAGTGGGGCCACCCAAACTTGGATTTTAAGTCTCCAAAGATGTGACCCACATAAACTTGTTTCTTCATAAAATACTCAACTTTAGATATTTTGCTATAGCAACAGAAGGGGAAACACATTTTTTAATATATAGCTGTGAAAGAGGGAGAAAGGAAGAAGGCAGTAAGAGAGAGAAGGGGCAGAGACTGCTTTCAGGGACACAGGAAGGTATGTCTGGGGGAACAGTAAATTGTTCTTAGGAGTAGAATCTGGTACTAGCCTCTGAATCTAACACCTACGTGAATATTGGTCTGTTGAAATAGGAGGCCTTAGCAGTCAAACAGCAGCCTTTATAAGCACAAGAGATTGAGGACTGTTGACCTCTTATGAGGTCATGGTCTATTGGAACAGAACTATTTTGACAGCTGAGAATGAGAGTTCTTCCAGTGGGCATAAGTCCATTCATTTAAGAGCATTGTTGATGGCACAGTTGTCCTTGAACACAGCTATCATTTGTGAGTGTGCTCCTTTTTTCTGCAAGAATTTCTACTAAGAATGAGTGTAACAATTTCCTAATAAAATGATCTGTGTTTTTCTCTTTCTTCACAACATGTATTTACACATTACTAGTTTTCTCCAGAGCAGCAACTTTTCATCTAGTCATGATGCTGTGTCTATTTTGTGTACATGTCAGCTTGCAATCTCATATGTAGCTGAGGCCTAATGAAACATGGCCTTTAATTACAGAAATGTTAGCACAGCATAGAGTCCAAAGGGACACAGATAAGCTGGACATGCTTCTCTGCCTTCCAGAACTGTGGACATGTCTGTAAACAAACAGAGTGCACAAGCAACCAGATCAATCTTAAAAAGACACAAAGATGGATGGATGGGGAAGCATGCAAGTCCAACATCCCAGACGCTAAATGAGCAAAAACAGGAAGAGGCAATTCATTGACAAGGAGAAGCAAATGGCAGACATCAAAAAAAGAGAAAAGCTGAACCTCACTAATGCTGAGGGAAAAGTGATGAAATTTGCCAAGGCTGTTGGCAAGGTGACAGGAAATAAATATATTTCTCCACTGTGGGTTGGAAGTGTAAATTGGTCACAGCTTTTCGAAGGTAATCTGGCAACATTAATTAAAATTAAAAATACACATGCCTCATCTCAGCAATCCTACTTGCACCTATCTTGAGAAATTCTTACACTTGCACATAAAAGCCTGACCAGAGATGGTCATGGTAAATGCTAGTTAAGAAAAGTCTTCAAAGCCATGGTTTATGCCATGACGCTCTAAACAACATCCCATGTGCTAAAATAGGTCTATATTATGCAGTGTAAATAAGCAAGTTGTAGAGCAGTGCATAGAAAATGGCCCTATGTACAAATAACTGAACAAAGAAATCGTGTCCTTCAGAGATACCTCAGGAGGAAGACTCATAGGTATTTATACAATGCCACAAACAAGAGTTGTTATCAAATGGGGACAGGAAATGAGAGGGTTACTATGAAAGAAGAACGCTTTGTTTTTGTCTGTACTATCTTTATAAATTTGCATCACTGAAAAGTTTCGAAAGTAAATATAACATTTTGAATTGAAATATCAACAGTCAGATACAAGTTTTACAATTATCAGTGGCCTTCTATCAGCAAACAGTCAATTCTTCCTGAAAGCTCAAATCATTTATGGTTTTATATCTTATGATTGATGATTTCTTAAGTCTTTGCTAGACTAAGAAATCAAACTGTCTTCTACCTGTTTTTGAAACAGCTCAATTCGAGGTTCATCCTGACCTGGACTCTGGTTGGTGCTTCTTTTTAAAAAAGATTTATTTAATTTTTAGTTATCTGTATATGTGTGTATCTGTGTGTGATGTACACATGAGCACAGGTGCCCGCAGAGGCTGGAAGAGAGCATCAGATCCTTGGAGCTGGAGTTATAGGCAGTTGTGAGCTGTCTGAAATGAGAACTGGGAACTGAACTCAGGTCCTCTGTGAGAGCAGTACATGTTCTTAAATTCTGAGCCAGCTCTCCAACTCCCAAGTTACTGTCTTCTTAAATGGCATCCAAGGCTAGTATTCATATCAGCTATTATGCTGATGTCTTTAGCTCTCCCTGTGACTTAGTACTCTTTAAGAAGGTCAAGTACACTTTCAGAATGAATCTTCTAAGGCATGTTTTCAGAGGAACTCAAGATATACATCTGCCAGATTCTCAGGCTTGTGGTGATGGGCATTTTTAAAGAAGGCAGTAAAACTTGACTTGCTTTCTTTTGAAAGGAGTGATTTTATTTTCTTGACCTTTGGTCTCAGTATGTGGAAAGATTGGGACAATTTGTGATATAGGAAAACCCTTTATTCTCTGCCTTCCTTCAACATTTCATGAGAAAGAGAACTGAATCAAAGAAAATAGAGGATGAAAAAAAAAAGAATTAATAAAAGCCACCACAGCCTATCTCCCATGCTTTCCTGACACAACTGATTCAGAAATGAGAGCGCCTGTGAGTGACAAATGCTAGGAGAGCCATGCACTCACATCTTGCTCTGTTAGAATGTCCATCTTCACTTTTTTATTATTGAACTTCTATAATATAATTTGATGGTATTTAGATGTTATCCTCATCTGCACCTTCCCCTATTGTGTTCCGAAAGAGAGAGAGAGAGAGAGAGAGAGAGACAGAGACAGAGACAGAGACTTATAGTCTACTTTCTGTCCCCAAACGTCCTTCAGTGTGGGTCCATGCACACTGGAGCCTGGTTAACCTACCAAGAGTTCCACACTTGAAACAGACTCTCTCCCCCTCCCAGGAGCCATCGATCGCCAAAATTTCCTCAGGTGTGGCTGAGGATGCTTATCCATTTCCTCATGTCTATGATGGGATTATTTTTTCCTGGTTTGAGCTTGCATGGGACCTGCGCATGCTGTCACCACTGCCTTGAGTTCATATGAGTAACTGACCACAATGAAATGTCATTCAGCTTTTTATAAAAGCAAAATTATGAAATTTACAGGTCAATGGTTGGAAACGTAAACAGTCTTCCTGAGTGAGGTAACCCAGACTCGGGAAGACAAACGTCACATGTTCTTTCTTATAGCTGGATACTAACTTTGACATCTTAGATATGCACTTTGCTGTTTGAAAAGTCAGAGAGGTCAAGAGACTAGTAAACAGTCATGGATGGGTTTGGGGAGATTTCCTGGGAGGGATAGTAGAACAAAGTGATGGGAAGGGAGAAAAGGAGGCATTAGATCAGGAAGGATTAGATGGAGTAGGGAATGGGGAGAAAGGGAGAGGCGGGATAAGTTACATTAAAGGTTATATGGAAGCCTATCATTATAGAAGCCTCTTAATGTGTATAGATGTACATCATAAAGACATTAAAAGGACTTATCCTATAACAGGTGGGCTTTACCCTTTCTGGACATCATAAGCTAATAAAAAAAAAACCCTCAATGCCAGGAATGAACTCCTTCTCTAGAAGTTGTTGACCATGGGTCCCATAGATGCTCAAACAATACTGGCCATTGCCCTGCTCTTGGTTACCCACCAGAACTCCTTGGTAAGACCATATTACCACTGAAGATGTTATATACATGAGCTGTAGAACAAACAAGGAGAAATGAAACTGGTGCTGATGTTAGGACCTCATCACTACTGGCTGGTGTTCATAGTGCTGGAAGGTGCTGTGCATGCTACTGGAAGGAAAAAGTAATCATCACCCTTGCCCAGTTGTGAATTCTGTGAACTACAGCAACTTGCCTGGCAAGCTATGCCCACTAATGCAATAGTCGCACAAATATTGTGGGAGTAACCAATCACTCCTTAATTGGATTTAAGGTCTGATTTATTTCTTAGGATGGAGCCCATAACTGACACTGATTTCAAATTTCAGAACCTGAGGCTAGACAGGTCACAGAACATAAGGGAGAACATAATTTTAGTTTTCTACTAAATAGTTATCATGTTAAACAGACTCCTAATGGCTTACTGTTATACATGTAGATTAGAGCAACTCTCAACACTCACCAAAGAAGTTTTGTTATGTAGCAGATGGTGATTAACACACAAACCCAGAACTGGCTATTTGCAGATGCCCTCACAGGAGACTGTGGGACCATAGACTCTTCTCCTTTGCTCTTTGGCCATGAGGTGGGTGATTCTGCTCTGCCACACACTCCCCATCATGCTATCCAGTACCCCGTCAGAGGAATGAAAGGGAACAACCCACCTACCATACATTCAAATCTCTAAATTCATGAACAAAAATAAAACTTTGCTTCTTATAACTTATTATCTCAGATACTTGTTACAATGGCAGAACACTAGCATGCCCTCATAACCCAAAACACTCAAAGGTTCTTGAATAAGTTTGTAAGCAATTTCAAAAATAATCTCAGGGTCCTTCATTGTTTATACATTGATGGAGTAAATAAATCCCTATAAGCCAATATGCAGCAAAATAGTTATATGGATATACAAAGCCTTTTGCGCAAATCTAATAAAAACTTCCTGAACTTTCATATCATCTCTGAGTACTGTGAAGAAGGTATATATATATAGTATGGATATGATTAAACAGATTTTAGAACACTTTGACATAGTCCCATTTTGTCTAAACTACCTCTGCAGAATTACACAACCTCTATGAATGCAGCTTGCCCTTCTATGAAGTGGGATTGTTGGTAGTAACTGCTTCTTATAGCTGTCAGGAGGCTTCTCAAGAATCTAGAACAAGAAACACAGTTATTGTCTAGAGGTTAGCAGTTCTAAGTTTTGGAGATTGGAAAGACTATTCTGCTGTGGGTGCCTCCTGAGCTTTACAAAGCTGTGGCATCCCAGGGGTGCCTCCACTTTGGGCCTCGTTCCTCTCTAACCCTCAGCCCTGGGCAATCAGGTTCCTGGTTTCTCTAGATCCCATGCCTTTATCCTAGAAGGGTTTTCAGACTTCCAGACTCACATATTCAAATACCTACTAGATATATCCACTTTGACCTCTGTCACTTCAAACTCACAGCACTGCAAGCACCAAAAAACAGGACAAGGGCAGAAAACAGTGACAGCTGCCAGAGGATGTGCCCTTGAAAGGGTGTTTCAGATGGGAGAAGCAAGAGCAGCTTGATAGTCGGTAAAGAGCCAGGAGAGGGAGTGCTGGACACAAGGGAAAGAAAGGGAGGAACCTAGGTCAGAGTGAGGGTGGGCCGAGGGATGGGCGGGGGGGTGGCTGTATCAAGGACACAGGGAGATGCAGAAAAGTGGGTGTGTTCTTCTCAGTGGTTGCTAGTTTTTTTCAGAAAGAATAGGCTGTTTGCTAAAAATAGAGGGAAACAAGAGCTGTGGGTACTTTTCAAGTTAGAAGGACTTCAAACTGTTAGTAAGGAGAGAAAATAAACCACCAGAGCAGGTGTGTGACGTCCTGCTGAGGTCAGAGAATATAGGACTAGCTCCCATTCATCTGTGGGTCTTTCTGTCAGTCTCTCTAGTGATCTTTGGCTGAACCCTGGGAATTGTTAAGGATAGAGGTGCACTATCTAACAAGTGCATGGTTTGACTATAGCAGAGATGACCAATGGGGAGCCCAAACATGTAGAGGCTTTGATGGAGAAAAATTGAAGTTTCCGAGGGAAAGGGGAGTGCTAGGGTGGTGGGGCAGGAAGTTATGTCAGGAAATGGCATGCTTGGGTTCTAGTTTTCTAAGATGAATCATTACAGATAATGACAAGGCATATAGTATAACCTTGGCTGTGGGTACCTGAAGGGAGGCCTTTTGACAGGGTTATGTAAGGAACCAGGCAAGTTACTTGAATGCTTCAAGAAGGACCAGGGCTTTACCACTATGCCTTGAAAGACGGTGCTTTATAAAAGGTACAGGCAAAAGAGTCATGGAAGGCTGAGGTTTTATATAAACTGTGAAATGATGATCTGAACAGGTAGCGTGTGGTTCAAGATCACACGGACTCCTGGTGTGGAGGGCTGTCCTTATTGGTGAGGACACCTGGGAGTAGATGAGGGGTGGATGGACTAGGGTGTGCATGGGTTAGGAAAGACTCATGCTAGAATGTAGGTGAATGTGTCCACTGGACTGGGGTAAAAGAATCCAGATGGACAAGTTAGGAGGGAGGGGAGCAGAGGAAGGAAGAGGAGGACAGGTACAGTTTTTCCTGAGGATGATAAGAGAATGGGTGATTCTCCAACCTCTTGTGGATTATATGAGTAGGTGAGCTCTGATGTGCAGACTTTGAGTGACAGATATATCAGAGAACATGGGCTGATTGATAAAAGTCAATTGGAAAAAATATGTCATTTCCCGAGGACATATTTAGAAGAAACTGAATAGCTTCAGTTGTCAACTTGATTCACCTGAGTGGATGAAACCCTCATTGAAGAACTGCCTCCATTGGATTGGTCTGTGTCTATGCCTGTGGAACATTTTCTTAATTGTTGAGTGATGTGGGAAAGCTCCAGGCACTGTGGTGGGGCCATCCCTGGGCAGGTAGTCCTGGTTATATAAGAAAGCAGGTTGAGCCAGTAAGCAGGCATTTGCATGGTCTATGCTCCAAGTTCCTGACCTGAGTTCCTGCCTTGGTTTTCCTTAATGATGGACTATGAGCTGTGACTAGCCTTGCTTGGTCCAATGAAGAATAGAAAAATAATCTAAACCTACTCTCAATGGGCAGTTGTCCCTTATGTGTGCATCCACAGGAAATGACCATAACATTTGACAAGGTTTCAGCTATCAAAGTAAATCTGCACAGAAAAAGCTAAAATTTGGGTGGTTGGAGTAGTTACAAAGGTCCAGCATGCAAATTCTGGCATACGCTTATTTATAAATTCATAACAAAGGAGAAAGCCTTTGTGAAGTGTCTCTCCATCTAACCTGCCCTCCAGAGCAATGTGTAAGAACTCACAGTAGTTCAAAGGAGAGCATAGAACCTCCTGTGTCTGCTCTTATGGCACTATTTTCCCTTTCCTTGGGAACTTCTTTAGACTGAAATGAGTTTATCATTTAGACTAATGTCTTGGCCTAATTTAAAAACAAATATAGATGTTTAATAAATATGGAGGTGTTAACAAAGCATTGCTGTTTTGTTTCTGATTTTTCTCTGATTACAAAAGCTATTACATGTTTATTGAAAAAGAATTTTATTTTTAAAATATATTTATTGACTTTTTATGGCTTTCATACATCTTAATCCTCTTTAGCCTCCCTTCGTATCTGCACCCCCCCCTTAGCCCTCCAACAGGACTTCATGCATTTTGTCATATATGTCAAGGCCAGTCTAGTCAAGTTTGTGTACCCAGATGTCCCTCGGTGTGAGTTCGTCCACTGGAGCCTGTTAAGCCTCTCTAGTGTCACTCCCTTAAAGAAGACCAACTCTCCTTCACCCAGCACTGATCAGCTACCAACAGTTTCCCGACAAAGCTGTGGTTTCCCGCCCATTTCTCCAGTTCTAGGCTGGTTTTGTCTGATTGAGTTTGCATGGGTCTTGTGTATGCTGTTACCATTGCTCTAAGTTCATATGAACAAGGTCCCAGGAACATGTAAAACTCTGTTTCCTCCTGAAAAGGGATTTTTAAAATCACCAGAGATGTCTATAATCACAACATTTAGTAATCATTGCTGATACCATGGAATAAAATTTTCTGGTTTTCCCTTGATGTGCTAGTGGATTCTGGTTGTCCTTTCTGTTTTTCTTATCAAGTTATCACCAGTGTTAAAATTATTGCCATTCCATTTACTGCTTCTCAAGCCAACTTTAAATAAAGCAATGGATGCCTAGTCTCAGGATTCTCTGGACATTTTAGATGGCAAATGAGGACTCTATCAGACCTCTAATTGCCTGCCTTATTTCTCTGTAATGCAACACGAAGACAGGGCACAGTAACTGGCCCTTACAATGTTTTCAAATGAACAGATGAATTTTTCCTTTGATTCTTGTGTTTTTGGGTCTCATATAAGGCAAAGTAGCTTACTCTGGCACATGGTGAATATTTCTGACCACAAAGCAACCCCATTAGAACAAGCGTAGACCACTGGAATTGGTCTTCAGAACTTGTGTTGGCTGGTGTTCCAAATGACACAGTAATTCCCCGTCAAGCTTTGGAGGCAAGGTGAGATAAGTGGTAAACACTACAAGCTCTTTATGCCTCTTGTGTATTTAAAACCAAGCATCTAAATACGTTGTACCATCCAGGTGGTCTAACAGTAAAGATTCCTCATCTCCATTACAAGGAAATTGAGGCCTGAATGGGGATGTGACTGGATGGGGCCTCATGGGGTGGGGACAGTTCCAGAGATGGACCCGACTCGGCCCCTCCTCCTCAGTCACAGGGCTCCCACGCTTCCCCTCTACCCCTTCTTCTCTGGGCTTCTTTCACTTGTAAACTGCAGGGCAACTTTTAAATTTGGATCTGTCCTAATTTGCTTTTATTGCTGTGATAAACACCATGACCCAAAGCAATTTGCTGAAGAAAGGGTTGATTTCAGCTTACAAGTCTGCTCATAATCCATCACTGAGGGAAGCCAGGACAGGAACTCAAAGCAGGAACCTGGAGGAAGAAACTGAAACAGAGAGCACGGAGGAACACTGCCTACTGCTTGCTTCCTCTGGCTGGCTCAGCCACTCAGCCCAGGCCCATCTGCCTGGGGATGGCATGACCAACCATATGCTGGACCCTCATCCATCAACGAGCAATCACGAAAATGCCCTACAGACGTGACTGTGGGCCTGTCTGAAGGAGGAAATTCCTCAGCTGAGATTCCCTCTTCCCAGGGACAGCTAAATTTGTGTCAAATCGACAAGAACTAACCAGAACAGGACCACATTGAATATTTGTAGTGAATATCTGTCTACTAAGGGACAGTGCATGAGAAAATTTAAGTAGGCCATTTGCCCATTAAGATCCAGGCCTCACTGCTAGCTGGCTTCTGTGTTGGTTATTTAAACATGGTCCATGTGAAGTGAATTTTGTATAAGGGACAGAACAGTTCTTGAGTCCAAAACCAAAGATCTTCCATTTAACTGAATGCTAGTAAATGTTCATTCGCTCTTCTGTACTTACTGCTGCCATATAATTTATATAAAATGTCACATTGGTGCACATTAATGGAACAGCTATGAAGTATTTGTTCAGTTGTTGCAAAAATGAAGTTTATATTTTTATTTTAAAAAAAATTTGGGGCTGGAGAGATGGGCTCTGAGGTTAATATCATCAGCTGCTGTTTCAGAGAACACAGGTTGAGTTCCCAGTACCCACATGGTGGCTCATAACTGCCTGGAACTCCAGTTTCAGGGGCTCCATCCCCTTTTCTGACCTCTAAGGGCATTGTGTGATATGGGTATACATGAAGGCAAAATACTCATACATATAAAATAAAAATAAAAAATAAAAATTTAAATAATAATAATAATAATTTATGTTTTCCATTAGAAGTATAAAAAGTAAAGCATGCCCAGTGGAAATGTTTGCATCTGTGAGGCATCCACTTGTCAAATATGTTTAACCGTTCTAACTGTAAACACCAAGATGGAACAGGAAATCTTTCCAGTAATTTAGATAATGCAAAATGTAGAGACACACAGTTTGGTGGGTACGATGAGAGGCTCAGGTTCTTAAGGGATTCATGAGTGGCTAGACTTATATGTCACATACAACCTGGAGAACCGGGACAGTTTATATGACCTCTTCATCGCCTCTCTGTCTTAACTCTGTAAAACAGTGATTAAAAACGCCTGTATCAAAGAATGAGCCTTCGATGATTTATAAAAGCTAGTGCTTTATCTGTTTCTGGGTATGTTATAGATGTTTCTTTCTTTGTCCTCCTTTTCTTTTAAAGGAGAGAGCAACTGAGGCTTTGGTTTTTTGTTTGTTTGTTTGTTTTGTTTTATTGTCTATGGGCGCCTCCATCTATAGAAGAACCTGCCCTTCACAGTGTTCCAGATCTTCTGAACGTGTTTTCCATTTTTCAGTAGTTCACCATGATTTCCCAAGATAGACTTGAAAAAAAATCATGGTCTGGTAATCAGATGGAGGGAGGGTGAGAAGCAATACAGCTAAACGGGAAAGAGGAGACATTAAGGTGGAGGATGATGGAAAAGAAGAGTCACCCCTGGGCAGACTCCCAAGCAGGACAAAAAGGAGGAAGGGGAAAGGGAATCCAGTGACCCTTATAAGACCCTGATTCAGAGGCTATTTAATGGATTCCAAACTCTGGGATCCATCCCTTCCTGAAGGGAGCTGTTATCTCGCTTCAATAAAATTGTTTCTTTCACTTTGTTCATGTTTCAGTCATGTTTCATGTTTCACTTTGTTCATGTTTGCCAGACTGTCAACTCTTTGCCTGTTCCATGGAATGAGCTTGACTCTTCCCCAGAACCCTCCTTATACCGTGTACCTATGAGATGGCTTGATGCAGACCTGAGTTATCCTACCCAAAGCTATGGGTAACACTCAAAGCCAGTCACAAGCATGCACAAGACAGAAAATGCACATTTCCTTTCACATGAACCAACTTAACATTATCACTTCTGTGGAGTCCACAGTGCTAAAGAAATATGGAATGGCATCTCTAATTTGTCTCTCCAGATCTTCTAATAAATTTATAATAGTTTCCAGAAATTTGCTAGAGATAATCACATTGGCGTCACATACCCCACCTATTCAACAGGGAAGCCCCTTCCAACCTCCCTCTGGCCCTCTCTACAAGATGTCATTGAGTCCTGTCCATGTCCCCTGGGTCTCGGCAAAGTTCCTTTCTGCTCCACTTGATTTAGCCAGAATGTTCTAGAGAAAAGACAGCTGGCAACCCATCATAAACTGCCAAGAACAGCTCCAAGGCATATCTTCTGTTTGTTATCAAGTAAGGTAGAATATTTGTACCTGTCACTGTCTTGGATTTCACTATCAGAGGTGCCTTTATCTTACTCTGGTCATGGTGCCTGTAAGACCACGGGAGTAGATTTGTAGAAGGGGACAGAGACCCATTCTTCAAATACCTAGGTGTTGCACACAAATATCTTCCTGCTCATGCAATCTGGGATTTATGTTTTAGAAAATGTGTTTCCTTCATTTTAATTTCCTACAAGATAAAAATGTTATCACAATTGTGACCTTTTGAAAGAAAGACTTCTTTCAGCAATTAAAAACGACCAGAGAGACTTGTGTTTGCTCTGACCAACGAGCTGACATCTGATGCACTTAACCTAAAGGCTAAAAAACAGAGGCGTGATGGTATACATCTTTAATCACTGTGCTCTGGAGTCAGAGACAGCTGTGTCTCTGAGATCAAAGCCAACCTGGTCTACATAGTAAGTGGAGACTCTGTCTCAAAAAAAAAATAAATAAAATCCATAAAACACCACCCTACACAGTATTAAAACCAAAACAAAACCGTTTGGAAGTATCAGAGAGCAATACAAGTAGTTATGACTTAGACTAGAGAAAAGGAATGCATATATGTAAGCAGAATTCCTTCCAGAACCTTTTAATCTCAGAAAGCTGGTGTAGGGTCCATCAAGACTAGAGAGTAACCCAGTCTCATTATACTATGTAGGTGCAGAGTACAGAGGAAGCTAGGGATTTGGGAAACAAGCTCCCAGAGAAAAGAAGCTAACTACAGAGAAGAGAAGGCAAGCAGTCATGCAAGACAGCACCACCAAGTCAAATAACACACACAGACAGATACACACAAAGACACAGACACACACACATAGACACACAAAGACACATGCACAGAGACACATATAGAGACAGACACACACATAGAATCACACATACAGAGATGCACACACAGAGACACACAGATGCACAGACACACATGGAGACATAGACACAAAGACACACACACACACACACATGCAAATGGGGAGCATTATTAGATCTAACCATGGCAACCAGCTCCAAAGAAGAAAGAAAACAGGACAGACATCTAAATTATAAGACTACTAGAAGCAAATGTAAAAACTAATAATCAATGTGAATGAAGCAACTGAACTCACAAAGATCCATGGATAACTGAGCAAATGAAGATGTGTCTCTGGCTTCCAGATGGCATTTTAATGGTGCCCATGCTTCATATGTGATTCTATTTACATGATTCTGGTTCAAATTATAAAAGACTGCTGGTGAAACTGGATAAAACTAGTCCTAAAATTAATGTATAAGAATAAACTGCAGAGGGGGAAAGAAGAATAAATCTGTAAGATCAAGGAAATGTTTGAAAAAAACCCGAAATGTAATTGCTTTGTCTTGGGAGCATTATTCTAGGCACTAGTAATTCTAGGCCTTCTGACTTAGTCGTATCTCTTACAGGCATCAGTAATATGAGAGAAAAAATTCAGGGTTTTTTTCTGTACTCTTACCTAACTACACTCAATACAGAAGTCTTCTATGACCTCAAATGCTGAATTTCTCCTCATCAATAAATTAGCCATTAATTCCTTTGCAGACACCAGCCATTTATCCTCTCATTCAATTGCAGGATCAGCTGTGGAATGATCAACTGAACCTCCCTCACCCCAACCTGTGTTTCTTCAGATGCAAAACATACCCCAAATTGTGTGACTTGTGCTCCCAAAGACCCATAAGCTAAAAGGTGGAGTTTTCACAGTCCTCTTCTGGTTCAACTAATTTGCTGGAGTAGCTCAAGAACTCAGGTAAATACTTCACTGGTTGTGACAAAGGATAAAACAGATAACACTCATAGATGTTACACAAAGAAGAGATGGATAATTGAAGGCCTGTGAGCAGGGGCTTGAAATACCAGGGTGTGCCCTTTACAAACTACAACCCGCATAACTCTGTCCTCAAATATTTAAACTCTACTGCTTGACTTGGTGGTGTGGTTGCTGTACCAGTCAGCTTGTCAGCTTCTACCCCTTATTGACTAATGATAAAGGTCAATCTGCATTATGGAGACTGGTTGCTTCCTTTTCCTACCTGTGCCTCTTTCCACCACTATTCCTAACACACGTTTTAATTTTCTATCTTTAGTACATGGTCTATGTTTTTTTTGAGATTATCTCCATCATCTCCCTGTGGTAATTTGAAAGTTATTAAGACTGATCTTACTTTAATTAAATGTGAAAATATCAAGGCAGCTTCATTTAGCTTTATAAGTAAAACAAAATCCACTTAATTTTCCCTACGGAGGATGAGTGAATTCACCTAACTTTCCTTCTGTGAGTGTCAGCCGCTGAGGGTGGCAAGCATGAGAATATTAGGTTTTAGGGGGAGGAACAGAGAATTTGAGAGAGAGAGGATGAGATGTGTCACCCTTCAGGCAAAAGCTTTGTTAAGAGAGTTGTTACCATGGTAGGGGTCTTCAGAGAGTTCTCAGTCCCACCAGACGATACAAGGTACTTATTCATAAACGTTTCCAAGGAGTGGGGAAGTCTCACAAG
This sequence comes from Eospalax fontanierii, assembly GCA_035773235.1. NCBI lineage: Eukaryota > Metazoa > Chordata > Mammalia > Rodentia > Spalacidae > Eospalax > Eospalax fontanierii. The sequence continues at coordinate 43,501,218 of CM069539.1, read as the reverse complement.
ATGGCAGGCATGGTTAATATGCCAGCTATGCTATTTAAAGTTTTATTTTGTTTTGTGTTTTGAGCCAAGGTCTCCCTGTAGTCCTAGATGACCTGAAACTCACTTTGTAGACTAAGTTAGCCTTGATCTCACAGAGATCCTCCTGCCCCTGCCTCCTGAATGCTGGGATTAAAGGCGTGAGCAGCATGTCTGGCATGATCTATGCTTTTTTTTCTGCACTGTGGTTGCTTCTGGTTTCTGGGCAACTACAAGAGGATTCAGTTCTTTCTGAAATCAGTGGGTAGCCTGTCAGCTCTTTGTGGCAGCTTTGAGGAGAGACTAGAGGGGAATGTGGCTGAGTCTGTGAGGCAAGAAAAGGGTCAGGTCAGTGTTCCCACATTTCCAGACCTTCTGTTTATGTATAAAGGAAGTGATGGGTGATTTTATAGAAAAGAGGTAGGCAGCACCAGAAGATTAAGGAGCATGAAATTCAAATCTTTGGCTGCCTTCTGTTTAACTGTGGTATGACCCCATTTTGTCAGAAGCTTGTATCTAGATTCATGCATCAGGGGAGTATGTTATTTACCTGGAAAACCACTCATAATGTGTATGAGTGCATTGCCTGCATGTAAGTGCACCCATGTCATGCAGTGTCCTAAATGGTCAGAAGAAAGCATTGCCTCCCCTGGAACTGGAGTTAGAGACAGTTGTTAGCCATCATGTGTGTGCTGGGAACCCAACCCAGGTCCTCTGCAAGAGCAGCCAGTGCTTTTAACTGCTGAGCCATCTCTCCAGTCTCATATTTCTCTTCTTTAACCTTCTTTACTAAAGAGGATTACATTTTATTTTTAGTTTTTTAACTTTATTTTTATTTTATGTGTATGAGTGTTTTGCCTGCATATATGTAAGTATACCCAATGCATGCAATACCCAGAGAAGCCAAAGAGGACATCAGTGAATTTGTTGAATTCTGATACAGTCCCTTTTCCTCCAGCCTGAAAGAAATCACCTGTTTTCATCCTACAGGCACTCACTGAGCTCACAGAGCTCACTCTGTAACTAATTCTAAATTTTTGGTTACCATGTTTAACAATCCCTTCTGAAGTGTATGTCTCCTTTTATATAGATAACTCATATAATTTTTCCTTAATTTTTATTAGAACACCCCATACTTTCAAAATAAGAAGCTAATGAATGTTTTTAAAAAGAGGCAGGTCATAGATTTAGAAGAACTACTGGGAATGTCTCAGGCTAAGAGAGCAAAAAGCTTTAGTTAATTTGACAATTCATTGGTTCCATTTGTTTCTCTAACCAGTCTAGAGGACTGAAAAGCATAGATACTATTTTGTTAATAGACTTAAAATATTTGTCCATTAAAATGATTATTATGTAATTTAGGACAAATGCCCTAGATATGAATAATTCTTTTAAAATAGAATTTTTCCTACTGTTAAAGCAGTGACTATCCAGCAATTGAAGGTTTTACCCAGAGGGGGAACATTTGAGTATTTGTAGAAATTTAGTCAGCAAGTTTTAAATGACTCATTTACTAAAAGGCTAAAAGATAAAGATCTTTGCTTTGTAAGTCAGTTTTCTATAATGCTCTTAAAATCAGAGGAATATTTATGAAACCTTATTATAAACAGAATCAGGCTTCAGTTTATTTCAGGATATTGAATTTCTACCTTAGTAATTTTAATAATTTTCAATTACAGTTAACTTAGACATATTCATGTTATCTTTCTTTACATTTTACATCTAGTGATCCTTTTTACTACATACTTTAAGTTTCTAGTTTTGCCTCTCTATTTTCATTCTGGAAGAATCATTTATTTTAGAACAAACTCTCCACGCAAAATTTTTCTCATCTAAAAGTATTTCTCATTCTTTTCTTCTTTCTTTCTTTCTTTTCTTTCTTTCTTTCTTTCTTTCTTTCTTTCTTTCTTTCTTTCTTTCTTTCGTTTTTTAATGTGTATGAGTGCATTGCCTGCATGTATGTAAGTGCACCCATGTCATACAGTGTCCTAAATGGTCAGAAGAAAGCATTGCCTCCCCTGGAACTAGAGTTAGAGACAGTTGTTAGCTACCATGTGTGTGCTGGGAACCCAACCCAGGTCCTCTGCAAGAGCAGCCAGTGTTTTAACTGCTGAGCCATCTCTCCAGTCCCATATTTCTCTTCTTTAACCTTCTTTACTAAAGAGGATTACATTTTATTTTTAGTTTTTTAACTTTATTTTTATTTTATGTGTATGAGTGTTTTGCCTGCATACATGTAAGTATACCCAATGCATGCAATACCCAGAGAAGCCAAAGAGGACATCAGATCACCTGCAATTGAGGGCATTGCATGACATGGATATGCAAGTTGTAAATGTCAGTGTCTGCTCTCAGCGGAGAATAGAGTGGTGTTAGGGTTGGGGAATAGAGCCATGCTGGTTTAGAGCCAGCATGGAGGTTAGACACATGGCCATGGTGGGCGAGCAGCCTCATGGCAAGGAGGGGAAGAAAGTTTTGCAGAAAAAGTAAAGGAACCCAAAATGTTGGGGTAGTGTAGAGCATTAGGGAAAGCATTCTTAGAAAAAAAGGTAGAAAGATGAAAAGGAAAGGTTATGCTTTTTAGAAGAATTCAGAAAAGCAGGCCAACTTATGGAAAGGTACATGTCTATGACCCGGTCTACAAGGACAGCACCAGCAGGCAAGGATTCGGGGCAGGAAAAGTTCACCATCTCATTAACCCACTAGGTACGCTGCCTTTCATTTTTGCATGACTTAAGGTGAACTCACCTTGCCTTCGTAGGGTTGGTCCTGTAACCAGGTGATTGATCTGGAAAAGCTGGAAAGTTAAGGTTCAACCTGTGTCAGAGATTCTTGTTCTTTTGACCAGATTTCTCTTAAGGGGATTCTTGCTACTGTAACAGAAGGTAAAAAGGAAGGAAAGAAAGAGAGAAGAAAAGGAAGGAAGGAAGGAAGGAAGGAAGGAAGGAAGGAAGGAAGGAAGGAAGGAAGGAAGATGAAAGTAAAGAGCTTGGAAATTAATGAATATAAATGATGCTTATATTAGTATGTGGCTGTGATAAAGTACCATGACTGAAGGCAATGTAGAAGGGTTTATTTTGGCTTCTGGTTCCAGAAAGATGAGTCCATCATTACAGGGAGGCATGACAGCAAGAAGCAGACATGGCAAAGGAGCCAAAATCTGAGAGAGCACATCTTCGACAGCAAACACAAAGCAGAGAACTGAAAGTTGAGTGATTCTGTGAACTCTCAAAGCCCACTCCTGATGACATATTTCCTCTACCAGGGCTATACCTCCTAAAGATGCCACAACCCCCCAAACATCACCAATAACTGGGGACTAAGTGTTCAAATACTTGAACCTATAGGGTACATTTGTCATTCAAACCATCAGAATGCCATAAAATCTTTGGTTTATTTCGGTCTACTTTTATGTATTTGTGTATTATAAGCTGTGCCTACATGTCCACTGATGCTTGTTCATTGAATATTATCAAATTGGCTTATTTATAAGTGGGTGCTTATGTAAACTAAATCTGTTGTTAGCCCAAATTCCTGTGACTTGCAAGACTTTCACAAATAAATTAACTATGTTGACAAGATAAAAGTAAAGTTTTCTTTAAAATTGTAATATACATTTTTGGTTTGGTTGATAACCAATCAGGATTTTATTTCTTCCCGGAAGTTTATGTTACAGTGTTCACTGCATTTATCAAATATATCAACTTTTTGGGTTTTGACTTTTTAAGGACTGAAGTCCTGATTAGGTTTACCAGATATCTCAGTTTCCATGGAAAATGTAGGGATAACTGTTAAAAATAAATAACTTGGGAATTTAAATGAAAAGTATGCCTAAGTACATTTTTCATGTAATTTAAAGTCTGAATACTGTAATAGTTATAAAACATCTGAATTACTTCTAGTTAAATTAAAATTCTAAATTATCAATCATTAAATGTAATTGCAAGTTAGCTTCTTAAATTCTATTTAAAAAGACAACACAGAGTGGGGTGTGGTAGTGCATGTATTTAATAACAGCATTTGGGAAGCAGAGACGGGTGGATTTTTACGAGAACAAAGCCAGCCTGGTGTACAGAGAGAGAGCCCCAAGCCCAGGCCAGCTGGGGCTTCAGGGAGACCTGGTCTCAAAAAACAAAAACAAAAAGAAAAAAACACACCAAAACCAAAACAACAACAAAAGACAACACAGCAAGAAAGCTCAGCTGGTAAAGGTGCTTGCCACCAAGCCTAACCTGAGTCTAATCCCAAACCCACATGATGGAAGGAGAGCACTGACTCTTGCAAGTTGCCCTTTGATCTCCGCCATGGCATGCATGTGCCCATACAGACGCATAAATAAATAAATGTAATTTTAGAAGACAATATCTATTTAGATCTGTTAACAAATGCATCCTATTGAGGCTTAAATTGTTACAAGTTAACTAACAACTGAAAATTGCTACTTAGCAGTTCAAAATTCCTTAATTATTTGTATTTATATACTCAAATACTACAAGAAGAAAAGTGACATGCTTTGGATTAGAGAAATTAAAAAAAAATACTTTAAATATGTTTTTTAAAAAATAGTGATTTTATTTAATTTGAGGATTTCTCAAAGGACTGTTTCAAAATGTAAGTTTAATAAAAAGTTCTGAGCAAAGTAGAAAGCAGTAGACAGAAATGCTAAATATGAGGTTAGATTTTGGTGAGAGAAATCAAAAAGATAATTTTGTATAAAAGTGTTTGTCTTCTCTGTAAAAACAAGATTTTATCCTAAAGCAAAATGACTGAAAAGGATAGAACAGAACTACAAAGAGAGAAAAGTTTATAAAAGATAGTGACTTTGGCTGGCGAGGTGGCTCAGTGATTAAGAGCACTGATTGCTCTTGCAGAGGACCTGGATTCAATTCCCAGCACCCACATGGAGACTAATAACCATCCATAACTCAAGTTCTGGGAGATCTGACCACTCTCTTCTAACCTGTGTGGGCATTACACAACCCGGGTGCACCTACCTACGTGCAAGCAATACACTCATACACATAAAATAAAAAGTAAATATAAATAGTCCTGAAAACACACTTTTTAATTCAGAGTGCTCTTGACCCTCAGAGAAAACTCCAGAAATGGACTATAGATTCAGATGCTAACCCTCCTCAACTGGTAGAGATTGACGTTGCATGATTTTCCTATGGGTCTGTTCACAGCCTACAGGAAAGCACCTCAGTCAGCTATGGGTCAGCCCTTTGTGGATCCTGAATTGATACCATGGAAATTAGCACAGGCACTGCGTTAGTTACTTTTCAGTTGCTATGATAAAACACTGTGACCAAGGGAAATTATAGAAGGAAGAGTTTATTTGAGCTTACTGTTCCGGAGGGATCAGAATCTATCATGGCGGGGAGGTGTGGAGGCAGGAGGTGGTCAGCACAGAAAGCAGAGCACTCACGTCTTCAAGCAGGCAAAGGAAACAGAGAATGAATGAGCAGAAACTTGTTTCAGCTACTGCAGAATAGCAAATATCTCCGCATGAGGTTTGGCCAGAACACGCCACCATCTCAATTTGTTAATTTCTCTCTCCTGAGCTTTGCCCCAACAACATGGAAAAACCAGCTCACACATGTACATATGTGCTCCCAACTGCAAGAGAGTCTGGGAAATAGTTGTGGGTTTTTTTTTTTTTTAACGCTTTCTAGCTTCTATAGCACAAAAAGGAAATAGAAGCTGTTAGCATTTTTGTTAAGTGAGTCAATCTGCAGTTGTTGCACAGTCTACTAGCCTAAATAACACCTGTGGACAGAACTGTAAAGAGTAACTGTAACACATACATAAAAAAACTGAATCCATATGGTACAGGAGATGTAAAAGATAAAAACTGTTTTAATAACTCTTGTTATTATCTCTTCCTGTATTAGTTACCTATTGCTGTTTTAACAAATGACCCTCAAATAGCGATTCAACACAACAAAATATTAATGCCATCAGAATTTCTGATGACGCTGCTGAGCTGGCTGCCTGTGACTCAAGCTCTACCATGAGGCCGTGGCCAAGCTGTTTTCTGTGACTGAAGTCTCCTCTGAACACCCAGCTACAGGAAGATGTTCTCTTGAGTTCACTCATTTGGTTGTTGGCAGGATTTGGTTCCTCACCGATTTCCTCAGTTACTTGCCACATGGGCCTCTGCAAGGGCGACATATACCATGGCAAACAACTTAGTTTTGTGTGAGCAGATGAAAAAGAAGAGGAGAGAAAATCATTTGAAAGAGAAGCAACTGTCTTCCATGGCTGAATGTTGGGGGCTCTCCATCACTTCTGCTGAGATTGGAGGTCAGGGTTTCAGGATGCACAGCCTCCTGGTCCTCTGTGTCCCTCTCACCCAACACCATCACTGCTTTTTGTTACGATTCCCTGATTCCCTTCATCGGGTAGAAAAAGAAGAATTATATTTAAACCAATTTTCCAAGTCATAGATGCATTCTAACAGTTACTGTTAGGATTTAAATGTCAACCATCCTAAGTGGCATAAATGTCATCTTCTTAGCCAAATCGACCAGATGAGCACTGAAACTCACAGCTTGTGTTCCAGTAAAAAGGTAAACAGTGGAGCAACGGTCACATGGTGAAGGGCCCAAATGTGTGTTTACATTTTCACACACACAAAAAAAAAACAACCACAGAACATATGGGCCTTGTCTCAGAAGGAGTTTATGAAAAATAAAATTGCTCAGAAAATATCTCAACTTTTATTCCCACAAGAGCTGAGAGAGGAAGAGTGTGGCTGCTCTGTGTCGTGCTGTGATGTTGGCCTGATGGCAGTCACTGATCTCCGCTTGCCAGGGTACTCTACCTGTACCTAGCCTCATTAGTATTTGTGGTCAGCTCAGAAAGGCAATACCATTAACTCTCCTTTCCAGATAAAGAAACCATGGCTCCAGGATGAGAGTGATTTGACCATATTCCGAGACCGGGGTCTTTGGTTTCAGAGCTTTCCTTCCTTTTACTTCATTTCCCAGGGCTGATGTCATTTTTTTTTAAATGTGTATGACGGTGTTGTCTGCATATGTGTCAGTTCACCCATGTCATCCAGTGTCCAGAGAAGTCAGAAGAGAGTGTCAGATTCTCATGGAACTGGAGTTTAGGATCATTGTTAACCGTCATGTGGATGTTGGGAATCAAACCTGGGTACTCTGCAAGAGCAACCGAATGCTCTTAATTGCTAGCCATCCAATGAATGTTTTTTATTTTAAAGCCTTTCTCTACCTTTACTGATTACAAACTATTGTCCAGCTTCACTAGGAACAGTTAAGACAAGGGAGCATGATTCTTTCCCTCTACCAGCTTATTCAGGATAGCTTTCAGATGTCACCTGCCAGTGTTCTCCAGTGTGAAGGACTCTCAAAAGAAGGACCACACTTCTCATCTGTTTCCAACCAGTCTAAGCATGTAATGCCTCACAAGGTCATTTTACAGAAGCCAGCAGCAAATATTTAGCAACCATTCTTAAACTGTGTACACTACAGCTGGTCTTGGCATACTGGCTTTTGTTCTGTATGCATTTAAACTAAGAAAACAACTAAAAATAGAAGACTCTGCTATTTGAGAAAGAAAATTCTACACCAAATAATACTTGTAGGCAATGTCCAAACATAGCCAGTAAACCATGTAATTATGTTTTGAGAGGCTGATGGAAATTAGATGCTACCAGCAGCTATTTTATTTAGAAATGTGAGCTATCACTATCTTTAAAATTTAAAGTGTTAAATAACATTTCAGGTTCATTTAATAAATATTTATTTAGCTTAGTATTAGACAGAGGAAATGCAAAAATAAACAGAAACAGCTTTGGGATTCTTAAGGCCTATAGAAATGATATAAAACAATTATGGTGTTAGGGATACATTTATTTGAACACATCATGTTTTCAGGAGGAGCATCACCAGATAATATTTAGCCTTTTCTCCACCTCTTCCTCTCTCCTGTCTTTACTGATCAGCAGTCTGAATGGATTATCTGATGGAAATTTGGGAGAAGAAACTGGACTTGCTTCTTTCCTCCCTCTTAGGTCACTCTATCAGGAAATAAGAAGCAAAAGTTTGAATCTTGAATATCCTTTGAAGGCTGTAAAGGCACTACTAGACAGTAACATTTAGGATGTGGAGCCTAATGGAAGGATCAGAGCACTGGGGCCGTGCCCTTGAAGGGGAATCAGAGACCCTGATTCCTCAATCTTTGCTTCCTGCCTTGAATGAGGTAAGCAGGCTTTCTCTGAGGGGCTCTCACCATGAAAAGTTTTGCCACCTCAGGCCCAAAGCAACAGGACCAAGTGGAACTAGACTGTATCTCCACGGAAGGAAGTGAGGACTTCTGATGGATGAGCCTGGCACTCTTTGGATCACATTGCCTATCAGGATAGGTCCCTATCAGGATAGATCGATCATGTACTGTGCCTAGGTGAGGGCAGCAGATGTGCCTTTTTCGCCCCAGGTTCTTTGGGCACCAGGACGTTTTGGATACACGGGAGAAGGGACATGGGAGAGTTCTTGCTTGGTCATCTTAACATAAGCATCAGTCCAAATTCAATTTTTAATATTTCAAGTGTAGAATCAATAGGATAAATATTCATGCTGAATTGTCTAAAATGACCTTCCTAGGGCTGGAGAGATGGCTCTGTGGTTAAGAGCAGCCAGGTGCAGAGGACCTGGGTTCTATGCTCAGCACCCTCATGGAAGCTAAGAACCACTCATAACTGCTGTTCCAGGGGATCTGACGTCCTCTTCTGAATTCCATAGGTATTGTACGGCATGGATACACTTACAGACAGCAAATACACTCATATCTATAACATTTAAAAATAAAAGCCCGACCTAACACGTGACCAGTTTTCCTTCTGTTCTAAAAATGGTATGTCAGTATCTATGGGAGATTGGTTTTTGGAACTTCATCAGCTGATGAGATCCATGGATACTCAAGATTTTTATATAAAATAGGTGACTTGTGTGTAACCTATGCACAGTCTCCTATATGCATTAAATCTAGCTTACTTATAATAGCTAATACAATGGAAATACTTATTATATTGCATTATTTAAGAACTGTCAATAAAGAATGTCTGTATGCAGTACAGATGAAAATTTTATTCAAATATTTTGTTTTCTGGTTAGTTAAGTTCGTCTTTATGGAACTGACATATAAAAGAGACCAACTACATTTCTAGGTGTGTGTGTGTGTGTGTGTGTGTGTGTGTGCATGTGTGTGGGGGGGAGTGCACTCGCCTATGCATTGAGGCCAGAGGTTGAAATGAGGTGTCTTCCTCTATTGCTCTCTACGCTATTTTTTGAGACAGCTGGAGCTCACCATTTCAGCTTCTCTGGCTGGCTAGAAGTCCCTAGAAATTCCACCTCTCAGCACTGATTACAGTTACCTCCTGCAGTGCCCAACTTTTGTGTGAGTGGTGGGGATTGAAATATCATGCTTACATTAAAAGCACATTACCCACCAAGCCATCTTCCCAGCCCTACATCTCTGCTTCAGAATTCAGACTGTTTCAGCAGTCACATTAAAATAAGCTGTGATAGATTTCACAGAACCACACGGTGTACTTTTATCTGCTGCTACAGTCTCATGAAGGAATGGGTATTTGGTCTCTGCAGTGAGCATAGCTTTCATATGAGAAGCAAAATAATCGTCACAGACATCCCGTTATTCTTTCCCCGTGTGTTTATAGACATAATATCATTTGTTTTCTCCTTTCAATGACAACAACTACCATTTTCACTGATAAAGTATTCTCAGCTATAAATAGCTAGTGGTGCCTTCCTCCTCTTGAGCTCTCTGGTGGTAGAGAAATATTTGATATAACTAACCATATTTGATGTCCAATGAACTGTTTCATGACCATGTTTTGATCCTTAGTGCACAAAGCTCCCTGGCGACTTATCAAGATAAATAGAAAATGTGGGAAATATGTGTAGGAAATATAAGTTAAGCAGTCTATCTAGAGAAGACACACACACACATACACACAATCACCTGTATAGTCTTACTACACTAACTTTTTAAACTTACTTTGTTATATTAGTATTACTTGTTTAAAATTGGCATCAATAACAAAAATCAAAGGTGCACATTTAATGAAAAAAATTATATAACAAATTTTTATTTTTTAAAAAAAGATATTGATGATTGTGTCAGTTACTTTGCTTGTTTCTGTGACCAAATACCTGACAAAGAGCAACTTTAAGAGAGAAATGGATTATTTGAGCTTTCGGGTCAAAGGGATGCAGTCCATCATGGTGGGGAACACGTGGTGGTAGAGGAACAAGACAATTGGTCACATTATGTCCATAGTGAGGATAGAGGGGACAGGAAGAAGGACCAGGCTACCAACTCTCAATGAAGTTGAACATACCCCCAATGAATCACTTCTTCCAGCAAGACTGTTCCCTAAATTTAAAGGTTCCACAATCTTCCTAAACAATGCCACCAACTGGGGAACAAGTTCAAGCACATGAGCCTATGTGGGACATTTCACATTCAAACCACAACTTTCTACCCCATTCTCCATAGGCCAAGACTGCTAATAATGTACAAATGCATGTATTATAATTTTAAGTCTCCATAGGCCTTAGTGTTTTCAGTACTATCCAGAAGTTCACAGTCTCTTCAGAGAATCAAAACAATGACCACTTTGAGCCCTTCTTTTTTAAATTTTATGTGTATGAGCATTATACCTGCATGTATATAAGTGCACCCCTGTCATGCAGCACTCAAGGAAGTCAGAAAACAGGCCAGATCCCCTGGAATTGGGGATGCCTGTTACAGATGCCTGTTAGTCACCATGTAAGTGCTGGGGAATGAACCCAGGTCCTCTGCAAGAGCAGCCGGTGCTCTTAACCATTAAGCCATCTCTCCAGTCCCCAACTCTGAGCCCTTCTAAAGTAAAAAACAGGTCACATACTTCCAACAAACACTGACAGAATAAATGCTATTCCAAAATGAAGGATGGGGCATGGCAAAGAAAGATCAGACCAAAGCAAGGCCAACACCCCACAAGGAAATGTCAAACCCTGGAGCCCCGTGCCTGGCACCTGGTGTGTATAGTGGAACCATTGCTCTACAAAGGGCTACAAAAAGCCTCATCCCTCCTGTTCTGACCCCTGCAGCCAACATATCTTCTCTTTTAGGCCAGACACACTACAAACCTACAGCTTTCCTTAGACGGTATCCCAGAGTTTGGGCATCTCTAACATTCGGGGTTTCCCTTGCAGCTTAGGTTCACCTCAACTTCACACAGTGCCTCTCAGGGCCATTTTCAGGGAGTCCAACCTTGCTACATATTGAGTGGCTTTGAAGGACTTTGGAACCTTGGCACAAGACCCCAGGAGCCCCTTATTTTTGTTTCTTGCATGCCTGTAGAACCAGCACCATATGTATGGATGGTGCTGAAAAGCTCTGCTGTCAGCTCAGGATGATGGAGCATGATCTGTGAGGACTACAGTTGCTGTGCTCTCTGCTTGCTTGGGGAGTTGTTTTTAAGCAGGAAAGCTTAGACTTACTCCCTTTAAATGAATTTGCATTTTTACAAGTAGGAACCTTCACTAGGTGGGATCTAACCTCTAGCAATTTACATTTCATATCCACCTTGTACCCATCTTAAAAATCATTTCTTCATGCTATTTTTCTCACCAAACTGCATATTTTGTATATATATTTTTGCTCTGTTTGTTGTTCTCTGTTATGTTAGAGTGGAATAAAAGCAGTGAGCAGTAACCATGGTACAGCTGCATGTTATCCTCCTGTGAGACTTCTGCCAAGCACATTAGTCCCTTGCTTTAAAAAAATTATTTTAGTTTTATTTTGTATGTATGGACGTATTGCCTGCATGTATGTTGTACAATGCCCTCAGACGTCAGAAGAGGGTGTTAGATCCCCTAGAACTGGAGTTACAGATGGTTGTTAGCCACCAACTGGGTGCTGGGAATCAAACCCTGGTCCTCAGCAAGAGCAGCCACTGATCTTATCCACTGAACCATCTCTCTGCCCCAGTCCCTTGCTTTTACATTCAGCCTCACATTCTCTGGACTGGTAGAATGTGGCCAGAATTTAATGTGAATGGCCCCTAGCCTATTTTCTGATAGAATTTTGTTCCCCTCTGAAACCTCATGAGCTCATTTTTTCCTATCATTCTGATCTTCCACACAACCCACAAAATGGCTCAAAAGGCTCTGCTTACAATATTTTGGGGCTTTTCTACCCAGAAGTTCCAAACTCTTTCATAGTCTCCTCTGAACCAATTGCAAAGACTCATGAACCACAGGGTCAGGTTTATTACTGCAATGAACTTACTCTCCGTGCTCATTTTCTTTATTAGTTGTTTTTCTTGTTCCTGTGAGCGAATATCTGAAAAGAAGCGATCTGAGGAAGGAAGGGCTTACTTTAGTTTGTGGTTTGCAGTCTGTCTTGGTGACAACAGCATTAGGTAGCTGGTTACACTGCACTGTAGTCAGAAGCAGAGACTAGAAGGGAAGTAGTGCCATGCTATTAAACTTCAAGTTCACCCTAAGCAACCCACTTTCTCTGCAGTGTTCCACTCGTGAAAGTTCCACAACCTTCCAAACAGAAGCCACCAGCTGGGGACCAGTAGTTCAATCACATGAACCTATGGGGGACATTTCACTTTCAAACTACAATAAGGAATATAAAATTTACACAAATATTTCCTTATATATGGGCAGAGGTCATGCCTCTGTGCAAAATCGTAAGGTGTGGACGCACTAGCCCATGATGCCTGTTGGTTTATTGCTCCTTAACTTCAGGCTCACCTTTCTTCCTGCTCAGTGGTAGTGAATCTGGGCCTTATACATATTTTCCTTTTGTAGCTGGTGTGAGGTTCAGCCTCATAAGTAAAGACTTCTGGAGAGATATCACAAGAGGAAGGGGACCCCTGCGTTTCCCCCATTTTCAAAGACTATTACCTTAAAGCTGTATACATCTTTTTCCAGCATTTCTTTGCCTTGTACTTAACTGCATCACTCAGGTCAGTGGCACTTTAACCAGGAGATCCAGACAGTGGGCTTGTCACCAAACTCAATGCTTCTTGCACCTTCTCCTCAGCCCCAAATGGGGCCATATATGAGCTCTCAAGAAAGATCCTCTGGTGCGCTACCTGCCTAACTTTACCACATGAAACTGACTATGACCTTCAACCCAAGATATATGCATAGATGCAGCAGTTTCCTCTAATTCTGCTCCCAGTTACTACAGCAGCACTCGGACTCTTCGCACCTGGCCCCTTTTATTTACTTAGGTCACCTTTCACCAGGTGGCAACTTTGACTCTGTGGCCTTCCTCATTGGAGCAGAATATCCATGGGCCTCTTCTCATGGAATCCACACTCTTCCCACTGATCCATCAGCAGCATCTGAAGTTGTTATTGTTTAGTTACTTTCCTGTTGTAGCTTAATAACTTTTTATATTAAAGCATGAGAAGGCAAACACTTTAGTTATGGTCCAAATGATGAATATTTTGGATTCTGTGTGCACCTATCTAAAGCACTGCTACTCCCCTCGACCACTGTAACTCAAAAGTAGAGACAGGACATGTAGATGAATGAGAATGGATACATTGTAATAGAACTTTATTTTCAAAAACAGGCCTGAGACTGGTCCATGAGCAATGTTTGCTGACCCCTGTATCAAATTTCTTTTATTTAAATTACTGGTTAGGGCTGGGGAGATGGCTCAGCAGGTAAGAGTGCTTGTTACTCTTGCAGAAGACCTGAGTTTCCCAGCACCCACATCAGGCAGCTCATAACTACCTAATTCCAGCTCTTTTATTTTCTAGACACACACACACACACACACACACACACATAAAATATTCAAATAAATATGCATGTTCATCAGTAATGTTCCTCAGAGTAGCCCAGACTCACATTACCAACTTATTTCATTCCAGGAGTACTTGGGGACACTATACTCTTGAATATCCCTTAACTAATACTTAAAAGGAGTCAGATATACATACCCTAGCTCCCCAACCCCAGCCTGGAAGAGTTCTGATCATGTTAGTTGGCTTAGAAGCAACCTCTTACTGAATGTCTTTCCTTCTCTGTCTCCTTTACACTCTTGAAGGGCTCCAGAACTCCAAATAAGCTATATGCACTCAATCAGCCTCAGTATCTGTTTCTGGGAGAATTCAATTGAAAAGGAGATATGTTATGTTGTTGTTGTTGTTGGACTAATATACTCAAACTGATGTAACAGCCATTTAAAAATAATGTTCTTGCTAAATTAAGAAACTCACAGAGCATGTAATTTACAACTGCATTGAAACATACTACAATCAAAGGAGCAGCTATACTTATCAATTTTTTCAACATTTTCTAAAGCAATGCAATTAATCTTCTCTCTCTCTCTCTCTCTCTCTCTCTCTCTCTGTGTGTGTGTGTGTGTGTGTGTGTGTGTATGTGTTTAAGGCAAAAGTAAAAGCCAAAACCAATGACCAAGGACAATGCAAGAGTTAGTCTCTTTAGCGTCACATCAATTAGAATTTGGCAGTGTTACAGTCTGCAAAGAATTTCTATGAAAATCAAATTAACTGTCCTGAGAATAGTATATGCATATAATTGAATAATTGCACGTTTATTTATACTTTGCTCCAGACATCCAGCATATCTATTTCTTAGATTGTCATTAATTTAAGATTTTTCTTTAAATTTCAGTTTTAAATCATTATTTGTAGATAGAAAGGTGCTGATAGATATCCCTTCTAAAGCTATATAAAACCTGAAAAAAATTAACAAAGAGAGATCAAAGCAGGCATGAAATTAATTTTGAAATTCTCTCATTGTACTTTGGAATACACTATTTCATAAGGTCAATCTACTAATGTTATAGGACGTGAATTTGGCTATCATTTAAAGCATCATAGACATACGTTACAAATGTTCTTTAATTTACAGTAGGCTTATGTCCCATTAGGCCATTGTAAACTGGAAACACCATTAAGTCATAAACACATTCATACTGTAGATGCTCCCTTTTATGATCTCATGGCTGACTGGGAGCTGTGACTCACTGATCCTGCTCAGCAGCACACAGCACAAGCGACCATGGTACCACATTATGTGAGGTTTTAGGAATGGAGAGAAGAGGAGACTTGAGAGAGGCACAGAGTCCAATAGTGCTTTGAGCAAGAAGCTTATTAATGTTGATGGCACAGTGCATGTGTGTGGGGGGGGGGATCTGAGGAGGTAGGAAAGGGAAGCATTGCATCACAAGGATGTAGATAAAGGTCCCTTTACATTTCATTGCCAAAACAGATTGAAAGACCCCAGTTTTGATTTAACATGGACTGGAGGGAGGGATGGATGCTCAGAAAGTCCAGGACACATAAACATTCAAAGGAGGCTTTTACAGGATATGATGGATCTGATTAGCACATGCCTGTGGAGCATGGCATGTGGGATGTGTGGCGCTGGCTAATATGTGATCTGTGAGACAGGACAGTGGTCAAATTGCTTTCCACCCTGGATGACAGGGAGGCTGTCTATGTTGTTCTGTTTATAGCCCTGACAGTTGCTATCTAGGGAATAGATCAAAATTTGAAGTATAGGCCAGGTGTGCTAGTGTATGCCTTTAATCCCAGAACTCAGGAAGTTCAGGTAGGCAAGTCTTGATCTACATAGCCTCATCTACATAGTAAGTTTCAAACCACTATGGTGCTTACCAGAAGACCCTGTCTCAAAAAAAAGTAAAGCTTCTATTGTTTACTGTTTCACATCATACTGTCTCTAATCAGTCAAACTATCAGCAAGGATCATGTGTATTTAATGAGTTTATCTTGTGAAATTTTGATGGGTAACGAAAGGACTGCATAAAATTCAATAAATGTGCAACATAAGACATAATCAACAGAGTGAAAAGGCATATCAGACAGCACACAGCACAGAGTAAATCTATCAAATAATCTATCTGTCATCTCTCTGTCTGTGTTGATGTGGTTGCAGTAGAGTTTGAGAGGCTGATACAAATTAAGTAGAAACTGTATTGATAAGATTACCAGTCCAAAACCAGCCTCCAGGAAGAACCTGCTGCTGAGGCCCTGGGAGAGTCTGCTGAAAGCAAGGCCCCCAAAACTGAGTCCAGTCACTGGGATCCAAAATCAGGAAATGATAGGCTCAGGTCCAGATGGGAAAGCAGGCAGACAGGTAGATGGCAGTCAAGTAGGACAGGCCAGCAGCAGAGGAGATGGAGCCCCAGAGAGGGTCAGGGTGTCCTATGCCCACTGGTCTTTGAAACACACAACGGATATCAGATGATAGGTTGCTGTGGAGTCACCATCATCGCACTGCTATGAGTCCATTACTTTATGGGGTCCAAGTGAGGGAGTGACACCCTTTCTCTGGTTCAGCATATCCAGTAACTTCTTGGGCCTTGTTTCTTTGGTATGATTTTTAATACATTTATGTGGCCCAGCAGTCTCAGTTTAAAAGCATTATAAAGAGTGTCATTCTACTCCCAGAAATAAGTCATTTATCTGCCTGTGCTGCATGAGCAGTGCCAGAGAGATGGCATTATTTACTTGTCCACCAAGAGCACTCTCATTGTCTGCAGTCACAAATTCAACAATTGCTTGTGACTGTACTGGGTCTGGACAAGAATGGGTCTATCAGCAGCCAGACTTGGATGGAGGAGGGGCCAAGGAGCCCTACTTCTCACTGCTCAACTATTTTTACTGGTAGATTCAGGGGAATGGGAATCATAGCTTTGAGTTGTGAATCTACTGTTGATCCCACCTGGTTCCAATGAATAGTTCAATCCAGTGGTCACCCAGATGGCCCTGGTTAAAGTAAATAGGTTATAAAACAAAAATTGAAGCCATGAATCTGTGAAAGAGACAAGCAGGGAATGAATGGGAGGAGCTAAGAAAGGGGTAGAGATAGTAGCCAGAATTCATTGTACACGTGTATTAAAATGTCAAAAACTAACAAAATGCAAACAAAATTTAAAAATATACAAAATAGAAGAAAGATACTTTGAACGAAAGCATAAGATAATACCTCTGAGACTATTTAGGTTGAAACACTTATATACTTCAAAATAAAAATAGATTGAGCATGTCTTCCCATTTATAGAATTTATTCAGAGCTTAATAGGTTAGTACCTATGATGCACTGTCTTAAGTCAAATACACAGAGGAGTCACATGAACCTGTACGAGTTTTCAGTTTATTAACCATAAAATACACATTTAAGAAAGAAAATTGATATCTTTAAAAAATTAAATTATCGCAGGAGAGATGGCTAAATGGGTCAAGGTACTCGCTGCCAAGCCTGACGACCCACATTTGAGCCCCAGAACCCACATGGTGTAAGGAGAGAACCCATTCCTATGCATTATGGCTTATATACACACACAAATAATTAGTGTAAAAATAAAATAATCTTTAAAACTTGTCCAGAAAACATCAGTAACAGAAACAGATATGGCTGAGAAACAGATTACAGAAGTTAATATGGGTCAAGAATAATTATTTAGATTACAGTATTTCAAATGCTTAATCAATAGACAGAAGTTTATTTTTCTAACCTGTGTGTGCTGTGTGCTTGCATATAGATGTGTATTCATGTATGTAAGTGCAGGCCTGTGGGTATGTGTGTGGAGGTCAGAGGACAGCTTTGAGTGTTGGTACTTGCTTTCTACCTTGTTTGAAGCAGTCTCTTCACTGCTGCATGCTCCAGGCTGGTTGGCTCATGAGCTTCTGGGGATTGTCCTGTCTCCATCTCCCATCTTGTCACAGGAACACTGGGATTATAGATCTGGGTTACTGTGTTGTCTGGTTTTATGTGGGTTCTGGGGATCCAAACTCAGGTCTTTGCACTTGTGCGACAAGAGCTTTATCCACTGAGCTATTTCCCCCAGAACAATTATTTTTAAAAATCTTTAAAGCATATCATGTTTTCATAGAACTATTTTATTAGTCCATCCAACATAAAACTATTTGAGTGTCAGTAAATAAATATTTCAAATTATATAATGCATGCACTTAAGCAAATAGTTCAGGCTCAAAAGCATTCTTGTTTTGACAATAAATTCTGCGCTTAGCTGCTGGTACAATTGGCATGCTTCCCACTGGGTTATTGATCCTTAGTCTATGAGCAGAGAGGAAGAATGAATAGTGGATTGTGAGTTCTGACATACTAGTGCCTGGCCAAATGAGGACACTAGCACAAACCTGTGTCCTTCAGTGGACAACTGCATCCCACTGTGTAGTTTTTAAGAATGAGGGGGCACAGACGGGCATGAAATTGAGAACTGAGTTTTTTTGTTTTAGTTCTATTTAGTGTTGCCTTCCAAACAAGTTTCTGGCATACCTGGCAGCTGAAGAGAAATTGTTGTTTTGGATCAGAGCTTGTTTCCCCCTTTAACCTGTTCCTCAGCCAGGATAACATGCAGGGATATCAGACTCCAGAGAGCAGTTTAGTGTGTGATGCTTTGAGCCTTTGGCTCCTCAGTCCTTGGTGTAGCAGGTGGGTTCTGGATCAGTATCTACAGGGGATGTATCCAGAGCCAAGAAGGCATCAGGGTGCAGCTAGTTTCTTGGATTCAAGTTGCTTGTGCTGTCTGTTGTCTTTACCTCCTCTTCCTCCCCGTGTGTCTAGCTCACTTTGGACTGTTAACTGTTTAACTCTTTACCACACATTCAGCGCTTTCATTACATTTGGTGATGGGATTTATTTCACCAATGAATAGACTAAGAAGTCTGAAGGTGGACTGTCTCACACTGAGTTAACATAAGTTCTAATAAAATATGATAGATATCATATCAGCCAAATATTTTAATTTTCTTACCTTAGGTGCCTCTGGATACAAAACACAATTGGACTCAGGAGTAGCTATACAGTTTGCATTGATCAATGAAATAAGAGTAAAATCTACTGTGTATCACTTTTGGGCAGAAACTTAGGAGCCAGTCTCTGATCTTCCCTGCCTCCTTTCTCTCTACCGTAGAAAACCGAATATTTCAGGTAGAAACTGCTCTGCTAGCTAGTCCTAAAATAAATCTGACATAGAATAGAACCATAAACAACTCACAATAAATAGGTAACATGAAGGAAAAAAAGCAAATCTTTATCACTGTAAGTCACTGAGGTTTGGGTTGTATACCACAACATAATTTAGCTCATACTAACCACTGTATATTTATTATAAGCTCAAAGATAATAAAACATAGATAAAATACCTAGAAATACTTTTTATCAGAATCAGGGCTACTCCAAGTGACAGAGAATGAGATGAAAGTCATATTATATGCAAGTCAGGCAGGACCAGAGAAATGAAATCAGTCTAGGAAAGATGCTGGAGTAATAGCATATTTCTTAGGTAAAATTGTCTTCTTTACAGAGACAGAGATATAGAAGTAGGCGAGATTTGTTCGAGAATATGAAATAGACTCAGAACTTTATATTTCATATGGAGGAGAATGCAATATAAAAGTTTTTATCCAGTATTTACAATCATGCTGGAAAAAAAAATCAATGTTTAACATCCAAAAATCAAAGAGGAAAGTAGAAGGCATTTGGGTTCTTCACAGGATGGTGGTCCCACAGACACTAAAGAGAAATCAGACTCAGTTTACAAAGTGGATGCATTTTAACTCACCTGGGCCTGACTGAAGAACATAGGAAACAATAAATGGACTCTGGATTTCAGAGCATCTCCCAATACTGTAAGAAAAAATGCATCGGGAAGACTGTTCTGCTATAGTGGGCACAGAAGGCACTTAAAAATCTGATGTTTTGGGGCTGGAGAGATGGCTTAGTGGTTAAGAGCACTAATTGCTCTTGCAGAGGACTAGGGTTCGAATCCCAGCACCCACATGGTATCTAACAACTGCCTGAAACTCTGGTTCCAGGGGATCTGATACTCTCTTCTGACCTCCATGGGCACTGCAGAACACAGGTGCATTCACATGCATGCAGGCAATACACTCATACACATAAAAAATAAAAATAATAAAGTCTTTTTAAAAATCTGATGTTTTCAGGCTGGAGTGATGTTTTCAGGCTCAGCAGTTAAGAGTACTTGCTACTCTCGCAGAGGACCTAAGTTCAGTTCCGAGCACCTGTTTCAGATGACTCACAACTGCATGCAACACCAGCTCCAGGGGTATCTGAAACTTTTGACTTCCAAGGGCATCAGCACTCACATGCACATACCTCTATACAGACACATACACATACACATAGTTTAAAAATAATAAAAATAAATTTTAAAAGAAAAACAATTCATGTTTCTGACATTATAACCACTCCCTGGTGAGACAGGGAGGCCTCAGTCCAGTGGCCCGAGTGGGAAAGGATCAGACATAAGACTAGTGCTTTCTGTCACTGTGCTCCCTTACTCCTGCTACCAAATGCATGGCAGCGTCTCGTTTTTTTGAATATGATTTCAGCATATGTGTTTATATAGGGAGAGAAGAGATGTGACTAATATGGCAAATTTGGGAAATCTGATGTTGGGCTCTTTATCTTACAATGTATAGACAATTGAAAATATATGCATAGGTATATATATGAAATATATATCAACTGACTTAGAGGATTAGAGGAGTAAGCAGGAATGCGTAATGTGTCTTACAGGTAGCTTTCCAAGAAATAAGCACGTAAGTGAAGAGAGCCAAGGTGCATCTAAGATAAACAGGGAGTTGCAGGGCATGGTTTGAACCAAGGTTATTAAGATATTCAGAGGTTGGGGATGTAACTCAGTGGTTGGATCCCCAGCACCATGAAACAAAAATGAAAACAAAAGCAAAGCACAACAACAGACAAATATATTAAGATGGCAGAAGAAAATGCAAGGTAGAGTGGCTGTGAGGAATGCTCACCCTCTGCCTAAAGCCCTGTCCAGCAATGTGGGTGGAGTAAGATGGCACTCAGATGAAGAAAGGGGAATGAATGCTGGCAGACTTTAAGAAAGAGACAAGGCTCCTGTTTTGTGGTAATACTGTTGAATCTTGTTTCCTTTTACCCTGTGACCAATGCTTTCTTACATACACACATGTATATGCACAGTCAACAGAAACATACACTCCAGACTAACAGGGAAGATGACCAAGTTCCAATGACTGTATAACTGTGAGTAGAAAAGGCTATGGAGGGACATGGATGTGAAGAGATATGTACTGATTTTGCTGCAGCTGAGATATAAACATCTGCTGAAAGAGCTGAAAAGAGAGGCACATCTCAGGAACAGGATTTGAGAGGGAGGAACAGACATGCAACTTTGGCTCTGCCTGATTCCTGGAATTTCTAGAGGCATCCTTTTGCCTCTAAAGCTCCATACCTGTAAAGAGCTTCTTCAGGTTCTTGAAACAAGGTTATCTGAAAGATTATGAACTCCAGGAAGCTGGGAGCTGAAGGCCTGTTACCAGTAACTGATGGGGGTCTGGTTGGGAGGATGACTTCTTCACACTCCTGCTCAGGTATAAATATCTCGAGTGCATTTACATTCTAGAGTTTTCCTAAGGGCTTGGGCTGCAGCTCGCTCCCTAGGAGTCTGCCCCATGCGTGTTCTCTCCTTCTTCACCTATGCCATTCTCCGGAAAGATTTTCCTTAATACATTTCTTGCATCCAAATCTTCATTCTAGAATGTTCTTCAGGCGAGTTTGTCTTAAGACAATGGAGAACTGGAGCTTGTTTCTTACTGCAGTTTGCCGAGAGAGACAAGCTACAGGCTGTCCATGCCACTCAAGAAAAGTGACCTCGGAGTATTGGGAGGAGGAGGTCATGACTTCATAAGATCATACAATGGTAAAGCTATAAGGGGCCCAGCTAGGACCTGAAGATCATGTAATTGCCAACATGCAACACTTAACATTGAACACACCCTTGATGAGGAACTGAGTTCACCCCAGCTGTGCTTGGGCACCCGGGTCATGCAAATATGGATGAAGATAATATGTAAGTTTCCTTAACATGTCTACCTGTGTACCAGCCAATGGAAGCAAACATTTTTTTTTTCTTGATACTGCCCAGAGATGGGAGACTGAAGCTTGTAGAAACAGTAGATGTTGAAAAGAAGACCTTAGGATAAGGAAGGTGTCCAGTAAGGAAGCTAAGAGCTTTGACTGAGATAATACTATACCTCAATATAAAATTTACTTCAATGAAAAGAAGTTTAAAATTTGGAGTGACCAGAATCTCTGGAAAAGACAAGACAAATGACTAGTTATCTACTGCTATGAAAGAGTGGGGTTTAAAATGGAAATATATTTTGCTAAAAAATTAATTTTATTTCTTTGCATGCATCTCTTAGGTTACATACCTAGTACTACCATGATTCTGTGATTAGAGTAGAAGGAACTAAACTTGCAATTGGACTGCCTTCCTCAGCACCCTTTATAACCTAATTTGGATCAGGTTGAAAGCCTGTCCTGCTGCTCTGCATTAACAGCCTCGTCTAATGGCCACCACAGAGAAACAGAATTATACACAACTGTCTTAAGTCTCTTTATGTTTCTATCCAAGGACAGTGTCAGGCACACCTTTTCAACTAGCTTGTATTTGTACAGAGTTAACGTAGGCTACATAGGTGCAGCAGGGCTGAGAAGGGCTAAGGAGGGGTGGAGATAGCCAACTTCATGAGGGTCCAGCAACAGAACTCACCTCCACCTACCGGGCTGTGGGGCCACTTCCCCACACCACATGTGCTGCCACATGGACACAAAGACTATAAACTTTTAGAGTGCTCTCCAACCAACCCAAGTGAGTACAGATGGCAGTGAAAGGAAATGAGGCCTTTCACCCTCTCACAGTTAGGTGAGGGTGCTGAATGACTGTCTAAGGAGGCTGTTTAGGCTAAATCAACCTTGCCTTGAATCTCTGCATTTGTCTTTCTGGGTGAAGGTGGGCTCTCCTGGCTGTCAGTATTTCACTACACCGTGGTCCCCGGAATGCTCTATATAGCTTTGCTCTTGACAGTTTAGAGGGCGTGGAGTTTGTTTACTCTCTGCTTGTATTGCCATTTCTAAACATTAGATGCCACCAAGCTTCAAAGTAAAGTAAAGCAAAACCCTGTTCTTTGAAGCCTGGTACCATTAGATTTGCTGCATCCTTGAATGGTCTCATGGGCAGTCTTCAACACTGATGACAAAATTTTAAAACTGGTTCTTAATCTCCCTTTGTAGACCCTCATCCTGAATTGTGGGTGATTTCAACACAGCCAGGGCATCCTATCCTACACATTGTTTTCTCTGTTCTTTGATGCTTCATCTCTAATAACCTCCTTCTTTTCTACTGTTCTTAGGCTACTGTCTCCAAATCGTGTGCTAGATTAAAGAGACATAGAACAGGAAACACATGAGAGGCAATTGGGTACTAATGATTAACTTCTTGTGTTCAACCACCCAAGCAGATGAGGTGTTCATTCCAAAGCAGAAGTGAATGAAGGACAGAGGTCACTCCCATCTGAAAGGAGGTGACCAGAAATGGAGACTTGGAGAATAAGTGATTCTTCCCAATTACAGCTTAGACCACATTGTCATTCAAACTTCCTATACCATTAAAACCACTACTTCAAGCACTCTCTTGCTACTTGACTCTTATGGAACTTCTGATTTTGTGAATAATGTAGTCAAATCTCTTTCCTTATAGTGTAACCTCATTTTTAAACTATTACTCATCACCTCTCTGATCCTGTCTATTCTTGATGTGACCAACAAAGCTTCAATCTTACAGAATTCTGTTTTTTCTTTCTGCAACCATATCCCAATGGCCCACTGTTCCTGGAGAAAGACATATAACTGAGCAGACTGTTATTATTTAAAACATGTCATCAAATTATAAGCCAAAGCAGTTGAAAAGAGGTGCTGTGTTACTCTGCTATGAATCAGGAAAACAAAGGAACTTATTCTGGGGAGAATGATTACAAGTGAACTCTGAATATCAAATAGGGTCTGACCAAACTTAAGTAGCGTGGATTCTGAAAGGCAGCCTAGAGGAAAATTTCTGACATCAACCCAGATGCCTAGATTTGGAGGAACCTGAAACTCCTTTGGTTAGATGAACAGGGGGTTATGAGCAAACTAGTAATCCTCGCTGGTCCTGTGGTCCTTATGAGCTTCAAATCTAGTTTGAGAAGCTGAATGTAGAATACCAGAAATTTCTCTGCTCCGAGAAAGGTACTCTCTTGGGCTTTCTTTAATCCTCATAACTCAAGTTCCTGCAACCACCACTGCTAGGCATCATTCTGCACTAAAGGGCCTCTGTTCTCCTGTATCCGTAAACAGTTTCTCATCTATACTGTCCCCTTGGGAACTAAAGAAGATCTCTTCCCCAGCCCATAACATTGAGACTGTAGTTATTATGGCTATATTGATACCTGTACATTAGGAGCTGGAAACTTCAGAGAGTCTTGGAGCTCAAAATATGCCTACTGATGACCTCAGTCCCTGCCACTACCTGTACTTTCTTAGCAGGAACTGTGAAGGTTTCCTTCATATCCTGTGGCCTTGAGAGTATAGTTGCTGGTACCAAAGTCACAGCATCACCCAAACCTGTCTCTGGGGACAGGAAAACACTCTATCCATGTCCTTCAGTTCCAAGACTAGCTACCAAGGCCAGAAATGTTGTCTCTGCAGTGTTGTTGTATGAGTTAGAGACTTTCCTATTTATATCCTGCAGCCCTGGACCATAGATACAAAAATTACAAGTTCTAATATAATCCATGAGCTACCTTTGGAACATGGGGAATATTTCCTCAATGCTATAAAGTTAAGAGTGTAGCTATCAGTGCTATAAGTTCAAATGTTTACTGCCCATGTCCTGGTGAACTTGGTAAAGATCTCATTCTAAACTCATAGATTTGGACCATAGCTGCTATTATCAAAAGCTCCTGAGGTGCTTATTCTTATCCCTAGATAATAAGATAAAGTACAATCTGAGCTCTACAATTCCATGAAAGAAGCTAACTCTTTTGCCATAACCTCCAGGGTCAACTGTAATGATCCACAGAGGATATCAGAAAGATCCCCTTTGTTCTCCAAACCTCAATTGCATGTTTACCAATGCAAATGATCACCAGATCACCTATGTTAATCTTATGGGACCCAAGGAAAGTCACACTGCATCCAGTGGCTTCAGAACTCTGGACGTTGGTCCTGTGTGCTGAGGTATCTACCCCATTTATTCAAAAATCCTAGGAAAGGGGTTTCTTCATACCCTGTTTGGGGCACCATGATTTACAGAGCCACAGCTTTTGACTACATCTGTACTTCCTTTGAGGGCCTGGGACCAGTGTTCCCCACATCCCCTACCATTAAGAACATGATGGCTGATGCCATGGCAAGCTACCAGAGCTCACCATTATAGAGCCTGAGGACACACACCCTTAGAAAGCTTCATCTACTGCGAAATTATACAACTATCTTTATGAAGTGATATCTTTTAGGCATTCATAAACACTGCTGATTTCTATCAAAGATAAATAAATCATTCAGAAACTACCCTTGAAGTCTCCTATAACCAAATCCATGACATCTTATGTCCTCTCTAAATGAAAATAAAAATTTTTCTCTAAAAGTTATTTCATAAAACTAAAACTGAACATTCTTTTGGATATACAGACATCAATTTGAGGACGTAAGAAATGAATAGGACAATGCCTTCAAAGGAAAAAATTCTAGAAATATATCTCAATTTGAATAAAAACCATGGAAGTTCTGAAAAAAAAAAGAGTTCAGAATAAAGATCCTGAGGAAACCCAGTGAAATGCAACAACACACAAATAACCAACACAAGGAATTAAGGAAAACCATTCAGGATGAATGACAGATTTACCAGAAAGATAGAAATCCTCTAAAAAGAAGTTGTCAGAGATCTTGGAGTAAAAATTTCAGTCAATGAATACATACTGTAGAGAGCTCCAAATAGACTAGATAGAGCAAGCAGAGGAATTTCTCAACATGAGGGCAAGTGTTCTAGTTTGCTTCTCTATTTCTGACTTAAACTACAGACCCAAACCAACTTGGTATCAAAGGGTTTATGTCATCTTATACTTCCAAGGTAGAGTTCGTCTTTGAGGGAAGTCAACTGAAAGCTCAGACAGAAACCTGGAGGCAGGGACTGAAACAGAGGCCATGAAGGAGTGCTGGTTATTGGTTTGCTTCTCCTGGTTTGCTCAGATACGCTCCTTATCTGCTCATGTCCACCTGCTCTTGGAGGGTACCACCCGTTGTGGGCTTGAATCTCCTGCATCACTTACCAATTTAAAAATGCTCTGCAGACGTGGCCAAAAGCCAATCAAATTGAAGAATTTATTCAGTTGTGATTCTTTCTGGTAACTCAAATTTGTGTCAAGCTGACAAAACTAATCAGCACACTTTACCCCTTGTCTGCTTGATGCACAAACACATCACTATTAAACCACAACCTTTCCTTTCTTGTTTTCCCCAATATCTTAGGTTAATATCACAATATACACTGCAACCTCAGATGTCTCAAAGTCTTCAAAATTTACAAACGTGTTTTGAGTCGTAGACATTCTGACTGGGGTAAGACAGAATCTCAAAGTGATTTTAATTTGTATTTCCCTGACAAACTAAAGATGTGGAACATTTATAAAAGTACTTCTCAGTCATTTGCATTTCACCTTTAGAAAACTTCATGTTCAGCTCTTTGCCCCAATTTTTAATTGGGTTGTTTGGTTTGATGTCTAGGTTTTTTTTTTCTTTTTAGCTTTTGTTGTGTATTCTGGATATTAACCCTCTGTCACTGGTATAGCTGGTAAAGATGGTCTTTTTCCCATTCTGAAGGTTGTCCCTTGCACAAAAGATTTTTACTTTCATGAGGTCCCATTTGTCAATTGGACTTAATGTTTGTGCTATAGGAGTCCTGTTCAGAAAGTCACTTTAGTACCTATAAATTCCAATGCAACCCTTACTTTCTCCTCTATCTGATTCAGGGTATCAGATCTTACATTGAGATCCTTGATCTGTCTGGAATGGTGAGAAATAGGGATCTGGTTTTATTCTTTACGTGGTGCTATCCAGTTTGACCAGCACCATTTGTTGAACATGCTATTTTTTTCCAGTGTATACTTCTGAATCCTTTGTCAAAATCAGATGACTGTGCATGTGTGGATTTATATCTGGGTCTGTAATTCTATTACATTGAAAATAAACCATGACAAATCCTGGCGAGCATGTGGAGAAAGGGGAACTCTTACTGGTGGTGAGAGTGCACACTGGTGCAGTCACTAGGAAAATCAGTATAGATATGCCTCTTAAAACTAGAAATTGATCTACCATTCGACCCAGCCATACCATTTAAGCACATATGCAAAACTACAGAAATATGTTCATCTATGTTTATTGCTGCCATTTTCATAATAACTAGAAATTGAAAAAGAACAATTTAGATATCCATCAACTGATGAGTCGATAAAGAAGGTATAGAATATATGCACAATGAAATATTATTCAGCTCTTAAAAATGAAATTCTGAAATTCAAAGGAAGTGAATTTACCTAGAAACAATCATCCTGAATGAGGCAATCCAGACCAGAAAGAAAAATGTCATATGTTCTTTCTCATAGCTGAATGCTAGCTTTGAAATACGAGATATGTGTGTTCCAGTTTGAAAATCCAGAGAACTCAGGAAACTAATTAATGATCATGATGATGGGAGGCTTCTAGGGAGCGGTGGGAGAGTGGAGTTATTTTAGAGGGGATGGGAATCATAGAGCAGGAAGGGTCATATGGTGTGGGAAGCGGGAGGGAGAAGGGAGAGAGGCAGCAGACACTGAAGACCTTTAGAAAAAGCCATATGGAAACTTATCACTATAGAACTTCTTAAAGAATATAAATATACATATATATTTATATGTATACAAGGAGATTGAAGGGACTGGAGAGATGGCTCAGTAGTTAAAAGCACTGGCTGCTCTTGCAGAGGACCCAGGTTCAGTTCCTAGCACCCAAATGGCAGCTAACAAATGTCCATAGCTCCAGTTCCAGCAAATCCAATGCCCTCTTCTGACCTCTGTGAGCATTGCATGACATGGGTGTACTTAACATACACGCAGGCAATACACTCTTACACATCAGATGAAGATCATAAATAGAACCTGCCTTGGACTTCTGGGATTAACCTACTGCCTGGTGAGTCTGATCCTGCCCACTGTTTTTCCACTCTCATACCAGCTGAGCAACTCCATTCTCCCCACTCCACAGTGTTCTCCTTCTAGCCTTGTGCACAGGCCGGCTTTTGCTTTTAGCATCCCAAATCTCTGGACTCCCCTCTTAGCATAGACACCGCTAGTGTGTTCTGATCCACTGTACTCAGACAAGTTCAGCTTTTCAGTCTAGTTTGTTAGAGCCTTCAAAGGCTGTCTCCACCCACAACTTTACATTCCTGAAACCGGCCTTCTACCCTCGTGGGCCCCACACCGACTTGCCTCGGATTCCACAGACCAGCCTTTTTCCCTGATAAATCTGATCCTGCCCACTGTGTCTCCACTCCTTTACAGCCACAGCAACTCCAGACCCCCTCACCTCACATCCCGCTCTCCTCCTAACCTCGGACACAGGTCTACTTTTACTCTTAGCTCCCCAGATCTCTGGTCAACCCTCTCATCTCTGCCTGACACTGAGCATTCCAAACTGCACCATGTCCTTCGCCCTACTTTGGAGTCAGTCTCTTTCAAGAATGTGACTCTTAACTTAGTAGGTTAACCAGGCTCTAGTGAATGTACCCACATTGAAAAATATTTGGGGACACAGATTAGACTCTGTAGGCCTTAGAGCATATTAAATTGGGTAAGGAGTCGTAGATTAGGCAGGTGATCTAAATATGATCAAAATATATTGTATGAAAATTGTGAAATTCAATAAAATCATTCAATAAAAATGATTTTTCAAAATTCCAAAACCTCAAAAATCCAAGTTCCCTGTAAAAATCTAAAGTTTCTTAATTATGATCTCTTGTAAAATCTCTTATTTCAAAAGGTAGTAACCAAGCACAATTCAGCAAAATAAAAGTCCTGGAATGCACTCATGATATAGTGGATTCCAAAGGGCTTAGGCAGCTCCACTTCTCCGGCTTGGCCATCTGCAGCGCACTCACATGCCAGGACAACTCCCACTCCGCGTGTGCATCTGTCATCATCGGGGGTCATAACCCTATCCTAGCTTCTCCAAGACACCAGGCCATCAACAACGGCCTCTCAGGATCTCTCAAGGGAAAAGCCTCAACTTTTCTCGTTGACCCCAGGGACTCTTGTGGTTTCTACTGCAGCTGAGGCTGCACCTTCACCAATGGCCTCTCTTGGCCTCTCGTAGTGCCAAGTCTCAGATGCTCTCAACGACCCTGTTCATTCCTTCAAAGTAGCACCATGTGGGAGGCTCTTACACACTGTGAAATTCAGCTTCCAGCTTGAGATACAGCCATGGCTCCCTCAGGGCCACAGCTTCTGTGTGCTGACCCTGAGGAAAAATACTTCCCAGAAGATTACTCCTCAATGATACTGCTCTCCTATTAACTGGGAATAATTTTTCAACTTCAGTTAACCAGCACCAATTTTCTCAGTGAAGGTTTCACTTCATTGGTGCTGTGTCCTTGTTAATCACAGCAGTTTCTTTAGTTCCAGATGACCAGAAACCACATATTTTTAATTCAAAATAGCACACTGACAGCACTGGTAGAGTTTTTGCTATTCTCTGAAACTTCCCAAGCCAGCTTCATCATCCACATCGCTCAGCATTGTTCCCCACTTCCACACAGAACAGCTCAGTAAGTTCCAAGCCCTCAATGCCTTTTCAGCCCAAAGCTCAAAAATCTTCCCCAAAACAATATGGTCAGTTCTACCACAGCAATACTCTAATCTTGGGTACTGATTTCTGGAATAGGTATTTTTCATTGCTATGATAAACCAAAAGCAGTTAAGGGGAGCAAATGGGTTTATTTCGTCTTATACTACCAAGGCACAATTTGTTTTTGAATGAAGTCAGATGGGAACTTAAGGCAGGATCCTGGAGGCAGAAACTGAAGATGAAACCATGAAAGAACACTGCTTAATGGCTTGCTTCTCGAGTATTGTTCGGCTAACTTTCTAAAGTCCAAGGACATCTTTCTAGGGAAGGCACTGCTCGCAATGGGCTCAGTCCTGCTACATCAGTAAGCAACCAAGAAAGTGCCTCACAGAAATGGCCACAGGTCAGTCTAGTAGACAAAGAGGTTCCCTCTGGGTGTCTTTAGTCTGTGTCAAGTTGAGAAAAACTAACCAGAACAATAAGTACTCTGAATTAACCTGGTCAGACAGAAAGAGAAAAACATGAACAGTAAGAAATATTCAAGAGAATGAGGAAAGCCTATAGTGCTCATGGGATGCCCTTGGGCAAACAGATTCAAATTACTGGGAACCAGAAGATGAAGTAAATAAAGGAGGAAAAAGAATCCAAAAACCTACTTCACAAAAATAATAACTGCAGTTTTCCAAAAAAATATGGACATCCAGAAAGAAGTTCAAAGGCCCCCAAATAGACTGAACCAAAATAGACTTTCACCAAGCATATTATAGTCAAAACATCAAAGTACAAGACAGAAAACCCTAAAAACAATATCATCTAGTCACGTGAACAGGAATGTTTGTCTTACAACAGATTTATAAGACAAATTCTTAAAGGCTGGATGATACTCTAATGACATACTCAAAGTAGCAGAAAAAAATCAATCAGGAATGTTATCTTC
The DNA here is from genome assembly GCA_035773235.1 of Eospalax fontanierii. Classification (NCBI taxonomy): domain Eukaryota; kingdom Metazoa; phylum Chordata; class Mammalia; order Rodentia; family Spalacidae; genus Eospalax; species Eospalax fontanierii. The sequence goes on along the minus strand of CM069539.1, from coordinate 43,470,474 downwards.
ATCAAAATTATCTTTCAAAAAAGGAGAAATAAAAGCCCTTTGCGCTTAAGCAGAAGCTGAAGGAATTCATCATCACCAGATCAGCCCTAAAAGAAGCAACTAAGGCAATTTTTTTTACCATAAACTGAGAATCAGAAAGTAAATAATAAGAGGTAAAAAGGAGCAAAAATATCCAAAGAACAAACAAAATGCACTTAAGAAATGATAGAAAGAATTTTGTATCTGTCAAAAATAACCTTGAATATAGATTGATTAAATCTATCAGCCTGAAAAATGACACAACTATCTGAACAGTTAAAAAAAATAAAGATCTAGTTATATTCTGCTTGAAAGAAATTCACTTCACTGACTGTAGGGAACAAATAAGTTGTGGAGACAGACAGATTCCTGGGGCTTACTGGCAAGCCAGACAAGCTTAATTCATGAGCTTCAGACCAATGAGAGGTACTGTCTCAAAAAATCAAGGTAGACAGCTCCTGAAGAATGAAAGCAGAGTGGAACTCAGCCCATACATAGATGTGCATTCATGTGCATGTGCATTTATATACACATGTGCATGCATATGTGCACATACCTATATACACAGACACATACATACACAGACATAAAAGATACAGAAGTTTGGCATACATCATGAAATTGGAAACTAAAATTGAGTAGGAGTAAGTAGCTACTCTTAGATCTTATAAAACTGACATCACATCAAAAACTGTCAAAAGACAAGGAAGGCCATTTTATTACTGATAAAAACATCAACTCAGCAAGAAGATATACAATTGAAAATATATATGGACTCAATTTGGGACCATCCAAATGTATAAAGAAGATATTATTAGATATAAAGGGAAGAGGACTAAAGCAACAATGACTGAGGACTTCAGTATCCCACTTCCCTCAATGGACAGAATGTCCACAGACATCCGAGATGGACCATATTATAGGGCAATGAACCTAACATATGTTGGCACATTTTATCTAATAACAGTGAAACACATGTTCTAATCAGCATATGGAATACTCTCCAATATTTTCTTCATATGTTAAGTCACAAATCAAGTATTAATACAGTTTAAAAATTTAATTCATATCATGATTCTCTATACCACAGTGGAATAAAGCTAGCTATCAAGTGAAGAATGGAACATCTGTGGTACATGGACATAGTATGGCCTGCTCTAAAAGGACCAATGAACAACTGAAGAAGTCAGAAAGGGTTCAGAGAAACAAATAAAAATGGCAGCACAATGTGCCCACATCAACAGCATACAACAAGAGCAAACCCCAAAGATGGGAGTTTAGAGCAGTAATGCATAAAAAGTAAGGAGATCTCAATAAACAACCTACTATGTACCCCAAGGGCTTAATAAAAACCAGCCAGACACAAAACTGGTAGGAGGAAAAAATAATAAAGTTAAGACATAAATGAATAAAACCTCAGCAAACAACAACACAGAAAATTAGTTTAAAAAACACAGAAAATTAGTTAAAAAAATTTGTCTTCTGAAAGGATGAAAAAAATGACAAACTTTTACATATACTAACCACAAAAAAATGCAAGAAAATATGCAAATTAAATAAAGTCCAAGATGCAATAGGAGACACTCAAGCTGATACCATAGAAACATAAAGGATCATAACTATGAACAACTAGGCATGAAAACGCTGGAGAGAGTGACCTAGATGAGGTGAATTCCTGAAAAAAACACAACTTACAAAAATTGGATCAAAAAGACCTGGAAAAGATAAATAGGCCAATTATGAGTAATGACCTTGAAGCAGTAATTTAAAATCTCCCATCTGATAAAGTTCAGGCTTGGTGGTTGATTGTTAAGTTCTAGAGAAGATTTAAAGAACTAATCTGATTTTTTTCTGTAATACCTAAACTTTTCAAAAAATTGAAGTGGAATGAAGTCTGTTAATCCCTTTATCATTACCATAATATGAAAACCAGGAAAAGTATAATATATATATACATATATATATTCATATGTATATACATATATATATACATATATATATGAGTAAAATCCCTATGAACCCATTTTTAGGAAGAACACATGCAGAAATTCCCAATAATATACTAGCAAACTGAATTCAACAGTACATCCAAAGATCATATGTGACAGAGTCATCCCAGGGAGAGCTGTGAGGATGTCCACTATATATAAATCAATAAACATTACCCAACATTTCAACAGAGTGAGAAAGGAATACATTTGGTAAAAAAAGATATAAAAGTTATATCCGTAAGATATAACTTTCCTTTATGATAAAAATTTGCAAATAAATTAGATATAGAACAAGCACACTTCAAAACACCAAGGATCACATGTGAATACTATTGCATGGATGGGGGAAGGCTGACCACGTTTCCAAGACTGAAAATAAGACAAGGATGTGTGTTTCTGTCACTTTTGTTTAATGCAATAGTGGTAGTCTTAGAGCAATTAATCAGAAGAAAAACATAAAGGACATTCAGATCGGAAAAGGGTTTGTTAGGACTGGTGAGAGGCTCAGCATTTGAAAGTGCTTACTGCTCTTTCAGAGGACTGGAGTTTGTTTCCCAGCACCCACACTTGTGTGACTCGTAACTGCCTGTAAGTCCTGTTCCAGGGGCTTTGAAACCCTCTTCTGGTCTCTGTGGGCATTGTATGTACCTTCATGGACAAACACACAGACATGTACACTGTTCTCGTTTGATCTATAAAACGTTTGTTTTATAACATTCTGACCAAAAGCAACTTGGGTAGGAGAGTATTTATGTTACTTACACTTTCAGGTCACAGTCCATCACAGGGAGGTCAAGGCAGGAAGTTTAGAAGGGAATGAAGTAGAAACCATGGAGTAGTACTGCTTACTAGCTTGATCACTGCCTCATGCTCAGCTACTTTTCTTACACAGCCCAAGTCCACTGCCTTGGCATGCCACAGTGGGCTGAACCCTCCCTCATCAACCATCAGTCAAGACAATGTTTCATAGACATGATCACACACCAATCTGTTTGAGGAAGCTTATCATTTGAGGTTCCCCATTCCCAGGTAACTCTAGACTGTGTCAAATTGACAATAAACACTAACCAACATAACACACATAAACAAGAAGAACATAAACAAGAACAACAAAATCTTTTTTTAAAGAAAAGAGTTTGTTACATTATGCATGATTGCAGATGACATGATTTTATACTTATAAAAATCTAAATACTCCATCAAAAAGCCACCAGGATTTGTAAACAAATTTGCTGAAGTTGCAGGAAAGAAACTCAGCATAAAACAACAACAAACAGTGTGTGTGTGTGTGTGTGTGTGTGTGTGTGTGTGTAGCACACAGAAATTTGCTGAAAGAGCAATTTAAAAAGCAGGGCGCTCTGGCCAGTCCCTTTGCTTTGTTCCCAGCTCCAGCTCCCTGCTCAGCTGCCCTCTCCCGCCTCATGCAGACTTGGGCAGATTTCCCACCAGAGCCTTCCAGATCTCCTTTCTTTTTCAACTGCAGCATTGGATCATTGGTGCATGTCACTGGCCCACCAAGTCAGATAGCCTTGTATCAGAGGTCAGTGCAGGACTGGAGATCTTGATTCAAGCCATTTCCAGAGATAGTGCAGGGTGAAGGTTGTGCCTCTTACCTGTTTCCCAGGTTACCCCAGTCTTCAGTTTGTGCTCCCAGAGCTTTGGCCCCACCTTTCGCTCAACTGTCACTTAGCAGAGAGAGATCCTTTCAGCCACCCCATCTGAGAGCCCACACCAAGCATTACCAGTCTCCACTACTGAAATCCATGCAGTTGTGGTTCTGGGAAGCTCAGGCATGCAAAACACTGGGTTTTTGTAAAACCAACTAGGCGTGCAGACAGTAACAGGACTATTGGTGTGTTTTGTTTGTTTTCTTTTGTTCTATTTTCCCATCTTTTTAATGTTTTCTTTGTCATCTTTTGTTAGTTTTTTTTGGTTGGTTAGTTGCTTTACATTTTGGTGCATCTTTATTTTTGCTTTTGTCCCTTTCTCTAACATTTTAGTAATTTGGTATGCCTAATTATTGTTTTCACAAAACAACTTGAAAGTTTGTACATTAATTAATCCACTGAGATTGAACCTCTATCTCACCAGAATAGCCTTTCATGACTGTCTCCTATTTTCTACACCCACAAAAATCTTTTTTTTTTACATTTCTTCAGCTTTAATCGTCCCCTGAGTACCTCTCACACCTACAATCCGTGTACATTCCTTGTTAGGTATACTGAATGCAATCTCTTCTTTCTTAATTCTTTTCTCATTCTCTTCTTAAATATCAATATGCCCTGGTCTAGAAAATCTGTAAGCCAGACATTCTCTAGCTAATTCCCAAACACCATTGTCTCTGAACCACAATAAGCATATTGTAAAAGGTTCTTCTCCAGCTAGGCAAACACAGGTCTGCCCATAAAGAAATGGGGGCATTACTGTGTCTTCTCTGTAAGCAGCTGCAGGAAACATTTATAGTGAAGATAGCTCTCTAGGAAGACTCACAGAAATCTAAAAACCCAACCAGAAATGGAAATGCAAAACACAAAAAGAAATACAAAGAATGTGACATAACTACCCATCGCAACTTGTTTCCAAACCCTCATCTCACCTAAAATGGAAGCCAATATCACTGAAAAAGCTGAAAAGACTGAGAAAGAATTCAGCCTCCTTTCCTAAGGAAGGCCTGAATAAAATAGAAGTCCAAGATATAGAGGAAAAATTCAGTGAGATAATTTAAACATTGAGAAAGATCCAAACAGAAATACTGGAAGTGAAAGGAATGACCAAGCAGATAAAAAACCCTGCATGGAAGCATCATCAATAGGTAAAACCATGCCAAAGAACAAATTTCAGGAATGGAGGACAAGGCTGAAATGAAAACACACTTAGACATATGTAAGGAAAAAATAACAAACATGACCAGTATTTCCAAGAAGTCTGGGATACATTCAAGAGGCCAAACCTGAAAACTCACAGGGTTGATGCAGGAGCTGAGATAAAGTCAAAGAAATAGACAGACTAGTCCTGGCAGAAAGCTTTCATACACCCACTGTTTCCTCTTCCATCTCCCCCATCTCTTGTCACTCAACTCCCTCTCATGTTCATGACATCATCTATAATGTTATTGTATAAGTGCACATATGTATGACCTCTTTACAATCTACAACCAGTCTTCTTCTTTCATTTCATATGTGCCCCCCACCTTCCTCAGCAACCTGAGTCCATTTACTGTTGTTCATATGTACATGTGTTTTAGGACTGACCACTTGGAATCGGATGACCTATCAGCGAGCTTGAACCTGGAGAAAACGGATTTTCCCTTTCTTACCAGCCACTGATTGTCTACAGCTCTTCATCTAGGGGTGGGGGACTTATGAAACTTCCCCCATTCCCGTTGGCATGTTGAATAGTGTGGCCATTGTGTGGTCTTGTTAAACTATCATATTGTTGAGATTTCATGAGTGCAGCTTCCCTGTCATGTCTAGAAGACACTATCTCACGAGCATGTGTCCCAGTCCTCCGGCTCTTATAATCTTTCTGCTCCTCTTCTGTGATGTTCCTTGAGCCTTAGGTGTAGGAGCTGCATTGGAGGTGAATAATTGGGCTGGTCACCCCATGACCACTTATTCTCTGCATTTTGGTTAGTTGTGGATCTCTGTGATAGCTTCTATCTACTGCAAAAAGAATCTTCTTGAATGAGGCCTGCTAGCTATCCTAATAATAGGCTTGTTCACCAGAACCAAAAGTTTAATCCATGCTTATCCAGCCAAGTAACTTCTGATTAATTGTACTAAGAATGGGAAGTAGAGGTAATTCTGTCTCTTCAATAAGAAGTGCTGACAAAATTGGATATGTATACAGAGAAAATGAAAGTACTTCATTCAGGGCTGGAGAGATTGCTCAGTGGTGAAAAACACTGGCTGTTCTTACAGAAGACCCAGGTTCGAATCCCAGCACCCGCATAGCAGCTAACAATCATCCATAACTTCAGTTCCAGGGGATCTGACACCCTCTTCTGATCTCCATGGGCATTGTACAACTCAGGTGCTTATATACTTGAAAGCAACACACACACAGAAAATAAAAATAAATTAATTAAATTTTTAAAAATTTTAAAAGAAAGTACTTCATTTTCTCTTACCATATACAAAAAGGAAATACAAAATGGACCAAATACCTAAATGTAAAATCAGATCTATAAAATTGTTTTAAGAAAACAGAATGAATACTTCAAAACAATGGCTTTTAGACAGAACTTCAAAAGTGTAAGCAAGAAAAGTACAAAGGGACAAATGGGTATGTCAAATGTCAAACTAAAAAGCTTCTGTAGAGCAAAATATATAATCAGTGGAATCAAGAAAACCTAGAAGGTGGGAAGAAACAGATGTAGACTACTCATATGACAAGGCTCTGATGCCTGCAACACGTGAGTTCAAAAACTGAACATAACCCTCAAAAATCCAGTTAACATGGGTCAATAAACTAAATACACACTCATCAAAAAAGACATAAAATTGATTTAGAAGCATATGAAGAAACTCAATCTCATTAACTATTGGGCAATATAAGTCAAAACCACATTGAGGAGCTGGAGAGACTACTCAGTGGTTAAGATCACTGGCTACTTTTGCAGAGAACCCAGGTTCAAATCCCAGTACCCACATAGCAGTTAATAACCATTCGTAACTCTAGTTCCAGAGGATCCGATGGCCTCTTTTGATCTCTATGGGCATTGCATGACATGGACACACTTATATACACGCAGGCAATACACACATACAGATAAAAATAATAAATAAAATATTTTTAAAAAATCACAGTGAGAGCCATGAGTGGTGATGCAATCCTACAGTCCCAGGAAGTGGTGAGAGAATCACAAGTCTGAGACCAGCCTGAGCTGCACAGCAAGATCTTGTCTCAAAAACAAAACAAAAAGCAAGAAAAACACCAATATATTATCCCACCTCATTTAGGATGGCTACCATTAAAAAGACAAAAGTGTAATAAATACTGATGAAGGTGTGACAAAAGCGAAACTTATATGCTGTGGATGGGAATGTAAATTAGTATAACTGTTATGGACCACAGTGTGATGGAGTGTCCTTCAAAAGCCTAACAATAAAACTACCATGTGACCCAAAGTCCTGCTGCTGGGAAAACATGCTAAGGACATTAAATTATTATATCAAAGACCATATTTGTACTTCTACATTCACTGTAGAACTATTCCCAGCAGCTAAAGTGCCACTTAGTGTATAAACGGATGTGATGTGGTATATATGACAATGGAATGTCATTCATTCATGAAAGCAATGAAATTCTGTCATTTGTAATATGGAAGGAACTGGAGGATACTGCCAGACACAGAAACACAAATGCCATCCATATGTCCTCCACTCCCTGTGGAAGCCAATTCATCAATCTCATAGAACAAAGTGAGATAAGAGTCACTAGAGACTGGGAGGGGCCGGAAGGTGGATGGAAGGAAGCTCACTAGAAGCACCAAAACATCCCATGATGGGGATTGTTTCTGGCTTTTCTATGGTACAGTAGATTAATTATTGGTTAAAACTAGAACCATGAAACTCCTGACTCATAAAAATGATTAAAGTTTGAAGTGGTGGGAATGCTCTTTACCCTGTTTTCAGCACTGAACATTGTATACATGTACCAATGACTGTAATGTGCACCTTACAAACTCTCAAATATTATATCATAATAAAATTTAAAATGCATGGTGAGACTCAAGTGGGCCCTCAGCACTGACCAGCTAAAAAGCTGTGTTTTTCTAAAACGTCCGCTCTCCCACTCTCCACAGTGATTATGTCAAATCATGCTTCTTTTTTCTTGAACCTTTTTTTGGTTGCTTATTTGAGAATTTTGAAACAAGGATGAAGGACCTGGAAGTCAAGACCTCTAAAGTGTCAATGGTGATAACTTGGTATAGGTGTTTTCTTTTTAATAATAAATTTTAGTTTATGTATATGAATGCTTTGCCTGCACATATGTAAATGCACTTGTGTTGTGCAATGCCCAAGAAGCCAGAAGAGGGCATCAGATCTCCTGGAAATGGAGATACAGACACTTGTCATGTGGGTGCTCGAACCAAATCTTGGTCCTTTACAAGAATAGCTGGAGCTTTTAACTGCTAAGTCATCTTTCCAGTCACAAGTGTAGATCTTTCCAACAAACTTCTTCTGATTTTATTTCTGGTCATCAGGCTCCGGGCTGTGAAACACTTGGTTGTGATTAACTGAATCATAGGTCATTCCATTGCCTGGTGTAGCGCCCTGAAGCTTTTTGATACTTAGGCCTCTTATAATTTAGGACAATTGGCGATCTTACCCCATTCTATTACTAAGGACACAGGCCTTTTGTAACTGTTTCATATAGTCCATGTATTAAATCTAATATAGTATCTTTGGGTAAAACAATCTAATTGACCTTGCCAATTTCAATAAAATGCTATTTATTCTTCCAATGTTCTCAGAAGACTGAAGATGACAGGGACAATGACTATGCCACTAAGTTCATAATACCCTGTTTAACTGTCTATAATTTCCTCCAATGAAATAAGTATTTCTGCTTCTGGAGAGTGGTAAATTCACTTTCTAGTAACATTTTTATTTATTTATTATTTCATTTTATTTATTTCATGCTGAGCCAGTATGTAAACCTGCTGAAGCATTTTCCCAGTATTCAGTCATTTCCTGTGGTTCCTGGCATTAGACAAGCAGGCTAAAGACCCAGTCTTTTCCTGAGGGTTCTAGGAATTCTTACCTAGACCAAAGAAATAATCTCAATGCTGTCAAAGTCCTTTCTGTGAATCTTGTTGAAGATGATACACTTCAGGAGTTTATAACAATGATGGGACAGTTAACGGGGAAATTTGGTTACTTTTGTTGTTTATAACTGGATTGTGACTGATAGCATAAGGGTCACCAGACTTCTATGAATTTCATATGTGTGTGCGCATGCATGTGGGCACACCCATGCTTCAGCATACATGTGAAGGTCAGAAGACAACCTGGGGTGTTGTTTCTTTCCTTTCATGTTTTTGAAGACAGGGTGTCTTTGTTATTTTTCTGCTGCATGCTTTAGGTTACTTGGCCTGTGAGTTTCCAGGCATTCTCCTGCCTCTTTCTCCCATCTTCATATAGATGCCAGTAGATTTCATGTGTTCATGTTATGTGCCTTGTTTTAGGTAGGTACTAGGGATTTGAACTCAGTTTCTCATGCTTTCATGGCAAATGTCTCTATCTACTGAGCTATCTCCCCAGCTCTGATATAATTTTTGGAATTCACATTAATAACTTATTCACATAAATGCAATCCAAAGATGATTTAACAACAAGTTTTACCTGACAATATTTCCTATAAAATTTAAAATGTCAAGTCAATCTAGCTAGTTTTTATGTCTCTTTTCAGACATCCTAAGAGGCTTCTGAAATGTCCTGAAGTCAGTTAAAAATTGAATCATATAACGTAGAACTTGAACGTTGGGAGCTTATTTCAGTTACCAAGGTTCAAAACCAATTAAGAAACCACCATTCATCAGGAATAATAGTCAAATGAAATGATAATCACAATAGTTCAAAAGCAAATACAGAAAGCCACAGAGCCACAGGAACAATTTCATCTCCTCAGTAGACAGTCAAAGGACCTGTATGGTAGATATATGTTTCTCTCTGAGGTTTTTTTACTATTGGTTCATTCAGCAGCAAGTCTCGCCCTCTGACCAATAAAGGGGCAGGAAGGAGCGGGGAGAGGAGAGAAAACATGGTGGTGAGTCTGGATGAAGGGCACAGAGAATACTCAAAGCCACGGAGGAAAAGTGCCCTGGCCCCAGGCCCATGCAGAAGGCCAAGACTCAGGAGGCAGCATTCCAAGTCCCCACAGTCCTAAGAATCATGTGAGTCGAAGCAAAAATCAATCTGGGAATGGGATAAGAGCCCTGCACTGTCAAGGCTCTGCTCCGGACCTTGCCAAAGAAAGGGCGGTTGGCGGCGGGTAAACAATAACTTTGTGAGTCTCCCTAAATAAATCAGTCTCTTAAAATGGAAGATCAGTTTCCATTTTATCCAGCTGGATTAACCAGACCCCACCTGCTAAGGCGTGGAACATAAATTTCATGAGACAAGACCTAATAAAACTCTATTTCCTATTAAGAACTGATCAGTTTTCCAAGAAACATTTCAACATTTCGAATAAAATTCAAAGTTATTTTTTTTACATTAATGTTTCATTTGTATAGAAACTGATAATTTTTACTTTCTAATTTTATTGGTTGATCACATGTACAATTCATTTAATCTTTCAGAAACATTCAATTTTCTTATCCATCCATTTATTTATCATTCATTTTCCTTCCTCTTATCTTGAAACAACTAGTTATTTTACTTTTAGATAAAAATTATTTTTTCCCTTCAAAAACACATCTCTCATGCTCTATAGCTTTACTTACCCAAATATACCTTGTTTTCCTTGCATAACGGGTAATTTTAGTTTTAATCACCATATATTAATATTTAAAACCTAGTAATTTTAGTTTCTAGTGAAAATCAGAAGCATTTTAGAACTGATATACATTCTCACTGTGCTAATGATTATTAATTTTTGTCATTAGTATGGGGCCAGGCATATTTCCCCTATGTGTTACACAGGGGAAGGAAACACATCTGCCTCATTTATCCTTGTGTCCCCAGGCCTTGGAGAGTGTGTTGCTCACAATGTTCAAATATCTGTTGAATGTCACTTGATAACTGTCTGTCTCAACCTGTCATTTATTACCTAATGTTTTCAAGTCAAGACACTAAATAGTCATTTTTCAAATAAGTTTTTACTAGCCTCCCCTAATCAATACAAGTAGTCAGGAAATCAGAATCACATTAACCAATAAAAAGGTTTAATATTTTTAATTATTTTAAAATGACTTAGACACTTCAAAAACATTTGTCACTAACTTCACCACAACATGATACCAAGTCCTAAAGACTCCTGACAAGTTTATCCAAACCTCTCATTTACATTCACCTAATTTACCTATTCTTAATTATGTTTGAATTGCTTTTCAAGCAACTGCTATTGAAGGACTTCATGAAACACTACCCCAAAATGTTTCATCAGCATATTAATTACCAATAGGTAGATAGAGTAAGGAATTCAGAATTCCCTGTATCTGTTAAAGACAGACCCACCAATAGAATTCAACTTTAGTCAATCTACTGAAAATGAATGCATCCAAGAAAAGGTGGTTAACGTCACACAGAAGATATTATAGCAAACTACTGGAGCCTGTTGGCAAAGTTGAACAGTACCCGGAGTGAGGAGTGAGGATTATAAAAAAGACAAGAAACAAAGGGTAGATTCGGGGAGGGCTGTCAGTCAATACCTAAGCAGCCTCGACTTCATTTAGCTTGCACCATATATATTCTTGTCACAGTATGAGGAAGGAACAAAGCAACAATTTAAGGCATAAACAATGTGCCTATTTACATAGGCGAACATTCGCTTTCTCACACAACCCACATCCTCTTATCAGGATGATGGAACAGTCAAACCTCAGCCTTGGGCTCAAGATACACCTCCCTCTAGATACCGAGACTTGTTTACATTCTTGGCAGAATGTTCTGCTTCCTCAGCACTTTGTGCAAAGCAAAACTGACCTTTATCTTGCCTTACACCAGGACATGGTTCAGGCAAATGGCTCCCAGCAGCAAACCCTCATCTATTCTTGGAGTGTTCTGCATTCCATAGCTTTTGTGTCACTATGACCACAGTACTCAACAGAAACAACTTCAATGAGGAGACATTTCTATTGACTCACAGTCTGGGGGTTTTATTCTATCAAGGAACAGAAGGTAGGGTAGCAGAAGCATGTGGAAAAAACTGGAATGGGAAGCAGAGAGTGAGGCACGAGCTGGATGTAACCTTTAAGACTTGCCTCTAGTGTCCCATTTCTTGCCAGGTAGGTCCTAGCTCCTAAGATAACATGGCCTAACCAAATAGCATTACCAGCCAAGGACAAGGACTAGTGTTCAATAAACACATGAGCCTGTGAGAGACATTTCCAATTCAAACCATTCCAATTTCATTCCTCTCTTTAGAAACACTCACTCTGAGGTTATTTTTTTTTTTTACCCTCCTGACTCACCAATTTCAGCAAAAGAGTTAAATCAAAGGATCCCTTTTCTTGATCCCTGAATCAAAGGACTCTTTCCTTGAATGGTTGCTAAGTTGTATTCAGATTTCAAGCCTATCATCTTCCAAGACAAAATATAACATAAATATCACTGTCCTAACAGGAATGAAGATATTCTAAATAAGGGATGTGCCCCTTCCTTTCGCTATTAAACTATTGAAACAGATCCCCAGGGACTTAGAATTTCTCCAGGAATCTCACTCTGAGAAAAGAAAAAAAGACTGAAGCCTGGTGCCAGCCAGAGCAGAAACGTGTCTCCCAGAAAGAGGTTTCACACAGTTCTGATTTGTGAAATAATCTTCAGGAATGATTGAAGTGGAGGCAGTGATGGGTCAATGAGCACACCTCAATCAGGACTGCTAGGTTACACATACCTGCAATTAGTTACTGTACATGTGGCTGGGATAAAATACCTGGCAGAAGCAACTTGAAGGAAGAAAGGGTTTATTTTGGCTCACAGTGCAAGGATGCAGTTTGTTATGTTGAAGTTATTCAAATAGGAGCTTGAGACAGCTGGTCACACTGTGTCCACAGTCAGGAAACTGAGTGATGAATGCTCAGTGCTCACTTTCTCCTTTTTACAGACCAGACAATACCTCAAACCCTCTGTCTAAACCTAAACCTCATGATAGGATCCCAAAGTTAGACTTGAGGGTAGAAAGGGGTCACTGGATCCCTCTCTGACTGGCTCTGACCTTAATAACTCTGGCAATGCCAGTATAAAACTCATTAAAATGAAATGATCATAAGTGAAGCTTGTTATATTGGCCTAAATCTTTCTGTCTTCTCCACTATAAAAGTCTCTATATAAGGGAAGTTCCTCTCTTTAGGTGTAGAAGGAGATACCCCTTAAATGAAGACTCATTCCATAGCTGAACTTTTTTTCCCCTAGGATGAATTTTAACTATCAAGAAGCAGCTTCCCATTAGAGCCTGTTTTCCTTTAACTAACAAGTTCAAGTCCATCAGCACATAGGGTAGAAAAGGCCTCAGGTTACAGGAATCTGTAGACATGAAGTTGAATGGAAATCCAAAGGGAGAAGCTCCAGACCCAGTCCAGTTCTGTCTGATACGGGAATACATTTAGTTTTTAAAAAACTAAAACAAAACAACAAAATATGTCCTCTTGTAGCACTCCAAGGTTATGTGTTCATAGCACAAACGGCCCCGAGATAAAGTTCCATATTGTTACTGGAGTTGCTAGGGTTGCAGCTTGAGCCTTGGTAGAACTAAGAAGCTATGCTCAGTCACCTGACCATAATCCAACTACAGAGACAAGTATCAGTGAGGATTAGAGAAATGAGAGTTGTTCTATGTGGTCACTTTAGGATGAAGAATAAATCAGAAGTCCAGTGACTCCCCAAGTCTATGTTTAGAGTGCTGAACCTGAGGTTTTGGTTTAAATAGAGAACAAGGGGAATCCATAAGGAAGCAGTCCTGGTTAAGGTGGACTTCCACCCATTACTAACCCATCTTTGTCTCTCCTCCAGTCTCACCTCAGGTGGCCTGAGAAGCTGTTACAACTGAGTGAACTCTGGCTGGGAGATAATTTCCTTCTGTGGCTTGTACCAGTGTTCTTTCCACAGTATGATATTCTCCAGGGAATTGCAATTCCTTGGGGACCATTGTTTCAATAACCTGATAGCCAAAAAGAAGGGCACAAGTTTCTTGTTTTAGTTACTTTTCTGTTGCTGTGATAAAACACCATGACCAAGGCCACTTAAGGAAGGGTTTATTTGGCTTAGTCTTCCAGGGGAGAGTCCATAGATCAGAGAAGCATGGCAGCAGGAGGGGCCAGAGCAGCAAACTGAAAACTCACATCTTCAAGCAGGCACAAGAAATAGAGAGAAAAACTGGCTGTGGGAATGATGCTTTGGAATTAGAGCCTGCCCCCAGTTGACCTGCTCTCTCCCCAAACAGTGTCATGAACTCGGGTCCAAATGTTCAAATACTTGGAGTCTATGAGGGCTATTCTCATTCAATTTACCACAGTCCTCTTCCTGACTCCCATAGACTTTTGACTATACAATAATGCTAAATATATTTAGTCAAACCTTAAAGTCCCCATAACCATCAACAGTCTTGACATTATTCAAAAAGTCCAGATTCCTAAGTCTCTTCTGAGACCCAAAGCATTCTCTTAACTGCAACTCGTATAAAAATCCAAAAGCAAATTACATACTTCTAACAAGTAATGGAACTGAATACACATTCCTATTCCAAAATGGAGAAATGGGGACATAAGAAGGAAACAGCAGACTAAAGCAAGACCAGAAAGAATCAAAGCAAACACCAAATCCTGTAGGTCCATGTTTGATGTCTGGGACTTTACTTCCAATGGGCTTAGATGGCTCAGCTCCTCCAGTTTTGCTGCATGAAATATAGACCTCTCTCTTGAACTAGTACCATTCCCTGCATACAATTTGTAGGACCCCCGCTTTCATGGAAAAATGCCTGGTCCCCTTTTTAGCTCCCCTTTGTTAGCTTACCTCCTCCCAAACTAGAAAGTCCCAGTCAAGGGCTATGTCAACATCTCATGGTATGTGAGATAACGTCTGTGGTATTTACAAGAAGAGCCTCTAATACCCTGTCTATAAAATTGTGGGTTAAACATTCCACAAGAACAGCCCCTAATATCCCATCTATAGAATGGTGGGTTAAACATTCAGTTAAGTCAACATCTTGTAAACTACAAAATAATGTGTGTGGCATTTCTGAAAAAAAGTTTGGACTATGTAAAATTGTCTTCTCTGTGACCCTGGTCTGTAGGCCAAAAGCCAATCCAAATGTAACAAGTAATGAATAATAATACTGTGAGTTTCTACTATAAAAGCCTGGCCCGGCCGAGGTCAGGGGGGGCTTGGCTTCCCGATGCTAAGTCCCCCACTTGCACAAGTGAAATAAACCTCGTGCTTTTTGCATCTGACAGTCTGGATACTTGGGACTGGGGCTCCCCGACGTTAGGCGCTCATGTGGCCCATTGGGGTTCGAGTCCCCGGGCTGAGAGTGAGGTCTAACAAATTCTTGGCAGATGTTCTCAGGACTCCGGCATCCAACATCTTAAGGTCTCCACTGCCAACCAGGCTTTACCTTCACAGCTTCAAGAAATGACTTCTCAGGACCTCTTGGCCCATCAGGGCTTTCCTTATACAGGGACTCTGCAGATCTCTGAAACCATGGAGGAAGAACTGATTACCCACCTCCCCCTTTGCCCCTTTGCCTTTACAGTCAGCACCCTGTCAAGTTTAGCTACCAGCAAGGGGTAGACCATTCCACCCCCATTGCCAGCTGCTGTTTTCATATGCTATGGTTTTCTAGGAGAAAACTCCTGGGGCCTTTTCCTTTCACAAGGAAACTTAGTTCAGAGGAGTGTTGCCCTAAGGGTATGCTTTACCTAAGGGTATGCTATGCATTTCCATAATGCAAATGTATACATATTGCATTATTTTGTTGTAATGAAAAGGTATTATTTACATCATTTGAAAATTAAAAGGAGCAGACCCAGGTTTTGCTACGGTAAAATTTTCTCTGATAATAAGAAATAAAACTTCACAAATACAGTTTTAAAAATACCTTTGCTTTCTGAAAAATCCTCTTTTTTGCAGGGCTGGAGAGAAGGAAAGACAGCAGAGATGGAGGAGGAAGGCACGATGTAAATAAGGAAGGAAGCAATGTGATGCTTGGTAACTTGCAGGGGTTTTGATTTTATTTTCATTATGAGTGTGAAAGTCAGAATCAAACTGGAATCTTGGGTCAAACCCTAACAACAAGAACAACAAAATGAAATGAAAGTTAAATCAGGAAGCTGTGGAAAGTGGCCTCTCAGCCTTCAGGACTCCTCCAGTTACACAAAGCCAGCTTCCCAAGATCATGTCCTTCAGGGAATGGCTCTTATCCAATGACTGATTTGAGGCATTTCTACTGATGCTATTAGATCTACAGTGCAGCCTGACCTCTTTTGGCTGGATCAGCTTCTTTTCCTGTGGGCTTGTGGTGTCTAGGGAATTTGTAGAGTGAGGTGACAGTGGTGCTACTGTGTAAACAGGTTCACTGGTGATGAATGTCAATCATAAACCTGAAGTAAGGCCCTAACTTGTGAAATCCATTTGCCAATCTTTGAGAGATATCATAAGTAGTCACCAGAAAGATGATGGAAATACATACGATTACTAAATTTATTTGACATTTTAGAAAAAAAGATAAGGAAAGATAAAAGCAATTTATTGGTTTTTGAAAGACCATTGTGGACTTCAGAGAGCTCTGTTAGTAGAAAGCAAGAAACATTCTCTGAAGGACCCTTCAGTAGAAAGCAGAGAATGATAAAGCTGAGGCCCAAGACTTTATCACCAGAGGTTAGAGCTCTAAAGACAAAGCTGCTGGCTTCCTCCTCCCCTCTTTTGATAGGTACTCTCAAAGAGTCAGTGTTGACCTGGAACTGGAGTTCTCGAGCCTTAGCCTCCCAAATGCTGCGATGGGCTTGGTTTGTAGGGTTGTTTCCCATTCATCCCCTCTTTTCTTTGGGAAGCCTTTGGACAGCGTTGTCTTCCTTCCTTCCTCTTCCTATTGTTTACCCTTCAATTTTCTTTTCCTTCTTTCATATTTTCTCTATTGTATCAGTACTAATTACTAGTCTTATGCAGCTTATTTCACTTCATCCAAATCCTTAGTAACTAATATCTTGGCACACACTATAATATTCTTGTTCTTTTGTTTCCTAAAATTTACTGGATTAAAGAGACAATTTAATTTTAATGGACCATTACTGTATTTTTATGGTGGGCCTGTCCATAAGTTTGTGTTGACTCTGTACTTAATATTTTACTAAGTGGTGCTGGAAATTGTTGCCAGAGACCTGAGCACACATCATTGTCCAATAGAGAGGAATGACACCTCAACTCTATCACAACCTGTTTCCACTTGAATATTGCAAATAGTTCAATTGAAAGAATGAGGATGAGTAAAAAATCCAACCAATGACTTAATATGAGATATGCTGTCCTATTGCAGAAACATAAGAATCATAGAAACTCAAGACAACAATGTAGTCAGGACAACTCTGAAAATTTCTCAAACACACAGTAATTGATTACAACCAGAGTTAATTAGATAGAATCACACAGAAAAATTCAAAAGCATAATTATAAGCATGTTCAATAAATTCAAAGAGTATATATACTATTAAATGAATTAAAAGAGGATACAAATAAATAATTGCTTGAAATAACTAAGTCAATATGAAAAAGTATGAAAGAATAACAAAGAGATAGATAAACAGAAAATAAAATTGAAATTTTGTAAAAGAAAAGTTCAATAAGTCTTATAAAAAACTCAGTGGGGAGCCTCACCAAAAGAATATATATCAAATGGACAACAGAATATCAGGGCTAAGTCAGTGAATTCGAACTTTCAGGCAACAATAAAAATAAAACGAGGAATAATAGACGATATGAGCCCTGTGACAGAAGACCAGTTTCACAAGTCATGATCATAAATGAAGATTAAGTACAAGCTAAAATCATAGAAAATATGGTCCATAAAATCACAGAAGAAAAAGTCCCAAGTCTATGGAAAGAAATGGTTCCCTTGATACAGGAAACACTTAGGATGCCAAACGGATAAGACCAGAAATGGCCCCACACCAAATTGTAGTTAAAATGCTTAACATACAAAACAGAAATCCAGTCATCTTAATCATAGTGAATGATCTTTTTTATATAGCAGTTATGTACTTGGTTTGAAAGTATCTGTTGAGAATTTTTGCATCTATGCTCATTCGGGAGTGTGGTCTCTATTTTTCATTTCTGCTGTGTCCTCTGTTTTTGGCATCAAGATGATATTAGCTTTATAGAAAGATTTTGGTAGTGTTCCTTCTTTTCCTGTTTTATGGAATGTTTAGAGAACATGATGGTACTTTTCTGAAGACCTGGAAAAATTTACCAGTGAATCCATCTGGGCCTGGGCTTTTATTGGTAAGGAGATACTTTCATTTTTATTGGTTTTCCATTTCACTGCTTGTTACTGATCTGCTTAAATTATTTATTTCATCTTGTTTTAATTTTGCTATGTCAAATATGTCTGAAAATTAGTCCATTTCTTTTAGATTTTCCTACATAGTTGAGTATATGTACTTAAGCTATTATGATTTTCTGGTTTCATTGCAATCTGTCAGAATGGTTTCCTTCTCATCTCTAATTTTATTAATTGGAGTCTTCTCTATTTTCCTTTCAGTTAGTTTGACTAAGGATTTGTTGACTTTGTCCTTTGGAAAAAAAACTAACTCTTTGCCTTGGTAATTCTTTGTGGTGGTGGTTTTCTGTTGTTTATTTCGTTGTTCTAGTTCATTAATACATGCCATGATCTTATTATTTCATTTTCGTCTACTGACTTTGGGTTTGATTTGTTCTTATTTTTCCAAATCCCTGATGTGTATCACTAAGTTATTTATTTTGGATCTTTGTGAAATCTTAAAAAAATTTTTTTTATTGAGAGCTGTTCAGTGGTTAAGAGCACTGGATGCTCTTGAAGAGGTCCTGGGTTCGATTCCCAGCACCCATGCAATGGCTAACAATCATCCATAACTCCAGTTCCAGCGGATCTGACATCTTCTTCTGACTACCTCAGGCATTACATGACACGGGTGCATTTACACACATGCAGGCAATACACTCATACACATAAAATAAAAATAATAGATAGAAGTATTTTAGAATATTTTTATTGATTCAAGGATTACAATGTGCTCTGATCACATTCAGACCTCCTCCATTCCCTCCACCCTACCTTACTGCCCCATGACCTGATGTCCTCTATTATTGTCTGTCTTTTAAAAATTTTTACGTGAGCTTTTGTACACTTTATACAACAGCTCTTAATCAAATTTAGACCCCCTTCCCCTTCCTTACTCCCCCAATTCCTCCTTACCCTGGATCTCATGCATTCTGTCATGCATGTTAAGTCCTATCCTGTCAAGCACTTGTTCCCAGGCGTCCTTCTGCGCAAGTTCACTCACTGGGGTTTAGGCAGCCTATCCAGAGGTCACATAAGGTGTACTCTCCCCTTTCCAGTAGTAATTGGTGTCTCACAATTCCCAGGCTAGGGTCCACTGTTCATTTCCCTCACTCCACTCTGGGCCCCTGCCTAATTGTGTTGGCAAGGGTCTTATGCTAGATGCTGCCATGACTGCAAGTTCACATGTGCAAGCTTCCAGCGGCTTGAAAGTCTTTGTTTGCCTATTTTCATGGACCAAACATGGCTCTTACAATCTTTTGGCCCCCTCTTCCACAATGTTTCCTGAACCATGGGTGGTTGAGGTTTACTATAGGAGTCCTATCCGTGGACACACACCCTGCAGTCTCTTATTCTCTAAAACTTAGTCTGTTGTGGCCTTCTGTGTGCATGGCACTCTGTTGTATAAAGAAGCTTCACTGGTGAGATTGAGGATAAACTAGTAATTCTCTCCACCCCCTATTCTGCTATGTTCCATGAATCTTAGGTGTAGAAGTTCTATTATAGATATGTCACCTAGAACTGGGCGTCTTTGGAATTCTGTAAAAGTCTCTCTGTTGCAAAAAGAAGCTTCTTTGATGAGTTGTGTACAGTATATTTGTCTGTAAATATAAGGATCCATGTATTTAGCATATGATAAGAAATGTCATTTGTCTAGAGATATGACAAAGATAGGGTTTTCTCTAGCCTCTATGACCTCTCTCACTATGTGTATTTGACTGAGTCTACAGGGCCACCCATGGATTCACTCCCATTGAGAAGGTTTTAAGTCCAATTAGACAGCTGTAGATCCCCCCCCCACACACATAAAAGTACCACTACTTAACGGATATAGGTAGTTTGTTGTGCCAGTCATTATGGTTATTAGACTTTAAGGCTGGGTGGGACCACTGATTGATTTTTCTCCCTTAGCAGCTTTCAGATTCTCCTCTAGAACTATGAGAGTTAGACTTCAGGTGGAAGGCTTCCTGGTCAGTTCCTGCTCCATTGCTTCGAGTCCTGTCTCCAAAGTACTTCCTGTCTCCAGCAATAGGGTCTTATCTGCACATTCTGGGAGATAACCAAGAGCTCCTGCAATAGCCTATGTTATTTTGGGAGACTCTTGGATACTATGGTCAACCACTCGAAGGAGGTCTCTCCTGCCTGGCACTGTGCTCCTTGCCTTATGGACATCATATATGCTTTTCTCAGCCGACACATTTCCCTCTGGCTTCCTTAGCCCACCAAGCTCCACTCATCTCTCCTTCTCCCCAGCCTCCCCCGCCCCATTCAAGTGCCCCCATTATCCCCACCCTCCTCCTTCTCCTAAGTTCCCTCCTCCTCGACCACCATGGTTCCCTGCATGTGCCTCCCTCCTCCCCTCCCAAACAAATGCTCCCATTTCCACTACCTCCCTCTCCTGGTTACTCTTCTCTTGCAAATCCCAATGCCATGAAGTTCTCCCCTTATATTTTCTTCTGAGTATTTAACAGTTTTAGGTCTTATGTACAGACCTCTGGTTCATTTTAATTTCAATTTTGTACATCATGTAAGATAAGGATCCAGGCTATTTTACTTTTATGTAGGTACCCAGTTTCCCGGCACCATCTGCCATTTTCACACTGAATAACCTTGGCTTTCTTGTTGAAAAGTAACTGACCACACATTTGAGGGTTTATTTCTGTTTCCTTTATTCAGTTGCATTGCTATATATATGTTTGTCTTTATTCCAGAACTTCGAGTAGGTTTTGACTATACCACTTTGATTTCAGTCTAAAAAAAAGTACAAGCAAATCACAAGCTCTTCTTTGTAGGCTTTTCAGTTGTACTCTAAAAATATGTTGTGGGTATTGTAGAACTGAGTGAATTTAGTGAGACTGTTGGAATCCTGAGTAATATGGAGACAGGAGATTTAAATCTGGAATAGGATGGAAAGCAAAAACCTTAGATGAGCTCAAATTAGAAGTCTCAGTACAAGATATATATATATAATTTCAACTTTTGGATGACCTCACAGCAGTGATACAGGAGCAGTGGGCACATCTAGATCTCAGGTAGTGGATACTAAATATTATGGGTGTCCCATGAAACCAGGCCTCTACAGAGAAATTACTTACTCAAGAGCATAAAGATGGAAAATATTAAATGAGCCTGGAACATCTCATTGTACCAGAAAATAAGGAAGAACTCTGAAAAATGAGAGTATGCATTGTAAGAATCCAAAGGGTTCTCAAAGGCCAGATCTGGGATAATTTGGGCATCAAGATAAACAAAAGCAATATTAGATTAAAAAAATAAGTTTCCAAGAGTCTATGATGACACAAAATAGACAATACATTAAATAAATGAGAAGGAAAACCATATAGTAGAATACTGACTAGTGAGCATAGCTGCACTGAAGGATTTAGAAAATGACTCACATTCAAAACCAGATTTTGTCCACATATTATACAGATTTTATTGGGGTGGGGAGTGCATAAATAACAAGGTATTCTCGTTTTCCTCTATTCTCCTACAAATAGTTTATTTACTAAAAATGGAAAATGATATATAGTAGAGAAGCTTGCAGTGAGCTTCATAATAAATGTCACTGGGCAGGGACAAGAGTCTCAAGTTCAATTGTAAAGGCTTGGGTTTGAGAGTATGGGCAAGTCAGGGTTAAGGTACCTTTAGAAACATTTCAGGGTAGGTAGGTGGTATCAAAATACAGGAAGGAGAAGAGAACGAAGATGGTATTTTGGAGAGAACTGAAAAACACCTGCCTTCTATATGCTATGAGCTCTGCATCTTGGCTACAGGGAGGTGAGAGACTCCTGATCTGCTGACCCTGAAGTAGTCAGAAGCTGCCTCTACTTACCAGTGACTTCAGCATGGCTCCAGCAGCAGGCAGGTTTTTGAACCATGTAAATATGCTGCCTTGGGCCGCACGCTTCTAGTGACTGGATGGAAAGACCCCACGTGGGGACACTGTGGGTACAGCTCCAGACAGAACTCTATTGCAATGCCTACCTGCTTGCCTGCCTCTCCCACTTCCTCTGCCAGTCTCCCTTTCTTTTCATTGTCTTATCAACTTGTGCCTGAAGGTCCTTCTCAGCCTCTGTTTCTAGAGAACCAGCCAGCAGCAGGCTCTCCAGAGCTGCTACAATTCGACTCCATTAAGAAGAATAAGGACAGACAGACCACACACTTACCAAAATACATTGTTTCAGAAGAAAGCAACAGATAAGGCAAATGAATGTCTGGTTCTAGATACCTACTACCAGTTCTTTGAACTGGGATTAAACGTTTTGAGGTGTGCTGTTTTGAGCAAAACAGATTGGACTCTGTATTAAATTTCTGAGGCTGTCATGTCAAAGTACCATCAACTGAGTGGCTTCAAAATCAAAAGTTGGCTCTCCCACAGTTCTGGAGGCCAGAAGTAAAAAGTAGAAGCGTCAGTAAAGTCAGGGACATACCTGAGCTCTAGGGTTTCTGAACAACTGAGCTCTTTAGGAAACAGTCTCTTCTGTTTTCATGTGGCCTTCTTCCTTATCTGCCTATCTCCTCTGTATCTATCTCCATTGCTTTTCTTATAAGGACATCAATCATATTGGATGAAGAGTACTTTCTAGTATTAGGAACTCATTTAAATTTTCATCTTATGTGTGTAAGGATTCTGTTTCCAAATAATTTTGCCTTCTCAAGTACCAAAGATAAAGACTTCAACATATCTGTTCAGGACATGAATCCAGCTACAGCAGATTCTACCTTAGACATCCAACTGAAGGCTCTGGAAGTTTTACCACCTTCCTCACCCACCTTCCTTGACTGTTGTTGTCTAGGGTCTTTAAGAAGGGTCATGAAGAGAGTGAAGTAAGTATAGATGTGACAACAGCTGATAGGTAGGTAGCCTCTGGAGACAGAAGAAGCACTCCCATAGGAGAGGCATGAGAAAACACAATAATATTCCATTCCTCCTGCATCTAGAATCATATCATAACCCTGAGGTGGGTCAGCAACGAGCTGGCTTTATTACTGGGGACTTTAGCTGAAGTGAGGGCTCTACATGAAAGGCACTGTGGTGAGAGATCACATGATGCAAGGCAGGGCCTCTAATGTGCCAAAGGCCTCAGCTCCAAGAGCATCTTTGGAAGGGTCCTGGTGTTAGACAAGTGGGGGTGTGCAGAAGTCAGTGGGTTAGGAGGCAGCCACAGAGTGAAGGGTGGGTACATATGGATGAGTAAATTCCTACCAAAAATATATACATGCATACATTTAATCAAAAACACTTTACTGATTCAAAGTCTTTGGCTTTGAATCAATATGAACAGTGCCTGACTTACAAAGCTTTGTTTGACTTCATGGTTTTTTTACTTTAACATGGTATGAAATACATATGCAGTGAAAACTGTGGTTTGAATTTTTGAGTTTGGACTTTTTCCCAGACTAATGTTACATGCTATGTGTCTCTTTTGAGATACTGTGCCCTGGCAATAAGTTGGCCCCATTCAGTCACTCTGAGGGGAAACAATCAACCCTCTACAGTTTCTGTGATGATAAGTTGTGATATTTGGTAGATTAGCTGTATTGAATGCATTTTGACTTATGATATATTTAATTCAAGATGACTTTATCATATGTAACTCCATCATAAGTTGAGGAGAGCCTGTGTATGAAAAAAAATAGAGTTTTAAAGATGTTTTGAAGTAGACCACTATTAAAAACTATGGTTTGGTTAAGCTCAAAAACTATTGCAATGAAACAACCAACTATCAAATAAGAAGGTGATTTTCAGTAGCACAAGTGTTGCAATTTTCTCACTGTACACAGAATTTTTATAGCTTATTTGTGGATAGAAAGTAGCATAAATATTCACAAGGACTTATCTTTCCTTAGAAAGAGTGGTGGCTAATTAGAATTTCTGTTTTGCTTTGGTCCCTGACCTCTCATTAGTGTATAAGCTTTTAAGTGATGTTGAAATGATTTGTTTGGGGCAGAGGAGGTTTGTTTTTATAAACCATTTTGCATAAAAACATCAAACAGCATTGAAATAGAATAAAGGTATAAAGTAATTTAATACAGTGTTTCTTTTTTTTTAAGTGACTAATGGCTCTTGGTTCTGTTTAACTTTTGTTAGTGATGTATAATTAATGCAGCTAAGAAGTTATTTTAAAAAGCAAAATTAGAAAAGGGAAAGGTTAGTATTGTAGGCAAATTTAGTTAGATTATGGGATTAAATCATAGGTAGTTGGCCTAATTTGAAGACTTTTTTTTTTAGTCTGTGCATGAGCATCTACACCTGAAATGTACAGGATAATCAATCAAAATACTTTTCTCGACACTCCAATTTTACTAGTATTTTCAGTTAGCTTTTGTGGTAGAAAATTAAATTTCATTTCAGCATTCAAACAAAGGGTATAAGTATAAAAGATATACATAATTTGGTTGAGGCCAAAAGTCTTGTTAAGCTCAATGGAAAGTCTTGATGGAATGTCATCATAATTATCTACGAAATGGCAAAAAATTTCAGTAATCAGAAAGAAATAACCATTTAAAATATGCCTTAGGCTATAAGTCACAGTATGTAGGGAATTATAATGCATTGGGAAACACCTGTATGTACTAATATATTTTGATGTTTCCTTCCTTAAGGGTCATGGTTAGCCTGGTGAGATATAAAAGAAGGAGAGAAGCTAAACTTCAGTCCTATTAAAGTGTGCATGAATGAGTTCTGTGCTAGCAATAGTAATTCTGGGCCTATTCCAGTTATTATCAAAACTGATCATAATTCACATTTTGACTCATCAACCAATGTGAAATGCAATTTAGAAGGAAAAAGATGAATCATAAGTAACAACTGATTTAGGAATTCTGTCTTGCATGTATGAAGGGCCGAGTTTGGAGTTGTATTTTCTTTTGTAACATTTATGTGAATACATATTAAATGTTGTTTGATATTTTCAGATAATTTGATATTAAAATAATTTCATACGTAGGTTTGTCCCAATGATTGAAAAGAACTGTAGTTACTTTTCACAAATAATAAAATAAAATGGATTGGATGGATCGTATTTTTCCTTGACTGAGAAGAAAAAATGGTTAGCCAGTAAGTGGAGATGATGTGATCAGCTAGGAAGTCGCTGGCATGCCCAGAGATATTGGGAGTGAAAAGGATGTGCTCAGAAGCTTGGCCCCATCATTGAAGTAGGGACAAACCGCTGTGATCCTCTTGTACTATTGTCTTCCACCTATTTTAGGGGAGTCCTGTGGTTCTGAGGAAGGCACTTAGAGACAGCTTCTGGAGTAAAGGAGTGCTCTTCTGGATGGGTTCTGGGCATCCACCACTTCTATGACCAGATGCCCATATGATTAACATATTTGTCTTAGTATGAGGAACTGGAGAGATGGCTCAGTGGTTAAGAGCACTGGCTACTCTTGCAGAGGACCTGGTTCAGTTTCCAGCATCCACATGGTTGCTTATAACCTTCTATAATTTCAGTTCCATGGGATTCAATGCCTTCTTCTGGTTTCTGTGGGCACCAGGCATGTATGTAGTGTACATATATGCATCAATTCAAACACTCATACACCTAAATAAAAACAAGTAAATCTTAAAAAGAATTAGCCAGGTGTGGTATACCTTTAATCCTAGACACTTGCAGGCCAGCCAGGGCGACACAGTAAGACCCTGTCTCAAAAAAAAATTTTTTTTTTAAAGATTTAGCATGAAAAAAAGACACCACTGTGCAGCATAGAAACTCTTAAAAATCACGGTAGTTGCTCTGTCTTCTTTCCCTGATTCAGTAGCATTATTGCAGAATTATGGGAAGAGGTCTACCAAGCTACACTGTTGCACATATTTCAGGGTCTCTTTTGCTTACATTATCATGTCTGGGAAAACAGATTCATCTGTTCTGTTGACATCTATGCAGGTCTGATGCCAGGTTTAAAGAGTTTAATGAGGTACTCAGGAACAATTCAAGAATTCCAGCTCTGGCTTCTCAAGGAGTTTCTCTTGGTCTAGCACGGTGCCGGGAATGACGGACGTTCAAAGAGCCAATTTTATGGGCGCATTGCTTTCAACAAATACTTATAAAATACCAATAAGTAGCACATAATAGGCTTAGCCAGCATTCCAGAGTGGCTAGAATGTCTTGTGGCAACTTCAAACTTACCTCTGGTTTGCACTGAAATTATGGGAGAACAATTTGCACATAAGAGCTCCCTATTCTTTTAGCTTCTGCCAGGCCTAGAGAGGAGTGCATATGCCTGTTAAGGCTACCAGAAGGTTTATTTGGAGGCATCAGTTGACCTGAAACTCTTGGAAGTCTTGACGGTTCCACTTACCGCTCCATTTCTTGGGGGAACTGTGCCACCATTTCTACTGAGTAGGAATTTCAGAGCTGGCAAAGCACAGCACCTGTTTGTAGGAGTTGACCCTTTTCAATGCTCATGCGCCGCCCTCCGCCCCCAGGTGTCCAGTGAAAATTAAAAAAAATACGATGGGGGTGGTCCCTATGTTATCTCTCTCCTGCATCTCTACTGCCCTGGAGGGCCTTGGCGGGCTTTCTGATCAGTCCCCTCAGCCGTGGGAGCCTCTGGACTGAAAAGAGAATCCATTCCTTCTCCCCTCAGGGCGTTTTGAGGGGATAGCTTTTGGCCAGGTGGTCAGCCGGGCACTCCTGGGAGCAGCAAGAAACCAGCCAAGAACGGCAACACTCTATTCCACAGCCCGAGGGGGTCCTTCCCACCTCGCCCCACCTCCGTTCCTCGGGGGAGAGACTCAGGTCTGACTCCGCCCTGTTGCAGTCCCAACACCCCCCCCTCCAGCCTCCACGGCTGCGAGTCTTCCTTCTCTTTGGCCTCGTGACCCCTGTCGCCACGGTGGGCACTGTCTGGGCCTTCTGGCTGCTTCCCTCTTTCCTCCCGCACCTCCCACTCCCGCTGCGCCACCACCCGTCGCGGCGCCTCCCGCCTCCCGCCTCCGCTCTGTCTCTTTAAGCCGCTCCCGCCGCCGCGCCCCTCCCGCCTCTCCCGCTCCTCCTCCCGCTCCTTCTCCCGCTCCTCCCCGGCTCCTCGGTGCCTCCGCCGGCCCAGCAGCACGCTCCGCTCCTTCAGCTCCAGCCACCGCAGCCATGGCCGACATCAAGACGGGCATCTTCGCCAAGAACGTGCAGAAGCGGCTCAACCGCGCGCAGGAGAAGGTCAGCAGGGGCCGCGGGCCGCGTGGCAGGTGGCGGGGGCTGTGCTGGGCACCGAGGGTGCGGGCCGTGCGGGCTCGGCACCGGCTGCGCGCCGTGGCTCCGCCGTCCAGGTGCTGCGCGCCGCGGAGCCGGGGCGACCCGGGCGGAGGAGCAGCTGTCTCGTCCGGGGGACGGCAGCCAGGCAGGACTCGGGCAGTGTGGAGCCGCCGGGTGTACAGGCGCGCCCGGGCCAGACCTGGCCCCCAAGAGCCTGCAGACCCTGACCCGACCCTCGGGCACCAGGTGTGCCAGCCATCTGGAGCCAGCCGGGGGTGGCCCCTCTCTGGGACACGCCGGCAGGACCAGCGGGCTCAGGGGCAGTGGTTCCCTGGCGGCGCCCGGAGCAGGACCGCATCCCGGAGGCTTCTGCATCTTCCTGTGCCTGCATCACTCCGGCGGGCTCCAGGCTCTCCCTCACGCAGCTCATCCGGACCGGAGCCGCCCGGGGTTTGAGTGAGGTCAAACCAACTACTTAGCAGAGAAGCCACCCCCAAATCTGCTTGGGCTGGATAACAACCAACACCTTCATGCGGTGCTGTGGTGTGAACTGGAGTTCCAAACAAGGAATGCACACTTTCCCCCTATGGGTATCTTTTTTAACGCCAGTGTCCTCTGGAAGGTCAGAAATAAATGATCTCAACTTAAGAGTCCTTCTCTGAATATTTCTGCACAAAACGGGTGTTTCGCTGCTTAAGATGAAGCCAAACAAAAACCGCCCCCTCCTGAGGGGCTGGGGTCCTAGATGTTTTGCAAGCCAGGAGTAAATTAGCTATTGCAATTTATGTTCTTCCCCAGGGATCTACACAAACACAACCTAGATCCATAGCAAGCCCAGCCCTGAGCAGTTGGAGGGGGCATTGTACAAGCACTAGGCTCTCCTAGCTTCCCTGATAACAGTTGTATCTGGCCGCTCTAAGGTATTCATTTGTTCCGAGGAAAGGACATAATAAGCCTTGCATTTGAAAGTGAACACCAGCTAGTGAACCCCAGGTTGGGTATCAGTTGAACTGCATTTGCTTTCAAGTGGCATTCATTTCCGTCCCTGGGATGCAGGGTGTCTGGTGTTTCCCGGCTTTCCGGAAGTCAGATTTGCCTTGCTGCTTATTCTGGCAATCTCGTCTTTAGACCCAAGTTCAGGTTGCCTCCACTTCCAGCTGAGCCCAGGATCACTGAGCCCTTTGCCGGTTTTCAGGCCCAGAGGCTCAGTGGTTTCAGTAGTTTTTCCCTCCCTGCACACATGCACCCTCCTGGTGCACTAAGAGGATTGTCTTGCTTTTAATATCTACTCAAGCTCATCCTGAACTCCATGATGCTCCTCCTGTTCCTCCCTCAGCAACTGAATTAGCAAGGCTACCTGTCTCCTTTCAGGCCCTGGATACTTGTCCAAAAGGTAGCTAGGCATATGACGCTTGCAGACCTTGAGATTTACGGATCATTATTCTGTGGTTCATTTCTCTCACTTGCAGTTACCCACCCTGCTAAGTAATCACTTGAATCTTTCGTCTGAGGCTTTTCACTGAATCTGCTTTCCATCTGTGAAGTAATTTGTGATATGGTCTGCCTTTTCACATATTGATCTAGGTCACCAGCTGTTAATATGCCCCAGAGAGATGAAAGAAAATGTAATCTCTCCGACAGAGTATTCAAGCCTTTATGGATTGTTGAAAACTCACTTTTTCATGATTAAGGTCAAAGGTATATTCTGACTGTAGTTGTGGATGGTGTTCAGTCTTCTATGAGTAGGGTAGCAAAGACCCCTTCGTGGAGCTCCAAGAGTGTTGTTTCCGTCTCTGGGAAGTTGCTGATGTGTTAGGTTAGAGAATTAAAACACTGAGAGGCAGCAGGAGGATTTCTGCCCCTCGGTAAGTTCTGCCCTCCTTTTGAGCCTGGGCATGGGAGTATGGTTGGCACAAAGGGATGCACAGTCCAGTACAGTCCAGCACAATTCTGCAGGACCCCTGAGACATTTCCTATTGATCCCCTCTTTCGGCTTTGCTTGCCACTTCTCCCTAATCCACACTCTGTTTCACCAGATGCCACACATGTTCTTGAGACCCTTTGCTCCTTGGTTGGATAAGCAGATTCTGTTAAAAGAAAGTCCACTTCTTTTACTTTCTTCTCACCCATGCACCACCTACCTGATTGAAGTTTGGCTACAAATGTCTGACTGAAATTATCCCTAAAGGTGGCTTGCAGCTTTATATGAATTTAAAGCACATGTTTTTCTTGTTGAAAGTCAACGTTCATTGCAGGAAGAATGAACTATGTATATAAGAGGGAACTAAATTTAATAATTTGGAATCTCATACTTGTTCCTTATAGAGATTCTACTATCATCTGTTCTCAGCCTTTGGGGGGAAGGTCAAGTGTAGAGATTTTGCTGTCGTCTAATGTGTAGTCTAGTGGACATTCCACCTGGTTACATGATGCAGTTGGGTAATCCTTTTTTTCCCTGTATAATTATGAAGAGACTTCTATGAATGCACACATTTTACATTAGCACTTTAAATGACCAAATATTATGGGAATACATAGGTTTTAACGAATCTCATTTTTGAAATATTATTTTCCTAGTGTTTGTAGGCACAATATTTGTATGCATTTAAAATTATGCCCTTCAGTAAAGGCCAAGGAAGAATCGTTGTGTCAAAGATGTGTATTTTCATGCATTGGAACTGCCTTTCAGGTTCAGACAGATTATACTAATTTTCATTTTCTTCTTCTTTTTTTTTTTTGGTCTTTTTGAGATAGGGTCTTCCTGTAGCCCTAGCTGACCTGGAACTTGCTATGAAATAAACCAGGCTGGCCATGATCTCACTATCATGCCTGGCAGGTTTTCTTCCTTACCAGCAGTCTATGGGACACACACCAACCCTGCATGATAACATTTAAAGCTATCGTTAATCCTGTCATTGGGGAAAAAGTAGTTTCCGACTCATTTCATTTATTTACATTTTAGTAATAGAACTTTTTTGCTTTCTTGATCTTTGAAAAGAATCCATGAAGGTGTATATTTGTGTTTTGCTCCTTTCCTGTAGTGTGTTCATCTTGCTGTCTCTAAGTTCAAAACCTGACCAATTTCATGGGTTAAACCACTTTCCTTCCGTTTCTATTTACTTTTAAAAATGATTTTTCTGATAAAGACAACGGTTATGTAAAGATGCATAAGTCTATTGGCTAGTTTCCATGTTTTTTCTGGTAGATAAGTCAGAAAGGATCCTGCCACATGTAAGTGTCAGAAAACTCAAACTGCCTTAGAGAAAAG
Source organism: Eospalax fontanierii (assembly GCA_035773235.1). Classification (NCBI taxonomy): domain Eukaryota; kingdom Metazoa; phylum Chordata; class Mammalia; order Rodentia; family Spalacidae; genus Eospalax; species Eospalax fontanierii. The sequence continues at coordinate 43,439,806 of CM069539.1, read as the reverse complement.
AAGAATTTAATCACTAATACTAAAACTAGATAATAACATATCTGGTTCTTGTACATATACATTTAAATGCTATTCACTATGTTAATAGGTATGTGTTAAACCGTGTACTATGCATGCGTTCACATATGTAAAAGTGTGTGTATATGTGTGTGGTATGCATATTGGTTAATTTACTTCTTTAGGGCAGGTACTATTACTAGTCATCTTTTGTAGATGGGGAAGGGATTGGTGACAAAATAACTGGTAACAAATCTGGAGTTGGCACTTGAATGAAACAGTGCTTTGCTTTCCCATTACATAACCATGGTACTACCTGTTTGATTTAAGGACAAACAAACTTCAGGCCTCCATGGAATCAGGGCTCAGGTGTTTTTTTCCCCCTTCTTTCGTCTCTGCTGTGCATCTTGTCAGCCCCAGTTTTGGTCAAGTTCTCTCTTGGTGGCAAGATGACTGCCAACCAGGAAAGCACATGTCTTGTCTTCAGAATTTCCAAAGAATTTTTTTTTGGTACAGTTCACATTGACGCCTGTGAACCTGATGTCTGTCCCTAAATGAAGAAACTTCCTGATATTAAAGGCCAAGACCATGATTGAATTAGGCCTGAATCCTAAATCACTGCTAAAAAAAAACTAGGGATGGAGAGACTCCTGAACTGGGTGGAGTTAACAGTGGCAGAGGAAGGATATCAGAGTACAGAAGGAGGAGGAGGTAGTGGGTCAGTGGAATAGAAGATGTCACTGAAGTGTCCTTAAGAGGCAACCTCTTTCTCACGTTTATATAAATAACCACATGCTCAAAAATTAACCATTTAATATTTATTTTAAAGTTTCTCATCAAATAAATATATATTCTGTTTAAATAAATAAAATATAATTGAAAAGTATTTCATAGTTTTCTGTTCTCCTTAACTTCTAGCTTTGCTTCTCAGAGGCAATTCTTACCAGCCACAATATTTTTTAAAAATATGTTTCTAAACTATTTATTGACGTAGCTATTTGTGCATGTTGGTAATGATAGATACAAGCTTGGTGCCTTTACATTCTTCTCTTTCTTCCCCTTCTCTATTATGCTATAACAAAAGCTCTTCCTTGCTGATGAATTTTTAAAGATTGAAATATAATTTTCTTCAAACAAAGTGTACACATCTCAGGGGTTCAGCTGATGAATGTCTGTGTATATGGATGCCTACACAGCTGCCTCCAGACCAAGATGCAGAACATTTCTGTCCTTCTTGATAGCTACCTGACCTCTTGCCTTTCTTATTCTTCGTCTTCTTTAGATGATTCTGAAATGAGAGCCTTTTCCCCAGTTGCCAATTTTCTTGTTTGTAATTTTGTTATCTTCTTTTGCGCTTCTCCTTTCTTTGGATGGCTTGTATTTTTCTTGACTTTCAGAAGTTCTTTGTATATAAGGATATGCATCCCTGCCAGATTTTGTGAGTGTTTTCTCCCCCATGATGATAAACTCATCATCTTAAAGAAGCCTTCCACATTGTTCTTTGTCTGATTTTTGTGAAATTATTGGAAGGATTTTGCTATCATTTTCTTCCCTCTTCTTTGAGGGCAGCATATCATCTGTAATTGTTCTTATGTGTTCTGTCAGTGATAGAAGCTTTCTAAGTATTAGCTTGAGTTATGTGGACTTGCCATTTTATAAGTTTGTCAAATATTGGCAGAATAATATGGTTCATTCCAATGGCAATTGAATAAAATGGTATGAAAAAGAATACTCTCTCCTACAACTTGCCTAGTTACATGATATGTGAAGTTTTTTTTTTTCAATTGTTGCTTTGTTGATAGCAACATTTAGGCTTATTCTTAGAGAGACATAAAGACAGTATTTGTGTGCATGTACATGTATCTGTGTATTTATGTTTGTCTGGAAGATTCTTTTTGTGAGTCTAAGGGGCTTGTCTGAAGAGGAGTAGCTTTCATGGCATTGTTTATGTCTGAGGGCACTAAGTGGACTAAATCACTGAGGCACATCATAATTTTCCCTTTAAAATTTTTCCGAATACTTTTTTTGTTGTTGCTTCATGTTATACAAAGTCCATACTTTCTTCTGAGGTCTGTTGGAGAGTCCACCTAAAAGCATATGTGGGAAACTTAATCCTCAGAGCAGCTGCATTTTTATTTTACGTGTATGAGTGTTTTGCCTGCATGTTAGTGCACCTATGACATGCAATGCCTGCAAAGGCCAGAAGAAAGTGTTGAATATCCTGGAACTGGAGTTACAGACGATTGTTAGCCACCGTATAGGTGCTGGGAACTGAACTGAGGTCCTCTGCAAGAGCAGTCAGTTCTTTTACTGCTGAGTCATCTGTCCAGCTCCAGAAAGTATGTATTTTAAAGTGATATACTTTTCTCACTTAAAAACATTTTTAAAATTTTTAAATTTTATGTAATGAGTGTTTTGCCTATATTTATATAAGTGCATCCATGCTGTACAATGCCTGCAGGGGTCAGAAGAGGACATCCAATTCCCCTGGAACTGAAGTTACAGACAGTTGTTAGCCATCATGTGGATGCTGGGAATTGAACCCAGGTCTTCTGCAAGAGCAGCCAGTGCTCTTAACTGCTGAGCCATCTCTCCAGCACTTTCCCCACTTCTTAAAGTGGAAATTTCTGCATTTTCAAACAAAAAATTTGTAGGTATTTCGAGTAAGAACTGAGTAGAATGTCTGTGAAAATAAGTAGGTCAATAGGTTTCTGTGCAGAGAATGTAAGATATAAAAATCCTTATGTTGTATATTCTTTTACAGCTTTATCAAGTAATGGGTAATATGACTGAATGAAAATGTTATCACAGAGTTCAAAGAATTTATTCATAACAGATTTCAGTGAACACACACGCACACACACACACACACACACACGCACACACACACACGCGCGCGGAATCATTCTAAACTGAAGTGACAATAATCTCAGTTCCCCAGGAACACATCAATGGACTGACTTTCAACATGGAAATGCTGAAACTTCATTCTTACTGATTCACGATCTAAATTTAGGCATTCTGTTTAGCTGTGGTTGTATTTCCTGAACACGTTTGATAAAATCCTCTATGTGGAAAGCAGTATAAAGCCACAGATCAGCTCCTAGTTTTGAAATGTTTGTTTATGCTATCATCATCTATCAATTTTGATTGCTCGGCACTCCTTAGAACAGATGTACAAGAATCTGAAACCTACCATTTTGGTCATTTTCTTTCATCTTATTCTGATGTAGTTATTTGTGGAAAGCCTATTGTATGAGTGGGAAAAGCTTGAACACATAATAATGAAATACATTAAGAAGCATGTATTTATTTTCTCCAATCACAAGGTACCTGTAATTTAATGAGATGCTCATGGCTCATGAATAAATGTATCTGTGTCATGGCATGGAACACTTGTTCAGTAGAGAATGCTGGGAACTGAACCCAGGTCCCCTGCGAGAGCAGCCAGCACTCTTAACTGCTGAGCCATCTCTCCAACCCTTTATGTACTCAGTATGTATTCTATTGTCAAGTCAGTCTGGCAGAATTCATTACTTTATTTGGAGATTTGTTGAGAATCTTATATATGAAAGTCATTGCTAGAGGCCAATAGATCTTATTATATTGATATTTTTGCATAATAATGGTTTGTGGTAATTGCATAAATCATTTTATTAGGACCTTTTATTTTCTAATAGTTCAAATGATTTTGTTATACTTTTAGCAATAAAATATGTTAAAATTATGATATCAATATTAATTTTTAGATTTAACACTACTGCATTCTTCATGTAGTATAATGTAAAAATAAGTTAGAGGTTTTCTGTTTTCTGTAAATATAATTTTTATATGCACTGAGAAATGAAAATCTGAATCTTGCTTAATTGTGGGTATTCATTTTATTATGGTCAGTGTCTGGACTTAGACTCTCTTCAGGCTATGTTTGTACTTGAAATATAGCAGTGAACAAAGTTGCCCTCATTATACATAACATTAGGAGTTGGAAGACAGCTAAACTTTTGCACACAGTAGAAATCACATAGTTATTCATTAAAATCACAACAAAAATTTCTGCAAGGAAAAATACAGTTTGGTATGTAACTAAGGAACTAACCTAGAGGAAGGTTATTGGACATCCTTACATGAAAAAAGCAGATCTTATACTATGATCTTTAAGATGAAATGAAGGCTTCAGGTAAAAGGAGTGTGGGTAAGGATGGGGTAGCTGTAGGGCTTAGGGAGCACTCTAAACCTCTTTCTCTTTGACAATATTCATTGAGAGTAAGTGCTATAGTGTGGAATACAGAATCCACTGAAAGTGTTGACCTTAGACGTGACATCTACGATTTGGATATTTAACAATGTGAAAGTGACCCTAATTAACATTCTCATACTGTAGTACCAATTCTTCCTTAGTGTGATCAGATTTCACCTTGCATGCTGAAGGATTCTTCAGGGGCACAGTTGCCCCCTTGGCACACAACCAAGATACTGGATTAGAGCTGACTCACCCTCTGAATTACAGTCACACAAACACTGCTTTGTACTATAGCAGTAAACTCCAGCTCAGCTTGCTTTCAGGGATTTTTTTTTTCAGAGTAGGGCTTCTTATCCTAAACTATCGGAAGTTCAAAATAAAACTGAAGTATGAAATTCCTAAGTGTCGTACATATAGAAAGAATATTCTGTCTCTAAAAGATTTGATTGGATTTGATATTCTCCCACTTAAGTAGCTAGCTATATATGTATGTGTGTGAAATTAATTGGCATATTCACAGAGAAGAAAGGAAGTAGGAAAGGGAGGGAGAGAGACATGGTCAAAGCTGGTGTCAGTTTGTTTCTCATAGGCATTGACTTGAATCTAGGAATAATTAGTGTGAGATGATTTGCAGCTTGGGAGGAATATTGAATCTGGGAAAAGGAACTGTAGTTGTAGGTAGACTTTTCCTTTACCTAGTCATGATTGCGAACTCACAGATAGCACAGATAAACTAAGACTTGAAGGATCCACGCTGGTAGGAGGGTCTAGGAGGTTGAAGAAAAGTGTTATGCCTTCACACTACATTTCCCCAGTATTTGAAGCATTACTACAAAGCTTTTGTAGAGTAGTGTCTGCTCCCTACCTATTCTTTCTGTTTCGTGGGTTCTTTTCTCAGCAAATATAAGAAAATGATTTCTAGATTTCTCTTTCATCCTTTACAAAATACTTGTGTCCGTGGAGACAGTGTTCTTGAACTGTGAGTTGGGACATAAGATATTCCAGGGTCTTCCTGGGAACCCACATTGGTCCATAGTTATTCCTGTTAAGGAAAGAGAGGGAACCTGGAAATCAAGTGTTTCTAGAGAGTGTGGTTAGGAATACTTGTTTGGAGTTAAAGTGTAGACTTCTAGATTTAACTACTAGTTTACCAAATTAGAATCTCAAGATTTGATCATCTGTATTTTAAATAATTTCTTCAGGTGGTTCTAAAGCATGAATTTTGCAATGTAGTGTTCTGGGGTTGAGGTTTTCTGGTGATTATGAACTTAGAGGTCCACATTCCACTTGTAATATGGATAATAAGTTTGCCTCCAATGTAGTAGAGAAAGAGAAACAGATAGTGCCATGTAGGATGATTTAAAATATGCTTATTTTAAAAAGCCTGCTTAAAATCACAGAAATCAATCAATCTGGAAGTCAAATTGGAAATGTCTCAAGCATAAAGTGGCTTTCTTATTGGGAGGGGTATATGGTGTGGCATCTTGTAGTGCGTTACAGTTTGTGTGAATTTAGTCTTCAAAGAACATTCTGTCTTTAAAGCAATGCTGGTTGATACCACAATCCCAGCATACACAGTAAAATGAAATACTGGTCAAGCTTGTTTCTCCTGGGGTGCTCTTAGAGGGTATTTGGGCTGCCTCTGGAGCTGCATGGCTTTGGGCTGCAGGAAGGGAAGGTGGGAGACGTGTTGATCTTGTTTTTATGGCTGTGGATGTCTTTCAACCTTGTCTTCTTGGCTTTCAATGCCTTCAGTTTGGCTTTGACTTTGGCTTTGGGAGGGGCAGGAGCTTCCTTCTTCGTTTTAGGTGTCTTCTTGGCGAAAGGCAGCTTTCTTTATTTTTAACATAGTGATTGTGGCTTCCTTTAAGCTTGCTTTAGTTGTATTGTGTATGTGTGTGTGTGTGTGTGTGTGTGTGTGTGTGTGTGTGTATGTGTGTATTCTTGTAGGTGTGTGGAAGACAGATATCAACCTCTTTTTCTTCCTCAAGAGCTGTTCATGTTATTTTAGAGACACAGTTCCCATTGATCTGAATCTCATTCAGAAGGCCAGGCTGGCTTGTCAGTGATCCCTAGAGCCCTGCCTGCCTCTGCTTACTCAGTGCTACATTTCCAAGTGTGTAATATCATACCCAGCTTTCTATGTGAGTTCTGGAGTTCAAACTCAGATAATGATAACTCAGAAAACTTTTCCAGTGAGTACTTTACCAGTTGAGCCATCTCCCCAACGCTTCAGTATGTTTTGTATTTGTTTTAATTATATAACAATATATTCTTGTTTTCCTTTTATTTTCATTCCATTGCTTGGTTAAGTGTGTGCTCTTTCATTTCCAAATACTTGTTAATTTTCAAATTTTCTAGTTAGTGATTTCTAATTTCATTCAGCTATAGTTTTTAAAAACTAAAAGTAAAATTTATTTTTTACTTTTAATTATGTTTTTATGGGGTGTGGGGGTGGGTGCCCATGAATGCGGGAGCCCACGTCAGATGCCCTTGAAGCCATAGTTGCAGGAGGTTTGAGTCTGGTATGGGTGTTGGGAACTGAACTTAGTTCTCTGCAGGAAGAGTAAGTACTCATGGAGCCATCTTTCCAGCCCTTCTGGAAATTCTGTCTGTCTTTTGAATTTATCCAGTGTTATGTTACAGTGTTAGCATGATCGCTTCCTGAAAATGTTTCAGGTACCTGCAAAGAGGTGTACTTTGCTGTTAGGTGTGTGTGGTGCTCTGTAAATATGTGCTAGGACCGCATAGTGGACAAGTCTCCTGTTTTCCTGTCATCTCTCTGTTGTTCTATCATTAAAAACTAGGTATTGGAGTCCTCAACTGGCATTGATGAATTTTCTTTCTCTTTCCTCAATTTTGTTAGTTATTTCTTAATGAATTTGGTGCTCTTTTATTAGGTACGTAAATTTTTATATTTATTATATCTTCTTCATAGACTTATCTGTTTGTCATAATGAAATGTCTTTGTGTACTAATAATTTTTGTCTTTCAATGTTGGTGTGGGATACCTATCTCAAAAAAGAGAATTATTTATAAATCTTGGTCATAATTTCTTTAAAAGGAACTTTATTTGCAAATATTTTCCCTCAGTCCATACATTGGCTTTTAATTTTCTTGGTAGTTTTTGAAGTGCCAAGTTTTATATTTTAATATTGTCATTTTTTTTCTTTTGTCAGTGTCTTGGCTAAAAGATCTTGCTCAGCACAAGGTCACAAAGCTATTCTTCAATATGATTTGCAGTTTTAGCTCTTACATTGAGTGTGAGTTAATTTTGGGATTTAGTGGAAAGGGTCTGATTCGTTGTTGTTTAACTCTGCATTGTTGGTTAGTTGGCATTGTGGCACAGATATATGTATCCAATTTCCCCAGCATCTTTTGTTGTGAAAACCACCTTCATTCCTATTTTATTGTATAAACACCTTTGCCCATAATCAATTGATCATATATATCAGGATATATTGCTGAACGCTTAGTCCAGTTCCAGGGCTAATTCTGACCATTCACCAGTATCACACTCTCTTGGGATTTTAAAGTATTTTTGAAATTGTATAATTAAGTCCTCTAATTTTGTTCTTTTCAAAATTGTATTAGCCACCTTAGGTGCTTTGCCTTGCGGTTGATGTTGGGAGGAAGTTGACAGTTGTTTCAAAAAATTGACTGGAAATTTTTATAGGGATTGCCCTGAATGAGTATGACAAATTGGTCAGAATTACTGTCCTAACAGTATTTAGATTTTCAGTTCTTGAACTTGGAATGTTTCTCCATTTCATTATATCTTTTAAATTTTCTCTTGGTAATACTTCATAGCTTTTAGTATATAAATCTTATACTTTAAAATTTTAAGTGTTCTATTTTTTCATTGCAGTTATAAATGCAATTACTTTATTACATTCGTTTAAAAAATTATTGCTAATATACAAAATACAATATTTGTATGTTAGTCTTGTATTTTGTGGTACTGCTTACTCAGTTACCTTTGTGTGTTTTGTGAGTGCCTTAGGCTTATACATAAGATTATGTCATCTATGAACAATGGTGCTTTTGATCATTGAAATTAATAAAAATCTATTTATTTTTCTCTTGTCTGTGATTGTCAAACAAACTATATATTTGTATTGTTTTTTCCTTTTGATGCAGGGTCTCCCTGGAACTTGCTAGTAGACCAGGCTAGTCTCGATCCTACAGAAATCAACCTGCCTTTGCCTCCCAAGTGCTGGGATAAAAGGCATGTGCCACCACACCTAGCTAGCACACTATATCTTTTAAAAAATATTTTATTTATCATTTTTACCTTATGTGTATGAGTGTATTGCCTGCATGTGGGTAGGTGCACTAGTGAGTGTATTGCCTGCATGTGAGTAGGTGCACTCATGTTGTGCAATGACCTTGGAGGTCAGAAGAGGGCGTTGGATTCCCTGGAACTTATGGATGGTTTTCTGACACTAACTGACTGCTCTTTTATCAGAATTCACTTCCTCCTGAGGATCTCTAACCATTATGTACAATGAATATAGACCAATCAAAAAATCTATTCCCTTTACATACAAATTAAAATAACCATATTAAAGGTGTGTGGTGAAGAGCTGGGGTGGAAGAGGACATGTGACACACGTTCACATTAAAAACAATCACAATCCCTTGGTGAAATCCTGAGGGATAAGACTGAGGATCAGAACCAGAACAAACCCTTCTTGGGTGTCTGGGAGCCTGTAGCTCTAACATCTACCAACGACTTTCTTTTCCTTCCTGTTGCTCTGCAGGGAGCTTTGTGCACATGCTTACGCTAAATTAAACCCCTCATATTTTAGTCACTGGTGTTTACTTTTTCAGTTTACAGATATTTCTGAGTCTTACAAAAAGCTATTGAGATCCCGAGGAAACAATGTTTAAAATGTTACATATATGAGGTGCTGTAAGACTTACCAGCTCTGAAGCAGAGAATTATAAATCAGAACTATGAAGCCTCCTCTCAATAATGCAAGCCATTTAGCAGAATGTAACTGTACATTTAAACTAAGTCTTTATACTTTGATTTTAGTGGAAGTGATATTTAATAAACCTAATAACATTGCTTTAAATGGGCAGATGAGCTAATTATTACTTAGCAGAACTTCATAAGAAAATTATATTTTTGAAACAAGGAACTACAAAGATTAATATTAGCAACAGTAGAAAGGCAGTTTGCAGTAATCTATGTTTATCTCATCTGTTGTAAAAGAGAACCACAAAATGCAGTAATTATAAATCTTCTCAGGCTAGTGGTAGTATACATACTTTTAATCCCAGTATGTGGGAAGCTGAGGCAAGAAGATTCCCTGTTAAAGACTAGTCCAGGCTGTACAGAAGAATCAGTTCCACCCATATCCCACAAAGGAGGAAAGATAAGTCATTATACATCTTGTGATATACAGTATTGGAAGATATAGTTTGCAGGGGCCAGAGAAAGGGTTCAGTAGTTAAGAGCACTGATCGCCCTTACAGAGGACTGGCGCTCAATTCCCAGCATCCTCAGGATTTCACCAAGGGGTTGTGAATTTCAACGTGTGTCACATGCCCTCTACCACCCCAGTTCTCCACCACACACCTTTAATATGGTTATTTTAATCTGTATGTAAAGGGAATAGATTTTTTTGATTGACTTATATTCAATGTACATAATGGTGGGCTTCATTGTGATAGAGATCCTCAAGAGGAAGTGAATTCTGATAAAAGAGCAGTCAACTAGTGTGAAATAACCAGGAAGATGTCTCCAAGCATCTTGGAGTACATTATATGAGACCCTGTGCAGTCTGGATGTGGAGTAGTATTTCTGGAACAGCATAGTGACATGAGTAACCCTCTTGATGTTAATATTCTCCCCTCAAGTTAGAAAAAGGACTGCTCATGTGATGATGACATGACATTCATACATGTCTTGGTGCTTTTAGAATGAGGTGTGCCATACGTGAAGTAAGCATCAACAGTCCTACAAACTTGGTATCTTTATGTATATATACACCATATAGCCTACTGTCATGCAAATGAAGCCACAGGAATTTCAAGATGGAGCCCAGCTCTCTCATCCCTCATCCCAGCTAGTGCTTCCTTTGTCATGTCTCTGATTCTAACACCTCAGTTAATTTTACTTATTCAAGAACTTTGTTTAACTGGAATCATGTAGCATGTGTTCTTCAGTTTTTCTCCAGCTGATCATAATGTATTTGACCTTCATCAAGGTTGTTATATCCAGGAACACTTTCTAAGAATATTTCATTCTTTCGCCAGTGAATGCATTGACTATATATAGTATCCAACAATTTATCAGTTATTTATTTGATAGGTATTTGGTGTGTTTTCAGTATTTGACCATTACGAATAAAGCTGCTGCATTCTTTTTTTGTTTTTTTGGGGTCTTTTTGTGACAGGGTCTCCCTGGCCCTAGCTGGCCTAGAACTCATTATGTAGACCAGGTTGGCCTTGAACTTACAGAGATCCACCTCCCTCTACTTCCCCAGTCCTGGGACCAAAGGCTTGCACCACCATACCTGGATTAACATTCTTATATGTGTGTGTTTTAATGTACAAAGCTAATCATTTCTCTTGGATTAATGCCTGGAAGTGTGATCTCTTTTCCATTGCTATAACAGAATTCTTTAGAACTGGAACTTTATTTAAAAAGAGACTTATTCGGCTCACGCGTTAAAGGTTAAAAGTCCATGGCCAGCTATTCCTATCTACTCGCCTCTTGTGAGGCTACCCGGTATGACACAACATGATGGATGGTATCGTGCTGACCATGCACAATAGAGAAAGAGACCAGCCCCATGGCAAGTCAGGAAGCAACAGGAGCTCAACACCTAGATGTACACTCTTTAAAACAACCTACTCTCTTGGGAACCAGTTGGAGTTCCATAAGAACTGCATTAATCCCTTCCAAGGGTGGTACCCCAGTGACCTAATTAGCTTTCCCTAGTAGGTTCACCTCTTAAAGGTACCACAACCTCATCATCAGTATTCTGTGAGCCAACTTTCCAGACAGAGTTTTCGGAGGACACAGTCAGCTCTATCCAAGTTATAGCAGAATGTGTTAATGAATCATTATGATATACATTGTTTAGATCTTAGAGATAGTTCCAGACAGTTTTCTAAAGTAGTGCACCAAATTTACACTCCCATCAAGTGGTGAGAGTTTAGGAAGTCTATGTCTTTCAGTTATAGGTTGGATGTTTTGAACCTAATGGTATTTGTCCATCATTACATACTCAAATGACTTATATTTATCTGTTGAATGCATTATGTCATCTCGATATTTTATACTTGCTCATAGGAACATGTCTTTTCCCCCCGACCCCCGGATGGTTGGTTAGCATTTTGTTTTTGAGCTAGGTAGTAAGAGAGTGGTCACTTTTTAATTCTCATGTATTAGACTACCTCATGTATGTAGAGGAGTTGTGTGGATGGTGTCCATGTGGATCAGGACAGACATACAAATAGTCTCATGGATGCCGGGATCATTTGTTTTGCTCTATATTGTCTCCTGTTCACTGGGAGTAGTGTCCTGTGCCCACGTAAGTGACAGATTTCCTGTTAGGTATATGTAGTTCCCTAACTCAGGGTCTGCATCTCTAGGCTTAAACACGGCCCCGTGATATGGCCTTGGCTGACTGTGTCACACTAGATTCTTCTGATATTGTATATTCTTCGGTCACCTGGCTAAACCCATGGGCTCTGACTTGAGATTTGAAGTCCCTGCAGAATCACATGACCATTGTGATGGCAACTAGAATCCTCTTCCAATGTGGCAAGTGTCACAGCCAGATTCCTCTTAATTGCATCTTCACCATGTGAATATCATGGACACCTTGTGGAACATACACTTCTGGTCTTCTTTACATGATTATGCTGTGCTGGCACTGTGATCTAACTGTGTTCTAGGGCAGCCCAAGGAGTGATTTTTCTAATGTGATCAGTCAGTGGGGTATAAGGGCATAACTGCCCTCTGACCTTGAGGAAACCTGAGGAGAGTGAATAATCAGGGCATTTTTCCACCTCTTCTACTTGGAGGGAAGGCTCTCCTCTTCATTCCTTTATATCCTCTGACATAGAGCTTTCCAGGCTATCGTGGATGGAGGAGAAACTGCATACCATTCAAGTATCTGGGGCTTCCAGCTTTTAATTCCCTCTGTGGTCTTTGGTATACTCAAGAAAACAGCCAAGAATTACAAAATTTGCCTGTGAAGCATCTTAATTCTTGTGTCCCACTGTGCCTGTGCTAAGAGTTTGTTGTTGACTGTCTTCTAGATAGCAGTGTGAATGGTTTACACTTAATCCTCACAGAAACCAGTGACATAGGTATTAATATTATGCCTGTTTTACAGGTGAAGAGACTGACGTATGGAAAGGAAAGTCTGGATAATTACCTTGAGCTTTAGTCAGTTAAGTATGCAGATAGGATTTGACCTTTTGTACCGGAAGACTCACACTTTCTGAAATAAGTACAGACTTCACAGTGCAATATTATCTTCAGAGTTTCTGGCGATGTTTTCCTGCAGTTTCTGGTAACGCCGAGGCTCAGGTAGAAAGCAAATATAGGTAAGAAATTGCAAGTGTCCTGGTACCTAAAAAGGTTTCAGTTTTAAGTTCTGGAATATTCCAGATGATGATGTATAATTTTTTCTTGAATGCTGAGGATTGTACTCAGGGACTCTTAAATGCTAGGCTAGTGCTGAACTAGACTCCCAACCCCTGGGTTGTTAATTTTGCCAATGGATGGTTGTATTTGGCTTTAGGGGAAAATCAAATGCTCTTGCTTCTGCATTTTGAGGCCATTGTGGCTTTTATTCCTTTATATATCATTTGTTATCTATGTCCATGTAATATATGTGTGTGGTGTATGTGTGTGTATGCGTGTGTGTGTGTGAGATTGGGGCCTCTTAGTTACATTCATTTTATTTTACAGAAGCCACCCAACCCTGCCCTTATAAACTAGAGAATAAGATAGGCAAGCATGAATGTATCTGCTCTACCAGAATGGCAAAGGACTGTTTTTGACAAAAGGTAGATGCTTTCAAAACCATCAGAAAGCTCTTATGAATTCTGTATCTGCTTCTCAGCAACCTGTATATACTACAGATTCTGATTTTCACTTAATGTAGTTCACTTCAAGAAGTCTATTTTCAGCTGTTTGGTGACACACACATTTAATCCCAGCATTCCAGAGGCAGAGGCAGGCGAATCTCTGTGAGATCAAGGTCAGCCTGGTCTGCTGATCAGACTGCTGGGCAGTTGGTGCTACAAGAAGACCCTGTCTCAAAAACAAAAAACAAAAAACAAAAAGTAAAGAAAACCAAAAATCAAAAAAAGTCCATTTTCCAGGTGCTTTGCCAGAATTCTCTACTAAATTTTGCATGACCCAAATCCTAGAAACTTAATTTAGCCCTGTGTGTAAATTCCAAATCTTTTCCTTGCTGTGCACCAGAGATTGCCCCTAATATCAATTCTGTCTTTCTTTTTTAAAAGTAATTTTTAAATTATTTTTATTTTTATGTTTAGGAATGTTTTACATACATGTATACAAGTGCACCATGTGTGTGCAATGCTCTTGAAAGTCACAAATAAAAGAGCATCAGATCCCCTGGAACTGGAGTTATGAAGAGTTGTTAGTTACCATGTGGGTGCTGGGAACAGTGAATCACATATTTAAAATATCGGTAATTTTATACAGTTCAATTTAAAATGAAAATTTATTGATTTTTAAATTGAAATTTGCAGCCTACTATGCAAGATTACATACTGTGGAAATGGAGTGTTTCACGCAGGCCAAAACAATAACTCAGGTGCAGAAGAGAAACATTCCAGGTTCAGAATGAGATACAATGAACAATGATTGAATATGTAGAAATTACCACATTATCCATTGGCTTTCTTAGGTAAGACATACCTGCTTACAAGAGAAAGACATTTTGTCTGATAACAGCAGCAGTCTGTCCGTGGATGGCCTTGAGTTTAACAATACTTCTCTTTGAACTGGTCTACCTGTACTAGGTCCTACGCCAGTGGTAGGTGCTGACGATGTTGTAGTCTATTTAGAGTGGCCATGACTCTTTAGAAAGGGTATCTTTGGTAAAAGATGAGCCATAAGCTGAAGTGATAGGCAGAGAGCATACTTTGTTACAAGCAGTTCAGGATCCTGGGAAGGACTTTGGAACTGGCCAGTTATAGACATGAATCCCGACTGTCCCACATCCCAGCCAGTGGTGGGGTGTTGAACAAGGCTTTCTAAACCTATCATTCCCCACTAAAATACCGAACAAGATGTGTTTTTTTTTTTCATCCTACAGTTAAAACAGCTAATATTTCAAGACTTGGCACAGTATAGAGTATTCCTACAGAATTAAATGCTAGCTATCTATTTTAATTTTCTTCAGACGTTAGTGTCTTTCTCAAAGTGGTAATTTCATGCTATTTGTATATTTTAAATCTTCCTTTAGAGTAGATGGCAAAAAGGAGGCTCTAAGTATGTCACACAAATCTATTTGGTCCGAACAGGGTGGCATCTGGTTTAAACAGACAGCCTGGTACATGGTACATAACACATATTTCCTTTGATAACATTCAAGTGTGCTAATGAAGTGCCTCAGGTATCCAGGTGGAGACAGACCACTTGACAGCATTGTAATCTCCAGCAACTTTGCAGACAGGTGCATGGGCTTCTTCCTCAGCCACAGGAAGGAAGCCCCACAGAACCTTTGACACTCTGATTTCCTGTGCTAAGAAGACCAGGATAGAAAGATACTGCCTTCTCCCTCTGTTCTCTGGAAACTCCATATGAACCGGCATTTCTGAGAGCCTGAGAGAAAACCATACAGGGTGCAGGACAGGACTTGGGCCTGTGGGTATGGTTTATAACTTGTTAATTTTACCTTGTGTTCAAGTTCAAAGCCATCTTTGAAAATGTAGCAGCTTTTCTGCAGTGACTGTTAAATAAATGGAAATCAGGCTTATTAGAGGATCATTGAACTGAGGCTCAGAATTTTAGAGCCAGAAGAAAAATTATCAACCCCATGTGTATCCCAGTCTGAGTCAGTCTCAGCCTGCTTTACTGTGTAGACAGATTGTTTGGAATTTATTCCATTTCCAGTACCTGGGTTCATCCCTTTATTTGAAATTTGGATATTTCATTAGTAAAAACAGGGGTTTTAATCACTAGCTCCTATTATTGACATTTATGAAACAGGGAGTTAAACTCTGAGTGCAATATCCATGAAAGAATACTTGTGATATCCTACAGACAAGGTGAGCTAGTATAACCAATAAAAATTAGGGGTCACAAACTGAGGCTGGTTGGGAGAATTCAGTTTCTTTTGGGCTCCTGCAAATAACAGTGTGGAATCGTTGTTCCATTTGTGGTGCAGAATTCAAAAGGATATTTCCTACTATGGTTGTGCTTTCCACCGTGGGGACCTAGGTTTAGGAATAATGCTGGAATGATCATAGAATTAGTTTCTTCTCAAGATCCTGTTTCCAGTTCTTTTGGATGAATACTCAGATGCGGGACTGCTGGACTGTTGACCCTCGTATCTGATCAGGGTCTGCCCACCACACTTCTATGTCTGTTTTCATTACTTTCTATTGTCTCCTGCTACTCTGTCCTTATTCTCTGTGATTCTTTTGTATAAACTTACAGTATGAATGGTGTTTATATTTGCTTTATTAGTGAAGGCTTTACATCGCTTTTCATTTCTTACAAGACAGGTGTAGACAGGCACATACAGATGACAGGAGTTTCAAGCATTCTGTTTGAGCTGCTTGTTTGGCTGTTGTAGAGTCATTAGACTTCAGAAATGACTGCTCATTTGTAATAAAACAGTTTAAAAGAATATTCAAAATATTAGCTTTTGATGCAATGAAACATCTAGCACCTTGCCTGCAAATTATATAAGTTCTCAATACACGGTGTGAGCTATTTTCCAAATCACATAAAATACTAATTTTACAGTTTTCTAGAAGTAATATTTAAACTAAATTGGCCTTTTGCTTCTTTGTGTCCTTTATGGCCTTTTCTTTTGCTATGAGTCTGTGGATTTCTTTTACATGATGGTCTTTTCTCCTTTCACTAGATTTGAACAGAGAACATTTTTAGAAAATATTTATGGAATGGGTGAATTGATGATTATTTTCAATGTGAAATAAAACTTAATTCTTATTTTTAGAGTAGATATTTTAACATTATGAATATAAGACATGATCATGATAAACTTCATCTATAGTCCATGCCTGAAATGTTTGTATACTTTATACCATGTGGCACTAATTTTGCCAAAAAGGTTTATTTTTTTAATAAATATTATAAGTTGTCAGGAATATTGGCACATGCCTTTAATCCTAGCACTTGGAAGGCAGAACAAGGTAGATCCTGTGAGATTGAGACCAGCATGGTCTATGTAGCAAGTTCCAGGCCAGCTGGGACTACAGGAAGAACCTGTCTTCGAAACAAATCAATATGAAAAGTTAAAAGTTGAGATTGCATAGAACATAGCTTTAGACCCACACCTTCTGTTTAACATCATGTTTTTGGTTGATTTTACCTGAAAAAGGCAGTTTCATGGCTGTTTGAGGATGGGACATGGTTGGAAGCAGATCCCTCACACTCTGCCCTCATGGAGTTCTAGGGATGGCCTCAGGCACTGCATAGCATCAGCTGTACTGACCAGTGTCTGGAAGGTTCCTGAGTTAGTGCCCACTGCTGCTCAAGATTTCTAGGTCAAGTGGAGAATCAGCAGAGAATCAGCCCAGCACAAGCCACTCAAAATGCCTAAAGGGCTGTACTGGAACTCTTATCAAACAGAAGTAAAAGAAAACCTCCATGGATGATGAGAGCCTTTTTCATGTCAAAGTAGCTGTGCTTTGAGCCCTTGTGTATGCTGTAATACACTCCTGCCTTTGATGCTATTAACAGACACTGAAAACCGTTCCTGCCTATCTGAGCCAACCGAAATCAGCTGATTTCAGCAACCTGCCCCTCCCTCTCCTTGCAGTGGGGTGCTCTCCCTCTGCTCACCATCTTCTTACCTTTCTAGCTAAGAGAATGGGATCCAAGAGCTTGTCAGTCATTAGGCTTTAAGTCCTTGTTTTGTCTTAAAATAGCATCCTTTTCATTATGGTTATTTATCACTGCCCATTATCATTTTTATTAATACAGTAACAAAAAGTCCATAACTATTGAAATAGCTGATTTTGCTTAGAAAACACTTATCTCCTTTGTTACCTCTTCTATAGGGACAATTCAAGTGTCAGCTTGCCAGAGGGAAACGGACAAGCTGAAAGTCATGGTCATTGACTGCATCCGATTGCTGATGCAGGTTGGTTATATGTCTTAAAGTGATGAGCTGCTGAGGCATTTTTATTGTGCCTGGGAGGGAGGCAAGTAGAAGACATCTTCAGAATGCTCCATGTCACAGATGACACAGACAGTGACCAGTCCCCCTTCCCTGTCAGTCATCTCTGTCTGAAACCTCAGCTCTTTTTCATTTGTGGGATGTCAGGAGTGGTAGTGGCAATTAGTGGATCAGCTTACTGGGGGATGAAGACATATATGAACAGGCAAAGTGATCAACCTTTCTTCTTTCAAATCTGGCAGATGTGGGAGGGGGTGATCAAGGCAATAGATGTGCTGTAGACTGGCAAATCTTAGGACAAAGTGGCATATCAGGAAAGCAAGGCATTACTTAGTGAGGAGATGTGGATGAAGGAAGGAGAGGAGCCTTTGCAGGCAATTGGTAATTTTGTCTAAATAACAGACATGTAGCACTGTGCTTGCTGCGTGTCCTCCGAGAGGACATCAGGCACAGGCAAATAGAGTGGTGGGCAGTCAGACAGCCAGCAAGGATAGTGAGGCAGAGCCTGGGGCAGCTGTCCAGGGAGCCAAACTCCCACACTCATGACGCTCAGATCTCATGCACAGCATCCTACACAGGACTCTGTGAGGAAAAACATTTACAGACTTACATCACCTTTCCACTAACCGAGAAAGTCCAAACAAAACAAAAACAACAACAAAAAAGGAAAAACAAACAAACCAGTTCTGGTTTGTAAGTATTTTTCTAAGACTTGATAAATGGAATTTACAATAGATTTAATGTTTATAACCTCAAAATTCATCCTGCAAAGGCCTGGGTATTAGAAATCTTAGATTCTATTTCTAGGGCCTTCAATTGTCTATGCAATTCAAAGAAAATCGATTACCAGGAAAGTTGTACAAAGTTCCTTGTGTTCATCCTATTGCTGTCTAGACCTTCCGCACTTTCATTTTATTGTGTGGTCGCAGAAACAGATGACTTAGCAGACATTAGGCTCTTCTCCAATAATAGAAACAAACCTTGGTTTCTCCCGTTACCTTTCATTCTCTACCTGTCTGTGTCTCTGCCATTTCACTGGCAGCTGCAGTTTTCCAAGGGGTCCTTCCTTCTCTCTCAGCCACCGTAGCCTCTTTTCACTATAGCCGGGCACTTCACTTAAAAATTTTGTATTAGAGAACTAGAATGCACAGTTAATGCTTAAATACAACGTAGCTATATTTTAGTATTTTTCAACGTGCTGCTTTGAAAATTTAGTTAAAGTGCAATTTATAATTAAGACCATAAGGTGACTTTAAGGGCTAGTTAGATGGTTTGCTACAGGATGCGGTATATAACTTTTAGGGACTGTATTAGTTACATTTCTGTTGCTGTGATAACAATACCTTGTCAAAAAACAGATTAGGGAACAGGAAGCTGGGCAAATCTGTAACTTCTCAGAGTCTTCCCTCAGCAACTTCCTCCAACAGGGTTCCATCTTCTAAAGGTTCCACAACCTTCCCTAACAGAGCCTCCAGCTGGGAACCAAGTGTTTAAATATGTGACTCTAGGTGGGACATTTCTCAGTCAAAGCACCATAGGGACCTTCGGAAATCAACAATGAAACTGAGACAGTTTTAGATTGTTTGTTAAGTCATTTTTCAGTCACTGTCTCCACAAACATACTTTCTGAGCCTTTTTGGGTACCTAAAAGATTGATGGTTGCCATGGAAATCAGTCCTATTTTGTTGTTCTTGTTTCGTTTTGTTTACTTTGAACAGGGTCTCCTTAGTCCCAGTTTACCTGGAAGTCAGTCTGTGGATCAGGCTGGCCTTGATCTCACAGGGCTCTGCCTGCCTCTGCCCCACCAGGGCTTGGATTAAAGGTATGCCACCACACTTAGCTGAAACCAGTCCTGTTGTTAAGAATTAGGTAGTGTAGTGATTAAAAGCACGAGAAATTACCAAAGGAACTGAAAATAGATGTTAACAACATTTGTACTATCTTCCACATCCCTGGGTTCAATGAACTGTAGATTGTGTCTGAATGAGACCTACGTAGACATGTCATGGCTTCATAAACAACTACCTGCATAGCGCATTGACTGTGCTGTTATAACTAATCTAAAGATGACTCAAAGTATCCAGGAAGGTATGCGTGTGACTTATATGTCATTTTGAATAGGGAACTGGGGAACCCACAGATCATCCTGTTGTGGGTCCTATAACCTCTGCTCCATATGGGCCAAGTGAGACCAGTGTACCTGAGTGTTTACAACATTTATAATTTTTATGTATTTATTATAATCCTCAAAGGTGAAAGTAACTCAAAGTGTAGACATTGAGGAATTGGATAATTAAATGTAGTTATCATACAGTGAAATAGGATTTGGCCTTAAAAATAAGTGATATTGTGATATACACCACAGCACGGTTAAACTGGGGAAATCATGCTGAGGGAAGGGTGCCGGCAACAAATGTATTGTATAATTCCACCTCTGGGAAATGTTGAGACCAGCAAATTCACACAGACAGAAAACGCTCTGGACCTAGACAGTGATGAAGATCTCACAAGGGGAAAGCACCGAGCACCACCAAATCAAAGGGTGAATTTTATGTTGAGTTTCATCACAGTCCTAAGAAAAAGCAAAGCCAAATAACACAGAACTAGGATCAAACCTGTTCAAAGAACTGGGGCTGCAGCTCAGTAGATGAAGTGCTTGCCTAACATGTTTAAGGAACTGGGTTTGATTCCCAGCACTACATAAACCCAATGTGGTGGTATACACCTGCCGTCCCAGCATTTGGGAGGCAGAAGCAAGAGAATCAGAAGTTCAAGGATATCCTTGACCAGATAGCAAGTCTGAGGCCAGCCTAAGCTACATGGGACCCAGTCTCAAAAACAAAACAAAATACAAAAATCCCAAAACATTCCCTCAAATCTCAAAACACAGAGGCTAGAACAAACCAGCCTCTACTATATAGTCCTGCTTTGTCACTTATTTGCTAAGTAAGGTTGTATGAATTCCTTGGCCTCTTTGAGTTTCTGTTTCTTTTTTGTATGTGTGTGATGAAAGGATCGCAACATTTTCTACACTACAGTTGTGAGGCTTGAGCTCATGCCTGGTGCTAGACTCATGAGAATCCTTTCCTATTCTAGGCTGCAGATACCTAGAATATCACTGTGAGTCCTAGATGAATATTAGATAAGATTTCAACATGAGAACTATTAAGCAGACTCCATCTTTAGGTTCTCCTAGGGAACAAAGTGTGGCCTGCTATGGAAGGCTTACCAAGCCTTCTGTAAAAAAGACCAGAGGGGAGGTAGTTGGATAATAAGAGCAGAATCTTCTGGATGCTGTTCATCTTATTCCTTTTCGATCATGGAAGCTGGAAGTCTTCTCTCTTCCCTGTGCCTTCCTTCCCAATGCCCAGACTTCATATATGTTCCTCTGTTGTCCCTTCTGTCAACTTTTCTGCACTGAGCAGTTTCCTGTTATGTTCTGTACACAGCGTGATCATCTAGACCTTCCTTGTTTGAAGCAGTTCCTGTTATTCAGAGGGACACCCTCTCCTGGTCAGACTTAGAGGAAGGCAAGGCAAGCTAACAATAATTTTGTCTGTACCATAGGAATTTTTTATGTATGTGAATATACCCTTATTAATCTTTATCAGCTTCAAAACAAATCACCTGTTGATCTTTCTTGTCAGTGTTAGAAGAATGGCAAATGCTCTGATTTGCTATTTTGCGTAGTCACTTTTGAGTAGTCACTTTCCCCTCCACATGAGAAAGACGTTAGATGAGATGAACGGCTATGGTATTCCTGTGGGCAGTGTGGGAAGAAAAGGAGAGGGGGAACTTTGGGTGGACCTCAGTTGCTGTCCATGATAAAGCCTTTGCTCTTGGGGAGGCTACGGGCAGGACGAGAAGTCCTGTGTCTCTTTCATGTTGAATGCTACTACAGGTAGGAGTCCCAGAAATAATCCTTAGGAGGAAGTGCTGAGGGAACGGAGGCTCCAGGATGCAAGGTCATCTGCTTAGCTTATATGAGCAAGATGTGGCTGAGCCAGGATTCTAAGCAGGCTCACAGGCTCAGACCGCAGGCTCAGCTGCTCTGTGCCAGACTTGGGTAGGGCGTCTCGCAGGCTCGTGGATACTTTTCCATGTCTCCTTTTTCTATACCACAACCCAGAGAGCAAGCATAACCTGTTCAGACTCAGTGAAGGCGCAGTTACAAGAGGTTGAGGCCACGTCAGTGGAGGCCACACCGCCCTTTCCTTCATTCTTGTTACAGTTTGTCTCAACATTTCATTAATATTTGACTGCCTCTAGATTCGTCACCCTTCGCGGTTTTGTAGATCTGTTTACTGTATACCTATTTATTTATTTTAGGTGTGCTTTTGGGGGGTGAGCAGTGCAAAATATTTCATTTTTATTCAGAAAGGTCTTTGTACACCAGTGAATGAGGTTCACCTATCTATCCTAACCTAGGGTGGTCCTTGCACCTGCTATACTGAGCCATCTCTGGAAGACAATTATTATGATTATGATTATTATTAGTAATTATTATTATTTTTGAGACAGTATCTACCTGTAGCCCCTGTGGGCCTAGAACTCGCTGTGTAGACCAGGCTGGCCTCCATCTCACAGAGATTTGCCTGCCTCAGCCTTCCCCGTGCTGGGATTAAAGGTGTGTACCACCACACTTGGCTAAAAACAGTTACTCTTATTTGGTAATTTTTGAAGCTTTCTGGAAATTCTCTTAAAATTATTGTCAACACAGAGCATCGTTATCCTGCTGAGCTAATTTTTTTTCTGCCCTAATCTAAGTCCTTTCTTCTCTGTCCTGTCTCTGGTGAAGAAGCAAGATAAACCTGAACACAGTCTATACATATATTTTATTAGCTTTGTTCAAACCTATAGCTCTCATCTTATATTTGCTTCCAGAATGAGAGGGGAACCTGGGCACAACTCTGTGGTATTTGATAGGGCTTTCTTCTCACGAAGGCAATCACGGTCTCAGGCTCTCGGAGGGACTTTATACATGACCAGCATCATGAGCAAGGAGAGCAGCAGCCATTGGATAGGTTTTGAAGCATGCCATCTTTCACAGCCTGCATGGTCATCTTGTTTTTCCTGGGGCTTCATTTGGTCCATGCATAGTCTTTGTTTTAGGCCAGTACTGAAGTGTATATACATTTGTGTCTGTATCTTGTGTCTAGCTCACCATGTATGTTTAGGAACCAAGAAGAGATTGGATTCCAAATGAGGTTGGGAGAGAATAGAATTTCAAAACTGGTTGTAGTAACTTTCTTCTTTGTTTCAGAATTCTGTCTTTTAATATGAGTTTATGTCATATTTTCTGCCTTATATTATTAACTTTTTCTTGTGTCCTAATTTGGGATTTATAGAAAAAGTAGAGTCATTCAAAATTATAAACTTGACAGGTAAAATTATCTGATCTCTAGATCCAATTCAGGACTCACTGATGTGTCTTTTATTGCGCCATATTCTGTTAGTGTTTTGTTTTGTTATATTGGTCAGTCTTCAGCCTTTCGGCTCAAGGCAGCAACTTTTTGAAAGCCAGTGTTTTGTCAAGCATCTCCCAGTTTGGCATGCCTGTTTCCTCCTGGTTCCATGGTTCAGGATTGTAATGGGCAGGAAGAGAGCTGAAGTGGCTGTGTTCTCAGTACATCCTATCTAGGGCAGAACAATCATCCTCTTGAATAGCTGTGTGGTAACTTCTGGGACCTGTCAATCTCCTACCTTACCTCGCAAAAGTGACTTGGCTGGTTAAGTATCTTGAGGTGGGGAGATGATCTTGAATATTCTCCTGGGCTCTGTGTAATCACAGAGTGCTTATAAAGGCGTGGAGGAGGCAAGTGTCAGAAAAGAAGATGTGGCCCCAGAAGCAGAGGTTGAAGTGAGGCAGAGTCATGAGTATAGGGCTTGAACAGTCTCTGAAGCCTAGAAAAGGCAGTGAAAAAAAAATCCTCCAGAGCTACCAGAGAGAGCGTAGCCTTGCCACAGTTTAAGTTAGCCAGCTAAGACCCATCCAGGAATCAGATCAAATGATATATGTGTGATTTTCAGCCACAGTGTTTTGGGACTCTGATAGAGTAGAAATGGGAAACTTATACAGGTGGACTTTAAAAGTTGGACTACTGAGATGCTGTGGAGAAAGGCTCCAAGAGAGGGCTGCTGGTGGGCCAGAATGTCCCATGCTCCTCCTGGGCCTCTACGGCACTATCTGCTACTGACCAACTTCACTCGCATGACTTGTTCCTACCCATTATGAAAGATGAAGCCTGGGGGAAATCACCAATGGGTTTCAAAGGCATTTGTTTGCTGCCATGGAAATCTCAGTTATAGCCAGAAAGTATGCTGGTAGTTTTATAATAAACTGTAACGGGCTGGATAGATGGCTCAGTACTTAAGAGCCTGCTAGTCTTACAGAGGACTGGAGTTCAGTTCCCAAGTGAGGTGACTCAAAACAGCCTGTAGCTACAGCTCCAGGAGATCTGACACCATCTTATGGCCTTCATAGGCATCCACACTGATAGGCATGTTCGCACACAACACAGACACACACATACACACACACAATTAAAAATGAAATACATATTTTAAAATGTAGTTATAGTTTTATTTGGGGGAATCTGAGCAGCACATTGGTCCTCAATGACTTTGTGGGACTCTTTGTTGGATATTATGAAGAAATGGGGAGCTGAGAAGGTAAGGAGATGTTTACTTTCTGTAGAGCCAATAATTTATGTTTGCTTCTTGATTGAGAGCTGACCAGAAATTTGAAAATGTGGTTGTGATTAGTTCATAACACAAAAATACAAATAATAGTGTCTCTGAGAGTGGAGGCTTGTACATAAAGTACTTGTACACAGTACAACAAGTTCGTGGGATTCTTACATCTTGATCTTTCCTCAACACTGCCTTATATCTAAGAAAAATGGTTCAGTTAATATTTTTAATCAGAAACAATTTAAGGAAAGGAATTGTGCTTAAAGAAATAAAAATAAGAAAAAGAATAGAATGAATTCTTGTTTTATTACTTTAACACACTTTTAAGTATATCAGACAGGTAGAAAAACTCTTCGGTTTTAAAGGGCCTAGAACAAAATGGAATGAGAAAATAAAAAGATGAATTTAATGATGAAAACAGAATATTTGTATTTTCTACTTTCTCTCTATCTGATTCAGGGTATTGAGCCTTATGTTGATGTCCTTGATCCATTTGGAGTCAAGTTTTGTGCATGGTGAGAGATGGGGATCTCGTTTCATCCTTCTACATATCGTTGTCCAATTTGATAAGCGCCAATTGACAAATGGGGCCACATGAAACTAAAAAGGTTTCTATACAGTGAAGGATACCATCATTTGAGTGAAGAAGCTACCTATGGAATGGGAAAAAATCTTTACCAACTACTCCTTTGACAGAGGGTTAGTATTGAGAATATATAGAGCACTCAAAAAACTAAACATCAGAATCAAAAATGACCCAATTAAAAACTGGGACAAGTTGTTGAACAGGGAGTTCTCTAAAGACAAAATACAAGTGGTTGAGAAATACTTAAAAAATGTTCAATATCTTTATGGAACTAAGTAACTAACACTAAAGAAAAAAGTCATATGGAAACCTACCGCTATAGAGACTTGTTTTTAAAAAATTATTTTTATTTTATGTACCTGAGTGTATTGTCTCTATGTATGTAAGTGTATCTATGTCATCCAATATCTGTGGACAGAAGGGTGTCAGAATCCCTTAGAACTGGAGTTATGGACGAATGTTAACTAACATGTATATGCGAGGAATCAAACCTGGGTCCTCTGCAAGAGTAGCCAGTGCTCTTAACCATGAGCCATCTCTCCAGCCCTATAGAAGCTTCTTAAAGCATATACACACCCATTATAAAAGGAGATTAAAAGGAGTTACTTTATAAGAGGGGAACATTGCCCTTACTAGACACCATAGGCTAACAAATTAAAAGTCCAGTGCCAGGAATGTACTCTTTCTTTAGAAGCTGTTTACCAGGGGACCCCATTGTCTCTCAAACAACATTAGCCATTACCCTTGCTCTTGGTTACCCACCAGAACTTCATAGTAAAATCCTATTCCTAAAGATACTTCATTTATGAGCTGTAGAACAAACAAGAAGAAATCCAGCTGCTGCTGACTTCAAAGCCTCTTTCTTCTCTACTGGCTAGCTTTATAGCATTGGAAGGTGCTATACATGCTACCTCAAGAGAATCATCAGCCTTACCTAACTGTGCATCCTATGAATTGCTACAACAACAACTAGACTGACAAGATATGTCTACCACTATTACTGTGCAACAGTGGCATGAATATTATGGGAGTAACTACCCACTTTCTAATTTGTTTAAGGCCTGCTTTATAAGGTAGAGCCCATCCATGACATGGGAACCTTAGGTCATAGGGGTGAACCCAATACTATTATTCTACTAAATACAGTATTAAATTAACCCTTAATGACTCTTATAGATTCATGCATCTCTCAGCTCTCAGCTTGCTTGTACAGCAGATGGTGATTAACACAGAAAACCACAACTGGCAGT
Organism: Eospalax fontanierii; assembly: GCA_035773235.1. NCBI lineage: Eukaryota > Metazoa > Chordata > Mammalia > Rodentia > Spalacidae > Eospalax > Eospalax fontanierii. The sequence continues at coordinate 43,413,661 of CM069539.1, read as the reverse complement.
ATGCTTATTCCTGAATATGACACCTATATCAAACTTCTGCCTCGAATGGCTCAGGGATCACTGTAGAAGAAGAGGCAGAACAATTGTAAGAGCCAGAGGAGGTAGATGACCACAAAGAAACAGTATTTTAGATAGTTTGTCAATTACTCATATGAACTCACAGCAATGGTGACAGCATGCATAAGTCCCACATAAGCTGAAGCCAGCATAGATGTGGGGAAGTGGGTAAGAAGCTCTAACACTACCTGAGGAACTGATGTTTTCTGGGAGGGGAAGAATCAGTCTCACTGAAGGGTGAGACTCTTGGTAGTTTGACTAGACTACACACACACACACACACACACACACACACACACACACACATACACAAAATCAAAATATATTGTATTGAGCCAGGTATGATGGCACATGCTCAGGAGGTAGAGGCATCAGATCTCTGTGAGATTCCAGCCAGCCTGGACTACGCAGTGAGTTCCAGGCTAGCTGGGGTTACAAGGAGATTTGTCTCGAAGACACACACACACACACACACACACACACACGTTATGAATTCACAAACATTCAATTTAAAAAGATATATTTAAAAAAGAGAATCTTTGACCTGATCTCCCAAGGGAAGTTGCTTTGCGCATCATTACAACAGATCTGGAGAGAGAAGTGCGAGTGGACACGTGCCTTTTCAAAACCGTCCCTTCAGTTGGTGTTGAGATGAATTGTGTGGACATTGGATGCAGGAGTGATGGAGTGCTAGTGATGGTGGCTATAGGTCCTGCCTCAGAGTTCTGATGCGTGGGCATTCCCCTTTCATCAGCATCACAGCACAACAGGTGTTGACTGGGCGGGGGGTGTGTCATGCCGGTTAACAGTGGGAATAGTTTTCTTGGAATAGAAGGGGGCAGCCAGTGGGTGATTGTGAGCCGTGAGAGAATGCAAGTCTCAGCACTAGTGGGTTTCAAGGAAAAGATGAGAAGCATGGTGAGCAGTCATTGGCAATGGGCTCTTGAATGCATCCCCCTGTTTCTAGAACATGCTAGGCTTTAAACTCAGCACCAGCATGGGTAATGATTGCTTACAGTGATACCGTCAATTATAACAGTCACAAAGCTTGTGCAGATTGACTTACAATTTACGAATGTTGATATATTCAAATCCCATGGAGAAACACTGAAGAACTGAATTTAGAAGGATGTTAAAGAATTGTCCTTTATGGGTAGGTAGGATTTATTTATTTAGTGCAAAGATAAACAGTTAGCATATCACTTACTTTGTTAGACTGAATATTAGAAATTCACCTTATTTTCTAGGTTTTAGAAATGCTCAGATAATTGCCTTTGACTGCAATGCAACCTAAACATGTTACCAGTGGGTAGTTACTAATTTCAAAAGATGTATGGAAACATATGACAAATTAACTGCCTATTCACAATTTTAAGATAGAACCCTTCTTATCTTGGTGAAAGCATTAATACTAATCTCATGGTGACCATCAGAACATGGTAACATTTAAATGATTCTCTTTAAATCAGGAACTTGAGTCCTGCAAGTACATTGTTAATGCTGGGAAACTGGTAATATATAGCATGAAGTAAGAAGGACATGGTAAGAAGGAACAAAGAACAGTTTAAATATTCAGCTAAAATTCATGGGAATAACTCATCCAATAAGAAATTTAAGTCTGGGAAGAGGGCTCAGTTGATAAAGTGGTTTATTTTGCACCCGTGTGAGGACCTGAGTTTGAATGGACCTGCTACTGGGAAGGGGAAGACAGGAAGACCTCTGTATCTTGCTAGTTTGGCAGAATCAGGGAACTGCATGCTTGATGAGAAGCCATGTGTTAAATATAACAATAGAGGAAGACACCTGACATTTATGATGGTGATGTTAATAAGCACAAAACAGCAATATCTTGTTAGGGGGTGTGATGGTCCCTAAAAATGTTTGTAACCTTTGGTTCAATAATTTCATTTTCAAAAATACATTCAAGAAATAATATATACTGATATTTTACATCATTCTGATTTTATCTCTTTTTGGTTATACTAGGGATTTATATGGGAGAAATTTATACTACTAGAGTGCTGGGACAGTGTTGAGACATAGGAACTATGTCAAAAGTATTAATACTTATTATTAACAAAATCATATTCATGAAGTTTAAAGGAACATCAAAGTATCTCAGATTCATTTAATATTAATGCTAAAATAGCACACGAGTACTTGCTGAGCAATTTTATGTATAGGAACATATCGATCATGCAGATATAACATGCACATAGACATTTGTTTGTTGGAGGATATGACTGATGTATTTTAATATAAACTGGAGAGTACAAGTGATTTATTTTATCCTGTAAACTCAGAATATGTGTTTTTCCCAGTGATTCAATAATATTTGCACGGATAAGTTTTTACTATATCAAACTATAAGGGTTATCTCATTACATTACTGAAAGCAGAAATTACATAGACCACATTCCCTCCACAATCCAAAGAATTAGAAAACAATTTAAGAGGTTTATCACAATTCAGTTCCTTGAAAAATGACAAACCCAGTTCTGTTAAAGATTTCATTTCAAAGAGAGGAAATCAAAACTGCATTTAGATATAGTTGGAGAGGAATGGCAGTGACCATGTCACACATACAGTGTGTGACATGCTAAACACAGGGAGGCGACAGTCGTTATCAGTGTTTTTATATTACACGGGAAAGGAGGAACTGGCATATGGAGAGCTTTGGAAAAGTGAAGGAAGTGCCATGGAAAGGCAACTGCCAAGTGAAGAGTCAACTAAAGAGCATCAGTCAAGGGATAAAACAAAATCATACAGTGAAAAACTGATGAGTTAAATAAGAGTTCTATGAATGATCTAATAGAATGGTCAACCCTGGGATGACAAGCCAGACCTGGAATATATATCACAAAAATAAAGAATGAGATTGGGCTGCAAAAATAAGACACAAACTTAATAATAAACTGAAGAATTTGGGTGAAGATAAATACTGCCTTATCAGATGTTAAAATACAGCCATGATATTTCATACTAAACAAAATTGTAGTGAAAGGATAGGTCCTCATCTTGTCAGGTATTCAAAACAAACTTAAAACTCCAGATTGGTAGAAAATTATAGAAAATGGAAACATAAAGTCAAAGAATTTTTACCCAACAACTCATTATTTGGAAAAGGTATCAACTTTCTTTTGTGTGTGCAGCTATAATGAAGATTAATGTGTGGGCCATAAAATGATGAATATTTAAGAGTTAAGTGAACCCCTTATTACTCCTAAGAGGTGGAAATCTTTGAAGCTGGGTACTGAAGAAGATTCTAGACCTCAAAAGACTGACAGATTTCACTCTATGGAATCAGAAAGAGCATATGATATGCCTTAGACAAGGTTAAAAGATAAAGGTGCCTTCACATTGTAATGTGACTCACAGCATACAGCAGTCCTGGGTTCTACAGAGGCTTGGTGGGTGGGCGTTTTTACAGGTGTTTCAGATTATTAGAAATAATTTTGCTTTCTAAGAGTATTTTCAGTATTTGGTAGGAGCAGTTTCTACTTCTGCTTGTAACATGATAAAAATCTATTTTCACTGTGGAAAAAAATTAGAATTTTTCTAAACATGGAAAACACAGACTTAATATATGTTTTAGAATTCCCAGGTAATGAATTATATCAAATTGTACTGTTTGAATCAAAATATTCCTAGTTGGCTATATATAAACGTGCATGCATTTTACCTCGAACTTCAGGTATAGAGCTTGGTCAGAGCCTTCTCAAGAGCAGGACCTCCTAAAGTTAGTGATTCATGAAAAGCCCCTTCCCTGTTCATCTCCTGGGAGAAATGTCAGATAGATATTAATTATTTCATTAATTCCCACAATGATAAACTATTAAATGCAAATGTGATAACATAAGTTATCATGAATTCCTGTGATCTGTGCTCATGTTGATTATTTACAATTGCACAAATAAGCACAGGATGACTTAATACAATTTTGTTTGTTTTTTGGTGTGGTTTAGTGTGGTGTGAGTGTGTATGTGTGTGTGTGTGTATGTGTGTACAGGTGTGCATGCATATATGTGCATGTTTGTGGAGGTAGGATTTCAGCCTCGGGTGCCATGCCTGCTTTGTTTTTTGTACACGATCTCTCACTTGGATCTGGGGCTCACTGTTTAGGCTAGAATGAGACTGGCTGGAAAGTGGAGCTCCTGATAGCTGCCTGTCTCGGAGTCCCCAGTGCTGGGTTTATAATCCCATGTCACCACTCCTGGCTTTTTATATGGGTCCCTGGGATCGGCTCAGGTCTTCATGGTGTGGGACAAGCATTTTACTGATTGAACTGTCTCCCCAACCCTGGAGTCTGAAGCATTTGTTGCTTGTTGTATCAAACCTGAAGAATGCTGTTTTTCCCTTGTTTTCAGCCTCCTTCCACTCTTGACAAATATTCTGCTCTTTAATATTTAGCTAAGCCCAGAACTGCTATTATAAGACTAAAAGTAGAGTAGCATACAAAGAAATGACCTAAAATAGATTTTTTTTTCACTTACTCAGTGGCTGTATGTTGCACTTTTGCTGTGGGCCAGGAAGCACTGGACTTTGTCCGACGGTCAGTACATGCTGCTGACACAGTGTGTCTGGGAGCAGATTTGAGTGTTTGGGTACTTCTTTGCCAACTCTATGGGAATAGAGTTGGGGAACAAGCAGGACTCAACCAGAGATGAATGTGTAGGCGAAGGGACTGAGGGAGGCCATTTGCTCAGGGATACTGTCATTGGACTGCAGGGAAATAGACAGAATTCATGTAGCGAGGAGTTTTCCTCTGTCAAAATGGGGTGCTTGTGCAGTTGGAACATGGCACAAGGAGCTTGACTGACAAAACAAGAAGCCAATAGAGTCAACTACCACCCAACCAACCAGTGACTTGCATTTATGTAAGGGGAGGGGCTATGAAGGGAGCAGGGATTCTGGAGAGGAGCTGGGCACTCTGGGCAGCCTTTTGTCCTAGAGAGCAGAGAGGCCTTTGGCATTTTTCCTTTAGCTTGCAACACATAGACTCAAATAGGAACAAAAATCACCTTTCAAATTCTTTATTTGTATATTCTCTGCCTTCTTTTCTTTTTAGAATTTTGCCTTTGACTTACCTAGGATGATTGCTTGAACAAAAAATAGAAATAATTAAAAATTAACATCACCTAAACATCTGTCTTTCTGGGATGGGCTGCCCTTAAGGGAAATTTGTGAATGTAGATTTGTATGTTTGGCCCATACTATATTTGTTTTTTATTTTTCCACCTATACATTTGACTATCAGAAGAGTTTGTATAATAATCAGGATTTCTGATTTCTCTAGAATAATCTGTGTGTGGTTACAGAGACTTGACTTTCCCTCAGTACGTTATCAACTTCTGTTGCGTCTCAAGGCTTCCTTGCTATAAAGCAGGATAATAATCAGGACCTCAGAATTTTTAATGTGATCACATGCTTTAAAAATACCTAATACACTGTCTGACATGATAGTGGCAGGCAGTAAGTATGGTTGCTGTCCCCCAAATGACTACTGTACAGGGAGGAGAGGAGAGGGTGTGTTTGGGGTTAGTGCTTTGGGACTATCAAAAAGGAAGTTGACAGGACCTTGGGATTTACTAGGATCATCTGTGTACCTTGTACTTCATTTTGTCAGGACCCGAGCGCCCTAGGTTCCTCTCCTTGTCCTACATCCAGTCCATCAATAAACCATGCAACTCTCCCTTCTACAGTGTACCTGGAATTTGACCTCTCCTCATGACTGCTGCTCAAAGACCAGTAGCATCTCTCACTAGGTTATGGAAGCAGTTTCCTAATGTGGCTTTCCTGCCTCTGCCTTTGATCTCCTCCACACGCCCACCTGCGTGGAGGGCCACAGCATATCAGGCCTCTTCTCAGTGCCCTCCAGTGGCTCTCCATGTTTTTGATGCAAAGCCATTCTTTCTTCTCACTGTGTGCCGTCTTGTTGTCCTGGGCTTCCTGCCCTCTCAGGCCACATTTCCTACCACTCTGTCCTCTTTCTTTCCTGTCTGGCTTCCTCACGGTAGCTCCAGGTGCACTACAACCAAAGATACTACACATTTACTTGTCTTAGTATTTATCCCCAGTTGAATGCGTACTCTGGGCTGTGGTATTTTTAAATAAGATTTTAAATTCATTCTTTGAGAACTTATACTTGCATATAATGTACTTTGGTTCTACCCACTCCCTATTACTGCCATGACTCCTCTGTGGCTCATCTGTGCCCTCCCACGCCCTTTCAGCTCTCATGTTCCTTATTCTTCTTTTTAATAACCAACTGAGTTCAATTTGTGATGTCCATATACTCATGGGCATGGGGCCATTCATTGAAGCATGGTTAGCCTAGTAGAGACCACTTCTCTAAAGAAACTGACTCTTCCCTAGGAACCATCAACTATCGGTAGCTCTTCAGCTGAGGGAGGGGAACATCCTCATGTTTCCCTTCCTACCTACTCTGGAGTGTTGACTTGCTTAGTCTTGTGTAGGCAACCTTGTGTAGGCAATGCTGTGAGCTCATGTTCAGAAGATAGTGTTTTACCTCAGACTTTCACAAACTCTGGCTTTTACAATCATTCAACTCTTTCTTCCTTGTTGTTCCTTGAGCATTGGTGGAGGAGGTATCATAAAGATATTCCACTTAGGATTGGGCACTACATAGACACTTATTCTCTGAATGTTGACCAGTTCTGAAGTTCTGTGTTAACCACCTTCTCTGAGGAAGAATGAGCATTGCATTATTCTGTGTGTATAGAAATACATGCTTAGACAGCAGTTCAATTTTATGTCATTTTATCAAAATAATAGTAAGTAAGTTTACCTCTTGGGCCTGCAAGCTCCACAGCCTTGGACTCTTGGATAGATTTATGTGTAGAAGGCACGTGTTTCCTCCTGTGGAACAGGCCTTAAATTCCATCAGAAAGCAGTTGGTTACCTAGTAACATTCATGCCATTATTGCACTTACAGACATATCTTGTCAGTTGGTTGTTGTTAATGCTTATGGCATCCACAGATGCCTGAGACTGTTGATGACTTTTCTCCCCCAGCAGGCTTCATAACACCTTCTGATAGTATGAAAGCTAGCTGGCAGGGAAGAACTTTCCTAGTTAGTACCAGGTTGATTTCTCCAAGTCCTGGGCCCAGTGTGTATTTAATTGGAGTTATACTACACAGGAGATAATACTCCTCCAAGAACCCACAGGCTGCCAAACAATAAAAAAGCCTAGTGGCAATGCGGCATGCCTCCCCTTGAGCTGTTGGTCAAGGGTGTCCTGAGGCCGTGAAAACAATATAGGGTTAGGGTTAGGGTTAGTTAGGGTTGCTCTTGGTTGCCCACCAGAACTTGATGGTAAGAGCCACTGAACAGGTAGTTTTAAAATTTATTCTTATTATTTTATGTACATGAGTGTATTGCCTGAATGTGTGTAAATGCATCCATGTCATGCAATGCCAATGGAGGACAAAGGATCAGATTCCCTGCAACTGGAGTTATAGACAGTTATTAACCGCCATGTGAGTGCCAGGATTTAAACCCAGGTTTTCTGCAAGAACAAGTGCTCTTAACTGCTGAGCCATCATCTCTCCAGCCTATGGATAAGGATTTTTGAGTGTGTGTTCCAAACTGTATGCTCAGTACTCTGAACAACTTGTAACACTTCCGTGAGTACCCAGTAAATGTTTGTTGATGCAGAAATGAAAGCTCATCAAAGCATGCCACCAAGCAGGACCTAAGGTAGCATTATTCTTTCCAAAGCAGAGCTGGAGAGTAAGGTAGCAAATTAACACTTGCTATTTTTATGATAGAACTGAGAACAGTAAGGGAAAATTACAAGTCCTTTAATATTTGTATTTGATTAAATGTATGAGCCACCCAGGGTTACCAGTTACTATTCTTTGGTGTTCTGGGTGAAACCTTGGTTAATTCAGTAGTGTTTATTCACTTAAAACACACATTTGTTGGGACATACTAAGAGTACCTGTATATTTTGTTCCTCCCTTCATATGTCTATCATTCCCTTCTTCACGTCCTCTTCCTTTGTTTCTCTAGAAGAATGTAAAAACAAGCAAGTGGAAATATTCTTACACAGAAAGAATAGTTTCTGTTTCTCCAGAGTAAAGGGAAATGCATTTATTTGTTTGCTTGTGTTTCTCTTTTTATGAGACAAGGTCTCTGCATGTCGTCCAGACTGGCCTGAGCTCTTCATCCTTCTTCCCTAGCCACCCAAGTGCTGGGATTATAGGTCTGTGTCATCACACTTTACTCGATCCTTTTTTAAAAAGATATTTTATTTTATTTTATATTAATGAGTCTATGGCCTCCATGTGTGTAAGTGCACCTGTGTTGTGTAATGCCTGTGAAAGTCAGAAGAGGGCATCAGATTTCCTGGAACTGGAGCTATGGATGGTTGTTAGTTACCATGTGGGTGCTGAAAATCAGGTTCTGTGCAAGAGCAGCCAGTGCTCTTAACCACTGAGCCATCTGTCCAGACGACTGGATCCCTTTATATAAGCAAGTGTTATGAAATGTTTAGTTTATTAAGATACTTTATAATTTCCTTCCTTGAGATACTTTTTCATTTGTATCATTTACCTGCTGTTTATTTTGTCCCTATTATGTGCTAAGTGCTTTTTAATATACAAATTAAAGTTCAAAAACAATGTTGGTGCTTGCCTACTTTGCAGTTCAGTAAGAGAGAGAATACAGATTAACAGGAAACTGCCATAGACGACACATCAGCACAGTCAAGGAGACACTGAGGACTTAGAAGGTGCCAGACGCTGTCCTCACCTTATCAGAACACATGTTCATATTTAGACAGCTGTGAGGCAGGTGCTACCAGTGCTTTTTTATTGATGGCTGAACTGAGATGCAGAGGATTTAAGTAACTGGTTAAAGATCACAAAGGTAGGAATATACATCGAAGGAAACTAAATTTTAATTGTAGTCATTAGACTTCTAAGGTCATTCATTATACACCAGGATAATTTGATTTCAAAGCCATTTCTAGGTCATTCCTCTTGCCACTCAAATATGGCCAGAGAAGTGCCCTGGTAGGCATGAGGAGGAAAAGATGCTATCTGTGTTGAGAAACTTCAGGTGGCAGGTTGTTAGGTACAAATGTCAGGACAGTGGACAGAAGAGTGGAGGAGGTGGTGGAGACACGCTAAGAACAGCTGTGGGCATGTCATTAGTTTGTGAACTTGTCATTTCTAGTGGGTGAGGGGATGATGAGATTTGGGGGAATTTTGCTGAATCTCCCCACTTTGGAAATCTTTTTCAACCTAAAAGAGCCAGATTAGCAAAAAGAGGTGAGGGATTCTGAGTAGATTTAGAGAAAGGACACATTGGGTTTCCAAACTTTGTAAATTATTATCTCTTGGTTGAGAAGGGTGAGTTGGGATAATTTTTACTTGAAAATTGCCTTAGCTTATGGGAACTGAAGAAATAGGGTGGGAATCAGAAGGGGCCTGTTGACATAGCCCTAGGCTAAGTAAGCCTTGGACTCAGCACTGGGCTAAATGTGACTTACTTGTGGTATAGTTTTGAATTTTTAAAAGCTGTTAAAATATTTGAATGTCAACTTAAAATATTAATGTATTAGTTTATTAATATATATTTCAAAATATTGTCTATAAAATTAGATTTTACCTTAGGGATATTAATTCTTTTATGTTATGAAACTTAAAATTTTTTTATTATTATTTTTATTTTTTTTATGAATGTATTGCCTGCAAGTAGGTAGGTGCACCCTTGTCGTGCAATGCTTGTGGAGGTCAGAATAGGGCATCGGATCCCCTGGACCCCTAGAACTGGAGTTACAGACAGTTGTTAGCTGCCATGTGGGTGCTGGGAATCAAACCTGGGTCTTCTGTAAGAGCAGTCAGTGTTCTTAACTGCCAAACCATCTCTCCAACCCCTATATCATGAAACTTTAAAGAAAAATGTCTGATTTTGGTGTCATTTTTTTTAGTAGTGCCTCCTTTGAAGTCCCGAGGCTTGTTTCCTGGGTTACCGTGACCCTCTACTGCTATTGTTCCATATAAAGTATTACCTGAAGCCCTGGGAATTTGATATGAAGCTAGGACAGTTTGTGATTTGTCCTCATTCTGACTGTGCTTGTTTAGGATTCCTAGCCCTGAGTGGTTTTAAGTGAGTTCCAAATTCTCTCCTATAATAAGTTCCCACGTTTGCAATCATGTGTTCCCAGTGCCTCTTTGGACATCAACACTGACACTGGCTGAAGTTATGTATGGGTTTTGTGATTATCTTAAAGTAACCTTCATTTACAATTAATAATTGAAAGCCATATAATATGAAGTACTATGTAAGCAATCGAATACAAAGCCTGTAGTCTTAAAGGGATGATTTTGCTTAATCAAAACTCACCTTCAAGCCAAAAGAACTTCAGTTATGATGAGAGTCCATGACATTTCACATGGCCATTCTCATCTGGATGTCACTACTGTGATGTTGTAGGAGGCTGACATCCTCTAAAAGCAAGTCATGAGACATACTATTTAAGATAACAAGTACTGTATATAACAGTTGTCCTGTGTATAAACTTTCAAGTCCTATCATTTTAGGAGCTGGGTTATAACTCAGCTAACATCTTGCATTCAATGGAGGGCATGTGAAATAAGTAAACACAGGAGACATGCATGTATCACCTTGAGACAAGGATTAGGGCAAAGGTGAGCATAAGAGATGAGTAAGGAACTTGATGTGGCTCAGTGTGGAAGTGATGGTGTGGCCATTAGCTGTGATCTGGCAGTGAAACTACACCTAACTAAGAGATATGTGGACTGTGTTTATTCCAGAAAAGGGGAGCAGTCATTCCATATAGAGTGTATACTGACATGTACATGTTTTGAGACAGGGTCTTCCTGTTGACCTAGCTGGCCTGAAACTTCCTATATAGAATATCCTCTCAGTCTTACAAGGGTCCACCTGCCTTGAGTGCTGGGTTTAAAGGCGTGTGCCACCATGCTAGAATCAACAATTGAATTTTAAGAATTATTGTCCAAATCTCAGATAAATATGTATTAGTGTTAGTATCATGAGAGTCCTTACATTATGGTTTAAAGGTAAAGAAATAGTTACCTCTAGAAGGGAAGCCAACTTTAACAGGTTTTCTGAAAAATCTCCCTTTTTTCTCATAATTACTTGGGAGCCATCTCTGATACTATATGTAGCAACTTACCCATCATAGCCCCATGGCGGGGGCACAAGTCAGTCAGGAATTTGAGTGAGATACATTGTCACAGGGAAAGGAATTTATGTCTAGACAGGTTCATTTTGATGTGTGCTTACTAGTATATCTGGCACAGCCTTGGCATTTAGAAAATCATTGTGCCTTTTACTGACCCAGAGAGGAAAAGCTGAATACTGAACACGCATATACACACTTGCAACTCCTCAGTCTGTTAATATATGAAGTAAGGATTCTGTAGCTGCTTCATATGATCAGAAGACCCAGGAAGTCTACCTGAGCTCCCTTACCTTCTTGAACCTCTCTACCTAAAAAAAAAGATCCAAGATGAGAAGGAACCCCCCATGACACAGGTTAAAGTTGGGAATCTGAAGGGGAGACTATTCACTTTGAGGTTCAGAATTTTATATCTGGGTGATTATCCAGGCTACAGAGTCTTTAATATTATAGTGAATATTCTGGGGCTTAGAAGATGAGCCTGGTTGGCTGTCAGAGTAATTAGGAGAATTGACTTTCTGAAGTGTTGACAGACATGTGGCATGATGCTTCAGTACACCAAAGCTACATCATTCAGGCACGCTCTTTTGTTCTATTGAAGGTTTCTCTAATCATTTCAGAAATTGGCTAATTAAGATATTTTCTTCAAAAAATGAAGTTCATAGGACCATGATTTGCATTTCTTTGCCTCTAGTGGATATGATATGTCTGTTGCAAGCTTTCATTAGTTAACTGTCAAAATCTCTCCAAATCCCCTGTTAGTTGATTTTAGTACAAAATGTTATTTAAGTATCAGAAGGTCTTTTTTTTAACCCAGACTTAAACACCACTGATAATTCAGGGAATTTAGACTGACAGTCTCTGAAGCACTTTTAGCTAGATGTCAAGAATGGTCTACGATGTTACTAAATAGTCACAATGACTGGACCACCTGTCACACCCACCTTGGAAACTCTGGCGTTCAAAGGTGGTTGAGGCTGTAATGCAGGTGTAGAACGTGATCGTGCAGACTGGCATGGCTTCAGGTCTTTGATTTATGTGTACTATTAAAGAGTTGAAAGTTATAAAATCTAAGAATTGAACCAGATATTGCACATCTACTGATCATTCCATTACCCCAGAGAGTCGGAATAAGTATGATGGATTTTATTTATATGTGTGTGTTTATGTATTTAATTTTGGATCTGTATTACTTGGGATCAGTTTGTCAAAGGAAGAAGAATATAGACTTTAAGCTGGGAGGCTCTCACTTGTACTCTAACCACTGCTGAGAAGTCATCCAATGTTTCTGTCTCCCCTTCCTCAATATAAAATTAAAAATAATATGTTTTATTTTGCTGACGATTAAAGAGAAAAAGTGTAAAGTGCTTCGCACAGAGTCTGTGACAGTGCGCGATCGAAAAATGGTTATGACTGGAGAAGTGAAAAACAAAACAAGGGCCTGTGACCTCAAGCCTTCAGTGTGGGAGGATGTGAGCCATGCGTGTCCCCCGCTCCTGGCTGGCGTCGCCTCCTCTCATCTTGTGCACTGCATTTACTCCAGATCTCTCCTTCTAGCTCAACCTATGTTCTCACAAAATGGGGCACATTTAGAAGACTTTGTTCTTTTAAAAGAACTCGCTAACATATGACTCAGGTCCACATCCTGGTCTGTTGCATGTGTGAGTTACTATCTAAAGTAGTTTTGAAATGCAGTAGTGCTCTTGATTTGAGATTTGCTGTGGTGGAAGATTCTGAACGAATTATTGCCATTTTATATCTGAGTTCAGAGAATGCCCTTAGAATTATGACCAAGCCAAGAATGGTGTTGAATTCTTATCATCCCAGCATCCTGGGAGCTGAGACAGATTTACAAGATGGAGGCCAGCCTAGCCTATTCTGTATCGAAGGGGAATAAAGAATTGAAAAATAATGTTGATTAGAATGAGATGCATGTGTGCTGCAGGAATGGCGAGAGGTTGAAAACTGTTGAAGGTGAGTGCTGAGTCCACGAGGGTATATCACACTGCCATTTCTACTTGTGTGAATGTTGGGGAACTTATCTAAGCAATTCTGGGATGTTAACTTCCTTGTGAAATAATTAATAACCATGTATTAGTTCCTGTTTGGATTTAATGCAGCCATCTTTTGGGTGTTCTTTAATGTATCATGCCATAATTTATAGGATGAGATAATTTAAAATCGTATAGAGAGGAAAGTTAAGTTCAAAAGGCATGCAAGAAAGTTATCTCATTTGCAAAGACAGGAAGCTTATAAAACAAAAATTTCTCAGGAGAGCTGCAAGCCCCGGCCCTCTGGTTTAAGAATTATGTAAACAGAATCCCTTGTGTGTCTAAAGCTATGCATACATTTATGTTTAATGTTTCCACTAGGAGAAGCAATCAGTGTTAAAGCAAATGGAGATTTAGATGTTCCACCATATACCACATTTGAATGGTGAAAGATGTTTCAAAAATAGCTCTTCTATATTTAAATAGCCTATTAAGCAGGAAAATTCCACTGGCACAGTGGACTGAGATGCTGTTTAACAGACCCTTGTATTAAAAACTCAGGCTAAATTTGGGGCTGTGATGTGTAAAATAATTGCAGAACCCAGTACTGTAAAGTGCTTGCGCTGCGTTGTTTCCTCGAGGATCCATGTGTAGGATGTACTGAAGCCAGAATCTGACACACAGGTGATCTCTGCTCTTGTGGTCACTGCATCTGCATCCTTTTACTTTGCAGGAATCCCTGTCAAGGGTTTGCCAGAGTTAGCAAAGTGGATGTACCACCCCTCCTGCCTTTAACAGTGCTGGTGGTCCATACACGCCCTACCTTTGTCATGCTGTCTGGACAAAGGATTCTTGCTTCCTGCTTTCTTGAAGTGAACGTTTCATTTCATGCCTTGGAGTTGGGCAGACCTACACATAAATTGTCTGTTAACACTACATGGCACATAGTCTCACAAACTCTCAGAATTCTCATTACACTATAGGAGTAACAGTGGTATCTCCCACAGGACTGTTTTAGGGAAGATGAAACACTGTTTCCCATTTAACTGATACCAATATAATAATGTATTGTATGAATTATTGTTCCTATGATTACATATCATTGGCCTTGAAGCCTGGGGATTTGAACGTACAGTTTTCTGCTTTTTAAAGTTGGAAACTGCCTTTTTTTGGTTGTCATGGAGAATTCAGAAGAGGGTGCTTCGTCATTCTCACTTGGAAGGGACTAGAAAATTCAGTTTAAAGCATGAGGCACTTGGAGAAAACAGATCTGGTGGCTATTTGGCCAAAAAACACATATGCCCTTGCACATTGGAATCGTGCCCATGCCTTTACATAACGGCTATTTTATTTAAGTAGAAGTCATGAGAACTCGGCTCCATCTGCTCTGGATTCTGCTGGAGCAGTGATTGAATGCGGATGTGCCCGGGAGAGTAGTACACAGGGAGCACTTCCAGGAAGCCTGCTACCTTGAATGTTGATTTCCCAGTTCTCTCATCAGAAATCAGCCTTCCAGGTCTCTGGGAGGCCCTTTTCCTCTTCTCCCACATGGGCTGTCTCCTGGTTAAATGAAAGGATTTCCTACCAGAGAAGGAGCAGTGTATCCCTCTGGGAACTACAGCTTTTGCTGAATAACTGTATTCAGGAGACATTATGTTAGGGGTGATATTATTAAAAAGAATCATGCTAGGTGCTAGTAAATAACTAATGGGCCTGCAGAGACACTCTGTGAGTATGGCCCCATCCATAACAACTCCAAGGTCTGTTGGAGAGACCCAGATGCATGTCAGCCATGCAGCCATATTCATTTCCTACTAAAAGGAACATTTCCATGCTAAAATATCTTAATATCAAGGCTCCTTGGAGAAATAATTTGCCCCATGTGTGGGAAGAAAATGTAGAAGATAAGCTTGAATACCCATTATCCCCTAGGCAAGGAATCTTACATCAAAAAGACACAGCTGTCAACTTGAAGGCACTCCCAGTGCTTTTAGATGTAACAACATATCAAAAAGACAATAACTAGGGACTGGAGAGATGGCTCAATGGTTAAGAGCAGTGGCTGCTCTTGCAGAGGACCCAGGTTTAGTTGCCAGCACTCACATGGTGGCTAACAACCATTCATATCTTCAGTTCTAGGGTTCTGACATCCTCGTCTGGCCTCCATTGGCATTGTATGCATATGGTACACTTATATACATTCAGGCAAAACATTCATACACAGAAAATAAGCATAAAGAAATCTTTTGTAAAAATAATAACTATAAAGGATTCAAAGGGAATGGGAAGTCTGTAAGACCCAGGAGTTGTGGATGACCACAAGGAAACAGTTTTCCTGGCACCTGGGAACTTGCTCATATGAACTGATAGCAATGGTGGCAGCATGCACAAGACCCATGCAAACTCACACCAGACGAGAACCCAGCACAGAAGTGGGGAAATGAGTAAGAAGCCCCCACCTTAGCTGAGGAACTAGTGGCAAGTAATCACTGCTGGGTGAGGGGGTGCTAGTCTTCTTTAACAGAGTGATGCTGCGTAGGTTGACTGGGCTCCAGTGGAAGAACTCACACCAAGGGATATCTGGGGCCACAGACTGGACTCTGTAGGCCTTAACATATATGACAGAATGCATGAAATCTGACTGAGGAGCTATGAGGGAGGGGGTGCCGATAGGGCGGGCATTCTATTCTAAATATGATTAAGATGAAATGCACAAAAATTTGATAAAAAAGAATAATACTCAGAAACACCAAATATGTAAACACTAATGGGCTCTCCGTAACCTTAAATTCAAGTCATGTGCATATAAAAATTAGCTTGTTGTGATCAAGTATTTTTCATGGACTTAGGCAGATGGGGAATTCAAACTGGAGTCTTGATCCCAAAGCACAGCAGCAGTCCCCTCTCTTTCTGTTATTACAGAACAGAACTCAGTTGAAGACATGACAGAGCTGATGGCAAGATAGGGTTTCTGGGGACCAACTTTCCAGAATTGTCTCTTTCTTCAAAGAAGATAACAGGACTTGGTGGTGGCGGGCTGTGCAGTGCCCACCCTTCTGCCCCCCCTGTCACCCACTAGTGACCTCTAGAGCTTTAGCCCTCTGCACTGCAGCTTAGTTCAGGGTTCTGATCTTTCCAGGGTGGCAGGGGCTCTGCTTTGTTCTATCAGTATTTCCATGTCTGCTCCAGCACCTGGCACACGGTTGTGCTCAGGAAATGAGCACTGGGTAAGTACCTGATGGACTCTGTTCTGGAGGAGAGTTCACATCAAACAAATGTAGGATGCTTCACCATCTACATAGTAAGTGTTCCCGTAAACCCTATATTGTGTTTCTTGTGTGTTACAGGCATCTTTTCTGTTGTTCTGAGAGAAAGTTTTGCTGTTTCATTCTAGTGGGTCTAGTACTCACTCTGTACCATAGACTGACTTTGAACTTGTAGCAATCCTCCTGCCTCAGTCTTCTAAGTGTTAGACTTGTAGATGTGTGTCACAATCCCCAACTATGAGTGTCTTAATTTTATTCTTTCACCTTTAACTATAAAAAGTGTGTAGCTTGTACTCATTTAATAAAATATTGTTCTTTTAAGTCTACTATTTGTGTAATATTTAGCTTTTTCTAAGTTTTATTTTAGTGAGTTTTTTTGTTTTGTTTTTGATAAGACTTTTTATTTGACTCACAAACTTAAGAAATCCCTATTTTATGTATTGGAGAGTCAATTCTTTCTGATGTTAAGAAATTTATGAATGCCATTCAGCTAGGAAGGGGTCAAGCCCAGGTCTGGCACATTTTAAGGTCAATGTTCTTTGTAATCTTTCTATATACTGGGATATAGCCATGTAATCTTGGGCTCACCAAATGTTTTATGTAAAAGGAAACTTGAATGATTTTCATTCTTGAGAATGAATATACATGATAGTGGTGATTATTTTAACTTAGACATTTTTATTAAAAGAATCCTCTATTCCCATTAGTAATAAACCATGGAAATTTCAATACATTGTCTACTGTTGTGTTTGGAGAATCATCCTAGGCTAAATTTCCCTGTAGACAAAAGTGTACTGAAAATCAAGAGAATTTGAATCTGTATATTAAATCATGCATGAGCATCCATAACACAGCCCTCCATAAATGAGACTGTTTTAGAATATAGCCTTTCAGACTCACAGATAGTGCTGAGTAGAACCTGATTTTGACTCAAGCCTTGTGTGCCCACTATGTATTATTAGAGAACATATGAACTCTTGGGTCTACAATGCCATCTAAAACTCACTGAGGACTAGTTGTGTGTGAAGAGTTGGATAGAAATGTATGTGAATACTTGGAACCCCAGGCAGTGGGCATAGGAGAAGATGTAATGTGAGAAGCAATTCACAGAGGAGCCTAATATCTATTCTAATTTTCTGTGCCTTATCAATTGAATATATCTCTCATCTGCCTATTTGCCTATCTGTCCCTTAGACTCTTAAAATCAGTCAATGATCTCAGAGAATCTTGGCTATAGTCTTTTATATTTCACAGATAAGATATTAAAATATAAACATTTTAAATATAAAAAATAGGCAGTAGCTGTAGAAAATGTCATCATGCATGATGAAATCTTTGGGAAAATCTGCTACGCACTTATCAGAGGAGAAGGGATGAGGGTACAGATGGGTTTGAAGCTATAGAACCATGCTTAGGTTTTGGCTTCTCTTCAGGGGTACCTGGATCATACTTTGATGATTGCATGCACACACAGATACACACATAGACACACACACACACACACACACACACACACACACACACACTTCTCTCCTTCTCCCTTGAGCCTTCTCCACTCAGGCTCTCTACCATGCTACTTAAACCGCTCTTGTGCAGCTCATGGGTGATCCCCATGCTGTTTAGTTCAGTGATCATGTCTTGTCCCCAGCTTCCTCTGTCTCTCCAAACGCTGACAGTTTTATTAATTCATCTTGGATTCTTTTCCTCATTTCCAGAGTATCTGAAACATTTCCTCTTTGCCTGGTTCCTACTGATCTTCTTAACATCTTACGATTGGAATGTCTATGGCTCAGTCTCTTGACTGCTTTTCATTTCTGTTGTCACAGTTCACTCCAGAGCACATCATTTCCATTTGCATACATATACTTCTAAGAATGGATTTACAGCTTTCACCTTTCTCCTGAACTCCATATCTCTATGTTCAGCTGCCTACTTGAAGTCTCTGCTTAGGTGTCTATTACCATCTCATACTTTGTGTGTGCAAAGCTGATCTCTCCAACTCCCTCTTCAGCCACACAGTAATGTCTTTTTTAGTGGTCAGATGGTTCCTGTTAAAGGAGGAAGTCAACATCTCTATCAAGTTTGCATCTCACACATACCCAGAAGTGAATCAGAGCTCTCAAAAGAACCCTCAGACTCTACCTGGCTTGCTCCCTGCTTCCTTTATCTCATAACTCTTGACAAATTCTCATTCTTCTATACTGCCACCCTGAAGTGCATCTGACTTTTGCTTGTACAGTGTCATCTGCTTCCAGTGACTGATCTATTTCCCTGTGGTGTTCTGTTGATTCTTAGATCATTATCAGTTATCATTTTTGAAAGTGAAGCCCTATCTCAACCCCTTAAAATTATAATTTTCCAAGTACTCTGTGCCACCATTGATGCTTTTATATTTCTCCACAGCACTTTTAAAAACCTTGTAATAATCATTTTACTTATTATAAAAATAATGTTTTCTCTATGGTCTCTAACCACAGAAGGATAGCTCTTCAAGGCATTTTTTTTTTCTTTTTAATTGGCCTGCTTCTATTGCTGTTCAGTGCTTTCAGTGCCTGGTATATCCTAAATTCTTATTAAATAGTAATTAAATGAGTGAGAATGTGAGTGAATTCTTTTAGGCCTTTGGGTTGAGAGTGAATTAATGTAGCAAAGAAATAAAGTAGGATGTACTAATTCCTTAGGTTACTGGTAGAGGGAAAAGAACCCCAGCTACAGATATGATCCAGTCATCCAGGGCACCATGATGTTTGGTGACCTCAAGATTAATAATGGAGGATATGCAATCAGCAGTGTGGATTTTAGGATTTGGCAGTACTAGTAGATAATATGAAAAATAGATGAAGTTCAAGAGAGAATAATTTGGGTCTATTATGTTGTCTAACTCATGACTGATGAGTAGTATAAAGACTTTCTTCTGTCATTGTAAACCTTGAAGGAGGAGATAGGGAATAGATGGTTCACACATTATTGGAATACAGAGTCTTTTTTATTCTTTCAGCATCCCACTATGGGAATTTGGGGCTAGAGTAATGAATGAGTCTTTACCATTTGCATATGCCAAATATTTTTATCTTTTTTTTTTTCTGGACTCCAACAATAGGGGAAAAAGAAAGTTATGGCAAAAAGAAGAGCCTTATGATCGGTCACTTTTCCCAAACAGGAAGAATGAGTATTTTATGTATTTAGAATTGAAACCCTGTTCCAGTGAGTCTGTAAATGTATGTGAACATCAGAAATCAATTTGGCTTTGTCAAATTTCACAAGAGCAGAGTTTTTCCCGTAACTATTTCCTGTAAGTGAAGGACTGTTCTCACACTCCATACCTTCTGTTGTTCCTTTGTGCTTCTTCCTTAATGTATAAAATCATTTGGTGAACTCACTATTAGTGGGGGGTAGATTCATTCATTACTTTGTAATTGGTCACCAGTGAAGGTGAAAATATGTCTTCTTATCAGCTTTGATTTTCCATTTGTCTCCTGAGGAAGTCTCCTGGAGCACAGCCTTTGAGATAACATGACACAACTATTACTCTCCTTGTATGCAAACTTCTGAACCAGGCATTTCTTATACCTTAAAACATTAGGTTATATTTCAAATGTTCAGCAATGCCAATGATCACTACACATAAGATAAGACAATGCACCTAATGACTGTAGCTGTCACTCAGAAGAAGATAACCCGTCCTTCATGTATTATGCAGCAGCACAGGAACTGTGGAACCAATGCAACCCACTTGGTTGGTTTGTCAGCCATGCTCACTTTGAGGTTTGCGAGCATCATTTCCTAAGAATGGTGCTGGAAAGTAAGTCAGAGGGAACAGGTGTGCAGTCTGACTGTGCTTGGTAGATCGGATGTCTAGTGAAAAGTAGGCTTGTTGCAGCCCTAAACTGGGTCCAAGAGTGTGTATTTCTGCTTCTCTTACTGCCTTATGCCCTGCACCAGCACAGTGGGGATGGACAATTATCAAAACTGATAATGAGAAGACCTCTTTTACATAGACTGGGGTTTTCTTGATCTTTTCATTTGCCTCTGCTTGGTTTAGAGTTAGTGTTCCCAAAATATGGCCCAAGAATTCATGGATAAGCGCAAGACCCTTTCAGAGGCTTTGGGAGAGCAGCACAATGATAATAAGATATTATTTCTTTGTTGCTGTCACTTCTTATAAGTGTACAGTGCAGAGTCTGCAGGACATGTGATATTTCAACAGACGGGGGACATGGGAAAGTATCTGTCTCCTACTAAGCCAGACAGTAAGAAGATATAATTATTGCATAAACAAAAAACCAAAAATATAAAAAGTGTTATTTATGTCATATAATAGGTTTATTGCTATTTTAAATGACTTAATAGATATTTAAATAATTTTCACTTAGACTCTTCTAAGGTAAATATTGACCTTACATGAACTAAAACTCTTTGGGAATTTATTTTTTAGCATGAATGCCACATATATTGCATGAATCATTACTTGATAAAACTGGCAAGCTTCCCTTCCCTTCCTCATATCTAGGTGGGATGTGAAGTCCCGCCCTTTAGAAAGATGGCGGAGAGATAAGGCCTTCTTTCTTTTTTACTGGCAGGTTTGAATGACTGAGGGTTCATCTGGCTATCCCCACTCTTTCTGTCTCTGTGGCAGTTAGGTAGTTTTTCTCCCAGAAGGAGTTAAGGACTTGAAAAATATCACCTGTGAGGATGCAGGGCCTCGGTGGGTCTATGCATCAGTGTCTGCAACTGATTTCAGCCCATCTGTGCTGTTACCAGACAGTGTAGTTGTATTTGCTGTCATTCAAAGCAGGGCCTGCACACTTGTGTACTTCAGTGTTAAGACCCTGGTATTTGCCAAGAGAGGGCTAAAGGGTGGTTCCCAAGAGGCTGCGCTGGCATTGTTTTCTATCCTTCATTCATTCATTCATTCATTCATTCATTCATTATTCCTTCTTCCTTCCTTTTCTCCTTTCCTCTCTTTTGCCCTTCTGTCTTTTCTTTCTTCTTTATCTCTCTCATCATTTGTTCCACAATTCTTCACTATGCTGTGCAGTGTGTGAGCTACTGTGTTAAGTTCTGGTTATCATGGAAAAAATGGAAGGGGATGCTCTTGCCACGAGGGAGCTTATTCTCCCAGAATTTCTTGGTGGTCAACTTATGCTAATTAAACTCACAATAGAAAGAAGCACATAATTGGAATATGAGTGTGATACTTTATAGTGAAGGGATTACTATTTCCTGTGGATTCTATTTCTCAGCATCTGTATATGGAGAAAAGCAGACTGCCTGGAGGAAACCTGGACCTGGCAGGGCCAGAGCTGGACAGGAGAGGAAAGTTCCAGGGTGAGGCCAGTTATTTCCCCAGCATGCAGTTTGGAAACCTGTAAGCCAAGAGCAACGGCATCCACTACTATCTTTCTCCTTATTCCTTTTGAGTTTATAAAATTGGTCTTTGGTTGTAATTTGATTAGTGACATTTTTGAACTATAACAATATTTTATGTTGAAAGCATCAATTTTTCCTCTATTCCTGCTTCTAAAAATCTATTTCGAGTTCCTTGCATTCTGTTGAGTTGATTTGCAGTACTCTAAAAGAGTAGCGTCCCATAGAGTCTTCTTTAAGAAATAAAAATTATCACTGCTGCTTACTAAATCACTTCATGGGCTTTAGATGTCTTATTTCATCTGGTTTCTTAAAGCAAACCTTCCAGGAAAATATTATAATTTCATTATAACTATCTATTTAGGGCATAAAGAAATGCTAAGAAAGGTCAAGCCCAGAGGCACCCAACAATTGTGTGGAAGAATCTAGATTTGTAACTGCATGTTCAGCACATGTTCCCTGTGTTAGATAAGGTAAAGAGTCTTGGGTCTGAAAGTTATGTTCTAGTTCATTAGGCTTTGCTTAAAAACGAAAATGAAAAAGAGCAATGAACAATTCTCCACATCTTCGTCTTTTGTCTTCTGTCTCATGACTTTATAGAGTTGATGAATTAGGCAGAAACCATGGTGTCTGGGCATCTAATTTGTACTCAGTGATTTCCTGGAAGGCCTTTGATGGTTTGTTCTAGGTATTCTTAAGTGGATAAGTATGAAAAAAAGAAAAAAACTAATGAAGGCAGAACAGCAACACATTATAGGAGAAATTGCCGTAATTCAATATCTCAGGATATTAAATTGAACATTTGAAGGGTTTAGTTTTGCTCTGGGGAGATGAACCAGGGGAGTCAATAAAGAGAAATTACAGATGTGAGTTGCAAAGTTCAATATTAGAGGTTTGATGTGTGTGTGTGTGTGTGTGTGTGTGTGTGTGCGTGCGTGTGTGTGTGTGTGTGTTTTCAGTTAGGCTTTTTCTTCAGAATGTTTGAATTCTCTGGTATTAGATGGTTAATTCAAAGGCTTATTATGAATGCAATTTTTACTCATTAATTTTGACCTGTAACACCACTGTTCTTAATACCATTACTTTTCTACAGATTCAGAAACCCTGGTAACAGCCAAGCCTAGAGGCTTACAGCATCTGTCAACTGAGAAGGTACCTTTTAAAAAAGTTAATTAGGGAAGGCAATCAAAGCTGCAGTGGTGGACAGAGCTATTTTGAGAGGCTAGGCAGAGCAGTCACCCCCTCTGTTTGGCTCTCAGTTTGAATGCCCTGTTAAGTACAGAGTTCAGGGGAGAAGTGGGCAAGAGGTTGGGGGTGGGGAAGGTGGGCAGCGTCCCACTGGCCTTTGAGGAATTCTTTTCAAATCCTAGCTTTGGTATAATATTTTTACTCTCCACTTTGGACAGTTCTAGTCATAGTAAAACTACACATTTAATTATACAGATACCCATGGTTATTTGGTTTCTGTTATAACAATGTCAGATTTTACAGCTGAAATTAAACATCTCTTGCTTCTGTAATCCCAGTGCCCAGTGGAGTTTCTACAAGGAGTAGGGATGAATGGATTTTCACAGTAGAAGGATAAGAACAGGAGACTGGAATTTGGGATCACTTACATTGTTCTGTTACTGTGAAATGTTTTAATCATGATTTTTACTAGGGTAATAGCAAATGACAAATTTGGCAAACACGGAAGTAGAATAACTGAGTCCACCCAGGGTTCTACCACATGAGCGTAGCATTGAGAATCACTTCTAGTATTTCTTTCATCTTGGAAGTGCTCATGAGTGGGGATTTTGACTTATATATCATCTTTGTAGGTCTAGCTGCTTTCTTCTCTAATAAATATGCGAGCATCAGCTGCAATTGTGAATCACAGTTCGATTTCCTTAATCTTCTCATTTGAGAACTCTTAATGAGAGATCAATAATTTGACTGAAATGTTCTGTTACTGTGAGTATTCATATGTGTTTGAGGGTCCTGTGTTTGAGAGAGGCGCAGGGGAGGGTGATTCATATACTGGCAGCCAGAAGGCACAGGGCCCAAGCCGCCTGTGGTGGGATTTTGATAATCACCATCTCAATTTTCTTCATTACTGAGACTTTAGTGTATGATGGGGATATCAAAGCTCTGCTTCACTTCTGTCATCTGTCACTTATGTGACACCAGGGAAAATAAGATATGTGATAAAGTTCATATCACTGATTGTGGGAAATAAAGATGATTCAGCAAGGTTGCTAGCGTAGTTTCTTGGGGACTCAGGAAAGAATATGTGAGCTTCTGGCCTTAATTTACCATCAAAATTCAATAGAGTGACTATGTGGGCCTGTTTGAGCATGGAGAATTTAAAATCTAGATTCAAATGCTGTCTCTGCTACTTGAAGTCTGTGTGAGTTTAGTTGTGTTTCTTCACCTCTGGGGCTCTGTTTTCTTGTATGTAAAATGATATTGACTATGGTGGCTGAAGTGAGTTTTTTTTTTAGTAGCTATGCAGAACTATAATTTAAGCCAATATCTGGTACAAAGCCTATTCCATATAGCTGCTTGATACTGATATTGTTGTATCCTAAAGCATTCATTTTTTAATCTAAAAAAATAATAAAATATGAACAGAAAGTATTGCTTATTTGATGTTAAGATTTGGAATGGTTCCCTCTCAATGTAATCATTGCAGGAAATCATAAAGGAAGGATTAATTTGATTACAGAAATATCAAAAGTTCATTTTGCACAAATCTATAAAGCAAAGCACAAGTATTTATAATATTACAAAATAAATTCAAAACAATATATAGCTTCAACCTGTCTGACAAGTGCAGAGTTAAATTAGAAATTAATTTCAAATCGCTATGATAGCAAAGTTCGTGCACAGGATTTATGTTATACACTTTGATTTTATAGTTGTTATTAACCTGTGTTCAGAGTGATATATGCAGGCTACTTATAGAAGCGAATAGATGATATATAGCTCCCTGATGTAGCACTTGCCTAGTATGTGAAAGGTCTTAGGTTCAACTCCCAGAACTTTCCCCTGCACACACAAAAGAAAGAAGAGTCTGTGTAATGAATAGTTCTTGACACCATTTTGTCCATAATGACAAGGACTGTATGTTTCATGCTCTTGGTGTGGGCTGTTGACATCAGACGAAAGCAGGCTGCTGGAAAGTGAGTCCTCGGTGACAACAGATACTGTGATGTTGTTCTGCTTTTGCTGCTGTCCTCAGTCTCCTCTGTGCTAGAGGGGGTCCTGGGTCCCACACCTTCATATCCCAGACTCTTCTATGTCAGCTGGCTTCCAACTAGGACCCTAAAAGGAAACTCTTAGGAGCCTGGAGAGTGGGTGGATAGGGAGAAACCAAGAAGCTTCTCCCCACCTCACCCTAGGCCTGTTCCAAGAACAGATTCCGGCAGATGTTTTCTGTGTATGTTCTGTCAGGTGACTTTGGTTCTGAACTCCACTTCCATTTAGGTTCAGGAATAACTTGTTTTCCACCTCACTGTTTTATTTAGCGTCCAGGTCCCTGCACACTCCCGTATTGTAAATACTCCAAATGACTGTTTCACTCTCCAGGTCCAGCTGGATTCTGGATGAAAATGTATTGTCTTATCAATTAAAAAAAAACGTGAAGCTTGAAGACTGATCTCACTCTCAAATTATCATTGGTAATGTAGGATCCAATACTTAATTTAAAGTTGCACTTTCTGTTACTTTTGGTGTACGCTTTCTTCACCAAAAGGGTGCTTTGGGATTGAGACTGAGTCTGGCCAGGGGCTTGGTGTTCCAGTCTTCCAGCTCCCAGCACTGATGAGGGTAATTTCCAGGCAGGCTACTTGAACATCCATTTGCTCTGAGCAGCGGATGTAAAATTTCTGCTTTCATGGAGAATTACCATTTAGATTGAAGAAACCTAATTCATTTGTTTCAGTAATTTATTTCCAAGAAACTTGTGGCCTGACAAATACGACATAATTGGAACATTTTGGTTTTCTTGTTCATGAAAATTGCCTCTATCTCTGTATTAATAAACAAAGAACATGTAACTAATACCTCAAAAGACATAGAAAAACCACTTTACTGTCACTTTTAGTGCTGGGCCAGCCTCCCTCAGAGTGCTGCTCAGAACCTCTTGTTGTGATTACTCTGTCCCTCCCCACTGCCAAACCCCTGAGATCAGATTTGTTTTATACCTCGAGACTTTCTGATTCTATCCTTTCCGTGTTTTTATAAGTTGTACCATTGATTAGCAATGGAAGCAGTTTATCACAGCCATTCTTGTCGTTATGTTTCTGACTTTCCCCTTGCTGTCTTACCAGGTAGTTCCTTGCTTTGTATAATATGAGGTGGTATTTATTTTTCTTTAGGTAGACATGTATAATCACCTACGTGTGTATGTGTCACACATAGATACAAGTTCATAAGGCACCTACTTAGACTGAAATATTGGCACGACACATTCCTGAAACATATGATAATTTAAAATAATTACATTATCTGAGTGTAAATTGCTTAACATTGCTTCATGTTTACTTACCAGATCACCCATTTTAGGACATTCATTTTAATAAAGCATTATGATGAGACTATTCCATCCATAGTCATTTTTCAGTTTTAGATTATTGTCTTAAGTAGCATAACTAATTTTTCATTGTTAATGTTATGCAGATTACTTATCAGAAAATAAGTGAATGTTGGAGTTTTGAATGATATTAAATACTAAAATATTCATTTCCAGAGAAGCTTCTTCCTACAGCAGATGGTGATTAACACAGAGACCCACAGTGGACATTCTGAAAATAAGACTGTGAAGTGTTCAGCCCTAAATGGGTCACCTATATCATACTCTCTCAGAGATCATGATGGAAGTAGTGAGGGGGATTGTAGGAGCCAGATGTGGTAGATGACTACAAGGAAACTATGTTATCTGAACACAACAGAGCAGCTGCGCATATAAATCCACAGCATTTATGACGCCATGCAGAAGAATGATGTAAGCCCAAGCGAGACCAAAACCCAGTCTAAAAGGTGGAAGTGGTCAAGAAGCCCCAGCCCTAGCTTAGGAAGCACTGACAATTAATAGCTGCTAGGAGAGGGAGAGTCAGTTTTCTTTAAGGGTGTAATGCCAGGGAAGTTGATCAGGTCCCTGGTTATGAACTCACTCTCAAAAGCATTTGGGGAACATAACTTCTTCTCCATATGCCTTAATAAAAGAATAGAATACATAGAGTGAACGGGGTAGGAAGTGGGGGTGGGTCTTAGAGGAGGTGAGGGAGGGATTCTGAATGTAATCAAAATACAGTGTATGAAATTCTCAAAGAATCAATAAACTGTTATTATTTAAAAAGACATAGGGCTGGGCATAGTGGTACATGCCTTTAATCCCAGGGGTTTCTGTGACATTGGGGCCAGCCTGGTCTACATAAATGAGTTCCAGGCCAGCTGGGGCTATAGGGAGACCCTGTCTCAAACACACACACACACACACACACACAGAGGACAAAAAGCATATATATCCTAATGACAAATTAGTTACCTGCGAAGTGCATAGATTTTGTAGACCTGGACTTGAGACTCATTCTGGCTCACTTGGGATCTTCTGTGTCTCTTTTTGTATAACTCAGTGATAGCATTTGTATTACCTGTTCCTTGAGTTGTGTTTTCCAGCATGGTGGTCACTAGTTCTGTGTGTAACTATTGAGCCCATGGAATGTGGATGTTGAAAGGAAATATGCTGTAGGTATAAATATATACTTGACATGAAACCTGAGTCCTTAAAGAATATAAAGTTTTGTCATTGATTGCCATATTGACTATATATTAAACACCAAATTTTTAGAAATACAGTATTAGAACTAATTTTAAGTTAATGTACCTACTAGAAAATTTAGTTACATATGTGAATTATGCATTTAATGTTTTTCTTTTTTAATTGAATTTCCTCAAATTTCATACAAAATATTTTGATCATTTAGATCCCTTCCCGTTATCTGCACCCCTTCTTACCAATCCCCAACCGAATTTCCTATTTATAATGTTAAGTTAGATGTGAAATGAGACAGTAGAAGTCAACCAGGCAGGCACAGGGAGTTCATTTCCACCACTGTTGGTGGTGGTAGGTTGGAACAATTATTGTGACTGTAAGCTCAGAAGTCCTTGAAGTCTGATGTGGAGGCCAAGCACAGAAAGGAAGTAGGAGAGAGAAAATGCACCCTAGGGTGTGCAGGTGGGTACACAGAGGAACATGAAGGCCGGAGGGGCAAATAGAAAACCAAGATTTGCTTGTTGACAGAGGTAAGTGCAGCCAACCTGCAGCCTTATTTCATGGACATCCAAAGAATAGCAAATATCATTTTTTATTGTGTTTTGTTTCATGGGGGAAACATGAAACTCCATTGCCAGCAGAAGCTAGAAGTATCTTCTCCCATTCTTTAATGAGAAAATGATCTTTGGGGTCTTCAAGAGTGATTGGCTACAGATGAAAGGAATGATTGGTTCCAGCCCTGGGAGAAAAATCCACTTTACTCCTCTTGGGAGAAAGCATCCTTGTCACAGTTGACCTGTGATGTCTCTCTTGCCCCTTCTGGAAGCTTCTCATTGCTGCCATGCTGCAGGAGAGGCTTCTTCCTTCAAGTGTCACAGGATCCTGGGCCACTAGAGGTGGCTGACTAGAAGGGACAACGCTGCTCTGTGTGTGTGCGCATATGATTAAATTACCCACTTTCATTTTGCGAGATTCTTAAGTGTTGAGAGACCCACCATTGCCTGTGGTCACCTACTCCGTTCTCTTCCATGAGTCCCATCGCATACAAACCTTAGTGCAAACTAGATGTCTTGCTTCTAGGCATGAGAAGTGATAATTTTGTCATGGTCCTGGAGTGGGTAGGAAAGATGGGCACTATGTGGGCTCTTTGCTCATCTCTATCTTCAGTTTTCCTATTAAGTCAAGGTACTGCTTCAGAGTAATTGCGGTCATTACAGCAGTCATAGGACTATTGCTCAACCAGATCTTCAGCAGCATCTGTGATAAAGCTCACTTGGTGGGTGGAGAATTGCTCAGACCCACTACAGGGTGACCGTGACTTTAGAAGGAAGGGTTCTGAATACATTTTCAGTTATTCAAAGTAATCCACCCAAATTGATCTCATTTGTGTTTGTACAGAATACCCCAACAATAATAAGCAAGAACTAGTTGTACATTAAAGTTAGTGTTTCTTAAGATCTCAAGAGACTCAGGAAAACTAATTTATATCTATGATATTTTATAGATATTGCTGATGAAAAATAGATAATGCAATATGAAATGAGAAAATATAAATGCAAACAAGAAAATATATAAGTATTCCTACTTATGCATATTATGCTGTAATGCTTGCTGTATGAATTTTAGACGCTATCAGAAACAAAGGCACGATGAAATTTGTCTGTGAAATGGTGATTTTAAAATATACATAAATTTTTGCAGCATAGATTCAAAAGGAGAAGATTGATAATCCTGTAGCTTGATGGTTATTGTTACTTTGGGGACTAGGGATATATTACAAATATTAAACTGCATTTCCTGCTTAATGAAATACTGATCATTTTCAATGTGAAGTTTTCACTAAAGTGTGACATGGACAATATGTAACATTCTCCTGAAGTTGGTGGCTGGGGTTAGCACCATCCATTTGGGTACCACAGTCTCTCTGCACGAGCAAGTGCCTGTTCAGAGTATGAAGAATTTAAACATGGAAATACATTGTCATGATAATTCTATCCTTTGCATATTTTAAAAAAGCTGAGAAGCTTCAAGAAAGCTTGTAGATGGACAGCATTTTGTCTCAAGGTGCTTCTTCCAAAAGCATCCGGGATTTTTGTCTTGTTTTGTTTTGATATTTGGACATATCAAAGTTTTGCCTCTATAACAGGAAAAATATACTGTAAAAGCAATCAAGACTCTGGTAACAAACAAAGAAGCAGACAGACTTAAAAGTGATCCCAAATGACTCAAAAAACAGAGTAAGGGGGAAAACTCAGGAAAAGAGTTTAGATGCATTTTCCGTAAAGGGAGATAGGTCCTTGTTCATACTGATGCTCTCGAGTAAAGATTCTAACTCCAAGATCTTGCGTGTACGTCTTCAAAATGGAAAGAGGTGATTTCAAAATGTTGCTTTGGCCTTTTATATTAGCCTTGTAAACAAAACTTCAGAAAAATCCGATAGAGAGGAAGAAATATGAGCACAGATGGAGACTTGTTGGATAGGAAAGATGTTTTGAAGGAGGGAGAGGACCCCAAACTCTTGGAGCTTAGCCTCCTTTGGCTCCATCCCAACCCTCAATACAGGGTGAATTGTGTCTCAAGAAGCTATTTGCTGATGCTCTAGCCCCTGAGAGGCTCAGAATATAGCTGGATTTGTTACAGACATGATGAAGTTAAAGTACAGCCATGAGAGTGTGGGCGTAAGCTCCAAAACTGGAACGGAGTACAGTGGGGGAGGTGTTTGAGGACGATGGAGGACCGTCGGATGAAGGAGACATGTATACAGAAAGGAATTATGAGTGGGTGGAAGAGGACAAAGAGAAAGGGATCCAAAGGATGGGGAGAAGAATCAACAAAACCAGATTTTGTCTGAAAATGCCACGGTGAACCCTAATACTGTATATGATAATTAAATGCTTTAAAAGATAAAACGGCCAACAAGGTGCCCTCTGATCTATTATTACTGATGCCCCTATTAGAAGAGATTAGGACACAGGTACACGCACATGAAGACAAAGGTCATGTGAAGAGGCCACAAGATGGTGGCTGTCTATAAGTCAATGAGAGACCCTGAGTAGACAATCTCCCCAGCTTCTCAGCAAGAGCAGCCAGTGTTCTTAACTGCGAAGCCATCTCTCATCCCCTGTGCTTGGTTCTTGATGGTGGCATGGAGGTGTGATTGATCGCTTGTCGTTTTCAGCCTGGAAGCCCTGCAGCCCAGGTCTACGCACTCTGTGCTTTTCTTTCCTCCTGCGGCTTGACTTCTGTGAGCCCTCCTGTTCATGTGACACCATGTGAAACACTCAGGGAGTTTGCTGTTACTTTTCTGTCATAGCTTCGTATCCCCATGCCACAGGCTGGATACTCTTTACTCTCCAAACCCTAAATATGAAATGCTAAACACATTTAAATATTTTAAAGATGTTATGACACTAGAAGTGTAAAATTTTACAGTATGTAACTTTGTTTCATTCACAAAACTATTAAAATATTATATAAAATCACCTTGGGGCTATGTGTATGAGGTATATATGGAACACTATTTCATTATTAGATCTGGGCATTATCCCCAAGGCAAAAAGTTATATATATGCAAATATTTCAAAGTACAAAGAAATTGAAATTGATAATAGTAAAACTACAATGCTTATAAAATGATGTAAAGTGATATAGTAAAAAATATAATAAAAAGTATTAGTGTGTGTATGTGTGTGTGTGTACAGGTATGTGTATATCATGGGGTTCATGCGGAGATTAGAGGACAACTTTTGGGAATCAGTCCACTTCTCCCAACATTGTTGAGGTAGGGTCTCTCTTGTTCCTGTCAGTGTGCTACATGTCGCAGGCTTAGCTGGCCTAGCAAGCTTCTGGCCAGTTCTCCTGTTTCTGACTCCCATTCCACCACAGGAGTGCTGGGATTACAAATGTGCACTACAGCATCTGGCTTTTTACCTGGGTTCCGAATGCCGAACTCAGGCCATCACTCTTGTGCAATAAATGCCTTAACCCACTGAGCCGTTTCTCTCTGGGAGGTAATAAATTCTCACGATTTCTTGAAAAATATGATTCTAGAAATGTAAAAATTAATTACAGTGAAAAGAGCATAAAGAGATGCACTAGGTGGTAATATTACTTTGATGGTTGTTGAGACCTGTAAAAAGCTTTTGCTTTCTCTAGATTCCCCATGTTATCAGTAGCAGCATTTCTATATCAGAATTATTCCTAATAATACTACTTTTATTTTATCAGCAGATACATGTAGGTTTATTAGCTGTGAGGGCTATGCAAGCTCCCCTCGGGAAAGGAGATTACGCATTGGGGTTGGGGAAGGTCTAGGATTTATAGGTGGGCCCAGAAAATCTGAGAAAAGGGGTCACACTTTCCTGGAATTCCAGAAGGTGGGGCATGCCTTCTTGGGGGTGGTGGTGTGCTCCTTCTAGGATCAGGGAAGGAGAGATGGGGAGTTCTGATAGGGAGTTTGATAAGGAGCCAGAGGTCTTTTGCTGGGGGTCATGTGTTCTAAAATAGATGTATCTCCCATTATTTTTTTAAGTAGAGTTTTCTGTTGTGTTCATTTTCACACGTTTAGACAATGCATTTAGATCATACCCATCCACTATCAACCTCCTCCCCTAGTGCCCCCCCACTCCATCTCCCTCCTGACCTCACAACTTCTTTTTTGCTGTTGTTATTAATAACCCTCCGAGTGCGATCAGCACTGCCCATATGTGTGTGGGTGTGTGGCCATCCACTGGAGCATGGGTAAGTTACAAGCTAAGGAGAATTACTTTCCCTCCCTCAGTAACCATCAACTGACAATAGATCTTCTATCTTGGGACCTCCCCTATGCTAAAATTTTGATTGACCTGATCTTGTGTCAATCTCAAGCAGGTAACTACAGCTGTTATGAACTGGCATGAGCAACAACCTTATCATATCCAGAAGTCAGCATTTCGCAGCTTTTTTCTCCATCTACCAGCTCTTATGATACTTCTTCCCCATCTTTTGCAGTGTTCCCTGAGCCTTAGAGACAGAGAGGTTGATGTAGATGACTCATACATAGCTGAACACTCACAGTTACTTGACTTGGCACTTTGACCAGTTATGAGCCTCTGTGTTAATCACTCCCCACTGTGAAAAGAAGCTTCTCTGACCAAAGCTGAGCACAACACAGAGCTGTGGGTTTAAGCATAAATATTTGAAAGGTGCTTTGACTGCATAACCATTTAACAAAAACAGCAATAGGTTCTCCCCTAGGGCCTATGATCTCCCTAGTCATGGGCTTTTGACGATGTTTACAGACCCAGGCATGAAATCTCTCCTGTGGAGCAGGCCTTATACTCAGTTACAAAGCAGTTGGTTTCCCTATAACAGTCATGCCATGACACTACTGCACTAGTGGGCATATCTTTCCAGGCAGTCAGTATAGTAGGATGCAATGTCAAGTGCTAGGTGAGATCATTACTGGCCCACTCCCACCCCCGGAGTCTGCCTGCATGGCACCTTCTTGCACTATGTAAGCTAGCCAGCAGGCAGAGAATTTCCTGGTTAGTTGATTTCTGTATGTCCTGCATCCAAAGTGTGCGGTGTTTTCAGCAGTAGTGTTTCACCTTCTAGTTATGGTAAGGCAACCGAGAATAATGGCAACATCCTGTGTTGTTTTGGGTGCCTCTGAGACCTCCCTAATCAATAACTCATAAGGAGATATTGCAGTTTGTATTGCTTTCAAATAAGGATTCAATTTAAAATGTTTGTATGCTGCATGCAATGAAAAGTCAGTAACACAAAAGGTCACAAACGACTAAATCATGGAAATTAGGAGCCTGGATCCCTGGCCAGGACTTTTATATTAAGTCCCACTCACCTAGAACTCAGGGACCATTGTGGAAGAGGGGATTGAAAGATTATAAGAGCCAGCAAGGAAGGGCAAGACCATATGGAAATAGAATACAACAATCTCCTGGGACCCTGCTCATATGACCCTATAGCAGTTGTTTTGGTATGCACAAGATCCATGAAAACTGAAGCAGACAAAAACCCAGCATGAAACTGTGGAAATGGATTGCAGACTCCAGTCTTTGCTTAAGAACTCCTGGCAAATGATTACTCTTGATGAGGATGGGCTTGTCTTCCTAAAGAGAGGGACTCTGGGTAGGCTGACTAGACCTGTACTAAGATCACCTGGGGACACTAACTTGACACAGTAGACCTTGAGACAGTTGAAAGAATGTATGGATTCCAGTTCCGGGCCTATGTGGGTGGTGCTGGTGGTAAAAATGATATAAAGATGATAAAGATTGACTGAGATGTTCTGTATGAAACACACAACGATTCAGTAAAAAAATAATTAAAAAATAAATAAAGATAAATAACTCCCCCCTATTAAAAAAACAAATAACCACATCAACGACCAGACCAAAAAATATTTATAGCATTCAAATACTATCTGAGAATAAATGAATGAAAAAGTATTGATTCACAGAGCCTGCTCCCCTGAGCAGACATCAGTTTGTTCTTGTAGAATATTTACATGCATTCTTCCTGATGAACCATGTCTCTTACTAATTCTTTTATCATTCATTCATTCATTCATTCATTCTTGCATTCCTAATAAGCACTTGTAGAGCCAGAGATCTGAAAAACATCCCTTTCAAATGCCTTCCTCAGAAGTTACATTTAAATTCAAATAGATAAATGTAACATGTTTAACATTAAGTTTCCCACCTGGATTCAAATGTAGATGGAGGTTCTGCTGTTGAATTCAGATATTGATGGTTATGCTTACTTGAGAGAACATACAAGACTAAAGAAGAGTTTGAGTTCCTTTCTAAATGCAGTTTTCTCCCTTAGAAGGGGCAAGGAAGAGCAGCTGAGCAGACATCCCCTTGCCTTGCTGGCTTCTTTGTTTATTTCTTTGGCTGCAATAGTCATATAATAGAATATCAGGAGTAGTAGCTATTTCTGGCTTTCTTCACCTTTCTCTCGTTGCTCTGCTCCTCTTTAAGCCTCTTTTCCCTTCTCTCTCGAGTATAGTGAGGCCAATCTTGCCTTTTCTGTTTGGACTGAGTCTTAATGTCACCTCAGTATTTAGGGACCCTTATGTTTCGCCTTGCATCTCCTGATTTCATCGTGTTAGAAAGCTTTAGGTCTTTATTACTTTTCTCTACTGGTTACCAGTAAGTGATAATATGAGTTTATGCAGGCAAGGCTCCATCTTGGTGCTGTCACACTGTTATAAATGACATCGCCCCAATTTAAGACCTGCTTTAAAATTAATTGCTTTAATTAGGAAAGGAAACCACAGATCAATTGGTGTGACCTCACCCATCCGGCAGTTGTCTGGCATGGTGTGACAGTCTGTAACGGCTTTCTCTTTGAACACCAGCACTTCATGGAAAGACTTGAAAGTGTCAGTGCATTTTTATTAAGAAGCTTAAACAGGAAGACTGAATTTTTCTCTGTCTAGAGGGATTACTCCATGCTTATCTTGCTGACGTTTTTCTCTTCTCTATTCATAGTCTGCTTTTCCATCCACAAGATGATTTTATCTCCCCTCCATGCCTCCCCAGCCCACCCTCGCCCCAGCTCAGCTTCTACCACTTCCCCCCTGTGTCCTGCAGGGCTAGTCATTGCTGGGTTTCCCCATCAGTACTTGATATAGACCTAATTCCTTCTCCACCTCCAAAGCCATAGGACCAAAGTCGAAGTTTCAACATAGGAATTTAGGAGGGACACACACATTCAGGGTTTGGTGTCTTTGTTCATCTGAGTCAGTTCTATGTTTGTCGTGTTTTATGAGGTCACCCATGCCCACGTGCCAATCACACAGCACTGTGGTTTTATCTTTTTCTCTCTAAACAAAATTAGCTCAGAAATGTCACACTCTCTCTCATCTCTATCTCTATCTTTCCCTTTCTTCTTCATTTTCAATACTGGAGATTGAACCTAAAGCCTCATGCATGCTATACATATATTCTACCTCTGAACTATATTCCTAGTTCTGTTCACTTTTGATTTTACTTTGAAGCAGGTTGTCATGAAGCTGCTCAGGCTAACCTTGAGTTCACTCTGTAGCCTAGGTATACATTGAATTTGTGATCCTCTTGCCTTAACCATAGGAATAGATGCAATTTTAAGCTTCTGCCACTAAGCATGACAGAACAGCTTCTTATAAAGAGGCATAGCCAATTGACTGAGAGGAACAGAAAGCCACCTCATGCTACTGGTAGCACTGCAAAGCTGTCAAAGTATTCCTCCATAAACGATGTGCCAGATGTGCCAACTAGTCGGTGGTGTGAAGAAGCACCCCAAGACTTAGTGGCTGAAAACACCATTCATTCTTTCAATTCCCCAGTTAGGTGGGGAATTCTTGGGGGCTGGGTTGTTTCTGTTGTGGCTCACTGCTGTGGGATGGCCCCAATGACTTGACCAGTGGTTTGTTATCAGCTGGAACCATGCAGCTACTAAGCTGCATATACTTCACCATCCAGCACCTAACCTGGTTTTATCAACAGAGAGGTGGGCCTAGAATTCTCAGGTAAAAGGAAACATACTCTTTCAACCTCAGCTTGCCTGTTACTTACTAAATGCTCTTTGGCCACAGCAAATCACAGGGCCAAAGTTCAGATTTAAGGGATGCACAAATAGCCTTCAGTTGTGCATGGGAGGTGTCACAGCTTCACATCCCATGGCAAAGCAATGTGCATACAGGATAGGAAAGACATTTTTTTTTAGTTACAGGATTCTGGGTAACAGAATTCTACATGAAATAGAACTGTCTTTGGTCATATTCTTTGTCATATTATCATTACACCCCAAACAGACTTACAGAAACTTAGGCAAGGCCACGCCAAGTTCTTCCAGCCAGCATCTCATGTTTACAGGTGCAATGGGTATCCTAGCACAAAGCTATGTGGCCCCTTGACTTGGGTGATCCTCAGGCTCAACATCACAGAGCAGGAAGTTGTCAAGTGCATAGACCTGGACTGATGTAGTTCTAATGCCTGTTTATTAGTGCCTGTAAGTCTATTTCCTCATCTATAACTGGCTATTATGAGGGGATCCAGTGTTGGAGTTGTTTCTGAGGATCAAATAAAATAAAACATATCGTAAGCAACAATGAGTACAGTTGCTAAAACTAGGTATCCTCGTTTGTTAGCGAGACATAATAGACCTTCCATGAATTTCTATATGACACAATCAGGACCCAGCTCAGCATGTGAATCTATTGTCAGTGAGTGCTGACTGAGCACATCGCCCAGATGCCTGGCCCCCCATTCCATTGGGAACCCAGTACAGCTGAAATCACAAGGGTGGCTTTCTTCCAGAGCATTCTGTAGAAGCCAGTATCTAGTTTTTAATCTAAAAATTTGATTTACATCTCTGTCTTTCATACATATTTACCTCGTATCGGTAGGCAGTAGGTTAGGAAACCTTTGACTGCTCTGTTCTTTGGACATCATAATCAAGACATGAGAGGGAGAAATGTGACAGAGCACTGTGATTTTAGTAGGATGCTGATTGGATCTGCTCACAGGCCAGATGCCAACATGCCGGCAGCTGGCAAGCTTCAACTGTTGTGCCTGCAGAGACCCAAGAAGATGGAAAACAAGTAGATTATACACATTCTGCATGAACCTGGATAGGCCATGTGTTTTGTGACTTTGGTTCTTGAAACAAACTTTTCTTAAGTTCAGAATTCATATCACTGCCCTCACCAAGGATAAAGAAAGGTGAAAGCACAGATCATCTGGTGGACGCAGAGGGTCTGAGTGTGGAGACAGTGAACACTGTGCTTTTTTTCTTCTTTGGAGCTGCCCTTTGCCTCTCGTGACCTCTCTGCGTCACTGGATTTCCCTTAGCCTGTGAAACGTCACAGGATTAACACTAAGTACATACCAGCACCTTGACCAAAAGCACAGTTTTCTTCAGCCTGTGAGAACTGTTACATAAGAGCTTATTTTATGTCTTTTTACCTTCAAACATTCCTTCAAGGAAGCAGTTCACATCTTTCTCAGCCGTAAGCCCGCTCACCCCTCCTCCATCCTGTCCTTCACCATTCTTTTCTTTCTACTGCCCAGTGGACTAACATAGCATTCATCCAAATAATTCCAAAGGTTCTTCAGATTCAGTCTGAGGAAAGTTTGGCTTGGAGATAACTCATTTGGTTCAGAAAAGTTCTGGTTCTCTGAGTAATTTGAGTCATAATTTAAAACCAGGCCCTTCTATGCAGAGCCACATTGTGAGAGGTCAACGTCTCCCTTTCAGATCCCCGTCAACCATTTTCCGGCCAGGTATATCTGCCTGCACTTTTCTTGTCTGGACCACAGATAGATAGGCATCATAGGGCAGCCCCACACTCTCAGCTGCATATCTGTCCTTTTACTGCCTCTGAGTTGTGTGCTGTAGAATCCTTTCTCCAGGCCATCCGTTATGGGCTTGAGTTGGATGTACTTTCTCTAGATTCTATACTGAGAACATTTCATAAGATGCATTCTTTACTCTAGCAGTGAAGTCAATCATGAGTGTGCTAAAATTTCCTTGATAAATGCATGGACTCCTGAAACTTTTATCTCTTAAACAGTTTGTGGATCTTTCTATGGTGTCCTTTTTTAGTTTACAGCACTAAACACTTGAAATCAAAATTTTATTATAGCTCAAATATGCAA
This sequence comes from Eospalax fontanierii, assembly GCA_035773235.1. NCBI lineage: Eukaryota > Metazoa > Chordata > Mammalia > Rodentia > Spalacidae > Eospalax > Eospalax fontanierii. Next base: position 43,375,380 of record CM069539.1, on the reverse strand, counting down.
ATTCCACAAGGGAAAAGACCTTTGCATTGTTTATGGTTATGTCACCAGAGACTAAGGCAGGGCCTGACATAAAATTAAAGTTACAATAAATCTGCTAGCACTGAGCCTCCTTTACACGATTGCAGGTGAGTGAAGAATTGTTGCATAAATGGATAGATACGACTCCTTGTGCCTCCTGGTTCAGCCTCTCTTTCTCTCCTTGCCAGCTGTGACCACATCTGTCTCAGTCTTCCGACCTTCTTGTACTGCCATCCCTTTATGCTACTGCTCTAGACTGTCATGTCTCCTCAAAGGATGCCCATCACTCGGGTACTCCATCCTTAACCTGCGTCTCCTTCTGGTGTCATCTGGTGTCATGCTGTGACCCACGCTCTCACAGTAATGATTTGGAAATAGCATTCTTCTGATCTCATACTTCTTTTTCTTGTCTCTTTGCCTTTCATTACTCAGTGAATGCATGAGCACTGAATTTATGCTTACTCTGCTCTAGGACCTCACAAAGCTCTCTTCTTCACCAAATTTCTAGTGGAGTGGGGAAGACAAACAAGTGGGAGCAAACAAGGAAACAATGTGTCAATAACATTGTATTGGCAAATGATATGGGCTAAGACAAGGCAAAGAATGGAGAATGGAGGACTGTAGGGAGGTGAGAGCAGGGTGCCTTCTCCTTCCAACACGCCCTTCTCCTCTGCTTCTGGGTCATTCCTACGTTAGGAGGGTGACTCAGGATCATTCCCTTCAGAAAGACTTCCTTTGCTGCTGGCCAAGACTGAGTGAGGTCCTCCCTCAGGTGTTCCCCTGTACCTGGTGTGAGCCCATCAGGCACAAGTGAACTTCATACTTGCTAGAGTTTGGAATCCTTATTCAAGCTGTGAGCTCCAGAGACCAGGACTGGTTCATAGTCATCTGCATATCTGCTTATGCTTTGTGTGACCTGGAATAAAAGTAAAAGTAGTAAAAGCTATGCAGTGTGCACATCAGCTTTACTTTAGGGACGTCAAGCCATGCCAGGAACTCAATCAGGTGTTTTCTTATAGATTAGGTTTTTTTCAAGGTTAAGTTTTATCTAACAACATTTTGTATGATATTTGCATTGTAGGGTACTTGAAAAACACTGAAATAATGAGAAATAATGAGAAAAACTCCTTAATTCTATTTCTGTTGTTTATTGGCCATTGCTTCCCAGGATTCAGATCCATAGATTGGTCTATCTATTATCTATCTATCTATCTATCTACCTATTTATCTATCTATCTATCTATCTATCTATATCATCTATCTCATCATGTCTCAATCTATCTACCATCTATCACTTTTCTATCGATATCTTTATAATTTTCTAATAATATTGTAAGTATTCCATGTAATAAAGTACAAATGAACACCTCTCCCTGTTTCAGAAGACCTGAAATTCCCTGTGTAGACCAGCCCAGGATGGCCTTGATATCACAGAGATCCACCTGCCTCTGCCTTTTGAATGAGTGCTGGGACTAAAGGCCTGTGTCACCATGCATTGCTAGAAGATTCTTAATATGGGTGTTTGTTAAACCCAGGACCCTGAGGCACCATCACCCAGTACTGCTTTAAAATGGAATGCTTCCCTTGAGGTCTTCCCATTGACTGCACAGATAGTGGAGTTGTCTATAATCACATATACAATGAAACTAGATTGTGTTTCCCACTTACAGGAATTGATTTCATTCTATAGTAATTAGAGTAGTAAGGTCAAAAGAGGCATTTTTAATTGTGCTTACCTTCTGAGAACAGATACTGTAGCCTTCTGGATGCCTGCCTTAGGCTGAGATGGGGAGAAGAGGATGCAGGTGTTCTGGGATGCTCCTTACTCTCGGCTAGCCTGATCTCTGGTCAGCCCTATTAGGGAAGCTGTTGAAACAGTGGAAACCTCCCTCAGAGGAAGCTTCCCATACCGTTCTCATTGGCCCGGAATGCTTGGCTTTCTTGCCAACTCGGTAATACATTGAAAATAGTGCTACTTATATTTTTTTCTGGAACTTTTGGGTAGTTTTTGATTTCTTTCTTGCCATGATATAAAAAACAGAAAAGCCAGAAATATTTGTAAAGGATTCCCTATTTGAGAATATTTAGTTTTTCTCTGGGTATTTGTTATAATGATTAAAATAACCATCATTTACAGATATCTCTGATTAAATTCTGAGCATATTTATAGAAGGAAACCTTCTGGGACAACAAATACAGATGTGGATATTTTAGAGGATTTTGATAGGTGCTGCCAAATTATGTTCTCATGTCAAGGACCATTGATTTTGGGCCTCCAGGGACCATGAGTGTGACTTATCCCAGACTTGTGCATGAGGACACAGGGAAGCCTAGGATGTCCTTGGAGCTTTGTAAATCTCAGGTTTTTTTCTGATATTGACCAAACACATGAAGGCATCCCAAACACTGTTGAATAATCTCAAGTTTCTCTTGGGCCCCAAAGGGAACAAGACTTGAATGTGCTAGATGAGAATGCCCAGCATGGAGCTCTGTGCAGCTTGCTGTCTTTAGGGACCCAGCCCCAGTCCGGTAGGTGAGACAAAGATACGGGTAAGGAATTGTGTTGTAGGAGCAAGGACCCAGGCGGGGTCTAAAGGCCACCAGCGCTTTCAGCACATTAAAGAAACACTTCTTTGGAGGCAGAAATTAGTGATGCTTGGAGAATCCAGGCTCTCTGAGTCTAACCTTGCTATGAAGCTCAGTACTCTTAAGCCTGGTTCAGCTTTTAAACACTTCTCCAGCCTCTGGAGTTTCCTCTGAGTTTGTGTCTCAGACTGTCCCAGAAGGTCTTGCTATCAACTTCACCAGTCTTCTATTTAAATCCATTCACACTTGGGAATCTAATTTTATAGAAATCAAAGACAAAAAGCACTTAACACACCCCCTCCTCCTCATTAGCCCTACCAAAGGGTCAGGAGCAAAGTTTTAATGGATTCAATCTTGAGTCTGTTGGTCTTTCTGAGGTGCAGGGTTATTTTGCAATTGAAGCTTCAGAACTTGCACTCAATTTAATACATGCCTAAATGCACTAATCAGCGTGCATTAGAATGGCAAGTCTCAGCCTCTACAAGGTTCTCTGAAAGATGATTTCTTTTGAAACAGGGTCTCACTATGTAGCCCTGGCTGGCCTGGACTCACTATGTAGACTAGGCTGGTCTTGAACTCACAGAGTTCTGCCTCTGCCTCTTGAGTGCTAGGGTTAGAGGTGTGCACCACCATGCCCAGTGCATGTATGTTTTAAAAGGGCATATATGTGTTCCACAGTATGCTGGGGTTCACAGGTGGGGCACAGAAACAGTGACAGGGATAGTATAATACTTTATCAGCCAGAGCCAGACTAGAAATGGTTCAATGCAGATGATTCGGTAGGCTTTGCTAAGTGGAATGTTTGTGTGTGTGTGTGTGTGTGTGTGTGTGTGTGTGTGTGTGTGTTGAAGGAACCAATAGCAGATATTAAGATAGCAAGAAGCTATAACTACTGTTAGGCTTAAAGACACAAGAGGAGACAGTGCAACTGGATCAAGAGACTCATATGACTGTACAGGTAGCAGTCTCCAGACCCTTGTGAAGGGACAGAAGTTGCAGCCAGGTCCCAGGAGGAAACGGTGCACTGCATTAGTTACAAGGGCACAGGGCAGCAGAGAAAGGATTTGGATGACAGATGATTAGATCGTTTTCCATCGAAGGGCTCTGGGTACACATGCTTCATCAATGGATGGATTACTGAATCGTCTAGTTTTCACCTTCATGAGGAAAGAACAATAGAGAAGAGATGAGAAACTTCATTCATCCTGGGCAGAGCAGCACCAGGAACCTCTTCCGAAGCTCTTCACGCCCCTGAATCTTGTTTATGTTGAATTATTCACACAGGGAAGTTAGTGACACTAATGTATGTATCTGAACTTCATCTAGAAGGGATTATAAAGTAAGGACTGGAGTTTGGAGCTGGTGGCTATTGGGACCCTGTGTGAAATGTGGGTTGGCCAGCTGATGAAGACAGTCAACTCACGGAGCGAAAGAGAGCTGGTACCAAGCAAAACATCCAGTTGTTATTTCATGTTTCTGAGAAGTGGTGCACCTCACTTCTGACTGTTATACAAGTTATGCATTTCAGTTATAATAATGACTTTGGAAATATGCATAAGAATTTTCCCAATTCTGACAAATGGGCAAAATTTGGGGGCTCATCAGAATGTTCTGTGCAGACCTGATGAATTTGAAACCTGTCTGATAACCAGCAGCAGCCGGCTGGGGAGTTCTATTTTAGAAATATGAGGATTGCCTATGTTGTGGCCCAGGAGGTCCCTGAGTGCATTTGGTAGAGATTCATCTTCCATAATGCTCTAATAACAAAAGAGTTCTCCTCTTAAAAGAAAATCAGAAAACAGTACATTCTGCACCTCATGTTCAGAGCTTCTCATGCACTTTGCCTATTAAGGTTGCAAAAGTCACTCTGCAGCATTTAAATTTACTAGTTATGTAATTTTTTAGTCTAGCCTTAACACTGGGAAAGCGTACATCCAATTCATATTCAAAAACAAACCATATTGCATTTGCACACACCCACACACATACACACAGAGATAGGTGAGTATTATGCAGGCTTTTCACTTTTCCTCTTTCCATTGATTTTTCCTTTGACAGATAATCTTGATTGCCAAATGGACATCTATTAGGATCACCATGGAAACAAATATATAGGCATGTCTCTGAGGGATATTTTAGATTAGGTTGACTGAGATGGGAAGACGCTCCCTAAATGTGGACATCAGCAGTGCATGAACTGAGGGTCCTGGACTAAATAAAAAGGAGAAAGGAACTGAGCACTATCATTCATCTCTCTCCATTTCCCATCTGTGGATGCAATGTGAACAGCTCCTTCAGTCTCCTGTCACCCTGACATTCCTGCCACAGACGGACTGTACCCTTTAACAGTTAGCCAAAATGCCTGTTCCTTCCTTCCTTAGGTTGACTTTGTCAAGTATTTTGTCTTAGTAATGAGAACTCTAATAGTTCTTAACTACTTCATAAGCAGTATCCTTGGGGTATATAGTCACGCACCAAGCAAACCCTCCCTTTGATCCCCTATGTACTGTCTTCCCTACCAATTGCAGCCCCCACTTTTCTCAGGATCCCCTAGGCTCTTTTGATTCTAAAATTTATTTATTTATCATTTTATGTGCATGTGAGTGTGCCTATAGGAGTTTATGTGCACCACATGTGTGTAGAAGCTCACAAAGGCCAGAAGAGGGCATGAGCTCCCCTGAAACTGGAGTGGCAGACAGGTGCTTGTGAGCCACCACTGTGTGCATGCTGAGAACAAGACTCAGGTCCTCTGCAAGGGCATTAAATGCTCTTAATCACTGAGCCATCTCTCCAGCCTCCACCCTTAAGCTCTTATGTTCATGGGGAAAACATGGAGAACTTCTAGTTCCTGGACATCTCTGAAGGATAATTCAGTCCTACATTTCTACGGAGAGCCATTTCTATGAAATGAAACTGCATGTCGGTAATTCAGGTCATCTTTCACAGCATAATACAATATAATTAGTTTATATTTTACACCAATAACATCTGTTATGATATTCCTAACAAAAAGTGCAGAAGAAAGGGACAAGAAAAGAAGATATTGATATGGGGAGAAACCTATATTGACCACAACTGTAAGTCAAAGGGAATAATGACCAGTTTTAAGATCTGCAGACTCTCAGAACAGAGCAAACATGGTATCTTATTCACAGCCAATTTTTGAGTGCGTTCTTGTTTGCTCACTGCTCATTAGGTCTTGAAGGAAGAAGCAAAAATATGCCATGTTAATGGTATTATGGCATATAACCATTGGACTAAAGCCAATGTCTTATTTTCTGTAAAAAATGTCTTCATAGCACATTTGACATAAAGATTTCTCTTATTTATAACTATGATCACCTGATACTGAAATCCCCTGCTTGTAGTCTGATTTGTTTGAGACATTGGTTCTGAAATAAAAAGCCAGATGCAGCTCATCTGGTTTCAGTTGTTATTTCTGCATGAAAGAGCAGGATCAGTCATCGGGGGATTTGAGCAAGTCAGAGATTATTTAACACTTTGGTTCCTAGCCAGGAAAAACTTCATGGATTTTACTGTTTCATTTATGTGAAATTGTTGAATGCCACTGAGCCTGGAATTGGAGGCTAATTCACATATTTTGGACAAAAATGTAACTAACAGAATGATAGTCTTTCTCTAGAGTGGTTTACAGCAACATCCTTTCCTAAGAAAATCAATTTGTAATGGCTTCATTAAAATGCAGATTAAACCAGAAGCAACTAGAGCTGAGTCAATGACTCAGAACACTGATTTGGAAATTGTCAACCCTCTGCTTTAAGAAAATGCAGGAATATGGGGCAGAGACCCATTCATTTTAATAGCTAGCATCCTGGGTGCACTCTGTGAATACTGCTTCAAGTTAATAATTCCTGATGTCTTTCTGAGTCTACACTCAATACCCAGAACAATGACTTCAATTCTACCATTTTCTTAAAGGCCCCAGATGACACTGAGTGAGTCATTGAGAGTAGACTTCTCAGACTTCAGAGTATAGGCAAATTGTCTATTGTTTTAGTAAAACTGCAAATTCCACTCTTAGGTAGGGTACAAGATTCCTTCTTTCTAGCGAGCTCTCAGGGAGGCAGATGCTGCTGGTGTGAGGCCTATATGAGCGTCATTAGAGGAAGAAAGACAAAAGAGATGAAATAACTCATCAAATGAAGAATGTTGTAACACACTCACCAGACTTACCAGTTCATCCTTGGAAACCATGTATCCTTTTCTGCTGCAGTGCTAAAGTGTCTTGTCAAAAGCCACCCACGGCAGTTTATTCTAGTTCACAGTTCAAGGTACATTCAGTCACGACAGGGAAGTCAAGGCTGCAGGAGCTTGAAGCAGCTGGTCCCATCTCATCCATAATCAGGAACAGAGAGAAATGAATGCATGTTGCTATTCAGTTCCCTTTCTTCACATGTATAGTCCAGGCTCCCAGCCAGGGAATGGTCCTGCCCCGGGTTGAGATAGATTCTTCTTCATCAACTAATAATGAAAATAATTCCCCACAATCCTTCCCATAGGCCATTTCCCAGGTGATTTGAGCTGTTTTCAAGTTGACAGCTAGTACTAAACATTCTAGTATATGACTCGCTTGAAAGTGTTTGCTTCTTTCAGTACACCTGTACATTGCATTGATGAAACTTCAGTATTCTCCATTTTCTGACTAATCAGATGTTAGTTATTGTAATTTATAGTTTTAAAAGATATGCATGAGTTAGAAGACAAAACAACCAAACTTTTAGAAAAAAATGGTCAAGCCCTTGGATTTTTATCATATATTCTCTGTACTTAGCACCAAGACTGTATGGACATTTATTTCCCCATAGGTATGGAACAGGATTATGTGAAGTTAGTTTATTACTGTTGTGTTTCTGTGCTAAAGATTTGTAAGATGTTAAAATCAAAGGTTTTGAGTGAAGTTAGCTTTGTGAGAGACAGAGGAAGATACCAGGAGATGGAAGAACCCGCCATGCTCATGGATTGGTAGAATTAATACTGTAAAAATGATGATCCTACCAAAAGCAATCAATCGATTCAATGTAATGCCAATCAAAATCCTCATGACTGTCTTCACAGAGCTAGGAGAACCTTAAAATTCATATGGAATGACAAAAGACCCCAGATAGCCAAAGCAATCTTGGGCAAAAAACAGTGTTGGAGGATATCACCATACCAGATCTCAAACTATATTACAGAGCTGTAGTCAGAAAAACAGCATGGTATTGACACAAAAACCAGATATGTAGATCAATGGTACATAAGAGAAGACCCAAACATGAGCACATGCAATTTCAGTGACCTGAGATTTGACAAAGGTACCAAGAACACACACCGGAGGAAAGACAGCATCTTCAACAAATGGTACTGGCAAAACTGGATTTCCAACTGTAGAAGAATGAAATTGGACCCCTATCTTTCACCCTGCACAAAAAGTGAACTCCAAATGAATTAAGGACCTCAGTATAAAATCTGAAACTCTGAACTGAAAGCATAGGCAGTGCCCTAGAAGACATAGGTGTAGGAAACCTATGAAACATCAGTTTCACCTAGGAAACATCAGTTGCTCAGTTGACAAATGGATAATGAAAATGTGGTACATTTACACAGTTCTATTTACTGGTAAGAAAAGATGAAATTATGAAATTTGTAAGTAAATGGATGGAACTAGAAACTGTTATACTGAGTAACATAGACTCAGAAAGCCAGAGATGTATATTGTCCCTTATTTGTTCATCTTAGCCCCAATCCTTTATATGTGAGTATATATTGTGATGTGACACCAGGAGCCAGGAAAATGGAAAGGAAGCACAGAGGTAAAGGGAAAGAAAGAGCTAGGGATGGGATAATAGAAACAGATGTTACCAAGGAGAAAGGAGTATTTAAAGTGAGGAGGGATGAGGAAGATCAGACAGGGAGCGAGAAGAAAGGTGAATAAAGCTTAGGTGGTGTAAAAAGCCAGAGGGAAATGTATTAACTCAAAACGCCCCTGAAACATATGCATGTGAACATGAGTGTGTGAGTATACCTGAAGGCTACATAACAAGAAACACAGTGCCAGACAGGAGAAGCCCCCATTGAGTTGTTGGTCAGAGTAGTCCAAGAGAGTCCCAAAATAACATAGGCTATTGCCAGAGTCTTTAATTACCTCCTAGAACTTAAAGTTAAAACCCTATTGCTGAAGACAGGACATACTTTAGACACAAGACTTAAAGCATTGGAGCTGGAATTAACCTGGAAGCCTTCTCCCAAAGACTAGCTCTCATAGTTCTGGAGGACACTACACAAGCTGCTAAGGGGAAAGATCAATAAGTGGTCTAGCCCTGCTGTAAAGCTTAATAACCAGGCAGAGGAAACGTTCTCTATTGGTGCAGTATTGGTACTTTTGGCTAGGGGTTAATCAACAGCCGTCTGATTTGACTTAAAGCCCTCTCAGTGAGAGTGAACTCATGGGTGGCACTGTGAATATAGCCAATTACTCATGGTTGGAGAGGCTGTAGATCCGAAATAAATCCCTACTTCTGTCATATCTCTAGACAAATGAAATATTTTTACCGTTTGTTAAATATGGATTTTTATATTTATAGACAAGTATACCATATACCACTCACCAAAGAAGCTTCTTTTTGCAACATATGGAGGTTTTTATAGAGTTCCACAGCTGGTCACACACAGAGAATGTGAGGTCTAAGTGATGCATCTACAGTGAAACTTCTACACTAAGGCACATAGGACAGAGAACAGGAGGTAGAGAGAATACAAACACAAACCTCAATTCTCAATAGCAAAGCCTTCTCGTACAACAATGTGTGTTGCACACAGGCCAAAACTGTCTAAGTTTAGAGCATAAGAGACCGCAGAGTGCATGTTCCTGGATAGGACTCCCATATTAAACCTCACCCACCCACAGCTCAGGGACCATTTTGTTAGAGGGGGTAGAAAGATAGTAAGAGCCAGAGTCACTACATGACTGTTAAGGAAACGGGCTTTTAGTCCTTTGAGAACTTGCTCATGAACTTGCAACAATGGTGACAGCATGCACAAGGTCCATGCTGACTCAAATCAGACCAAATCACAGCGTGGAACTGGGGCAATGAACAGTAGGCAAATGATTACTGTGGGGTGAGAGAGACTAGGTCTTAAAGGGAGTGACTCTAGATAGGCTGACTAGACTACAGTGGATGGATTGGCACCAAGTGATACCTCATTACAACTGCTAGAGCTTAACATATATGACAGAATACCGGGAATTTGATGGGGGAGCAAATAAGTATAGGTGCGGGGGGGGTGTCTAAATTTGATTAAGATTTATCATATGAAATGCACAAAAACTCAATAAAAATTGGAGAAAAAATCCAAAACAAAGAAAAGAAAATAAATCAGCTTTCTGATAGGACTGAAGTAAGTCTCAATCACCTTTCCAATTTTCTCTGTGATAAACCTGAGTTCCAAGAGGCTTGAGGGTAAGATATAGCATCTCTCTTTATTCTATTTTTCTTTTCAAAATTAGCTTTGGCTATTCTGCATTTTTTTAACCTTTCCAAACAAATTTTAGAATTAGTTTTCTAGTTTCTTCCAAAAAGGCTCCTGGGATTTTGATTGTGATTCCCCTGAATTCTCAAGAAGGAAAAATCAGCATCTGAACAAATATTGATGAGACTGTGTTCTGTGCACTCTTCTGGTGCAAGTTTTGAAATTAAGGGGGAAAGCATCATCTGCTCTCAATTGGAAAAGCCTCCAATAGAAGGCCAAGCTCATCCTCCTAGACACTTTTTTAATGATCAGCATCTTTTGTTCTGGAAGAGTATCCTAACTGGAAAAGCCTCAATGCTGTGGGATTAGAATGCGCGACTTGCTGATTGTGCACATTGTTTCTGCCTTGGCAAACTTTTTAGTTCATTCCTAGGCTGTAACACAACAACGGACCTTTATTCTTAATTGATATGTAAGTTTTATGTTTTTAATGTTTTGTGTATTTGTGGGTGTAATGCAGTACAGGTTGATGATCAAATCAGGGTAATTAGCATTTCCATTTCTTCAAATATTAATCATTTCTATGCCATGGGGAAGTTTGTGCTGTTTTTTAGTTCTTTAGAAATATGTGGTTATTGCACACCAGCTACCTTACCATGCTATAGGACACCAGAACTAATTCTTCCTGTCTGGTGTGTTTTTGTACCCCTCATCCAACGTCTCTTCACCCTCTCTACCTCGTCTTGCTCACTACTGATTACTCTTCTACTCTACTCTCTTTTAGAAGTACATTGGATTGCTTCAGTTTATTTATTTTTTCTTCATAGCTGACAGGTATAAGGTTGTTTATGTTCTTGAGCTAGGGATTTTTTTCTATTCCATAATTCACTGTTGATTTACCTATTAATAGACATCAGTAAGGATGGCAAAACTGGTGGAGGATTCTGGGGCAGATACTGTTCACAAAACTTAGCGGGAATAGAGGTGTTTGTTGGGGGCACCTGAGAGGGAGAAAATTGAGGCTTCTGATGGTGACACTGGCTAGAACAGAGCCAGAATGACCCACAACGTTTCCCTCTTCCCCTTCCCTCTCAGGTTAGCCCTTACAATGGGTTGACTCCAGAAAGAAATTAGAGGACCAGGGAAGGGTATAGTCCTTAGAGCTGGGATTCCTGGATGCTAAGCATGTGGATAAAGAAAGGTGGTGTGGATCTGCAGGGGCAAATGGAGATAATGCGCCATAGAAGTGTCTGCTAGTATTTACAGAGGATGTGAATAGCCGGCAGAGGTTTCTTCCAGAATCATTGCTCATTATACAAGGACTGCAAACTGTCACTGAAAGTCTGCAGATACACTTACATTGTTCCTACTGACTGCCATCCCTTTCCTAAGCTCCAGACTGTGATTCTCAAAACAACTTCCTAATCTATTCCCAAATGGCCAACAGCCAAGTGTGGTGATACTCCTCAGTGAAGCCTACCAAAGTTAGCACACTATTTCTATAAAGTGCCAAAGTTATTTCATAAAAGGTTTTAAAATATTTTATTGAACTTTTGAGAATCTCATACAATGTATTTGATCATATTCAGACGCCTTTCCCCATCTCCACCCCTACCTTCTCACCCCCCTTCTGACTTCATGTTCTCTAGTATTGCAAGTTCTGTGTTAAATTATATAATCTATGTTAACTGTGGGAACATGCAATTCTACTTCAAGAAGCCCATTTAACTCTGAGGAGTGGGCATTGTATAAAAGTATGTTTGCTAATTTTTCTTCTTTTCATTCACTGCATGCTGATCAAACATTAAAACTAGCTGTAGAAAATAGAAAATCAAGGCATGAATCAAAGTTCAGAAATGTTATCAGAAATGGTGGTTCATTCATTCATTTGTGGTGACTGCCTGTTCTTCGTGGAAGAAGCACTTTGAATGATGAGTATCTGGCAGAGGGTGGGGCAGTGTGGAGGGTGAGGTGGAGGGAAAGGGTCCAGTGCTCAGATGAAGACTGTCTTCAGCCAGTCATGTGGATCAGCATCTCTCTGATACTGTGTACCTGGTGTTGCCCTTCTGACTGAGTGCTCTGGGAAGACTGTGAGGTTACTCGGACTTCCTTCCTGGTTGAGCATAGCTTTCTAGACAACCACAGGAACGACATGAACCGAAGACAGTGCCCACCCCTGCATCAGGCATCATTTTGAGAAGACGCACAGTTTGTTGTATCAGATTACTGGTTGCATGGTCATTGTTGCTGTCACATATGTGGTTCTTTGAGTTAGAAACACACTCAAAACATGTTTATCTAGCTATATAAAGAGAATTTCAGGCCTATCATGCCAAAATAAAAAATTTTCCAGTTTTCATAGTATCTTATTACCCCTAAAGGATTTAGTTGTACCTTTGGAGGCTGAAGATAGAACCTTGACGATATACTTAAATTTTGGGCCTTTTCCAATGAGTCAGTGAACCAGATTATATAAACTCTAAGGTTCCCATTTCTCTTTCATATTGCAATTTTAAGTAAAGGTATTAAATCAAGAAGAGAAAGAATCAACCCTCACTAAGGATTTTTCAGTCTGGCTAATATTTTTGCTTGTGTTGCCCTTTAACTTTACCAGAGTTGCAGAATGAAAACAAATAAAAAACAAACAAAAAATGTTCTCCTTCATATGCAGATCCAAGTCTATAATGTGTGCACATATATGTAAACAGGTAGAAGTGTGGGTAAAGTCTAAAAACCTAGAACGTTGGCCAAGCAAGGGTGATATTAGATGAGGGGAAAGGATGAGGTTGGGTGGAAGGGTACACGGGACATGAGAGAGGAAAAGAATCTGGAGGGAGATACAAGTTGTGAGTGTGAAGGGAGACTGGGGAAGGAAAATCACAAACACGTTCAAAAATATCATGATGGTATACAACACGTGATGATTTAAAAAGAAACCTTTGCAGAGTTGCTTTTTATCCCATTACTATAAAGGAAGAAACATATTTTTTTTTTTAATTACATCTTTGCGTGGGCTATCCAGATCTCAAAAGTGCTTGGGTGGGGTCCAGTTTGAGTTTTGCTTATTTTCTTCCCATTGTGCCCATGAAGCCTCTTGTAATTCATAGCAGTGGTTCCCCATCTAATGGAAGCCAGGAACTTCATCCAAATATAAAAACAGATACAAGTCATATCAGCCACGTGGTTCCAGGTCATTCCCAGACATCTTGCAACCTATCCATGGATACCAGACCTAAAATCCTTTGTGCACAGTGAAGCCATGGTCAGCTTTTCATTCCTTGAGGAAGATGGAGAGCCTGTCTTCTTGCTTCCTGTCCTGGAAGTCTTGATTCAAGAGATGTGTTCTTGTGCTTGTTCCTATTGGCCTGTCTTTATCAGCAAGGAAAAATTCCTCTAGAATCTAAAGTGTAACTGTGTAATCAGAGTGTCCAGACAGATGTGTATATTAGGAATTATCAACATATCCCCATCTTCAAGTGCTTGAAGATTGTTTAGTACTCCATTAAGATGTCAATATTCTAATAACTAATGCTTCTGAGCTCTGATCGCTGGGCATGGAAATCAATCTGTTTCATGTGTTGTAGCACTCAGTCCTCAGATGTACAGTGTCTTAGTATTATCCCTAATTTTCAGGTGAAAACTTACTGTAGAAAGAGGAAGAGCCTTGTCCAGCTCAGCCTGCGGGAGCTTGGGTATGTGAGTTTGCACTGCTAAAAACAGTGTGCTATTTGCTTCCCTGATATGTGGCTTTGTGACACTCTACCCTATTTCAAAGGGAACATTTTCCATTTTTACCTCTCTGGAAAGTTTTCTTTAAAAATGCCTTCCTAATCAGAATTCACAAGTTCATGGAGCTTAGTCCCAAGATACTCAAGCAGAATCCTGTTCTCTGATTCAATCTTACTTCCTCTCACTCTTAAAATGGGAAGAAATCTAGTGTGAGTGGAAGAATCACTCTATAAGTAATCTGGAGATCCTGGGTTCAGGGAAGACTGCATAATATACACCCACACCCACACCCATATATATGTATGTGTGTGTGTGTGTGTGTGTGTGTGTGTGTGTGTGTGTGTGTGTATAGAGAGGAGAGAGAAAGAGAGAGAGAGAGAGAAGAGATTGCTCTCAAATTGTGCTCTGTGGAATAGTATTCCAGTAAGATGTTAGCCAGCCACATTATGGCAGGACTTCAGAGGCCTCTCATAATCTGATGGGGAACAGTATGAAGGGCTTATGAATAATGTCAGGCAGGATGCAGTTGAATATGGGCATCTGTATTTTTGATACTCGTGTAAATTTCTTTCATCCTTCCTTATGGTTTACAGGTCTAGGTTCTTCGAATTATCCTGGGAATTGGTTGTAAATTCTTAATTTTCTTTTTTGATCACTAAGTAAAAAATAATCCTTGACATGTGTTCTTTTAAATTTTTATGAGATTGTTATTTCCCCCTTTTGAAACTATTTTTGGTAATACCTTGACTTTTCATAGAAGGACATAAAATATTTCATATATTCTACCACACTTTTATCATGGAAAATGTTTTAATACATATTCCACTGTGGAATACATATTCCACATAACACACTTCGGGGAGCCTGATTCTAGAAAGAACACAATAAGTGAGAAGGGTAGCTAAAACTCAGATCTCAGCTTCACATAAATTACAACATACAAACTTACAATGCAGTGTAGACAGAGGTGTGCATTCTTGTTGTGAAGTGCTCCTGGTTCACATGGGATATTAAGCAGCTAAAAATTGCCCCAGATTTTTACAGAGACCAGGTTCTTGCCCTTTACCAAACATTTCAGTCCAAGCCTTTAACATACTACTTTAAAGTAGCACTTTCTTAGTCGTGCCTCATTGTTCATTTTAGTCTTTCAAGTTCTCTTTTGAAAAGCAAGAAAAAGACAATTGCCAAACATGAAGACAGGCCTGGCCTCTACTTCTGGTGATCCCAGTACTCAACAACACTAAGGCAAGAAATTGCCATGAGTTCCAGGCCAGCTTGGGCTACTTAGTGACATTCTAAGCCAGCCAGGGCTACAGACTGAGTCCTCTTTTAGAACAAAACAAAACAAATAAAACAAAATATTCCCTCAAAAGACATGAACAAGAATTTCAAAAAAACGTTCTTGATTTAGAAATAGTGAAAAGTCTTGGCCACATGGACTCCTGGCAGAAGGAGAAGGCAGGCACAGCCTTTCTTGAAACTATGTTCTGTGAGGCACAGATTCTGAGCTGTAGGGAGCTCATCAAAGCCTGTGGTATCAAGTAGAGCTCTTTGCTGCTGACCAGGCAGGATAGGTGTGATCAGAAGGGCCCTGGCTCTGGGCACCCAGATATAGTTGAGGGTGGGAAGAAGCTTGGGGAATCTAAGCTCTGCCTCATGCTCCCTGGGAACTTACTGCTTTCCCTACTGGGATAGATCTTCTCTTGACATCTGTGCTACCAAGTGAAGTCATTTTCTTTAGTTTTCCCAGCACTGCTTCCTGCTGCACCTGTGAGTCACCCTTGGTGACATGATCTATAATGTTAGCACAAGTATATGATGTCCTCCTGGGCCTGTTCTAGTAGAGGCTATTGGGAAGTTTTCTCAAAGAAATAAAAAAGTAAACACATGTTATATATATTTTGTATAACTTGTTCCCTTCCCAGAGGGTACCTGAGTTGATATGGTAATCTATTTAGATGGACTTGATGTCAAATGGCTTCCATTTAAGAAAACTATGGATCAAACATTTCTGAAATGATGGTGGAATATAAAGTGGAGGAAATGTACTGAATCGCCAGAAATGGGACAGGTCTTCTTCTCTGCTGCCTTTACAGTGTTATTGCCTAGTGGTCAGGAGGTCCCTCTGACATTCAACTGTCTCCTTTGAAGCTGGACTCAGTTACACGGCAGCTGCATGACGGTCAACTTCTTTCTAATGGTCCCATGGCTATACTGTACTTACTTACATGGCCTTGCCCATAAAAGGAAGGTAATCACAGTAGCCTCACTCATTAGATCATGAGAAGGGTTCAATGCATTTTAAAATATAAGGCATTTAGAACGGTGTTGTATGTATTGAGCATTTCCATAGATGACAGTTAATAAGTTAAAGAATAATGGCATTAACATGTCGCTTTTTCACCAGAAGAAGACTACCCAGAGTCTCTCTTTTCGTCTGTTTCCTGCTTGTCAGTATAAGCAACCCTCTCTTGTCTTAGACAACATGGAGCTCTCAATTGATGCCTTATAAAGAGTTTTCTGGACTATTTGTCCCACTTTCTTAAAACTAGTGAAGCAGGTTTCTGTTTCCAAATTGCTGACTCATCTTGGTAAAGTACTTAACTGACACTATAAAATTGACCCAAAGAATCTGTATGAAGCAGCCATGAATAGAGTTGCTCTGTGGTAAATTGCTGAGCTTAGAACCTTCCTGGATTCCATGACTAGGTGTATTCTCAGTAGATTTTGTGCAGACCCCATTGCTAAAAGTTCAGCAGATAGGAGTTTCTCTGGAACATTCGCCTAATGGTACATGGAAAAATCTCTTCTCCTAGCTAAAAAGCGTGAGAGAGGATTAATTTTAATGATTTGATGAGGGTCAGTATGCTATCCTGTGTAATCTTTATACAAGAGCTGTGTGCCCTTGAAGAGGGCATCTGGTAAAGAAGAAGTGATCCATTTCAGAACATCAGATGACTATCCAACTTCACATGGAGTCTTGCACACATTGCCCCCTGTCTTCAGTTCTTGGAAGTACCAGGTTTCCTAAAAACATAGTTCTGAAACAAAGGGACCGAACCCAGGCAGAGGAAAGCGTTAGATGTCAGGGCTCAAACTCCACTTTTCTTTGTAAGATGAATATCATGCTATCTTTTTCCACTGATAAATTTTTCTTTTTAAGTCAGAGGACTAGATGTTCTCAACTTTAAAGGACGCAGAAGGATAGAAGAGACCAGAATTCTGGAACATGATACCTGATCAGAGAGCAGTGTTTGGAAAGCAGCACTGGCTGCTGCTTACTCTGTCTGTAGCTGCTTTTCCTGACCTCTTACTCACTTACTTGTCTCTCTTCTAGGCCTCTGGATTTCTTTCTTCTATATGTTCAATTTAATTTTCATTTGCTAAGTTCTACAGTATGTCAGTCTCAGACTTTTAAAGTCTGAAGGCTGTTGAAATAAGACTGAAACTTGAGAAGATTTCCTGTCTTATCTGTTCCTTAAAGTGTATCCCAGTGATTATCAGGAAAGCATAAACCCGGCTGAGGAGTTCTGATATGTGGGGACTAGTATACTGTTGAAATCCACCAGAGCAAGGCATGGATACCATTAACTGTACATAAATACATCCCCCAGCAGATGAGCCCGAAGACCACAGGTCTGGAGATCTTTAAGGACACACAAACCACCCCAAAAATGTATTTTCAGTGATTCATCTTATCCTTTCCTGGCCAAGGATAAGATAATGAAGACTGATGTAAATAATCGAAGAAATTGAAGGATCATTGTAGTAAAGCTACTTCTCTAGGTCCCCAAATACACCTACATAGTGGCAAAAGGACCTGCACTCTAAAGTCTGAAAAACAGCTCAGTACATGCCTAGCAGAGTAAGGTAAGACAAGCAGGGAGGGTGTCCTTACCTTAGTCCATGGCCTCCTTCCTGTTGTAGATATGAGGACTTAGCATGTCAGAATGAGTACATAGATGCTTTCTAGGTGAGCAGATGGCTGTTGGGGATAAGGAAAGAATAATTAGTAAGTTATCTGGCTATGAGGCAAGAAGGAAAGATCATTCCTCCCAATCCTGCTCAAAACAGGTCTTGGTCATCCCATGTAGTCTACTGGATTCAGTAGATAATGTTTTACATGATTCTGTCCTCCTCCTCCTCCTCCTCCTCCTCCTCCTCCTCCTCCTCTTCCTCCTCCTCCTCCTCCTCCTCTTCCTCCTCCTCCTCCTCCTTCTCCTCCTCCTTTTCCTTCTCCTCCCGCTCCTCTTCCACCTCCTCCTCCTTCTCTTCCACCTCCTCCTTTTGTAAAGGCAGAAAATGTGAAGAGATGAGTGTCTCATTATTTGGAGAAAAATTATTATGTAGTTCTCCATTTGACTTTTAGAGTCTGGCTTAAGGAACTGTGAGTCATCCACAGTTGGAAGTTTGTGTAGTCTTCACCCTCATCCTCTGTGCAGTTCTCTCTAAGGTATCCCAGGTACCATTTCTGCCAAGTACTTTTAACTATAGCTTTTGTCAGAGTATCAAGCCAGGCATGAAAGCAGGTCTTTGGGATCTCCATGTGACCTTCCCCTTGAACTTCTTTTGCAGCCTGTATCCTTTGCCCTTATTAAATTCAACACTTCTGATTCATAGGGCTGATTCTATTGCTTGGGGTCATACCTTAGCATATCCGGACTTTGGTTTGATCTTTCCCCTTAATTAACAGAAGATATTTTCATGGGAAAAGGAAGATTGTGACTTTTTTCTCTTTGGTTTTAAATGCCAAGTTTTTAAAGAGCTGCCAGCATACTGTTCCATCCCTAATTAAAAATGTTAGGCATGGCAATTTTTCCCCAACCACTGCGGGAGTCAGTATTTAATTTGCCTTTCTCTATGGGGAATTAAAACTTGATCAGAATTTTGGACATTTGCCTTTACACACTTGGGAAATGGCCTAAACCAGAGTTCTCAATACATAGTGAATTTTCTTGGACTTTATACAGGAGCAGTTGCTCTAGGACAGAATGTGAGACCCATGTCACCGGGGCAGCTCCTGTGACTCAATCTGAGGAGTAATTGCATTAGGGGTACTGAAAGGGGTCTTCAGATGAAATAAGCTGGGTCATCCTCTTCCTGCTTTGCCTTTCCATTTAATTTTTATTTGCTGTATAATGATTCTTTTGGAACTGAAAGATGAGTACATAACTCTGGGCATGTTTTAGAATCTCATTGGAATAAGGTACAAGTTGAAAAGTTTATTTAGCTTTATAAATATTATTTGACATTTGAAAAAAATAACAAATGTTAACAATTAAAATTATATTGTCCCCCAATATTAAAGTGTTAATATAGCTGAAATTAAAGTTCTAAGCCAAAATGCAGGTGTTGAAGAACTTTCCTTTTACTTGCAGAATAAAGATATCTCATGTTATTAAAATATGAATATCAGATTTCTTAAAACATTCCAATCATCTGATAAGATCAGTGATATCAAACAGTTCAGGTTAAAATGGCATTTCAGCACAGATGATAGAATGGTCACCTGAATTATCAGCTCCTTATCTGATATTAGTGACAATAATAAGGTAAAGGGTGTGTTTGTTGTCGTCTCAATTTTAGATTCCATGTCTTGGTGCCATAAGATTTTTTTCTAGATATAAGATCAGTTTTATCACCCTTGTTGAGACTGGTGTAGAATGTTCAGAAAACTCATCATACATGGTCAACTGCACTGTGCATGGTTTCAGTTCCTTCACAAGTCCTTTTGTGTATTGCTAGTCCTTACCAGGCTCAGCTCATGTCTGAAAATTTCTGTCTCCCTGGGGTCTTTTCTATGACTTGATACTCCTTGCTCTATAGCAAATGGACCCACTGTATGAATTCCTTCAAATCTTGACTTCACTGGCAAGCTTCTCTGCCTTCCCAGTCATTCTTCCTTGCGTATGGTTCTTCTTAAGCAAGGGACATCCACCCCTGACTCGCATCACACCATTGTCAATCTTTTGAAAGATTTCTTCCTGTCCAGTCCATTTTCTTGTACTTGTAGCTTCTTCCATTCTCTAATCAGTGTTGCTTAGCAAGAAACAGGATCAAATTTCACCCAGTTTAGAAAATTGATTCTACATGGCCTTATCTCCCCAAAAGAGTATCAGTTCTCTCTCTAATTGTCAAACTCTACTAGACTATGCTGGTCTGTTTTCTGTCCTTGGCAAGTTCCCCAGGGAACTGGTTACTACATTCTGGTCTTTGGTCTTTATCTTTCTTGATTTCTCTGTAACACTTACAAGTGTCTCTTTTGGCTTCTATGAATTTACTCCTGCTTTGACTGTTCTTCCTGTTCTCCAGTCTCCTGTCTAGGACTCTCTTCCTCCATCTGTTCTCTTCTAATCATGGTTCTCCTGTACTCTGTCTTTCACTCACTTCCTTCTTTTTAAAAAATATTTTGTTATGATTATTATTTTAGGTGTATGAATGTATTTCCTACATGAGTGTACCTGCACTGATGTTGTGCAGCACCCACAGAAGCCAGAAGGGGCCGTCAAATCCCCTGAAACTGGAGTTAGGATGGTTGTTAGTCACAGTTGTTGGGAACTGAGCCTGGGTTCTCTGCAGGAGCAGCCAGTGCTCTTAATCACTGGTCCATCTCTCTAGCCCCTAATTCACTTCTTTATTCACACCATACTGTAGTAGATTAACTAATGCCATAGTCTAGAGAATATTCTCTCAGAACTCTGATCATCTCATGCTGTTTTCTCTCTCTCTGACTGGTTGCTAACAAATTGTCTTGAACTTCACAGGTACAAAGTTGCATCTATTTTATTTGAAGGAAACAATGCCTCCTAGGTCTCTGCAGCAGAAATCTGAGGTGTCCTTTGACTCCTTTCTGTCCTTTATCCTTTTTATCTGATAGGCCATGAAGTATCACATATTATATTTCTTAAAGTTTTTTTTCTGTCCTCTAGCTTAGCTCTGCTAGTTATTGCCTCGGCTATTTAAATAACCCTTTAACTGGTCTCATTATTCCAGTCTTGCACTCTTCTAATCTGTCATCAAGGAGCCCAGACCTCATGTGGCTTCCTTTAGGGGAATTTTTCATTGGTTCTTCATGGTCAATACACAAGAAAATTAAAGTCTTTGGTGTAACTGGTTAGGACTTTCTGCAAGTTCCCTCCTGCCCATCTCTTTAGCTTTGTCTATCCAGCTCCATTTCTCCAATACGCCATCACTAACCATAGAATACAACGTGGGTTTCCTGAAGTTCTTAGCAGGTGTTTGGCTTTTATAAGTATAAAACACTTTCTTCCCTACCTACCAATTGTGCTGAGCATTTTTCTCTGAGGAAACTGCCTACTATGATATTAGATCCAGAGAATTAGGAAGTATTTGACATATGATTTAATTCACTTGTTTGACGAATACATCTCCAGCTAGACCATTGTTATTAGTTCAGCTTAAATAACTTCTAGGACAGCGCACTCTTTACTTCTACCCCCAAACTAACTAATTTATGGACAAACATATCAACAATTTATAGATGGAAAAATTCTTTGTATAGCTTGTACTTGCTAATACTAGTTCTGGATATTGACTTTTGGCAGAACAAGTCTTATGCTTTTTGTCATAATGATCTACCAAATGTTTGAAGAAACCATTACTATCGCTCCTGGTCCTGTCTTCTCGATGGTAACACTCGAGTAATTTCAAACATTTCTCTTACCACAAGATGTCAGCTTTGTTTCTGGAGGCTCCCTTAGTTGACTCTGTAAGGTCTATATATTTGTGTGGTTGTGATTTGTCCATTTCAAGACTGTTTTCCCAGTTTAATCTTCATCAGTGCAGCCCATATTACTGTAAGCACATGGATAGCAGCAATACTGTTGACTACTGTCTGCTAAAGCCAGTCTTTGTTTCCAACTAATGGTAGAAACTGTGTGTGACGGTTAATATTAATTGTCAACTTGACCGAAGTTATAGTGGGCTGGGAGATGGGTGTCTAGGCATGCCTTGGGAGATTACGTTCGTTGAGGTGGGAAGACACATCTGTTGTGTGACACTATTCCCTGGGCAGAAGATCTTGGGCTATATAAGAGTGGAAAAAATAAGGTAAGTACTAGTATATTTGTATTCATGGCTCTCATTTTTGGCTGTGGTTGTAAATTTACCAGCTACCTCAAGCTTCTTGCTGCCTTGATTTATCTTCTGTGATAGACTGTAACCTGAAAATTTGAAGTTATAAACCCTTTCTCCCATGAGTTGCTTTGATCAGAGTATTTTATCACAGTAATGATAAAGAAACTAAGACCCAAACTGAGGAGTGGGGCTGTTGCTGGGATAAATCTAAACTTGTGTTCTTAGATCTTTGGAACTGGTGTACAGGAGGAATGTGGAAGAGTCTGAGACTTAGGATTAGAGAAGCCCTTGGCTGCTATAAGCACAGCTTCATGGATCATTTTTCTGGGATCTTGGAAGACAAGCATGCTGACAGAAATTCAGACTGTGGAGGCCTGGCTCATGAGATTTCATAGTAGAAAAAGGCACTCTGTTAAGAACTTGGCTGGGGCCATTGCTGTGATATTTTGGCCAAATATCCTGACTTCATTCTGCCAATGTCCTGAAAACTTGAGTGAAGCTGAATTTAAAGAAAATGGACTAATTTGTTTGGCAGAGGAAATTCTAAGCAGTAGTACAGCCAAGCTGGTGGAGAAAGAAGCCATAGTTGTGGAGGAGATGAACATCACTGAAGGGAATGCTCTTGTGCTATATTGGGATGATGGGAAAGGTGTTCTGGGGGCAAAATTATACCCATCAGAAGCTCTACCCTGGAATGCCAGCAAACTCTGGCTGTGTTATCCATGTCATAGTGGTGTTGAAGGCATGAAGAACAGAGGAGCAGAGATGAGGCCAAGCAATGTGTGACAAGGTCTGAGTTCATGCAGAGGAGCTCTGAGAAGCTACTACATGAAGCTGTGAAGTAAACCTTAAGTTACAATAGAGACCCAAAATGTTAGAAATGTCAGAACCACTGGACATCTGACAGGAAAGCTGTGCTCATAGAAAGGTTTGTCAGATACAGGTAGTACAGCTGGAGGGGTGGAACTTACGAATTCTTTTGGAGCCCAGCCAATTTCATTTTGATCCCAAGATGCCAGACATGAAGCTTCAGTATTTGTTGTTTGACCTGCTGGATTTTGGTTTTGCTTTGGTGTGCTTGTTTCTTGTTATGCCCTGATTCTTTCTGTTTTGAATAAGAATGTTTACTCTGCAATTACATGCTTGAAGTATATAAATTTTTTATTTCATAGGAGCTCACAGTTAAAAGAATTTGGATTTTTAGTGTTGGAGCTGTTACTAATTATGGAGCCTTTGAAAGTTGTGCTGAAGGTATTTTATATTATAAGATGATCATGAATCTATGGAACAAGAAATACATTCTTTTGGGCTTAAATTGATGTTTGTGTGTCAGTTTGACAAGGAATGAAGTTGTGATGGTTACTGTTAACTATAAACTTACTGAGATCTAGAATCACCAGAGAGAAGGGCCTCTGAGAATGTCTTTGAGGGATTATCTTAATTAAATTAACTGATGTAGGAAGACCTGCCTACTGTGAGTGGCACCATTTCCCTGGACAGGATCCAAGACTGTATTAGATGGAGAGGTGGAGAGGGCCAGCTAAGTACTAGCATACAGGCATTTATTGTTCTCTGATTGTGAATGTGATGTATCCAGATGCTTTAAATTCCTGTCACCTTGACTTCCCTACCATAATTGATTGTCCCATTGAACTGTAAGCCAAAAGAAACCCCTCCTTCCTTAGGTTGCTGTTGTCAAGGGTTTTCTTGCACGAACATGACAAAAATAAACACATACAGGAGCCAAACAAGGTAGACAGACTGTCGTGGAGATGGGAACACAAGGAGGCCATCTCATGGGGGCCAGGAGGCAAAGACAAAGGAACTAGAGACAAGATAGGGTGCCTAGGACAGACCCCATTGGATCTATTCCCTTCAAATAGGCTCTGTCCCCTACTTTTACAATCTCCCAGTATAAGCTATCAAATTGTGAGCTCATTTGTGAATTAATCTGTTATTTAAGACAGAGCCCTCATGATCTAATATAGTCCCTAAAGATCAGCTCTGAACATTGATGCAGTGGCGATGGGCATCAACACATTAGACTCTGGCAACATAGATCTAAATGATGAAATGAACTGTATCATGAAAAATTGTTTATCACTATGATTTTTCCTGATGTCTTAATGACACATTGCCATTGAGAAAACTGTAGAATGGGCTATTAAAATAAAGAAAATTGTCCTCTTTAATCCTACCTTGCATAAATAATCACTGCTCTATTTGAATGTATTTTAGAGTTTTAAAAACATGTATACATAATCTTAAGTTTCTTATTCTATCCATTCTGGCCCAGTAACTGCCACTGAAGGCAGGTGGCACTGAGAAACAGGACTGCTAGAACTCGGAATTCTGTATAGAATATTCTTATTCTCAATGACAACGTTCAATTAGAAACGTTTTTATAGCTCTTTACATTTAGGAACATTTTGTAGTGGTTTTATTGTCTCATTTATATAATATCATTCTTAAAACATGAAAATCAAGGAACTGTGATTTGAATTTCCATGAGGACCTTAAAACAGGAGTCTGTCAGTGATCTTGCCATTATCGCAATCATACAATCTGTAAGATATATGCTTCTTAGAGCCCAGTGGCCTTCAAGCATTTTGTCTGTGAAAATGCTAATACTTGTTATGATCTGTGGATCCTACCACAGCTTCACTTGAGACAGAAAAGGCCATACATGGTAATGACAGGGGCATCAGACTGCAGAAAAAAATTTTTTTTTTTCCTGAAGACCTAAAGAGGCCACTTAGCCAGCTATGAGATCCTATTTCCTCAGATGTCCTCTTGATAAAATAGGTGCCACATGGGACTGTTGTGAGGAAGAGAGAAGCATATAACACCTTCTGCAGTTTCAGGCTCATAGTGGGTGTGCAGTACACACCAGCTTTCTGTCCTCCCATGGAACAGAAGTGCCCATCCGCTACAGTAACAGATTGAAGATTTGAGAACTTGCCTACTACTGCCTGCTCAGAAGAAACTGGCAGCTTTCCCTAACCCTGGACTGCTGTCATCAGATGAGGCATTACCACTTCTCAGAGTTTCATGATCTAGAGTGCCTGAAAGGGATTGAATTGGTGAACTTTGAGAGCTAGGGAAAAATCCACAGGATACATGTTACTTGCCTTTCACCTGTCATCAGTGTGTGTGTGTGTGTGTGTGTGTGTGTGTGTGTGTATAGTCAGGAGTTATTTGACTTTTCCTTAAAATAATACTCTTTATGAATAGACAAAAATAGTAAATAAGCAATAAAACTAAAATCATAATTTTAAAACATGGGGGATAGATGAGAGGCCGAGAACATCCAGGTCATTCAGTTCTGCATCTCTTCCAAGTATGACCTTTGTATTTGCTTTTCCTTTTCTCTGTAACAGTAGAAACAAAATTACTAGTAAGAGTTGAAGTTCCAGGGTCCCAGTCTCAAGAGCCATGCTGCTTTCCTAACCAAAAAGAAGATGGTGGCAACTTCCAAAACCTCTAACAGGGCAGCTTTTGGGATGATGATGATGGTAATAGGGGGCCCAAAGTTAAGACAGCTGCTCTCACTAAGGGCAGTGGGTCTGAGATGGTGCCTGCACACTGGTTGAGAAGACAAGGTCCCATTAGAGGCCAGGCCTCATCGTCTGTGGTGTCCGGAAAGAAGGCAGAAGCTGAGAGATAGAGACTGGTATGGAGGAATTCTCAGATTATCCTTTAATTTTATTGCCCAATAAACTATCATTTTGTATTTAATTATATCTCATTTACCTACAAAGAATTTACAAGTTTTCCATCAGAAAGAAAATGAACAGTTAAAATAATATCTTTCATTGCATTATGCTTCTCAGTTTATTTTGTTGTTAAGGCATCATTAGAACATAAATATAACCATGTTAATGTTTTTAGTCAATTCACTAACTTAACATCCAGTAATATATTAAACTCATTCAAAGTATATTTGAGAAGCCAAGTATTTGTGGGCTATTTAATAAAGAAATTTTAATCTCAAACTGGCCAGATTGTTCAGCCCATAGAGATGCTTGTGCTCAGACAACCTGAATCTGAAATCTGATTCCAGATTCCACAAGGTGGCAGGAGAGAACCAGAGCAAAGGGATTGTCCTCTGACCTCAGTGCCCTATGGGACATTTGGGGCTTCACACACACACACACACACACACACACACACACACACACACACACATCTCTCACTCAGAAAGAACAAATTAAAGTGATAATTAACTTTAAAAAGAAACTTTAAACTAGGAATATCATTAACGACCATCCTTGGGTTTAATCTTTTCCATGAGACAGCAATTTTGCATCTGTCCTGGACCACGATCTCCAAGTCCACTCCATCCCTTCAGAGTAGAACAGTAGTTCTGTCTAAAGGAAGACAAAAAAACTATCAACTAAACACTGCACCAAGAACAGCTGAGATTTCTGTGGCCTCTTTGCAAGATTTAGCTTACTTTTCTCACTTGGTCCTTGCTGTAAAGGACCTCTGTATATATTTCTTTATTAATCTTATGCAAATCTATAGTTTTCATGTGGGAAAAGATATTAGTAAATTGTGTTACTTCACTTAGCATAACAGTTTCTAATTCTGCCCATTTACCTGCAAATGTCATGATTTCATCTTTCTTTACTACTGAGTAGAACTCCATTGTCTAAATGTACCACAATCTCATTATCCACTGGCAGTTGAGGGACACTTAGGTTGCTTCCATCCTTTAGCTGTTGTGAAAAGGACTCATCCTATTGCAGAGACTTGTACATCCATATCTGTTGATGCTCTTTCTCCTGTTGTTTGTTATTGGTATGTAGAAAGGCTACTCATTTTCATAGACTAATTTTGTAACTTGCCTCTTTACTGAAAAGTGTTAATCAGTTCTAGGAGTGTTTTGGTGGAATTTTTGGCATCTCTTGGGTATAATATGTCATCTGCAAAAAGGGATAATTTTGCCTTTTCTAATGAGTATTCCTTTGACTTCCTTCACTTGTCTTATTGGTCTAGCAAGAGATTCAAACACTATATTAAAAGGAGTGGAGATAGTGGACAGCCTTGTCTGGTTCCTGATGTTAGTAGGATTGCTTCCAGTTTTTCTCCATTTAGAATGATGCTGGCTAAGGTTTTTTTTTTTATGTAACTTTAATTATATTGAGTTATGTTCCCTCCTCTCTAATTCCCTCCAGGTTTTTTAACATAAATACATGTTGAATCTTGTCAAAGGCTTTTCTCCATCTATTGAGATGACCATGTGATTTTTGTCTTTGAGTCCATTTATATGCTCTATGACATTTATTGATTTACATATATTGAACCACCCCTGCATCTCTGGAATAAAGTGAACATGATCATGGTAGATGATCTTTCTGATGTGTGTCTGTGTACAGTCTGCAAGAATTTTGCTGAGATTTTTTGTGTCTGTGTTCATTAAGGCTGTGGGTCTATAGTTTTCTTTTTTGTTGTATCTTTACCTGGTTTTGGTATTAGAGGTATACTGGCTTCATAGAAAGAATTTTGGAGTTCTCCCACTGTTTCAATCTTTTTGAATTAAGTTAAGTAGTACTGGATATAGATCTTCTTTCAATGTCTTATAAAATTATACTGTGAATCTATCTAGACCTGGGCTCTTTTTTGTTGGGCAGTTTTATATTAGTGTTTCAGTTTCTTATATGTTATGGGTCTTTTTAAGCTGTTGATCTCTTCTTGGTTTAGCTTTAGTGCTTTTCATGATTTTAGAAATATGTCCATTTATCTAAGGTTTGCAAATTTAATAGCATATAGATTTTTAAAGTACTCCCTTATAATGTTCTGAATCTTCTTGTTGTCTGTTGTGATGTTTCTCTTTGCATCTCTGATTTTCTTGATTTGGAGTTGCTTTCTTTTTGTTAGCTGGGCTAAGGGTCTGTCTATCTTGTTTATCTTTTCAAAGAACCAGCTCTTAGATTCATTCATTGATTCTTTGTATTGTTATCTTTGTTTCTACTTCATTAATTTCTGCTCTACTTTTTGTTATTTCTTCTTGTTTGCTGGGTTTTAGTTTCATTTGTTGTCTTTCAAGATTCTTGAGTTACAATGTGAAGTCATGTATTTGTGTTCTTTCAGATTTTTTTAATATAAGCTTCTAGAGCTGTAAACTTCCCTCTTAAGACTGCTTTTAAAATGTCCCAGAGGTTTTGTTGTATTGTGTTGCCCTTCTTGTTTAATTTCAGGAATACTTTTATTTCCTCTTAATTTTTCCATTCATCATTCGAGAGTGTGTTGTTTAGCCTTCATGAGTTCATGAAATTTGTATGGCTTCTTCCACTGGTAATTTTAAACTTCATTGCATTGATCTGATACAATGCATGGACTCATTTCTTTTCTTTTTTTTTTAACTTGTTGATAATTTGTTTTGTGCCCCAGTATGTGATTTTGGAGAAAGTTCTATGGGGTGCTTAATAAAATGTGTATTCTTCGTTGTTTGGTTGGAATATTTGGTAAAAGTCTGTTAGGTTCATTTGATGTATGATATTGTTTAATTCAGACGTCTTTTTGTTTATTCTGTGTCCAACTGACCTGTCTATTGGAGACAGTAGGGTACTTAAGTTCCCTGCTCTAAGTGAGTTGGGATTAATCTGTGTTTAAAGTCCTATTTTTAATGAAGTTAGGTGTACTAGATTTTGATGCATATATGTTCATGATTGTTATATTTTCTTGGTTAATTATTTCTTTGATCACAGTGAAGTGACCCTCATTATCTCTTCTGCTTAGTTTTAGTTTGAAGTCCATTTTATCAGATATTAGAATCATCACAATTCCTGCTTGTTTCTTAGTGCCATTTGCTTGGAATAATTTTCCATCCTTCCACTTTAATATATTGCCTGTCCTTGAAGGTAAGATGGATTTCTTGCAAACAACCAAAAGATGATTTTTTTTTCTTGATTAATTCAACTAGCCTGTGCCTTTTGACTGGGGAGTTCAGTCCATTGATCTATAAAATTATTATTGAAAGATGTCTGTTGGTTCCCGTCATTTTAATTTCTGTTTGAAGTTTTGGTTGGATTTGTGGTCCCCAGTTACACCTTCATTTATTTTCCTTCTGTTGCCCCTTGGGTATAGCTGTTCCTTTCTTCAGTTCTTTCTATTTTTTTCAAGTATTCTCTGAAGGACATGAATTCTTTTAGCCTATTCATATCATGGAAGATTTTTCTTTGCCCTTAAAGTATAGTAGACTTTTTTTTCTGGGTAAAATATTCTGATTTGGCATCTATAGTCATTTAGAACTGGGAATACTTTACTCTAGGCTCTTCTGGCTTTCATAGTTTGCACTGAAAAGTCAGCTGTAATTCTGATGCCTTTTCCTTTTTATGTGACTTGTTGTCTTTCTTTTGCAGCTTTCAGAATTCTCTCTTTGTTCTGTACATGTAGTGTATTTAACTATGATAAGCCATGGGGTGTTTCTTTTTGGTACTGTCTCTTTGGTTTTCTGTGTGCCTCTTATATGTGTATGGGCATGTCTTTCCTGTATTTGATCTTTAACAATCTGGTTGAAGATCTGGCCAGTACCATCATACGGAGTCTTCTCCTTCAACTATGCCTATGATGCATAAATTTGGTCTTTTCATTTTTACCACATTTCCTGAATATTCCATTCCTGTGTTTTAAAAAATTTTTTCACAATCTTTGCTTGGGCGATCCAGTTCTTCAACTTTATCATTCAGTTTTGATATTCTGTTTTCTATCCCATTCATTTTATTGATGAGGCTTTCTCCTCTTGTTTCAAATTGACTTGGTTTGATTTTTACTTCCTTCTTCATTTCAGCCTGAGTTTTCTTCAATATTTCTATCTGTTTTGTGAATTCAGTTAGAAGTCTATCCCTGTATTCTTTTAGTTCTTTGATTTGTTTGTTTGTGTGTTCTTTTAAATCCATTGATTTCTTTGATCATGTTTAGGATTGTTCTTTTAAACTCTGTGTCCTGGTTATCTCCATGGGATTCTCTTTGTAGAACTCTTCTTTAGGACTGGTGATATTTGGTGGAGACATATTATTTGGGTTTTTCATATTAGTATTTTTTGTAATTTTGGCATGTGGATTTCTTTTGTTTTTTGTGATTTGATGTGAGACTTAAGCCTTCCTTCGTTGAACTGGTCTGATTTTGTTTGTATACTTGATCTAACTTGGTTGTTTTTTCACTGGGTATGAATAGCTGCTTTGTCAAAGCTTCATGTTTTTGCTTTTGCTTTTATATTGGAGAGACAAGATGGATATAGTACAGCTGCTCAGAAGTTCCTTTCGGCACAAATCAAGAGACATCAGATGTGCTCAGGCTCTCTCTTAAAGTCTGGGCCCCTCTACCCAGCAGGCAATCTTTGAGAAGATTTCTAGGCAGAGGCTCAATTCAGGCTTTCTCAAGCAATCTGTAAAGGTTTGGGTCTCTACTAAAGGGCACAGAAGCCTAACCCTGTAGCAGTGGGAGGGGTTTCAGATGGTACCAATTCAGGTGGGTGGGCATGGTGTGATCTGGAGAGCTCAGAGCCAGGCAGAGGTAAGAGATCTGGGGACCAAGAGTAACAGTGTGCCTGTGTGCAAGGCCAGATGGATAACAGGATGTAGGGGGTGCGAGTGTTTGGAGTTGCTTGTGGGGTAGGGGAAAGGAGACGTAGCAGACAGGATCAGATTTGCCAGGGAAGAAGGTTGGTCTCTGGAATCCAAGGCAAGTTGGGGATGGGAACAGCCTGGGAATGCTCTATCAAACCTGACTGAGAAATTGAGCTGGTCTGAATACAGGAGATCAGGACCCAGTGGGTGAGTCTGGACTAAGAGGGTAGTCCAGGGATCTGGGGTGCCAAGCGCAAAAGCAGGCCTGTGCCTCAAGGCTAGAAGGAGCCCAGGATGTATGCTGGGGGAGAATGGAGTTGCTCAGGTAGTAATGGAGTGGAGATGCAGTGGGCAAGATCAAACTTAGCAGGAAGCAAGGCTGGTCACAGAAATCCAAGGCAGACTGGGAGAAGGGACAGCCATGGCGGATGGCTAGACTAGGGCAGGTAGCAGCAGAACGGGGGTGGCAACCGCCCGTGAAGGCTCTAATATACTAGATTGAAATATTGAGCTGTTGTAAGTACAGGGGATCAGTATGCAGTGGGCGAGTCTGGACTAAGATTATTCCAGAGATCTGGCGCAGTAAGAGCAAGAGTGGGCCTGTGCCCAGTGCTAGGAAGAGAAATAATTATGTGTGTTAAAGATGTTTGATAATGTGTCAGAGGGTGCGTTTCTAGAAGGCAATGTTTACAAAATTTCATGTCCTTGAAGAAGTGTGAGGACACTGAATGTGGAATAGTGAAGCCAGGGTAAGTTTCAGACTCCATCTGCTCTGTCCCCATGTGACTTTTTGTTTTGTCTCTAAGAAATACTTTATTTGGCATTCAATCTTGTGTTCCAGGCATAGTTCTACTTATGAAGCTTGCTTAGGCATCTTCCTTTGCCTGAGATGAACTCTGTCACATTCCTGTCTGTTGGAATTCCTAATAGCAGTTTATAAACAACCTCCCCAAATCATTCTCTGGAGCCTTCAACTCTCTGGGATATTGCTAAGAACACTATATAAATTTCCTTGTATTGCTTGTGACACATTGTCTCTGATTTTTAATTTGTAGACTTGCCTTTTGTATTCCACGAAACTGTCAAATATTGTATAAATGTTGGGTCCTGATTTATTTATTTTGCATTTTTGGGTCTTTGTATACCCCGTGGCCTCTTTGGGTGTTTATTGAATTGAGGGGAGAATTAGAAAATGGTCAGGAAAATTTAATGCCATCCCTAGGAAATGAATGCACTCAGCCTCTTAAAGCAACAAATAATTGTGTAAATGCATGTAATGCATTTTGACCCTTGTGACCCAGTATGACACATCTTGTGGGTAGTGTATCTGTGATTAAAATTCAAGTCCATTCAGCTTTAAATCCATGGGATTCTTCTAGAACAGAAGAGCTAGCAATATGATGAAGTATCTTCAAATTCCTCAGAGAAAGCAGCAGTCTTTACTGAACAGGCACATCCTGCTCTGGAAACGTCATTAAATCAAACCATTTTGTTTTCTTCACAAACCAGGTCCTCCAGAAACTAGGGAAAGCCGATGAGACAAAAGATGAACAGTTTGAGGAATATGTCCAGAACTTCAAACGGCAAGAGGTGAGTCCAGTTCTCAAGTTTCTGCAGTAGGAAGAGCCATGCTTGCATTTTAGAATATAGTTTGATTTGAATTTCCCCCAAGGTTCCTGTGTTGGAATTTCATCCCCATTGTAAACTGTTAAGAGGGTGCCAACTTAATCTACTATGGGGATTAGAGGCAAGGCCTTTCAGAGGTGACTGGGATTAGATAAAACTGTAAGGTTTAATCTCTTGATTGAATCCTGATGGCTTTTGGGAAGAAGAATACAGACAGGAGACACACACTTCCTGTCTCTTTCCATGTGATTCTGCGTAGGTCTCTGTCAGCAAGCAGCTCATTACCACCTGTACCAGACAACCATGGCCTAAAATACCTTTATAACTGTCTTCCTGTGTGACTGTGTTACTGGCAGTAGAGAGTGGATCAATCCAGTTTATAAACTAAAACGTATCAAGATTAAAGGAAGGATAGACAGGGCTGCCATCAGCGGGAAGATGACACGCTAATTCTGCACCTATCTTGAAAGACGAGGGAGGGAAGCGGTGGGGACTGTAGGAAGTAAGTTCCTCACAAGCATGAGGACATTAATTTGATCCTCATCACACACATAGAAGCGAGGACATGATGGTGTACACTTGTAATTTCAAGGCTGGGGGCAGAGACGGGAGAGTTCCCGGGCTTGCTGACTAGTCATTCTATCCCAATTGGTGAGCTCCAGGCCACCTCAAGGGAGATGAGTGGTGTTTCTGAGGAATACCCCTTTATTTGTCCTCAGGCCTACACACACACACACACACACACACACACATACCCCACATGTGTATATACATCCTCCAAGTGTACCCAACCCCTCCACACACTAAAATTAAATAATAAATTCTTGACAGAGAATACATCTTCCCAAAGGGGTAAAACCTATTCTCAATGGGTTAAAAAAAAATCTCTTTAAACATAAAGACAGAGATGGGAGTGAAAGGTAAGGCTGAGAAGCCCTCTGTGTTTAGCAGACACACGAATGAAGAAACAAACTACTTTTTAAATGGCCTGTTCTGATCAATGAGTCTTCGATGGTTGGCTGGACTATCACTCCTCAGAGAACACGTTGGAGGGAGGTGGGAAGAGCAGGAAGGACCTGAGTCTTTGTAGTAGAGGGGAGACGGGATGTGGCAACTGTAGATTATGGAAAACAGGCTTGCAGTTGGAGCCAGTGTCAGGATGCACATTCATTTTCCTGCTGCCATTGGAGCTACCTGTGGCCACAAAGTAAATACTGGATATCTCCAATTACATCCAAAGACTAAGGATGGATGTGTGCAGATAGGGACTGAATTTACTATAAACCACAGTGCTCTTGTTCTATCTGAAAATGCAAAAGTAGAGGGAGTTGGAGAAAGAGGCAGTAACAGAAAAAAGATCATCTCCAAATTACTGGCTATTACAGGGAAGTTTGGATTAATGAAGGCAGAAAAGTGAATTCAACAGATAGTTTAGATCCGGCCCACAGAATACATTGCACTCAGAGTCCTCCAGGAGAGCAGTCTGTGTGAACATCTGCTCTCTGCGGAGCTCTTCCACGTCTCCTGAACTTGGGTGGCACTCACCCGGGTCATTGTCTTTGATTTCAGGAACTTTTCACAAGAGACCTTGTCAATCAAAGCCCTGTCACTTTTCTTGGCAGTCCTTAATGTCACTTTAAGAGATCGGCTTTAGATTGAAGAAGCAAGAAGTTTGTAGCTTTCCCCACTTGAAGATTTATGTCTTACTTTTTAAAACCCAGTTCTTTTGTCTGGTGGATCTCAATGCAACCAGTTAGCTCTCTGCCTGGGATTTTCTTTATCACTTTTCTGGCATTTTTATGTTGCCCAGAAGCCTAGCTGGGGGAAGCATCCTGGTCAGCAATGCATTCATGCTTAGGAAGCACTCTGCTTTCCAACCACAATTAATGAGTGCTATTTCTGTGGACTTTTGTGACTGAGCCAGGAAAGGAATGTTTTCCTAACCTAAGATACTAGAGAAAAGTATAGTTTGTTATGTCAATTACATCAGTTAAATGAGCTGTGTCTTTCAGGGAGAAGTCTTGGGTGGGTTTTCTAGGATGTTTTACCTCTCTTTCTACCAGTGTGTACATTTCTTAAATGAGAGGGGGCAACTGGCTTATAATCACCCCTGAGGGCTTATACATGGCACCAGCACCTCTTCTTAAAAAATATTTTATTATTATGTTTATGTGTATGAATGTATTGCATGCATATATGTAAGTAGATGCATGTTGTGCCATGTCCAAAGAGGACAGAAGAGGGTTTTGGATCCCCTGGAACTAGAGTTATGGACAGTTGTTAGCTACCATGTGGGTGCTGGGAAGTGAATCCAGATCTTTTACAAGAGCAGCCAGTGTTCTAAGCCGCTAAGACATATCTCCAGTTCCATACTGCATCTCTTGATCACAGACTTTAAAATCTGAAAAACTTGAAAAATTTGGAAAAATTGGAGAAGCAATTCTGTTTTATAACACTGAAGCATGTAGGCTAGAAGAGTAGGCCATCTTATTTTCCCGTAGGTCTTGGAGAAATCCTCTTGACTTATTTTGAAAATATCAAACATCTTACATTCCTACATATTCATCTTGGTATATTTTGCTGAAATCAGAAAGAATAAGCTTTGAGTCATTATAGTGAAGTGAAGAGAAGTGTGCCTCATCTTTGTCCGTTCGAAGAGGAGGAGGAGAAAGGGGAAGAAGATGGGAGGGAGGTAAGAAGAATGCTTTATTTATTTTCATAAGAAATGTATTAAACATTGAGAATTGGAAGCGGAATTTATTTATGTTTCACAGAGAGCAAAATCCTTTTTACCCTTAAAATACATTGATGACTGTAATGCTTAATCTTGATTGTCAACATGATTCAATTGATAAACACCCATGTTAGCAAGACCCCACCTCTTGCTGCAAATGTTACTAGCCCATGAATAGAGGGTGGGGACAGATAAAGGGAGGAGAAGGAAGACCACTGCTCAGGCAGTATTTTCTGTGCTTTCTGGCCTCCATGTGGTGAACAGCTTTGCTTCTCTGCTCCTTCCCTTCATGATATTCTGCCTTACCATGGCCCAGAAACAATGGAGTCACTCAGCCTTAGACTGAAACTTTTGAAGCCATGAGCCAAAATAAATCCTTCCCTTCATTTTCTTTTTCCTCTCAGGTATTTTTTCACATTGTATAAAAATACAATCTGGTTTGCTGGGCATGTTGGCATGTATTTTAATCCCTGTACTTGGATAGCAGAGGCAGGTGGATCTCTGTGAGATCGAGGCCAACCTGGTCTACATAGAGAACGATGAATTCCAGCAGGGGCTACAGGGAGAATCTGTCTCCTAAAAGAAATAACAACAACAAACCAATCTAGCTAACAAAGTAATCAGTTCACATCTGCTACATATCCTGAATGTGTGGTATTTATATTACAAAAACTAACTTAGGAAAAATGGTCTACCAGAATGTGATTACCTCTTCAAAGCCTCCTATTCTTAGTGTTATATCATGGTGAATCATAACCTAAAAGTGGAACTCCAAAGACATCATGTAACCTAGGAAATCTAGACAACATATTTTTCCTACAAATATGTGTTTTTTCAGTCCCCTAATATGTGGCTGACAATATAAAGTGAACCATATTTGTATTTATGCAGAATATCATAGTTAGGAGAATGCACTCACAATTTAAATGCTTTTCAGTTCCATCTTTTAAGAACTAGGAGTACTCATAGTTACTGCTAGGTTCGATACTTCTTTATGTCGGAATGACGTGGCAGAAGGTCTGTCCGTAAACTCTGTCCTGGAGATTAGATTTAATTTATGCCAACCCCAAATTTTCATTTTGATCTCAGGACTCTTTTCCTAAAAGATGGTTTGAGACAGATTCCGGATGAAAGATCTGCACGTATGGTCCTGACTGTTCTTTGGATTTCCAATTGTAGTTTTTGTAGCCCAGATTTCACAAGCTGCTTCATTAGTATAAAGAAGAGAGAAGAAATGAGAAAGGGAATAGGATGAGCGCCTGTGTTCTGTGAAGAACTTGGAACTTGGAGAGCTAAGGAGAGGTAGGATTATAGAAATTCAGCAGGAAGAAACACAGTCTGACGTTGATCCTTCCTCCCCAGAGGTTTCTTTTTTCCCTTTCAGATTTTGCTCTTTAATTAGAGCTTCTAACAAGTAGCAAAACTGATTGATGTGGGCACCAATTGTTTTCAGTTCGCCTGGCTGCCTGCGACAGATCCCTTAATGAGTAGAGAAAAGGTCCCTCAGTGGAAGGAGGGGCCTTGGCTTCTCTCCTTCCTGTCTGTTAATAAATTTACCTTTCCCCATAATAAGTTCACCTTTGGCAAATCCCACAGCGATAACAAAAGAGCTGGTGGGTTGGTTGGACCCAGATCACCAAAACTGGGTCGCATCTTGCGAGTGGGTTGCAGAAATGAGCCTCTTCTAGGTCAGCTCCAACAGCACTTTTTTCAAACCATTTTTTTGCTTTCTTGCATCTCCGTTTCCTCTGTGAGAGATCGCTTCAGTGTCCTCCCCTGCTTCCCCTTTAAGCCTACTCTCCAGGCTGGCCTGATTTGGGTGTCACACTTGGGACCAGATACGTTTTAGATCTTGGAGATTTTTGAATTGGGGGATACTTGTATAGGTTTTACTTGCTGAACCATCTTTTATGAGAAAATCCAAACTCTGAAATACTTCTAAATTCAAAAATTTTAAGTATCATATATCACTTAAAATTTCAATTTCAGAGCCTTTCAGACTTTAGACTTTCTGGTTAGGGATGCTTAACCTCTGTGCACTAAGAAGAAAAGAAATCCTGGGACCTTGGGGTACTTTCAGCCATGAGAATGTAGGTCAGACCCATGGACTCCAGTTACTGGGTTTCACCAACAGGGGCTGACTCTTCCTCCTTTGTCGTTTTGATCTTTTTACCTCCCACAGGATCTAATGTTTTGGCCTGAAGTTGAATAAATACTTGCTAATATTTGAATATATTCTTAGAGGATATTTTCATTTTTGAGATGAAGGCAGTATTTAGTCTGTATATATCTTTGGAGACACTTCTATACCAAAGTTTTGAAGAGTTTTAAAAGGATACTTTGAAGCAAAAGTTTTTTATTTATTTATTTTATTGAATTAGTGTTTTGCTTGCATGTATGTAAGTGCACCTATGTGATACAATGCCCACAAATGCAGAAGAGGATGTTGGATCTCGCTGGAACTGGAGTTAGGGATGTTAGCCACCATGTGGGTGCTTGGACGCAAACCCAGGTCCTCTGCAAGAGCAGACAGTGCTCAACTACTAAGCCATCTCTCCAGCACATAGAAAAGACATTTATTTATTTATTTTTATTTTATGTATATGAGTGTTATGCCTGTGTATATGTAAATGTACCCAGGTCATGCTGTGCCCATGGAGGACAGAAGAGGTCTTCAGATCCCCTGGAACTTAGTCTCCATGTGAGCGCTGGAATTGGAACCTGAGTTTTTTGTAAGAGCAGCCAGTGCTCTTAACCATTGAGCCATCTCTCCAGCCCATAGTAAAGACATTTTTATAAGTACATAAATAGAAAGTATACTGCCTCTGTGTGTTAACATATAGATGAAAGTTTTATTATGGTAAGTTGCATTTAGGTTCTGAAATTATACTGGATTAACTGAGTAGTTAGGCCACGCGCATCTTTTAAAATATTTTTCCAAACCACAGATGACCATAATGTGAACATGTTGGTATTCACCTTTTATTAAATATTAACAATGATCTTTTATTTCTGAGCTAGCTATTGCTTTGATAAAATGGGAGCCCATCAAGTCTGTTTGGAATAATGGTCAGGTTCTAAGTCACAGCATGATGAACCTTAGTTAGGCAACAAATCTTCCTCTCAGGTTATCAGAAAGTCTACATTTGGAGTAAGAACTGAGTTTTTGACCTGGGTGCCTATTGGAACAGTGTTGGTCAGACATTAGTTACCTCAGACACATCGAGAAGACCTTAATACAATACAGATTCCTGGGCCCCATCCTAGAATTTGAAATTTACTAAGTCTGGGGTGAGCCTTAAGTTAAGAATCTACATGTCTGAAAGTTTCCAAGTAATATAGATGATGCTGGTTCAGGGACAACACATCAAAGACCTGTGCATTGGAAAAGCTGATACATGTGCCTTTTCTCCTGACCCCTTTAAATCCAATCCTATCAGTGATGCCTATTTTTAGTAGCTTTAAAACAAAATACAGATAAGGGTCTGTGGTCCTACTCTGGCTTACCTCTCAAGGGCATAGATCAAATCAGCTAATAGGACAGCTAATAGGACTCCTAATGCCAGGGCCAGTGATGGTGCTCCCTAAGGCCTTGCGGTTGTCATGCCAGGATTCCCTGCTGAAATATGAGTGCACATGCTCACACTTTAATGAGAATGAGTTTTAATGAAGGTCTTCTCAAGTTGTGTGGTTTAGAAGGGGGAAAGTTAGAGAGCATTAGATTCTGGGGTAAAAAGGAAGAGTGTTTATTTTGGGACTCAAGCATATTATGGGCCTTGGAGATTAAAGCATTTCCTCTGCAAGAAACAAGAACCTCACTGGGGCGGGGGGTGAGGTAGGGGTGGTTTAAAGCATTAAAGGTCTGCATTAGAGACAAGAAGGTGCTGGAGAGATGGCTCAGTAGTTAAGAGAACTGGCTGTTCTTGCAGAGGACCCCAGTCCAATTCCCAGCACCCACATGGTAGCTAACAGCCACCCATAACTCCAGTTCCAGGGGATCTGATGCCCTCTTCTGACCTCTGTGGGCATTGCATGATATGGGTACACTTACAAACACAGACATACACATAAAATGAAACCAAAAAAGCGTTTTTTAAAGAAACAAAAAAAGATCACACATCATTAATCTAGTTCTTACCTCAAGAAATTAGAAATGCAAAGCAAGAAAAATTAAGAAAAGGAAAGAAAAAAGATAAAGATAGATGTCAATGAACTAGAAAACAGGAAAGGAGTAAGAGAAGAGAAAAGAAACAGAAAGCTGGTTCGTTGAAAATAAATCAATAGAATTGATAAACCCCAAGACAAGATTAACAATAAAAAGACACAGATTACCAGTATCATAAATGGGACAACAGTTATCATTTTAGATTCTGCAGTCATTTAAAGTCTAATAAGACTATTGCAATTAACTCTGTATTTAAACATTTGACAATCACAATGGACCAATTGCTTCACAACCACAAACTACAAAAATGGAACACACCATCCAAATAGTCTTATAAACCTCAGAGAGAGTGAATTTGTGATTTAAAATCTAAAAAAAAGAAACATCCAAACCCAGTCTTACTGGAGACTTATGACACTGAAAGAAGAATTAGCATCCATTTCATAAACTCTCTCTTCTGGAAAATAGTAAAGAACACTTTCCAGCTCAACCTGAAAACACAGCACATCTCGAATTGCAATCCAAATATACCTCTTTGGAGAGTGAGACACTTGTTTGCCACTGTTCACTGCACAGTTATTCATTGGTGCAGGTCTTTTCTGACACAGAAAGCACAAGCCCATCCCCTGTGTTGCCCTGGTGAAGAGCAGGTTCCTTCTCTAGCTGTAGGCTAACTCATTTCACTGTCCCTTCTCTCACCTTCCACTCTCAAGGACCATTCACCAGAACCTTCAGCCACTCGGTACAGCAGCTAAAAAGCCTCATTTCCTGGTACTCTGCCTGCTAAACTCCGTTTTCTATTACTGTGTCTTCAGAGAGTCTTTCACTCTACTTCCACTAATGCTGGCTTTGTAACAGTATAGAAATAATCTGGTAATTAAATGTTATCATCTAACTTAATTTTACAATGAGGACTGTAAAAACCACCATGTTTATGGTACAAAGTTGACCCACAGGCTACACTATATTAAACTTGAAAGCATTATAATATATGCAATTATACTGAATTATAGGCATTATTAATGACTTTAAAAAAGTAATGAGTAAATTTAGTGGTAATTTAGTGAGTTAACTTAATGCTTTTATACTTTAAGAGTTAGACAGTTAGTTTAAATGTATAGATTTATCTTTAAAGGATGAAATGCTCCTGAGGGTTAGGAGTATGAGCCCCCTGCTTGTGATCTCTTTTGTGTCTGCCTCTAAAGATCCCAAATAGCTTGTTTGTAAGCCCTTACATTACAAGGAAATAAGAATTTTTCAATGTGGCAAAGCTGACTCTAATTATTCCCATTACATCATGACCAGTGAGAGGAATCACAGTAGCATGTTATAGAGCAGAGTTCTTCTGTTTTATGCTTTGAGTACATTTATTTGAAGAAACGTCATTCTAGGTCATGTTGAGAAAAATAAATCATTTGTTGAAGGTCAGTGGAAGGTGGAAAATAAGATATCTAAATTGTGTGAATGTGGACACAGCAGGACTCTTTCAAATCACCAAATCCATGATGTTCACTTAATAGCATGCCACAAGTGTGATGAAGTGGCTGAAGGTCTTTGTGCTGACTCTTTGCACATTAGTTGACATCTTTCAGCAACGAAACAGGTTCTAATTGGATAAGTCTTATCTTTTGGCCCCTAATGTAATGTGAAAGACTGTTTTTAAGTGTAGAGGAAGAAAAGTTGAATGCCAATGCAGGACAAAGACCCATCGAGGTTCTGGTAGATATGGCAAACCAGAACCACTGAATTCTGGTGACATTTTATAAAAGAATGCATAGGATAAGCTTCTTTGGAAAGTCATGGCCACATGAAAACTCCAACAAGAATTAATAGTCTGTGATTCAAGAAAACGGAGTGAAACTGTGATAGACGGTAGCATTTCTTTTCATTAGGTTTGAGGAAAATAAGATATGATGTGTAGAAGAGTATAATCTACTCAGTCTGCACTTTTCCAGAAATCCTTCTACCATAACTTATACTGTGTTTAAAAATATGCTTACTACATACATGTATTTTAAAACAGATAAAATATGCGATCTATCATCTTGTGTTGTTCCCTCCAATTATCTTCTTAGTAATATGTATCCTTCTACATGATGTGGAACAAATCATACTTGCTTGGTCTTTTTTGTTATTTACTTTGGTGCTTTGTATGACACAGATTACTTATAGTTGGAATTCACTTTGGATTTGCTCCTACGCTCAGACCACTAACCCTTCTTTTTGGGCATACCCAATATATATATATATATTCCATTTTCAAAGAGCCTTACATACTTCTTACTCACTTAATATTAGACATCTAAT
Source organism: Eospalax fontanierii (assembly GCA_035773235.1). NCBI lineage: Eukaryota > Metazoa > Chordata > Mammalia > Rodentia > Spalacidae > Eospalax > Eospalax fontanierii. The sequence goes on along the minus strand of CM069539.1, from coordinate 43,334,075 downwards.
TATGCAGTAGAACTTTTTCTTGTCATTGAATTCAAGTTATGTTCTTTACTCTGTATAATAAAAAATATACGTGGTGTGGGTAGCTGCGTAATGATTAAATACACTGAGAATGGGAGACTGGGTGTTTGGTTCTAAAGCAGACATCTTTATCAACATCCCTCTCAACCAGGGGTCAGGGAATATCATGGAAGAGAATGCAGAAAGACTGTAAGAGGCAGAAGAGAGGAGGAGTGCTATGAAATGCTATCTTCTAAACATGACATTGCTTTCACACTCATGAACTCACACTAGCTGTGGTTACTTACACAAGACCTGCAAAAACTGAAGCCAGCTCAATCTTCTGACATAGATGGGGGAGGTGCTTTCTAGGCTCTGTCCCTTCCTGAGGAGCTATTAGAAGATGATAACTACTTGAGAGACGGAGGATCATTCTTTCTTGAGGGTGTTCCCACTGGTAGGTTTCCCAAGCTCCAGTGGATATACCAATGCATATATTGGCAGCACTAACTGGACTTACAAAAAAAGAAGATATAAAGCTTGGAAGGGGGACGTGTTAGGGAGATGTGGGAGAAATTATGGTAGGGATATGGTGATAAATGTGTTCATATTTCATTGTATATATGTGTGATAGTCTTAAAAATAAAATAATTGTAGCATTTCAGAATAAGTACATTGCTTTCTGAAAGAAAAATAATTTTATTAAAAAGCATCATTATGTTTAATTAAGTCATTAAATTGCTTCTGAGAGAATTATAAGTTTTGTTTTCTGATTTTATACTGGGTTTCTATTGAAGTACAAACTTGTACAAGTTCGTAACCCATAAGAGAATTAGCACATGTCTGAGTCTCTGGAAGTAAAGTTTCTCTAGAAGAACTTTTTAAAAAATTATTATTTTTAGTTTATAAGTATGAATGTATTGCCTGCATGTGTGTAAGTTTTCCCATGTTTGAAATGCCTGAAGAGGTTAGAAGAGGGCATTGGATTCCCCTGGAACTGAAGTTATGGATGGTTGTTACTGCCATGTGGGTTCTGGGAACTGAACCCAGGTCCTCTGCAAGAGCAACCAGAACTCCTAAGCCCTGAGCCATCTCTCCAACCCCTAGAGGAACTTTTAATTCTGGTTTCTATAGTTTTATAGTGTTAAAACCAACTTAATATACACACATTTTCAGCATTTAAAGTGTTTTACTTTATTGTCAACTTTCAAGGTAGTTTGTAAGTTATTTGATAGTGTCATCTGGAGGCATATTTGGAACAGTTGCAGGCAGGTGCTTGCACATTCATTTGCTTTATATTTATTGACTATCTTTTATATACCAAGAGCTAAGCGAGGCCATTAGGAAATTTCAAGAAAAAGATAAAGTTATTGCTATTATAGGTCATATATCACAAGACAAATCATAATACAATACATTACCTTATAGAAAACAGGGGAGAGCTATGCAAATTCAAGGAAATAGGGCAATATGCTTAATCCTGGGAAAGTAAAAGAGAGAGATTTTCAAGATGTTCTTCAAAAGGAAGCCATAGTCTGTAAGATAAGACTCTAGCTGAGAGAGAAAGTCAGGCCAGGAAAATATTTTTAAGATGACAAATATAGATGCTAATGGAATCCATTTATTTCTGAGGAAGATGTGATAACTGTCATAGAAGAGGTTGATCAGCAGGTGTGTATCCTGGATATTTAGGAGGAGGTGAGTTGTTGTTCATAACTGGAAGGATGGGCATGAGCTAGGGGCAGAGCATTTCATCTCCAGTAATACACAGAAAATACCTTCCCATATTCGTTACTTTTTGTTGTTGTGATAGAACACAATGACTGAAAGTAACTAATGGAAGAAAAAACTTATTTTGGCTTACAATTCAGAGGACTAACAGTCCCACCTGCCAGGGAAGCATGGCGGCAAGCAGCCAGAGCAGGGAGCTGGGAGATCACATCTTAAACCCCATGCAGAAGGAAGCAGAGAGAACAGATCAAACTGAAGCAATGCTATAAACTCTTGAAGAACACCCCAGTGACATACTTTCTCCAGCAAGGCCATACTGCCCAAAGGTCTCATAACTTCCCCAAACAGCAGCACCAGTTGAGAAGCAAGTGTTCAAATCATGAGCCTATGGCTGGGATTTTTCACTTACACCACTGTTCTTTCCTATAGGTAAATGCCTGTCAAAACCATTCTTACCCAACTCAACATAATTATGAGCTTACTAAGCATGGGGCTTTGAATGGGGTACTGGAAAAAAGAAATGATGAGCAATTCAGACATGTCTCTTGCTTTAGCTAAGCTTTGATCTAATATACAGAATCGGTTTTTTGGCACAGTTAGTATGGTAGAAGAAAAGAAATCAAGTCTTTACTTGATGCTGTGTATCGCCTCATCATGATACAATCTTGTATCCTAGTTTCTTCAATTAATATATGAGTATCCTCTAACTCCAATTAATATTCCTAGGAAAATAAATAACTTCTGTGCCTTCTCATAATCCTATTTCCAGCTGGACTCTCTTAAGTGAGTGTCTAATTGATGTTATTGCAAAGGATATAAAGATGCCCATGTAGTATATTAAACATCATGAGATATTTTATAATTGACTGGGTTTCTTATTTAATTGACTTATATGTGATTATATTCATTGTATGGTAATCATTGCAAATAATTTAGCCATTAAGATTTGAATTGAGACCCACTTTTGTACTACATTTTATGGAAATATGTGGTGGTTTTTACATAACCTTGATTTGAAGTTCTTAAAAATTATAACCCACTAATGATGTCAATCAAGTTGATTTGTGCATGAAGGAGCAGATTGTGGATACCTGTAGGTATGGATGAACCCTTGCTCTTAAGGGTTCTTGTGGTTTCTGTATTTATTTCATTTTTCAATGCATCTACTAAACCTCTTCTCCTTGCTTACTGGCAGAACGAGTCGGCCCACTTCATATAAATGCAAAAGTTGCTGTCTGTTTTGCCTGATGGGAAAAGAACAAGAAAAACTTGTTGTATTTTTTGGATAACCTGACTGTCTTTAACTTCTCTACTGTTATTTGTTTTATCTCATCAATTAGATTATTTCTTCAGTTCTGTATTGTATGAATCAAAAGCTTTCCAGTGTGCTAAAATTTGACTTAATAAAACTATAGTCATTTCAGACATTATTGCTGTTTCCTGTGATGTTCACCCCTAGTTTGAGATTGTTCCTAGAAGTGCTTCATGTTATTTCTCTGATGCTTTCCTTTGATCTATCCTATTCTGTTACCTATCTTTAACTGGTTTTACCTTCAGCTATTAACCAGAACAAATGAAGAGGGCCTGGGTTTTGTTCCTCAGCTTTCATTTAGAGATCAGTTCCACAAAGGATCTAGTTGGGAAGCTCCTCTCTTAATGAATCTTATACAGGTTGTGTCATTCTGGTATGGGATGCATAGAACTGTGCATATTGTTCATGGAATCCCAGGGAGACCACTTGAGATGGTTGTAAATCTGCATAAATGAACTGCAGTTGTTTTCAGGTTTGTATCCGTTCCCTGTTATTGACTTATGTCTGTCTCTCACATGTCACCCTGCAATTCCATTGTGGATCATGCCATTGGAGTAGCAATCCAAAGGAAAGTTTCTTTAGCCAGAATCCGTTATGGTGGCTAGCTGAACCTTAGAGTCAGGCATACGTTTAAGTATGTACTAGGTGTCAGTCCACACACTAAGTGCTCATGAAGTGACAGATGCAGTGGGCACTTAAAGGAGGAGTTCCCAAGAGGCATCATCTGGAGGCCTTTTAAAAATGTAGATTCCTGGTCACCCGCCATGGTGGTGCATGCCTTTAATCCCAGCACTCTGGAGACAGAGGTAGGTAGATCTCTGTGAGTTGAAGGTCAGTCTGGTCTACATAGTGAGTTAATTTTTCTTTTCATTGTATGTGTATGAGTCAGCTGGGGCTACAGCAAGTCCCTGTCTCAAAAAGAAAGAAATGTAGATTCCTGGGGCTGGAGAGATGGTTCAGCCATTAAGAGCACTGCCTGCTCCTGTAGAGAACCCAGGTTTGAATCCCAGCACCCACACGGAGGCTAACAACTGTCTGTAATTCCAGTTCCAGGGGAAACAACATCCTCTTCTGTCCTCTGTGGGCCACTGCATGACCTGGGTGAACTCACATACATGCAGGCATAACACTAATACACATACAATAAAAATAAAAATTAAAAAATGTAGATTCCTGTGTCTTACTTCAGACTTCTGAATCAGATCATCCATTTGACTTGTGCTCTCAAGCTCCAAAGAGTCATCCTGTACTATCAACAACTGGGATACAAGTCTGAGATTACACAGAGACGGTAAAAGTGTGGTTTCTTACGTACATATCTATTTGAATATGAACCCACACCCAATTATTTATGAGGAGCCTTACAATTTTTACATTTCCAAGCTATATTGAACTTGTATAGACACATATTTGATCAAGAATGTTTTTGAGACTTTCCTTAGGTAAGGCTTGACCATTTATAAAGTATAGGTACACTGTCCATCTAGTTCACATGGTAACCCATAATTACCATTTTGCTTTATCTAGAGAAAACTGAAGATTTGCCATAAAACCTTCATTTGGGGAAGCAGTTTGATTATTCTTTTGCTGTTAGTATTCACACTTTCTAGTTTCCTCAGTAGTTTGTCATATTGACCTAATTTCTCCCATATTCATGGTAACTGCTTCTCATACATCTGTAAAATTTGCTCCTGAGTGCTTCTAGACTATTAGTGCAGTATCTAAAACTATCAAAATCTTTCTGAATAACTAGACTGTGTGTTTGATACCTAGGAGTACAAATGAACACCAAGGAAGCATTTTAAATTCCCAAGGAGGTTCTTTGGGGAGGTTTTACATATCCCTCGTGAAGGTGTTCTTTTGCATTATGACATGGAGCAGAATTTAGTCCATGTGCTTGCTTATTTGGGGAGAGGGGTGCATGGCCACAGCATGTGTGGGGGTCAGAGGACATCTTTTGAGAGTTTGTTCTTACTTTCCATTGTACTGAGACAGGGTCTGTCTTCTTGGGTCTGCTGCTGAGCTTTGTACTCAAGGCTAGCTGTCCTGTGCTCGCAGGTGATTCTCCTCTCTGCCTTCTGTCTCACAATAAAAGTGCTGGGATTATGAATATGTGCCATTGCATCTAGCTTTTGACATGGGTTCCAGGGATCAAACTCGGGTTGTCAGACTTAAGAGACTAATGCTTCCATGTTCTGAGGTCACTTGAGCACTTATATAACACCAGCTCTTGGTTTAGTTGAACATTTGAAAGGCACTTAGAGCTGTAGTGGTGACTCTGAGTGTCTACGCAATCCATGATATGTGCCAGGCACATTCTGCTAGAATTTCACAGACTGATCCCTCAGCCTTTTTGCGAGTTCAAGGAAGTAGATCCTGTGATCATCTTCATTTTGCATAAGAGAAGTATACAAGATAATTAATTTCCTTAAGGTAACACAGTTAGGACAGGGTTCATATTTTAAAGCCAGACAGTGTGATTGAAGCACATAGATTTGTCACCATGCTCTAAGAATTACATTGAATAAACCCTGAAATCATGAGCTTTGAGGAAAAATAAGTCAATAGTGTTGGCATCCTTATTTATGGTTGAGGACTGTATGGTGAGAAGGCAGGGATTGGTGCCCTTAAGCTGGCCTCATTGCCCTACAGTTGGCTCTTCTTGGATAGCTTCATCTCTCATCATCATCCTTCTATGCCTGTAGCATAGAACTGGTGGAGAGCAACAGCTCAGCACTTGGGCAGCCATAGGGCTTAAATATCCCTGATTTCCCAAATTCAAACAGTCCATGGCTATCTAATAGATGTGGTTTGGTCAAGTTCTCAGTTTCTGTGTTCCAGAATCTCATTTGTAAGGGGTGCCAGTCTCATGAAATTATTGTGAAACAGCAGAGTTGTGACATTTGAGACAATTCCTGGAATGAAGAAATAACTCAGTGAGTGTTAGACTTGGTGATTACATTGCTGTATTAATGCTTCCACTGAGGACATTTTCAATAATGAGATGAATTATGTTTCCTCAAAGTTCAAATGTTAGATGATAATCCTTGGTACCTAGAAATGTGTCTGTATTTTGAAATAGGGTCTTTTGGGTATAGATAGGATTAAGTGAGGTCATATGGGTGAGTGCTGACCCAATATGGGTACTGTTGTGAGAGATTAAGCAGAGACTCCAGGAACAAATGTACATTATAAGGACACAGCAAGGGGACGGTGGTCTTTTGTAAGCCAAAGAGAACGCACACTTGCCATACCTTGATTTTGAACTCCCTGAATCTAGATCTGTAGCTCTGTGAGAAAACAAATGTCTGCTGATTAAGGCCCCAGTCTATAAAATTTTCTTCTAACACCTGTTGGCTAGCACAGCCAGATCCCTCGGGGGTGAGGGTAAGGAGGCGCAGAGTCAACGTCACAGACCCTGGGAAAAAGTGGAGCCACGATCTCAGTTAATTTTAGAAAGTAACAGGATTTATACTTTTATCAGGCTTAGGGGAGGTCTTTATGTAGTCATTTGACGTGCTTCATTCTGGTAAATCCTGAAAACCTGACGTTCCAAAGTTCATTGCTCTCATTGGTCCTGGATGGCTGCTGGCCTGGGAGCTGCCCAGGTTTGATCCCAGGAAGTGTTCACTGCACACACATGCTCAATATCGGTTCTAGCTTGTTCTAGGCCAGCAGGCCAGGAGCCTGCCTGACCTTGCCAGAATCATCCTACAAACACCCCTGTCAAAATAACTGCATTTCAGACTTTGTAAATGGCAGCTTCAGAAGCATTTAAGTGTTCTGTTACGACTAGAGTACTGACAGCCAAGGCATACCCATACCTTCCCTCATTAATACACATACATGCCTTAGCATGGCAATAGTTTTTACGGAGCTTCCAAATCTTCCCAGTTGAGTCATAAAAGAATACTGTAGGTGAGCTGTCCTTCATAAGCACAGAAAAGGATGCTGAACAATAAACCATAGGAAGAGCTGTGTTGGGGTGGGGCTTCTGTTGAGTTTCTTGTGATCTCTGGAAATCCCTTCTCTTATTCACTTGCTACTATGTTCTAGGAATTAGAGAAACATTGAAAAGATGTATAAATAATTCCATAGTACACCTTAAAAATCAAATACACACACACATACACACACGCACAGAGAGAGAGAGAGAGAGAGAACAACCTCAAGAAAAACTGAAGCAAGGATCATAAACTCAATTGCCTAAGGGTAATAAAGCATATCCTCCAGATATATCCAGCCTGTATGCTGTGATGATTTTACTATTTCTAACTAGACAGTTCTATTCAATAGCATACACATGGGTTAGCTTCTTTCCAAGTTCTAATTACATTTGGGTATAAACTTGGATTAATTGACCTCAGGGAAATTAATGGAGAAAATGTACAAGTTTATTAGCTAACATTCAAATTTTGTTTTGCCAAAAGGTATAAAACATGCATCCTTTAAGTTAATCACACAGAGTTCTAGGGCCTGGGAAACAAATACTGAAAAAAAATGTGCAGGTTCTTCCCTTTGGTGTCTCACTCTTTGCCTCCCTCACCCTTCCATCCCCATAGATCCAGAAATATGATTTCAAACATCTAGTCCTGTTTCTTCTCTTTCTAATATCTTCTGCATTAATTTTAATAACTACCAAAAGAACATGCAGAAATTAGAGAAACTACTGGATAAAAGGCAGGGCTGGGTTCTTGATGGGAGATCCAGCTACCATAAAGATCTCAAAGCGAGGAGCTAGGATTGTAAATTTCAGAGACTCATCACTGCTTTTACCTTTGAAATGCTCTAGTCTTCCGATTTAGTAGCATCTGAACTCATGGCAGGGAGATCTCCATTTTCTGGCATCCCAAGGGTGCTTGTACTTTTCAGTAGCCTAGAATATTTGATCACAAGTGGATTTAGATATTACTCCTCGTTAACCATCTGTTCTTCATGGTGTTGAGTATGCTTCATTTAATCACATTCCTATGGGAATCTAATTTTATTCTAAGGCTAAAAACTGATATGCACATCTTAAACATTGCTTTCATGATTGAGTTAGCTTTCCTGAATTCTGAAACAATTCATAGACAATTCTAATTTTGATGCTGTAGCCATTTTCAAGAGATAAATGTTAGCAAAGGTCAAAAATAATAAGGCAGTGATGGGAACTTTGTCCACTTATAGTCATGGGTGAGCTGACAGGACTACTTTTGTGAAAGCTATGTCCCCCCAGGTCCAAGTTATATGTGTCTTTTAGCACTGGTGTTTTTATACCTGGGCCCTTTTCTAAATGCTAGTTCACAGTGTCTCAGTTAGAGAAATAACTGAATGAAAAATATTTTCTATGTGTTATATTTTTCTCCTGTCTTTTTCTTCTTTTGGTAATAAAAAATGCCTACAAAAACAAACCAGTTATTGCATATACCACATTTTAAAAAGATAATTCGATGCTATTACCTTTTTAAACAGCTATTAAGCACCTGGTTCCTTAAGGTATTTTTCAGACCCTCACGATCTGTTGCATTTGTTTTTTCAACAGGAGGAGGATGCAGTGAGGCTCACTCCTTCCTTAGGATGTGATGCCCCAAACTGTCTAGGGCTTCCTGATCCTAAGGGTCATTAATTATATGGGGTTTTGTTCAAAACCCCATATAATTAATAATACATCAACTATGGCTTCTTTCTTCTGGAAAGAACTGAGATTAAAAGCAAGCTCACAAAATTATTCTTTATTGACTCTTCGAAGCCTTACTCATAAGAATTTACTATACTCAATGCATTATGTGTTTTTAATGCCTCAGAGTATCTAAAAAGTTTTACAAGTTAATTTTCAAACACAATGTATTATTCCTTAATGGAATCCTGGTTCTAACACCTACAGACATGGTAGCTTCACTCATCAAGGACTTGGCTCACTTTGCAGAAAGTCCACCTGTCACTGTTTTGTGCTATTACCAGACAGTGTCAGGATATTTTGATTGAGTAACATTATAACTGCTTGCTTGCTTGTCACTTCACAGATCATGACTTTTAATGTTTGGGGAAAAAAAAAAAAAAAGGCACTCGGGGGCTGTCCAAGGTGCTGAAGAGTCTTATGTTCTTGTGTGTTTGCTATTTTGGAGCCTGGGAACCAGGCTGTCTGGAAGACATTCACTGTGCTGCACTTTCTGACAGGTATGCAAATAATTAATAAACTGTTGTTATTTGGGACTTACATGACTAACAACTTGGAAACCCATTGCATTAGGTATGGAATATGAATTCTTTGTACAGAATAACAAAGCTCTTTGAAAGATTCATTGCTGATGTGCTTGCTGCAGAGTTTTGCCGTTAATTTGATTCTTGACTTTGTTCTGATCCATAGCGGGGTGTGCTGATGAGGCTACATACAGGAATAAGGAAGCAGGATGAAATAACACTCAGCAAGGCCGAGTAGAGGTAGTGATTCTCAGACTTGCACAGAGGTCTTTTAAAGCATGCTTACTTTTTCTGTGTCTGTTAATTTTTGATGTCTGTATTACAAGACTGAAAATGACACTGACAGTTTTTCATGAGAAATGGGAAGCTGGCAAGTTGAGAGACTATGTCCTCCTTTCCCACCAGGGAGAGTGTAAGACCCCACTGGGCAGTGGGTGAGAGTAGTTTTAATGTGGAAAAAAAGCACTATAACTCCCTCTGACTGTGTGGGAAGAAGGCAAGACCTGGGGGACCATCTGGGCTTGAGAAGTAGCAGGCAGCTCCTGACGAGCTGATAAATGATTCAGTTGAAAGAAGTAGAGAACTTCTGACCAGCATTGGAGCTGTGTCCCTCTACAACAGTGTTTGGCAGAGCAAGGGATTTTAACAGAGGCTGGTCTTCCTTGGATCTAGTCTAGAGAGGAGCATTGCTAAGTAATTCAGATGATGAAATTGTAATAGGTTCCCTTGCTCTCTTGCTTTCATGAGCTCTGAAGAGAGTGTTATTGATTAAGAAGCAGAACAATAATTTAATACTACTTGGTGGAGAATGACTAAATAACTAGATGGAAAGAGTATAGACAGGTAGTCCCACACGTGTAAGTGTTTGAATCCATTTTCTACACACACACACACACACACACCTCTCACACAAAATATACAATTCATGACTCAGTTATTAAAATTACAATGCCTTCTCTCTCTCTCTCTCTCTCTCTCTCTCTCTCTCTCTCTCTCTGGCCCCTTCTCTCCCTTTACCTCCGTGGTCTCTTTCCATTTTCCTCGCTCCTGCAGTTATATCAGGACACATACTCACATATAAGGATTTAGTGCTAAGTTCCACAAATGAGGGAGAACATGCTTTGTTAGTTCTTAGTCTGTGTTACTTCACTTAGTATAATATGTCATAATTTTGTCTTTCTTTATTTCTGAGTAGAACTCCATTGTGTAAATTTACTACATTTTCCTTATCATTTGTCTGTTGGGGGATACTTCTTTTGATTCCATTTCTTAGAGTGTGTGTTGTCAAGGGTGAAGTAGATAAGATGGGGATGTTTACCTGGGGTCGGGGAAGAGGAGTGTTATATAAGGAACCATGGAGGTAAGGTGGAAGAATGTACTCGAGTTGGAGGATCATAAGAGACAGGTATTATCAAGGGAGAAGTGGGTTATTTTAACTGGGGAGGGAGGAGGGAGGGTTCACAGAACATAACTGAACAGGGGTATAGAGAACACTATTTCTCAACTTTGATCAGTGCAGCTTTCTTAGGCAACAGAAGGCCACAACTGATCAAACTGTAGATAATAAGAGACCACAGAGTCTGGGTCCCTGAATAAGACTCCTTTATTAAACCTCAACCACCCAAGGCTCAGGAACCACTGTGGAAGAGGGGACAGAAAGATAGTAAGAGGGGTGGTACATGACTATAAGGAGACAGTCTTATAGGCTCCTGGGACCTTGTTCATGTGAACAATGGTGACAGCATGCACAAGACTCATGCAAACTCTATCAGACAAAAATCAACATAGAGCTGGGGAAATCGGCTGTAGTTCACAACTTTGCCTTGATCACTTCTGGGTGAGAGATAGTTGGTCTTTGAGGGACTGACACTAGGCAGGCTGAACAGGCTCCAGTGGATGAACTCATGTCGCAGGACATCTGGGTACACAAACTTGACTCAATAGGCCTTAACATTTATGAAAAAAAATGCACAGGACTTGAAGTCCTGTGGTCCGGCCATGTGGGAGAGGCAGATAGGGAAGGGGGTGCTAAATATGATTAAAATATATGTATGAAGTCCCCAAAAATTCAATAAAAATGCATTAAAATTTTATTCTCTGAGGAATTCAGAATGGAATTGATGAAATCTGAGTAGCTGGATGAAAATTTAATTTAAATGTCAAAGAACTAGTGCTGAGTTCCAGGGTCTGTAATGGCAACGAGGAAGCATTGAAGAAAATAGAGGAATCACTGAGAAAGAATGAGGAAAGCAAATACTGGTACAGTGAGATGCACTGGAAACAACCGGGGGAAACATTGTCCAGAAGTGCAGGTCAGTGCTGTCAAGTGCAGCTGCAGAAGGACAATGGTGTGAGAAGGGAATGAAGGCAGGGAAGTCACAGGCCAGAGTCATAAAAGCAGGATAAGCTCATAGGAAAGGCTGATCCACACTGTAAACTTCCAGTAGCTAAGCCTTAACATGTGATTCGGTTCTGCCTAGATCACACAGCTAAACAGTGACAGGGATTCAGCTGTATGTTACCGATGAATATCAAATGAGGACCGACGCTTGTGTATGAGAACTTGCAAGTTATAATCATCTATGGCTCACACACAGTGATGATGGCAGGGAAATTTCAGCATGCAGTAATTTTGTGCAAAAGAAGCCATCCTATGGCATGCTGTAGGTGAAGTGGTGTTTTGTTTTGTTTTGTTTTGCAGGACCTTTTACTCATTAGAATTGAGAGAAATATTAGATGAAGTTCAATGTGGTTATTACTAAAAGATTTATGAGATCTTAGTACTCATGGGGAAAATTAAGCATCTTAATAATCGGAAAAGATGGAAGTCATTTAAATTACCTCCAATTTGTCTTCTTAAGCTGAACTCATCAATTTAACCTAGTATTTAACACTTGAACTTTTTTATTAAAAAATATCTTCTAAGACTCTCACTTCATTTTTAAAAAGCCATTATTGTGTCCCTTTGGCGAGATGAATCTAGTATATGTGCTAGAGCCTGAATTATTTCATTTTCTTTCTTGTTCTGAAAAAAGAGTAAATGGCTGAATTGTGGGCTCCATTTGACTGACATAGTTCTTTCCAGAGATGTCTGGAGAGGAATGGCCTCTCTCCTGCTACACTTTTGCAATTTCCACATGCTCTGAATAATCCTAGTGACTCATGGCCATCAGTTTTTGTGGTGGGTTTTACTTGCCCTTCTGAGAGTAAAACATCTTTCTGGGTGAAAACTGAGGCCTACCCTACCTCAGGGCTTCCAGGCTCTTCCCTTGAGGAGCCACAAACAACAGAGCCATTAGCCAAAGCTGCAGATATATGTGAAGTTCTGGCTTAAACTCTTCAGTTTCTCATTGTGTATGTGGCCTAGAGAAGCCCCGTTAAGCAGCCCCAGATTCTCTGCTTATCTGGTTTGAGAAGTATGACCTTTAGGCACCAAAACCCTCCCGAACTGCACCTTTTAGAGGTTTAGGCTTCAGATTTTTGGGGGCCTAAATCTGCCTAGGAAAACTACATTTCTGATTTCAAATATAATTCTAAATCTCCTGTTCACTGATGGTACATCTGCCTCTGGAGCCTGGCTTCTCTCTCAGCGTCATCCCAGCTCTGGAGCCTGGCTTCTCTCTCAGCGTCATCCCAGCTCTGGAGCCTGGCTTCTCTCTCAGCATCATCCCAGCTCTGAAGCCTGGCTTCTCTCTCAGCACCCTCTCTACCCTTTGCGTTGCTCAGGTTTCTGTTATCTGACCTTCTACTTTGTCCTTGATGTTTCATATGTTTTCTTTCCTGAGTGTTTCTACAAATTCCAGTAGTGCTTTTCTGCTCACGGACCCTGTTGGATCTGTTGCTGGATTTCAGCTTTCTCTACAGGTCACCATTCCCACTGTTCATTGTGATTCATCCAATTGGGCAGGTTGCTGGAACTTATGCTGAGGTTGTATCTTCGCCATGACTTTCTCCAGAAATGTTTCTCTCTTGTGAAAATGTGAGCAGCAGATGTGCTGTGTGTTCCCCTTACTCAGGGATCCAGGGCAGTAAGCAGCCCCTGTCTGGAAGATGGTGGAGCTCAAAACAGCAGGTAAAGAAGTGTCTGGGCTGTGTGATGGCTCCCAGCTTAGAAGTACTTGCCACTTCTCACACTTCATGGGCCGAGTGGAGCTCTACTGCCAAGTCTGATGCGAAGGCTGGGAGAGTAACTCTCTTATTCAAAGAAATACGATAGGCTGGCTGTAATAAAATGTCCAAAATCTATACTTATCAGCTTTCATACCCAATATTTCCTCATATTCTGACAGGAATACAGTCCAGAATTTCTGAAGCTATGGATTAATTATATCAAGCTCCATATATGTTTTCTCCTTGTATACACATCTGTGATACACATTGTAGAGTAGACCCAGTAGAAGATTGACAACAATAACTTACCATAGATCTTAACACCATAATATTTCACCCTTTTTCCTTAAAGGAAGAACTTTATAGCTTCTCTGTGGTGTACCTGAATGGTTAGAATGACCTGGCCTTAGGGCCATTTATAAAATGAAAGTAAGATGTGCTTGAGTGCCAAGGCAGCGATAAAGGGATCACAGGATGTGGAGCCTACACAGTGTGGACAGGGAAGATTTATGTTTCTGAGATGGACAGGTCAGGACACAACTTGCAATGAGACTCAACTTATAACTTGAAACTTAGGAAATTTTTTGGAATTTTCCACTTTGTGCTTTTGGACCCTGGTTGACTATGGGTAACTGCCTCTGTAGAAAGTAAGACTTTGTTCAAAGGAGTTAGATTAAGCTCTGAGAGGATAAAAGACTTCTTTCCAAGTCTTTCTTAGCCATACTGAGCACTGTCTTCTCTGGGACCTTTGTCCTCTACTTTTTCAGTTATTTATCATCAATGTTTTCTCTTTCATTGTGTTTTCTGAATTATTATTTTTCTACTGAACTTTGTTGTTTGGGACTCTCTCCACATCTCTTCACTTAGCTGTGGCACCTCTCCTTTATGCTGGGTTCTGGATAGCTCGTCAAGACAAGGGAAACCGGGATTTCTATTTTAAAATATGTTGAGACATTAGGAAAGAGGTCACATATTTAGAACTTGATAATTTCCTTTGTTCTGTTCTGAATGGAACCACTCTGGCTGAAGCTCATATGTGCCAGCAAATCCATTAACCTTAGTTGTAGCAGAGTTCAGAGAGTGACAGTTTTTCTGAGCTTTGCCTATATTTCACAGAAATAATGTCACATTACTTGCATGCTCTATAGGAACTATGGGATACGGGTGGACTCAAACACAGTCTTTTCTTCAGAGTTTCTTTGTATTAATTACTGTCTGTCTTTAAACTGAAGGACTTTTTATGATTGTTTCATAAACCAAAATATGTCGAATGGCTGTTCTAGAGCTAAGGCCATCTGCTTTATGATACTTTTTTTGCTTGGATATTTTAGTTCTACTGGATTGCGATTTATAATCATGTGCATAATTATAATTTCTGACAAATACAGATCCTTGTTGAATTAAATATGACTGCCATGATTGTTTTTATTAAAAGTGACATTCTGCAGTTTTGTTAAATAATCACACAATTAAAATCTGTGTAGTGGGTATATTTTCAGAAACTGTGGGTGTCAACCACATGCCCCCACAGTCACCTTTTCTCAAACCACCATACTGATATTTCTAACAGCCAGCTTGGCCAGGCTGCCTGAGACTTTCTCTGGCTACTAGAGAATTCTTCGAATGGACATGTTGGGGATTAACGTCCTAGAGCAATAGCACTTGACTAAAGAGCAACAGCTGTTGATGACTGACCGTCCAACTCCCTTTGGTCCTCATGTGGTCTCTACAAGATGCTTGACTGGCAGTGTTTCACCAAATTTTCCAATGAAACTGAAGCCCTGGTCACGGAAGTTCAGTGGCTCCTTCCCTGACTGTCTCCTCCACTTTCCTACTGGCATTTTCTTGGATTAACTCCAAATTAAATTGCTTGAATGAAATCTGAGTCGTAGAGTTTCCAAGGGGAGCTGACACCCAGAGAAGCATCTGTGTATCAGCATTTGTGATTTGACAATTTCTCCATCTCGGTACGGTTCAATAGTAATACAACGTGAAATACATACGCAATTAAAAATCTTCTGGGGACCACATTTAAAAAGTGTGCAGAAACAGGTGACATTAATTTTAATAATGTAGCTTAAAAATATTATTTTAAGATGCTACTGATATAACATATATTAATGAAATCATTTGTTTATTTTTGGAAACCAACTATGTATTCTATCCTGACAGTGTAGTACATTTATAATGCATCTTTTCTTGAACCACTCTCATGAACATACACATGTGGCTAGCAGCTACTATTTGGGACAGAGGTACCAAATTCTATATTGTTATTGTGTGCCAAAATTTAAAGAAGCAAGAGTTGTTGAGTATATAGAAGGTTGCCTGATGGTTCACATTTTCTGCTCTTAAGATCTTATTTGAATTCTTGTCTTTTTAAAAGTAGGACATCTATAAATACCTAGAATGAGCATATTATCTTATCCTGTCTGTGCCCCCTTCTTATGTTCTTTTAAGAATGACCTTCTAGGAATAATAACTAAACTTTATTGCTTCTTACATGTTTATGTGTAAAATATAAACAAGATGTTTCGCATCTCTGTGCTTCTCTGTTTTTCAGGCAGAAGGTACCAGACTTCAGCGAGAGCTCCGAGGGTATTTAGCAGCAATCAAAGGTAATGTGTACGTGTGTTGTTTACTGACTGATACCAAGCACAAGTTGTTCTTGGAATTTTTAAGAGATGGGAATGAATGCTAATTACAAAGTCACTTGGCTTTCTAGCAAGTAGGGTACTTGAACACAGGTGTTTCATTCCACCCACCTCCAAATCACCATTGAAATGATAAATAGATATACAAAGACAAATATATATATATCTGCCCTTCTCCTGGAAACTAAGAATAAATGCCACCCACATGTGAGAGATTTCTAGGAAGACTTTATAGGATGAGTTTGAGACCTTGTTTAAACAAAGCTGCACAGCTGGCTTCTATCCTGAAGGAGAGACATTCCCAAGAGTAGAATACTCATAGACTCACTTAAACCCTCGTGCTGGAAGGGGGAAAGGGTTGCAATAGAAACCAGATACCAGGAAACATGTGCTGTGACTTGCAGGAAACAGCTGTGCATTCAGCCCTGCCAGTGAATAATCTAGGGCACAAAAAAGCACCGATTTCTAGTCTTAGCCATGCAAGCCAAGACAGAGACCAGTGAAGGAGGGAGGAGAGAGGAAGCAGGAGGTGTGTGCTCAGCCAGGCTGCTCTCCATTCACCACCAGGCTCGCTGCTCTGAGTAAGAGCCAAGTACACACAGAAATGTATGTCACAGAGTAGACCTTGAGATTTGTAAGAAGATGATGGAGCATCTTACAAAGAGTCTTGGGAAAACTGTCCAAACAGAAAAGCAGGGGCCCAGCTTCACTCTTCGTCGTTTTTTATCTAGATAAAGCTCTAAGTATGCATATGTATGAAAGTCTCAGCTTTACACTAAAACATAGTCTCCATTTGGAGTAAAGGAGGCCTTTACAAGATCCATCAAAAGATATAAACCAAGAATAACAAGAGATTTGACCTTATTTAAGTATGCAAATATGTGTTTAAAATTACCAATTACCATAATTTTGACAATATAGTCAAAGAAATTGAAGTAATATATATAAGCTTAATAAATAACTGAAATGGATATTGATTTCTTTTTAAAAATGAGTAAAATATTTGAAGAGAGAAGATTTACCCAGGAGAGGCTGAGACAGGATGATCACAAGTTCAAGGCCATCCTGGAGAACTTAGTGAAACTCTGACTCAAAATAAAATTTGAAAGGGGCCTAGGGCAGGTGACACAGTGGTGGAAAATGTATTTGGCTATCTCAGCAGAAGACCCAGGTTCAGTCCCCAGCACCTCAAAAACAAAAACAAACAGACCCAAACTCCCAGATGGATATGATGGGAAAGATGCTTATTCTCAGGAATTGCCAAAGATTCTTAGTGAAAATAAAGCAGGGGGTGCCATCACCATTCCTTTGAACATTAGGCAGCATGAACAAGTTTCTCTTTAGCATAGCTCTCCTGGAGAGCAGTTTTGTAAAGCTTTTAAGTGAGTGTTCTTTCCATTTTTTCCACAAAGCTTTTGAAATAGCACTTCATTTTAAAAAATATTTTATTTTTTTTTATTTTATGCATATGAATGCATTGCCTGCCTGTGTGCAAGTGCACTCCTCTCATGCAATACCCTTGGAAGTCAGAAGGCCATTGGATTCCCATGGAACTGGAGTTACAGATGGTTGTTAGCCTCCATGTGGGTGTTGGGCATGTGCCTGCCTCTTGCTCGTGGTGGCACATATCTCTGTGACAGAGAAAGGATTGTGAGCGCCCTCCTTCTGCTGATCATTGAACCACATTATCAAGTTGTACTCTCCAAACCAAGTTCTGTGTTGAAGTTACTTTGGCCAAAGATGTTTGAGATGAATGTTTAAGCAGATTCCTACTGAGCTTCTCCAAGCCCTTCCCTTGTTATTGTGATGTTTAGAGCTGCTGTGGACTAGTCTGAATTTCCTGGAGCTATTTGATTGTACAGTGCTTCTCTCTTCTTAAAGTCTCATGAAGAATTACTAACATTCCTTGGAACACATTTGCTTTGAGGAAAACACTTCAACACAAGATGTATGCATTAAGTAGATCATGATTGCCTTTGCAAAGTATGAGGCCAATATTTGTTTTCAAAGACAACTCTGATAACTAATAGTACCATAAGGCATGCAGAACCATGGCAGCATTTTAGCAGCAACACAGAGGAGTGGGATCTGGCCCCGGGGGTTCCTGGGACCTGAGGCAGTTTGGGAGAAGCATTGGGTTCACCTCCCTAAAGGGCTCCACTTCTTTACTAAGAACCCAGCCAAAACTCTGAAACAGAGGTTCTGTGAAATTGAGTTAAATGAGTTAGACTCTGTGTCTTATTAATGATCTCTGATTCGCAGTACCCCTGTAGGATTTTAAAATTTAGCACAAATGGATCCCTAAAGTTATTAGCTACTTGGCATTATTTTTAATTCTATAAAGGGCAGGAGATTACATCAGGAATGGTCCTTCCAACGAAGTTGTTCTTCAGTGGATCCAGAAAGGGACGCAGGTAGTCACTGAATGACTAAGTCCAGTAAAGGAAGAGTTTGCTGTTAGAGGGAGAGCTCAGAGTAATAGGAGACAGGAGGGAGCATCAGAGCATCAAGGTACAGGCAGAAAACTGAGCTAGCTTCTGTAAAGAAGGGTTGTGCATACTGTCATCTAGAGGCTTTATTCTGTCAGTAGAGAGGGAGTCATTAAGTAACTGAAGTTAAAGCAATAAGTCAGAAGGTCAAATTAGCACTTTGGAAAAGGATTTATTGAAATTGTGGAACACTTAAAGTAAAGCAAATGAGAATGCAAGATTTATTAGAAATCTAGTCCAATAGCGTAGTAATAATAACTGTAGCTAATACTTACTAATTTTATTCCATGCACTGAGTTGAGCTTTTTACATGTGTTGTTTCATGCAATTCTCAATACGTTATAGCAGGTGTTAGTTTTATTTATTGATATTTTACACTTTGGAAAAGTGAAGATCAAGAGGATTCGTGATTTGCCTGAAAAATCACACAGATGGGATGTAATGAATCCAAGATTTTCACAAAGGCTGACTGATTGCAAATAATAGCCTTAATTTTTATGCCATATTGCCTCCAAACATGTTTTTTCCTAAGGATAGCTGACATTTGCAGATTTGTTTTGCCAAGTGCTCTGCTAAACTGTTTCCAAGGGTCAGATTGCACCTGTCTAAGTGGCAGAAGGTAAGAAGGAAGTGCCAGGGCAGTGGGCAGGGAGAAAGGCACTGCGCTCAAGAACTCACAGGACTACTGTGTGTTGGTGACACGTTTCACTTTGGAAGAGTGAACCGAGGGTGGCTTCCACTGGGACAACTGAGTGGGACTCCTAAGGACTGGATAAAGGATCAGTAACAGGTTTAGACAGGAAAGTCAGGAGTTTGTTTGGGCATGTGAAGTTTTGAGGTACTGGTAAGACATGCAAGTGGTGGTATGAAGTGGGTGTTTGGAACTGGAAGTCATTAACAAGTGGGTGATGTGTAGGCCAGATGCAGGAATGATGACATACCAGTTTTTCTTTAGATAGAGCCTTACCTCAAGTATAATATGTGTTAGTGGTAAGTGACTTGTGTGAACACATGACCCATGGGCTAGGGCTAACTGTTGTTTTCCATTCTTGCTCCTATTCTTCCTCTCTTCTTTGAGATGTTTAAAGAAACACTTCCTTGGCTGGGGTAGTTGCTCCCTTCTTAAACAGAAACCCCATTGTGTCCAGTCTCCAAAGTATGTTCTGTTTGCAGCAATAGGGTCTTACTTGCAAGTTCTGGGAGACAATCAAGTGCTGTGGCAATAGCCTGTGTAATTTTGGAGTCTCTTGGACTACCCTGGCCAACAACTCAAAGGAAGGTTTCTCCTGTCTGGCACCATTTCTTGTTATGTAGCCTTCAGCTGTACACATGGGCTCATGTAGAGATATTGTATGTGGAATTTGCCATTGGGTTTTCAGACTAATATGATTCCCTCTGATGCTTTACACTAACCATGCATTATTTATCTCTTCTCTTCTCTTCTCTTCTCTTCTCTTCTCTTCTCTTCTCTTCTCTTCTCTTCTCTTCTCTTCTTTCTCTTCTCTTCTCTTCTCTTCTCTTCTCTTCTCTCTCTCTCCACTGTCTCTCCCTCCCTCCCTCCATGCCTTCCCCATTTATGGTATTCCCATTTTCCCCGTTTCTCCCTTGATAATACCAATCATCTTTGGTCCCACCTCTCTTGAGCCCCTTCTTTCCCTTTATCTCCATAGTTCCTTGTAGAGCCCTCCTTTTCCCTCCCATTTAAATATCCTCGTTCTAGCCATTTCTCCCTTAGAAACACCTGTTTCCTACCGTTCTTCTCTCTCAGGTTCTTTCTTTCCCTTCACTTCCCTCATTCTTTCCATCACCCCAGTTCCTGCATTTACATCAGAATAGATACTCACATATGAGGATTTGGTGCTAGGATCCACCAATGAGAGAGAATATCCGTCCTTTGTTTTTCTGAGTCTGTGTTAGTTCACTTAGCATAGCAGTTTCTAGTTCCATCCATTTACCTGCAAATGTCATAATTTCGTCTTTCTTTACCACTGAGTAGATCTCCATTGTGTAAATGTACCACATTTTCGTTATCCACTGGTCAGTTGAGGGACATTTAGGTTTATTCCATCCCTTAGCTATTGTGAAAAGAACAACAAAAACATGGATATAAAAACAGAATGAGTCCTTTAGGTATATGCTGAGGAGTGTTATAACCGGGTCAAAGGATAGATTAATTTTTAGATTTTTAAGATATCTCCACATTACTTTCCATAGAGGTTGCATGAGTTGACAATCCCACCAGCAGTGAATGACCGTTCATTCCTCTTTCCTCACATCCTCTCCTGAATTTGGTATAATATATTCTCTTGATCTTTGCTAGTCTGATGGGGGTAAGATAAAATCTTAAAGTGTCTTAAATTTGCATTAATGATGTTGAACACTTTTTAAAATGCTTCTCAGCCATCTTTATTTCTTCTTTTGAGAAGTCTCTGCTCAGATCATTAGCCCATCTTTTAATTGGGTGACCTGCTTTCTTAATTCTTTGTTTTTTGAGTTCTTTATTTATTCTGGATGGTAAACCTCAGTCAGATGTGTTAATAGTGAAGATTTTCTCCCACTCTGTGGGCTTTCTCTTCACTTTCTTTGTGGTTTCTTTTGTTGTACAGAAGCATTTTAGTTTAATGAGGTTTCACTTGTTGATTCTTGACCTTAATTCCTGAGCAACCAATGTTTCCTACACTTCTATCTCCTGGGTTACTGCCAATGTTTTCTTCTTTCAGATTTTTAGGTTTCACATTGAGGTCTCTGATCCATTTGGAGTTGACTTTGTGCAAGGTGAAAGATAAGTCTAGTTTCATTCTTATATAGATAGAGATCCAATTTTGCCAGCACCATTTGTTGAAGATGCTATCTTTCCTCTGGTGAGTGTTCCTGACCCCTTTGTCAAATATCAGGTGGTTGAAATTGCATGTACTCATGTTTGAGTCTTCAGTTGTATTCCATTGATCTGTGGGTCTATTTTTGTGCCAGTACCATACTTTGTTATGACTATAGCTCTGTAAAATAGTTTGAAATCTGTTATTAATCTCTGCCTTGCTCATTGTGTTCATGGTTTGCCTATCTGGGGTCTTTTGTATGAAAATCATATGAATTTTACAATTTTTTTGTAATTCTGTGAAGAAAATCATGGAGATTTTGATTGAATTTGCAATAAATCTATGTATAGCTTTCAACAGGATGGTCATTTTCACAATATTAAGTCTTCTAATCGATGAGCATCAGAGGTCCTTCCATCTTCTGGTATTCTCATCAGTCTCTTTCTTTAAAGATCTAAAATTTCCATTGTGAGATCTTTAAGGTCTTTGGTCAGGGTTATTCCAAGATATTTTAATTTTTTAAGGCTACTGTGAATGGGAGGGTCTCCTTGTACTCTTCCTCTAACTGCTTGTTATTGATGTATAGAAAGGCTACTGATCTTTGCAGATTAATTTTGAAACACACCACTATACTGAAAGTGTTAACCATTTCTATGAGTGTTTTTGGTGGAATTTTTGGTGTCTCTTAGGTATAATATCATGTCATTTGCAAAAATGACCTATTGACCTATTTGACCTATTCTTTTCCAATGAGTATTCCTTTAACTTTGTTCTTTTGCCTCGTTGCTCTAGCAAGAGTTTGAAGCACTATATTAAAAAGAAATGGAGATAGTGAACAGCCTAGTCTGGTTCTTGATATTAATTGGAATGCATACAGTTTTTCTGCATTTAGAATGATGTTGGTTGTAGGGTTTTTGTATATAGCTTTATTGAGGCATGTTTCCTCCAGTTCACTTCTCTCTAGGACTTTTAACATAAATCTCTGTTGAATTTTGTCAGAGAAAGACCTTTTCTGTATCTATTTGAGATGACCTGGTGGTTTTTGTCTTTGAGTCCACTTATATGCTTTATGACATTTATTGGCTTATGTATGTTGAACCACCCCTGCATCTCTGGAATAAAGATCATGGTAGATAATCTTTTTGATGTGTGTCTGTATGCAGTTTATAAGTATTTTGTTGAGAATTTTGTCATCAGTGTTCATTAACAATATGGATATCTAGTTTTCTTTTTTGGTTATATCTTTTCCTGGTTTTGGAGTTTCTCTTTCTTTCTTTTTGTTAACTTGGCTTGGGTCTGTTTATCTTGTTTATCCTTTCAAAGAACCAACTCTTGGTTACAGTGACTCTTTGTATTGTTTCCTTTGTTAGTATTTCATTAATTACTTTTCTGATTTTTGTCTTGTCTGCTGGATTTGGTTTCATTTATTGTTGCCTTTCAAGATACTTGAGTTGTAATGTTGCCTTTTACTTGTGCTCTTTTTGATTTTTTTAATGTCAGCAATTAGAGCTATAACCATCCCTGTTTGGGACTGTTTTAAATGTGTCCTGGGGTTTTGTTGTATTCTATTGTCCTTTTTGTTTAATTCCAGGAATACTTTTATTTCTTTCTGAATTTCTTCTTTGACCCATTCATCATTCAGGAGTGTGTTGTTTAATCTCAAGTGAAGTTTGTGAAGTTACTAGGGCTTCCTCCAGTATTGATTTTAAGCTTTTTTGCATTGTGGTCTGATAAAGTACATCAAAGTGCATCAAATATTTCAATATTTTTGTATTTGTTGAGGTTTGTTTTGTGCCCCAATATGTGGTCAGTTTTGGAGAAAGTTCCATGGGGTGCTGAATCAAATGTATATTCTTGGTGCTTGATTGGAATACTCAATAGATGTCTGTTAGGTGCATTTGATGTATGGTATTGTTTAATTCAGATATCTCTGTTTATTCGCTGGCTGACTGACCTGTCTAATGGAGACAGTGGGGTACTGAAGTTCCTTACTATTAGTGATTTGGGATTAATCTGTGTCTTAAAGTCCTGTAGCACTGTTTTTATGAAATTGGGTGTCCGAGTTTGATGTGTATATGTTCATGATTGTAATATCTTCTTGGTTAATTATTCCTTTAAACAGAATGAAGTGACCTTCTTTATATATTCTGATTAGTTTAGGTTGAAGTATATTTTACCAAATATTAGACTTGGAACTCATGTCTCTTTCTTAATGTTATTTGCTTGGAACATATTTTTTCTACTCTTTTACCTAAAGTAGTTGTTATTCTTGGATGTGAGATGGGTTTCTTGCAGAAGAAAAATATGGATTTTTTTTTCTTGATTCATTCAAGTAGCTTGTGTCTTGTGACTGGGGAGTCCATTGATATTTAAAGTTATTATTGAAAGATGTATATTGGTTACCATTATTTTAATTTCTATTTGCATTTTTGGTCTAACCCTGTGATTACCCAGTTATACTTTCATTTAATTTGGATATTGTCATCCCTTTCTTTAGTTCTTTGTATTGCTTGATGCATTCTCTGAGGGCTGGTTTTCTGGATATGAATTCTTTCAGCCTATTCATGTCATAAAAGATTTTTCTTTCTCCTCAACTATAGTAGACATGTTTGCTGGGTAAAGTATCTATGTAGGCATCTATGGTCATTTAGAACTGGGAATGTTTTGGTTCAGGCCCTTCTAGCTTTCATAATTTGCACTGAAAATTTCGCTTTTATTCTGATGGGTTTTCCTTTATATGTGACTTGTTTGTCTTTTTTAGTTTTCAGTAATCTCTCTTTGTTCTGCACACTTACTGTTTTTACTATGGTATGTCATGGGGAGTTTTTTTCTGGTACTATCTATTTGATCTTCTATATGCTTCTTGTATGGACATGTCTTTCATTAATTTGGGGAAATTTTCTTCTACCATCTGGTTGAAGATCTTGTCAATACCTTTATCCTGAGATTCTTCTCCTTCCTCTAGTCCTATGATTCATTAATTTTCTCTTTTCATGATGTCCCACATTTCCTGCATATTCCATTCCTGTGTTATTTTAAAAAACTTTTGCTTGGGCAGTCCCGTTCTTCAGCCTTATCCTCCAGTCTTGATACTCTGTTTTCCATTTTATTCATTCTGTTGAGGAGGCTTTCTCCTGTTGTTTCAAACTGACTTTTTATTGAGTTTTTCACTTTCTTCTTCATTTCAGCCTGAGTTTTCTTCAATATTTATATCTCTTTTTTAATTCAGTCAGAAGTTTATCCGTATCTTCTTTTCCTTCTTTGATTTGTTTGTTGTGTGTTCTTTATATTCATCAAATGCTTTGATAATGTTTATGATTAGTCTTTTAAACTCTGTGTCCTGTGTTATTTCTATGAAGTTCTCATTATAGAACTCTTCTACAGGACTGGTGATATTTAGTCGGGGCATATTATTTGGACTTTTCACATTATTATTTTTTTGTTGTGATCTTGGCATGTGGATTTCTTTTGTTGTTTGTGATTCTGATGTGAGATTCAAGCTTTCCTTTGTTGAACTGAAGTCTGATTCGGTTTGTATACTTGATATGACTTGGTTGTTTTCTTATTGGTTATGAAAAGCTGGTTGATCTAGGCTTCAAGTTCTCTCTTTTGATTTTATATTGGTGGGACCAGATTGTTCTAGTTCAGCTCCTCAAGAGTGTCCCATGGCATAAGCTAGGTGAGATCAGATGCTCTCAGTCTCTCTCTTAAGGTCTGGACCCTTCTAGTCTGCATGCCCAGCAAAGGTTGGGAAGATCACTAAGCAGAGGTTGAATTTATGTTTTCTCAGGCAGTCTGCAAAGGTCTGGGCCCCTATGAAAGGAAACAGAAGCCTAGCACTGCAGCAGTGGGAGTGGCTGCAGAAGGTACCAATGTAGGGGGATGGGCATCATGCTATTTGGAGAGTTTACAGCCAAGCAGAGTTATGTACTCCAGAGATCTGGAGGACTAAGAGTAAAACTGTGCCCAAAGCTAGAAGGAGAACTGGTTGTGGGGTGGGGGTAATTGAAATTGCTCCGATGATAAAGGAGTAGAAAGGCAGTGGGTAGGGTCAGACTTACCAGGGAAGAAGGTTGCTCACAGAGATCCAAGGTAGGTTGGGGGGAGTGGATAGCCAGGGTAGGTGACTGCATCACAGCAAGGCAGAAATATCCCTGGCCAAGAGAGGAGAGGAGCAGAAGTCCCTACTCTGTGATAATACACTTTCTTCTCAATAGCTGCAATGATCCACTCATGAGGGTGAAGCCTCAGGCTGCCTTCTCTTACAGATCGCTTCTCCTAACAATGCTGCACGGGGGCTCATCCCTAAAACATGATCTTCTTGAGACATATTCAAACCGAATACCTGTTTAATCTCTGCAAGTCAATAACAACAACAACAAATCAATAACAACAACAAAAAGCATGGTGTGCAAACTCAAGCAAACAAAAACTCAGCATAGAACTGTGGAAATGGGCATCAGGCTCAAGTCTTTGCCAAAGATTATTGGCAGCTGATTACTGCTGGGTGGAGAAGAACTTATCTTCTTAAAGGGATAGACTCTAGGTAGGTTGACTAGACCTCAGTAGATTTCTGGGAACACTAACTTGACTTGATAGGCCTTAATACAAATTAAAGAATACTCACATGAAATATATGGGAGGGTGCTGGTGGGGAAGGGCATTTAAAAGATGGTTAAGATTAAGATGTTCTGTATGAAATACACAAAAATTCAATTAAAAATTTACAACAAAACAAAAAGAAGCATGGTGGCATATGCCTTTAATCCCAGTGTTCAGGAGGCAAAGGCAGGTAGAGCTCTGTGTGATTGAGCCCCTCCCTCCCCACCAGTCTACATGAGGAGTTCCAAGTCAGCTGAGGCTATAAGGAGACCCTGCCTCAAACAAATAGAATGTCTGTACGTTTTCCTGCCCCTTGGAAGCCAGGGCTGTACTTGCTCACCTGGGTATCCATCTTCTCGCTTTCTATGGATTCATTATCTCAGAAACCATTTCTACATTAAAATGGCTTCTGTCCAAGTTATCCACTGTTACTTATCCATACAGTAATGGACAGTTATTTTTGGCTACCTACTGTAACACTGCTTTTAGCATCGGTGAGTAAATGTCATACAGTTTTAAGTTTGTGCTCAGTTTAATTTTTCACCACAAAGGTCATTTGTCCTCCAATGCTACTTTGCCCACTTACCATCATGAACCTATCTCTGTAGCTATTTATAATTTTTGTCAAGACAGAGACTCAAAGAAAATATAAGAAGCCTTTTGGCGGCTGAATTATAGAAGCAGATCAAGTAGTAGTTAGCCTTTGCCATGAAATTAAGGGATACATTTCGTTTTAAATATTTTATTTATTTGAGAATTTCATATGATGCATGTTCATTATACTTAGACCTTCTATCCCATTTCTGTGCCATCTTAATACCACCGAGGCTTCATATCCTCTGGTATTATTTGTCACTTAATTTTTAAAAGCCTATGAAGTCTAGTCTGTGTTTCCTGAATGCTCTTGGGTATGAGTCTATCCCTTGCAGTCTAGTTAACCTATCAGGCATCAAAGCAGTAGATCCTCAGCCAGGACTGGGGCTTCCTGCCCATTTCTCTCATCCATGCTGGACCCGTCATGCTTGGGTTTCCAAAGGTCTTATGGAAGCTGTCATAAGAGCTATGGGTTCATATGTACAACCGCCTCTAGTGTTCACACAACACAGTTTCCTTGTATTCTACTGCTTCTGGCCCTTAGAATTTTTTCTGTCCCTTCTTTGCAATGACCTCTGAGCCTTGGAAGGAAATGATGCAATATAGGAGTCCCATTTAGAGCTTAGCACTCTGCAGTCTCTTATTCTCTGAATGTTCACCAGTTGTGAGTCTCAGTGTTAATCACCATCTATTGTAAGAAGAACCTACTTGAGTCAAAGTTGAGAGTTGAACTAATCTATGGGTATAACAATAAGTCATTATGAGACAATTTAATACCATGTCTACTTAGCAAATTGATTATAGGTTCTTGAGGGGTCCATTTCTTGGCACAGGTTTGCTTGTACCTGGAGTAGGGTGAATATCACACCTGGGTTAGTATACATCACCTCAATAGCGACTCATTCTACAAAAAAAAATTATTCTCACTTGCTTGGATTTAAGGATGGACACAGGTTCTCTATCTCCTTCAGCTTGTCTGGGCCTGTATGACTGCTTCATCCCCAGAGACTGAACATCTGACTTTTCCTACCTGACTCTGGTGTGTGTGGCCAAGTCTCTCAGCCTTGTGGGACTCACCTTCCAGGGCATCCTTAGCAATGCTTAGTGTGGACTCTTCACTACAGGCTTTCTTTCTTCAAGTGGCTGTAAGGCACATCCAACCTCCAGAGGGGGGAGGACCAAATACGATTTTCTATGTCTGTATAATGAAAAACATATGTTTAAATACCAAATTACATGCGATTTTCATACACAGTCTTCAAGGTTACACTTTTATCATCTCTGATAACTTCTAGTTTATCCTTTCTGTCTCCTTTCTAAATCTAGAATTATCTTCTGCCCAACAAGCCTGTGGTTGTTTAAATTCACAAAAGGTTTCAGTCTTTGATTCATTAGCATTAAGTTTCCTCTGCTTCCCATTCCCAGCTCCTTAGTGATAAAGGCTTAGACACTGACTTGGTCAGGTGCAACCTTGCAGCTGCTGCTTGCCTCATTCTGGTGCCACCCATGAGCATCCTCCATGTGGACCTAGTATTTGCATCTTAGTCTCTGTGCTGTCTAGGGCCTGAGTGTTGTGGGGGAGGGAGGAGGAATGGTGACTAAGAAAGCCTCCAAGATACCCCGTGCTGCACTCAGAAACTGCATTTCCCTTCTATCACTAATAAGCATACGTTTGTAATCTACCAATTAATAACGAAAATGTCAGCCAAAAGACACATAAAGGCCAAGCTTTCCGAAAGATTTTATTTAAAACTGTATTCATACTTTTTAATGATTTTGGAAACTATAAATCGTTTTTTGTCATTGAAACAATGTGTCACTTGAATTATAGCCACTTTTTACCACTTTAAGGAACTTTACTACTTTAAACCACTTAACCACATGCAGCTGTTGTGTCTGGAAGTCCTATTATATTGTTTCTACCTGCCAAAAAATACTTTATTTTTTATACTTAAAGTCATTCAGGATCACTTTTACATTTAGAAATCCATTTAGATATTCATTGTTCTGTTCTATTTAGCTAGCAGCCAGAGTACACTACTGTTGTAGTTCTTCGAGTATAACAGTGTCGATTTTCTCTGAGACCCAGTGTTTTCTATCATCATGAAATAATATAAAATGTGCACTGTGATCATGTACGTCTTAGAAACTGTCATGGAAAGATTTGGGTGTGGGTTTAAGTGGCAGTTGTGCCTTCACAATGGTTCATTAATTATTTAGCAAGTACTGAGGATTTTTATGTCTCTCAGAAAGCAGGGGAGATGAGGGCAGTGTCTCCATATGATGTGACAGAAATTGTTTTTCTCCAATGTCAGGCATGCAGGAGGCCTCCATGAAGCTCACTGAGTCACTGCATGAGGTCTACGAGCCAGATTGGTATGGACGGGAAGATGTGAAAATGGTCGGTGAGGTAAGAACTGGGTGGCAGCATACAGGAGGCATTGGGTGGTGTCCACAGGACACCTCCTGCGCAGTCCACCTACCACCTTTCTACTCCAGGGCATTAATCACAAAAAGAGACTAAATGCAGAAAGTAGCCTGGAATTCTGTGGTCTGTATCATCTTGAGCACATAGTGAGAGGAGAAAGTGATTATAAAACCATTTGAAAGCTGTAGGATGGCTCAGCAGTTAAGAGCACTGGCTGCTTTGCTGAGGTCCAGAGTTCGATTCCCAGCACCACAAGGGGGCTAACAACTGTCCATAACTCCAGTTTCAGGGGACCTAACATATCCTTCTGACCTCTGTGGGCATTGCACAACATGGGTTCACTAATACATATGCATGCAACACACTCATACACATAAAGTAAAAATAAAAACAAATTAAATTAAAAATCATTTGAGTAGCTGTGGTTAAAGACTGCTTTTCTTCAAAATAACAATAGCATTTTTCAGTTCCATACCGTAAAAGCTCATTTGTAGCACAACCGTATTACAAATATGATTTTATGCAGAAATTAGGCCCTTTCATTTCACTCCCCCTTCTAACCAGCCCTCCTTGAATGCAGATGTCAGAAGACCATCCATCACTCTAACAAAGCTAGTCCATCTTGCTAATGGAAACTGAAGTTTAAGGCAGCTTCGTCCCTAGATGTGCCCCCACATCTGAAATGAAACTTGTAGCTCAGGGTCACCTGGCCTGCGGGAAATGGGCAGATCAGTAATGCTTCTCTGCAGAAAGCAGAGTGGGTCAGTAAGAATAGCTCGCTGGGCCCTTGGGCAATTCTTTATCTCATCCACAGGGTTAGAAGAATTGTACCTACTGAGAACATGTTTGCAGCCTTTGTGTGCAGGTGCCCTAGTCCATGCTCAGAGGAGGTCATGATCACCCACGTGTGTGAGCTGTCAGACAGGGATTGAATCCCTTCAAGGGTCTTGGTTGAAGCAAATTGCCACTGTTTGTCCAGTTGTCATTTCAGATGAGTGATTATAGTTCATGAGACAAAGAAGACCCAAGATAGACGAGGCAACCAGAGCCCAGGGAAAGGTTAATGTGATGAATTGCACATTTCTGTAGCCTTTAGAAAGCTGGATTCTCAGTGAGTTCCAGGCTGCTGGGTGACCGTGCTGACACCCTAAATTCGATCTTCAGGATCTCATTAGAACTGAAATGAATGTCCATTTATCTGTGAGATCACTCGTTTTTGTTGGCCCTCTCCCATCTTCCAAAATTTTTCAGGATGTGGATCTGACAAAATCGTTTCCACATACCATTTCCTAATGCAATTTTTAAGTACATTTCCACAATATAAAAACAATATTGTTGTTAAATGCTTATCTCACTTTGTACATTTCTGACTAATGGTGTGTTACTGAAAGCTCAATATAAACAAGGGCATTTTAAGGGAGCACTGTAAAGGTGTTTCTACCCTTAGAACCCTGCATTGTTCCTTTCTGTACATGACAGCACCAATATTGACATCAACTTCTAATGAAAGTGCTGCTACAGCACCTCGGTTCCTGTGGCCTCCAGAGTTTTTGGACCATCAGTCCCAAGTGCAAATTGGGTCCTTTGAGTGAAGAAGCAACTGAACATTGCCTTTAAATGACTTTATTTTCATAAAAGTCTCAAATTGGAGATCATAATAGGATTACTTGTTGAAGTGCAAAAAGGAAAGAAATGCAAATTAAACTTGTTTTTGCTTTTTTTCTGAAGCAATCTCTTGTAGCACAGATTGGACTCAAACTCGCTATGTATCTGAGGGTGGTCTTGATCTTCTTGTCCCTACCTCCCAAGTGCACAGATTATAGCTATGTACCAACACACCCAGCTTTAAATTTGTTATTTTAACAAGATAAGAACCTATCTTTCACGTAAAGAAACTTAGAAGTGGCATCCTAGGTATGGCCTGGTGGAGTCACAAGAACAGAGATCTTTCTTTGCCAAGCCTAACCTCTCTCCTTTGGGTTCAAAAGGATGCTCTGACACTGGCTGTTACCTCTCATTTCTGCATTCCAGTCAGCAAGTAGGGTGGAGTTTTGTAGATGAACTCATTCTCTCCTTTTGGGGGCAGTTCCTGAAAGTACATCCCACTGGCCAGAACTTAATCACATGTCCACACTGGATTGAAAAAGAGTCAGAGCAAATGAATGTTTACCCTTGGCAGACATATACCCAGTGTTTCATGAAATTTATTCTCCACGCCTTAGCAGGCAGGGTCTGGTTAATCCAGCTGGATAAAAGGAAACTAATCTTCCATTTAGAGAGATTGATTTATTTTACCGACAGAAAGTCTGCGACAGCCACGCACAGGTCTCTTAGCCGGTCAGGCCAGAATTGCGCTTCCATTCACATGATCCGTAGGACCGCAGGGACTTGGGACGTGGCCTCCTGGGTTTTGGCCTTCTATGTGGGCGGGTCGGGGCATTTTTCTTCCCACGTGGATTCTAGCAATCCTCGTGCCGCTCTGGCTTGCTGCCATGTTCCTTTCTACCCTTCTCCCCGCCTTCTTCCCCCTTATCGGTCCGAGGGCCGGACTTACTGGGGAATGAACCAATAGGAAAAAAACCTCAGAGAGAATCCCAAATTCACCATACACCCAGCTAAAATTACTTAGAAGAGACCGTGGAGACTAGAGACTGAACAGCAACTCAACAGGCCCCAAATGCTGTAGTGAGAAAGATGTGGTGTTGTGGAGTGTCTGCTATGCTTTGAGTTCAGGGAAGCATTTACCTTGTCCACTCATTTAACTGTGGAAACTGAAGTTTTGGGAGGTTTGACTTCATGAAGTTAAACAGCTGGTTTATTAATTCTGCTCTGGTGAAAGTCTGGTGAAATGGGCAGATCACCAGCTTTGAATAGGAGATAGACCTGGGTTGAGATTGAGGTCTTTAATTTATGAACCATATGGCATTTCCCAAGCAATGTGAGATCTCTGGATTTAAGTATCCTGTCCTGCATATAAGCAATAACAAGTTATTCTTCATAAAACAACTGTCAAAATCAAATGCCCCATGCCCACTAACACACATAAAGTATTTAGCACAACACTTGATGCAATGACCATAGTAATAGTGAGGGTAACTGATACTTATTGTGTGTTTACCAAACTAGAAAATCTATAACTGGTGAGATTCTTCCAAATGTGACAGAATTTCTTGTTCACCCTGTAAAGGCTTCTGCCATACTTTATGTTTGTTCCTGTCTGGGTTAGTTCTGATTTGATCAGCTGCTTCAGGAAAGGCAGCTGTTTCACAGAAACTTCTCCATCTTTTATCTCCTAAGTCCATCTGTAGGGATTTGGGAATCTTCTGAAGTTTCTACATTCTTTAGTAGTAATCAGAAAAAAAATTTAATAAGCCAAGCTCTTAACCTGTATTGCTAATTAGACCACTAGCCAAATTGCCTTAAAATTTTCTTACATTCTAATTAGTTCATATTCTTCCTATCTTCTAGTATTTCTGGAGGTATTACTTATCAAGTTTTATAGTTTCAGGTATTTTAGAAATCTAGTGAAATATGTCTAACTGAAACTATCTAGTCACTGTCTTTTTGTTTCTCTTTCAGAAATGTGATGTGCTGTGGGAAGACTTCCATCAAAAACTAGTAGATGGGTCCTTGCTGACACTGGACACCTACCTGGGCCAATTTCCTGACATAAAGGTATTTCTCTCTGTGTGCATAAATGGAAGACCTGAATGTTCTCCCACAGTTATTGAAACATGGGAATGATGAGAGAATTAAAAATCTTCAACCTGAGATCAAAGACATTTTTGGTTACTTCATTTATTTAATCATAGCATTTTTATTCTACCCCTACCATTGTGAAATAAAATCTAGCTACAGAAATCAAAGTGTCTCTGTAGTGGGCTGTTTCCTTTTTTCCAGCTGTCTTGTTAAGCCTTTAGATATAAAATCATAAACTAGAGGTACCAAAAATTCCATTCTTCATTATATTTCAACCTTTTTATAAATAGCGTTGGGTTAGTTCATTAGAATCAAGGTGATCACAAGAAGGGAGAAACCTTATTCTAAATATGAGGACAAAGCCTTTCATTATTTACTGTTAATTTCACATGTGGTCACGGTTCACCTGGGTATTTTTGGTCTTCTTGATATTTTCAGGTTCAAACTGAAAAATTAAGATGTCAGTGTTTTATATTCGTATGCATCTAGATGTTAGAGTATTATGTTGAAAATAATTTGTTTGGCTCTTGGGTCCTCTTCAAGGCTAAACATAGAAATAAAGTGTTGGATATTGTACATTTAGAATTGACATTGGACATTTTTATAATTATTTTAAACATATGTTATGTACATGAGTGTTTTGCCTGCGCATGTATGCCTGGTGCTTCAGAGGTCAGAAGGGGGCATCAGATCTCCCAGAAATGGAGTTATGTACAGTTCTTATCTGCCATGTGGGTGCTGGGAATTGAACCAGTGCTCTTACTGAGTTAACTCTCCAACCCCATTGAAGATGGATTGAACAAACATTTGTATACAACAAATGTGCAGCATTACCATGTGTTTGCATCTGTGTTCAAAGTAGAATGCAGATAAGAAGGCCTTCCGGTAAGGTGAGGACACCATGAACCAGCAACTGTGTGCATCTGTAGTATTTCTTTGCACAAATTCTATTTATTTGAACTTTGTATTCATGGACAAAGACCACAACACTTCTGCAGGAAAAAAAAATGACTTAGTGAGGTTCTGTAGCCCAAACAACACTCAAAGCAGTGACTAGTTTTTCTATTCCTACAGAGTATCGGTGATAGTATTTAGCCAATATAGAAAGTGTTCTGGGGCTCCAGGAGCACTGGACATGAGCTGCAGTGGATTGGAACAAGTCCATTACTCTTGAAGGCCAAATGTCAGTGATGTACTCTCAGTGACAGCACAGCAGCCAGCAATGCTTTCTTGCTTTCTTTCATTTTCCTTGTTTTCATTTTCCTTGACTGTGTTCATGTCTGCTTATTAGACAGTCTCCTAATTATGAGCAGATATTGGAGTCCAGAAGGCATCTACTGAAATCTCCAGGTTCTTGTGTTCTAGAACAAGGAATTAAATAAGGATATATGAACAATGATAGGAACAGTAACTATTTATTAAGAGAGGTGGCCCCTCCAAGCAAGCAAATGAGACAGAGAGTTGGGCAAGATTAGAAGCTCAGTGGCACCTATGTCGAGCAGACTGGACCGTTTGTACAGATTGTGCTTTTTTCCGTGCATGCTCTCTACCTGTAAGCATTGGTGGGGAGGGTTTTCTAGTCTTTTTCTGTCATTGGTTTATTTCGCATGCTAATTTTAATGCCTCTCTTTTGGCCCTACTTTTCTGCCACAACTCATGCCTAAGAACTGTGGTTCCAGAAACCTTTGGTGGAGAAGAGGCTATGACCCCACCCCCCTGATTCTGTGTGTCTTTTGGATGAAGAGACTCTTTGGATCTCTTGGCATAGGAATTGGCTAGAATCAAGGAGTTTAATTTGAAACTATTCAAGTTCAGAAGGCACAATATTACAATATTAGATTGTATTAAAAATACACTGTCTACAGTTAGAAATTACATTTGTCTGGGGATATAATAGACTTATGGTTTTCTCTAAGATCTATGACCTCTCCAGCCATGTATTTTTGGCTATGTTTACAGTACCACACATGAGTCCTTCCCAGTGAGTGGGTCTTACAGCAGTTAGATAACTATTGATTACTCCCAAGATAAAAGCACAACAACTGCACCAATAGTGATAGTTTGCTGCTTGGGTCATTGTTGTGGTTATTAGGCTTTACAGCTGGGTTGGTCCATTGTTTGGTTTTCTCTCTTAGTTTGCATAGTATCCTCTGATATTATGAAAGCTAGTCTTCAGGGAGGAGGCTTCCAGGTCAGTTTAAGCTCAATTGCTCCAATTTCCTGTTGTCCAAAGTATGTCCTGTCTTCAGCAATAGGATCTTATCTTCAAGTTCTGTGAGGCAACTAAACATACCTCTCACCACTTATCAAAGAAATCCCTCTTTGCAACAGATGGAGACTATTACAAAATTCTACAGCTGGACAAATTCTGAGAATAAATGTCTGTGAGATGCTCAACCCTAAGCGACATATCTACAATGCAACCTCAATACCTAAGGCTCATGGAACATAGCAGAACAGAGAGCTGAGAGAATGTTAACTCTCAACTCTCACTAACAAAGCTTTCTCATGCAATGGATGGGGATTAACTCAGAAAACCAGAACTGACCAAAATATAAATGATAAGAGACTGAAGAATGTGTGTTCCTGGATAGGACTCCTATATTAAACCTTGGCCACCCAAGACTCAGAGATCTTTGCTGAAGAGGGGGTGGAATGACTGTAAGAAGTGCTAAATAACCACAGGGAAACAGTTTTCCAGGTAACCGGGTGCTTCCTCATATGAACTTACAGCAATGGTTACAGAATGCACAAGACCCATGCAAACTCAAACAAGACAAAAAGCCACCAAATATGTGGGAAAACGGATAAGAAGTTCCAACCTTAACTGAGGATATTGGCAGCTGATCACTGCTGGGTGATCTTTTCTAAGGGAGTGATGCTAGAAGGCTGACCAGGCTCCAGTGGATGAACTCATAGAGGGACATCTGGGGACAAAAACTTGACTCAATAGGCCTTAACAAGTATGTCAGAATGCATCAAATCCAGCAGGTGGAATATGAGGGGTGAAAACTGGGGGGCAAGGGTCTAGATATGATCAAGATCTATTGTATGAAATGCACAAGAATTCAATTAAAAATTTAAAAATACAGTATGTAAGCAAGAATAACATGACTATAAGACCCAATAACCCAAGAAAGGGCAAGAGTCCGGGAAATGTGTAAATGAAATCTGAGGAGATGGCTTAGTGTATAAAAGCACTTGTTGCATAAATGTGGCTATGACTGCCCAAGGGCACCCATCCTTGTGGAACCCACCACTGAAGAAAAACATACTGATGGCTCTATATTGAGAATGTGGCAAACTATAAATGAACTCTTTTAAGAAGGAATCCAGTGGTGGAACAGAGAGAAAAATGGTATGAAGTTGTATTCATTGAGTCTTACAGTGCCAAGGAAAATAATGAAATCCAAAACATACTTCTCCCTAGGCCGGGGTATGAACCAATCACTTGCGTTGTCTCTCCCCCTGCCCATAATATTGGGGAAGCCAGTGCCGGCTATGAGTGTGTCTGAAGCTTTTTTGTTCTTTCCTAAGAAACTCTGAAGAAAAATCCCAAGCTGTTTGATTGCTAGGCTCAGAGAGGAGGCCTGCTTCTCTGAATGGTTCTGGCTTGTGTTTTGGATTGTTTTCCAAAATCAAAGTGTAAATGACAGCTGGGGAGATAGCTCAGTGGGTGACAGCACTTGTTGTGTCTGGCCCAAGTATGTGAGTTTGAATCCCCAGAAGCCATGTAAAAGCCGGAGACCTTGTGGAGACAGGAGAATCCCCAGAAGCTCACAAGCCAGCAAGCCTGACTTACCAAGTAGAAAAACAACAAATAGACCCTTTCTCAAACAAGGTAGAAGTTGAAGACTGGCATGTGAGATTGTCCTCTGACCTCCATATGCACACACATTTACACACAAACCACACACACACCCTACTTGGCTTTTTTTATATTTGGACCTTATGCTCAAGGGACTTTCCTCTTATTATCTGGGGTTGCAAATCCTTCAGGAATGGAACAGCCTACAGTAAATGAATGAACAAGGAGGATTTGAGAGAAGTTAGGATTTCATGACCCAGAAGCAAACAAAACATAGTAACACAGTTCATAAGAAAGCACAGAACCAAGACAACCAGGAATGACACGAAGGGTGTCAACCTGTTGCCCTAGCCTGACCTGCACTCTGATCCCCAGGCTCAGGCACAAGACCTTGAAAACCTCTTGGCCCAGCCTCCCATCTAGCCAGGCTCCATCATAGCCTGCAGCTTGGGCTTCTATTCCCAGCCTCTGAATGCCCAAATTCCATCCCCAGCAGGAGCTGAACCTTTAGAATAGACAGGAGCTTTAGGGCTCCCAGTGGCAGCAATGCATGAACCTACCAGGTGTCAGCCCCTGAGGTCAGGTGTAAGGTATAAGCTGGACACAGGTATGAATTATTGCTGTCATCACCATTCCTGCGGACCAGAGCCTACTATCTCCACCGTCAAATCCCACTCTGTGACAGAGCCCACCATCCTGACTGACCTTGGGGAAAGTGAAAGGGCGGGTGAACGAAGAGTTGAGATAGGCGAGCAAGGTGCTGGCAGCATGGGAAAGCCCGGGTGCAGCGGTGCTCTGGGGACCTAGTGGCTGGATGTGCTGTGGACCTAGGGCTGACAGGTGGGTATCACCATCTCGCTTACCACCACCCTGTCCATCTCCATTGTCCACGTGGGCATTGCTTTCTTCAGCCATCATAGCTGCTGTGTGCTTGGCCTGAAAATGGCAAATGAACATTGCGGTATCATACAACACGTACAGAGCGCGTGGTCACAGTTCCACATGGGTCTCCCAGGCCCGGTATGGACTCAGCCTAGTAGCTAACATGCACATGCTTAGTGACCCCAGCAGGAGTATGGCCATCATCCTGGCAGGGCAAACATACTCTCCATGCCTTCCATCGCCTCTCTTCTGTGGTGTAGTAGGCGTGGGAGCTTGGCTCTGATGTCTTTGGGAAGCTGGCAGGTTTTCTGCCACCATCTCTGCACATGGTCCTTCCTCTCTGTTTGCTTTTGGGAAAATGAGAAGAGGAGGTGAAGGGAGTTAGGAAAATATTCTCCACTACTTTAAGATTTTTAAGAGATTAAAATTATAAGTCTTACCTTCTGGCTGATGGCTCACCAACTACAACTGACTGATACTGAAGATTTTGAGAGTACCTGCTGGAATCTCTAGGTTCTTAAATCTAAGAACAAGAAATTGGAATAAGGACATGTGCATAGTGGTAGGATCAGAGCAAAAGAGAGAGGAAGAGAGAGAGAGAGAATGAAGAGAATGAATCCTCCAAGAAAGGAAGTGGGCCAGAGGGTCAGGAAAGGTTGAAAGTTCAATGGTACTGACTCCAGGGGGAATGGGATTTATACAACACATTTCTGTGCATGCCCTATTTCATGGTTGGCCATGTTTCTCTGCAGTTGTTTTTTTTTTTTTTTTTCATATGCTAATCTTGAAGCACACCTCTTGGTCGTCTTTCCTTCCACCATCTTTCTGAGTCATCACAGACTGGCCCCTTGCAGAAGACCCTCAAGAGTCAGCCCAGTCAGATTTTGAGAAGCCTGTCAGTCTTTGTGCTGATTTTAGCAATCTCTGCCATCTGGAGAGGGTTGGGCCCTGTCAGTGTCAAGACAAGTGAAACCAAAGCCAGTTCAGTAGGCAGGCCCCCTAAAAGTTGACCGTTTTACACTTATCCAACTTTTTCCCTCTAAGGAACTGGGATCTGGGATTTTTAAAAGTTCTCTTTGCACTGAGCTCAGGGAACGGACTGTGGTGACTAAGTGTGTTA
Organism: Eospalax fontanierii; assembly: GCA_035773235.1. Classification (NCBI taxonomy): domain Eukaryota; kingdom Metazoa; phylum Chordata; class Mammalia; order Rodentia; family Spalacidae; genus Eospalax; species Eospalax fontanierii. The sequence continues at coordinate 43,295,650 of CM069539.1, read as the reverse complement.
GATCTAAGTGTCATTCAGATTCTCCCTGACTCATCAGTAAGTCAAGTATTTAGTGTCCCAGTCATGTTCTAAGACAGAGCAGTGTTGAAAAAACCTGGGAAACTTCATTTGTTGGAAACCTGATTCCACTCTTGTGGGCACAGCACCCACTAACTCTAGACTGAGGCTGGGGATTACAAGTGGCTGCATGCTGGTTGAAATTCTTCCAACAAAGGCTTGATTTGCATTTCCTGGATTTTCACTAGAGAGGGATTTGTGGGTTGATGTTGGATCAGTATATCCATGGGAGGAAAAAGAAAACAGTTTTCTGTAACTCTATTGTGTGATAGTTTAATTTCCATTACATCAATATCTAAAAACCAGCATAGGATAAAGAAAACAGTATTCTTCTACGTGAAGACTTAAAGCAGGTTGCAACTTGTGTGATTATTGTATCAAATACTCATAGTATGGCATAACCAAAGGAAAGTTGGGATTGACTAGAGGGTGAGAAAACTGAAAGGCTGCTGAGTTTATGAATGAAAATTTGTTATCAATAAAATGTGATGTTACGGCATTGCGTAGAGTCAATTTTACTGACTCTGTTTTCAGGAGTATAGAATTACAGAATCAAACACACACAGAGGTGCAGCACTGAGAGAAAATCACAATGGGTTATATTGGTTGCTCTTTTCATTTTATTCCATGTCAAAATGATATAAAACTCAGTACAGCTTATATTTAAGCAGTTTCATTTCTTGAGGCCATGGTTGAGTTCACACACAGAGATGATCTTCCAGTTACTGAACTTCTTGAGACTTAAGAATAACAGGGTTACAGTATTTTTCAAGCTACTCTGAAAATAAATCACGTGTCAAAGTTTTAACAAACATCATGGAAAAAGGCTGAATCAATCTTTGCTCTTCTGTCCTTTGCTCACAAGTCACAATGAGCAGTAACATACATAGGTACTATCAAACAGATGGAGGATTGGAAGCCATGTAATATGACAAGTAATTAAGGAAATAACAATAAGTAACTTGGAAAAGAGACAATTTGGAGAAAGGATAAGTACCTGTATTTCATTTTTATTGTGTGAAAAAATGGTGTAAGTTATTCTATATGCTTTTACTCAATGAAATTTAAAAGTAGGAATAGACTCTAGCTTCATAAAATGAAAATTAGTGAATATGTAATGAATGGGTTATTGACAGAAAAGAGCATTATGATTAAAACTAACTGAGTGAGAAAATTTCAAAGCATGGAACATAATCGACTTCCAGACTCCCATTAAAAACAACAGGCCATGTACAGTTAAAACCTCAGGCAATTTTCCAAATATTTACTGCAGCCTATCACTGAGGGCTATGAAGTACCATTCATGAGGGGATGATGTGTGCCTTGTTGAACTGTGATTGACAGACACCCTGTGTTCTGGTTCCTTTTATGCAGTACTGACATCTAAAATCAATGTTATAATAAGAGCCTCATGTCACCGACCCAGGCAGGCGTACAGCTGTGAATAGTCATTGTAGACTATAGTTTAGATTCTAAATTGCAGTCATGCATGAGTAACTAAGTGTATATTTACTACAGTGTGCCAAAATGAATTATAAATTCAGATTATTAGATAATTTTTAAAAGCATAATATATAATATTTAAATTGCAGAAATTCAGTGTAAAATTTTAAGAAATTTTAATTAAGCTTATTGCTTAAAAATTGAATTACTATTACTTAAACTTGCCTATTTAATATAGTTTACTACTGGGTGCTTAAATTAGACTTGTGTTGTATAAATAAGTTATTTGGAGTTGACCCTGTTCTTACGAGGCTTATTATTTATTTATTTATTTATTTATCATTCCAAATTTCCAAAATGTCATATAGGAAGGGAAATAAGATTGATTTGTTGTTCTAGCACAAAAATATATGTGTCAAGTGAGTGACAGATTTTAAAATAGTCACTTCCACCCTGGTAAGCTGTCTTCTGTAAGTGACTTGTCACTTCCACAGGAAGACGAGTCACATGATTCACTTTACTCTTCTTTTTTGAGCAAAAAATCAGATTACCCAGTGCACTCTTCCATTTCATTCCCAGACATTGTAGTAATTGAATCTCAGCTCTTTTCAAAGACCAAATCCATCTTCAAAGAATCAAGAATTACTATTTGGAAGATATTAAAAGATGCCCCTAGGGCGGAAGGCGAGTCCATGCAGAAGGACCTCGTAGGGGATCTCGTATTGTTGTGTAAGCTTCTGCTCCTTTGAAGGAAACAGTCAGATGCTTGTTAAGCATACTGAGATGTATCACCTTTCAGACACAGAAGGTCCATCAACCTTGTTAAAAGGCTTCTCTCTATCCTGCCTGGGCTATCTCAGTGACTATCTTAAAGACACTCTATGTGTCTTGCTTGAAGCATTTCATTTGGAATGGTCGGGTCAGAGAAAAATATCAGTAAAATACAAACCATAGTTGGAAGCTAATCAGTGGGAGTAACTGTCCCAACCTACCTGTTACTAGTAAGGGACAGGAGAGGGGGATGTTATCGGCAGGAGTGATTAGTAGTCTTTCACTGATACAGCAGAAGCCATTGGAAGGAGCATTAACTGATACCCAGGCACAGGATGGGGTAGATAGGCAGGCAAGGGCTCAAGAGCTAAGGACAGAAGGCATTTCTGGGCAACTGTGAACCTTGAGCTCACTCAGACCTGAGAGTACACAGCTCTCGAATCTCTGCGGTTTCACCTGCCTCATCTGCTCCCTGCACTGGTCAGTGAATTTGACTTCTGATGTGGTTCTCATGTTTGGTGAATAGTTCTGTGAAAGTTCTAGGTTAATCTCATGCAGCTCCAAATTCTCCACAAGTAAAATCAGGACAATCCCTGCCACACCCATACTTAGGTTGCTATGCCAATCCATGGTTCGTGACTGCATTAAGTAAAGTGTAAACATTTAAAATTAATATTGTTTTTCACTCCTATTACCATCTCCTCCTGAAACGGCTTTTATTGTTAGACTAGCAGAGCATAACCAGACAATCATAGGGACATCAAAAAGCGCAGCTGCCGGGTCTCTTCTCAGGCTAATTAAGTCAGGATCTTAGTCTGGATCTCAGACGTTTTACACTATTTCACACTATTTGCTCATTAGTTATACCTCTCTAACTAAACATCTTAGTGATTACTGAACCATTTTTAAATATTCATCTTTCAGTTGCCATATTTAACCTCACACAATTCATGTCACAGCGCATCAACTGCAAACTTTTCACCGATACCCTCTCCTTCCCGCGTGCCACTGTAGACCTGCATTTCCCTTTACAAGCGCTATAAGCCCCACAATGCATTGCTTCTGATGTTTCTTTTTTTTTTTTTTTTTTTTGCTCTGAATGACCAATAATCATTCCATGAAACTAAAAGTAAAGAAAGACTGTCACATATCTGTCTTGAATTTTTTCCTGTCTGCTGCTCATTGATCATGTAGTTCAATTTATGGTATTAAAACTGTCATGCTTATGCTGAGACTGGTAGCATATACCTTTAATCCCAGTAGTTGGAAGTCAGAGGCAGGCAGATCTCTGTAAGCTCCATGCCAGCCTGGTCTGCATAATGAGTACTAGGCTGCCTGGGGCAGACAGTGTCTCAAATAACAACAAACAAACAAACAAAGCAAATAAAACTTCCTACCATGCTGACATGAATTCCCTGTTTTTCCTGTGTTTGGAAAATCTCTTTATTTTACTTTCAAGACTGGAAATCATTTTCACTTAGTGCCATCTGAGTTGTTTTTATTTTTATATTTTTATAACTTATTTTTCAATACTTCAAAGGTATAACACTGTTTTGTCCCTTGCATAGTTTCTAAAGATTAGACAGCTATAATTCTTATGATTATGTTGTATTTTTACTGGTTTTGAAATTTAATTTTACTTTGGCATACAGAAAAGCTCCATTCTCACTTTAATGTGTGTATATCATTGTGATTTGCTCCTGTTTACTTCCTCCCCTCCCCCAAGTTTTTCTTTATTCTTGATTTCAATTAGTCTAAGATATTCCTAGATGTCAACTGGTTGGTATTTTTCTCTTCTGGGTTCCTGAGTTTCTTAGAGCTGTACTTCTGTTACTGAGCACTTAATTTTACAAACCTGCCTAGTTTCCCTGTGTTTTTAAAGAAATGACAAGGGGCTGGAGAGACGGCTCAGCAGTTAAGTGTACTGGGTGCTCTTGCAGAGAACCTGGGTTCAGTTCCCAGCTAACAACTATCTGTAACTCCAGTTCCAGGGAATCCAACACCCTCTTCAGGCTTCCATGGGCATTGCCTGCATAGGTGCATTTCCATACACATAGGCAAAACACAAACATAAAATAAAAATAAATCAAATTTTTAAAAAGAAACAAGGAAATGGGAATTGATAAAATAAAATTAATTAGTTTACAGCCTGGTCAAACTGTAAATAGTAGAAAGATTCCTAGTTTCTCTCTGTCTTTCCTGTAGTAGTGTTAGAATTGTGTGGAAAATAAACAAAAGTCAGGAAGTATATATAAATTGAGTTAACTGTGAGGTGAGCCATTAGAACTGTGTGAAATCTCTTTCTTTGAGGAAAATCCCTCCTCTTGGGCTTTAACTGTCCTTCCCCAAGCATGGAATTGAGGGAGGAGATTTTCATTCTTTAGGGTTCATTGTTTAATAGTCTGATAGCTGATGGGAAGGGCACAGGAGTTTCTCTTTAGAGCATCAGTTTTCCTGCCAAGATTCATAGGATCATGGTTAGAATACCCCTCCCCTTCCGTCCCCGCTCCTCCCCTCCCTTCTTCTTGAATCTTGAAAGAAATATCTGAGTGTAATACTAGTTAAAGCCCAAATCAGAAGACATTCAGTTAGTGTCAGGTGACCATGCATAAGACCCATTAATGATCCTTCTCAGCTTTACTTATTTTTGGAAGAGCTGGGAAAATGACTTCATTTTTATTGTTGGTTTTGAGACAGGATCTCATTAGGTAGTCCACTGTGCCCTCAAACTTGCGATTTACCTGTTTTACCCTCCTGAGTGCTTTGATTACAGTCATGGACCACCACACTGTGTGACTCTTTCACTCCTGAAAACTTCCTTCCCTGTCTCTGAGCAACATTCTCTGAAGACTTCTCTGACAAACCCACCTTGAAGTTCAGTTTTTAATTGTCCTTTGTTGCTGGAATGAGGCTTTTCCTGGTTCATCTGATCCCATGATAGAGGAGCGACAGGCAGGGAGCTAGCACCAAAGGCCCTTTTCATTGGCCCATTTTAAGTGATGAGAGGTCTAGGGTCTATGAAGTAAAGCTCTTGGGATAGTATTTTCATAAAATTTAAAAATACGGCATCTCAGGTAAACAGAATCTTTCTCGTTTCTGCACTTTGTAGGAGTTCTTTGTCTCTAGGTCGATTATGCCTTCTTTTGACTTGTTTCAGGATAGGTGTGTTTCCTTATTTTTTTTATTCCTGAAGCTCATCTCTAACTGCAGCACCCTGTGGATCTTGTTAACTACATCAATGTCCTAATTGAAAGAAATAGTATGTTTGGTTCCCCTTTTGTATGAGCATATCAACAGAGGACACTATAGTCAGGGTTCTTAAAGGAAGGAAAAGATGAAATAAATATATATTAAAAGATTCAGTAGAGTAGCTTACATGACATCCTCTGGATAATCCAGCAATTGCTGTGTTCACACTGCAGAGGCTGAGAACTCAGTAGCTCTGCCGTCCACTAGGCTAGATGCCTCAGTAGTCCCAGTCTGAAACGGACGGCCTGGAGGATTCCCAGGGAGCCACTGATCTTCAGTCCACCTTGCAGCCACTGGTCTTCACTGGGGGTCTACAGTGGAAGTCTGATAAATATGGCTTCTGCTGGAACGGGGTAGATGAACTTGACAGTGGGACTTGAACAGCGTGGATGAAGATGCCAGCAGGATGCAAAGGCAACTAGGCAAAAAAGCAAAGCTTTTTCCCCTCAGATCTCCACACCACCAGAAGGGGACACCACATTAGCCTGGGTCTTGCCACTTTAGATAATCAGATCAAGAAAATCTCTTAAAAGTGTGGTTAGCAGATTTTCTCCTAATAGGTTCCAAATTCAGTCAAGTTTAATGGATTTCAGACCAAATTGTGGCAGATTAACTGTCACAGACATCTATAAAATCTAAAAAAAACAAATCAAAGACTTGCATCTGACAAAACATTCCAGTGAATTCCAATGCATACATCATTTCAGAATCATAATTATGACTGAGAGATTATAAAGATGGATCAGTTGGTAAAGTGATTGCTGTACAAACATGAGGGCCTGGGTTTGCACCCCCAGCACTCTCCTGAAAAGCTGAACGTGGCCACACATGCTTGTAAGCCCAGTGCTGGGGGAGTGGAGACAATGGGGCCTAGGGCTTGCTATATAACCATCCCAGTTGAATCTGTGAGCTCCAGGTTCAGTGAGAGACCCTGTCTCAAAAATAAGGCAGAGAGCAATAGAGGATCATACCTGATGTCAATCACAAGCCTCCACGTGTATATGTACACACACACACACACAAACGCTTAAGCATATCATTCATACACCACACACACGTAATTATTATTCTTGAAAAGTCTCAGAAAGGGGATTCAAGGGGGACACTGATACAGACTGTTGGAAAGTAATGTGTTTATTGAGAGTTTTTAATAACAATGGGCAGACAGACACCTTTTTGGCATTAGATGTGGAGAACTAGGTTCTAGTTTACATTAATGCATTAAATCTTGACTTCAAGAAGTCATTTAGATAAATTTACTTGTTGAAACATCTTTTGCAATTGTTTTTAATAGCCTCAGTAACCATTAGTAGATTTAGTGCCTAGTGCTCACATGTGACAGCCCTAATTAACCAGAGATATAAAGTGATCAGTAAAAGATTTCAGTCACAACAAATTTAAATTTGAATGAACCTGATTCCGTTCAAAGGCTAACAGTTTTGCCAGGATTCTTACAACATTACATCTTTATCTTTTAATGTTAGCCATTTGGTAAATGTCACTAAAAATAGACCCGAATTTTTTATAGTATCTAAAATATTAAATATTTATAATAATTTTGACACTTTTGTAATGCATAAATGTTTAATTCCCTCTTGTCATGAATAAATAATTAAATTTACATAAAAGTTTTCTCAATGTGTATTTTTAATTGAATGTTCGTGGATTTCATATCTTAATCATATGTAGACACCCCTCCCCTGTCTGTAAACCTCCCATAGGGCACCCACTATATTTCATTCATTCTATTGTATTTGTCAAAGTCTATGGAGTCAAGTTTGTATACTGTCTTATGAATTCTCCTCTCACAGTGAGGCCGGGAGTTCAGCCCCACCCGACCCCCAGGTTTGAGCCAATTGAGCAAATGGAGAATGCTTTCCAATTGGATAAATCAGTTTATTCCAGATTACTTACAAATGATTCATCCCCAAGGAGAGAGATAGAAATTTCGTATGGAGGAAGCCAGCATTCTGATCAAAGTATGGTGGACCTCCAGCACACACACCCAAGATGGAGACCCGGGTCTCCTACCCAGCTGTTTCTACTTTCCCGCTCGACCCTCCCCCATAAGTCACTGGTTGGTTGGAAAGTAATTGACTCTATTGGCTTCATCTGTGTCAATCACATTCTGAGGCACATGTTCCTCAAGGCAGAGAGAAACTCTGTAAATGGACCCTGATATATACCCAGAAGTCTCTTAGTATGAGTTCATACAGTGGAGCCTCACTCCCTTGAAAAAAACAACTCTCTCTCACCCAGCAGTGGTCAGCTACCAATAGCTCCTCAGCTAAGACTGGGGCCTCCTGCCCATTTCTCCATTTCTATGCTGGTTTTTATTTCACTGAATTTACATGAGTCTTGTGCATGCTGTCACCATTGCTGTAAGTTCCTATGAGCAAGTTCCTAGGAGCCTATGAGATTTTATTTCCTTATAGTCAAGTACAACCCTTGGCTCTTACACTCTTTCTGCCCCCCGCCCCCACCTCTTCCACAGTGGTCCCTGGGTCTTAATTTAGAAGTCCTATCCAAGGACATTGCAGTCCTGTCCAGGGACTCTGAAGTCTCTTGTTCTCTACAATTTGGCCAGTTGTGGTCTTCTGTGTTCATTGCCCTCTATAGCAAGAGAAAGCTTCACTGGTGAGAGCTGAGAGGTGCATTCGTGTTCTTTATACCCCCATTACACTGTGTTCCATGAGCCTTAGGTATAGAGAGGTCCCTTTGTAGATGTGTCACTTAAGGTTGGATGTCTCACAGAAATTTATCTTCTGTGTATGACCAGTTGTGGAACTCTATATTAATCTCTGTCTATTGCAAAAGAAACTTCTTTGATGAGTGGTGATTGGTATACTTGTCTTTAAATATAAGGATCCATATTAGCATATAGTAAGAATGATGTTTGTCTAGGGTTATGGCAGATGTTACCAAGGGGGTAATGGAGAAAATGGGGATACTTAAAGGGAAAGGGAGAAGGGAAGGATATATAAGGAACCATGGGGATCAAGGAAAAAAAAGAAGCTCAAGTGAGGGGAGGGTAATAAGAGACAGGTATTTCAAGGGTAAAATGGGAAAAATGGGGTTCTTTAACTGGGGAGGGAGGAGGGAGGATTAGACAGGGAGAGAAAGAGTGATGAGAAATGAATAATGCTTAGATGGTGTGAAAACCCAGATGGAAATGTATTAGTCCAAAAACCTACTGAAAAATAAAATCTCTGTATGTAAGTGCATGTCTCTAGCTGAAGGCTATATACAAGAAACACAGTGCCAGACGGAAGAAACCTCCCTTTAAGTTGTTGGTCAGGGTAGTCCAAAAGACTCTCAAAATAAAACAGGCTATTGCCAGAGCCCTTGATTACCTTCCAGAGCTTGTAGGTAAGACCCTGTTTTAGTTACCTTGTTTTAGTTACTTTCTTTTGCTGTAATAAAAACACAAACAAAACCAACTTGAAGAGGAAATGGTTTGTTTTATCTTACAACTTCAAAGTCACAGTTCATCATTAAAAGAGGCCAAGGAACTCAGGGCTGGAACCTGGAGGCAGGAGCTGAAGCAGAGCCCATGGAGGAATGCTGCTTACTGGTTTGTTCCCCTTGCTTATGCTCAGCCTGATTTCTTTTAAAATATAGGACCATCTTCCCAGGGGTGGCACCACCTACAGTGGGCTGGGCCCTCCATCATTCAACAATCAAGAAAATGCCCCACAGAATAGCCACAGCCCATATCTATGGAGAAAGTTTCTCAATTGATGTTCCCTCTAGCCTGGTGTGTCAAGTTGACAATTGAAGCTATCCAGCACAAACCCTGTTGCTGAAGGCAGAACATCCTTTGAATACCGGAGCTGAAACTGACTTGGAAGTCTCCTCTCTGAAGACTAGCTCTCAAAGTTTTGAAGGAAACTATGAAAGCTGCTAAGGGAGAAAAATCAATCAATGGTCCAACCCTAGCTTTAAAGCCCAATAACCAACAATGACCATGACTGTCACTGCAAACTATATTAGGGCAGTAGTGACACTTTTATCTTGGGGGAGGGATGGTGATCAGCAGCTATCTAAGTGGACTTAAAGCCCACTCAATGAGGGTGAACTAATGTGTAGTACTGTAAACATAGCCAACCGACATGACTGGAGAGGTCATAGATCCTAGAGAAAACCCCACATCTGTCATAAAGCATTTTTCAAAGTCCAGTTTTTTAAACATAAAGCATTAGAAACATTAAATAAAGAATTTGGGTAATAGCCAACCTAGTCATATATAAATCTTTTCTTATGTATTTTATATGCCTGTTGTAACTTGAATTCATCTGAATCTTTAGATAGCTATAAGATAGTATCTCAGAAACCACATTAAAGATATAACCTATTTAGAATGTAAAAATATAGGAATTTTGTCTCCATTTTTTTGTCTTTATCTCATGTTAATTTTAAATGTCCTTATACACACTGGTAATAAGCACATTTATCTGAAAGTCTTAATTAATGAGTAAAAGTTTTGATGACATTTCTATCATGTTGCATTTGACAGAGATTTATGTATATACTACTATTTGACAGATAGCTACATGCTATTGCACACATATATTATTAAGAACATTGCTATTATAAATGTTGAGTCTTATAAGAGAGTAAACATACAGACTCTTATCCTAACATTTGTTGAGAGACATACTTTGTCTTAATAATTTTATATAGAAAAGGAAACAATAGCCATGAAGTATGCATATTAACTTAGCTGTGGGAAAGCTCTCAGAACTATGTGAACTGTGAATCAAGCTCCCCTTTGGTTGGCCTTTTTCCTTCCTCTTAGTATGGGGTTCCTGGGAGAATTTTGATTCTGGACATTCCATTGCTTTACTAGTCTGATAACTGAAGGAAGGGACACGTGTGTCTCTCTTCAGTCTAACCCTGCTGCTCCAAGGCTGCAGCACAGTCTCACTACACTCTGATGGCTTTGCTACTTTGTAAAATTCTCAGCCATTATGTCTTCATCTATTACGTCTTTCTCTTTTATTCCCAACACATATTAGATAATTCATTATTATATTATTAGTTTTGTGTACTTCTGTTTTTCTATTTATTTTTTTAAAAGATATATTTATTTTTTATTTTATGTGTCTGTGTGTGCACCTGAGTCTATGTATGTGTACTATGTGTGTACAGGCCCCAGAAGAGTGCATCAAATGCCCTGGAACTGGAGTTACAAGCCATCGTGAGCCACCCAATGTTACACCTCTAAGCCATGTCTCCAGCCCAAATTTTCTATTTTCAATTCTTTTTTTTTCCTTTATATTGTAATGGAAATAACCTATTATAGTGGACTGGCCACTACAGTAGCGGGCAGGGAATGAATTCATTCTTTAGGCCAGAGTAAAAAGAATATAGCATACACTGCAGCAGGACAGCTGGCTGTGCAGAAACCAGAGTGCAGCTTGGTGGTGAGCTGTGAGTGGAGAAGTCCTGTTTTGGTCATTGTAAGTTTCTTTATGTAGTTTCCTGCAAAGTAACTTATATCATGTAAAGGATGACAGTCTGGACTGACTGTTCACTTCTGGGAGGTTGATGTCACTTCAAATAAATTCCAGTTGTGAAGTCTTTGTGATGCAAATAAGAGTCATGCAAATGAGGACAGTGCTCTTTGATCAAAACCAAATCCTGGCCAAAACCTGGTTGTGACATGCAGTTCTGTGGTAACAAGCTAAAGCACTCTATGGCTGGCAGTTCAGGATTCCTAGACCAAGCTTGTGAAAATTCATTACTGAGGAGGCCACAAGATAGAGTTATGCTATCAGCAAGAGTCCTGCCTGTTAGACTCTAGTGTTTCAAAAGTGGCACAGTAGCCTAGGAGACTCAAATAAAGAGAGGGCAGACATAGACTAGTAGACGATAGCTTGCAAGTAGCTCTGTTTCATGAACTACTGTTGGCGTGTTATTATAATTATAAAACCAAGTCTAATACAGTTTTCTCCTGTCTTCAAACTTCAGCATATTAAGAGTTACAGACTAACAGGAAGTCAAGGTTTCCTACTTCACCTAAACCAACTCTACAATCTTCTTGTCTTTGACTGCAACTTAGGCCTTGAGCTACTGTTGATTGACCTCATTACTATGAGAAGGGGAACTACTTGACTATGAGCTTCCACGAATAGGCCTGGATGCTCTGTTAGGATTTCCAGATGTCCTTTTCCTACTCAGATTTCTGGTTATGTTTATTGTTGTCAAAATCCTCAGCTGCTGAGCTGATGAGATGGTTCAGTGAGTAAGGGTACTTGCTTCCAAGCCTGACAACCTGAGTTCAAATCCTGAGACTCAGAGAGAACTGACTCCTGCAAGTTGTTCCTTATCCTCTGCATACGCCCCTCACACATACAGACATGTATAAATGTAACAACAACAACAACAAAAAACATGTAAACTCTCAGCTTCTCTGCACAAGGAATACATTTTCAATATTGGCAACCCCAGACTCTGGCCATCTCTCCCTCAATTCACGTTTTCCATATTGGCAGAATCGCATTGCCAAGCGCAGCAGGAAGCTAGTGGACTATGACAGCGCCCGCCATCACCTGGAGGCTTTGCAGAGTTCCAAGAGGAAGGACGAGAGTCGCATCTCCAAGGTAGGGAGGGTGGTTGGATATCCAGCGTGAGAATGGATCCCACCGGTAACTCCACTCAGCAAATATCAGGGCTCTCAGCAGCTTTATTTTTAAAAATTAAGTATTTCCCTTTTAGACGAAGACTGGAATCAAGACAGAATTCAAATCGAAACGTGGTCTTCTAAGCCACATTTCTTTAATTCAAATAAGGCTTTTCATGCTTTTATAAATGAGATCAAATGGATGAGACCGACACACTGGCTGACCTGAATAAATACTGGCCTCTTGCAGGGATGCAAGATCAAAGAAAGCAGGAAGTGTTTCTGCACTTTCCTAAGTGTTGTGGTCCATGATCACTGCTGAGATATAGATTCAGGTGGGAAGCCAAGTGTGAAATTCACAGGCAGAAACTCCTGATTCTCTGAAAGTAAAGACATGTTAAATTCGCATAGCATTAATTTTCTTTCAGAAAACCCCATTTCAGTAGATTCTATCATGTCTGTCAACAGTCTATAGATGTCAGATAACTGATGTCAGCTACCTACGACTGTTCCCTTGGATTCCAGTCTTGCTTTGTCTTTTCTACTGTGCGCAGCTGCCAATTCATCTTTCACCATGACTTCTCTAGATAAGTTTGCCTACTGCTTACCTTATTAATTGCTCTCATTAGAAAAAAACTCTTAAGTTCCTTAACATGAGATATAAAACCTTCATGGTTTGCCTATAATTTGACTGCACATTCTTCCCAAATCCCAAGTCTTTTCTTCCTTTCATACACCCACACTAAGTAAATCCTGAATGAATTACTCTTTAGTTCCTGAGTACCTATGATAGTAGCTGCCCTTCATGTGAGGCCTGATAGATGCCTGGCCGCCTGTTCAACATTTTATCGCTTACATTTCCTTCATGCTCATCAAAGATTGGGTGGTACAAGAAGGTAATATAATCAAGCAAGGTCCTGCCATGAGCCAGTAGCACGTGGGCTGGAGGGTCTCTGCCTTTACCTTTGACGTTGGCACATCTATCACCTTCCTTAGCAAATATTTTGGCCATTGTTCAAGATTCAACTAAAACATTCCTTTGCTCTATGGAAGCATCTCTCCTCTTTATACCGTTTTCCTCAGTAGTGTATTCCGTAATGAGCTGTTTAAGTGCACCATGAAAATATATCTGGTCATAAGTCCCACTGGCCTAGTACTTTCTGGAGTTAGCATCAATGACCAGTATCTTCTGTAAACATATATTATGTGTCCTTTCTAGGCAGAAGAGGAGTTTCAGAAAGCACAGAAAGTGTTTGAAGAGTTTAATGTGGATTTACAAGAAGAGTTGCCATCATTATGGTCAAGGTAAATATGTTTCTGTGCCAGGTGTACATGCCTCTGTTAGCTGCTCAAGAAGAGTGAATGTCCCCCACCTCACCTTATTGTCTGTGTTGTGTCGGTGTTATGCAGAAGTTACGCATCTGCACATTCCAATATGATGATACCATTTGCAACTGTTGAATACTTGGAATACAGCACCTCACACCACTACCCCTCACAAACAGAATTGTGCTTGCCATGCCATGTTGTGGTCAGTCAAATTCTTTAGCCCTAGGTTCTGATTGGATGATAGCCTGAATCATCTTTCTATACATACAGCTTCTCCAGCTTCTACTTACTCTCCAAAATTGTTAAGGTTTTGAGAATCTCCTCAAAAATTTGGCCACTACTGTGTTCACCTCTAGTGATCTTAATTTTTTGTCCATTACAAGAATTTAGTGTTTATTTTTAAAGATTTATTGTATTTCTAGTTTTGTGTATGAATAAGCACATATATGTGCTTGTGACTAATGGTGCCTCAATGTAGGTCAGAAGAGTGTATCCAATCCCTTGAAGCTGGAGTTATAGGGGGTTCTGAGCTGTGGGAGCTCAGAACCAAATGCAGGTCCTCTGCAAGAGCAGTACTCCCTTTTAACCACTGGGACATCTTCTCAGACCCCTGGTATTTTTGAACTCCTGACCCATCTAGTTGAAATTTTAGTGAGTTCACTATCAAACTTGCCTGCAGAACATCTCTACCTCAATGTTCAGCTATCCCCAAGAATTCAGCCTATAACACTAGGTCTCTGCTCATCTAAATTTACTCATTTTTTGAAAAATCTCTGTTTCTTTTATGGTATCACTGCTCCTGGACTTGCAGGTCTCAAAGCTTTGGAGTTATCAATTGGGGAAAATGTAAAGCCTATTGAAGGACACAATGTATAATTTTTCCATATGAGTTGTGCCTCTCCATCCCTAATACCACCCCTCAAAACTTCATCATCTTATTGTAGATTACAGCGGTTGTCTTACTCACATATTTTCTTCATCTTCATCCTGTGCACATCTTTCAGAAACTCCACCTTGACAGCTCTGTGGCCAGTGTAGGACCTCACTCATGTGTCCAGAGAGTTCTCCTCTCTCCAAGTGAAGGTTTGAGGCAGCTAGAATAGATTTGGCAAATGTCTATTTATAAATTGAACTTATCCTTATCTATTTAAAAATCACAAATTATAGACTGGGGATGTTGCCCATTTGGCAGAGTGCTTACCTAGCAGGCATGAAGCCCCAGAATTCAGTCCCTAGCAATATATCAACTGAGCATGGAGGCACTCAGGAATTAGAGAAAGAAAGATGATAGCTCTTCATTCTCAGCCGTCTGGCAAGTTTGAGGCCATCCTAAGCCACATAAGACTCTGACTCAAAAACTATAGTAAATTAAAAAACTCACAAATTACATGAAATGAGTTTTTTTGTTTGAAATTGCATTTTGCCGTCAGATTTCATGGAGCACTGTCATCTATGTATGCAAAATTTTTGTATTCGTCTTGATTTCTATATGTCACTTTTCTGTTGCTGTGATAAAACACTGTGACCAAGGGAACTTATAGAAGGAAGAACTTATTTGACCTTATGGATCCCGCCAGATTGGAACCTGTCATGGAGGGGAGGCATGGTGGCAGAGGGTGGCCAGAGTAGAAAGCAGAGCACTCACATCTTCAATCAGGCTCCAGAAACAGAACAACTGGAAATCTGGCAAGGCTTAAGAACTCCCAAAGCCTGCAAAGCCTGCAAAGCCTGCCCCCACCCACCACTACCAATGCTTCCTATGGCAAGGCCACTCTTCTTAAAACCTTCCAAAACAGTGCCCCCAATTAGGGACAAACATCGGGAGCCTATGTGGGTGGGGGAGGGGCATTCTCATTCAAACCACCGAAGCATTCTTGTCTTTATCAAGCCACTGTGGATCCCAGAGCTTAGCCCTTTTTTTTGATGGATGTCCCCTCCCTGGGGGTGGAAGTGCAGCTCAGTTGGAAGAACAGCTGCATAGAGTGTGAAAGACTCTGGACCCTGTCCCCTGCACTGGCCTATAAAGGAAATTCTGCAACACAATTCCTTAGCCCATTGCATTTAAAAAAAAACTAAGATACCACAATGTTCAAAACTTCCATTTATGTGGTAATACCTTTGGAAAAATGCCAGTAGACAATCATGAAGTAATGTCCTAGGAAAAAGTGCCCAAATTACCAAAAGACAAATACCTATTATTTGCATTAATATGGACTTAATGTGAAACTAATTTGTTTTCTAGTGCCCTCTGCAAGCATTCCAAATCATCATTAATTGATATTATTTAAGACGATGTTCCACTTTAACTACTATTTGATAACTGAAACAAAATATCATAATATCTTCTAACATGAAAGACTTGTAAAGATTTAAAAACAGAGTGAATACCTAAGAGATATTGGAAGGAATCCTTTCCTTGTCTCAGTTGATATACAGTGTTCTTGTCTCAAAGGTTTTTGAACAAATCTTGTTTAGAATTCTGGCACTCGGGCCTCTCTCCTCCTAGACTTTTCCAAATTCTGCCTTTGATCCAAATATGACTTCAGCCTTCCCTTCTTTATAGTGTGCTCTTTGTCTAACTTTAGATGACTCAACCACAATAATAATACTGTGTGTGTGTGTGTGTGTGCGCGCACATGCACGTGCACATACATCCACATGTGTTATGTGACAAAGACTATGTTTTGGATACCTTCTATTGCCAAGTTATCATTTCATACTTGACAGAGTAGGCTATAATCATTGTTCTTAAAGATATTTCTATCTTATAGATGAAGAATCTATGGGTCATCTTGGTTGAACACCTTCCCTAGGGATTACAAAGCTTATAAGACCTAACGGTAGCTTGTAAAACACTTGTGTGGGTTTTCTTTCCCATATTGTTCCCACTGCTTTTATCTAGGTCTCTCTTTAGCTGAAATGAGATCACACACAGTCATGATGTTTCAGGTTGTTTTCTAAGCACATATGTTCTTATCCAAGTTGTATTCTCAGCACTGAAAGTAAAGCTAGTGTTTTTAATATTGTGCTTCCTGTGGGGAAATGCACCGTACTGAACATGCAGCATTTAACATGTGTTAACTGATGGGTGCATGAATCCCTGCATCAAATCTTCATAGGCATTCCAAAAGTATCTGTTACTTCCAGTTGAACTATAATGTTGGTCAGGTCTTCTATTATCTGTCTTCTGCTTAATTGCTCTGTTCATCACAGAAACTGATTTATTGAGTCACCAACTACTTTCAGGCCATTTTCCTCTTCAATTCTGCCAGCTTATTTTTAAATTGCTTACTTACTTAATTAATTAAAAAAATTCTATATATGTGGTTGTTTTGCCTGCCCATGGATAAGTGCATGCTATGCAAGTCTGAAAGCATGAGATCCTGAGTTCAGATTCCCTGTATCCTTATAAAGCTGGCATCGTGGCATGCACTTGTAATCACAGAACTACAAGACTAGTACAGTCAGGACCCTGAAAGCTCTCTAGCCAGTTGCTAAACTGCAGGTTCAGTGAGAGACCTTTTTCCAAAAAATAAGGTGGCCAGTCCACCTCTGGCCACCACATACACATAGATGCATGTGCACCTGTATGCACACATATACACACATATATAAACATACACCAGAGATAGAGAATGGAAGAGAGAGAGAATGGGAGAGAGAAACTGCTTAGAGGAGGATTTAAATTGATAAAAATAAGTCCATCTATGCAAGTACTCTACCACTGAGTGCCATCTCCAGCCCTGTTTATATATTTTGAAGAAACTTTTAATTCATAAGAGATGATGATGAAGTATTACTGTAAAGAAGGGCTCCGCAGGGAATGTTTAAGATGAATCTTTAGAAATAAGTGAAGCTGGCATTTGGTGAGAGACTATTCTAGGCGAATGCAGGGTATGCAGAAAGACGTGGCTGTTGAGTAGATTTGCGGTTTCTTGGAACTTTAATTAATGAGGTTGTTTGAAGTAAAAGTGTCCAGGAGGGCACTGTGATGAGAAAGTAGGACACAGGCAGAGATCAGATTCCTTTATCACTCAATTACCAAATATTCCTTGGCCACACACTATGTGCCAGGTTTTTTTGAGGTGCCATAGATCTCAGCCTGAAATTTTATTTTCTTACAGCCAATATTGAAAGATGAAAAGAAATAAAAATAAAATCTCAGACACTGAGTTCAAAGCAGATATAAAATAATGTAATAGAGAATGACATTGGGTGGGTAATCAATTTGTGAAAAGGTTTCTCAAAGACTTATTACATAATGAAAATTAAGGATTGGAGACACACTGAGTATGATTTTGCAGGTGCTGGGTTTGAAGAATCATTAAGAAGTTCGAAGAGATATATGTATTCAGGTAACTAAGTCTGGTGCTCAGATAGAAGAATGAGCAACACTAAGTGTGGGTGATGTAAGATGAAGGTCAAAAGCAGATCCTTAGAGAACAACAATGTGAAGTAGTGTGCAGCAGTGGGAAGCACTGCAGATAAAGCTACAAGGGAATGATGAGAGGTCTGTCAGGGCCCTGGAAGATAGTGGAAACTCAACAAGCTGAGAATGGAGAAACATGCAGCAATGAAGGTATTCCGGGAGTGTCTGATCAACAGCGAGATCGAGTAGGTGAGGACTAAAGATGTTCCACCTTTGCTGCATTTCCAAAGAGGTTTCAGCCAGTGGAGGGATCAGAGGCTCCGTGGCAGGCGCTGGAGACTCCATGAAAGACGAGGAAGCAGCAGCAGCGGATGCATCTGTTTGAGGGTGTTGATTTTAGGGTGGACCAATTCGTCACTTTGGGAAGATGGCAATGCCAGTGACCAAGGAGAATGTTTAGCTTGAGAATGTGTGGGAGAGTAGAGGATAAGGGCAGAGTGATGAGGGCGTTAACAGGACTCACCAGAGAGGGCTGAGGACTGTTACAGGACCCCAGCTTGATAAAGCAGGACTTAAACCCAGTGCAGGCAATTGCCTAGAATAAAGGGCGTTGATCTCACAGGGGTTTTAAAAATAGGCCTAAGGGTGGTTGGAAGTGAAAAAAAATAAGGGACTTTTGCCCTGGAATAGGTTAGCTATGAGACAGTGACTGGCCCTATTTCAGAGATGGAGCAGAGAAAAGGATGGCAAGATCCAGGATCTGCCATGAGTGTGAAAGGAAAGGTAGAAATGGGATGTTGGGGACATTATATGTGTACCTGCTTCATAGGTAGATAGTAGCATGAGTGTTGTGCTGTGTTAGTGTTGAAGGAGAGAGAGGGAATCCATGAGACTTGCCCTACTAGAAAGTAGATGGGGCGAAGCTGCAAGTGAGTGGGAATAGATGAGCTTCGGAGAAGCCAGACAGACAGCGTAGTGGGAATGTGGGAACGAGCTCAGAGTCTCTCACTTCATCTCCATGGCAAGTGGAGTGGCAAAGGATGTTTTCTCCATCACAAAGGCACAGCAGAGACAGTGTCAGCCTCCGCTAGGAAGGCGAACTTCCCTCAGCCCCTCCTGGAGAATGTCTTGGCCCACATACCATGATCTGCTCAGCTGTCAAATCTTTCCATCATTTCTGAGAATAAGAAAGTTCCTAAAAAATTAAATTGATTTTTTTGACAACTAATCAGATGGGCTCCAGTGTTAATAGATAAAAGTCTTTTGAGAAATTGGTAATGTCTCAAAGATGCTTATTAATGAAAAACTTGTGAAGTGAGTCTTCCCAGAAAATATCGGAATCTAGAGCCTAACACTCTGTAAATGTGTATTTCACTGCTGGAGACTGTAGCATTTTATAAGCCAAGGTTCAGTAGAATGTACCTTCCAACGGAATGAACAATAACATATGCGTTTGTTTGTTTTCATGACTTACAAAATATTCACTACATGCCTGTCATGTTAGGTGCCAAGAGTGTACCTGTGACCTAGTCAAGGGCACTCCCCATTGTAGGAGTCCCTGCTTTCTTAAGCTGGGGAAAATCACTATATGATAACTTGCATCACAAATAGACCACTTTTTTTCTAAATAAATCCATGCTGGTTTAATTCCTAAATTATAAAAAGAAAAGTATTAGAAGAGTATAAATGCTCATTTAGTTATTTTAAATAGTGTATTTCTTTCTGGTACCGAGTCAACTGTATTCCAAACAAAATTGTTTCAAAAAAAAGGAAAAGGATGTTGTGGCAAGGAAACAGAATTTAAGCATGGAAGAATGTCTTATTTACTCTTGATGTAATAAGATATTCTGACTAAAGCAATTTAAGGGAGAAAGGGTTTATTGACTCACAATTCCAGATTACAGTCCATCACTTCATGCCAGGGAACTCATAGCTTCAAGAAGTGGGGGAGGGAATGGTCATGTTACATCTATTACCAAGAGCAGGGAGCAGTGAATGTGCCCATGGTATAATAATGCTCAGCTTACTTTCTCCACTGTCACACGGCTGGTTTAGAATCCCCTGCCTAGGGAATGATGCCACCCACAGTGGGCAGGTCTTCCCATCCCAATAAACATTATCAAGATAATCCTACAGACATGCCTGGAGGCCCATCTCCCAGAAGATTCTGATTTCTAGGAAGTTATCAATATAACACTAACCATCATAAGTAGATATTCTTTTTCTTTTATGCTCAATATAGAATAAACATATTTAGTGAAACAGCTGTTACAAATTTATAGTGAAAATATACCAAGAAATATGCCAAAAATGCAAATGGGTGTATACAAAAGGGCAATAAATAAATGAACAAAAATCTAAACTTTAAAGGAAGAGAAGTTTAAATGTTAGTGAGATACTAACTTTTTGTTCTCAAATTTATGAAGGTTGTGTGTAAAATGATAGTCAAAGTTTAGAATACAAACGGTCCACCCAGGTAGGAATAGTTTGACAGAGAACATCAGAGCTTCATTATCCATGCCTTTCATCAGCCTCTGCAAGCAAGAAATACATTCTAAGGAACTATTTCAGCTGTGCATAAATTTTTACTCATGCCATGGGCTCAGAATTCCAGGTTACAGTTCACCATGGCAGGGGACTCACAGTGGGAGGAGCGTAAGGAAGCTGGTCCTGTAACATCCACAGCCAAGAGCAGAGAGCAATAAATGCGTGCATGCTAGCTCAGTTCACTCACTTCATTGGAATTTTATCATAATAAAAAAACAGTAAAATAAAACCAATACCTGCCAAAAAATTTTAATACACAACTCCTCTCATCTGAACCTCTCTTCAGGTTAAACTGCACCCATCCTTTTGGTGAGCCTCTTTGTCTTCTCAAGCACATGTTCGCAGCAGGCACAGTGAGTGGTTTCCTCTGCTCAGTGCCTTCAGGGAGCCTGCAGTGTCTCTCCTTTCCACTTTCTATGTTAACTAGCCTCTCAAATTCAAGTGCAAATTTAGTCCTCTCTCCTATCTCAAACATATCCTCATGCTTCTTGCCAGGAAATTAATATGCTTTACTGCCTGGCACGAGCCTCTGCTCCCCAGAACCGTGTGCCCCATTGCGTTCTCATCTCTTAGCCTATGATCTGACACTTCTGAATATTCACTGTTTCTAAACAAACTATGGATAGGACTTTCTTTATTAATATGTGCTTGTATGCTAAATGTACACGCATGTGCCCACATATATTACAATTTTACCCTGTGTCTGTGGAGAATTGATTCCAGTACCCTCAGTGGAAATAAAATCTCATGGCTGCTCAAGTCCCTTCTGTAAAATGACCTAGTGTGTGACCTGTTTACGCTCTCTTGTGCAGTTTACAGGATCTCTAGGTTACTGAGAATACCTAGTGCAATGAAAATATTTTGAAAATAGCTGCTTAGCTATATTGTTCAAGAAACGAAGAAGAGAAAGAATATCTATGTTCAGCATGGATGCAATCTTTGTTTCTAACATTTTAAAATCCAAGTTGATTGACACATAGGACATAGAACTCATGGATCTAAAGAAACAGTTGTATGTAGACAGATGTATAAATATATGATTTGAAATATGTGAGATCAGGGTTACGTGATGACTGTGGATGTAGTAAATTAAATGGGACATGGCAAGGATTTAAGATACAGGGGGATCTGGAGGAAAAGAACGCTTTATCAATGGGGTACATTTACCATTTAACTATTACTTCATTTCTAAATCTGTAAATTGGACCACAAAACCTATATTTTAGTTAAATTTCAAAACCACCTATTTTAAGCAGACTCTTCAGACGCTAAAATAGCAACATTTATGATTAAAGAATGCTCCTTAAATAGGTTAATCCGGCTGCAGTGGACGGAACCACACCAAATGACATTTGGGGTACAGATGACTTGACAGGCCTTAGTATATATGACAGAGTTCATGAAATCAGTGGGAAGGGACTATAAGAGGGGTGTGGATACATATAAGATAATGGAGGGAGTCTAAATATGATTAAAGTGTATTGTATGAACTTTGCAAAAAGTCAATAAAAATAATTTAAAAAATTAAAGCCTCAGAAATAAAAAAAAAAAGATTCTTGTCAAGTATTCCATGATTTTCTATTGTCTTTTCAATTCTGGAGTTTAAATACTGATAACTGAAGAACACTGGACAATTAATCTCCTGTATCATAGTTTAACTAATAAATAAGGTTCACCACCCCAGAGAATGGTTGATGACTCCTGCTTCTGTTGACTCTGGTGAAAAATATCTGCTCATTGCTTCCGGTTGGAATCCTTCCCACTGCAAATTACAGCTTAAGCACAAGAAGATCATTGCTTTTTCTCTTGTCTAACCTCATGGTCTAAGTGAGATAGGGGCCTGCTACGTTCAGGCCCATCTTAGTTTCCAACTCTCTTATAAAGACTCTGTCTATGTGTGGTTCCATATATTAATTCTACTTAATGTTTCTGCTACACTTGTCCTTACTTGGTTTTTGATTGGGATTTGTAATTAACAATCAGGACTCTGCAGTTATTTTTGAGCATGCCATTGGAACAATAAAATGAATTAAAACTGTAATTACTCAGATGAATACAGAAGAATCCAGTTAAATAGAGTCCAAAGGCTCTGATTTAGAGACAGAATTTATCCTGGAGGTATGCGGCTCAACCTGCATTTGGCTTTTGTGCTCACTCTTAGGGACCAAAAATGAAGAGTGGGCAGCCTCCTCGCTTCCTTAGTGATAACCCACTTTTGCTTTTCTTAAATAACAAGAACTAATCTATCACGCAGACTTGGGAGCTTAATAGAACAAGAACCTAGACCCTTTACTCTTTATAAAACATGAAAAATAATCTCAACTCAAACCATCCCAAGTACGTATAAAATATAGATGCATCCTCAGGACAATGGTTCCAAAGTGCTCCCCTGATCTGGCAGAGTTGGCATGACCTAGAGTGACCCGAGAAATACTGTTCTCATTTCCAACCTGAGACCAACTAAATCAGAAATCAGTGCTCCAGGCAACCTCAATGCACAACACAGCCAAGAAACACTGTCCTAAGGTAGCTACTGAATTTCAAGAGAGGTTATGCCCCACACCAACAAATGTTTTCTGTCTATTAACAGGTATACAAAAGTCAGGGATCCCGGGGGATGTTATTTAATCCAGAATGATATAGTGGAAAACAGTTTTAATGTTTCACTGGCATTAAAATCCACTTTTCTCTAATTGATCTCTCCTTTGTGTTTGAACATGGTAGACGAGTTGGATTTTATGTCAACACTTTCAAAAATGTCTCCAGCCTAGAGGCCAAGTTTCACAAGGAAATTGCAGTGGTAAGTAATTTTGACTCTTTTTGTTTATGGAGTTAAAGGAAGCACGAGGTCTGGCAAGGCATCACTGGAGGAATCCCGCCTCCTGCAGGCTTCTGGCCGTAAGGCGCTGTCACTCCCTATCCCGCATCGCTTTGCTTTTCATCAGCAATAGACATACAGCTCTCTGTATCTTTTGAAGGTTTAGTCATAGCCTCACAATCCTGTTTTCCTTCTCAGTCATCTCAGAAGTTGGAATCTCAAGTGATACTTCAAACTGATGAAGAATTGATCTCAAAATATTCAGACAGCTAGCAGATCTATTGTTCACTGATATTTTCTTATTCAGCACAGTAGTCACTGACTATTTCTAGTAGAATTAAGGCAAACATCAAGCTTTGGTTTCCTGCTTTATATCCTGGCAAACAAATACATTTGATTTATTTAGTGTTTAGTTTATTTAAGTTTATGATATTAAATTTGATTGCATATTGAATTTATAAATTCCCAGAGACCATGCTAATCCTCGTAAGAGTCTTAGTTTCTCAATCAACAAGTTCTGTCTTGGGGAGAGTAGCATGCATTGACACCAGGATGCCTTACAACTAATAAACAAGTGGCCTTTGTCCCCTTAGCTTTGCCATAAGCTGTATGAAGTGATGACGAAACTGGGTGACCAGCATGCTGACAAGGCTTTCACCATTCAAGGAGCCCCCAGGTAGGCCGCTGTCCTCAGAGCTAGCTCCGCTCCATGTACCTGCAATGTATTATTGGGTGGATTCCCTGCAGTCTGATAGGAGCCTTTCTATCTAGAGTCACATCAAACTTAGTCATGTGGTTTTGTATTTACTTCTGGCCTTAAGTAACCCCAGGAACCTCCTTTGCCACAATAGAAGTAAGTCGCTCCCGCTCTGGTTTATGGGGCCGGTGAGACATTCTACTTGTTACTTTCTCTAGAACTCCCTTTAGTGCTGATTCTTTTCCGTCTGGGGAAAGGACAGGAGCAGGGGCACCCTCATCATGCCCTTGCCTTTGATCTGGTGTGTGCCCCACAGAGCTGTTTCCTTCCTTACTGCTCCACTGCACATTGCTGTTGTTCGTGTACCAGTCACAGGCTGAGGACTCGATGACTTATAGGTGAATTGCTTACTTGGTTTGGCTTCATAACAGCTTTCTCCGATGGTTTCAGAATCTCCTTCATTCCTTCCAGGCTTAGCAATCCTTGGGCTAAAAGTCAGCCGCCTCAGATTTTGGGTTTTGCCTCCTTTTTAAATAAAATCTATAGAAAAATGGAGTGTTAGGGCACTAAATGGCTTCTAAGGCAATATTCAGTCCTGATATTCTATGCTAATTATTTTAGTACCAGTCACTATAAACACTCCCTAGGAATATGTTTATAGAATCATACACAGACATGCACAAAATCAATCCATGTATGTCAGTGTCTGAGGACAGCTGTTTTTATTGTTCACTACGATTAACCGTAATTATAGCCTTCCACTCTGCCTGTGTCCAAAGTGACCTACAGGTGTGTTCTCGCCATCTAAGGGAGAGAACTTTCCCTAAAAGAGCACATGAAAGGGGGCATAATTGATCAAAAGAGAGCAGATTAGTGTTTCAACACTGTCTTTTAATATTGAGCTAGGAACAAAGGAAGAATAATAATATCAAAATGACTTTTGGGTAGTGTCAAAATAAAGTACATTAAGAAATTAAGAGTTACTTCCTTATGGAAATGAAAGAGACAGACCCATCTAAAGATTTCAGACTTTCTGAATCAGATAAAGCAAGAAGCAGGACCCAGCCACTTAACAAATGTTCCTTTTGATCTTTTTTTCTTTTTTTGACATTCCTCTGCAGAGCAAGGTGGTGAGTTAGCTCTGTGGGATCTCTCTAGACTAGAGCATAGACGGGGGCCATTTCGAGTCAGTGGTCATGATTGTTGGCTCACAGCCCCAAACATGTAGTGTCTCCTTTCGAAAGGGCCTGGCTCCCTTGGCCCTCGAATCTATAATCATGTGGCTATGCCTGTGCGCTTACTTTTGGGTATCAAGTTTGTTCCTTCTGGCTGTAATCCTCAGAAGTTCTTAGAGAGTAGGATGTGTCCTGAATGCCGACGGAGTCTTTGTGTGTTGCTGTTCCCAAGCATCTGGCACAATGCCTGGAACATGGTGGCTTCTCAGGAAGCTGTAAGCATCTCACCTGTCACATGATTCGCTGGCATACACTAGGTTTTTGAGTTGAATCTTTGTTCTTAAGGTATAGAACAAAGCAATTAGTGAATCTCCAAATGTAACCAAAAAAAAAAAAAAAACTCACTTCCACAAAAGATTTATTGATATTCTCTCTAGATGCTTTGAAAATAAAATGTACCATTTTCTACACATGGAGACATGCCATGATTCTCTTTCATATTAAAAATGAAAATGGTTATATTAATTCAGTTTATGCTTGGAAGAGTCTTTAAAGCTTGTTTGACATGATGGAGAAAACAAGAAATTTGTACTAAAAACAAAGTTCAAATCTAGTAAAACACTGAGTGACTTCAGGCTTTTTTCTTAACCTCTTTACACTCTACTCTTTATATCTGTATAATGGGGATAATGTTCCAGGGCTGATGTGATGAAAATGAGATAATGTCTGAATGGAATCTGGCTCACAGGAATAGTAAGGGAGGCCAGTTATCAGGATCTTACTACTAATAATCAGAATTAACCTGGAGATGGGGACTAGGGAAAAGACAGTCAGTCCCATTAAGCTTCAGGGTCTCTCGAGTGGAGACTTGGGTGACAGGAGGCATGCTTCTTAAAAGGCCCCTTGCTCAATCCTCTGTGTCCATCCAGTGATTCGGGTCCTCTCCGCATCGCAAAGACGCCATCACCCCCGGAGGAGGCTTCACCCCTGCCCAGCCCAACAGCCAGCCCCAACCATACACTAGCACCTGCATCTCCTGCCCCAGTGCGGCCCAGGTCACCTTCACAGGTAGGAAGAGAATGGAGCATGTGTGCTGGGGGCACAGTAAAACTCCTGGGGACATGGCTGTATCTGGGATTGTACTGTGATGTTTGGCCTTTATAAGGAGTTCCCAGTGGGGAAGGAAATTGAGGTGTGCAGTTGTAGGCATGATAGCTGCGAGTGAGGAATCAATCTGTTTTTTTGTTTTTTTTTTGGTGATTGTGTTTTGCTCTGTGCTCAGAGTTTGGATCCCTTAGGCCATCTTATAACCCCATCCTTAGCTTCCTTGGGCTGGCATGTGCTCATCTTTACCTCTCTTGTTCCTACAATCCTTTCAGAGGCCGGGGGAGGGGGCCTCTACTTAGTCCTGGAGCACTTGACTGGCTTACACCGTGTCCTGAGCTCAAGCCTTAGCTTTTCAAAAGAAATATGTCACCTTCAAAGCTCCATCTCATCCTGCCTTATCCTTCAAAGCTCCTTTCCAGGGCTTTGGGTTGTTCTAGGTTCAGGTACTGTCCAGGAGTGCAGTAATATTGATGCATCATTTCACGTGGATTGCATCACCTATAATGTGTGACACATGAGTAAAACTCCTGAACCAATGGAAAAAACAAAACAAAACAAAACAAAAAAAAAAAACAGTGAGCATCAGGCATCAACTGAAGAGAAAATTCGTTATTTTTGTTTTTCCTATACTGAGTGAAAATAGTATTCCTGTAGGAAAATTTAGCATTCATGTTTGAGTATAAGCTTTCCTGAATATGACAGAAATTGGATAGTTGTAAGAAGATCCTTGCAATAAATTCTGGCAAATAAATTATGGCAAAATCCTGCAGTGTGATGTGAAGTGTATGCTGTCTCTGTGTGGTCTCATTGATTCAGTTGGAAAGTTGATTTTAGTTTTGAAACTTCAATTTACTGAACTGAGAAATCATTTCTAGTTAAGCTCAGAGAATGCATGGCCTAAGTTTGACCTCAGAGGTCCTGAAGCCCTGGGCAGTACTTGAATGGAGATGAATGGGCTCTCATCTCACGGCCTGACTCCATCCTAGTGGAGCATTGCCTGTCAGGGCTCAGAGAGCCACCCAAGTGGACGGCATTCTTGACCTCAATCAAGGAGGCTTATGTGTACAGCTGTGTACAGCTCTGTTTCAGTCAGAAATCAGTCTTCTCATATAGCTGTTCATGTGAAAGTTCTTCAGAGACGTCACACCCAGCTTCTTTGACTGCCATATGTCTGTATTTGATGCTTTCTAGACAAGGAAAGGACCTCCTGTCCCACCTCTGCCTAAAGTCACCCCGACAAAGGAGCTGCAACGAGAGAACATCATCAATTTCTTTGAGGACAACTTTGTTCCAGAAATTAACGTGACAACACCTTCCCAGGTGAGTGCCTGGTGCAGAACTGGGATGTCCACGAAATGTCTTATGGTGGGAGGGGCTCCTGGTCAGCTGCACAGAAAGCAGCGGATCTAGCACTCCAATCCAACATTGTCACTCCAGTTTGTTTTATCACTGTGTATGTCCAGAGCATTATTAAATGAAGGATGCACCGAATTCGAAGACCCTTACATTTTATTAAGTAGAATTACTTGTTACAGAGTATATTGAAAAGTATCAAATGAAGAATGTAAGACTCACTGTAATCCTATCATTGTGGCATAACCACCACTGTATGTTTCCTATTTTCTTTTAGGCTCCCCCTAATGTGTATCAATATTTCACCTTAAAATTTAGATTTTATTGCTATACAGTCCTAATTTTGCAACTTAAATTTACTTAGCATTTTTATGTCACAATATTGTTTTTGCAAAAACATTTAACCTTGGTATTCTATCAATTGGATATAACAACCCCTGGCTCAGTTACAGATTGCATATAATCATTGTGATATTCATCAGTACTTCAGTGAATGTCTGGGTGTGTTTATACATATAAAACAAACATCAATATTATATATAATTATAATTTATATATACATATATATCATATTATATGTTGCATGTTGTATACTGCTAATAATGTATCTTATGGTATATAATATTAATAATATCATATGTTTTATATATATAAATTCACTTTTGTGAATTTTATATTAACTCCTAGCACAAAATGGGAAGATAAAAGAAAATGAATAACTTCTAGCCCTGTGGGCTTTGCCATCATTATGTCATTTATGTGATTTATGGCATATGGCAATGCCAGGGATCCCCTGGTTTTGAAGACATTAGGATACGTGCAACTTGCCTGAAGCCACCTACAAACTTTTCCCTGCCCCTGACTGGCTTATCTCATGAACTCAAGAACAGTCGTGAATTCCAGAACTGATCCTAATGCCAATGAAACCATTTCCTTAGAAGTGAAAGACACCAGAGAAATCATGCCAATGCCATTTCCTGTCAACCAAAAATATTTACATTTATAGGAAGTACTAATGCAGTACTGTATTTAATGAGCATGTCATAACCACATTGTGTTTAATATCCTAGTTATGATGAGAACTCATAGATAATAGCAGAGGTGGAGAATTCATAATAAGAAACTTGGAGAGTCAAAACCCAGCAGCTCATCACAAATCTTCATCTATTCTAGATTGTTTCCTGCCGCTATGAAATACTATGACCCAAAGAACTTGGGGAAGAAAGGGTTTATTTGACTTAAACTTTTGGGTCACAATTCACTCTTGAGAGAAACCAGGGCCCCAGCTCAAGGAGAAAGAGAAGCAGCAACCGTGGAGGAATGCTGCTTCCTGGCTTGTGTCTAGGCTCTGTGTTAGCTGGCTTTCTCATACTGGTCGGGTCCACCTGCCTAGGGATGGTATGGCCCACAGTTGAATGGACCCTCCCACATCAATTAACAATCAAGAGAATACTGCAGAGGCCTTCCCATAGACAAGTGTGAGGGAGGCAATTCTTCAATGGGGGTTCCTTCTCAGGTGTGTCAAGTTAATAACCAAAGTTAGCCATCACAACATCTCTTTCAGGGATGGCATGCCATAGCAGTTTTGGCTATTTTCTTACTTCTATTGTTTATAGAGGTTACTGAATCTGGTACATTACCAAGAGTTTGAAGTGTGGCTGACCAGCTCCTTTGGGTAGGGGATATTGTATATTCATCAGTGCAGGGGCAAAATGTGTGTCTGATGCTACAGCAGGTCCCATAGGGACAGTTGTCTTAGAAGCACATGATAACCCAGTACCTGCCAGTTGTCCTGACAGTAAACTTTAGGAACTAAGCATTTTTTAAAAGTTTTTATTTTTTATTTTATGTGTATGAGTGTTTCCCCACATGTATATAAGTGCATCATATGCATGCAGTGCCCATGGAGCCCAGAAGAGGGTGTCATATCCCCTGGAACTGGAGTTATGGAGAGTTATCAGCACTGCTCTTAACTGAGGAGCCATCTCTTTGGCCCCAAACTTAACAGTTTTAATTTCCAAGTTTTACCATCTCTTATCTTTCCTGCTAACCAGTATTATGTTCTGTTTTGCCACATGAATTTTTGCTCTGAGTAGATTTCAGGGTGGTCACGTCTTTGCTTCATTATATTCACCTGTGTCCACCGATAGCATTCTCCCTATTCCATCACAAGTAGGGACTCTGGTCCTCTACAAGCCTGTGTACTTAGCTGAGGACCTCCCTGTCTAGGAGATGCAGAAACTCAAGTGGCAAGAACGTGACACACCGAATAGTTCTGAAGTAAAGATCAGGTCCAGAAGTGTTCTTTCTTTTTAAGTGTTTTTTATTTGAACTTTTCTGGCCCCCTGACAAGGACCCTTCATGGTGGGAAGAGGGAGAATCAAGGTACTTTTGAAAATTACAGATGCCAGGAGAGTCCCTCACCTACTCACGGGAGCATTAACTCTTACTAGAATTGTTTAGTTAGAGCAATGGGAAGACTTCAGGGTTGGGGGAGAAGGAGAGAAAGTCTTTCAGAATGGAAGTGTCTTTCTCTGGCCACAGCATCTGTCAGCACACAGCTCACTGATGGGGCTGCTCACTCAGACTGTGCTGCCGCTTTCTGCAGGACCCCAAGGCCCTCACCACTGGCACCTGTCATACTTGATGGATTGGGTCAGTTTTGTTAGTCTGTCAGATGAATTTGAATACAAGCCTCAGAGGCATAATGGAGGAGATATAATTGGGGCTCTTCTTTTATCCTCTTTTGTTGTTGTTGTTTTAATTTGAGGAGGAAACATAAGGGAGTACCTGTTATTTTTCTGAACCTGAGAGGTAGTCTGCCTGACTATGGTGGCTAGACCAGAGAGGGTAAGCAAGTATTTCCATTCCCTAAATGACCATTTGTCTCACATCAAGATATGAGAAGAAATTAAACAGGATTTATATTTTGGTTTGTCATTGGGTTATTGATTTATTTTTGTTTTAGTTTTCTGATTTTTTTGAGATGGGAGCTTTCTGTAGCCCCAGCTGTTAGGGAACTCCATATGGATCAGGCTGGCCTCAATCTTGCAGAGATCGATCTGCACCTGGCTCCCACGTACTGGGATTAATGCTACCGCACCTGGCTGCTCATTGTGGTTATTGAATTTTTAAAAATCTAGTTTTATTTAAAATAGATAGTACCTCTTCTGTAGTACCTACATCATTTCTTCAGTTACTTATCCCTCTGTTGGAGCCTCTGTTCAAAGAAATTGGCAGTCCACATAGTCCAAATCTGTGATGGTAAACAAAATTGATGATCAATTAACAGATTCCTTCCAGGGAAATAAGCCAAGACTAACTTAAGTTAGTCTGGGTTTAAACTAATTTCTATATTTACTATTTTTGGACACAGACATGTTATATGCATATATTAGATATATTGATAGAATTTTATACCATGGCATGTATTATAAATGAATGGCCTGTGTTATCTGGTTAATAATGTGTTGGGCAGTGCACAGGTGAGTGGATAACAGAGAACAAATAACAATTCTTGGAGAAAATGCGATGATAATTGCAAGGATAGATTGAAAACTAGACAGCTGAGAATTATCTGAAAAGATTTTCCCATACATTAATACAGAATCATCCTTTTAAATGTGATCTAATTTTTTTTCCAAATGACTCATCCTACATTTAGGGGATAAGTTTATGACCCCAGCTTTCTATTTTTATCATGTACTTATTAGAAAAAATAAAAACAAAAACATTCGTGTTAATTCTGCCCAGATGGTCTGAATATAATAGTTGAAATCTACCCAGTCTTTGATGAATTTGTGATCCTCAAGGAATATCATCTTAGCAGTAATTCTTTCCTGACTGCATCAAGATTGAGAAAAGAAATCCACCAAGCCTGCAGAGCCCTCTAACGGCCAAACTTTGACTATGGCTGAGAATGGTCTGTGCTCACAGGGATGAAGTGTGTCAGACCAAATGGCTAACCCCGTTTTCCTGGTTCTTTGTTCTAAAGGACAAATTAAGCCTTTCATCTCTTCTTCTCTTCTTCTCTTCTTCTCTTCTTTTCTCTTCTCTTTTCTCTTCTCTTCTCTTCTCTCTTTTCTCTTCAAGAACTTAAAAAGTAAAACAACAACAACAACAAAACACTCCTGCATGTGAGTCCCTTCATTATGTTTTTAAAATGGAGTTTTCCAAAGAGGGTTTTTAATGAGCACTAATCTCATCTAATGCTCTGAAAAGAGGGACCCAGGTTGGGCCCTGTGAGACTGGGAGAGGCTGAATCCAGATTTGCTCTTTTATAGTTTATGTCAGCATGCTCAAGGCTTTGAGCAGAGCTACAGCAAAAAGCCCCAGTTTGCCTTAAGCCCTACCTTCTCTAAGCTCCCTCATCTTGTTCTTGAGAAATGGGGATTTGGTAAAAATTTTTATGAAATAAAGATGTAAGTGATAATAGTCCTAAGAAACAAAATTTCTTAGGGATTCTTGGCCCACGGCAAGTATTTTTTTCATAAACAACATTCTGATGACAAGTTTCCTGGGATCCCATAAACATGAAATGTCATAGGAACTAAGGCCCATGCAGATTCTGGTGCAATTTTGGGATGCCCTGACAGATGATAAATTTCTAGCAAGCTGTTTAAGAGCATGCAGCCATCTCGGGTGCAGGCCAGAGGTCATGTGGTACATCCCTGCACAATTCTTCCTGGTGCAGACGCCTGCGACTGTTTTTTCCTCAGTCTTTCCCCAGGAATGTTGCTGCATATGTTTTTATGTTTTTCTCTCACTGATGCCATCTTCCCCTTTATAAATACAGAGCAATTGCCCTGTGGACAGTGGTGTTTATTCTCCCCAGTCTCTGCTCCTCCTGTCTGTCAGGCTGACAGGCAGGATGTGAAACATGGTCTTTTAATCTTTTTTTTTTTTTTAATACTGAAACTAATTTAGTAACATTAAAACTTCTACTCACGTGTCTGCTCTGTGGCCTAATGTTGCATCTTACATTTTAGGGTGGTGAAATCATCCTAATTTTTTCTAGCCAATCAAATGGAGATAGGTTTTCAACATTTAAAATCCGCTCATGAAATGACCTTTTCTCTGAAATCTGAGACCAGCCTGTAATTACAGACATATACTTCACTTACTTCCTGGGTGTCTGCCACGTTGTTATTTTGAGTATTTTATTGACTTTTTCTTCACCATGATGCATTTGGAGATCATTGGCCCCTTGATTTATTTGTGACATTTCAAAGTAAACGTGAACATTATTTAAGACAGAAATAATTGATAAGAGGGAAATTGAAAGATATGAAAATTGCACAGTGTTTTTAAGCACAAATTCACTGAATTCTAAACCGTCCGTATCAATGCCTCCTTTCTTAAGCAGAAATGACTGTGCAGTGAAGTTCATTTATCATTTGATATATGGACAATACTTTGAAATCACTACATTATTTAGTCTCACAATCTTCAAGACTTTCAGAAATGAAATATCTTGAATTTAACTTTCCTTGAATATTGATCTTTATAGATCTATACAATTTAATCATAACATCAAATGTGCATGGCATTATTCCTGCTCTGTGGATGAGCAAACTTATACTCTGCCATATTGTGGTGCCTCTAGGACAGACATGGAGAACAGACTGCCATAGTGTGCCAACATTTTAAGCACATGAAGAGTAGCAGATACTAGGTGCCCAATGATCAGGATGCATGTTCTCTAAAATTTATTTATTGCCAGCATTTGTGAAAGCCTTCAGTGGTATTATTGAAATATTCTGTGATGTGATTATAGAAGGGTCTTCAGACCCTAAACCAGTTTAATCCTCTGTCAACCCACTAGTCATAACAGAGCCTCGTTCTGAGTACAGGAGGGATCACTCTTCCTCGCCCTCTTTCATTACTGTCAGCTTTCACACTTCGTCATATTGTCATGAAGGCACCGCACAAAACCCGCGGCATGGTTACACTAAGAATGACTTTGCAGTTGATTAACTTGTTCCAGAGAGACTGAAAACAAAGCAACCTGGGAAGCAGTTCCCTAGAATGTTAAGTTTGTGAGCCGGCTTCCTAGTGCACCGCAGGATCCCTAAGAATGTAGGAACATGAAGCAGATGTGACAATAGCCAGGTGTTTAATGAGTGCTTGGGTAAAGGGATCTGAGTTGTATTATTCTTTTAAGTCTTCAAATAATACATGTTGTAGAATAAGCACTTGACAATATATTTGGGGTTTTTTTGTTTCTTTGTTTGAGACAGGGTCTCCCTGTTGCCTCATGTGGCCTAGAACTTGCTATGTAGATCAGGCTGGCCTCAGTCTCACAGAGACCTGCCTGCCTCTGTCTCCTGAATACTAGACAACAACATCGTTTTTAATGAGATAGATTGGTTCTATTCTAAGACTGCAAATATGAATAACTTAAATTATTATTATATTACAGTTAATACAAGTCCAGGTTAACTCTATTATACATCTGCATTGATCTTGTAATGAGTTTCTAGTGATGAAGTTAGATTTCCCTAGACCGTTGCTTCTTCATATGTATTGAGGAAATGTTAAAATTTGTTCTTTTTTATGAATTATGAATTATTTTGTGATCCTAAAATGAAAAGTATTGATATTTTATGAAAAATAACTCCTAACTGGCCTTGTTCCTAACAGCTTCGTCTTTTCTGCTGGAAGCTTCCTGTTTGACCTCCTTCTCTGCTTTGAGAAGCTCTAAGAGGCTAACCAAATACTTGTGATTTAGCAAATTTTCTCAAAATTTGTTAAAAGCATATAAGAAGGGGCAGAAAAATCTCTGACAGAGGCAGTATGAAATCCTCATGATGGTCTGGCTCATTAAAATATTGTGTTGATTTAAAACTCTATATGTACATATACATGTATATGTGTGTGTGTGTACATGTGTATGTGTGTATAGGGTGGTTTGGGAAGTACATGTTTTGTAGCATTGTAGCTATGACTATAAGATAGAACATCTGAGCTAGGCATGGTGTTACATACTTTTGATCCCAGCATTTGGGAGGCAGAGGCAGGTGGATCTCTGTGAGACCGAGGCCAGCCTGGTCTACACAGCGTGTTCCAGACCAGCTGGAGCTACAAGGAGACTCTGTCTTAAAACAAACAAGCAAACAGTATCTATTACCTCATATAATCTTGAAGATAATGCTGAAAAGGCATATGATTCATAGAAAAAGTTTATAAAATACAAAAGAACAAAGCAAAAATTATAAAGTATCGTTTGATCTCTCAGAAAATCTCACTTTTAGTAATTCTGTTATATTCTTCTCTTTTAATAGTGAAGGCAATGTTTATTTGTGAAAATTTCATCCTAACCTCACCCTGCATTGTGAAGTTGTGTCAAGGTTGAGGAGACTCATCTCCTATTTCCAGGTTCCTGTTTCACTATTCAGTGTATTGTGTGACATGCTAAAGTGCACAAATTGTTCATACTGGAAGTTTTGATATATGTATATACCTAGAATGAGGTTAATGAATACAATTGCTAGTACTCTATTGCCAGAATAAGGTCCTAGTCTTAATAGTCCCATAGGCAGAAATTTTAGGAGGAGACACTATTGAACCCAAGTACAGTTACTGATTCATATTAAATTAAATATATAGGCTAATGATGTCGCTAAATACTGATTGTTTTTTTCCCTGTAGTTGTACTTATCTCTATTAAGATCTTTTCTGGTTTCACTGTGCCTTATTTTATAGTTTTCAATGAACAATATTAGCATCCTCTGCTGGATATATCCCTATGTATTTCATATTTTAGTGTTGTTATAAATAATATTTTTAAAATTTCAGTTTGTGGTTGTCCATACTGTTATATGTAAATGCAAGTGATTTTTTAAAATTAATTCTGTGTCCTGTAACCCTGCAAAACTCAACTATTAATTCCCCTTCGGGATCTTATAAATCTCACTGGCTTTTCTATATAAATTATCATAGCTTTTTGCGAATAAAGAGTTTCATTTCTTTTCTTCTAATTTAAATAGCATGTGTTTCTTTTACTTGCTTCATAGTACTGGCTTATATTATCATTGTAATGTCAAGTAGAAATGGCAAATAACTCGTACTTGTATTGATCTTAGAACAAAACCTTCTAATAGTTGATCATTATACATGGTATTCATTGTAGGTTTATTCATATAAGGTTTTTTAAGGTGCTCTAATTTTTCCATACAAAAATCCTTGTTAGTTGAAATGCTCTGTGAAACTCGTATGACAGGAATGCCTTAAGGAATGACTGTTGAGATTAAAGGACTAAAACTAATACAGCTTGAGCCTGAAGAAACAACACACACATTTGATGACTATATTATAGTGATTTTGTATAGCTACACATCATGAATTATTATTATTAGTAATAACATTTGCATATACTATAAATCATCTATATATTATATACAGCACATTTATTGTCTTTTTGCTCATGAGAATTCTAGCAGGCATTAATATACTCATTTTCTACATGATAAAAATGAAGTTCAGAGAATTTGGTTTATTAATTTCATCTTTGATCTCAATGTTTGTAGTCAAGTGTCCTTAAAGTAAATCATTAGTTTCAAAGGGAAAATCAAGATCCTGGTCTTATGGGCTATGCATGTACAGTGAACTTGAAACTTCCTAAAGAGATCTTTGGGTTCTCTGTTTGAGAGATGAAAGACTAGTGCCCCAGAAGCAGCCTAGAAAGGCACTGGGATCATGGGTAGCTGATTGCAGACCTGCCTGTGCTACCTTGCGACTAGAGGACCCAGAACAATTGGTGAGCTTGTTCAACCCGTGTTCTTTTCCTCCAAATGGGGAAGTAATGCCATTTTCCGTCAATTTTCTGTAGGGATTGTATTAGACACACAGGTAAAATGCAGTTTGGGAAACAGTTCCTGTTTAAAGGACACTCCTTGTGTCTACATTCTATTGTCGTTTATTTGGGGAAGAATGTAGTACAGGGGTACAATCCATTTTGATCATTTTTGACTCCTCTTTCCCTCTCCAACTCATCTTGTGCCCACCCCAACACACTCACCTCTCAAATCAATGGCCCCCTTCTTCTACTGCATATATACATATATCCTACTGAGGAGATTTTATTTATTAGATAATACTTCTACTGAAGAGTATTTATGTACAGAAAATCTCCTACTGAGTTGGCTCATGGGCAAACTACCAGGGACCTCCTCCCTGAAGAAAATTGGCTATATTTCCATCATCAGCCATAGACTGTCTGTAGCTCCTCAACTAGGGGTAGGGCCTTGTGAACCCTCTGCCAATTAGTGATGGAAGGTTGACTGTATGGTCTTGCAGGCAACCATAACTGTTGAGAGTTCATGGGCACAGCATCTCTGCTATGCCCAGGGGACAGGATTTCACAACAGCTTCCTGGGTCCTCTAGCTCTTAAAATCTTTCCACCTCCTCTTCTGCAATGTTCCTTGAACCTTTGGTGAACATAGGGATTGTGTTATAGATGTCCCATTTGAGAATGGGCACTAGGCCGTCACTTATTCTCCGTACTTTGACCAGTTGTGTCTCTCTAATAACCTTCATCTACTGCAAAAGAAGCTTCTTTGATAAGGGGTGAGAGCAGCACTAATCTATGGGTGCAAGAATAAATGTGTCAGAGGCAGTGAGATATTATGTCAATTTATCAAATGGGTAATAATAGATTCTTCTATAGAGTCTGTGACCTCTCCAGCCAAGGGCTCTTGGTTAGATTTATTGTACCATGCATGAATTCCCTCCTATGAAGTGGACCTTACAGCTATTGGTTACATCCAAAATATTAGTGCTTCTCCTGAAGTTGGGCATCACTTACCAGGCTAGTTGTCATTGTAGTTCACAGAATTTACAGCTGTGGACTGTTAATATCTTTCCTTCCCTAGCAGCCTGCATAGAACCTTTTGGGACTATGAAAGCTAACCGTCAGAGAGGAGACTTCCACATCAGAACCATTCTGTTTGATATACACTAAAAACTATACCTGGCCTCAATATAAACATTTGTGAAAATTAAAATGTGTGACTATTTTTTAATTTTTTTTTGAGAATGTCACACATGTAGACAATGTATTTTGATGATACCCACCCACCCTGACTTCTCACGTTCCGTCTCCTCCCAGTCCTCCCCCCACCACATCTCCCTCTCCCACTTCATGCCCTCTCTTTACATGCAGATTTTGAACAGAAGCTAGGGGATCAGTTTAATGATTTCAATTATTTACGAAAGAAAAAAGGGGTTCTTAGAAGAATGTCTATGAAGAAATAGTGAAAGGATATGAAGAATAGTCATGCTGAAAAATAGAGGTCAAGGGTAATATTGTATTGTATATATTCTCCATTTATATATGCTTATATATACATATGTGTGTATATGTATGTATATATATGTATATAAATATATATATGACATGAAAATAGAAGCAAAACTGGGACAAAGAAGAGACCAGTAGAGAAACAGGCAAAGGAGTAAGGTAAATGGGGGTGAATATGCTCAAAGCATATTTGATTGAAAATATCTTTATGAAACCCTTCACTATGTACAATGAATATATATATATATATATATATATAAATGAAAACATATAACAAATAAAAGGGTCACATAAGTAGAAAAGAAGTTGTAAGATAGGATTAACTGTAGAAAAATGCTTACATTTTAATTAATATGTAAGACTATTATGACAAAATCTAAATACATGTTTAGTGACTATAACATTATTTTAAGACTATGTAATAAGAAAGCATCATTCCATTAAAAAGGACTAGCATGCATTATGACATACAGGCAGCTCTGTTCTACAATGGACATGGAAGTGTTAATAAAGTGTTATTCATTGTACCCTCCCCCAGCTTTCCATGTGTTTCTAGATTTTGACATTTGTTATATGACCAATAATGAAAACAACTCCTGTTCTTTAAAATCTTTCTTCGAACACCTCAACTTTTATGTAGCACTTTACCCATGATGTGACCTTTCAATTTCTTTACAACAAAATGCTCAAAAATAAAACATCAAATACCAAAACATATTATTTGAACTGTGTGGAAGTGACCCCAATTCTCGTCGCTGTGATGTGAGTTATGGAGACCTTGTCTCAGCTCTGCCCTTTGCTGTGTAACTTGAGTCAAGGTTAAGCCAGCTTCAAGTCCATGATGTTTTCCCATGTCACATTACCATGAGTTCACAAACACGTTAATGTTTAATATTTAATATTGTAATTTGATACTATTACCTAAGGACTCTCTCATTCTGTGTCTCATTGCTTACCTGTTTTCTAATCTAAAAATGTTATGGATGAATTTTCAGTGAATATTGTGGGATGCAGTGACACCATCCTCCCTTCTTTCATTCTTCCCACATGGAAACAGTGGTCAGAAATAGTAGTGAGAATGAGGAATGGGTCCAGTGATAATTAAACCAAGGGATGTGTATCAGTTACCTTTCGATTTGCTGTGACAATACCTGACAAGTGGCAACTTAAGGGAAGGCATATCTTAGCTCCATCATGGCAGGGAAGGAATGGCAGCAGGAACAAACATAAGGCAGCCCCTTCACTTTGAGTCCACAGTTTGGAAGCTGAGAGGGGAGAGGAAGTGGAACCAGCTATAAAATCTCACGATCTATGTGGGTGCATCTCCATCTCCAGCACGGCTGTTGTGCTCCAGCCATGCCAGAGAATGGAGGACGATGGAACAGGACCTCAGGTGGCTCAGAGTGCGGCGGGAGGAGTTCCCTCCCGGGAGACTACGTCGGTGGGTAGTTCGGTTATTAGAGCCAATGCAGGGGCTTATATAGGGAAGCCTCTCTGACCGTTACAGAAGGCGGGAAAGGTGGGGTGTTGGGGTAAAGGCAGGAAGGTTGTGGAAGTTCAGGAATGAGGAAACGAAACCCAAAAACCTGGTTCTGGTCTGGGGTG
The DNA here is from genome assembly GCA_035773235.1 of Eospalax fontanierii. Classification (NCBI taxonomy): domain Eukaryota; kingdom Metazoa; phylum Chordata; class Mammalia; order Rodentia; family Spalacidae; genus Eospalax; species Eospalax fontanierii. Next base: position 43,256,204 of record CM069539.1, on the reverse strand, counting down.
GGGGAAAGGAAGATTCATATCACATCAGGCAGAGCAGGTCAGACACCTGCCATCCCTTTAGGGTATCTGCAGTTGCTTGGCTTCCTCAGTAACCAGATCCCCACAGATCTACCCCCACTTATAGGTCTCACAGTCTTCCAAAAGAATGCAACAGCTGGGGATCAGGAGTTCAAATACTTGAGCCTCTGGGGCACATTCTGCATTTAGGCCCCACAGATGGCAGCATGGGGAGGATGAGGAAATGATACAGCTCAGCAGTAGGCACTGGTATCATCCTGTTTCTATTTTAGCATCAAGAGGGGCGTCATAGCAATGGGTTCTGTAACAGATTCAAGTTTGGGCCCATTTTTTAGCTTTTAGTCATCTGTAATTTTCTTATTTGTGTAGTTATTTTATTTGCATTGTCTGAGGTAATGAAGAAGAACATTCCTTATATCTGTATGGCATTATGATAACACCCTACACTTTCTTTCTGAACTTGGCACTGGACATGCCCGGGCATGCTCCAGGGAGATTTTGGTTATGCTTAGCTAGAGTTAGTTATCACCCTTTTCAGCACATCTACCTGAGAGACTCTGGGAGTAGTTAGGTGAAACATTGTAGTTACTTGGAGGCACTTCAAACAATGATATTAGATGGCTTCTAGCTGGGATATGTAGTAACACCCTGTGCATTTCAAACCAAAGATGGCTGGTCTTGTTTTAACAGAATGAAGTCGTGGAGGTGAAGAAGGAGGAGACATTGCTGGATCTGGACTTTGACCCTTTCAAGCCTGAAGTGACCCCTGCAGGTTCTGCTGGAGTGAGCCACTCACCCATGTCCCAGGTATAAAGCGAAGTGTGGCTGTTGAGGGATGATGCGTCATAGACCTAACTATGCTCAGCAAGTTCACTGATGACCCTGTGCCTTTCAAATGACTAGCATCTAAATTTCTTTTGATGGATAAATATTTCATAGTTGAAACACATAGAAATACGAATTTATTAATATACAAGATTCCACACTTTCCATCCCCTTTGCCTTCTCTTCCTGTAGAGGTGTTTGCCTCAGAATTAGCCCTCACTGAGTCATGAGAAGAGCCTCATTTGATCTCTAAGGGGTGTAGGTTCAGATAACATATATTTTTTTGATTCCTGTTTCCTGTACTTGTCTTCCTCATATTTTGCAAGTTAAGATTTATTTGAATAACTATCAGATTATGCACCAACAAAAATGCTTCACAGTCTTGACTGTTCTGAGCTTGAAATTGTGCTGAGCTTCCATCTTGCTTATATTCCTGGTTATAGATCTATGTGGAGCTGCCTTGCCTCCCTCTGCTTATTCTTGCTCATGGCTTCTCACTCTCAGTCTCTCTCCTCTTCCAATAGTTACTGTGATAAGATTCTCTCTGTGGTGTGGTGGGAACATGCATCAGCGGAGGCGTGGGTGATGCTTGTGGAATACAGTTCATTTATAATTGCCTGTGCTAATGGAAGGAAGTGGAGTGCAAAATATGGTAACACAATAAAGTATGGAGATACCTTTCTGTAATCCCAATACCCAGAAGGATGAGGCAGGAAGATCTCAAGTCCAAAGTCAGCCTGGCTTACGTAGCAAGCCCCTGCCTCAAAGTAAAACAAATCAGCACTTTTGATATTTTGGAGGACCTCATATTTGACTTTGAGAAAAATCCAAGATTCTAGAATATACTGTAAATTAATTAACTAGGATGTATTGTAAAATTAAACTTAGGAATTAAGACCTGACTTAATCTTCTGATCTTGATGACTTCTTGAAACTTTACAGAAGACTCCTAGAATGTGGAGTGATCAATAGGAACAGTCTTCTTGCTGTTCATGCCTTCTGAGAGCATGATTTGGCTCCTGGCAGCCTCCCTGTTACAAAATAAGGGCAGTGAAAACCTAATACATCACTGGTTAGGAATTAAGTAGACCAAATATGACTAGCCTTAAAGTTGCTTTGCAAAATAAAAGAAAGTATCTCTTAGATAAATGCTTTAGGAAGCTGTCTCTTAACATTTCTAGAAAATTCACAAAGTCCTTAAATTATTGCCATTCGTGTAAGCTCTGTATATCCCTGTGATCTTCCATCCTGGCCATATAAGGAAGCAACTCTGGCTTTCTGGTGGCTGTAATGAAGTAACCTCACTGCAGAATGGCCCTGTGGTCCACCTGTATCCACCTGCCTCCTCTTTTGTCAAGAAGAAAGTGAGACTGAGGGACAGGCTGCACAGAGCTATTAGGTCCTGCAGTATCTCTTCCCCTTCACTCAAAGCCATCTCCTTTACATATGACTGAGGCCTTCTTGTCAGCTGATATTCTTGCCGCCAATGGAAACAGCTCCTCTCATGATCTCCACAGAATTCACACAAGCTAACATATCCTTTCACAACTGTGAGGAATGATAAACACAGTGTTTTGCATTGCTTCATCCTTTGGAGAAAATACTGCTGCCATTTGCATTATGCAGAGACATGTAGTACTTTTTATTACCTGTGTTTGTTAAGGGGCTATAAAGAAAGAAAGAGACCATCAGGATAATCACAAATACATATCAGGTGCAGAGGCATCTGCAGATTCAAACTAGTGTGACTTTTAAAGGAGTCCTTCTCCCCATCTTCACTATTCTATGAGACTGTGCTAAGCAAGAGACCAACCAAACTGCAGAGATGTAGGGTGGCAGCTCCATAATGGTAGAATGAATCCAGAGTGTGTGGAGACAGAACCGCAGGACCTGCATTCCATAGGACAGAATCCACATGAGGCCTCTGTAGCCTCGGGAAACTGTCATAATTTAAAACAGCTTCCTAGTTTGCTCTTCACCTTTAGTGAATCCAAACAAGTGGAGAAACACAGCTTGAGTCACAGAAACATAAGTATAACGCAATGTGCCTTGAGCAGCAATTCTCAGTCTCAAAGGAAATAGAAATAAAGGTCCCTCCCTCCGTCCTCACCCTTAGTGGAAGTCACTTGAACCATCTGGATTCCTTTTGCAGAATCAGCAAGCTTTATAATTAAAGTTTCAGCACTAAGTGCACTTCCTTCATGTGTTTTAATGGGTCCCCTGCTAATGTGCATGATTGCCAATTAATTTAACTGTGTGTTATTTAACCCAGCATATTGGAGAATGGCATTTGCGTCCATTTACCATCAAACTAGCTGTAATATCCTTGTGAGTGTGACAGGGAATGGGAGTCAATTTAGCAAAGATTACAGACTGTATTTCCTCAATTATATGATTAATTCTAATATTGAACACATTTTCATTTTAATGATATGTGTAGGTTAAAGTAACCCCCCTCACTATATGTCAGCTAAGGGTACCACTTAAAGAATAAAAACAGATTGGTTAGAACCATGATATTCCATGTGGTATCTACAAACTACCCATGGCTAAACCCAAATTAAATAAATTACATAAAATCTGAATTTTGTTCCTGTTAGACTAGTATACACAAGTGTCCACCAAAATAGTTAACAGAAGTGGACATTTCCATTACCAAAAGCAGGGTTATGGAACAGTGTTGTGCTAAATGTTTAAAAATGTTCATGATTTCAAGAAACTTTCCAACCTCTTTGTATTTATCATCAATTATATATATTGTTAAGTGCTGAGAGTGCTTTTCTTTGTTTGCATTTAGACATTGCCCTGGGATTTATGGACGGTAAGAACTCTTTATGTATTTTGATCTGTAGTAGTTTGGAAACTTTTATTTTATTTGTGAAAGAAACCCCATTCATTAAATGATAGTGTATTCCCCTAGAACAATCACTTAGAAAAATACTTGACAGTTGTGAGCATTTCCTAAGCTTGAAGATCCTGGCAGAAAAGAGTGCCTGTGGCCCCCACTGCTAGATGGCTAGTGTTTAACAGTATAGCATTGTGTCCTTTGTGTCTTCCTTGGGGGACTGGTGACCAGAGTCGCTGTGGTAATGGAACGTATACACACATAGTGGGTGCTCTTAAAAAGACTCTCAACACAGAGTTGGATGAGGGACTGGAATTCAATTGTTTGATTAAAACAATGGGAGAATTTGAGCCAGACTGTCCTGGATTTAAGACTTGTAATCTTGTAATTTTGATCAACTTCTATAATCTCTAAACCTCAGTCTCTCTCATCAATAAAATAAAGTTCCTGACATCTACCTCAGAAGGTTGTGATAGAACTTAATAGGATAGGTGTAAAATTTTTAGCCCCAAGTGTGGTTTGTATCAGTAAAAGGTAGACATTATTACTGGTGTTATTTCAGTCAGCAGCTAATCTGATGTGCAAGGTTGAGTATTTCCAGAATTTAGAGTTGGAGGAGTGAGGTGAGCAGATCTTGTGGTGTTCCACTGGCATTGCATAATTAGAAGACTGCAGCACCCAGTCTAGCCTTATAGTTATTAGGGTTAGGTTTTAGTCTTTAAAAAGCCTTGGTTATGTAGTACTAAGTATGCTGCTTGAATTATTAAGACCACAACAGAAACATTCAGATGCAACTGCTATTTGTGGGCCCACTCTTCTGAAATAATATGTTTCTGTTCTCCTCCCAAAGTAAAGGATGCCCCTCCCTGTCCCTACCGTTCAGTAGTTATTCTCGAGGAAACAAGGCTTCTAAGGTGGAGCTAATAGTATTGGCTGGAACCATGTATGACTAAGGTAATACTATTTAGTTAGTTTTACTTCTGTGTTTACAAAAAGAGAAGGGTAGATTAGCACTCAGGGCATTAGGATTCTAATCTCAATGCTGTGTTACTTTTGTTGAAGATTGTGAGACTCATACTAACCTTTATTATCTTTCATTGGCACTGTAATGTGCTTTTCTTTTCTATCTGGAGAAGGTGTGGTAGGGTAAAGGTATCATCTACAAGGAAGCTTTCAGTGTTTCAGGGAACAGACTTGTTGGGAATATTAACAATCACAAGAATACACCAAATGATGGCTTTCTAGACATCTGTCCATGCTTCTTACTCCTCTCCACTCTCCAGGATACTTTTCCTATGGTCAGTAAAGGCCTTTGAGGTTGAGGGAAGAAAGCCAAGAGAGTCCTCAAGACCGTCAGTGTGGTTAATATGAGATCATTCTCCATCCAAGCACACACCTCAAGGTTGGAATCTAGTAAAGGATGAGTTTGGGGAGACTTTGTTCAGATGTCGTGTCTGAGTATATGACCTGGAATCGTTTCCAGACCTCAGTGCTTGATAGTTCTCCTGTTCCTAGACTTGCTTATGGACTTGGATAAGCTTTTTCACTTCAGAATTGCTAAAGTAGAAATTTTGAACTAGGCACGAAACATCCTCCTTGGTACTAGAAGAGAGCTTTGTGTTTCAGTTGTACCACTTCCAGAGTAGTCTTAAAGAAATCTTAGAACAAAGTTGTAAATTTTAATTCAAGCCAGTAAAAACCACAGTATTCAGCAGAACAACAGGACAGCATGAGAATTTAACCATCTCTTGCTTAACTCTCCTTTTTATTCCCACACAGACAACTACTGATTTGGTACAGCCGGTAGGTAAATATCCAGAAGATTCTGGATTTTTAAAAATATAACGTCATTATACACATGCTATTTTTTGTAGATTGAATTTTTCCCATGATTACTAGTCCTCAACTTAAACTTAATCCAGCTAACTCAAACACCTTCCGGTTTTGTTTAGCTATCACTGCCCTTTTGAAGAGCTGAATGTTTCTCATCGAATATTTCCACAGTCTGTTTCATCTTATGTTTTTTTTTTTCTTCCTTTGTTCCTCTGCATACTTTAAAGACTGACTCTTCAAAAAGTCTTTCTCTGTGTAACCTGATCATGGAGGAAACTCCAGACAGTGGGTTGGCAGAAGGAATTCAAAGATCAGAAGTTGATATAGGTGCATTTACTTGGGGCCCTGTTGCTAGCACAGACAGTGTCAGCCAAGAAATTACTCCAAGTGGGTCTCGAGAAGACTTTGCATGTCTCTCTGAAGCAGAGCTAGACATGAGATTATCCACTGGAGTGCTTTCTTCTACTGACGGGTCTACTGAAGCTGAACAGAGGGAGCATGCTCTGGGACCAGTCTCTCCAGCTGGAAACGAACAGTTGCCCTCAGAACCTGAGCCCAGGGCCGGAGCTGCTATTGCTGTGTGCGTGGAAATGGACCAGCCATATGAGTTACTTGACTCAGAGATTCCAACCATGGAAGAAGTTGGCCTGCTCAAAGAAGGCCACGAAGACTCTAAAAATTCAGATGAAAAATTGAAACAGAGAGAGAAGACAGAAGATTCTATGTGGGCAGGTGTGGAGACATGTCAAAAGGTAGACATTGGAGCTATTGATATCAAGACACTAGAAGGTACTGAGGGATTTGAGAAGAGAGTGTGTGACAATATAGGAAACAGGACACTAAATAATCTCAAAAAAGCAGAGCAAGACCAGGAGACCATAAAAATGAATGAAGTAGGAACTAGGAAAGATCTAAGATGTAATAAGAAAAAACTAAAAGCCTATGAAAATAATGTTGAGGAAACAGATCTATTAGAAAAGGGCATGAAAGGAGTAGATGGTTTTGCTAACAAAATTCAGGGACTACACGATGGGATTCAAGTAGTAATCAATCATTGTAAAAATATAGAACGCTCAGAACCAAAACCTGCTAATCATGTAGATATCTCTACTACACCTTTCCAGTCTGACTCTGTGTCTAATATTAAAGATGTCAGTGCTGAGGGATGGAATTTAACTAGAAAAGATATTCAGAATAATGTAATAGGCCCTCTAAACCATACTACGTCACTTCATCCAGCACAGAGGGAGCCGGGCGCTGAAGAAATTCAATGTGGCGTTGCATTAGATGCTCACGGAGGTGATGGACATAACAGTCGAACTTTCGTTTTATCAATGAAATGTGCAGTGGCAGATGAGTCTTGCACTGACCTTATTGGCTCTTTATAAGAGGTCAGTGTTCATACATGAGAGAAGACTCATCAGCAGGTGGCTCTGACAGTACAGTGCCTGGAAACTGTAGTCATACCATTAACTTGCCAAGACCTGCCAAGACAGGCTCTTGGGCAACAGATCCAGGTCAAATCTGGCTGCCAGAGTTGAATTCAGGAGTGACTGACATGGATATAACAGGAATCTCTGGTATTCCAGATGGCCAAGTAAGTGAATTTGCCAGCTGCCTGGAATCTAATAACCAGTGGCTTTCCAGAGATATAGAAGGCTTACATAAATACTGGGAACATTTATTTGAAAGTAAAGAAGGAGTGCAGGTAGACTTACCAGCAGGTGTTTGTGGGAAACGAGCCATTGCTACCTGCTCAGAACAAAGCCAGGAGACAGCTAGACCACTGGTTCTGGGAACCTCCCAGAACACCAGAACTGAAAGTTCTGATAGTTCCCGAGACAACGACTCCAGCAACTCAGATTTACCAGAAAATGAAATTGCTAACCAGAGATATGCATTGTTGTACCAAGAAATAGAGGCTGATAAAGACGAGGTACTAACCCCAATGTGTAGCATAGACTAGCTAAAGACTTCTGTAGGCTCTATTTTTCCTAATGTCTCTCACCTACTTCATTATCCATCCATTGAGCTCCTTAACAGATTGTCATGTGCCTCTGAAATCTGTACAAACCAAACACAAATAGGTTGATAAAAATCCCACAAAAGCAGAATACATGTGTTGGAAATTAATGGAGATTTCTGGTAACTCCATGAGTTTATTCTTCCAACTTTTATTTTTATTTTTTTACCATTCAGGCACTAAAAATGTGTCAGACCACGAGCAACCTAGGCTTATTTATTATTTCTAAAGTGGTTCTATTACAATAAAAATGGATGGGCTGTTTCTACATAGGCCCCCTGAAACTTGAATCTCGTAGTTGCTACTCATCAGAATGATGGATTATAAAAATGATAGAAAAAACTTTTTCCAGATTTTATCATTGATGTGAAAAAAGATATCAACCTCTCATGGTTCTTCTCTGGGACCATCTTCTCATTCTTGAGAAAGTAGGTTTTAGTGAAGACTTGAGGCACATCCCAGGAATAATTGTAAACTTAATCATTCAATTTTTTGTCAGCCTATTTTTAATAATACAGCACGGCTATTTGCAGTTCCCAAGCACCTTCAGGCAAAGCAGCCTGTTGTATTATTTTAAAATTTGTGTGTGCTAGTCGTTATTCCCCAGCTTGTCTAGAGGTTATTCACTCATCGTGTAAGAATGATGGAAATGAATTACACCTTCTGTTTCCCATTTCTGTTTAGGCTTCTGGAGGTTCATTTGATGGATTTACCCAGGTAAGGAATCAATTCCCTCACAAGATCCATCTGCTGAGATTGTTGCAAATTCCTTTTAGTGTGGGTCTTGTGTCAACAACTGAGTGAAAATAATTAAGAGTGGCAGTACAAAATATGATCTTACCACTTACAACTCAGGGATTGGAGACAGCATTGGAGGATTCTTGTGATTAAATGAGTTGTGTGCAAGGGCATTTAACCCAGCACCCCAGCACATGCTGAGTGTTCCATGGCTTCAGTTATTTATTATGAATGATATTGGCTATGCTTAAGGGCTTGCACTTTCTGCTGACTTCTCCATTAGTGATTAGAGGTGATTCTAATCTGAATGATCTAGACTCAAATAAGATTATCCTGACTAAGGCGATGGATCTTAGAAACTGTGAGAAGATTTTAAGAGTCTCCTTCTAAAATATCCACAGGAACTATACTACATGGAACCTCATCCCTTATTCTCTGGGAAAATGCCACTGGAAGATCAGAAAACTTACACTGGCCACTGACTCTCCAGTCAAGCAATAACGTCTTGCTGTATTCTGCTAGCAGAGATTTATATTTAGAATAACTCTTGTTAATATTTTCTTGGCATTTTCTTCTTAGTGATTTAAAAAGGGACTTTCAAAAAACACTAAAATGTAGTTACCAATTCAACTGATGGTTGCCAATTTAAATAACTTTTAAAAAAATGCCTCATTTTCTCCCTCTTTTCAGCCCCAGGACACTTCATTATTCACCGTTCAGGCAGATCAGAATATGGTTGGCAGCTTGGTAAGTTGGCGTTACTGTGTATTTGGAGGGGTGCTTGTTAGTGATTACTGAATGTTTGAAATGTATCAATCATTCTAGTTTGTCTGAATTTGACTATACAGAAAGCAATTTCTGCAGTTTCTTCTTTCCTAGAAAACAGGGAAGAAAAACATCTGTAAAGCTCAGTTTTAATTTGTTTACTTCTGACACAGTGGTGCCAGCACAAACTGATTTCTTATGCTACTGACAGTCCTCAGTGGAGCACAGCGAATCCATCAAGGTCATGGGTCTTTCTATGGGATGAAAACTGAAAATAAATTTGCCTCAAGAGTTTATGCTTCAATTAATAGAGCATTGCTTTTTTCCTTGGGCTTGGTGCTACTAATTTCTCATCTCATCTCTACATTTTGTAAGTTTTGGAAACAAGCACGGAGGCCAGCTGAGAGCCTACCTGCATCCTGCGGAGAGAATCTCAGGGAACAAGCAGAGAGCAGAAGGAGTTGCTCTGGGGATTGCAGGAGATTCTTGTAAGATTGCAGTTGCAGTTATCATGGGAAACCTTTCAGCAGTAGCTTACCAATCAAGCTGATTGAAGAGACCTTGAAGAGCGTCACTGCTGCATGACAGATGGCTTGCTCTCTCTAAGGTTCAAGGATGCCTATCACTGGTGTTTCCATAGTAATAGTGCATAATTATCTTGATTACCATTCACATTGGAAGTCTGAAACTGAGTTCACATAGAATGATTTTTGTTTGTTTTGTTTTGTACAATATTTCACTTTCAAGTAAGAAATTCTGAGAAGCTGGTCTTAAATTTTGTTTCTGTTGTACAGACAATGTGTCTCTAATATGCCAATAGATTGTCATACTTTGCACCATCAGTGAAAGGCAGAAACTCTGAGGTTTTAAAATAAATATTCAGATGTCTCAAATATCAATAATATGGTATCAGTAATACAGCCAGAGAAATTTCAGTCTTTATATTCATTGGTAATTCTCGGCCTTGATAGTGGAGCTTAGAGGATGATGATTTTAAGCACCAATTGTGAACAGTTAGGGAAAATTCAGAAATGCTATATGTATTCAGATGTAAGGCAGATTCTATGCCTCTTCTATATTGGGCAACATAGTCATGCCCAGCCTTGCACATGCCCCTAATATTCCTGTTAGGAGGCACTAGGGAATCAACATGAGCTCCTCCCTCTCAGCAAGAGTTGTGAGTCTGCAGGATCTTCTTAGGGTCAACAGAAGCACAGCACTGGATTCATTCCCTGTGCTGGGAGAAAGAGGCTGAAGCTAGTCAGCTGTGCATCTTCCAGTCTGCATCAAATGGCCCATAGAACATTCCTGTGTATCAGCTGAAGCCATTGTGAGTCTTCAGATCTTGTTCAGCATTCTCCGTTGCCCTCAAAATCTTTTGAAGTTCACCTTGAAATAGTTTTCCCAGACCTGAAGAAGCAGGACTAGAAGGCAAATACCATATTGACTTGTTGATGGGCTTCTCACTCTCAGTCCAGCTCCTCAACCTCTGCACTGGTCTGGCTGAATCTCTTCACAGAGGGGTTTGGAACATGTACCCCAAGACTACACTACTTTTTCATTTTGGATCTAACTGTTATATCATAATGGCATCTTGATGCTATTGAGAAATGGAAAAGGTCTGTTTCTTCTCTGAATGTATAATGGTTACTATTCCATCAAGGCATAGTAAATCATTTCTAGTGCTCCAAACTAAGAATAGTGTGATATGAGTATGAGTCTATTAACAATACCTCTCAATGGGATGTCTTGTAGGGAAAAAAAAAAAACATCTGAGGCAGGGCACAGTTCCAATAGTACTGTTTCAGATCTTCCCACAAGGTGTTAGAATTTAACTTTGCTTTGCTCTCTATTGTGACAAAATATCTGTAATTTCACTACCTCTGAAAGAGTTGGGGAAGTGACTTAGAAGTTTAATTTGAGTACAGGTTTTATGTAAAGTTATGTTTCAAGCTTACTCTGCATTAGTAAGCTACATTTACCCCTAGAATTTAAGTTGCAATGCTATATTCATTATAAGTGCTGAGGTCATGCTAATCTGATGTCTTCTTTACGCTACACTATACTTGCATTTTTTAATTTTAATAAGCAAATACAACTAGACTCATTTATAAAGTCACCCCAGTGATTATTTTACATAAAGCTTCAGAATTTCCCCAGGCTTCTAAGCCACCCAGCCAGTAATGCAAATATAGTTTTGTATTTTTAGTTATCTTTGCATTTTAAAAATGAACAGTGGTGTATTATGTGATGTGTGTATCAAAAATTCTCTTGGGTCCTTACTGGCTTCGAACTCCTCCATAGCATACCCAGCGGCTAGGAGAGAGCATCATAAGGGCTGTAAGACCTGTAAACATTTTAAACCTTTGCACACTTGTCCACTAAAATATCCTTTAATGTTATTATGCCCTTTGAAAACATCAGTTATGGTCATGGCACATAGCATGGTGAATGACTTGGTGAAGGCCATAAAAATTTGCTTTGGCTAATTATCTAACACTCAGCGGGTCAATATTTGGGGTAGTTGTAGAATAGCTTCTGCACCATTTCTCTATGATGTTCATTGTGTGTGCTGAATTAGATGGGCACACAGGAAGAGCAGAAGGATTTGAGCTAAGAGCCAGAGACCCTTCTCAGCATGTGACTGGAACTGGAGACTGATACTGCTGGGACAGCAGTATCTCACCTTGCCCTTGCCCCGAGATTTAAAGTGTGTAAATGAGACCATGGAGATGCTGCTCTGGGATTCTTTAAGGACTGGGGTTCTTTTTTATGAAAGAATTGATTGCTACAGGTTTTGTCAGAGGTAGAGGGGAGAAAGGGTCAGAATCAGAACTTTAAACAACACAAAGTTCCTTTGGTTTATGGTAAGGAGCCACCAGGTAGCTGAGCCTGTATTCTCAGTTTTGGAAGTATTCCACAGGAGTAAATGAATATATTGTTTATATATTAGACTGATCCTGTCATTTTTGTGTGTGAAATATGCTTATAGAACTTAATAATCACAGATCTATGTGCCCTATAAATTCTTCTTCCTCACTCTTTCCACCTGGCAAATGTTGGACCCTTAGAGATTCCTCTCCTCTCCCCTCCCTTTCCCTCCTTTTTCCTCCCCTCCCCTCTCTTTTCTGGCCTTCTCTCTGTTTGTTAACAGAACTACTTTAGGTTCCCTTATACAGGCCACAGAGAAGTGAGAGCTTGCTCTCACAGTGAAATAAAATGGTAGGTCCTTGCCTGATTTCAGAGGAAGTGAGGGTTCTAGAGAATGTTAAAATTCAGGAGATTCCACCCCTTGCCTTTCCAGTTCTGTAAGGGCCCATGCTGTGAAGTGGGGGGAGGGATTTCGTTTTCCAGAATAGACTTAATGAAACTAGCCCTCTGTTCTAAATAACGGTGAGATTATAGGTTGCCCAGTATTCTGTATTGTCGCCCATTCACATGGTAAATCTTTCCTCTAACCCCCAAATAACTCAAGGCTGAAACTGAACAGGCTCCATCCACAGAGCCACAAGCAGAGGATCTGCCTGTCCCCACTGCTGCACCTGCTGCTGGGCTGGACCTTGGACTGGAAACAGAAGAGCTGAAGGAGGAGGCTGTGGTGAGTGCCACTTCCTGCCCCTGTCCATCCACCTGCTGCTACCTCCAAACTCCTCACCTGACCCTTTTATCACTTCCCATCTGGGCCTCAGCTAGGTTAAATGAGCTCCCTATCTATCTGCTTTGGCTCCCAAGGATCAAATAGCCTTCACTACTTTCATAGTGCAGCTTCATGCCTTTACTTTTTAAAAGTAAGATGTCAGAGAACTGAACTCATGATCTAGGGAAATGGTCATATAGCCGTAGGCATTGCTCTCCAAAAAGGGTGCCCTGACTTTTTTGGGTGTACCCTCTTTCCCCATAGGTAAGTAGAGAGTGTGCAATCAGACTTACTGTTTCCATGTTCTGCCTGTGACAGCTGGAGATGTGTTGGCAATTAGGGATCAAACTACATGTGACAGACTTGGATAACCTCCTTGATAGTGTCTATGTTACTAGTAGTTGGGGTCTGGACCAGATGTTTCCAGGTTCTTGGTCTCTAATTCAAAGAACTGAAAATAAGGGCTCATTTATATATTTTTTTTAAAGAAACAAGATAGTTTTATTTGGAGCAAACCCAATAAGCAGATTCAAAAAAAGAGTGGCAGCAGGTCACAAGTGAAGATAGTCAACGGCCCTGATGATTATTTGAGGCTCCCTTTTAAGGGGTTCAAGAAGGAGGAGATGATTACTGAAAGCCATAGTTTGGGTGGTTCTCTATTTTGATTAATAGATTAAGTTATATAATCATTTCCTCTCCTATGCATATCCCTTCCCATGGTGCATCTGATTTTCATCCTATGCAAGCCCAATTGCACATGGACATAAAATGGTAAATTATGTGTTCTTCCTGAAAGGTTACTAAAGAATACAGTTTGCCTTACTGCACATGTTTCCAAAAGTAGTTCAAGCTGGATCAACCCTTCTTTTCATGATACCCAGATATATTGGGAATATACTTGGATAGAGACTGTCTGAATTTGAATTTTAACACAGTCAGGAATGCTCACACGTTGCTCAGTGATGGGAGTGCATGTAGCCTGATGCAAGTGTGGCATGGTAGGGTTCTGGAGTTGCTATAAATGTGCTGTTTGGAGAGGGGTGTGTGTATGCTTAGCATGTACCAGTGAGAAGCAAGCTGCCATGAGTGTTATTACAGGTGAGAGTTGTGTATAACCCAAAACCAAATAGGGGTCCTAGGGTACCCCAGGGTACTAAGCTGTCTCTTATGCTTGCTTGCCTCGTGTGTATTGATTACTTACAGTATCAGTTTCATAAGCTGGTGGTGGCCCAAAGAAAACCGAAATTCCATATTATAGACCCACGAATCTATAAAGATTCCTTCAAAATTTAGTCTGTGCTGGCCTTGGTATTACGAGGCATCTGTGTATTTTGGCTTACTGCAAACGGGGACTATAACACGTCCCAAGCTCATTAGATAGTGAAACACCTGTGAAAATATCAAGAGTTGAAAAATATGCCCCCCAAGAATTTTAATTAAGGCAATGTTTACTACATCCCTCATAGAACATGCTCAAATAGGAAAAGCAACTTCCTCATTACCGAAATGATAGTCTGGAGTGCAGGCCTACAAAAACGGAGGTTATATTAAGTGCTATTGGTGCTTGTAGTTATTTTACTGAATAGGTTATCTGTCAACTCAAAGATTTATTAATAGAGAAGAAAACTAAACATAGAGCAAGATAATGGTGGAAAATACCACTTACAAGTAATTTAAGAGAGTTATCATTTTCCATTTGAAAACATAGAGTTGGACCATGTCCTGCAGAAAAATAAGAAATATGTTCAGCTAGCTTGAATCGCTTCTGGAAGTATCTTCTTCCTGACATTCTCAAATTTCCTGGTAGCCTCGGCAATTCAGTGCAAATGTGGTATTTTCATGTGATAGTGTGATCTGCCTAACCACCTCAGCTTTGTGATTGTTTAAAACATAGGGGAGGGGCAGAGGAGATGACTTAGTGGGTAAAATGCTTGCTGTCCAAGCATGAGGACCTGCCCAGCACAAACATCAAAAGCCAGGCATGGTGGAGCATCCCTGTAATACCAGGACTGGGAGGCAAAAACGGAAGGGGCTGACTGGCCAGATAGTCTAGCCCATCAATGAGCTCCAGGTTCAATGAGAGTATCTGTCTCAGAAAATAGGCGGAGAGCAATAGAGGAGGACACGTGGCATCTGGCCTCCACACAGACCTGTACATGGCACACATAAGTACAGCTCAATTTCTGACTACTGTTACAGTCAAGATGGTTGATTTTGAGATGAATACAGCCAATGCCATGCAATTAGAGAGACACCCATTTGCATTTTGAAGATTCTCTTTGATTCTAAAAAGTTTTAAGCAAATTTTCATTTTGATTGGCAGCATAGCTTTTAAACACACCAGAGATGCTATGCTGATCCTCTGTGGTCACCTCTCCCATTGTCATAATCACCTGGCCTCACACTACCCGAATCTTAAACTTCTTTATGTAGGCTATTTTTTTTAACCTAAACTCATTGAGTTTTCACTGAATGATATTCCTAGCTACTAATTATCAATCATCAACTGAAGACCTAACATGCAGGCTGAATGTCCATGAGATGCTTTGGACCAGAAATAGGTTTGGATTTCAGATATTTTTAATTTTGTAATATTTTCACATACATCATTGGATATTTTGGATATGGAACCCAAGCTTGAACATGTGATATGTTCAAATTTCATATGTGCCTTATCCATATAACTTGAATGTAATTTTATACATACTTTAGTTACCCTCCAAACCCCCCATGCCATGAGATCAGTGTAGAATTTTCCATGTGTGGTGATATTTCACAGTCCAAGATTCTTTGAGTTTTGAAGAATTTTGGTGTTAGACTTTTGAACTGCTAATAACTTGAATATGATTTGAAATCTTTTAAGCTAAGGATTATATTAAAAACTTTTATTCAACTGTGGCACAAGTATCCACTCGCACTAAAACCAAACTCCCTAATGTCGGATGAGAAAGTGGGAAGAATTCTTCATCCTAAAAGTGCTTTTCCTCCTAAAGTTTATAGATGAGCTTTCAGAGAATCAAATATTTTATTTATTTATTTTTAAATATTTTATTAATTCTTTAAGAACATCATACAGTATATTTTGTTCTTATTCAGACTCCCTCTCTCATGTCCTCTATTATTAATTTTTAAGGGCATATCAAGTGCAATTTGTGTTCCTCAAATGCTCTTGCCTGTGCATTCATTCCCTGGAACCTAGGCAGCCTACATATAGTCACATCCTAAAAGAAAACTGACTCTCCCTATCTCAGGAACTATCAGTTGCTCCTCAGCTAAGGCTGGGGATTCTTGCCCACCTACTTTCTCCTTGCTGGGTTTTTACTGGGATTGGGTTTGCCCAGGCCTTGTGAATGCTGTCACAAGTGCTGTGTGTTCATGTGTGCAACTGCCTTGTTTATGTCCAGAAAACATGGTTTCCTTGTATCCTCCACAACATCTGGCTCTTATCATCTTTCCAATCCATCTTCCACAATGATCCCTGAGCTGTAGGAGAAGAGGATATGACAAAGGTGTCCATTTAGGGCTGAATATTCTGAAGCATTTTATTCTACTGCATATAAACCAGTTGTGGTCTCTGTGTTAATCACCATCTGCTCCAAAAAGAAGATGGATGTAATAATGTCCTTAGGATATGGTTTAGCAGCATATCTATTTAGCAGAATAGTGGTAGTAGGTTCTCCCCTATGGGCTGTGACCTGTCTAGCCACAGTTGTTCGGCCCTGATAGCAGTGTCAAGTATGGGCTCCATCTTGTGAAGCAGCCCTTGAAACTAATCAGAAAGGATATGGTTACTCCAGGAAACATTCGTGCACTATTACACCAGTGGCCAGACCAATGTTACTGTAGCTCTCAGTGTTCACAGCTTGGTAAAGTTTATGATTACTTTTTTTGTCCTGTAGCATGCATAGCACTTTCCAGTACTATGAAAGCTAGCCAGTAGCAATGAAGCTTTCAGGTCAGTACCCGCTTGATTTTTCTATGTGTTTGTTTCTGCAACTCATGTACTTATTGTCTTCAGGAATAGGAGCTTACACATTCAAGTTCTGAAAGTTAACTAGGAGCAATGATAATAGCCAGTACAGTTTGAGAGTCTCTAGTACACCCAGTCCAGTCAACATTTCCAAAAGAATGATTCCATTCCCAGCATTAGACATTTTAACACTAGTCTGTAGTATCTGGTAGGGTCATTGAACCCCTGTTGGAGGGTAACTGTACTTAAACACTTTTTATATTGTTTATGTGTATATTTCAGGAAGCGTCTTTAGTAGTGAATTTCCATGTCTGTTTTCAAACAGCCCCTAGTGTTAGTTATGCCTCCGCTTACTTCCTCTTCTGCCCTGCCCTCCCATTCCCCACGCCATGTAAGCCTTCCTATCCCATAATTCCCCCTTTCTTCTTTGTATCCCCCCTCCCATGAAGCCTTCCCCATGAACCCTTGTTAACTTCCTGACCTCTATGGATTTTCCAGTTGAAATACACTCATTTAAATATTCAGAGCTAGCACTGACTTAACTTGTTTTTGTTCTGTTTTACTTTACAGCAGATAAGGGAGACTATGCAATGTTTGTCTTTCTGAGTCTGGATTACCTCACTCAAGATGATTATTTCTGGCTACAACTATTTACATGTCAACTTTTTCTTAACAGCTGAATGATATTTTATCATGTAACTGTACCATATTTTCTTTTTCCATTCATTAGTTGACAGCCATCTAGGTTGTTTACTGGCTGTGGTAAATAGAGCAGCAATGATAGCTCTTTAGTAAGTTACAGAGATAGACTTTGGGTGTATGCCCAGAGTGGTATGGATGGATCCATTTCTAGCTTTTTGGGGAATCTCCGCACTGGTTTCCACAGTGGTCGCACCAGTTTGCACTCCCACCAGCACTGAATAAGCGTCCCCTTTTCCCCAGTCTGTGTCAGCATTTGTCATCTGTTGTGTTTTGGATCTTACCCATTCTGACTGGGGCAAGATGAAATCTCAAAGTAGTTTTAATGTGCATTTCCCTGATGGCTAAAGATGTTGAACATTAAAAAAAAGAAACATTTCTCAGTCATTTATGTTTCATCTTTTGAGAATTCTTTTTAGTTCTTTGCCCCAATTCCTAATTGTTTTGTTTGTTTAGTTTTTCTTTGTGAAATATAAGGCATGTCATAAAGTCTTCTGAATTATCTACACACCTCTTGAGACATGTAGTAATAATAATCTGACCCACCACCTCCAGAGAGAAAACTCCATGTGGACTGAAAAATCTTAGTACAAGTATTGACTAGGAGGCACAGGTTATATGATTAATGCATATCAAAAGAACCCATTTTTCATGTTTTCAAAATGGAAGAACTTGGATGAAATCAGTTCTTCCCCTTGTTCTTACTTCTACTTAGGAGGGTATTTTTGTTTCAAAAACTGAATTTACAACTTCTGGTTACTGTAATTTAGTATGTTGGGCATCTTTTGCTTCTAGACATATAATGTTTGCTAGCAGAAACATAAAGCTTCACTCTGTTGTCCTTACCGTTAGCAGTCAGCCTGCTGGTCTTGTCTGTTGGGATTTGGCTGGCGTGACCTTTGGAGGGAATCTTTTTTTCTGCTGCTGAAATGTCATCCCTCAGTCATTGGTTCAGGTTCTGACAGAATGCATTTCATCTGAGGTGTATGGTGATTTTGTTAAGAAAAATAAAAGGACAAGTATAATTTTGAAACTACTTCAAATTTAGTAGAGGTTTTTCAAGAAAAGTTTTAATAATTACATTTCTGTTTTTGGTTCTGTTTCCCACATACCAAATGCTGTCTTTATGTTCCTTCACATCTGATTTTAACATGTCTTCAGAATACACTTTTGATTTGCTTATTTATTTCAGTTTAGTTATTGAGAATTTCACACACGTATATAATGAAATATGATCATATCCAGCACCATTTTCCCCTCCGCCCCTCTCAGCTATCCCCAGCATGTCCCTCTCTCAACTTCATGTTCTGTTTATCTTAGTAACTCACCAGTCCACTTGCTGTTGCCCACATGTGCATGGGTGTGGAGCCACTCTGTGAAGCATGGGCAGCCTACCAGTGGCCACAACCACAAAGAATAATGATTCTCAGAAGCTACCAGCTGCTAATATATGTCCTCCGCTACTGGTGAATCCTTGTGAGCTCTTCCCCCAGCCACGCTTGGGTTTTGACTGCCTTGATCTTGTGCAGATCCTGTGCAGGATTCAGTATCTGTGAACTCATGAGTCCAACAGCCACAAGACAGTGTTTCACAGCATTGCTCCCTGTCCTCCAGTTCTTATGTTCTTTCTGTCCACCTCTTCCACTTTGTTCCCTGAGCCCTGGCAGGAGCACTGATGAAGACATCCCACTTAGGGTTGAGCACTCACAGTCAGTTACTCTCAGCACTTTGACCAGTTATGAGTAGAAACATTGACTGCTACTCACTGCAAAATGAAGCTATGAGTAGAAACATTGACTGCTACTCACTGCAAAATGAAGCTTTTCTGACTGAAGTTGAAAAAGCTCAGGTCTATGTGTACAAGCATAAATATTTAGAAAGCAGTTTCAAAACATGGCCCATTTAATAAATAACATTAGTAAGTTACATTCTAGGACCCAAGACCTTCACAGCCATGGACTTTTGACCAGATTTATAGAGCTAGCATGAATTTTCTCCTTTGCAGCAGGCCTCAAATCCAATTAGAAAGCAATTGGTTACCCCATAACTATTGAACCTGTGTATGCATCTTGCCTGGAAGGTGTGTGGAGTAGCATGAAGCGTCCACCACTAGATAGACCGTTGATGTGTTTTCTCTTCTAGTGGTCTGCATGTTACCTTCTGGCATTATGAAAGTTAGCCAGCAAGAAGAAAGTTTCCAGACCAGATTGAGATTGATTTCTCCATGTCCTGCATCCAGTGTGTGTGGTGTCTTTCACAAAAGGGTGTTACCATGTAGTTATGGTAGAAAACCAAGAGCAATGGCAATAGCCTGTGCGGTTTTCGAGATCTCTATAGCCTTCCTGACTACATAATAGTATATTTTAGGTAAAACCAATGTAGAGAGGTAGAATACCGAGAATGGAAAGTTTTAAGCAGGGAGGGGTGTGAGAGGATGGTGAAAGACAGGAGGTGGGGGTGTTAACATAAAGGAAGGATGTATGAAAAGCTATCTAGAAACCTATTAGCTCACTACTTAATTAAAAAATTGTTGGGACTGGGATGGTAGTGCACACCTTTAATCCCTGCCCTTAGGAGGCAGAGTCAGGTGGATCTCTGTGAGGTCAAGGCCAGCCTGGTCTACACAGTGAGTTCCAGGAACCCCCCAAAATATCTGTAAGGGGGGGCCTTAAGAACACATTTGATCTGAAAGAAGACAGAGGGTGTATTAAGAATTAAAGGTTTAAGCAAGAATGGTGGCAGGGAGAGGGAGAAGAGTAGGAATGGATTATTTGAAGCTAAGGATATTTGAAAAAACCTTATGGAAGCCCACTAGTTAATAAGCTAACCTCAAAGTGCAACTTTTTAAAAAAAGGAGTTTGAATGGAGTGCCCTGCATGCGGCTCCCAGAAGACACAGATCATTAAACAGAACCTGCAGTGACAGGTGTGGGATACCTCCCTGTGAGTTATTGATCACACACGTTTTAAAAGCCAACATTTATTTCACCTTCTCCAAATGTTTCTTTTATGTGAGTAACGGAAATGATTATTAGAACAAATAAGCGTGTTGTCTATTTTGGTATGTAAATCAGAGAAGTGGGTTAAAATTTAGACAAAGATGAGAACAAAATTAATAAATAATATATTATTTGGTTATAGTTAGTAATTTGTTAATAATTTGTCTAGCCTGTCATTGTTTTATAAAAAAAAAATTTTACTCCTTTGATTTTTATTTTATTCCACTTGTTTCATTTTCTTGAAAAAAGGACCTTTCTAATTTTCTCTTAATTCCTACCAATTCTTGCATTTTGCTCAAATAACATGAAGTAGGACAATGATTTTTTTCTTTGCTGATTATTGAAAATTAAATACTGTGCTGTAATTAAGGTTAGCATAACTTCCAAAACACATACTTAGAAAAAAGGATGAAGGTAAATGTGTTATTATAAAATGGCTCCCTTATTGGAGGACTAACCTTGGTTTTGCTATGTTTTTTTTTTTTTTATAAATTTCAGCATGTGTAAATTAGCTGGTCAACACCAAATAATCCAACAAGTATATAAATATCAGTTACCCGACCACAAGCGCTGAACTTCATCTTGCTAAGAATATTTCTGCCTCAGAATAGAAGCCTGTGCTCATTTTCTCTTTCATTCAGTTGAAAGAGATATTTGACTCTCAGGTATGTGTCAGGCTGTGTTCTGGACCCTAGGGAACAGAGGGGTTCAGGCGAGAGATGAGGCTCTTGTATCAGTTTCCACAGACCAGTGGTTGAGTCTGTCATTACTTGGTACTCAGGGCATCCTTCTGAGGCAGGCATGTGCTGGGCAGCAGTGCTTGAGTTTTCTTCAACCTATGAGTTTATCAATTAAAATATGCTTTAAATTGTCGAATGTGTATATATATATATATATATATATATATATGAGGGGGGTCTTGGAGATGGATGTACCGTTTTACTTTTCTGTGAAAAAGAAGGACAGATTTGCTTATTTTCTGAATGTGGTTGTATTCCATTAGCAACGAGTGACATTGTTAAGGCCTCTCAGGTCAAAGAAGCGGCTCAGTCTCTCTCATGTGCTTCCTTTCAATTCCATTTAGATGCTTTGATGTTTGTATTTAGGAAAAGCATCCTGATTATTATTATCCAGTGCAATGCTAATTTTCTCACTCTGTGCCACAGTAGTTTTCTGACATCTGAGTAGTAGTACATCCATGCAGTTGTTCAACCATCACTCTATCTAACTCAAAGACAGAATTTCAGCTTTTTGATTCTTGATATTGAAACAAGATATAATTTACCAGGGAAAATGAGGGAGATGTTTAACTTCAAACCAAGCATCTTTCCTAATTACATGTCACTCCAAATCAAAAACCCTGTACCCATTAAGCAGCCATTTCCTCCTTCCCCTCTAACCATCTTTTTACCAATCAGTCTGCCTCCTACCTCTATGAATGTTTCTGTTCCAAATATTTTATACAGATGAAACCCTGTGATTACACGGTAGTTGAATGTCTGCTTTGGCATAACAAACAAAATCTAGTGCATTCACTTAGTATTGTCCATATAACATTGGCTATAACTAACCAAAAGATAAAAACTCACAATCTCTCTTTACTGCAAATTGGTTTCTACTGAAACCATTCCTAAGTCCTCAGTACACTGTATATTCTGTAGAAAGACAGACAATTCAAATATTTAAAAATATATCTGTTTATTTAGATAATGTAGCACCAATATCAAGCCGAGTCCCATCCAATCATTGCACAGGGTCAGAATTCAGATCAGGAAGACCGTCAGACATTCCCATTGACCCAGTTCTTTTGCTCTGCATGATAGTGAAGAGATTTCTTTAGTTCATGAATAATAGAGAATGGAATCCCAGACCAGTAAAGTTCTGTGCCCATCTGACTTTTTTGTTCTACTCCATCCTCTCAATACTTCAGGCCAAATTGCCCTTTGTTGAATGAACCCCTCCTCAGTGTATATGAGCAGGATCCATAAATGTAATCAGGAAAGGTGCTTGGTTTGAAGTTAGTCATCATTTGATTTTCCCTGGTAAACTGAATTCTTTTATAGCATCAGGACTCAAAGAGCTGAAATTCTGTCTCTGAAAAAGTAGTGTGCATACTTGATATGAAAGACAGAATGACAAAAGTCCTAAAGAGCATCAAGCAATGGTAAGCAAGCTGTGATGTAATCATAATGTGCTAGAGTTAAATACATCTTATCACAGCAATCCCAGGAGACAGGCATTATTAAGTGTTATAACCACTCCATTGTACAGATTTAAGGAAACTGAAGCACAAACATGAGGTGGTTTAAGTAATGTCACCTGCCCAGAAAGTGCGGTCAAGAAATCCAAATCCTTATGTCTTGGTTTCTTTTCCTGTTGCTCTTATAAAGCGCCCTGACAAAGGTAACTTAAGGGAGAAAGAGGTTTTTTATTAGTTCCTACTTCCAGGCTATACTCTATCACCGCATTGTACCTGCAGTAAGGGGCAGAGAGCCACAGATGAATAGAAACAAGCTAGTGCTCAACTCACTTTCTTCATCCTTATATAGCTTGGGGTCCCACCTAGGTGCCACACGCAGTGGGTGGGTCTTCCCATACAATTAAGATAATCCCCCACAGGCTTGCCAAGATGGCCATCTCCCCGGCGGTTCTAGATTCTGTCAAGTTGATAATTAACATAAACCATCACATTATATGTTTCTACCTTCTGACTACTCTAGATATTATGTTTTTCAAAAGAACAAGTTTTATAAAAAGTATTGACTAATTTCATAGCACATCCAGTGAAAGGCATTAGTGGCCCAGATGAGCTGAAATCTCTGCTCACACCAGGGCATCGCCCAACTCAAGCTTAAACTTGAAGAATGCAACTTGGCTGTGATTGAAAAATAAAAATGAAACAGAAACTCTTCTTTAGCCTAAACCTTGAGTTTCCCAAAGCAATGGGCATCCTTGTCCATCACGTCAGCTACAAAGCAGCTGTCAAAGGGGTGTGGAGGCAAGACCTCTAAAATGGGAATGCAGAGAGTTACCTTCTTGGATAGCCAGGAAGCTGGTATTGGGGCAATCATTTAACCCTCTGCTTGTTTCTCATCTCTCTTGATAAACTAAGTTCTCCTGCGCCTAAAAATCCACAACTGTGGTCATAAAGCACCCTTGTATATGGCTGTTTCCAGCCCCTGTCTGCTAGGTAAGCAGGGTGACAGACCATACTGAATTAGACTTTGCTCAGTAATTTGTCACAACTGTTCCAAAGCTGTGGAATTAGAAGAATGCCAATAGGTCTTCACAGTGTGACCCTCAGCTGCCTGCTTTTCAAGTGTCAGGCCACACACCACCATCTGTCAAGCCCCAGGCTACTCTGAGGGTCCTTGTCCTTGACAAGGTCAGAGTCAGGAGCTTTGTCCATAGAGCATGAGAATATTCAGGTAGCTACTCAGATCACCTTGTCTTGATCTAGTCTCAGGATATGTCTGATATCCTAACCTTTGACTCTGTTCTATTGAGCCTGAGCCTACTTAGGAGGCATTTTGGTGGTGTTGTTTCGAGTCACTGACTCTGTATGTAGATTGGCCTGATGTAGTAGCTATGTAGTCCATGCTATCCTAGAACTTGTGGGGATCTTCCTGTCTCAACCTCCCAAAAACTGAGATCACAAACATGTTTTACAATGACTGGTTTGCAAACATAGTTTTCCAAAAAGTCTCAGTACTGGGTTATGGCTTGTGGGAGAATGCTTGCCTTACATATCTGAAGCTCAGAGTACGATCATGAGCACTGTTAAAAGAAAAAATATTCTCTGACAAACTTGACAATTTCCATGAAGACATCCATTATGGTTGCTTTACAAACCACTACTTGCGTACATCACTATTTCAGAGCAAGCACAATATTTACCTTTGTTTCAAAAGATAAACCAACCTCTGGTCACTTTGCAGCTTAAACACTAATTAACACTTTTAATACTGAAATGTATTATTACTGGCTATTCTGCCATGTCCTTAAAGGCCAAATTAACTAAAAAATTCATTAACCTTGGCATCTCTGCAGAAGATAATTTTTCAAGGAAGTTGCAGAGCTAATTTTAACATGTTGCCATGGTAACACTGCTGCCAGCAGTTGAATTGCACTGGGACCCAGCTGCTTAGGGTTTATGATGGGACTGCAGGCAAGACTAGGGTAGCAGATTGAAAGATAATTGAGATGACGATTAGAGTTGCTCCTGCAACTCTTTATTAGAAAGCAGATGGGTAAATATGTGTGATTGAGATTTGCAATACTAGGTGCCACCTTGGAAAAGATTGCCCCAAGGACCTGATGTTCCAAGGACAGCACACCCCTGTAGTCTTGCAGGAGAGAAATTGTGACATGCAGTGTTTTAAATATCATTTGTGTGAGGAGCAGTATCAACTGCCAGCACCCAGTCTTCTCTTTGGGGCTATAATGATCTTCTGTAGATTCTAACTGCTTCTTGAGTTTCTCTTTAAACTAGACTCTTAAGAAAATATTAAGTCCTTAATTTTAATCATTTAAAATTCATAAAACACCAGGATTTTCAGAGAATTCAGAGCTCTGTTTGGGGTCTCATTTTAGGGTAGACAGGAAAAGGCAGTGGTGACCCGACACACTGTCTCTGTCCCTTTCCCACTTTTCCCAGTGGTGTTATGCAGCCAGGTCCAAAAGGACATATCCAGCTCCATGGGAACTGACACTTACCCCCCAGCGGTGTTTCCAGCACTCTTCCCCCTCCATCTCATTTCTTCATCTGTAACAGGAGAACACTGAACCTCATGGGCTTTCTGGCTGTGGGATGTCCTTATTCCCTAGCTTGAGAAACACACCTGTGGCTGCCCGCGTGTTTATTTCTAAATGCCCCTGTTTGCACTACAGTGGACACACCTGGTCAAAGATCAGCTGACCTTTTGTCCCACTTTCCTGTTCTGTACCTATCGTTCTAAACAGGGAGGTGGAATCTACAAGACAACTGGGCAAAATAATGCAGAAAATTCTACCCAATTGTTGTAGTTCCCTTCTGTTCCTATGACAATCATGAACAAACTTAGGGAAGAAAGGATACTTGGGAGGGTGGGGGTCGGGAGGTTGCACTTCCAGGGCATGATCTATCACTGAGGGAACTTAGACAGGAACTTGAAGCAGAAACCATGAAGGAACACTGACTGTTTGCTTCTCACTCAGACTCATGCTAAGATAATTTTCCTATATAGCTGAGGACCAACTGTTGAGAGAAAGTTGTCACCCTCAGTGGGCTGGGTCATTCTATATTAACTAGCAAGCAAGACAATTCGAGTCTTGTTCAAAAGCCAGTCTGGTTTAAGCAATTCTTCAATGAAAGCTTTCCTCTTAGGTGACTCTAATCTATGTCAAGTTGATAACTAAAGCTAAGTAGGACACCAACTAACTTCTTGATTTCTGTTTATTGCATAATTCACTCTTGATTAAGAGGGAGAACTTGATGACATGTTTTTGCTGGTGCCCAAATCCTAACATGAAACAAGAACAAGTTATTTAAAATGCATATATCTCCATTTAAAGAGTAGTATTCCAAAAGTAAAAGGAACAGTTCAGCTGTTTGAGAGTATACTGAGAGTCTTCCTCAATCATGGTTTGCTTTACAGTTAGCACTGGGAGTCAGTGCTCCAGTTTTGGGATGGCTATGAAACTCCCAAATTTAGAGGTTTGTTATCTTCTTGGGTATAGACTAGCGTGACAAAAAGAACATAATTTAGATAGACCATTTCAAACATTGGCTACTGATTAGGTAGGTTGCTTTAGCTCTTTACATTTTCCAGGAAATGGAAATGAGCTCTATTAGAGATATTAGGGGATTAATATGCAAACAATGTCAACTTGAGATAGTCCTTGGAAAATATTAGATTCTCAGTAAATGCCAGTTTCCCCCACAGGATACAGGATGTACATATATAGAAACTGACAGCAGTAGCCCATCTGTGCATCAGAATGATTATTCTTCACAAATGAGATAAACTGGAAAGTCTGGAATCCAGCAGTCTTTCAGTCAGTTGTATTTATAAGAGCAAACATCAAGAAGATGGCTATACACTCACTCTAGTATTAACCATCCTATAACCGTCAAAGGGTGCCGTTTAACTATAATCTGTAATATATGCATCTCACATTCTCTACTTACTATTTATGTCATATACCCCAGGGTTATTTTAAAGAAAGTGACTGCATAAACCAGGATGGTTTGAGAAAACTGAAAGCACAAAAAGTCACCAAAAAATCGAATTTGCTTTCATGAGTTCTTTTTACTATTTTAATTCTCTGCTCATTCAAGATAAAAGAGAATCTTGACAAAGAAGGTCAAAGTTTCTACAATACTGTATGCTAGAAATTTTAGTCACAGACATAAACCAAGCATAGAGGTCCTTGAAATACAATAGCATGAATGTGGAAGCAGGTTCTGAAGTAGCCAGGGCTTGGCGGTCTGTCGTTCCACTCAGGCTAGTACACCTTTGGCTCTTACCGGAGAGAGATTCAAAGCATGAGATTTTATGGAATTAACTGATAAAGCTCTCCCAGGTCCTGATCTGAAAAGTGAGTACATCTAAATACCTAAGCAAGACAGAACAAAGAAAATGCTTTCAACTCATAGGAACTGGTGAATCATCACCTAATTTGAGAGAAGTAAACAAAAGCACATAGAAGTAGCATATAGTATATAAAGTAACATAAAAGAAGGAAAGGTTTGTGTAGTAGAGCTGAAGTTTCTATTTCGAGAACGATGAAAATTTTATTTTAAACATGAGGACACAATTTGTAAACATCTTCCCCTTTCCTGTCATTGAAATCCAAGAAAACAACACTGATGAAAGTAATTATGAATCTGGTATAAAGACTGGAAGAATGGATTTCAATTGAATAAAATGTCATATTAGAATTAAGATTTGCAGAGTAAGTGGCAAAGGCCAGAAGCAGCCCTGTAGAGGAGTGATTTAGTGACCAGGGCTCAGGAGGTAACACATGGAAGCCCAGAGAGTGAAGGTACGACTCCTAGATCATTGCTACTCCTCGAGAGACAAAGTTTTAAACTCAAGAGGAGGCAAACATTTGTGGGTTGATGTTTTCTAGTTGAAGGACTCCCTGAGGGTAAATCATAATAAGTTTCACCACCAAGAGAAAGCACATTTTCTCTCCATGTAGATCCTAGTGTATATATGTGTACATAGACATGCACATTCACTCCTAAAATAGATATCAGATAAGTTACAAATATGACATGAAAGTCGAAGCAAGACTATCTGGAAAGAGGAAGATAACCAAAGGAAACAAGGGGAGAAAGCGGCATAGGAAGGTGGGTATGGTCCAAGCACATGATAGACTTTGATGAAAATGTCTTTATACACCACATCACTATGCGCCATGACAGTATACCAATGAAGAATCAGCCCAAGGGAAAATTAATGAGAACAACATCTAGCTGTATTCTTTTAGATTTTAAATTCAAAGTTTAAAAAGCTCAGCCAATAAAATAACAATTAGACTTGCTTCAGACTTAGCCTTCTCAATAAAAGATCAGAAGTTACTAGAACAACATGCAGCCTTGAGGTACTCTGTAGTGGTCTACATTGTCAGGTAGCAAAAGCCATTATCAAAAATATAACAATATTAAATCTCCACAAAATTCCTGAAAGACATTTTATGAAACTGTCTTGCAACTGACTGTCATGTGAATCATCAACATGAGAAAGTGGGAAGGGGCAATGAAGCAAGGAGTACTTGTTAACTGAAGATCCTACATGGTAAATACATGGATGGATACTGTAAACTGTTTGTTTGAAAATTTTCATAATGAAATAGTCTATAGAAACTGGCATCTCCTTGGAGACATCATAAAGAGAACAGTTTAGTATTTAAGTGATTTAAATGATAGCGTACCTAAGTGGTTTACAAAACAAAAAGGTCTTTCTGACAGTGTTATTTATAACATTTTAAAATTCCTAGCACCTGACCTACATCAATTAATTAAGATAAAATTATTTTATCGTGGTAGGCAAATCCAACAGACTGGCATTCCTATAGGAAATGTGGCCGCTTTTAGAGGGCTCCCAGGTGACAGCTGAGAAGGCTGTGCAAAGGGCAGTAAGAGAAGCCTTAGACAGAATCAGCTGCGCTGACATCTTCACCATGGAATTCTTGCTTCCAGAACTGTGAGAAAGTAAAGTTCTATTGTTTGAGGAAAAAAAGAACTGGAACTCAACAAATGTGAAATATTAAAACTGTTAAATAAAGGATTAAATACAAAAGCAAAAAGTATTATGTATCCATGGATATAACTTTTTAAATAATCATGATTCATATTTTATGAAATAAAGCCTTTGTATGATTAGAAAAATAGAAATAGTTTCACCAAAATGCTACTATGATTTACTTTTGTTATTTTCATTTCATCATATCCTTCCTTTTAAATTGGAAAACACCTATTAACAGTTAAAATAATATATATATATAATATATAATATATATATATACACACACACAAGGATATATATATATATATATGTATATATCTAAATAAATCTGAGTTGAAGAAGCATCAAAGTATCCACATCCACAAAAGGAGAATATAATTGGCAAGTTGCTTTTCAGGCATTGTTCCCAGCCAATGTTACTGAGAAAATGAATGAATGAATGGTTGAAGGACATAGCTCCAGTGGTTACAAATTCTCCCACAGCCTTACATGCTGGGGATTTCAGCCTTTGTGAATTAAGCTCTCTCACCACATTGTGTGTTCCTTTTTTGTAAGTTTGATACCTCAGATGCCACTGCATTGCATCCATGTTATTCCACTCCCTGAAGGCTTTGCTAATGTATTTCTGGTATTTAAAGCACTCTGACAGTAATGGCATAACCATAATGCTTCCCTCCAAGGCAGAAGATAAGAGGATTTGATAGGTAAGAAAGCGCCATATGTGGAGTAGTGATGAAACAGCCACAGCTCACCAGCTCCAAGAAGGGTCCCATACTGGCCCTTGAGATCCGTGGGATTCACATGCCACTCAGCAGTGGCCCCAGTCTGTTCCCTGTGGACTTCATGAACATAGTAAACCACACGTGCCTAAGGTCAGGGAGAACTCGCTCAGTCTTTCTTTGCATTAGTTATTTCCCAATCAATATATTTGGTCAACAGACAGTACAGTTTGGGGAAGATATGATACTGTTGTGTATCTTAACACATGCAGCAGATGCTTCCTGTCCTCTGGTCTTTGGGTAACATTTTTAGAAGAGCACATGTTCACCTACCATTGTGGTTTGTCTGGTCAGGTGTAATGGCTACTGTAGCAAAAAAGCATAGAAAATATTTTTCTTTTCTAGATCTTCAAATAGCTAACAAACTAGAATGAATGAAGTGGGATGATATTGGGACTGAACACCTTTCCCAGCCTTCCCTGATTCTCATCCAGCACTAGCACCGACTTTTAGGAAGTTCCTCAGCTCTGTTTTATGCTGTTCTATTACAGTCTGTTTATATATAAGGGAAACATTTCTGAGAGAGCAAAAGTATGGCAGATATAAAAAGAGGACTGATACACGCCTAAAAGTCACACCACGTCAGAAACAGAAATCCAGGAGGAGACACAAATAGTGGGTAATTCTCTGTTCATGTAATATTTCGAGCTGTGAACTCAAAATGTGGATTAAACGTGGCTAGAGAATGGAAATTCATTACTAATGAATGTAAAGACTGGAGAAATATTCATTTCTTTTCCATTTTCAAGAAAATCATTCAGATTGTTGTCGTTTCCCACTGAGAGTCAAAATGCTAGATTCCTTCACATCCTTTCCCAGCACTGTCCATTCCATATTTGGGTGATGTCATCTGAGACCGTTCGGCACATAATGAGCCCTTTTGGCACATTAGGTTTAATTTCTGTCACAGAAATCAGGTGAACTGTTACGGTGCTGAGGCTGGGCTGCCAGCCTCTGAGTTCTGGCAGTACAGAGCAGTTAGACAGAGCCCTTGGCCTCCATCTGCTGGTGTCCAGTGTCACAGCCACACTGTCAGAGCGGAAGCAGATTGACTCAATAATGTCTGTTTTACTGACTTAGCAAAAGAAACACGTCACAATGTGTATTTTGTGATAGTAAAATGTGATCCAGTTCATAGATATATGGAAAATAAAGATCATTTATAAGCTAATGATTCTGTTCATAGTGAATGAATTTTAAATTACCTTTGGCGGGGCTGGGGACATGGTTCAGTGGTTAGGAATGCTTGCTGTTCTTACTAGAGAGGACCCAAGTTTGGTTCCCAGATCCCAGGTCAGCTGGCTCACATCCACCTGTAATGCCAGAATTGGATCCCCTGGAACTGGCATTATACATGGATGTGAGCCACTGGACAGAGGTGCTGAGACTCAAACCCAGATCCTCTGGAAGAACAGCAAGCACGCTTAACCAATAAACCCTATCTCCAGCCCCAATAAAACAAATCTTAAAAGAATAAAATTACCTTTGGCAACACCATCAATATGCCATATAAATTTTAACATATGCTTTTCTTTAAAGAAGTAATATTAATTCACTAAAGGAAAAACAAGTCACTGATAACATGTGGTTCTCAGAACATGCTTGCATAGGATTTGTAGGAAAAAAAGGAGCATCTCATGAAAGAGTCATTCAACTTTTCCTCTTTTTTATTTATTTTATGTGTGTGAGTGTTATGCTTGCATGTATGTAAGTGCAGTGCACCCATGTCATGCAGTGTCTGCGGAGGCCAGAAGAGAGTGTCAGATCCCCTGGAACTGGAGTTACAGATATTTGTTAGCCTCCCTGTGGGTGATGGGATTCGCACTCGGGTCCTCTGCAAAAACAGCCAGTGTTCTTCACCGCTGAACCATCTCTCCAGCTCCAACCTTTTTATTTACAGTTGTGTGTGTGTGTGTGTGTGTGTGTGTGTGTGTGTGTGTGTGTGTGTATGCATGCCTGTATGTGTTTGTACATATGCTGTGTTTGCCATTCTGTATACAGAGTCTATCTTGATCAAAGCTGTTGAAACCTTTGGAACGTTCATAGGTGTGATTATTTCCAGATAATGGAAAGCATAAATTGTAGCATTATGACTACACATGTTTAAACCTTTGACTCATTGCACACCCACTGTCTTTGTGAACAGTTCAATGTGGAAGAAAGCTAGATGCTTTGAACCCTGGTAAAAGCCTATTCCTTCCTCCTCTCTTCCCTCCCTCTCTCCTTCCCTTCCTCCCTCCCTCCTTCCTTTCCTCCTTTCTCCCTCCCTTCTCCCTCCCTCCTTCCATCCCTTCATCCCTTTCTCCCTCCCTCATTTCTTTTATTCTTCCTTCCTTTCTTTTTCTTTTCCATCCTAGACTTGGACCCAGGGCCTCTTCTAGAAACACTGTGTCATTGAACTATATCCCCAGTCCCATTGTTAATTTCTCCAACAATAAATCTATGAGCATTGTTCATTATTCTTCCTAGGACTAAGATGTTCTCCTAATTCATATTCTAACTATACTACTCTTGACAACAGTGATAATACATCCACAAAAAGGTCAAATTTTACTTAAAATAAGAGTTATGATTTTATTAAACGTTTAATTAAATTTTTGTTGTTAGAATTTTCAGTCATCCACTAAAAATATAAACCTTCATTTGACTGTTAACCAACTACAATGCTTACAAACATTTATAATTCATTTTAATTTCGTATTTGCTACAATTCACACAAGGGAATAACTTTTCTGAAACTGTGTGCTTTAATACCAGGGTAGGAAAAAAGAAATAAAGACTCGTGGCTGATTTTGCATCATTGTACACTTTCTGTGAAGAACCAGATTCTCACAATAGAGGATTCTTATATGAGAGATGTAAATTTCAGTGAATGTCAGTGACATTTGACCATGTAACAAATGACATAGCTATTTTTCATCCCTAAAACCAAATGTGACATTATAGGAAAATGTCCATTATTATAGGTTATTTATCTCTTCCCTGTGAATCTGAGGCAGAAGAAGGCTCTTGGAAAATGCCTGTGGTGAGGACAGGTGTGCATTCCCATCTCCCATTTCTGATACTCACTGAGAGCTTCTCTCCCCACTGAGAACTCTCCAAAGCCCTCTTCAGAATTCAGAGATGGAAAGTTAATACTCTCAAAATTATGGTCTCCCTGCTTAATACAATGAGTAATGCAAAATTCATTCAGTAAAGAAAAGCACTAACTGATACTAATTCCATCAGAAAGTCCGATCAATTTTTGTTAAGTGTGTCCTAGGTCTACTATTTTAACCAGTCTAATGTTCTTCAAAATCTTTTTTATTTGAGCATCTCAAACAAGGTCTACCTTGCTGATGTTATCAGAATCCTGCTGAAGTGTTAGACTTGACCAATTTGTTCAAAGTTCACACTTCTTTTGCTCCTGTGCTATTTGAGACCGTGATTCCCCGTAGCCCCAGCTGGCCTGGAACTGACTATGTAGACCAGGCTGGCCTGGATCTCATAGAGATCTCTCTGCCTATGCCTCCTGAGTTGTGGGATTAAAGGTATGCACCACCATGTCTGGTTGAAATTTCAGTTTTTTTGTGGTACTTTCTAATTTCAACATCACAAATTTTAAATACTACTGAAAACTTTTTCATTTGTTCTGCTCCTCGTAAATATACTAAATCTGGTTTTCATATTTTGTTAGCCAGCAGATGACTCCATGAATATTTGGATATTGTTAATGTGTATTGAATTACAAAAATATTTCTACCATCCTCTAACATTCTTAGAGAGAAAGCCCCCCCCCCCCCATTCCTTTACCCCAGTCACTCAACTTCTGAAACTGTCTCCATAAAACCTGGAGAGTTATGCTGAACACTATCATTCTGAACTCTGAATGCCTGGCAGGGATACTTTACTTCTGTGGTTTTCCTCGGTAATCTAGTGCCCAGGTCCCTTCAGCCTTGTAAGGCAGGTGCCCCCAAAGCTTCATCCATTGTTAGCTGTTTTCATCTCACCAGAAACAGCTGTGGGGGTAATGGGGAAACCCTGCCTCCTAAGAACAGCATCTGAAGAATGACAATTCCACCTGCCCTGCAGGGAAAGCTAAGGAAAGCCAAGGGAGGCAGAATTTGGATCCCTGAGAAGTAAGCTCTGATCAAAAAGCAGCTCCTGCTGCCCTGAGTCCTGGGAATCAGCACATGGCAGAGGAGGCGCTGGCTTCTGATGGGCCTCAACAGAGGGAAAGAATGACAGGGTGGAGTGACGGCCTAGCCCAAGCGCTTGGAGACACAGACATGGTGACTCCCTTTTGCTTTACAGGCACCACCAGGACCTGAAGCAGAGGTGGGAACCTCAGTGTCGGTCGAGGGGGCCCCAGTGGAAGAGGCAGAGGCAGAGAAGGCAGCCCTTCCTGCTGCGGAAGGAGAAAGTCTAGAAGAAGCCAAAGTTGATACTGAAGGCGCTGAGGTTACAGACAGTGAGAGTCCACAACCGGCAGAAACAGAAGCAGCTGCGCCTCAGGTAAGTGTTTGTTCTTGAGAGACTTCTAAGGAGGCTCTGCCCGCTCTGCCTGCTGCCCGTGCGGTGGCCCTTTGTAGTGGAACACGTTTGCAATCATTTTTGACTCTGTGTGTACATAATGATTTTCAGAGGGTGGCCCCAGCACCCAGTTACTACCAGCACTGTGCTATTCCTCATGGACTTCCTATGCGTAAGGCTGGCGCAGCCTAAACCCAGAAATGGAAAAGATGATTGACAGCTGTTGAAGGAGTGAGAAATGAGCCCTAAAGGTGCCAAGTCCTTGGTGGGGATTCAGTATTAGTAGTAATACCAAATTACCAGTGTTACTATTTTATATTTGCCATTATTAGAGCATCCCAGATTCACCACCAGGCTTCTTTCGCCAAGAGCAACTGTCTGTTGAGTGTATGCATGGAGTCAGAGTGGCCTTTCGTCCACTTTGTTTCCCAGGTGTGATCAGAGGCAGTACCTCCCATTCTGTGTGACTTAGACAAGCAGGGGCGGCAGCAGAGCAGTATCAAAGTGTGGATTCCTGCCCCTTCAGGACACGGCCTCTTCTTCAGCCTCCCACCAGTCTGAATTGCCCACAGAAACCTCCCACTCACCAGGCAGTGTGGCATCCACACACAAATCCCACCATGGGTTTGGGACTCAGGAGAGATAGTGAGGAGGCCAGGGCAGCAAGAGAGACACAGGCCTGGTGTGCATGGTTAGTGGGTAAAAGAAGTGCTGGTGGCGGGGGGTAGGGACTAGCCCCGGAGCAAGCACACATCTTGGTCCCCAGGCCCTGCTTGACCACCTTCTTTACCCAGCAGGAGAAGGTCATCCCTTCTGTGGTCATCGAGCCAGCCTCCAACCACGAAGGCGAAGGAGAACACCACGAAACCACTGTGGGGACCGAGATGAAGGAGGTCACTGAGGACGTGGCTTCTCTGGGTCCTGATGGGCAGACGCAGGAGATGGCTGCAGAGCCAACGCCCTTGGACTCTCAGGCTGCTACTCCTGCACCTGTGGCTGCCGTGGATCCCTCCGCATCTGCGGGGGATGCTGCTCAGGACGTGCCTGCCGGCTTTCTCTACAAGGTATTTCTGGTGTAACCTGAGGCCATTGCCCTTTCCAAGTTTCCTTTTTTCTGCTCTTTGGTTTTCTAGCGCCTTGCTTTCTGCACTATGTATTCTTTCTGGAATCTTCTTCCCCTTTACCCCAAGCTCACCTTGGAAAATGGCAGCACCTCAATGCTGTGGGGCAAACAAGAACTAGAGTGACACCTCCCAGATCTCACAAGGAATAATTGAAAGACAGGTGGCCTGCCCCTGGGTGGTGAGTGGGCTAGTGCTCCACAGCCTCCTTTGGAATTGAGTCTGTCCAGCCTGGTTTAGTCAGACCAGGCCTTTAAGTCAACTGTTCGCCAGTATATATACTTCTCCAGATCACACAGACAGAAGACAGAGCCATGCAGAGCCAATACAGAGTAAAGAGTCCACAAATAATCCAAAAATTGATGGAAGACCCTATGGTGTATGTAAAGAAGAAACAAAGAAGCCACCATGTGGGAAGATAGTTTTCTCAGAGAGGATCCCTACTAAACCAGAGCCTCTGTACCCACAAAGTAAAACAGCAGTAATTGCCTAGAAACTCCATTTTATTCCCAATGTTGGAGGCAGATAATGCTCCCCAACAGAATCTGATCAGGAATTTTAAATTTTATATAATTTAATTTTATACTTCAAAATTCATCCCCTCTCCCCTAGTTTGACTGCTTCTCTGTTTTCCAGTGCTAGGTGTCACACTCAGCTTTGCACATGCTAGGCACACACCCCGCTACCTAGACATATGCCTTTATTTTCTAATTTTGAGGCAGGATCTTGCTAAGGAGCCTAGGCAGGCCTTGGCGGCCTCCCAAATAGATGGGAATTCAGGTACACATCACCACACTTGGACATCCATTTTTATTTTAAACATATTAAGTTTCGATATGTTCACGAGAATGGGACTGAATATGGCTAGTCATATTGCTAGAGTGACACCTAAATTAAATTCAGAAGGTAACGGCTACTTTGCGATTTCAAGTGAGTGTAGGTGTAATGGATTCATTAATGAATTAATGTGGGAAGCGGGAACTGGATCTGTGGGTTAGGCATACGGTTAAGGTTTGTGATTGCTTATTTAGCACAGGGGAAGTCAAGGAAGCTTTATGCCAGGCATAGCCAGGCCTTGCAGGGCCCATCCCTAGCTTGCCCACTTACCATAGTGTGACCTAAGGGCACCGCTCAGTCCCTCTTCTGGGCATCTACATTCTCATTGCAACAATTCACTTTAAAATAGCAGCCATTTTCAGCACTGATATTCTATAAGCCTGAGTGTGAAATACATATTTTGAAGGCAGGCTGTTTAATGCTGAGTGTGCAGGTGTTTGCAGGGTAACAACATGGGAGAAAGAAAACAGCCAAGGCTGTAGCTGTTCAAGCTCAGAGCACCGCGGGTGTCTGTTGTGTTATTCTCTCCACTTTTTCTATAACATAAATTTAAAGAAAACATTTTTTAAGGGGAAAAGGAAAACCTGCCAGTCTTACTGTAAAGGGCTGGTTAGAAAAGGGTGGAAATTTATTTTATACAACAGTTATCATGGGGCTGGAGAGAGGGCTCTGAGGTTAAGAGCACTGACTGCTCTTGCAGATAACCAGGTTCTATTCCCAGCACCCACATGGTAGCTAACAACCATTCATAATTCCAGTTCCAAAGGACCTTCTTCTCACCTCTGCAGGCATTGCACAGCACGGGTGCACTTACATACATGCAGTTGATGCATGTAAAAGAAAAATAATACATAAAATATTAAGAAAAAATTGTCATAAGGATGAAGTAAGTAGTAATTCTCATATAACATGCAAATATAATATGCTTGATTTTTCATTATTTGGAAAAAGAACATTTAGCTTGATATCTTTGGCTTAACTTAAGCAAACTAATAAATTAACAATGATAAAATATCTAACAATGATAAGAAGTTAAAATTTAATACAGTACTTCCAGCTGTTGCACAACATATTACACTATTAAATATAGATGCAAGTGGTCTCATATAAGCCAATAAGAATTCAGAGTATAAGTCAATAAGAATTCAGAGTGTTAAGTAGATATAAAATAGGATTTCCAAAGTCTTTAGAAATCTTCTTTTCCCCTTGGTGCTTATATTAGCTTGTTTTCTGTTATTAGAGTAAAGTACTGGATTCTAGGTCTTTATAAAGAAAAAAGATCTATTTAGCTTACAAATCTGTGGGTCCAGGCTATATCACTTGCACTGGTTCTTCTCTGGCAGGGACTTCTTTGGCCTTATGGCAGATGTTATCATGCAAGAAAGAGAGATCACACAGGAAGCCAGATCATGGGAAGAGCTAGTTTCACTCTTTCATAATAATAATCTTCTTGCTGAACTAACCAGGGTCCTATAAAGAACCTATTAATTCCTTACTGTTTTCTCTGCCTCTCACCTTCCCATTGCGACCAAGCTTCTCCTACCCGCATTGTCTGTCCTGCTACACATCCTTCTGGGTGCTGCATCTGCACATGTGAACCATCACATTCAGCTTCCTTCTAAAATTAATCCGTTTTTTAAACATGTTTTCAGGTGGAAACACTGCATGATTTTGAGGCAGCAAATTCTGATGAACTTACCCTACAAAGGGGTGACGTGGTGCTTGTGGTCCCCTCAGATTCCGCAGCTGACCAGGTAAAGTATAAGATTGGAAAGTACTTAGGGCCACCTTGGTTTTTTGAAGGTCAATTAGACAGATAACTTCATGAAGCATTTCTGTTTTCACAGTGCTCCATGCCAACTCTGAACAGTTCTTAAGGACTTGAGACCACAGCATATGATTCATTGTGCTTTCAGGTTGTCCTTCTGGGATGCTGTTACAGAGTTCCTTTGTTATACAATTAGATGACATTTTGCTGTATTATGATCAGTTACTAGGGATGCTGTACCTGTACCGCCACAGCCTTCAGAAAATGCTGGCACTGCACATGAACAAAAGAATCTGCTTCCGAACTGGTTGCCTGTAAGAGCATTGGGGGACTGATGGAAAGAACTCTGAGAGAACATTATGCGGAAGTTGAAATGATTGGTAGGGTGGGGTTATGAGTTTGTATGCATTTGTCAAACCTTGTTGAATTAACAACTTTGCCATTAATACAACATTTAAATCATACCTCAACTGGATCAAAAAGGATCTTTAAACAAGTATCCTCCTACCAGAATAGTCAGATCTGAAGGTTCTAGGAGCTCCAGTTAATCCTTTTCATGATTTGTGAACTCTTAATATGGCAAAGCATGCGCAAATGAGTCTTGAGCATGAACTTATCAAAGCTATCGTTTGTGTACTGATTTTAAAGAAATGTATTTTTAAGTCTTCCCCCTGAAAATAAATCTTAAAATTCACAGCTTTTTAGGTTAACAGTTACACACCCAACAATTTGTTCTTTCCTTTGATAATAGACTTACCAACATAAAACATGTGATGGCTAGACAACTAGAGATTCTGCCTCTATAAGATTCAATTAGGAGGGCTGGAGAGATGGCTCCACAGTTAAGAGCACTGGTTGACTCTTGTAGAGGATCCAGGTTTGATTCCCAGCACCTATATGGTAGCTAACAACCATCTGTAACTCCAATTCCAGGGAATCCTATGCCTCTTCTGACCTCCACAGGCCTTCCACAACATGGGTGCACCCACCCGTATGTAAGCATTTCACTCATACACACAAAATAAAAATAATAAATAAAATGTTTTTAAAATGATTCAATTAATAAAATTAATGTATTTTGGAGCTTCAAATATTTTTTGAAATTCAAAAACAGATTATAAATATTCCATTTGTCAAATACATAATATTGTAATTTAAAAATATTTATACTGATTAATTATAAGTTTCAGTCTTCAGAATACAAAAAGAGGTCAAGTTGAATACAGAGTGGAAAGAAGAAAATAATAAAAATAACTCCACAAATGGATGTAAACAATGGAACACAAAAGCTAGGCATAGGCATGGTGGCGTTGGTGTAATCCCAGCACTCAAGAAGTGAGGACAGGGAGATTTGTGACTTTGAGGCCAGTCTGAGCTCCATCATAAGAACCCTTCTCAGAAAACCAACACACACACTCAGAAAACTAAACCAAAACAAAACAAATAATAAAAGTATATAAGCTCCCCTACAATTCACAATATAACAAAATCCAAAATTGGTTCTTTGAAAGAATAAATCTTAGAAAGACTATTCAAGAGAAAAGTGATATAATATAGATTATCAATATGGACAGAAGTATCAATATCTTTGTGCATCTCAAAGCATAAAAAGCCCATTATATTTGTTACTTTTCTCATGGCTGTGACTGAATACTTGATAAGATGCAACTAAAGAATCAAGACATTTATTTTGGCTCAGCACATCCTAGCATGTACATACAGTACATCCTAGCAAGTTAAATGTGGCAGTCCAGTGCAAATGGCAGGGAAGCCATGGCTGTCCATCATGGCACTGAAAGCATGGCCATCCGGCAGGGAAGGCATGATCATCCACCACTGACAGCAGAGAAGGCATGGCCATCTCTCACAGATGGGAGGGAAGTCATGGCAGTCCATTTCAGATGGCAAAGAAAACATAGCAGTCCATCATGGCAGGGACGGCATGGTGGCAGGTGACCCCACGACAGTGCGAGTATGCAGCTGGGACTCCTCACATCTTGACAGACCAGGTGCGCCTCGTGAAGTGCTCTAAGTGTTAATCAAGTGACGTTGACAATGGAAATTAACCATTACAAGTCTATCCCTCATCAACCTGACATCCAAGCACTTCATTGTAAAACTTAACATTTCATCCTTGACCTTTAAAGCCTCATATTTATCTCATAATGAAAATGTATTTGGTCTGTCACTAGAGTACCTGAAATCTTAACAGTTCTACCATTACTCACAGTCTAAGTGCGGAATCTCTACTGAGACTCAGGCTATCTCTTAATCCAGCAAGTCAGTTCTGAAGCCTACAAACCAAATGATTGATCAGGTAGTCATAGCCACAACCCACTTCTTGGTACCAATAAGTTTACATTAGCCACCTTCTCAACTATGTGGTCAAATGTATTATGAGAAGCAACTTCAGGGAGGGAAAGAATTATTTGAGCTCATGGTTTGAGAACATACAACCCATCATGGCAGAGAAAGCACAGTAGTAGTTTGGGAGTGTGTTCCTGAAAATCCTTATATCTCAACATAACAGGAAGCATGAGAAAGAGATTTCCAGCACTCAGATGGCTTTCTCCACTTTAACTTACTGAGCTCCCTGCAGGAGCCCAGTACCAGGGACAGCACCACTTGTAATCAGTGTGGGTCTCCTCCCCTCAGTTCTTTCTTTCTGGGAAAACTCTCAGGTCCACAACCAAAGGTATGTTTTATTAGGGCCCTAGGCATTGGTCCAGTCAAGTTGACAACTGGAATTAGCCATCATGTTCATTACATAAATTTATGTATTCTAGATAACTGTAATTTATGTTTTTAAAAAGACCAGAAAAGTAGTCTTTCTTATTTCCAGCCTATTTATTATTTTTAGTGTTCCTTGTAACTTCCTACAAATGCTAGTTTCTATCTGTTCTCATTTTTGTTCTGCTTATTTTTTCCCTTTCGCAGTTCCTGCAGTGTTGATCTGCTAACAAGTCCTCTCAGCTTTGGTTTATGTTAACGTGTCTTCATTTATTTTAAAAGATTTCTCACTAGAGAAAGAACTCTGAGTTGATTTTTCTCTCTCAACTCTTCAAGATGTTGTTTTCTGGTCTCTATTTTATAATTAGAACTCAGCTGTTGTTTGATTAATGTGATTTCTCCATAAACAATGTAACTTTCCCTGATACAGAGAAATTTTCTGAACTTATGTCTTTTATCAGTTTGACTGTGAAGCCCCGGGTGTATGTGTGTGTGTGTGTGTGTGTGCATTTACATCTGTGTATATGTGTCTATGTCTTTGTCTGTGTGTGTACATGTATGTGTGTGTGTGTGTGTGTGTGTGTGTGTGTGATTTCACACGTGGGATTCATTGAGCTCCTTAGACTCATGACCATCTTTATTTTTCATTATTTACAAAACTCTCAGCTACTATTCCTTTAAGGGAAATTTATAACAATGTTTTCTAGACCATGATACTTTCTTCTGCACTTCTGAAATTGTTAGACATATGCAGTGAATATTTAGCTTCCAATATTACACTTACACAGTTCTGTGATTTATTTCTTATACTCTTGAAACGCTTACACTTCTCTGTTAAAATTTCTTATAATTATTATCTTTAAAGTTAAATAATTAAACAAATTTATAATAACTAATGTTTTTGCTGATAGTCCTCAAGCTGTATGATTTCAGGGCACAGTCATGCTGGTTGCCTCTTCTCTACAGGTCGTATTTTGCTGATATTGTCCTCATATCTGTTAATATTTTTATATTCACACCAGACATAGTAAGTGTATAATACATTATGGAGTACTTGGATTCTGTTTTCTATAACTGAAGATTATTAATTTTTGCTCCAGTGGGCATTTAAATTGCTAGATAATTGCACTAAGTCTATAGAAAGCTCTTTGTATTTTGTAAGAATGTAACTTTATACTTGCAGAAATTCATAACCCTGGGACATTATCTCTACCTCTAGGGGTTGGGGAGTTTGTCTGTAAATGGCCTTTAGTGTTTTACCAATTCTCCCAATTTGGAAGAATTTATATTTTTGAGATTTATTTTTATTTTCTGAGTTTGAATGTTTTTCCAGAAGAGAGCATCAAATCCTTTGGAACTGGAGTTACAGATGGTTATTAGTCACAATGTAGGTGCTGGGAAGTGAACCCAGGTCTTCTGTAAGAGCAGACAGTGCTCTTAACCACTGAGCCATCTCTCCAGCTCCTTGTTTTTTATTTTTAATTATATGTCTGGGTATGTGGCTATATGTAGGTATGTGAATGTGAGGAAAGGTGCCTGTAGAGGCCAGAAGAGGGTGCTGAATCCCTTGGAGCTGGAATTACAGACAATTGTGAGCTGTTTGAACATGGGTTCAGGGAACTGAACTCAGGTACTGGGAAATGAATTTAAGCTCTCTGAAAAATCAGTACATACTCCTAACCACTGCTCCAGGTCCCATTTGCTGTGATTAAACTCTAAAATTCCCTGTTATTGGCAGTGCTAAAACTTCTTCTGGAAGTCTCCTTATGTATACAGTCTGTGACTTACGGAAATTTCTCTGCATAGTTGAGGACTTCAATCCCAGATCTCCCTCTTTGGGGGAGTATCTTCCTCACTCTGTTAGTGTACAGTTGCTCCTGTGGTCTTAGATTCCATAGCCCTGTCATGTGGACTTAAGATAATCCTCAGGGAGAAGTCTTATTAATCTGTTTGATTTTTACTGCTTTTGGTGCCTTCACAAAGCTCTGCACATCATTTATGCTTGCTTCACTGTATGTAAAAGTCATATTTTTATATTCTATATTTTATAACAAATAGTTGGCTAAATATAGATTCATAGATGTATAAATATGCGCCTATAATTATTTGAGTACTTATTCTGTGCCAAAGCATTTGTCTGATACAAGCTGTTCCATCACTGTCAAAACTGGAAATTCTTGTCTATTATATATTTAAGCAGCTAAAATTTAATTTCCCTTAGCTAAAGATTTATATTACCTAATATCCTTCACTTTAAAGTTACAGTTGTAATTCAGAGTATTGTGTTAGAATATAGCTTCATTATGAGTTTATAGAAGTTATTTTCATTTTTTTCTATTGAAACTATTTTAAAATGCTTAACTCTATTTAGCCCCATTAAATTTTGACTAACAGTAAAGAAAGTCAAAAATAAACTGGGAGGAGAAATAGCCTATTATATAAATACTAGAGGTTTAGAAAATTTTTAGTTGCCATCTCTTTAAGTATAACTTTGTCCTTCACATATATGACATTATTTTAAAGAGGGCACTTTTCCTCATCAGCAAGGATATTATCAGTTACTTTACTGAGTCAATTTTTTCCCCTCTGTGATTTTTGTGGGTTATTTTCCTCTCTTCAGAAATTGGCCTGTCTAAGTGTTTATATTTCTGGTCTATATGGCAGCATCAATTTATAATCTCAGATGATATCAAAAGGGAATATATTCAGCTCTTTATTTAATTTTTGAGACCTCATTTTATCTGATGTACTTGAACTGTGTAGGGGATTGCTTCAGATTACATCTGGCCATCCCTCATTGTAAGTGGGATCTCTTTCCCACCCTGGTTAATATAATAAATATAGTCACTTCCCACTGTGTTCGTGCTGTGTGTTCCCTCCAATGCTGCTTTTTTGGGAAGCCAAGGGCAGACAGCAGCCTGCCATGCTTAGTTGTAAGAATCATCTCTTGTCTATGTTCCATCCAATCCATGGATGAGTTCTTTAACCTTTCTCTTGCTAAATGTCTTTATTTGTATGATGCTACTCCTATGAATCAGACAGAAGTTAATTTAGAAAGAATATGAGAATGTCTCTAACAAGAAGGAAATAACTGGGGCTACAGAGATGGCTCAGTGGTTAAGAGCACTGGCTCTTCTTACAGAGGATGCAGGTTCGGTTTCCAGCACCCACATGGTGGCTAGCAACTATCCGTAGCTCCAGGCATTTATAACAACAGCAATATGAAGCAGCACGTATCCAGCATTTGCATTTAAAAATCAAACAATTTTTAAATGTTTGATTCTATTTAGCTCCAAGGATTGTTTCCTCAATCCTTCATCCACTGTGAACCACAGAATAATTGGTTGTGTTTCTTGCGTGCCATGTTTTTACATGGAATTCCTTTTCTCTTCCTTAAGAATTTATGACACAGTTATAGTTATGCTTTCTATAAGATTAGAACATTAACATTAACTTCAGGAGCTATATACAATAATAAATAAGTTAAAGTGCTTATTTGTTAATTTTTTTCAGCTTCCAGTTTATTTGGGATGGGCCTTCCCCAGTCATACATAGAGAACCATTTTATAGTAGTTTGATATCCCAAGGCACTAGTTGAAAAAAATATCGTCAAGTTTTTGGCAGTATGGATGTTCCCGGGGAATTTGCTGGACTCTTAAACCCTGTTGTTGTCTTACAGGATGCAGGCTGGCTGGTGGGGGTGAAGGAGTCAGACTGGCTTCAGTACAGAGACCTGGCCACCTACAAAGGCCTCTTTCCAGAGAACTTCACCCGACGT
Source organism: Eospalax fontanierii (assembly GCA_035773235.1). Taxonomy (NCBI): domain Eukaryota; kingdom Metazoa; phylum Chordata; class Mammalia; order Rodentia; family Spalacidae; genus Eospalax; species Eospalax fontanierii. Next base: position 43,212,094 of record CM069539.1, on the reverse strand, counting down.
CTGGAGTAGGGTTACAGATTTTGCAGAAGAGATCCATGACTGGGTTTTAAACCTCTGTGAATCTGGGAGAGTTCACTTTTGCTATTACACTCTTAATGGTTCATAGACTGATGCCAGACAAAGCTTGGGAAGACCTATCAGTAGAGCATGTATGCAAACAATGTAAGAGGAAAAGGAGGAAAGCATATTAAGGAAAAAAATCCTTACTTGGTTCCCTGTATTCAAGAACAGGTCTGTTTGTGCTTTGTCTAACTGTGGACACTGGTACTTGATTCCCCTCCCACCAGTTCTGAAGTAGCTTTCTCCAGACCGACCTTAATTTCTCTGCATCAAGTGTGTGGTGTCGAGTGGCTGTCCTACAGAAGGTGTGATGCGTTATCCTGTAGTACAGCATCATCTGACTCCCTCGCCCAGTGTGAGCACGTGCTCTCTCTCCCTTTCAAGTTTACTGTGTTTAAAACTAAACTGCTGCAAATGTTTTCAACAGTCTTTCCAACACACCTCTACATACATATCTACGGACACACAGTCCCACAAGCTAGTTCCCATGACCGCTGGATCTATGTGTATGCAGATGGCTACATATACATAGCTGCTGCTTTTCCTTCCCACTGTAGCTCTTTGCCTCTTGAGTGTCATTGATACATGCATTGCTCTTATTCTATCTGGCATTATAGTGCAGTTTTGCCTAAGGGCAAAACCAGTCATCCCATTGCCAAAACAGTTGACAGTATCTGTGTGTGTCCTGTGCAGTTTTCAGGATGAGATAACAAATAGCACGTCTAAGCTGCTGCCCCTTTGGAGAAAGCAGGGCCCAATTGTACAGCTGTCCAGCTGTGCTGTGGAGGAGGAAGGCTAGTCCTGGACCAGCAGCTATGCAGTCTTCACCCCTGCCTTTACGTTATTGTCCTGATAGTGGGGCATATTAATCTACCCCAAAAGAACCTATTTAAAAAGCTCCTATATACTTCCACACTATATTTATGCAACTCATCCTCACAGATCATCCTACAATGAACTAAGTGATGTATGCTGTACCACAAATCATCTGTAATAGTTATGTTCTCAGTGCTGTGTCATTCCAAATAAACCTTTGGTAATCTCTAAGTTACACTAATTCTTTTTTAGAGTGTTTTTTTAAAATCTTGTTCCAGTGGGACACACTACTTGAAACCATTTCTATCTGAGTTGTTATTTGTGCTAAATATGCTTGTTCCACTGGGTTGTGCCCACGCCCTCTCCTCTCTGTCCCATCCCTTCATTCCAGTCATTGCTGGTCTCTCCGAGATCCCTGGTAACCAGCAATCACTAGAGCACAAATAGCAGCTATGTGGAGATCCCCTCCAGCCTCCAGGCTGTGTACTTCCCATACATGAATCATCAACTATGACTCTCATAATCAGCAGTTTCATTCCATACAGCCTCATTCTTGGTCACTTTTCTTTCTAGCATTTTTATGTTTGTGAGTACAAAAAAGAACAGATCACGTGGAATAGCAAAGTCAATTCATTAAGCCATTGTTGCTAGAAGAAAATTCTTCATATATACATGCTTCATTTTGCTTTAAGAGTGTCTACTAGTATAATTCTGCACGCAGTGTGGACTGGCCAAGAACATGCACTCACGTATTTCTAATTCATGGTTCAAAGTCTCTTGGAGAATAAGTGAATTTGATGTTTTAAGTATTAATAGGGACATTTCTATTATTGATCCACTGTTTTCCAAGTGCTACTTTACTGGAAATCTGGGTCATTATGAATGCGATTCCAAGGCAAGAAGAGAACATGCCATTGCCCAGGAGCCTGATGGGGACTCATCAGCTAAAAGGCAGCAAGTGAGGCGTGTGGTGGAAAACAACTTCAGACATCACAAGTACACAGCAGGTTCAGGGAGCCCAGACAGGAAAAGCTCACTGGATGATTGTTTTGCTTCTTTTTCCCCTAATGATGGGTATTAAACTCTGATCCTTCCACATGCTAGACAAACACTCTACTTCTCCACCTCCCCTCCAAGTGGTTTTAGTAATAAAATATACCTAAACTTCTGCATCTCCAAGATCCTCTTGGACTCCTGCTCCCAGTGACATGACAGGATGTGACCCAGATAAATTTTGCCCTCAGTATCCTAGATGAATGTATATAAATGAAGCTTGAGTTCATCTAAAACATGCTTTTATTCATTTAATCCTGATTTTTTTAAAAAAAGACTTATTTTAAGATACTAAATAAAAATCATACTACATCAGTAATTGTGAACATGCAAGAATACATGATGATGCCTGGGTTGGGGAGACACTGTACAGGTTAGTCTCATTCTACAGAAATGCTCTCTCGCATATAGTGGACTTTGGTTGTCATTACAGTGGGTTTCCTCATGGATGAGTGGAGGTTTCAAGTCATCTATGGTGGCCTCTGTGATGACTCCTATTTAATTCAAGCTCTCCATTAATCTACATTGTGCGCATCATTTGGTCATATTTTGACCAGTTTGCACCTGTATTTTATCCCAAATTGGTTTGGACCCAAGAAACTCTGAGCCACTTCCTGTTTGAAGTTTCCTCTGTCAAATACAGTGGCATGCAGACTTTGATTTCTTTAACAATCAGAGAAAGGAAACGAGTGGTTCCTATGAAGCATCCACCCGACCTGCCTTCATGCCTGTACCAGCTACAATACCTAATGAATGACTGTGAAATGTGGATAACCGCAAAGTCCTCTGGAAGTTAGAACTTCTAATGTTATCTCAGGTTAACCTGGTCCCTGCATTAGAAAAGGATCCACACACTTTGCTGCCACATGACTTCCAACAAGGTCCTTTCTGTCAAAACTAGGACAGCTTGAAGCCACAGCAATCGCATCCGTTGGTGTGCAGGCTCAGGGTTGCAAGTGCTATTTTAAAACATAAAGAACCTTTAATCAGGCCATTAGAAAAATTTCATCATGACTCTATCACCACTTCATATTGCCATTAAAGAAAACATTTGTAGGAAACTACATTGAAGATGACTAAGTCTCAATGCTTTATTCCACACGAATTTCATGACCAAACACCTTGGAACTTTAGAAATACACAGGTCAACAGCATGACCTTGTTAGCACACTGTTAGTCTTTTCTGAGAAGTTCAGCTAAAAGCTGCCTTCTGATTTTTGACTTGGAACTGAAAAGAAACCCCTATAAATACTCTGTGCCAGACCTTGGTGGAGGGCAGATCACACTGTTCCTCATGTGATGGTAGCTGCTCAATTCCCAGCATGTCACCTGTTCCTAGGTCTCAAATAAGTAGACTTTAGTAGCTCCAAGGAGGAGACAATGATGGATAGTCTCTTGGCACAGTTAGGCAACTGAGAGCCATATGGTTCTGTTCAGCTTTGAGACACGCTTGATCCTGGCTCAGACCTGATTTGAGATTATCCTACTCTGCAGGATTAAGCTGAGACCAAGCTGTCTGAGGCAAACTATGCTGTTTCCCAGCATAGAGCAAGGCATCGAGCAAGTTCAGAAACACCAAATAAACTATGCTCGAATAAGCTGAATGTCTATCTCAGTATTTTGTGACTCATTGACTATACCCTTTAAAGATGTTTAATTGGCCTTTCTAGTTTAAAAGGTAATTGTAACACAACGGTTAAATCTATACAAATTGAGAGAAAGACCGCAAAGCTTTTTCAGAGAAAACTTAGCCTTTATCTTAATTTCCTAAAATCCAAATAGTTCCCAAACCCTTATGATCTCAGGTCCAACACTCAGGTTGTCTGATTCTTGAAGGTCAGGTGGAACTAAATGCTAATTTTTATACCTATGGGTCTGTCTACATTTAGCTCTTGAGAAACGTTTTCTTACGCATCGTGAGACTGTGTAAGCTCAGTGGCGTGCTTGACAACTTGTTCATAAGCACTTTGCCAAAAGACAATACCTTTTTACCTTCTCCCTATTGATAACTATTGTTGAACTCTCACTTTGTTGTGTCACCTGCTTTTCACAAACTCACCAGTGACCACCAAGTGATTTTTGGCATTTGGCAATGCCATCAAACATGTTCGCATTCTCCCTAAAATCCCAGCAAACTAATTCTCCCTGTTGCTCTACGTCTCTGACTGTTCCTTTCCTGCATCTGTACTTGTTTTCCTTCTTTTTGGGGGCCGGGGTGGGAGAGGGAGGGTAGGCAGGGTAATTTCAGCATTTAACCTTCCATTTGTATCTCAGCTGTCCAAGGAATGTTCCCTTGAGAGAGTCTAATTGTTGCCTCCAGTCCACATATATGCTTGTTCATTAAACAATTGTCAAACTCTTACTAAGTGTGAATTACTACACCCTGAGACCCGTTTTTAAGACTCAGACTTACTACCCAACACACCACTGAATGCCGGGCCTGCTAGTCTGGGAGCTTCTTTCTGTACTTTCTTTTCCTTATAATAAATACCTGCCATTGTTTCTTCCATTCAAAAAGTCATGTCATCCTGCACTTCATCCCCACATCCAGAGGAGGTGATTTTGATACTTCTTGTCTACCTGCTTTCTCAGTTTTCCCCTTGTCTCTCCCCATTTTATAGCACAGCACTCGCATTGACATGCTACCATTCCTGTCCTTATCTGTCCTGCTCTGACCTATGTGATAGTGTGGAGTGCCTTTTTGCACACTGTACGTCACTGGAGTCCCAATGCCAATGCTTACTCATAAAAGCCTCAAATCTTCACCTACATTTACCCTTTGCTGCCACCCCTTGAGCCTCCTCATTGGGCCATCCTGTCCTCGAACCACCTGCAACACATTTGCTCACTCTGTTGCAACCTTTTGTAAAATGCCCACTTTTCCTATTTGCCTCCATCCTCCCCAAATCCTTCCCCCGGCCATCCCATAGCACAACTCATGTTCCACTCCTCAGCAAGGGCCTCTCCTCTCCACTTTTTCTTTCCTGTGCTCTAACCCACTCAGCCTTCTTATTGAATATAGAGTAGACCTGAGGGCCTCTTGTTTCCTCCACTAACTGATGAACTGTCTATCCTAGCTTTGTATGCTCCATCAACCCAGGTGCTTATACCTAAGTGTGCTGAGTTCATAAACAAAAGCTTAGAATCAATCTGCTTGTTCAGAAAGTTGCAGAAACATCCCAGGGGTAAGGAAACCTGAAAGTAAATAGAAAAAGAAATATAAAGTACATCTGTGATATTAGAGAGCAAAATTTTTAGTAAATACAACTCAAAGCATACCGAGTATTTGGCCAAAAAGAAATGAAAAGATTTGACCAAAAGTGAATTTTCATTTAATGAAACGGTAACAGGGACTACAGCAGGCAGACCAGGCTTGATATATCTGTAGCATCCAAAGCTCGGAAGGACTGCTATGTATAAAACACAATCTCCTTATTCAAGAAGAAATGGGTTTTGACATCCTGTTCTCCTACTTCCCGTCTCCACCCCGCTTTAGCTCTTAGCAACCTGGATCTACAGTCTACTCTCCGTCAAGACCCATTCACTGTGTCCTGGTCCCCTGCACTCAGACAAGCTCAATTTTTCATCCTAGCTTCTTAGAGACTTCACAGGCTATCCTCATCCCCAACTTGTCTTCCTTGGCAAGTTTGATCCTGCTCATTGTGTCTTGACTCCACTACAGCCTGAGCACTCTCCTCTTTCTGGACCCCACATCCTGTACTGCTTCTAGCCTTGGGTTCAGGCCCACATTTGCTCTCAGAGCCCCGTATCTTTGTACTACCTTCAGTGTTCCACATAGCGGTGAGCTCTCCAAATTGCCCATGCTCAACCCCTGCATTGAGACCAGCCGTAGCCCCTCCCACCAAGGCTGCACTAGACTTCCCTGCTCTTTACTAGGGTCCCAGCCCTTGCGCACTGCCTGAGAATGCCTGAATCCAGCCTCCACCTAGAAAGCTTCCCAAATTGTACTGTGTCTGCTGGCTAGATAGGCAAATACCATAGAAGGAAGGCTGAGAGAATCTGATTCTCACCTGACTTGGGCCTCTGTGGAAATTCCTGAGTAAGTGAACAAGACTCGTATTCCCTCTTCAATATAAAATTTAAAAAGAGAATTTGAAGCTTAGACCAATCAGTTTTTCATACCCAATAAGAAAACAACCAAGGCACATCAAGAATACAAACAGAGTTGGACTTCAGTTGAACAAAGGAAGGCTTGAGTCTCACACCAGAATTACAAACTATAAATGAAATCCACATACCAAGATATAACCAAGGGCACAGAATTTAAAAGAGCAATCATAACCATGATCAAAGAATTCAATGATTTAAAGACCACATAGACAAACAAATCAAAGAACTAAAAGAAAACAGGGATAAATTTCTGACAGAATTTTTTTAAATGATAGAAATATTGAAGGAGATGTCACACTGAAATCAAGAAGGAAGTGAAAAACTCAATAAACCAAATTGAAACGACAGGAGAAAGCCTCATCAACAGAATGAATGAAATGGAAAACAAGATATCAAGACTGGATGATAAAGTTGAAGAATGGGGCCATCGAAGCAAAGATTCTGAATTTTTTTTAACACAAAATGGAAAAAGTAGGAAATTTGTCCACCATGAAAAGACCAAAATTGTTCATCATAGGCATAGAGGAAGGAGAAGAATCTCAGGAAAATAGTATTGACCAGATCTTCAACAATAATTCTTTCAATTATAAAAGAAAATTTCCAAAACTTAAGGAAAGACATCCCCATACATATACAAGGAGTACACAGAAGACCAAATAGATGAGACCAGAAAAGAAACATTCCTTGGCATGTCATAGTAAAAACCCTAAGTGTACAAAACAAAGAGAGAATACTGAAAGCTGCAAAAGAAAAACAGCAATCACATATAAAGGAAAAGCCAGCAGAATTACAGCTGACTTATCAAATGCAAACTATGAAAGCCAGGGGAGCCTGAGCCAAAGTATTCTCAGTTCTAAATGACCACAGATGCCAACCCGGAATACTTTAACCATCAAAATGTCTATTGTAGTTGACAGGAAAAGAAAAAAATCTTCCACACCATGAATAGGCTAAAAGAATTCCTGTCTAGAAAACCAATCCTTCAGAGAATGCTTAAAACAATACAAATATCTGAAGAAAGGAAAGACTACACCCAAGGGGCAACAGAAAGAAACTAAATGAAGGTATAACTGGGGAGCCACAAAGTCAGACCAAGAGTGCCAATAGAAATTAAAATGATGGGAACCAATACACATCATTCAACAATAACTTTAAACATCAAAGAATAGAATCCCTAGTCAAAAGACACAAGCTAGTTGAATGGATCAAGGAACAAAATCCATCTTTTTGTTGTCTGAAAGAAACCCATTTCACCTTCACGGCCAAGCACTGCTTTAATGTGAAAGGATGGAAAAAATATTCCAAACAAATGGCACTAAGAAACTGGCAGGAGTTGCCATTCTAATATCTGACAAAATAGACTTCAACCTAAATTAATCAGAAGAAATAAAGACGGAAACTTCATTCTGATCAAAGGAACAATTAACCAAGAAGATATTACAATCATGAACATATATGCACAAAATTCTGGTGCACCCAAATTCATAAAAACAGTACTACAGGATTTTAAGACACAGATTAATCACAACTCACTAATAGTAGAGGACTTTAATATCCTACTCTTTCCATTAGACAGGTCAACCAGACAGAGAATAAACAGAGAGAAATCTGAATTAAATACTACCAATACATCAAATGGACCTAACAGACATCTCCCGAGTATTCCAACCAAGGGCCAAAGAATACACTTTCTATTCAGCATCCCATGGAACCTTCTCCAAAATCGACTACACACTGGAGCATAAGACAGGCTCAACAAATTAAAAAATTGATATTAATTCCATGCATTCTGTCAGACCACAATGCAATAAATAAAAAATAAAACTAACACCAGAAGTATCCCAAGTAATTTCAAGAACTCATGGAGATTAAGCACCACACTCCTGAATGATGAATGGGTCAAAGGAGAACTTAAGAAAGAAATAAACGAATTCCAGGAATTAAATGAAAAGAACAATAATATATAACAAAGCCTCTGGGACACTTTAAAAGCAGTTATAAGAAGGATGTTTATAGCTTTAAGTGCCTGCATTAAAAAATTAGAAAGAGCACAAATAAATGACTAACATTGCAACTCAAGAAACTTGAAAGACAACAAATGAAACCCAAACCCAGCAGACAGGAAGAAATAACAAATATCAAATCAGAAATTAATGAAATAGAAAGAAAATAATACAAAGAATCAATGAATACCAGAGCTGGTTGCTTGAAAGGTTAACAAGAAAGTCTGTTAGCCCAGTTAGCCAAAAGAAAGAAAAAGCAACTCCAACCCAACAAAATCATAGACGGAAGGGACAACATCACAACAGACAACAAAAACATCCAGAACATTATAAAGGAATACTTAAAACCTACATGCTGTTAAAGTTGAAAACCTTAAAGAAATGGATGTACATCTAAAATCATGGGACTCACCAAAGCCAAACCAAGACTATGTCAACAGCTTAAACAGACCCATAATGTACAAGGAAATTGAAACAGTAATAAAAAACCTCCTGACTAAAAAAAGCCCAAGTCCAGGTGGATTCAGAGCAGAATTCTACCAGACATTTAAGAAGATCTATATCCAGTACTACTTAAATCATTCAAAAAGATAGAAATGGAGGGAAAACTCCCAAATTTCTTTTATGAAGCCAATTCTCAACAAAATGCTTGCAAACAACATACAGATACATATCAAAAAGATCATCCAACATGATCAAGTCAGCTTTATTCCAGAGATGCAGAGGTGGTTCAACATATATGTCAATAAATGTCATAAAGCACAAAAATGGACTCAAAGACAAAAATCACATGGTCATCTCAATAGATCTGGAAAAGACCTTTGACAAAATTCAACATGCAGTTATATTAAAAGTTTTAGAGGGAATTGGACCGGAGGGAACAAACCTGAATATAATTAACACTATAGACGACAAACCCACAGCCAACATCATTCTAAATGGAGAAAAACTGGAAGTATTTCCATTAAAATCAGGAGCCAGACAAGGCTGTCCACTCTCTCCACTCCTTTTTAATGCAGTGCTTGAAACTCTTGCTAGAGCAATAAGAGAATGAAGTTAAAGGAGTACTCATTGGAAAAGAATAGTTCAAATTATCTCTTTTTGCAGATGATATATATTATACCTAGCAGATGCCCAAACTTCAACCAGAAATCTCCTAGAAATGATTAATACTTTCAGTAGTGTAGCAGGTTATAAAATTAATCTACATTAATCTATACCAATAACAAGCATTTGGAAAAAGAGTACATGGAAACCCTCCCACTCACAATAATCTAAAAAAAAATCTCAGAATAAACATAACCAAAGACATTAAAGATCTCTATAATGAAAATTTTAAATCTTTAAAGAAAAGTATTGAAGAAATTTGAGGACACCAGAAAATGGAAGGACCTACAGTGTTTGTGGATTGAAAGAAAGAATTAATATTGTGAGAATGACCATCCTACCAAAAGCCATTGATAGATTCAGTGCAATTTCAATCAAAATTCCCATGAAATTCTTCATAGAATTAGAAAACATCTTAAAATTCATAATACAAAAGATCCCAGATGGTAAAAGCAGCCCTGAGTACAAAGAACAATGTAAAGGGGATAACTACCAGATTTCAAACTATATTACACCGATATAGTCATAAAAACAGTAGGGTACTGGTTAAAAATAGACCTGTAGATCAAAGGAACATAATTGAAGACCCAAATATGAGTACATGCAATTTCAGCCATCTATACTTGACAAAGGGACCAAGAACACTCACTGGGGGTAAGACACTGTCTTCAACAAATGGTGCTGGGAAAAATGGGATCTGCATCTATACAGGAATGAAACTAAACCCTTATCTTTAATTTCATATAAAAGTTAACTCTAAATGGATCAAGGACCTCAATGTGAAACCTGAAACTCTCAAATTGTTAGAAGAAAATGTTGACAGTAATCTATAAGATATAGGTGTAGGAAAGGACTTTCTAAACAAGACATCTGTTACCCAGGAAGTAACAAGTGAGAACTCATTAAACTAAAAATCTTCTGTACAGCAAAAGAAACAACCAAGGAAATGAAGAGAAAACACACAGACTGGGAGAAAATTTTTACCACTGACATATCTGACAGAGGTTTAACATCCAGGATATAAAGACCTCAAAAAATAATGAATCAAGAAAGCAAGTGACCCAATTAAAATATGGGCTAAGGATCTGAACAGAGTGTTCTCAAAAGAAGAAATAAAGATGACTAAAAAACATCTTTAAAAGTGCTCAACATCATTAGTAATTAGGGAAAGCAAACTTAAACCACTTTAAGATTTCATCTTACCCCATTCAGACTGGCTAAGATCAAGAGAATAAATGATACCAAATGCTGGAGAGTATGTGGGGAAAGAGGAACACTCATTCTCTGCTGGTGAAACTGTAAACTCATACAACCCCTTTGGAAAGCAGTGTGGAGAACTCTTAGAAAACTAATAATGAACCTACCCTTTGGCCTGGTTATATTACTCTTTGGCATATAGCCAAAGGACTCATCCTATTGCAGATATACTTGTATATCCACATTTGTGGCTGCTCTTTTCACAATAGCTAAGAGTTGGAAGCAATCTTAGTGTGCCTCAACTGGGATGAGTGGATAATGAAAATGTGGTACACTTACACAGTGGAGTTCTACTCAGCAGTTAAAGGGACAATAATCTCAAAAATTTCAGGTAAATAGATGGAACTAGAAACTGTTATGCTAAATGTAGTAATACAGACTCAGAATGACAAATGAGCATATGTGGATCCTAGCACCAAATCCTTATATGTGAGTATATAGCCTGATGTAACTGCAGAACCAGGATAATGGAAAGGAACTAGGGAGGTAAAAGGAAAGAAAGGACCTGAGAGGGAAGAACAGTAGGAGACAGGTGTTACTAAGGGAGAGATGGATAAAATGGGGTATTTAAATAGGGGGTGGCAGAGGGAAGGTATACAAGAGGAACTTTGCTGATAAAGGGAAAGAAAGATAGGTGGGACTGGTATTATCAAGGGATAATGGGCAAAATAGGAACACTTTAAATGGGCAAGGCATGGAGGAACACTCAGAGAGGGAGAGAGAGAAGAGAGCTAAATAATGCCTAGCTAGTGTAAAAAACCAGAGGGAATCTTATCAGTCCAACAACCTAATGACAAATTACACATACAGTATCTCTACATGAGTCCACGTATATAGCTGAAAGCTACATGACAAGGAACAGGACTAGACAGGAGAAACCTTCTACTGAGCTGTTCTCCGTGGTAGTCCAAGTGACTCCCAAAATTGCATAGACTGTTGTAAAAGCCCTTATTTGTCTTCAGAACCTGAAGGTAAGACCCGATTGCTGGAAACAGAACATACTTCTGACACAGGATTTGGAGCAATGGAGCTGGAACTGACCTAGAAGTCACTTCCCCTGCAGGCTAGCTCTCATAGCTTTGGAGAGCACTACACAAACTTCTACACTACACATCAATCAATGATCTAACACCAGCTTCAAGACCAAATAAGCATATCAATGACTGGCACAGCACAGTTTCATATTGAGGGTAATCAACAACTACCTATTCAAAGTAAAAGCACACTCAATGGGAGGAAATTCATGTGTGGTACTGTAAACACAGTCAAATACACATGACTAGAGAGGTCATAGATCTTATAGAAAACTCCAAGGCTGCCACATCCCTAGACTAAATTAATTTCTTACTATGTGCAAAATGTAGCCATATATTTACAGACAAATATCCCAGTCACCACTCATCAAAGAAGCTTCTTTTGCATTAGATGGAGACTATTACAGAGTAGCACAGCTGGTCACACACAGGCATTGTCTGCGAATTGCTCGAGCCTAAGTGGCACATCTGCAATGCAGCCTCTATACCTAAGACTCATGGAACATAGAACAAGGGGTAAAGAGGTCACTAACGACTCTCTCAATTCTCATTAATGAAGTTCCCTCATACAACAGAGGACCAGACACACAAAAGGTCATAAATGGCCAAAGCATCCTGATTAAGAATCTGTAGAATCCTGGTCCTTAGACATGACTCCTATATTAAACTTCACCCACCCATGGCTCAGGGATTGTTACGATAAAGGAGGTGGAAAGATTTTAAGAGCCAGGGAGAAGGTGTGTGACCATATGGAAACAGAGCTCTACAAGCTCCTGGGACTCTTCTCATTTGAATCTACAACAATGGTATCAGCATGCACAGATGCCATACAGACGCATACAGACAAAAATCCAGCAAGAACTTGGGAAATGGACAGCCATCCCTAATCTGAGATGAAAAAGAGTCACATCACAGCATAGCTGGTGACAGCAAAGTGTCCAGCCCTGGGGAGCTGCACAGTGTTGAGCGAAGTCAGTTATGGAGCAGGGACCAGAGAGGAGCAGTGGATGAAGACTTAGAGGCACTGACTTTGACAGGAGAGAATGGTGTGCCACTCATGATCAAATACATGATCCACACAGCACTATGTCACTGTCACAGATCAGAGCAGCTCTGCAGACATGCATGAAGTGTATTAGATTGGAAGGGACGAAAATTGGGGGAAACAAGCACAACAGTCAATAATACCTAAGACTATGCAACATGTCTGGCATGGATTAATAATGGCAGTGTGCCACATGTTTAGAAATAAAAAAGAAAACAGGAGCGCTAAAGTTTAAAACAAAAGCAGCAACCCACAGAAGACACCAGTGACTAATGTCTAGATAACCCACCAAAACCTCATATTTAAATTACATGTAAGTTTCTTTGTAGGTAATGGGAAACAACCTCAGGCATGCTAGGCAGGAACTCTTACCACTGAGATATGTCTCAGACCTTTTTAATTTTTTAAAATTTTGAGACAGTGTCTTGCTAAGTTGCTTAAACTTGCAATCTTCCTGTCTCAGCCTCCCAGGTAGCTGGACCCATGTGGGAACCACTGTGCTTGGCTGTGAAGCCTTGAGACTTGGATAATGCAAAAGCCATCAGTCACAGACAGAGAGTGGTTTCCGCTCATAAATTAAAACCAAGGTAAAGGGAATTGTTTATTTTCTATAGTGGTTTGTAGAAAATGTGACTTTTCACTTTCTGCGTCCACTAGCTACCAGTGGTCATTTGGGTGGTCCTGGCCTCTGGCCGCTCATCTTAGGGTTTGTCATATCATCAAGACTGTTTTCTTTTCTGAGCTGATTGAGGCAATCTGGAATGAGAACACTGCTCCAATAAAGAGCATTGGATTCAAGCACTGATCCATGACCCGTGTGTGTGTGTGTCTTTATTTGTTTTTGTAATTCAATCATACACACAGAAAAAATAAGAATTTATTTTCAGTTAAGGCATTATTCAAATTACAAGCAATTGCTATGTCCTTCAGTGATATAGTACACTAGTGATAGTCTTCATGATAGTTTAGTGCTCATAAAAACATTTAAAACCTTAAATAGCATTGAAGTCTAGTGAGATAACATGCGGATGTCATATTCTGAAGATTCTATGTGCTTATTTTGATTTACTGCGGGAATTTCATTCTCTAATCCTTGACAGGCCAGAACCAAATACCAGTAATATTAGTACAATTCAGCTGCTCATGTGTATTTTTATCTGTGTCTCTCTGTATGTGTGTGCATGTGTACATGTGTGTATATAAGTATGTGAATTACATGGGCAAAGTGCAAGCTTCCCATCCTTCTTTTGGCTGGAGTAAAGAACTAGGATAGTGACATAGCCTGGCTTCTGAGCCACTGGCTATCTGAATACTCCATACCCTGTGTGGTTTTCTTTACAACCATATGCAGAAAAGAATGTTCTTATAGCAGAATTTACTCAAGGGGATGCAAGCATACACAGTGTTGTTGGATCAAAATTAAGATGTCAAGATCTTCCATTTTTCATCCTATCATACTTGTTATTTTAGTTTATGGAACGTGCTTTTAAACCCGAATCACAAATTATTAAAACTGGACAAATCTAAAACTACCAACCACTCCTTTCACTTTTGAATAGGAACCTAGAGACCATGCAAAGAAGAATCTCTTAACTAAAACCACCGAGTGCCCAGGTGTGCAATCGGAGCCTGCCTTACCTCTATGCCTTTAGTAACTATTACATGAATTTAGCTTGTCTGATATACCCAGAGTGGCCAGGAGGGGGTGCCAGAAGTTAACATAAGTAACTACAGCAATCAAAATACTGTATCTCTTAAGCAGGAAGGGGAGTTGAAAACTTACAGAAAGCATAATGTCATCACATTTCTGTGTTAGAATGCAACATTCTCATAAAGATAAATTAATTCTTGAATCATAAACAGCCAAGTAGTTCACTCAGGGTACAGGCTTGTTCAAACTTTTATTGAATGTGTATATATGTGTGTTTGTGAATGTGTGCCTGCAGGTTTATGTGTGAGTGCAGGTACGTTCATGTCACAGTGTGTGTGTAGAAGTAAGGGAACAACCCGGGTGTTCGTCCTTCCACCTTGTTTGAGACTCTTGTTGAGGTTTCTCTGTTGCTCACGTCTCCATAGTCCAGGCTAGCTGTCTCACAGACTTCTGGGGACTCTCCTCTCATCATAGGAGTGGCCTACCACCCAGCTCTACTTGGGTTCTGGGGATTCTCAGGTCCTTGTGCTTGTATAGGAAGTGCCTTACCACTGAGCCATCTCTCCAGCTCCTTCTTCATATTCTTAATATGCTCTTTGAGAGCTTACATTGTTGTGACCAGATGAACTCCATCTTAAAAGCCCCCCACCCCCAGGTCCAGTATGAACTTGGGACCCTGCCACTGCAGATCTTACATGTAAGCACCATAATTATACTCCCCCAATGGCCTGTTCCCAGGAACTAGTTAATCACAGATAATTGTGTCACACATCTAAGCATAGTAAATATCTATTGTAACTACTATTAGAGCTAACAGAGAATGTCCTGTTTACTCCATCCCAACCCCCAAACCCCTCTGCCCTTCACCCCACCATTCTGTAATTATCAAGGGATGATTTGTGTGACTGTCACAAGATGATTAGCCATAACTTGCTCTGTGTAATCAATACCCCCACCTGGAAAATCCTTTCCTCATTTTTTTGCTTTAAAAATTTGATTCACTGCCCCCCCCAGGTACTGCAGTCCCTTCCTCTGAGCTAAGGGCCGTAGTCCAGGCTAGCTTGACTAAAACGTTGAATCTGAATCTGGTCCGGTGTCTGGTGGTCTTTTCTCGGTGATCTTGAACTCCGTAACATGACATCAATAAGTTAATCCAGGGACTTGAGAGATGGTTCAGCAGTTAAGAATACTGTTTGCTGTTATAGAGGACCCAAGTTCAGTTCCCAGCACCCACATGGCAGCTAGCAATCGTCTATAACTCCAGTTTCAGGAGATCTGACACCCTCTTCCGCCTTCTATGAACTTTGCATGAAATGGGTGCACTTACATACTTAAAATTTTACATAAAATTTTTAAAAGGTAAATGAAAATATTTTCAAGAAGTTAGTTAACTCTTGTAAGAATCAATTGGATAAAAAAATGGGATAAGTGATACTTTATTCTTGCAAGGAAGAAATAAATATGTCCAATGTTTGGAACTAAAATAAAGGGTTCCTGTTACCATTTAGTGGTTCAACAGTTAGTTTTTCAAAAAGAGCCATAAACTATTAAAAGAGAGATTAAAGAAGAGATTCCTACTACTTTAAAAATTTTTTTGTTTATAAGTGTATTGCCTGCATTTGTGTAAGTGCACCCGTGTCATGCAATACTTGCTATCAGAAGAAAGTGTCTGAGGCCCTGGAACTGGAGATATGAATGGTTGCTAGGCACCATGGAGGTGCTGGGAATTGAACCCAGGTCCTCTGCAAGAGCAGCTAATGTTCTTAACTGCTACACCATCTCTCCAGCTCCTACCTTTTTTTGAGTGATGATTGAAAATTAAAAAGACTTACCTATTCAACATCACTTAAGACTTACGTCAATGATAGACTGTAACCTGGAAGTGTGAGCTGAAATAAACCCTTTCCTTTCCTCAGTTGCTTGCGTTCATGGTATGATTATAGCAGCAGAATGAAGCTAGAAGACTGCCCTCTGCAGAGATTTTCCCAAGTTCACATGACCTCTAAATGGTAGCACTTGGACTTGCCTTTTCCAAAACAACACCTTTTCACAAAATTACAAATTATCAAGTCAACTTCTCTAAAATGTCCTTGTTGGTAGCTCTGCTCTTCCCAATGCCTTGCATGTTGATCACACTGTGGTCTGCCCTTTCCAAGGTGTGATCTCCACAGCCCGACTGTTCATGGAGAAGTAAAGTATAGCAACCATGTGGCCTGGGCAGATCAGGGATGATGGCTTCCAGGCATCTTCATGCACATATGGAAACAGTGGACAGGAGTAAAGCTTTGGCTGAGGTTTCTAGGACGTACTCAGCGTCCTTGGACATGGTGTTCGGCACAGACTACTTACACTGGCAGGAAACACTGCCTCGACCTGGGAACCCGCAGCCACTAGAAGTCTCCAGACATGTAGGCAGGAGTTGGGCACTCTCTGTCTACCCGCTTTGACTTCTACTATCCTCCAGTGTAAACTACTTATTCAGTCTTCTAGGACCAGTAATGGTTTGCATAAATGTCACTTATTGTTCCTGTCCAAGTCCCAGCCAGATCAGACAGGGTGTAAAGTCCATTTGTGCCAGTTTCTTTTAATCCTGGTGGAGAGAATACACATTATATAATTTAGTTTCACCAATACCCTTATAATCATCTCCAAAACTGTATCATGATATTTCCCCTGAACATACATATTGAATGTATATGATGTTCCAGGCCTATGCTGAGTGCTCCTTTTAATATTTTTAATTGAAATTTTGTAATTTTCACACATTATATTTTGATCATATTTATCTCCTCCTTTATTGATGCTTCCCTTTACTACCCCACCCACACCTAGTTTAATGTACTGTAAGATATATATATATATATATATATATATATATATATGGCTTATAGAATCTAATTTGTGTTCCCATATGTCCTTCAGTGTGGGTTCTTCTGTTGGGGCCTGGTTAACATTAAAAGAGTCACACCATTAAAAGAGACTGACTCTTGCCTTCTTGGCAGTCATCAGTTTCCAATAGTTCCTCAAGTAGGGTTGGAGCTTCTTAACCACTTCTGTTGCTGTAAAAGCTAGTCTGCAGAGAGGAAGATTTCCTAGTCACTCAGAAATCAGATTGATTTCTCTATGTCCTGCAACCAAAATATGTGATATCTTCAGAAACAAGGTCTTATCATCTAGCTATGATAGGCAACCAAAAGCAATGACAATAACCTGAATTGCTTGGTGGGGTCCCTAGAGACCACGACGAACACCACACAGGGAGTTATCCCATACCAGGCACTAGAATTTTCAGTTAGCAACCTATGGCCTCTAGGAACAACATTACCCATCAATGAAGGATACCTCCACTCAAACTCTTTTATAATTAACTTACAAAATAGTAGGTTTTTCATAGCTTTTCCCATACATCCTAGTTTGATTCATTCCTCCCCTACTCAAGCCATTCTGGCATTCTCTATGTTCACTTAAACCTTTTCCCCAGTCTTTCCACTTTTGCTTTCATATCACGTGTGTTCTACTGTTCATTTTTCCATTAAGGCCTCCCTCAGTCCACTCACTCCTTTCTAGATTTCTGGCTTTTATAAACCCCTCTCAAGTCAAGCACATATAGCTAATAATCCTAAGCTAGGATCCACATAGAAACTATGACACTTGTCCTTGTGGGTGGGTTACCTCACTAAGTGTAATATTTTCCATTCTATCCATTTTCCTGTAAATTTCATTTTTCTTTATAGCTACGAACAGTGACAAAAGATTGACTTTCCCTTTGTATTTGCCAGCATTTGTTGTCATATAATTTCTTCTAAAGGATTTATTATATTTTTACTTTTTAAATAATATGCACTTCTGTCTATGTGTTGTGTGTGGGGGGGTGCACATGAGTGGAAGTATCCTTGGAAACTAGAAGAGGACATTGTTGCTCTGGATCTGGAGTTAGAAGCGATTGCAAGCTGTGGTAACTGAACTGGAGTCATCTGAAAGAAAAGTACACACTCTCAGCCACAGCCATCTTTCCTAGCTCTGCCATTTGCTTTCTTGGTGACAGTCACTCAGAAAACCAAGGGATGGAATCTCAAAGTGCTTTCCCTTTCTATTTCCTTGACAGGTAAGCATGTGCAATAATTTTTAAGTTATTTATTGTCTATTTTCATGTCTTCATTTGGGATTTATCATTTGTTAATTGGGCTATTGGTTTTCTCAGTTTTAAAGTTTCTTGTATAGTCTAGATATCAATTACACATGTAGTTGGTAAAGATTTTCACCCATTTTTGACTGTCTCTTGACTCAATTAAGTTTTTGTCACTGTGCAAAAGATCTTTAATTTCATGAGATCCCATTTGTCTTTAGAGCTTATTTCCAAGCAACAGGAGTCCTGTTTCAAAAATCATTACCTGTGCCTGTATCTTGGCATATATTCCCTCATTTATTATAGAAGTTTCAGAGTTTCAGGTTTATTTCAGTTGAAGTCAATGAACCATTTGGAGTTGATTTTTGTGTTGGAGAGAAATAGGGCTCTAATTTCATTCCTAGGTATGTCTGTAATCGTCTTCTTCTCTTGGACTTTTCACTTAGTATTTAGTGTTTGTGTCATTCATATATGTGAGATTTTGCTGGGGGCATCTCCCTTTAGCACCAGTGGACCTGGAGTTCACTACAGAGACCAGGCTGGTTTCAGTCCCACAGACTCTCCTGCCTCTGCCTCCTGGTGCTGGGATGAAAGGTGTACCCTTCGTGCCCAGCTGCATATGGGACTGTTATGTGTAACTGTGGAGATAATAGTAATGCGTGAAAAGTAGACTAGTCTTCTGGTGATAACTGCTCTGGGTACTTCCCTTATGTTACCTCATTTAATCATTACAAGAATATTGCTGAGAGTCCAAGAACTACTGAATTGACAGAGGAGAAGCTGAGGCAGGGAGCGGTTGACTGACTTTTCCAATGTTGTAGAATTGCAAGTGGAAGAAATTGTCAGTCCAGCACTGTATTTCAAAAGTGGGAATAATTAAATCAGTTGGAATTTGGGAGACTGTAACAAAGTCTAGCATTATTTTGCAAGTCTATGAACTCCACCTCCAGGGAATCCATGCCCTCTTCTGTCCTCCTCCGTGGTCACTGCACAACACGGTGCATTTACATACTTGCAAGCAGAACACTCACACACACAAAAAATAAAACTAAATAAATAAAAAATGAATTTTAAAAGAATACACTATTCAAGCTTTATGAGATTTGCTCTTGGCCTCTGTCTCAGATGGAAGTGAGGGGGTAAAGGACAAGAGTAAAGCAGTTTCCTCCCTGCACGAGATGCCAGAGCAGCCTTAGCATATGAAAATGACTTTGCAAGAAGTTAGGGAAATTTCATCCAGAGTTGCTTCCAACTGTGTGTGTCCTCAGCCTGTTCCAGTTCTGAGCTCTCCATGCTCAACTTCTCTTCTAAATAGGGTTTGATTTGAGTCTCCTTAGGGGGATGCCTAACAAGCACACAAGAGCAGAGAGGGTTGGGGTATACCTAGATATCTGCCCCTTTTTACTGAATACCTGGTTGATTCTAAGATAGAAACTCAGTTACTTCTCCCTGCCTGTAACTCATCAGGAGGATGGGCTCAGGCTCATATTTCTGGGGTCAGGTCCTTTCTGAGTAGGATTTGAGTCTGTTTCCTGCTGCTCTCAGCAGTTGCTTTTTCCAATGAACAAGAACAGAAGCATGCCGTGGGCTCTGGCCCTGCTTCTAGCTTTCCTGCCTCCTGGTCAGTATGTGGTGGCATTAATCCCAGGATTTCTAGTGGGAAGCCAGGTGGACGAATCCCTATTCTGTTTTCACTCTTTGTTGTTGTCACTTTGCAGGTGTCACTATGGAAGAGAGAATTATGTCAGTCACCACGAAGACGGGATCATCTG
The DNA here is from genome assembly GCA_035773235.1 of Eospalax fontanierii. Lineage (NCBI taxonomy): Eukaryota > Metazoa > Chordata > Mammalia > Rodentia > Spalacidae > Eospalax > Eospalax fontanierii. The sequence continues at coordinate 43,192,039 of CM069539.1, read as the reverse complement.
TTGTTATCACTTGTGATATTGATAGAGATGATCTCTATTTAGGTTGGACCCACTGGTACCGAATCCAGGAGGACAAGTCCCCACAACACCTTCTATACTATAACCCCTCCCTGTCAAGAGTTGTGTCGCCTTCTGGACTCAGTGAAAGTAAATACAGTGCTTCTAGAGGCACAAAGAAAGCCTGGAACTTAAAGCTAATGAATGTGGAAGAAAGTGACTCTGGTGTATATTACTGTGCTGTGTGGGCTGGCACAGTGATTCAGCTGTATTCTAATATGTACTGTAAGTTTGGCTTGCAGCTGCTCTTGGCGCATAAGTCACACTAGCCCCATCTCACTTCCTGCCTTTAATCTCCCTGTATTCTCAAAAGGAAACTGTAGTCATGCCTTGTCTTCCTCTGTATCCATCCCATTCTCCTCTAGACAGCCGTTCTCTGGCCCCTAACTGTGCCCCAGAAATTCCTGCAGTCCAAACTACCATCTTTAGGTCTTTGTGAAGTCTGGCTGACGATGTCATTCTTCCATCTCTCCTAGGGGCTGGTGGAGGGCCCTTCAGTTGGCTAAGAAATATAAATTAGCCCAGGGTTAATATTTTTCACAAGATATTTATTTAGGAGAGCATTGTGGGAAGGATGGTCCAGGTGATCCATGTCTCTGATCATGATTCAAAGAAAATGGAAGGAATAATGATTACTGTACATTCAGAGTTTTGAGAAATGATTGAATGAAAACACTGAGGTCATGAAGACTCCTTGCTGGTGGACACGGGTCTGATCCTTTCAGTAAACTTATTTCTTTATCACCATCCATGGTATTGTTTGTGAGAGGAAGAATACAGAAAAATTTAACTTTGCAAATATGCCAATCATCATTTCTACTTGAAGAACACAAAGGAACACACTGAGTATCAATGATATAACTGGATTCTCATGAACAAGGCATCTGATCTACAAAGAGGATGGGAGCTCTGCGGTGACAGCAGGGTTGTTGGTTGCTGATGGCATCTTGCACCTAACAAGAGCTGATGTAATACACAGAGGGCATTGACGACACTAGTCTACTGCCCAGTGTGGGTTAGAGCAGAGAGTCTTTGCTACTGTGCTGCCTCAGATAGATTTGCCCTCATGTGAATCTTCTTCTTTCTTGTTACTAACTTTCTGTGTGTTTTAAAAACAGACTTTTTATTTGGCCATTTTCCTTACCTCTCATCTTGAAGAAGTAAACAGTGTAGGCTTGGTGACATGGAACCTTTCCATGAATGCTAACATTTTAGTTTAGCATGTTGGTACCCTTGAATCAGAACTCTGCCTCTGTCAGTGTCCTCCCATATGCTTGACACATGAACTGAAATTCAACCCAGAACCAGGTCTGCTTGGTTTTAAATAATTAAATCTAAAAACCTTTTCAAAGCCAACTCGCATGTTGGTGCATCAAGTCTTTGCCTGGAGTATCAATGACATTCTCAGTTTTTCAAAATAAAACCAAAGATCTTGCTGAATGAACAATTGCATAACAGCAGTGCATATTTAAGTTGAAAAGTCACACAGAAAAAGGTGTCTGCCACACTAGGTTATAGGTAAGGATATAAAATTAATGAGGATAAGTTGTTTTCAGGGAGATGTGCTGTTTAGGAATCTCATTATGATTTTCTAGGAATATAAGCTTGTAGCAAATTTTCCTTTCATGTTCGGACATTTCATTTACTGTTGGCATAAAGAAAGGCAAGTGATTCTTAGAAAGTTATATGTGCACTATGCCTGGAGATCTTGCCAAGTTTGCTTATTATTTCTAATTTCTTTCATTGATTCCTTGGATTTTCTGTTTGTATAGTTATACTAACTGTAAACAAAGGCAGTTTTCATTCTTCATTTATTTACTTTAGTACCCTGGTTAAGACTCCAGTACCCTGGTTAAGACTCCGGTACTCTCTTTAACAGAAGTGAAGATGACTGGCATTGTTCACAGACTGAATACTTTTCCTTTTCTATTAAATACATTTTTCCAAATTTCATGCAGCATATTTCCTGTTTGATTCCCTCTCCTACTTACATCCCCCTTACAAACTCCCACCCATTTTTATGTACTCTATTAGATAGATAGATACATAGATACATAGATAGATAGATAGGTGCATAGAATCACATCTCCAGTTCCTAGCGATCATCAGTTTCCGGGGGCAGGGGCGTTTTTTACCCACTTCCCATGCTGTGCTGAAATTTTGTCTGGCCTGAGTTTATGTGGTGCTTATGCTGTGAGTTGATGTAACTTCCCAGCTGTCTGGAAGACTCTTTTTCTTTGTCATCATCCACCACCTCTAACTCTTACAGTCTTTCTGTCTCCTGTTCCACAATCATCCCTGATCCTTTGGAAGAAGTTTGATATAGGTGTCCAATTTGGGGATAATCAATCTTCAGTTTCTTGCTCTTTGCATGTTGGCCAGTTATTGGTCGCTATGTTTATCACTATCTTCTGCATAAAGAAACATCTTTGGTAAAAACTGACAGATGCACTAAGCTATAAATTTTGAAGAGTAAGATTCCAGTGTTTCAGATTTCTCCACCTGTATGTGTCCTTTGTTATTTATGTGTCTGTTTATGATCCTTAACAAAGTTTTAAAGCTTTCTCTTTCCTAATTTGTTTCCTATGAATCTTATATTTTTGTTGTTATCCTGTGTGATAATACTGAATATGTATTTTTAATACTTATTGTCTGATATAGAAAATCTGAAGATGGCTTCCTATGTTATCATTCAATTAGATAAGTTTGGAATATTTTGTTACTATGGTAATTTGTAAGAGGTTTGTGTATTTGTAATAGTATCATCAATAAATACTGCCAATTTCTCTCTCTGTCTGTCTGTCTGTCTGTCTCTCTCTCTCTCCCTTTCTCTCTGTCTGAGACAGGGTCTCCCTGTGGTACTCCCTGTTTCAACCAGGCTGGCCTCAATTTCACAGATATCCACCTGCCTCTTGTCTCTCACATATTCTGCTGGAATTAAATACATGTCATGATGCTGACCCTCCCTTAATGGCTGATTTCTTCTCACATTGTACACTTTTTATTTGTTCCAGTCCCTGTACAACCAGTGATGCTGGAGTTCAGGAAGTGAACATTTGGGGTTCCCCATCTTTCCCAGTGTTACTCCAATAGCATGCTGGAAGTTCTCCTTCAAATTCTAACCATCATCCTCCCTCTCGTGCCCTGAGTTCAGGATTCTGTCTCTTCTCTCTCAGTGTACCTGCCTCCTGCCCATTTCTCTCACCAGTTGCCCCACTCCAGGCAAGAAACGACAGAGATGCTAACCTGGCCTTTTCCATGCATCAAGCTGAGCTGTCTGCCAGGCCTTTCCACCTGGACTGCTCATCCCACGTCAAGATGCAGAGCCATGCGGGGCCCCTACACTCCTTTGGGTCTTTCTGTTTTCAGCTGACTCTCCTTTTCAACCTAGGAGATCACGAGAAAGCTGCCTGACCATTGTTGTCTCCTCAGCTGGCCCAGGTCCTGGGGTCCAAAGTAATGTTGGTCATTCTCCAATACTTGGTCTACATCAGGGGCCATTACATCTACTGGGACCCATAGTATGAAGGCTGGTCTCCCCAGTGTCCCCTCCAAATGACCATGGTCTTGTCATTATGCGATGGGATTCTGTCTTCAAGTGGATAAAATCACAGCCATGCATGCTAGGGATAGCGGCAGCTGTTCTGTGGGTGCTGCAGTTAGAGATGATGAGGCTGTGCACCACTGCTCTGCCCGGACCAGCACAGTCCCATGTACCACCCAAGTCCCAGCTCAGAAGGAGCTCTTGCTCCCCATTCTGGCCAGGCCTTAGACTTTTCACTGACTCTGCTTCCTTTGGGTGTCTTTACTGTATGGAAGGAAAAGAAAAGCCCATCTCATGGCCCTTGTCTTTCAACATCCTGAGCTCTCCTAGGCAGAGTGAGTTTTAGGTTGAGACACACTTTATACCAAGGGAATAAGTCAGAGAACCTGTGAATGATGATATAGGAATCCTTTTTTGCCTTCCACCTGTGTTTATTTATTTATTTATTTATTTATTTATTTATTTATTTATTTTGTGTGTGTGGGGTGGTGGGATACTTGTCTCGCCATACTTGTGGAGATCAGAGGACAATTTGCTGACGTCAGTTCTCTACTTCATCGTGTAGGTTCTGAGGATCAAACTCAGGGTCCCAGGCTTAGTAGCAAGCTTCCACTGCGTCGTATCTCCAGTGCCATATCTTTTTAAATATATGTTTAGTCTTAGATAAATGATGATCATGTTTCATGAAGTAACATTATGATAAATCTAAAGCAGCATTCTTTGTGTGTGTGTGTGTGTGTGTGTGTGTGTGTGTGTGTGTATGTGCGCTGTGTTAAAGGACAAACAAACTCAGGGCCTAGTGCCTGGTAGGCAAGTGCTAACCACTTAGCTACACAGCAGCCCTTGATGTTCTTTGAATCTGTAAGTGCTGCTGAGTATAGGAAGTGCCTCTGGTGTCGGTGTCATCTGAAATCCATCCACTCACATTGTTGCTACAACTGATGTCTCTTCTGCGGATTTGTGCACCTTTATGGATATGTCTAGTCACTATTTCAATGTTTTGTTTACATGCTAACCATTAGTTTTCTACTGTAGTATTTTGCCTCCAATTTTTAGCATACAAAGTTACAGAGAAATTGCCAGAATTCCATAATTACATTCTAAAAACTGATGCATCAAAATTTTCATCCTACTTATTGGAAATACCTAGACTCATTATTTTCTTTGCTTTATAGATGTTTTTGTAATTGCCAACCTGAGGCTATAAAGTTACTTGGAAACTGGTAATTAAGCCCAGTTAAAACCACAAGTTTTGTTGCTCTGATCACAGAGTAATGAGCAAAAATGAATTAATAAACTCTAAATTTATTCTCCTATGGATATTTTGGGGGAAGATAAAGAACTTTCCATCCGTCTTATTATTTGTTTCATTACCTGCCACCAAAAGTTGCTCTCTCTAAGGTCACATGAAGTCATGTAAATGAGTTTCACTTGAGTGTTTACTGGAGTCGATCTCCTGAAATATTTATTATACATTCAATTGTTCTGACCTTTGATGTCTAAAGATTTTCTTCACAGTGAATAAAGGACATTAGAAGAGCAGTGTTTGCTGCCAGAGGGGCCTGGGGATGGAGCTCCATGCTGCTCAGATGTGCCCCTAGCATGCCACCTTTGGTACTGATCTTCCGCCATCAGTCTGCTGGGTGCATAGTCATATCTAAGGCAGATGGAAGGAGAGTTTAGAGCTTAACCAAATGGCAACTTTGCCTGAAGGGGTTACACTTGCTTTGTTTTTGGCCACTTGGTATGGGCTAAGATCAGTGGGTATCAGACCTTGAACCTGACGTGTTTTTATGATATACAAAAGAATATTCTATGTGTGCATGCACACTTGTGTGTGTATACATGTATGTGTGTAAGCATGCCGACTCTTGTCCTATGTCTCTGTTGAAACAGTAAATGAGGATTATTTAAGTGGATGTTGTCAGATTCTCAAATATCAAAAGTATATGTGTTGGAAAAATAACATTCTAAATTTTCACATGCTGTTAATTATAGATCTTTGTTATTGTTATTGCTGTTTTTAATTTTACATCATTTTTTAAATTATGTGGATATGCATGTATCTGTGTGATCTGTGCTGTGAATGCACGTACCTGCAGAAGCCAGAGGCATTAGATCTCCCAGGAGCTATATGCCACTTGAGGTGGTTGCTAGGAACTGAACTCAGATCTCTGGAAGAACAGTGTGCACTCTAAACTGCTGAGCCAACTCTCCAGCCCTTATTTTGTTTTTTTGAGAAAGGATCTCCCTGCAACTGCAGCTGGCCTGGAACTGACTCTGTAGAGTAGGCTGGCCTTGATCTCAGAATTATCTACCTGGCTCTGCCTCCTGAGTGCTGTGATTAAAGGTGTGCACCACCATGCCCAGCCCAGATCTTCATTATTTTTAAATGGGATGTTTGTGTTCATTTTTATCACCCCCTTGGTTGCAGGAAAAGTTGTAAAAAGTTCCCTCCCCACCACGTTTGCTGTGATGCCCAGTGTGGAGGTGTCTCTAACAGAAGATGAACTTGGCGAGCCTCAGACCCTTAACCGTGAGGCATCATTACACCAAGAATCTCCCAAGAAGGCAAGAGTGAATGCTCCTCTCACTGGAGACACCATTGACCACATCTGAGCAAAAAAACTCAGGTCATACAGAATAAACTCAAATCTACATGAGGCCTTCCCTCAACAAGGAGGCAGAGGAGAGAGGAAGAAGGTGAAGCAGGTGCAGTCCACAGAGTTATGTGTCTTGGGTGCCCTGCGGCTCTCCCATCGTAAGCAGAGGCTGAGAGGTCAGGATTTTTATTTTATTTTCACAGGCAAGGGTCAGGCAGGACCAAGTTAAGTTAACAGGCAGAACTGGATTGAGGAGACCGAGAGTCTTCAGGCTCCTTTTGTAGTACACCACCTGGCCTTAAAGAAACAGGACTGGGTCCCAGTGGCACTGCTTACCAGCTCATTCCTTCTGGGACTCCTTCTCTGCCACAAAGTGTCACTGCTCAGTCACAGTGAGCCAGGCTACAGAAAAGTGTGCTGGACATTTTAAACACTCCATCATACTTCCCTAGCTGGAGAGATACCGTGATCAAAAAGGTGCTTTTCCTAGGATAAGACTCATCCACTGCACTTGGAATAAATTAATCTCTATAATTCCCCAAATGTGGGAAACTTGAGTACATAATTTGTGATCGTCAGAGATTGTGTTTATACTCTCCCAGAAAATTTAACAAAAGACTCCATCAAAGGAAGGAATTATGGTTCTATTTTCAATATCTTTCTTTCATTCCAATATGATCTAAAGAAGTATTGTGATGAATAATGAGGCATCAATAGAGAGAAGTAATTCCCCTCGAGCCCATAGATTGATTTAAGCATCACTAAAACATGGTCTGATGCAGCCAAAAGTAGCATAATTGTATTGAGTTAACAGGAAACAGCTGCCCACAAGCAGCAGTGCTATCTGCTAACTATGCCAGAGTTCTTGTGTAAACACTTCTCAAGAAGAGGACTGTGGAAAGAGGATTAAAGGATACCATGGTGAGTGAATGGGAATTTTACACGCTGGATGGTGATTAGGAACCTCATTTTGTCCCCATTTCACCTAAGATCTAGATTTAAGGCCATCATAGTTGCTTATATCTGCTTCCCCCAAAATAGGATAAATCAGTGGTTCTCAGCTGTAGGCAATTCCTTCCAGGAGAAGCTGGCAATGCTTGAAGACTTTGTAGGGTTGTCACCACAGAGTTGAAGCAACTGGCAGCCACTGGACAGAGCTAAGGATGCAGCTGCACATAACACAGTTTCGCTGGACAACTCTCTCTTCACACCTTATCCTCAATAATCATATAACCAACCTGCTAGCAGTACACAGACCAAGACACTCTATAGACTGTCTGCATTTCCCAAAGGCCTGCTAAAAGATGAAAACACTATTAATTCCAGCTTTGGACTCATGATGTAAGAAGAGTCTAGAGAAACCCTGGTGACAATATTTGTGCACACTTTCTCTAAAAAGCACCCCTGAGAATTCCTTTACAACTATATTATCTTCCAAAGAGAACGAAAGCAATCAGGACCAACCCTCCCACACCTACAACTAAAGGGTCCCCTCAGGTCCAGAACCCACATGTGTCCAGAATTGAACCTTGTGTGAAGATCCATGGAGGGTCAGTGATGGCTCTGAGCTGGAAAAGTTGACAGGTGGCCTTGGCAATTTGAGCTAACTCTTCTTTGAAATTAATAAAATAATGTGAATGAAATATCAATATAAAGGAAGCATTCTCAAACTTTTCTAAGCACCAAGAAGACATCAACTTACAGAACACTGTCTTGGGAAATGGATGGCCATTTTAGCGTCATATACAAATGGATAAAATCTCCATGTGTTGCTGACCAGTTAGCAATTTCAGAACTAGCTCACGTGGGCATGGAGGACACACTTATTTTCTCTGTAGACACCAGGAGATACCTTCCTTTGCCATATTCTGCCATACTGTACTCTTCGTTCCCTGTCTCTTCATGCTTCTCCTTGGACAGAGATCCTGGGCACAGGGAATGTTATAGCTACAAATATTCATCTACTTTTCAATCCGAGAATGTAAATTTGTTCCCCTCTCCCTCAGATTCATCAAGGATGCTTAAAAATTATATTTCATTTCTTGATAATTTTTATATTGTTGATAATGCTATTTTTTGCTTATAAAAGTACTCAGGTACTGAAAAATTCCAAATCAGGTTTTTGAGGATCTGATATTTATTTTAGGAGAAAAAAATTATTCAAGTTCAGTCATAAGTAAAAAAAAAAAACAACAATCATAAGATATGTAAAATTCCATTTCTTCCCCTTGAGATCTTAAAACAAATTTCACAGAGAAGGAAGACATGTTGGCATACCATCCTGGGGAACTTGCATGATTAGAGTCAGGGTAACAAGTATGCACACCCAGGCATGTCTGTGACCACTTCCTTCCTAACAAAGAGGGACCCAGTCCAACCCTGAACTGTGCTCAGCCTCATCCCCGGCCTGCAGTACTTCTTATCAGGGGAAACCAGAAAGGGAGTCTGATGGCTATCAACTATACCCCACAGATGCCAGGAACTGTGGCCCCAACTGTCTGGCTTGGCATCGTTTCCTGCTGACTTGGTTTAGACATAAAGTATGTTAAAACTGCCTTTCTCGGAGAGATGGTGAGGTCCAGTATTTCAGCTCTCAGAGACTCCAGCAATGGTGAGATTCTCCCAGTAGACGTGCTGAGAAGGAGTGTAATGGAAGTCATGTATTTTCAGCTCCACTCAGCTGCCTACGTAATGAAATACATGTTCTACATATTAAGAGTCTAAGTTGACTATCATTAAAACCCTGAAAAAATATCTGTTTATGGAAGAACTGATACTTAGAAAGTAAAAATGATCACTATATATATATATAATATATATATATTATATATATAAAATATATATATATATATATAATATATATATTTCCACATTTGTGGAAAAATATGATCTGTCCCAGTTTACCTGAACCTAGTAAGGATAATCTGAGCCATCACCCAAATAGCCATGGCCAGGAGTCTCCTTGGACACAAACCTGGAAGAGATGTTTTTATCTCAGCACTCTTCCAGGACTCATCTCCTTTACTTGACATAGAGTGTGCAACAAGATTATTTTCTCTGCTCTTATGAACTTGTTTTAATAGGAAATTCCATGGGTGAGATGTATCAAGAATGGTCAAAATGTTATAGCCTCAACTAAAGCACAAGGTCAGAGTGAACAATCATGGTTATGCTTTGGAAGTATGTATTCAAAATATTATTATTCTCCTATATAAGTCACATCTCCTATAGCCTTTCCTCTATTAAAACTAAATTATGAGCTTTATGGCCCACAAAACTGATGGAAGATGTACCTAAAACAATGTTTCACTTAATGGTGAAATAGTAGCCTTGAAAATTAGGTTAAGTTTAAAGGACAAAGGATTTTTCTGAATGCTGAATCTCCCATTCCTAGGTGAAAGCAAGCCTGATGACAAAAGAGTACAGAATTTCAACAGATGTGCTAGGTATAGAATCCTCACAGTCTGATGTCACTAAGGCAGTATTCCAGGAGACACAGAAAAGGGCAGCACTTCTGACTGGGAAATATGGTGAGACCATGGCGAGAACTGGAGTGGTAAAGACTTAAGTGAAGTTGCTTCCTGGTTCCCTTGCATCTGGGTGCTTCATGCTAGATAACTGAGACTCCAACAGAACAGAAGATAGTTGCAGAAGCTGAGCTGCAGTATAGCTGTAGAGTTTCAGCAGCAGCAGCAGATGTTTGCAAACATGAGCCCAAACCAGCAATGCATTTCTGAATAGGTTGCTTTTACTGAAGATCCAAGTGTATCTCCGTGTCTACATAATGGTACAGAGGTCCTGAGGGTGTCAGGGGATGCAGCACCTGGGATTTGGATGAGAGGCTGCAAGCAGGAATTTTGAATCTCAAGGGCATGATATAGTGTCAATAGTCATAGAGTTCAGATGTGGTTACAATACCCAGAAATCAAAGATTAAATCCCAGATTCCAGAGGGAAAAGTGTTGGAAGTTGCTGAAGACAGAGTAGGCAAGAAAGTGAGAATAAAGACTCACACTCCACACAGGTTTCATATTCCGAAGGCCATTCGTACTAAGATGTGTCTCGTCAGGACTTCCTTCTGAGATTGGTGGGAGTTGTCTAAGTGAACTAGGCATCATTGTTCCTTTGTCCTGAGATTCCCAAACTGACTTATAAGGGGATTTCAGTGAATGGAGTGACCACTGAGGTATGACCTTGATGTCTGGATACCATGCCAAGTCAGTTGAGACTACGAGTGCTACTAGAATTGAAGTAGTGCACACTGGGTACCTGTGTCTTTCTGGGGCATTCCCAGGACCTTCACGATGTCTGTAGTGAATCCTTGATAGGCATGTACTGGAATAAATGGATCTTTGGAAGGCTCATTGGGAAAGCACATATTGAGTATTCCCTGCAATGAGCAATAAGACATGAGTTCTAGATGCTGAAAATAAAGGAGTGCTGTATCTATAACAGAAGTTATATGGGAGGATTAGCATCAGTTATGATTCCAGGTACAGATACGAGCCTGCCATTAAATCCGGGCTGATCTCCAATAAAACGTCTGCTATGCCACTACCTCTGTTTTACCATTTGCAAAATGGAATATAAACATCTACTCAGATGTAATAGACATGCTTGCAAGTGCCTGTAAGAATGCTCACAATGAATCCCACTATTCACAGGAGGAGAAGTAAATAATATAAATCTAAGGGATCTATATTTACAGTGTGTGAAATATTAAAACAAGTTCTGTCCTTGTTCATGTTGTTGTTTGTAACAATTCATGCAAAAAATTATGTGTCCGAATTGGTCAATGGTCTTCCTTCTTGTCTCTTAAACTCTGTCCTGTGTCTATGAAACTTTCCATTAGGATTCTTGGTGAAAGAATGAATTCATTTCCTACAATAGAAAATAAAAGCATGAGCTACAGTTTCTCATTCTTGGTTTCAGATAGACTTCCACCAGTTAGACATATTCTCAACAGTAGCCACACTGCCTTTATGCACACATGCAAGAGAGCAGGATCTGGGGTGGACTATGTGATGACTATGTTGATATATGAGACCTGGTTGGTTCCAGGTGGCCATTGCCCTTCGGATAGAAGCAGTACATAGCACCTAGCACCCTAAGTATATGATCACAGGTATCCTTTTCCTCTTGGTTCCTAGCCCAGGAAATGGGAGGTCATTGGCCTCTTATTGCACTCCTGTCTACCTCCTGAGCATTCAGCTTTCTATTATTGAACATTGCATGTAGAATGTTCAGAAAAGAGATAAACAAGAATTCAAATCAAAAGGAAAATCCAGCTATGGTAGTCAACCACTTCCTCTCCTTCCTTCTCTGGTGTCCTCAAGCCAGGCTGAGTTCACATCTACCCCTCCCTCGTAAGGATGTGGTAGAGCTGGTCACAAGGTCAGGACTTGGCTAGGCTAAAGAAGCTGATGTGCCCAGGTTTCTTAAAAATAACATGGAAAACATAAAATGTGAGTGAAGAAGCTGGACAAAAGAAAAAACTGAGGGAAGGGCATTTTCCTACTCTGGGAAAACAAGTGCTGATAACACTTGACTAAGTCCATCCTTGACTATCCCAGTCATGACTTAAAACAGTTACTAAAGCACTTTAAAAATGGAAGTAAGGAAAAATGAAAAAGTTGAAAGGAGGCATGAAATACATTTTTAAAAGTTAAAAATATGCTACTGCTGCAAATTTATAGTATTGGGAATTATAGTACTTATAGTATTTAATGTGCATAAACTTTGATATAGATATAACTTTTGGACATACTTTTGGATGAGGAATTGGAAGCAGAAAGTGTTAAACAAGTTTCCACAGAATCAGGAAGCTCTTAAGCGATAAAAATGGACAGTCAAGAACGGCAGACATTAAAAAATGCTTTGCCGTTACAGGGATTTGGTCAGAATATAAAGTAAACTGAATAAAGAATGCAAAACCTTGTACATGAACCTATTCAGCCTTCAAGCAAATAAATCAGGTTCCCTGTACATGCAAAGAAGAACGCCTAACTTAGCACATAATAGTGGTAATACATTGGTTTGGGGACATCACCTTCAGGGTTTTTTTTTTTCCCTTCATTTTCTTCTCTTAGCTTTTTCATGAGCCTCTTTACTGTCGTATGTGTGAATTTAGATTCCCTCACTGCCTTCAGTGTCCTTGTCTATAAAATGCAAACTATCCACACCATGTGATCATCCTGATGTCTCAAAAGCTGAAGAGCATTAAGAGCATAGCAAGTCGCAAATCCCAGTGGTATTAAAAAAGGTAACATTTATTAAACATGCAATTGGAGACTAGAATAAATTGTTCATAAAATAGCTTTGGGGTAATTCCACTGGAACTAATGCACTTTCACGGTCCCCTCGTAGCCATGGAAAGATCACTATGGCAACCACAGCTGTACCATATGTGCAGGGCAAGTATGAGACCCAGAGCTGAGTCTGTAGCCTGCTCAGAAGAGCCCAGAAGTCATCCCATCCATCACTTCCTTCTCTTTCCCATTCAGGTCAAATCCTCCTGCCACTCATCTGAGGGGTCCAGCGATCATGTCCTTACTTTTCTGCCTTCTCCTTGAGGACTAGCCTTGGCTCTCACTGACACAAGGAATCACCTCTTTCTTCTGTGCTCAGGAATCACCCTCTGCTCATTTTCATCTTGAAGAGTAAACAAACTAGTTCTTCCACATTCTAGTCTCAGAAGTTTATTGGGAAATCTCTTTCTTTACAGTTGTACTTAGATTGTCAAAAGCTAGGTCTGGCGGCCCACACATTAAATCCTAGCATTCGGGAGGAAGAGACAGATGGATCTCTGTGAGTGCCAGGCCAGCATGCACTATATAATGAGACTCAAACAAAAAAAAAAAAAAAAAAAAAAAAAAAAAAAAATTAAACAAAACTCCCCCTCTCTCGCCACTAAGTGGAGCAGTCCCAGGTATCAATTTCTATAGAAATAAAGAAAAGTGTTGACATACATTGCAAAATATTAAGCACAAAATTTGAAACAAGTCATTTACTGGTACTGGCAGAAACCAAACCAAAGTTTGGAGCATCTGATTCAAATTAGCTCTATAAAATCCTCCAGCAAAATCCCCGACTTGAGGTTCTTTGGAGAGAACAACAAAGTTGAGGCAAGAAAGAATTTTCAAACCTCCTCTTCAATCCTTACCATAAATTTCATAGAGAAGGAAGTCAGCCATTTACTACTGTGGTGGATGAACTGTACAACTGCTGCAACCACTCACACCAGATCCTGTCTTTGGGTCTGAGCTCACCACATCCTTCTGAACAGAGATGACCACAGTCAGCTCTCGGTTGGACTCCTCATCTTGAGCTCCCTCCTCTGCAGCTCTTCTGGGCATTCCAGCATGTGCTTGTGGAGAGCTTACATATGAGTTCCAAATAAACTCAGGTATTGTGACCCCAAATCTTCTTTTCCCCCTATTTCCTAAAGCTCATGTCCTGCCTGTGAGATGAGAGGACATAAGCTGTGAGGCTTTCATCCTATCAACATCCAGAGATATTCTGTTGGTGGCAGGACGCAGGTTGAGAGAACAACGGTGTGACATTGTATCGCATATTGTTGGGCATAATGCAAGGTGGGCCTAGCCAGGCCACCTGCTAGGAGGAATAGAGGAATGGCTCCTCTGGGTGTGGCGTTCTGCTCTGGCTAGTTGTGAGACTGGCATCTGGAAAGTACTTGCCTACCTGGGGACAAACTTACTACTGGCTGTATTTGGGACCCCACCCCATAAGGCCATTGGCTGTCCAGACCTATAAGAGCTTGTGCACCTATTCAATAAATGAGTTGGCAGTGCCACGTGCTTGGCCTGCTTCCCGTCCAACTCCCGGAGTCTGCGTCTTGACTCTGCGTCTACTCATCCTCAACCTCTCGGGCTGGCCCCCCAAAGTCCACTTGGGCTGGCCCCGAGTGGTGAGACACAACGGTAACGGATACGACTATAACATATACTAAGACAATCTCAGCAGCATAACTAACTTTGGTCCAACTAAAGAAATTAAAGCTAAGAGAACAGGAACCTAATGAATTTCCTAAGACAAGACGTCCTGTTTGCTGAATTAGACCATGAGGCCACATAAAATAGGGGAAGGATTGCAATTCTGTAAGTGACTGCAATACATTCTGCAACACATTCTGCAATACATTCAGGGTGGAAGGAAAACTGTTTTACTGGAAGGTAAGTAAGGAAAAATTTCCAGGATGGTGCTATCAGAAAATAGCTGCAGTCTCTGTGATAATTAGATGAGGCCACAGTATCACATTACCTGTAGAAAAAGAGAGAGGACCACGAGCCAAGAATTAATACTGTCTGAGTTCTCGGCTCATGTTCTTGATCCTTTGTGTATATCAGTTTCTTTAACCCACACTACCTATGATATCTTCTCAGTTTTTTGATCAACTATATTTGACTCAGAAAATAAATAAAGCACTAAGTGGTCCAGGCACTTATCCAGGCACTGGTCCATGACAGATCAGGGTAGGAATCCAGCTACCACGGCTCCTGTTGGCTATTACTAAACGTGTTTCTTCATCTCAGGGGATCAAAGAATCAATGAGTTGTTTCTGTCCCATGAAGAAGACATACCATAATGGAACATTAACTAATGCAAATTACTGAATGTTGAAGCAATGCCCAGGAATAATTATGTAGTTTTGTGGGATGAGTGATATGTAATAAAGTCCCAATCTATTTTCCATATAAAAATTCAGAATCCTTTTACATTTTCAATAATAGTGTTTATAGCAGTGTTATAAAAATAGCATATTCTTATTTGTTTTTGTGCTTACTTTCCAACTTAATCATTCTCAAATGAAGATGACATCAACATGTATTTTGTTGCTATGTCCTGTTCCAGGGCTCATGGTCTGCTGTTTAATTTGAGATGTTCTGAGGGAATAAAGAGGAGTTTCTGAGAAGAGTAAGCACAGCAGTGGAGTAAACACATGACGAATCTTCCTTTTTCCAACCTCAAGGTAGACTCATGTTTCTTTGAATCCCACGCCCTCTACGTGATTTCTGATCATTCAAGGAATACCACCCAGCCTTTGAATTCAATGTCTTATGCATTTCTCAACAAAATACAATAGAATATAAATAAAAATTCATGAAGTACTTACTTATATCTGAATTATAGCAATTTTTGGTAAAGTTTAGAAAAATGAATTTCTCTAAAATTTAAGAATAATTATTTTCAAATAAATAAATGTTATAATTTCTTCTAAACACTTTTCTTAATTTTATGTTTTCTTAAGTGAGATATTATAAATTGTGAAAATGAGTTTTCACATTTTCTATTGTTAAGTAACAGTAATGCTCTGAATTAATGACATCACTGGAGACTCATGAAGTATAGATTACGGGGTATACATATTTGAACATTTCATTCAGGGCTCTTGTAAAGTGCAGTGATATGTCTCCTAACTTCTCTAAAAGTATGTATGTAGAAAAGGCACACACATGTAAACCATGACAAATAAAGCTTAATCACCTCAGCTAGTGTTCTACCATGTTGTGAGGTACAGGAACCATAAGCTCATAAAAATAATGTTCCTATAGATATTTTAAGGCCTGCACAGTTACATGCAAGGAGAAAACCAGGGGAGACTTTAAAGCCAACTGCATATTCCCCTTATGTATATATAATTACATACATATATAAATGTAAATGCTGCTAAGGAGTCCTAGTTCTATTTGTACATAGGTCCAGAAAGTTTAAACTCTTTGAATATGCATCTTTGTCAAATAGAGATGATCATAACACCTACCTTGCAAGGCTGTGAAATTGGTTAAATGAAATAATACCAGAAGCCAGGCAGACCAGGGTCTAGTAAGCAGTGAGTCCTCCACAACTATTAGGTACTTACTGATGTTAAAGCTATCATGAATATTGGACATAATACTGATTTTAGATCATACGTCTCATTACATCTATTCATGTAAAAATTCCTTTGTTCAGGGAGTGTAGGAGGCAATTTCCACAACCACTATGTTTCATATTCCCCAATAACTGCTGTCCTGTTACTTCTTAAAAGCACTTGGATCACAAACTAAATTATTTCACTGACTCACAGTTTGCTTAGTGACATCCTATTGATTTAAAAGAACCCAAACACATGGTGCTTATGCACGTGGCATGTTAGGTAAAGACAATAAAGCACTTCAAACCCTGATTTGCTGTTGAACAGTTAAGATCAGGTGTCTTTCCTGAGGCTGAACAAACAGTAAACCACAGAACGCTAGACATCCATAGCCGATGTCTTCATAGTTCGTAGGTAGCATTTCTATGGGGTGTAACTGAAAAGGGAAAGGATGAAGGAGTAACTCTCACTATGCTCCACACCCAGATGAAGAGCAGTCACCCCCTGAGAGCAGTCACTTTCTCCTGTCTCATGACGTGTGAGTTGCCACAATCATTTCCTTGTGGAGGAGACAGTGGAGTCATTCCCTATCAATGTTTCTTCAAGCTATCTTTTCTCCTTTTCAGTTGGACTTGGGCAGTTGGAACAACCTGAAATATCAGTTTCCAGAACAACAGGTGAAAGTGCCCAAATATCGTGTAAGGCTTCCATCTGCAGCTTTAAAAGTGTGGCCATACACTGGTACTGACAGAAGCCAAATCAAGGTTTGGAGAATCTATTATATGTCATTTCCACTCCCTATTTTCACTCAGGTGGGAAGGACAAGAAACTTGAGGCAAGTAAAAATCCTAGCGCTTCCACGTCAATGCTGAAAATCAATTTCTTGGAAAAAGAAGGCGAAGCTGTCTATTACTGTGCCTAGGCCTACACAACATTAGAGCTTCCAGAACAATCCATACAAGAACCATCCCCTATCTGTGCCAACCCACATCCTTCTCAGTGTGGGCCACCACCTGCTGCTGCTCAGCTGGGGAAACTGCCTTGCCTGGGCACTTCTGGGGCCTCCCTCCCTGAGCACTTCAGGGGCTTCCCAGATAACATTTTAGATTCTGCTCCTCCCACTGAAGCTCTGTGGACTGTGTGAAAACTGGGTCAACACCACACAATTTCTTACCAAATTAGGGCAACTAGGAGTCACTCAAATGTGGGACGGCAGGCTCACAGCGTGATCTGGAAATATGTATATTTAACTGTGCAGGGGTTTCTTGTAACTGATTTTAGAAGGAAAGCAGGAGAAGGTTATATGTCAAGAGAAAGGTGTAAATATGGCAGAGACACTACGTTATGAGTATTTTCCCGTTTTGTTCACGAACACTGGAAGCTTTGGGGAGTAAGAAAATCTGGCAAACATAATAATTGGATGCCTGTTACTAGTATCCTAAGGCCTGAAGAAATTCAGTGGCCATTGTATCTATAAGTAAACAAAACTATAACACCAATGTGGAAATCCTATATTCGGGTGTAGCCTAGTCTACACTCAGGGATCCTGGCCTGGAGAAAGCTTGGTATTGTACTTCAGAGTTCTGCAAAACTGTGACAGGCAACCTGTGTAAGAATGTCACAGCCTTAAAAAATAAGAGTTGCTCCTTGGATCTGCAGGGAAAACAAAGGTAATATCACTCACAAATTGGAAAAGTAAACAAAGGTTATTGATCAATATTTTATGCTTATTCTCTCATTTCTAGTTGAGTGACTGAGAACTTTCAAAAAGAATTAGTGGGACAAAACATTGAATGTAAAATTATAAAACTTTCTGTCTCACCTTCTTAAAGTCTATTTAGGAAAAGGTCTTCACAATTTTGTTCTTATTCTGATGCTTTAATAATGTGGTCTCTTATACATGATAGTCATTCATGCAGTTTAACTCCACCCCCCGAAATAACCTACAGTTTGTCTGTGCTCCATTTCCCACTTCTAAGGATTAGGTTGTACTATGCAGATGTTATTGAAAGATGAATGAAGAAACACAAAAGTGCTCCAAGCCTAACCTCAGGGGCAGACTCAGGCCCTTGGTCCCACACTCTGTCCATGATGGCTTCTGAATGTGCTGATCCCCAGTGGAACTGAGCAAAGAGGCCAAATCTCAGAGGACATTTCTTCTTGCCTAATGTGTGCACAGACACAAAGGTAACAATACCATGGACAGTACAGAGTCTGAGAACACGAATCCTTTCTAGAAAGAGGTGCAGGAAAAGTTGGAATCAAGCTTCTTTCACTAACTACACTAAACCCTGGATGCAGATGATTTAGCTTGATCCTCAAAAGAACAGTGGAAAGTTCCACAGCTGTGGCAACAAAATCTTCCAGGCGGTTGCTACCTGTTCACATGCACACCCTCTATCCATCTCTCAGGGGAAAATGTGACCAAATTCACAGAGCACTGTTCTCCTGGATTTGTGTCCCAAGCTGGATCTCAGCAGGAACCCAATGACTCAGCTTCAATGTTCTCTTTATTAGAAACCCCGTCATCTCTCCTTATCCCATGGGCCCTGGCCCGCCTTTCATCAGCAACCCGGGTGGTCTCTACTTCTCTGTCTACGGGATCCTCTGGTAAGGCGGCCGGCATCCAGTACTCATGATGGCTTATTGACTTTGAGTGAATCAGTGAATGCGTGAATGGTGGATTGTACAGAACCTTTTGAAAGAGGCAGTGTTGGTCCCACCTTCCTACTCGGCTACTCACTGGAGAGAGTGAGCACAGTGTCTCATGGAAGTGGAAAGGAGATTTTGGAGATGAGATTAGTGTTAATTTCCTATTATATATTCTTCTTCATAGGAGTGTCTTTTGTGATTCTTTGTTCAGTATAAACAAAGAGGTATTTCATATTTGCTAAAAAGAGTCATGGGCTTGTGAGATCTTCATAAATTGAGAAGTTTCTGTCATTTATGTAGGGGCATGCCACATATTCAGTCTTAAAAAAAAAACTTATGGACTAGATAATCATCAAATTCAGAAAGAAGACAGATGTTAAAATTGTAAAAGGGAAGAATGCACCAGGAAGAACAATGTCCTGTTCTCTTCCAAGCATTGCCCTGAATATTTCTAAAGATACATAACTCTACAATTTTCAATGACTTGCTTTTCTAAATATAAATATATTTGCAATTACTTAAGTGATATCACATGTAAAATTAAAATTATAACAGAATAAAACTGCGAGTGTTGGGACTGGGAAGATGGCTCAGTAGACCCGGTTCAATTCCCAGCACACACATGGCAACTAACAGGAGCATTGCATTACACAGGTGCTCTTATCTATATGCAGGCAATATAATAATTCACATAAAATAAAAATAATAAATAAAATATTTTTAAAGTGGAGTGTTATAGAAAATATACTTTCTTTTTTATCTGTTGCACATGTTAGACAATGTGTTTATTTTGCTTAAAACAATGGTCTACTCAGTTTTGGAAGTCAATGAAACTTACTCAAATATAGATTTTACTAAAAGCCTGAAAATTTCCAGAAGATGACCCAAGGTGAAAAAAAAAGTGTGCTATTTTGCTTTGAAGTGGCAATCAAAGCTTGAAATGACAAAGGCATTTTTGTAGCTCTGGGTCACAACACTTGAAGAAGTGATGGAGAACGTTACAAGACTAGGTTCAGTTTTGAGTTTTGTAATGTGACCGTCTCATGACTTGAGTAAATGATGTGTGTGTGTGTGTGTGTGTGAGTGTATATGTGCGTGTGTTTGTGGTTGTACACATGCATTAAATAAAGCATGGTGAAAAGGGAAGTTATTGATGTTTATACACAAATCTAAGATGTTTTCAGGATTTATCAAAACATAACATGTTCTTAAATTTTTATTGATTAACTGATTGGTTGATTATAAAGAGTATCTTAAACTGAGACTCCCAGTGTTCATTAACTGACACAGCTGCTAACCCTTTGTATTTCTGGAAGACAAAACTGATACCTTTCAATCCATGTTTGCCTACTATTGATCTAATTAAGATGAAAGGAATAACTAATGAGGTCTGACAAGAATGGGAACCAACTTGCATGAGCTGTGTTCTGATCTTCACATGCACATTATGGCTCACGCATGTTGACACAAATATGCACACACGTTAAGTTTAATGTGAAAAATTTAAATACTAAAAGAGTAGCTAATGGGTTAAAAAACCTTTTATTATATTCATAAAAGATGTAAGATCTCTATGTAAGAGAAATAGTATCACGTTTAAGTAATAGCCCAGAGTAAAACCTGAATATATGAAGAAATGTAATAATAAAGAAAAAAGCTACATTATAAAGAAGCCAATACCACCTAAGTTCACATATAAACTGACTACAATTCTAATCAGAATTACTATCACATTTTGCTTTTCTCTGTAATAGCAGTGTTAGTATATTAAGTATTTATAAATATATTAAAGATTCTGTGAGGTTGCATAAAAATAATTCTCAGCTAAGATTAGTGGCCATAATCCTAGCTAGTCAGGAGGCTCAGGCAAGAGAATTACAACTTCAAAGCCAGCACAGGCTACAGAGTCAGATTAAGACCAGCCTGGGAAACTTTGGGACACCCTGGCTCAAAAATAAAAAGTTAAAGGAGGGCTTGGGTTACAGCTCTGTGGTATATCACTTGCGCAGCATGCATAAGACTCTAGGGACAATCCCCAGTACTGTTAAAATAAATAATAAAATAAATAAACAATAGATAAATCCTTAAAATATCAACAAAAGGCATTTAGCACAGCAAATCTTCATCTTTGTTACAAAACTACAAATCCATTAGAGAAATACTCAAAAGATTTATGGATATTCAAAATATAGCCACAGATGTTAAAGATCTGTATATTGAAAACTATGAAGCACTTAAGAAAGAAATTATAGAAGACCCCTGATGGAAAGACTTTCCATGCCCATCAATAGGCAGAATAAATATTGTTGAAATGACCTATTACCAAAAGTGGTATCCAAATCTAATTAAACGCCCATCAAAATTCCAATGACATTCTTCACAGAAGTATACAAAGCAACCATGCAATTCACATGGACGCATAAAAGACTACGAATATCCAAAGTAAACTTTGCAATGCCCACAGAGATTAGAAGAAAGTGTTGGATCCCCGGGAACTGTGGTTACAGATAGTTGTTAGCTGCCATGTGGGTGCTAGGAACCAAACCTAGGTCCTCTGCAACAGCAGCCAGTACTCTTAACCACTGAGCCATCTCTCCAGTCCCACAATAACTTGATTTTTAAATAGACGTAAGAACCAAAGTGGAAAGACCCAGAAATAAATGCATATAGCTAGATGTTAAAAGCCTATGTTGCAGTATAGACCATCTCTTTAACAGGTGGTTCTGGGAAAATGAGATACTGTGTAGAAGAGTGAAACTAGATCCCTATCATTAATCCTGTACAAACTCAACTTACAATGAATTGAAAACCTTAATGGAAGATACTTACTTTAAATCATCAGAGGAAAATAAAAAGGAGACACTTCGACATCTGGCTTAGACAATAATTTTGTGAAAAGGATTCTAATAGTATCAATGGCCAAGGAAAACAATGAAAATATGCTCAAAATCTTTAGCTATCAAAGAAATAAAAATGAAAATTACACATTGTTTCCACCTCTTCCTAATGAAGATGGTTACTGTTAAGAACAAAGTCTAGAAAGGATGTGGGGTAAAGGGGGTCATTATGGAGCCCTTAGACTGGTGTGCATGTAAATTAGTCCAGGCACTTTGAAAATCAACACATATGTTTCTCACAGAAATGAAAAGAACAGCAGTATGATCTGGCCACACCATTTCTGTGTATATATCTAAAAGAATCAAAGTCAACTTGCTATAGAGATCCCAACACATCTGTGTTTATTGTAAGCCTGTTACAATAGTCAAGTTATGAAATGGGCCGAGGTGCTGACCCACAAATGAATGGATAAAGAAAAATGTGCATAGACACAGTGTGGTTTTCCTCCATCATAAAAAGTGACATGAGTTTTATCATTTGCAAGAAAATGGATAGAGTCAGAGACCTAAGCAAAATAAGTCAATCTCACAAAGACAATGATGTGTGTTTTCTTTAGAAGGTGGAGGTTGAGGGAGTGGGGAACATGGCCTGGAACTGAAAATGAAAACAGTAGAAATGTAGAACGGGAAGGAATTGAGGTTAGGATAGGTAAGGAGTAATAAGAATGATTAACAGAGTCAGAAGCAATATCTTAAGCCTGTCATTCCATTCCTCCACTCAGGAGGTGGAGGTAAGAGTTTCAAGAGTTCAAGGTCATCCTTAGCTACATAATGAGTTCAAGGCCAGCCTGAACTGAATGAGATTCTGTCTCAAAATTAAAAAAAAAATGAAGAGTAATAGAAGACCTAAATATGATCAAAGCACATTGCATGTATGTATAGAAATGTAATAATGAAACCCTGTGTACAGTTAATAGAAAATAAAAATATGATACAGCATTTTAAGGTTGAAGAAAAGGCTCAAATTCCAGTTCTTCTACTCCTAGAGATATGACCTCAATCATACACAATTCTGGGAGTTCGTTGTTCTCAACAAAAATAATGAGATCAATAGCCCAGGATTTTGAAATCAGTTCTCTTCTTCTACCATGTGGGTCCCAGGTATCAAACTCAGATCATAAGGCTTTACCTGTTACAAGTGTCGTTACCTGTTGAGCCATCCCATCAGTCCTTTTCAGTTATTCCCTGGCATTTTAATTTAAATAGTTTATGGATCTGTAAATATAAACAACTCTTAAGACTTCTTATAATTCCAGTCCTGGTCTTGGAATAAGGAAAAACAGAGGACAACAGAGATTGAGTGGGTACCATTCCTGTGTTCCAGAAGTATACAAGGTAAGCAACTGATTCAAGTACTAAACACTGGAATTCACACTTAAAAAATAGACTTTACATAATTTTTATCTAGCTCTTTTCTTCTCTTATATTTCTCAATGATTCCAATGATGGTTCTGCTGCCACTTAATAAATGTGGCTTTATTGAACATGAAGAATTTGGTTCACATTTCCCAGATGTGTTGACATACTTGCATTTTTAATTGTTAAAGAGCTTCTGTTTTTCAGAAATATTCTTCCAGACTGCTAAGAGAGACACATTGGTGCTTCTGTTAACAAAAAACACTTTCCTTTGATGCAAACACAGTAATGTCAACACAGCTGGATTCCTGGAAATTAAAAACAAGGCAATTCTTAGAATATATTTCCCAGTTACTTGAAAAAAAAAAAAGTTGATTAGCTTGTTGGTTAACTATGCTCTTTCCTGATTTTACTTCTTGTATTTTCTATTAGTATTTTCTAATTATCACTGCCTCTAAGGAAGAAAATTTATGATGTCAGTTTATGAAGAACATCACAAGTTATCAAATGACACACAGTTTATAGTCAAAGGTTTTAAATAGAAGATCATCTGATGAGGGTAGAATTTTAGCATGATTATTATGTTATGAAGGTCTGAAGATGGCTCTGGTTTTTGTAAAAGCTGTGAGCACTGTGATAACACATTCTGGAGAATGATATTTGCAAAATGGACTAAGCTCACAATAATTCCTTCTGGTAAGTAACTCTTTCTGTCTTTATTTATGAAAAATGGGTAGATGGATTTTAGGAAAAAATAATTTTGAGCTACTCTGTCTGCTACAATGTTCTTCACCTGAGTTCAGGAGGATGAACTACTAGACATGAAACATAAACAGCTTTGTAAACAGCTTCTTCCTTACCTGCCAATAAACATCAAAATTCTCTACTTAGAATATTCATGTATACAAAGCACAGATGGGAATTATGTTTCCAGTGTGGTGTGTATCGACTACTGGTGCATGTTATTACTTCAAGATACTGTTTGTATGTCTTTGCAAAGTGGAATTTTATTAATGGCTCTTCTCTGTATTTTGAGATATGTCATAGTGCTACATTTCCAGACAGCCTGGGAAATTATCCTTCTTTGTTTTGATCTCTTGCCTAAGAACAATGAAGAATGAATTATGACAATAAATGACTATAGAACATAAATGATTCCCCCTTCCTACTTCTCTATCCCCTCATAGGGTAAGTTGAGACAAGTCAAAATTTATGCCACCCTGACTTTTGAGATATTACTTGGAGAGTTATGGTTGGTCAGGATTTGCAATTTACACAAACTGTCTCGGTCCAAGGACCATGAAAAGGGCTCTTCATAGTTTTAAATCTTCATTTTCTCATTCATTATTTCAAAGAATATTTATTGAATGCAATTTTCGTGCAGAGTGCTAAAGACAAAACAGTAGACAAGATATAATCCCAACATTCAAAAGTATGCAGTTAAATGGCTTAATGCTTTAAAATTCAATTTAAATCTCTTTGTGTTATTTGGCCTGTAGAAGTTCCTGGGCTTATGAGCTCTTTTCTTTCTTAATTTGTGTAGCTATTGCATACAAAAGTCTTTATACAAGATAAATATTTGTTAAGACAATATCTGAAATTTAAAATCCAAGTTCCCCAAATCTCTGATCTTAAGCATTTTGGATGAATGAACATTTGTACTGTGATTCATGAAAGAATTTAATGAATTGCTCCATTAAGTAGAGAAATATTAGCTAGTATTTTCAGACTAAATATCATGCTAAAGAACCTGAGAGTTCTATCACTATTCAACAGCTCATGCATTAAGAGCCTTATTCCTTTTACACAGATAAGCACAGTGAAGTTTAGAGTGCAGATACTTTATCGTTAGAGGGCTAGTAACTCTGGTAGTTTGGGATTCAGTTGAAGCTTGCCAATTCCAGACTGCCTAGTGTGTTGGAACTATGTCCTATTACCAAGGTTAAGCCATTTTTCTATTCTGATTATAAAGTGACTTCCTTTCAAAATCCAGTTCCCATTGATGGTACAATTAAGCTGCTCCAGTTGTTTGAGTTTTATCTCCATTTAATATCAACAGAGCCAATTTTATGTAGTTATATATAATGTCAAAATATTGCAAGGTTTTTAAATGATCACAAAGCGAAGTTTTGGTTGTTGGGTTACACTGCAGTGTTACTGAAGTATTTTATCCTGGCACAAAGTTCACAGTTGGAGGTACATTTTCTTTGAGTTCTGCAGAGTAAAGCAGGGAGGGTGGCAGGGATACACGCACTGCAAACTCCAGGCTCAGCACTGGGGAATTGCTCCTGGTCTGATCATTCATTAAGATGTGATATCCTGAGAGGTCAGGTTACTTGTTTACATCTACACAGGCCATCCTTTTCTTCTTCTAGCACAGAGACACTAGCAAGGAATGTAGAATTACTAAAGATCCTTGGGGGATAGAGATGCAAAATTTTACATTCGCAGGTTAAAATATAATGGAACGCAATACATATTTTATTGACTGATAAAAGAAACACACTGTATTTCAACTGTAACAGTTTTTCATTAAAATTAGAAAAGGTCCAGAGATACGTCTCAGTGGGTAAAATGTTTGCTGCACAAGTATGAGGACCTGAGTTTGAATTCCCAAGCTAATGCAAAGTCAGTCCTAGCAGTGCCTATCTACAATCCCAGTGCTCCTTTGGTGAGATGGGATGCAGAGGCAGGAGAATCCCCAGCGGCTCACAGGCCAGTTAGCCTGGAATATGTGATGGCCAATAATAAAGAGACTTTGTCTGAAACAAAATGGAAGCGAGGGCTGACACAGATTGTCCCCTGACTTCCACAAGAGCACTGCAAATTTTACACATATAACATACACATTAAAAACACAAATAAAAGAGATGAGAAGAAAAAAAGATAAAATTAGAAAAAAGTTTCAAAGCATAAGTCCTTCAGAAGGAAAGTGGATTTCTAATTGACATTGCCTTCAACATTTATTTTGAGAAATGCAAAAAATAACCATTAAACAAACCCGCTGGAATTGTCACTTAGTCAGGTTTTATATCCCACACATTGGTGCCCTTGGCCTA
This sequence comes from Eospalax fontanierii, assembly GCA_035773235.1. NCBI lineage: Eukaryota > Metazoa > Chordata > Mammalia > Rodentia > Spalacidae > Eospalax > Eospalax fontanierii. Next base: position 43,165,998 of record CM069539.1, on the reverse strand, counting down.
TGGAGTCAGGTAGATAGGAGTGGTGCTTTCTCTAGTCAATCTCGCGGAAGGGCCAGGCCAACCATTGCTGGCTGGAGTCAGTTTTCAACTGAGCTCTCATATTTTTTTTGAAGATTGGATTCCCATGTGTTGTATTATTGATTGGGGAAAAACATTATTTTGGACAGCAGAAGTGGTGTTTCCATGTGCCGACACATTTGATGATGGATTTGGGACTCCAGATAATCTTTAGCAAATAGCTTTAGTCTGTGGAATTAAAATGTTCTATTCATGGACAAATTCACAGCACATACATTGCTTGTGGTAACAATGTTTTTAGTAATGATAATAACCTCTGTTTCTTTGGTACTTATCAATTTTTCATCTCTTTCAGTTTGGTCACTAATAATAGTGAGGTTGAGTTGATTTATACTAACGTTCTGTTTGGAGGTAAATAAAGCAGATAAATTTTAAAAGGCTCTTGACTTGCTTAGTCTCAGAACCGGATATGAATAAAATGAGTCAGGAGCAGAATCCTGGTGTTTTAAGAATCCCAGGCCATCATGTTGCCACTGGAATCTGAAGAATTCGGGAGTGTTAAACTTGTCTAGTATTTTTGATAAGGGTTGAATTACTGTGGTACTCTAAAGAGAAAGTCTTTGGAGGAGGAACAAAACTTTCTGTCATAGGTGAGTACAGAAGGCATACATGTTTAAGGTCACAGAGGGAAGGAAAGCATGATCATATTGAAATGAGGTTAAGAATGTTTAGAAAAAGGTGTGACCAGGATTTTCTAGAGTAATTTTATGTGAAACAGAAAATGCAAGCACTGAAACTAAAGGACAGAGGAGCACTGTGCCAGCACCCTAGTGACGCTTTGCACATGTGGTTTTCCATAAAGAGTTAGTATGTAATGTATGGAGGGATATTATCAAAGCAGGTGATCCTCGGCCAAGGTTTATCATTATTATGAATGAGTCTGTGATTGACTCAGTAGAGCAAATACCTTCCTTTGTCTCATGGTCGAGTGTCCAGTGGACAAGTCTGAGCTTTGGACTCAAACATGGAGCTCTGGCTCTTATTGCTTAGAGAAGACGGAAGGTTTTTTGCTCAGTTTCTACTAAATAGTATAAATGGCAGCATGCACAGAGCAAGATATATGAGAATTGAACCTAATGAAGCACTTGGTATAGTGTACAAACTCCATAAATGCTCTTCTAATGCAATCATAGAGAGAAGACTGTCTCAACTATGAAGAGGATTTTTTGGTTTGTTTGGGGGTTTGTTTTGTTTTTATCCAATTAACATCTACCTAAATGCTAAAATTGAATTTTATTTCAGCATCATACACACAAAGTCATACACAATTGAATCTGGAAACATTCTTTTTTCCTTTAATAGACTTTTTCATCATTCAGCAAGGAAATTTACTCCAAAATCTGTTTTAAAGGATATTTGTGGTTGCTTTATATGCTTGAATTTTACTAATTTATCTTTCTTAATGGATTAAATGTCAGATATCATTTGTTTTGTAATTTGTAGCCAGTAAGGTTAGGCATTGATTGTATTTATCAGAAAACAACTTTAAATTCATAGAGAAGTTTGTCAATATGTAAAATTAAAGTTTTGAACTTACTGTCAGTTGTTTAAATATGTGAAGTAGCTGTATCTATTTATTTAAGGAGAAAATAGAGAAAACTTAAATTGTCATATGTGGATTTGAAATTCTCTTTCAACTGAAAATGCTTTTGCCATGTGATATATTTTCTTGAACTTTTGTTCATGTATATTAAAATACAAACAACTTGGGAAATTTAACTTATGGCACACTGTTAAATTATGTGAATAGTTATACATAAATAATTTGGACAGGATTTTTCACTGAGTAAAAATATTTCAGCCTTTCTCTTAATTTCATAGTAACACAAAAAACTGTAATTTTGTGCTTCATACATACAAAATTTGATGATGAAGAGACCCTTAGTAAGAATTTTTTTTAAGTTTTAAAGGATCATGTCTTTCAAACAGAATAAGAAATTTACCAGTTAAGCAAATACACTATTAAATGGCTAGTTAATTATTGCATTTAGAAAGTTATGGATGCCAAGATTTATTTTACACTCAAAAGTACAAAACTTATCCAAGAAAAAGAGATAGGAAGGAATGAATGGTGTGGTGCCCTGCAAAAATGAAGGATTTTCAATTCCTTCATTACAATGAATTAGAAGTATTCCCATGAAAAAGCAGAAGTACATAAGAGGAAAATTAGATTTTTCCAATATGAGGAGCAAACATACAAATTATATAAATATAATGAAGAAATTAAAAATTAATATGATCTTTCATAAGATGATTTATGAAGTAAAAATAAATGTGACTGGATAACTATACAGGAGCAAAGTGCATTTAAAAATTGTGAATTAAAATTAGCATATTATAATTCAATTTATTTAAGATATTCTAAAAAATAATATTATGCTTTCTTTCTCTTCTACATATAAATCAGATTTGCTATGAGGAACTTTTATTTTTCTCTACATGCATGAAAAATTTCTTTTTCAAATAAATTGCCTCTTGAATTTTTAATAGTATTATTAGTAGTTATTAATAATAGTACTATTATTAATAGTGTTTCATAAGCTAAGCTGGCATAAACTCTTGGTCTGCTTGTCTCACCCTCCTGAGTGCTGGAATTAAAGGCATGAATCACTATGGCCAGTGCCTGTCAAATTATTATGTTCACTTAAAATTAATCTGAAGAGTGCCAGAAAAGCACTTAAGTTTCTGTTGGAAATCAATTTAAAAATCATTCCAATATTTATAGTTTCAGATACTAGGTTAAAATACGTATACAACATATTAACATTCCAGATGCATGTGGTGTGGCTTTATAAACCATCAAGCTTTGTTAAATAATTCTAAATTGTCTAGAGGAAAATCTGAAAACATACCTTTCACATCTCAACAAGTACACACTGACTTTGTTCAACACTATTTTAATGTGAACTGTGACAGATTTTTCCAAATCATGCAATGTTTGTGCTTATTTAGTGATTATTTTCATTGAATGGGTACAGTGGTACATGTCTGCAATCCCAACACTCCTTTCATAGTTACTTAGCAGGTTTGAGACTACACCTGACTACATGAGGCACTATATATTTATTATTATTATTATCTTTATTATTTTTATGCTGTCACCCACAGATAAAAACTTTGATGCCGACATTTCCCCCAAGCCCACCATTTTTCTTCCCTCTGTTCATGAAACAAAGGCTGGAACATACGTTTGTCTTCTTGGGAAATTCTTTCCTGATTTTATAAAGGTATATTGGAAAGACACAGACAATAAGATACTGGAATCCCAGGAGGGAGACACGATGAAGACTAATGACACATACATGAAGGTCAGCTGGCTTACCGTGACTGGAGAGTCAATGGCTAGAGAGCACAGATGTGTTGTCGAACATGAGAACAATAAAAACAAAGTTAATCAAGAAATTATCTTTCCTCCAATAAAAAAAGGTATGTGGATATCTATGCAAATATAACCTAGAAAACTTGTGAAAAGAACATGCCACCTTTTCTGTCACATAATAAGAATAATATGTAAGAGATCTTTGACAATATTATACTTATTTTACTTTGTATTTTACCATAGAATTAAGATGGCAGAGGCTTTGAAGAGTTTCCATTTTGCCTCAGCTTTATTATTCAAAATAGTCAGATCAAATTATTTCTTTCTCAGAATTGTTAAGTAGACATGTGTTAAAGCAAGAAGCAACAAAGTGCACAATGAATGCTATAACCGAGTTTCCACTTTTATGACTTCATTGCGATGTTAGAATGATTACCTGTTAGGAGGGTTCTGCCAAACAAGCAGAGTCACTTTCTGCAACCTCGCTGTATACAAATTTTAACCTACTAAGACCGAGTTTTTAGTTGACAGAACACTCAAATGAAGCCAAAGCCTGATGCAGAAAAGAATAATCTTGGCAGCCTTCAACCTTTCAGATTTTTAAAATTCTATTGTCATACAGTTATCATAATTAAAGATCGGGTGAGCATGTTGGTGGCGAACATGCTTCTCTCTCCTTTTTTTTTTTTTTTTTAACCATCAGCGCATTTTTTTTGACATTTTAAAGCACTTCAGAAAGCACTTACTGTAGCATGTGCAGGCCTGCATGGGGATGTGGTAGGTAGACTAGGCTAAGTTAGGGTTCAACGAGGGTGAGCTACAGTGAAGAATGCTCTTCTGAATTCCTCTGGGTTTCAAGTGATTCAGACACAGTGTGCCAAAGGATCCCTTTGATACAGTGAGGTGCACAGCTACACATCCAGGCAGAGGGCAAAATGTGCAGAAGACAGACTATAGTCCTTCAGCTCACTCTGTATCACAGTTGCTTGTATCAAACAACAGTTCTGAGGGCCCGAGGGCCCTTCTGAACCTGTGGGGAATGAGTACATAAAAACCTATGAGAACTGTCATGTTCACTGTATAGATTCTTCATGGAAGCTTCATCCTCTGAGACCTTTAGTCTCTATCTATAATGATCAACGAAATTTAATCGTGAATCTGGGACCATAGTGGATTTGGAAAGATTTGATTGTTTTTCCTTGCAGACTGTCTTGAGCGTTCTAGTATATGTGGAGGTAAAAAAAAAATGTATCCTTGAAATTCCACTTCTCTATATGTAGAAGCAAATGAAGGAAATGAACTAATAGAATGAGACAAATTATTTCTGTAATTATTGTAAAAATTATGGCTCGTATTTTACATTTTATTCCCCTTCTGCCTATGTGTGGACATGTGCTTATTCACATATATGTGTGTCGGGTGCGTGTGTGTGTGTGTGTGTGTGTGTGTGTGCATATTAACAAACACATAGACTGTCAATAGTGGACATTAGTAACTGACAAGTTCGTGTTCTCATTTCTTGTAGTTGTCACCTGTACTGATCCCACTGATAACCAGAAAGATAAAAATGGTAGGTTTGGTGTATGCTGGCCTCTATGTCATGGTACAGCATTTTTCCTCTTGAACTTTTGAATTGTCTTAACTAAGTTAGAAAAATCTGGATGTCTCAGTATTACCTAATAGACTGACATTAATGTACCACTAGAAGGGTATCATAGTAACGCACTGAACTATGAATTTGGGTAGAAGTAGAGGATATAGTGATGTGCTCTGACCTATGTGAACAAAAGACTTCATTCCTTCAAACGTTTCTTGTTTTTAACTACTGAAGAAAGCATGGTGAAAGTTGTATAGATTTTTAGAGTCTTTAGCTGCTAACAAATCATATAAATTGGCACTGAGAGGTTTAGACAAGCAGACTTCCAAGCTCAAGCACTCTCTCAGTGGTTCTGATTAAAGTGATAGGTATTTAATTTCAGTTTGGGGTCGTGTGTTATCACTCAATACAGGCCATCATAAATTAATACCTGTTACTGCTTCCCCAATAATGTGAGCTATTTTGCCAAAAGAACGGGTGAAACTAATTCCGGGACTTCTTCCAGATGTGCTACAGCTGCAGATCACGAGCACCTCTGCTTACTACACGTACCTTCTCCTGCTCCTCAAGAGTGTCACCCACTTGGCCATCATCAGCTTCATTTGCTTTAGAAGAAGGGCTGTCTGTGGCAAGGCTTCCTAATAAAAGGTGACAAAACCTGTCATCAATCAGTTTTCATTCTTTATTATCCCAAAGGTGTTTGCTGAGGTTCCATAGGATTTGCTTACTAGTTGACCTCCTTAAGGTCAATCCTGTAATTATTGCATGTAAGTTTTCAAACCATAGACACATTAGGCAACTTCACTTAGCAACAAGCAGCAGCCCATGGCAGCATACAGCCCTCTTGACTTCATTCTCTCCATCAGCCCCTCCCACAGCTCAGAGCATCACAGCCCCAGTACATGAAAGCCTGCAGCTTCTAGTCAAGGCTCCTGGCGCCCTTGAAACAGATAACTGAAAGCCCCACTCTAGACAACCTGAAGAACCTTCTTTGTTAAATTCTGTGCTTTTTTCATGAGAGATACAATAAATTTTGAAAGCATCAAGTCTACTTTCGTCATTCCTTTTATTTGGTGATGAGAAATGGCATGGCAACTGAGCCACAGCTTTCAGTGAGAGTTGGGAACTAGGGTTCAAAGCCACATTTCTAATCTCAGCCCAGAGCCAGTGGTCATCACATGTTCTGGGACACTGGGAGCAGGAAGAGTCACAGACAACTGAAAAAACTATGGTATTGCTCTCTTACAGGCCACCAGATTTGATTGCATTCAGTGTTAGACTTTCCAAGGTCATAGTCTAATGTAACTCACATTGTGTGTCCTCAGCTGTATTCCTCTGTTTCACAACATCATGCTTCCTGGTTCTCACACTGGTCCAGAGGAGCTGCCTTAACTCCAGAGAGGAAAGATGATGGAGGAGATGAACACATGGACTGTCAACGTGGGGGGCCTTGGTTTCAATCCTGGATCTAGGATTTAGTCTGGTGACCTCAGATTGTCAGAACTTTGAAACATAGTTTTCTCCTATAAATGAAGTAAGAATATCCCAGCCTCTGGCATTTTGTAGATTCAATGAGTTAGTAAAGTTGTGTACAAAAAGTCCCCAAGGACATTGATATATGCTCCTAACTAGCTCAGAAGTAGTGGGTTCCACACTCACACACAACAGAAGCAATCGTGATTGCTTTTTCTTCTTCATGGGTGGGGCAGAATAGGATCCTATATCATACAGCCCCTGATGCTCTAAGAGCCCTTTGAAGTAGGTACAGTTATGAGCCACAGCTTACAGAATGGAAAATTAAGTTCTCTTCTAAGTGGTGATCATAATTTAAAGCCAGATGTCATGTGTATGTGTGTGTGTGGGGGGGGGTGGTGGGTGAAGGGGTTACCACATATATCTTCCAGGCAAGTTTCATTGAAAAAATGCAAAATATAAAAACATGCATTGTTTCCTTCATTCAAGTTATTTTCCGGTTAGTGACAGTTTCCTTTAGGAATTGTGAGTACATTTTTCTCGCAATTACTCCATGTCGCTTGCCATACTTTTTCATTTGTCTTTCCTCTAGATACAACTGTGACCTATTCTCGAATCATCATAATTGTGCCATTTGCTATGAATAGAGTAGGTGGTCTGACTTTTATTAAGTGTCTTTGGTTTGGAAGTGCTTTTCGGGAGAGAGCGTTAGCAAAGCGGACCATGAGCCTCAGGCATGGCAGGACCCTTAGTGCTGTCCTCTGGATGTGGGTAGCATCTTGACACCCAAGTTCCTCCATATACTGAATCACTTGTAGAAGATTCTGAGAATCTAGATAGCTTCTGGTACAGAAAAGAGGATATGCAACCTTCTTGGTTCAAGCGTTTTACCATCGTACAACCGCTGCATATAGAAAAACAATGATCTTGTGGGAGAACCCTAGACAAAGCCACTTTTGCAGCTAGTTAGAGCCCTGGCTGCTCAGTCTGGTCTTTCTAGCTATGGTAGTTGCTCAGTGTTTTTTGAATGACAAAATTTGTAGATATTTATGGAATTCTATTTAATTTTTAATACATATTATATACATTGGGTCATCTTTAAATCTGAAAAAGCATAGTTTATTTCTCAAATATTCCTCAATCCATAAGAATATTCAAAATCCTTTTTCCCAGCTTTTGGAAATATACATCCCATTATTATTTTCTAATGTTTTAGCACCACACCAAAATGCATGCATCTTTAGAATAATGCATCTAACTTAAATAATTTCACATTATTATGCAAAATTACAAATTCAGTGCTTGACATTCTAATGGCATAATAATGGAAATCCCTAGTGCGATATTTAATATATTCCAGGTAGTAGAGTAAGTATGCATTATCTCATTTAATTATCACAAATATACAGTGAGGCAGATACAATGTGATTATTCTATACAAGGGGAAATTAAGACAAAGAGAGGCATGCAATGCTACAGAGAGCAAGAGCCTGGGCTAGGATTTGAACCTTAGCTGCCTGGTTTCAACATTTTTTGACAATATTTGATTGTAGAAAGGAAACAAATTATTCCTCAGGAAAATTTTCTTCCCCCTTTAGGATCAGAGCTGATGGAAGGAATAATTCTTTTACTCACCTGCTTTTCAACTGCTGGTTCTTGTGCTGCTCTTAAAATTTGAAAGTTAGATGTCAACCTTCTGCACCATTTTTCATGCTGTCATCTACCAGAAGAACGTTGATGATTCAGGTCTAGAGCACAGGTCTAGATGAAATAAATTCTGTGACAGAGGCAGCAGATACAAGTCATCCATGGAAAAATGAGGCAAATATTTATATACCCGCACATGAAGACATTCATGTGTCAATTGTCACTATAGATCTAGAGAACTCCATGTATTTATCAACCATTAAAAATACTCAAAACTCTACAGAATTTCAGTTAGAATAAAAGGCAACACTTCTCAATGGTTCTCCCTTACACTTTGCTACTGCTACTGAATTTTTTGTTATTTGAGAACTTATCCATGAATCAACACATAAATAAAATGATATAATAACAGTCAACTTCCCCCAGTGTAATAAACACAGATGCTTCTACCTGGAAACTATAAATTATGAGCAAGGAAACATCATCAGACACAGCATGGTTATGTGGTTCATGAAAAGCTTAGAAACTGATCATTTTCATGACCACCAAACCTTATGTGACTGAATGAATTTCTGTTTACTTGTTTTTTATGTTTTACTTAAAGAATAGCAAATACTGACTACTCAGGTGTACTGCAAGGTAGTTTGATTTTTTTCTCATGTAGCATTTATTTGTAATTGTGATTATTTAACTAAGAAAACATGTTCTCTGAGACTCGGTTTTAATCATTAATTAAGATCCATTGTTAAATATGCACAGTGCTATATAGTAAATAAGCCCTAGAGTTCCAGGATGTCATAGCTGTCTTATTTAGACATGATACTTTTCTACAAGTAGCTCTCCTCCTGAGGGTTCTTGATCATCACTGTAGCTATCTACACTGGACCTATCTCAAGTCAGGTATGAAGAATAAAAGCACTTCCTTAAGTAATTTTAATATACAGTCAGGGTTGAAGCCAGTAAATGGCTTAAGGAGCTCTGAATGCATTTGTGACTTCTCAGATTGGCAACCCTGAAGAGCCATCATGGAGCACACTACCTATGAAGAACACATCATACCACTTCAAAAATGTTCTTGCCATGTGGTCCATCAATTTGCTGAGGAAATAGAATGAAAATAAAGCTTGGGTACCAGGATGTTTATTCAGTATAACATTGCACTGAGCCACTCAAAGTTAATCAGATAATAAGTTAGTAAACTAAAAGATGCCATAGACAGATCAATATATGCTTTTGAAAGATGTCCTTAAAGAAATGGAAAATAATCAAAGAAGCTTCTTTTTGCAACAGATGGAGAGTATTACAGAGTTTCACAACTGGTCACACATAGAGAATGAGTGTCTGTGAAATGTCCAGCCCTAAGTGACACATCTATAATGGAATCTCTACATCTAAGGCTCACAGAACAACATAGTGGAACAGAGGGTAAAAAGAATACTAAAGCATCTTTCAACTCTCACTAGTGAAGCTTCCTGATGCAACAGAAGGTGATTAAAACAAAAGGCCACAACTGGTCAAAGTGTAAAGAATAAGAGACTCCAGAGTGTGTGTCTTCAGTCACCCAGAACTCAGGAACTATGTAGAAGAGGGGACAGAAAGTTTGTAAGATCCAGGGATAGTATATGACCTAAGGAAACAGAGTCTTCCAGGATCCTGAGAACTTGCTTACATGAACTTATAGCAATGGTAACAGCATACACAAGACCCATGCAAATTCAATCAGACAAAAACTCAGCATAGAACTGGGAAATAGGCAGAGGCCCCAACCTTAGCTAAGGAGCTATTAGCAGTTGATCATTGATGGGTGAGAGAACGTTGGTCTTTCTTAGGAGAGCGATGCTAGATAGGCAGAACAGACTCAGTCAATGAACCTATACCAAGGGACATCTGGGTGTACAAACTTGACTTGATAGCCCTTAATATATAAGCCAAAATGCATTAAATCCTGTGCGTAGGCTATGGGGTTGGGTGAGGATAGGTGAGAGGGTCTAAATATGATTAAGATGCATTGTATGAAATGCACAGAAATTCAGTAAATATACATATTGAAAAAATAAACAACATATTCAAGTTGGAATTTTAAAAAAGAAACGGAAAATAGTAAGGACATGGTGTTGAAATATAATATGCATGGTGTTAACCCATTAAAATTGTTAGATAAGAATACATTCACATAATTTGAAAATTGAAACCCTTTAATTTTATTTATATAAGTATGAATGTGCACACAGTCATATACATATAACCACTTTGTCTTCTCAAGACAAGATACAGTGCCCCTCACTTGTCATTTTATTTATGCACCCCAAAGCTCTTTTTACATCGGTATAGAAACCTATGACAGCCAAAAGTTATTTTGCTAGTAAAAGTTACTGCGTTTCCTATTTTCCTTTAGTATCTCCTTGGTTGACTTCCAACATTTTGCAGCTCTAAAATGTTTAAATAAATCAGATTTTATGTCATTTAGAAAATTTGTAGTTTTGATAAGTAATGTTAACTCACCTTTCATAGGAACCTCTATTTTGTTATCATCATATATATGAACATGGGCTATTAAATATTACAATTTTGACAATTCAACAGGTAAAAAATAGTATCTCATTGTGGTTTTCATCGCTTGTCTTCTTGGTGGGCAGATATAAGCATCTTGTGTGTGTTTAAGGTCTGTTTGTATTTCTTTGCAATATTTTTTCATGCTTTCTGACCATTTCTCTACTAAGAAATAATGCTAACGAGTATGGCGTCTTTGACCATGAACAGCATTTCTGTAGGCAAAAGTATAAAACGAAAGTTTTGCTGTACAACAAGTGCATCAAAAATTGTTTCTAATTCTATTTAATAAATATTTTAAAATTAAGATTCTTACATTTTTATTTAGAACATTATATAATTTAACATTGGAGAGGTTTTGTTTGTTTCCAGTCAACTTCAGATTCTATGAAACCAAGCAGAAGTTGCCATTGGAAAACAAACCAAGAGCAGCCTGGCTTGAGAAAGATTAAACTTAATTTAGAACAATTCCTTGGTGCTCCTGAATTGACAAGATCTCTTCAGGCCAAATTCTTGGCCCCTGTTTAGAGTTCTGGAACTATGTCTACACTGGGCAACATAGATGCCAAGACAGGAAATAACAGGTCGGCAATAACTTTGTGGGGCTGAGATCACTGCCAGGGCATAGAATATCTCATGCTATCAAACCTCTTAGCACCGTCCTCAGGGGCAGCCCTGCGTCTCAGCACTGCAGTGAGAACACTGGAGGTGGGGACAGAGTGGTGGAGGGGCAGAGAGGGTGGCGGGGACACGCTGTGGCTGGCGACGCTGTGGCTGGCGGTGGTCTTATCTTCTCAGGCTTCTTCTGTGTACCTGCCCTGTCACTGTGGTTGTTTCCTGGAAAATGCTCAAAGTCAAATCGGCACCCACTGGTTGGGGCAGCACAGGGGGCGGCTGGGCTGTTAAAGAGACAATGAGGGCAGTTAAACCGCAGCCAGCTTTGTTCACTTTCTAAAGGTCACAGCTAAGCGAGAGAAATGTCCAAGTCCACAGATGGGAGGTGGCTGTGACATCAGTGTCTGGTTAATGGTGACGGGACTTGCTGTGATTGTTCTTCCCGGTGCTCAGCTGCTGTAAGAGTTGGGATCCGGTGCCCAGAACTGTGCAGACACAGTGCCTTTGGTGAGCGTCTCACACTGAAGGAAGGAGCAGAGGAGAGAGAGCTGATGCCCCAGAACAGCCCTACCATTCATGGGTGTCCGTGGGGTTGATTTAAGGTCACCAGTAGCTTCTGATTTCATTTGCTCAGTGGACATTAAGGAACAAGACTGTGTCCTGATTCTTTTTGCATAGACTGAAGAAAATGTGGGAAAAGCAGTGTACTTTAGGAAGACGCAGAGAGGAATGAATGGCCCGGGTTCGGCTGTGTTCACTTTAGGAAGACACAGAGAGGAATGAATGGCCCGGGTTCGGCTGTGTTCAGTGCCATCCACTGAGCCATAGTTCCTCCTCAGGAAGAAAATGAGGCAGAGTAACCTGAGAAATGCTTAATAGAGGATAGCGGTATACATGTCACGTAAATGAGAGTCTAGAATCAGAAGAGGGATGTTCCGCAATGAGAGCACAGAGAGCAAATATCTCTACACCATTGTTGCCAAGGCTACGTAGGACTCCTAGGCCCATCGGTTTCTTTGTTCAGTCCCAGGTAAAGCAAAAATATAGATGAGACATTTACTTTCAGAGTCTGATTTTATGACTCAAAACACGCTCTGTCAGCTTCATTTACCATCAGAATCAACTTCTGCAAGGGGCTGGATGCCTCCGGAGAAGACGGGCTGCGGCCTATAGAGCCAGTGCTCCTCTCAGCTGAAGCTGGTATGATGTGCCTTGCATAGTGCCAGCTGTGGGCCTGAAGTACAAGCAGCTCCACCCTGGAGACAGGAGAGTGTCAGTGAGCTAGCCCCATTGATTTCCTGTCCCAAGAACAGACCATAGCGAGTTCCTGCTAGCCTCCCTTACCACCAGGATCTCTTCTTTGCTGAACCCAGTTTCCCAGCTCTCTTCTCATTCCTCAGCCCCTCCGCCAGCCTCCCAGCTGGCCTCCCTGTCCTGCTGAGGTCCACACACTCTCAAGACAGCGTAGATGCAGGACGGGATCTGCAAAGACACTGTTTCTACCCAAACCAGCAGCAGCATCTCTATTCTCTGTTAAGTTTTTCTAAAATGACACAGCCAATGATGAAGGAAACTCACAGGCCCTGCCTTCTTGGGAAGCCAAGGGTAAATAAATATCCATGACTGGAAAAATGGTTCATGATGTAATATAGTTCATTTTAACTCAAGTTAAGTAAACACATAGGAAGGGGGATAGCCATGCTTTCCTAGTCCTCTTTCGTTTTCCACATAACAAACTTAGATCACTTCAGAACATGTCATAGAGTAATATAATTTCATGATTAAAATGGTGATGCATATCTTCAATCCCAGCACTGAGGAGTCAGAGTCAGAAAGATCTCTGTGAAATAGACACCAGCCTGGTCTACATATCAAGTTATAGGGAGACTATGTCTCGAAAAGACCAATAATAATAATAATAATAAACAAATAATAATAATAATAAACATAGGGTAACATTTTACATTTTTCTAAATTCCTCTTCATCCCCTTTTCATAATTCCAACAGTTTGGGCCAAATAATTCCCACCAAGGAAAACACAACTAATTTTGGTACTTTAGATTTTATTACTTTAAAAAATTATACTATTAAATATGTATGATTTTAAAAACAGATTTTTACTGCAGTTATTTTAAAATAAATACTAAATCTCAGACTTAAAACCAAAAATTTGATTCCCTGGGTTGAAATAAAAAGGTATTTCACATTCTACAAAAGTGCTATTCAATATATTAAGAAGTCTTTTGATTTAAATATAGCACAAGACTTTTGGTTACTCATTATCAGGTCACACTGAGTCTCATAGAGCAGAGGAAAGATCATAGCATGACCTGATAGCCACAGGGAGGGACCGACTATGAGGAGCAGGAGCAGTGTCCATGAGGTATCACCATACATAAATTCATTGGCTCATCAACAAAGGCAGCGGTGAGCAGAGGTCTCCATTTCCGTCAGTAGGAGACCCCATCTTCATCTGTGCTCCTGTGGCCTTTATCTGTCTTAAATTATAAAAAGCTATGGGGTGAGTAGCAACAAATCTATCCTAAAGCCACATTCAGAACTTGGCATAATCAGAATTCACATTCCGTTGACCAACAGATTTCTCTCATTCACCATATTTCCACCTCCCCCTTTTTTTTCATTGAGACGTCTCCCTGAATTCCCCAAGTAGGCCAGGCTAGTAGTCTCAGATACCTGCTTGTCTCTGCCTCCATAGTGCTGAGATTTAAAGGTGTGTGCCCCCAGACCCAGCTTATCTCTAGTTACTAAACAAACAAAGAAACAAAAAAGTTTATGTATGTAGTTAAATATACAGGGTGTTCTGTGAAGGATTTTGGTCCAGTATGAAGATACACTTCAAAGTACTTGCTTTCAGGAGTATAGTAACAATGGCTGCTGTTTCCTGAGTGCCTTTTATGTGCAAGGTACTGGGGTAAGTATGTTCAATACTTTCTATCGTTTGCTCTAATAATCAAACGGAGGTGGGCATTAATAGTATCCTAGTTTATAATAAAAATTCGAGACTTTGATAAATGTAATGACTTGAAGGGTAGCTAGCATTGGAGCCCAGTTCTGTTTGCTTATAAACCCTGATCTCTTGATCATGAAGTGATGACCAAAAGACAAAAGATTAAGAGAAAGAGAGAGCGACTGCAGTTGGCTATTATGACTGGGAGAAAACTTCAGTCTGATAGCTTCTTTGCTTTCAGATAGACAAGGATTCTAGATTGATTTTACATGATTGAACCCAAGTTTGGAATCAGTTGTTTCTCAAACTGGGCCCTAATATTTTTGGTGAGGATGTTTTCAGACCTCTGTACAGATGCTAGGAGTCCATGGTGCATCTGGATTGTCTTTGCTTTCCTAGCTTTTGGATAACTTGGAAAGAAGCATTTCTCATATAAAAGCTGATTTAAATGACAGCTTATAAGGTTTTTATGACATTTTGAATTTGTATATTTGCATTTTAATCTTGCATTGAAATGCTGATTCCTAGCAGTATCAATTATATTAAAACAAAATATAATAATACTTTAATTACCACTCCACTAACACTTGACACATAGGATCCAACTTAAAATCCTTTTTTCCTTCTTACCCTCTCTTCTTCCTTCCTTTCTCCCTCTCTCCTTCTCTTCCTCCCTCCCTCCCTTCCTTCCTCCTTTCCTCCCTCCTTTCTTCCTTCCTTTGTCTTCTTTCCATCTTTATTTTGTTATTAGGTATATAAGTAAAATACTGTTTTCACAATCTTTTCTAAATCTTAGACGCCTCCCCTGCCTGGACATCTCCTGTGACAGGAATAGAGGTCAGTTTAACCACCCCTGGCTTCATTCAGTATTATTTCACCTTAATCTCTATTTTTAAGTGGTATAATAAGAATTCTACAGTATTCATTTTGTTATGGGAAGCCAGTTGTCAAAAGAGCCTTTATTCAATAATCAAGGATTTTCCTTTAGATCCAAGTAAACAACTTTATCTTACGCTAAAATTTTGCATACACATTTATCTCATTCTGGGTTTTCCATTGTATCCCGTGATCCTCTCCGATTTAGTACTAGGTTCATCCTCCTTTCATTAGCATCTCTTACTCTCTTTTAATATAAATAAATTAAAATTAATTCTTTGAAACTTTCATACATTCATACGATGTATTTTTATTATTATATTTGCCTCTCTCTCCCCTCAGACTCCTCCCAGAACCCCTTACTTTATTGTCCCTCCCAACTTTGTGTCTTCTTTTTTTAATAACTCATGAGTACAATGCCTAGAAGTCATGGGCAGCCTCCCAGGGACCACATCCCTAAAGAAAACTGACTCTCCCTTCCCTAGAATTCATCAATTGTCAACAGCTCCTCAGCTAAGAATAGAGGCTCATATGCCCTCCTCCATCCATGCTGGAATGCTGCTAAGCTTGTTCTTATGCAGGTCTTGTGCAAGCAGCTGCAGCTGCTGTGAGTTCATGAACATAATGGTCCTGTCATATCGAGAAGACACTGTTTTGCCCCACTCCTCCCAAGGTTCTGGTTGTCAGTCTTTCTATACCTTCTTTCATGAGCTTTCCTGAGCCTTGTTGGGAGAATGTATTATATAGATGTCCTATTTATGCCTCAGCATTCCACAGACATTAAATACTTTGTTCCATGCACTTTAGCAGCTGTAGTTCTGTGTATTAACCACCATCCACTGCACAAAGACACTTCTCTGATGAGACACTAGAGCTTCATTACTGTAGACTACTTTATGGGTATAGAGACACATGTTGAAAGCACAGTTTACTATGTCCACTTAGCAAAGAAATAGTAGTAACTTCACTCCTATGGCCTATGAGCTTCCCAGCCACAGCTTCTTGGCGGGATTTGCAGGAATAGGCATGTCTCCTGTGGAGCTGGTTTTACAGTCAGAAAGTGGCTGGTTACCCCATAACCTTCATGTCATTATTGCATCCATAAACTGTCTCGCCAGGTCAGTTATTATTGTAGATTTCAGGGTTCATAGCAGGGTAAGACTGTTGATGGCTTTTCTCTCTGGCAGTCTACAAAATACCTTTCAAAACTATGAAAACTAACCAGCAGGCTGGAAGCTTCCAGCTTCTAACTTGATTTCTCCAAGTTCCATGACCAAACTATGCTGTTTTCAGTAATAGGATCTTATCATCAAGTTCTGGTTAGTAATCAGGAACAATGGCAATAGTCTGCATTGTTTTGGGGAGTTTCTAGGGCATCCTCCAAAAAACAGCTACAGGGGAGCTGTCCCACATCTGGCACTGGGCTTTTTCTTTGGTAACCTGTAGCTTGTAGGAAGAGCATTAGTCTCCTTGTAGGGCATAAGAATCTGTCCCATTGTTTTTTTTCCACTCTAATATGATACCAATGTTCATCTTCATCATTTTTAAATCTTGATGATCTGTCCCTGCAAGAATCTTTCTGTATTCACAGTTACAGAACTTGTGTGGACCATCAGGGTCCACTACATACTGCCACAGTCCCTGCATCCCGGGCCTTTCTAGCAACAGCCTCACAATCCTACGTTTGTTTTTGTCCACACTAAACAGAAACAAACCCGACCTCCCTGCCTTTCCCAGTTGCCATAGCAGGAGAAAAATGACCTGCTAGGAGAGGCCATAACAGTGATGGACATAGACACTTTACCTACTCAACAAATATCAAAATATAAATATGGTGAGTGAAGAAAATGTAAGAGTATCACTTCAGTTCTGTCATTATTCTGAGGCCAGAGTTGCCAAATAACATATAAGATACACAGGCATATTTGAATTTCAGACAAAAGGCTAATATTTTTGGTTTAAATATATTCAAAATATTATATAGAAAGAATGTACTTTTTTATTTGTTGAATGAATAATCTTGCAACCATTCCTGAAGCAATTGTTTGACTCAAAGATGAACAGAAATGTAATACTTGATTTGTGTCCACACACACACACATACACACACACCAATTTTTATGGAGTAAACTAGTTTCTTTTAATAAACTGTGGATTTCCTCAAATCTACTCAAAGACATAAAGACAGTGCTTTAGGGAAACCAAAGTTGTGTCTCAGGACAAGACCACAGCTGTAGCAATCACATGGCAATTCTCCAGTACTGGGGGCTTGCCCTGTTTCCACAAGAAATAGATTTGTTTTGAGCATTCAGGGTTGTTGCTCCTCCCATGTTTGCTCCAGTTCTGACCCTTTTAAGCTATGGACTTCTCTAATGGACAGTTTGGGTCTCAGCTGCCACATGGGGGCTCTAAAAGCCAAGAGGTTTGTGACTTGGATTATCCCGTCCCACACAATTATGAGTGAAAAGCTGGTTGACTTCTAAAGTAAATCTTCACTTCTCCCTCCCCTCGACGCAGTCAGGAGGACGGGCCCTGACTCGCAGTTCTGGGGTCAGGTCCTTTCAGAGCAGGATCTGAGTCTGTTTCCTGCAGTAGTGCTCTTTCCAATGATCAAGGGCAGAAGCATGCCGTGGGCTCTGGCCCTGCTTCTAGCTTTCCTGCCTCCTGGTCAGTATGTGATAGAGACATCATGGGATTTCTTTTTCCAGTGGGAAGTCATGAAAGAACTCTTACTTCATCTTTCTCACCGTTCTTGCTGTTACCACTGCAGGCAGCCAAGCATCCTTGGGAGAAGGAATGAAGTCAATCACCAGACCGATTGGATCTTCTCTTGTAATCACCTGTGATCTCGGCATAGAAAAGCGCTACATCCACTGGTACAGAGTCCAGGATGGGAAGGCCCCGGAGCGCTTACTCTACTATGATTTCCTCAAATCCAAATCTGAGGTGGCTGATGGACTCAGGCTAGAGAAATACAATGCTTATAAACACACAGTAAAGAGCTGTAACTTTGTGCTACGGAATGTGGAAGAAAGTGACTCTGGTGTGTATTACTGTGCAGTGTGGCTGACACAGCGATTCAGCCCTGCCCCTATCTGAACTGTAAATTTGGCTCGCAGCTGCTCCTGGTGTACAAGACACACCAGCCCCATCTCATTTCCTGCCCCTGACCTCCCTGCGCTCTGAACAAAAGGAAACTCTGCACCCAAAGCTTAATATTTACATATATCCATCCCATTACCTTTTCAACAGCTGCCGCTAACTGAATTTTTTGACTTTCTTGCAGATGAACCTATTGACTCTAGGCCTTGGCCAAGCATTTATTTCTTGGCCAATAAATCTTTATAAAGATGTATTTTATTTGTAACTGTGTGTGTGTGTGTGTGTGTGTGTGTGTTGGGCGTGGGCGTGGGGAGGGTATGTGCACATAAGTGTGGATGCCTTCTGAGTCCAAAAAAGGAAGTCCTGCCCTCTGGGTTGAGAGTTAGAGGCAATTGTAAGCTACTTCCCTTGGGAACTTGGAAGTGAATTCTGGTCCTCTGCAAGAGCAATATGAGCTTTCGACTACTGACCCCTCTCTCCCACTCCCTGACAGCATCATTCTTGCATCTCTCCCACCAGCTGGTAGAGGGTGTTTCAGTGAGCTGTCTTGGACAGACAAAGTCATCTAGGGTTTATATGTTTCAGGAGATGTTTAGGAGACCATTGTGGAAAGGCAAGTTGCATTATTCCATTTGTTTAGTCTAGATCCAGAGAAAATGATTGACACACTGCTTATTAATTTCTCAGGAATATACCAAATGACAGTATGAAAACTTTGGGCTGCATGAAGATGAGTTCTTTCGAATAAACAGATTTATTCATTATTTTCAGAGTAAGCTAATTTCTCCTCCCCATAACCATTGTTGGTATGAATGAGGACATAGGAAAAACTGTTTATTGCAGGTGTGTCAGTCATGGGGTCTATTTACTGAGAAAGAA
Source organism: Eospalax fontanierii (assembly GCA_035773235.1). NCBI lineage: Eukaryota > Metazoa > Chordata > Mammalia > Rodentia > Spalacidae > Eospalax > Eospalax fontanierii. The sequence continues at coordinate 43,146,893 of CM069539.1, read as the reverse complement.
CAAAACTTCAACCAGTTGGGTTCACAGTACTGAACTGATACTTTTAGGGACTGGTGAACAGGGGCATGAAGGGAGAGAGATGGGAGCTCTACGGTGGCTATTGGTTGTAATAGCAGTCTGAGTAGGAACAGAAGGCAGCATAGTGCAGCTGTGGGCAACATCATGTGCCTGTTCTGGCCTGTGTTCAAGCCTGTTAAAGTCCATTTAACACAGGCTTCATCAGCAGCCTCTCAGCATTAGCAGCAGGGAGGCTCTGGCTTCTATCTTTTGATACTGTTTACCGCCTGGCTTCTTTATTTTTTGGTTACCATTTATCTCCTTGTTTCTTGCAAGATAGCTTTTCCAAGTACACAGCTTAGGTTTACTGACATGAACCCTAGCATGAATGAGTCTATATTGGGTTAGTCTTGTGGGATTCTAGAACCAGAACTCAGTCTTAATAAATGGCTTCCCTTAACTTCATTTTGTACATCTACTGAAATTCTGTCCAGAGCCAAATCTTTTTTTGTTCTATGTGAGCAGATCTGAAGCACATCTCCAGCATAAATCCATACCCACACACTAGTCATTACCTGGACTGGCTACCGAGTCTTTGCTTTCTCCTCTTCAACAGAATGAAGGAGCTGGCTAGGTGAGCAATAACACAATGAAGAGGGCGAATTTCAGTCGAAAAGTTACATAGAAAATGTGTCGTGACTGCTGTATTAGGCTTTGTGTCAAGGAGGTAGAATTAATACAGATGAGAGGAGAATAAACAGACACTTATGTTGTTTTGTGGACCTGATTATCAAGGGAGAGAAGGTTCGTAGCAAATTTAAATTTCCGGTTCTCCAGTTTCATTTGTTTCTGGTACACGAATATGTGTACTTGACTCTGAAAGGGCAGATGTGTCAGATCCAGTAGTTTTGCCTTGTCTTTCATTGATTAGTTTTCTGCATTGATTCTTCAGATTTTCTCTGTACAACTTCAGGTTATCTACAAATAAATGTGATTTTTTTCCTTCCTCTACAATCCAGTTCTTTATTCACTTTTCATCCCTTGTCCTTTGGTAGTCTTCTGGAACAATATTTAGTGCCTTTGTGTTCATCTTAAAGGGAAAACATCAAGGGTTCTGCCAGTAAAAGCATCATCTAGCGAAGCCCTCCGTGTGTTCACTTTGTGCAGTCTGTGAGGTTGTTTCTATAGTGCAGTGATAATCAAGCTAAGTTTCCAGGGTTTAGTCTATGATTCTCTGCAAATATTTGTCTCCTTCCCTAAAAGTGTCCTGAATATTGTTAAACTAATTCCTTAGTGCCTGTATTTTTCTTGCTATTCTTTACAACATTCCACTACATACGTCTCATGGTTAAATGTTATTTTGTAGAAATGCTACAGATCTTCACATGTTAATATTTTTTGAAAGAAGTCTGACAGATTTCTGGTCGTGCCGCCTTGTCTGGGAGGCTTTTATTTTTAATTTGAAGTAGCGACTAGCAAATTATATATTTCCTCTTTCCAACTGGTGATATCTTCTCAAATCATTTTGTTCTCAGTCTTCCAACTCTCTATAGCCTGTGAACACTAACAATTACCATTAACTCCTCTTTCTTATTCCTAAACCTAGATGTTCCTAAGATTTCATCATTCTTGGTGTTTTTGAAAGACACTCTTTCTTATATTGCCATTTACTTATAGTTTGGGCTTATTGGAATTTCTTAAAGTTGTGAATCATTGGCACATTGAATTTTGCTTTAATTGAAACTATTCTTGCTAGGTTTTGTGCAATAATTATATTATGGAAAAATCATTGCATCTTAAGATAGTTCCTATCTGATGACACAATTATGAGCAAGGCTTACTTTGCTAACACTTGACAAGTTTTGCAGCAGGTACAAGAATCTCCCCACTCTGCACTGACCTTGTGAAACCCTGGGTACCCTGGGGGTGGGAGGTTAGACATGAAGGACCCTGTGCCAGCACACCTTGTTAAACTCACGGTCTTCACTTCTCTGCTCTCCCACAATTTCTGTACTTACATCGCCAATGCCCTTTTCTTAACAATGCCATTAGTGTAATCTCTACATTTTCTTTTACTCTTTTGTCAGAAGCAAAGTAATTATCTTCCTAACCACAAGCCCATCATGTGTCTTTTCTGTCCAAGGCCTTCAATATCTTCATCTCGTCTTTTAAAAACATTTATATGAATATACTATATAAATAACACTTCCCAAATTGATATTTCTTTTTCTTAATTTTTATTTTTGGAGACAGAGTCTCCTTGTAGCCCCAGAAGGGACAGAAACATTGTAAGAGCCAGAGGATGTGGGTGACCACAAGGAAAGAGAGTTTTCTAGTCAGTCAGTCACTCATATGAACTCAAAGCAATGGTAATAGTATAGACAAGTTCCACATAAGCTCAAACCAAACAAAATCCTGGAACAGACATGAGGAAGTGGGTAAGAGCCTCAGCCTAACCTGAGGAACTACTGACAACTGATGGATGCTGGGAAGGAGAGATTCAGTCTCATTTAAGGAATAGACTCTTAGTAGGCTGACCAGACTCCAGTGAATGAACCCATACTGAGGGGAATTGGGGAACACAAACCTGACTCTATAGCCATATATAGTAGAGTACAGAAATTTGGTGGGAGGTTAGTAAAGTGGGATGTAGATATGGGACTGAATCTAAATATGATCAAAATATATTGTATGAAATTTGCAGAAATTCACTATTTTTTTAAAACAGAGGTTAAGGTAATTCTCATTGAAATACCATAAATTCATTCACAACTTTAGAAGGTATTGGCTTCTTTATGATATAGTTTCTTCTTCATGACTGTTTCTCTGTTTCAGATTTTATGCTGTTTTAGTCAAACTTTATACTACTTTCTTCATAGAGTTTTAATGTTTTTTTCTAAATATAATAAAATATTTCATAATTAATTATTTATTTAAGCATTTTATATTTAAAGTCCCTCAGTTCTCTGGAAATATGGTCAATTCTTAAGGACTTCTGTGGTCTTGGACTAAAGTAAATGATTGAAAAAAAAGCATGGATCACATTTACTGAAGGTTTGAAAGGTACCAAATTATTCCAGATGATAAACAAATGATAAACAAATGGACATCTCACTAAAATGAAAAGAAACTTATTTGTTTATTATTTTTATTTTATGTTTATGAGTCATTGCCTGCATCTATGTAAGTGTACCAGTGTTGTGCAATGACCACAGAGGACAGACAAGGGCATCAGATCCTCTGAAACTGGACTTATAGTTATTAGTCACTGTGTCAGTGCAGGGAATCGAACCTCAATCCTCTGCAAGAGCAGCCAGGGCTCTCAACCACTGAGCCCTTTCTCCAGGCCCCTCTAGACATAATTTCATCCAGTCCTTTTATCCTCTCAGGCTAGTGGCTGTGAGCTGTTGTGAATGGCAGTTTCCTACCATATTAATTCATCCTTCATCCTAAGGGCAGAAGCCATGCCAGTATAAACTTGGGCCAGGGCAGACTGGGTTTGGAGAAGGTGTGGGGTCAACAGAGCCTGGGTCTGTTCTCCTCAGTCCTGGCAGGTGAACACCTTACCTGCACTCCAGGGAGCAATAGGCTGATTCTAGCCATTCTTTTTACATCCCTCTGAGATGAGCTGCATAAGAACAAAGAACTGCCTCCCCAAAGATAAGGGTCTTCTCTCATCATATCAGCAATGGAAATCTTTCAACAATGAATGATGTTTAAGTGAAGAGCCCATAATTTCATGGGAGGTAGACTTTTACAGTTTTATGCCTGTGTCCGGGAAATCTGTTATATCATCACAGAACTTACTTTCTCATTTGGAATCCCCCTCATCCTGAATTGTGATGTCAAACTGTAAATATGGCTTGGTTGAAAACAGGGCTGTGGTTCCTTTCTTTTAGATGTGTTTATATATTTGCATTTTAGTTATTCCATAACTTCCTTCTCTTACAAGCATATTCTTTCATTGTTGACAGAGGGCCCTGTGGTGTGTGAGAACAGGGGCGTGCTCCTTTGATGCAGTCTCTGTGCAAATTCAATGAAAGAAACAATCTGGAAAAGTTTTAATGACACTGAAAACGACACAGAAGACTCTTCCTGGATGGCTTAGAGTAGTGGATTTGCTGCTAGACCCGACTCTCTTTTTTGCCCGGTCTGAACTATTCCATTTTCTGTCTCAACGTTCCAAAAGCTGCCTCCATGAAAAAAAAAGTTGTTCCCGAGGTCAATTTATAAGGAAACATGCAAACTATTGGATGCAACAAAGCCTATATCCATGGGCTCTAATAAACCCAGATCAGCTTTCCAGGATGAATTTTTAACCAGTTGATCATGACATGAGACTTAGCAAAAGGCCTGGAGTTTGTAGAACTATGGTAGAATAAGCAAAAGCAAGAAATTTCCTGAAGGACTAAGGTCATTCTAATTCCTGGGTGAGTAATTAGTTTTCTTTTTTACCTTAGCAGTGAAAAATGGATAGATACTTTTAAAAATGGAATTATAATCTACTGTACCTGGATGTCATGCTATTGGCCTGGATACACAGATAGAAGTTTTGTGGGTATGGGCTATTGGATGGAGAAACAAAACTCCTTTATGAGCATTTCTTTTCTCTCCCTGTCAGTAAATAGATTGCAGTTTTTTACTGAGAATGCACGTGTACATACAGGATGGTCTCAGGCTGCAAATTCTAATAGTTTGAGGATTATATTTGTAGATGAATAGTTGAAGTTCTTGCTTTCAAGATACTTTTTTTTAAATAAAAAGAATGTATGGTAGTTTGAGATATGATTCAGCGCTGCTTTCTCCAGATAATCTTCCAAATGTCTATATTAGTTTTGATCTCTTCCTTACAAACAGGGTAAAAGTTAATTTCTACAGTAAATGACTAGAATATCATTGAATCCCACATCTTATTTCTTTTGTTTCTTAGAGGATAGTCAGGGAATAGTCACATTTATGCTACCGTAACTTTTGTATGTTTCAAGGCCCTGCCTGCCTGAGTTTGCAGTTCCACAAACTATACCAACTCTGAGCTCTGTAATGAAATCTCTGTGACTTTACATATGGCTTTATTGGCTCACTTCTCTCAGCAAACATTTACTGAAGACAATTTTTCTGCTGGACTGTGGAGTCAATGGGGTTTATAAGGCACAGATCTGTACTCAAAGCCCCTAGTCTAAGGATGAGTATTCTAGACTCTGGACTGGGCTCAGTCTCACCATATTTCTAAGCGTATCACTTCAAGAGAATCAGGAGATTCTTGGCTTATGAGCTCTTTAATTTCCTTAATTTGAATAGCAGTTACTGCCTGCAAACATGCAATACTGGCTGAACATCATAAATTAAAAATTCTGAAATTTAAAACTGTGAAATCAAAATCAACTCTGTTCTTGAACATTTTGGATAAGTTATACACTTTCTGGATTATGCTTGGTCTAAGAATTTAATGAAATAATGTTATGCCTTTAAAATGGTTCTAGCTACAGCTTTGGGGGGGGCAAACACTATGGAACGCAGATCTTCTATGCTTCTCAGTTCTGTGAAAAATTCCTCTTCTTCCTACTCACTGCACAGTTGAAGGCCCAAGGCTTAGAGAGGTCATTTACTTTCCTAGTCACATGAATAATCACTATGACAAAGTGTGGCATCCCTTTGAAGTTTATCAAGGCCGAAGTTTCTAGTGTGAAACTTATCTTAAGGGTACAGCTATAGAATTGTACCTCAGTTTGCTACCATTCACTTTTAATGTATTTTTGTGTTAGCATCAAAATTTCTAGAAATATAGAAACTGTTAAAAAATTATACACAATGTTTAATTTCATTCCTTGGTTGCATTATGGGATAGCTTCAGGAATAACCATGAATTAGGATCCTCTGCTGAGCAGTACAGGATTACAATTCAACACTCTGGGAATAGCCAAGGAATTTTCAAGTCCAAGGGGAGCATTTTCCAGAATGAATAGTTTAAGAACTCATTATTAAAAGTTCATATTATGTATTAACCAAAGTGTATGATCAATGCACATTGGATTCTAAAAATACACTTTATTTTTTTAATTTAAAAGATTTAATTTTTAATTTACGTCTATGAACATTTTGTCTGCATGTATATAGGTGTACCACATATGTGCAATGCCAGTGGAGGCCAGAGGAAGGCATTGGATTCCCTGGAGCTCAAATGGTTGTGAGATGCCATGTGGGTGCTAGGAAGCAAATCCCAGTCTTGTGCAAGAGCAGCAAGTGCTCTTCATAGCTGAGCCATCTCTCCGTCCAAGAATCCACTTTGTATTCAATCCATATTCCCATTTGTCCATTCATATATGTCACAAGTTATCTATCTATAACTCATTTTAGAGATCAGATATGTGATTAGTATTACTGTTTTCATTTGAAAATTTACAAAAATATTGTAAGTCCACGAACTGATTTCATATGTGAAAACACATTAGGGGAAGAACGTTAGAAGCTTTAGGAAATGTCATTTGAAAGATAAAATGAGACTTCTCCAATATATCTGATACAAAAGGGCACAGGCATGATCCAAGGCAGGTAAAGTGGGTTCAGTCCTTAAATTTTCAGTACACTCACATCCAGTGTGATTTGTTTGACCCTTGTCTCTGTTTAATGTCAGTAGGCCAATTTGTATGTGTTTATATAAATAATGGCAAAATACTAGTCTAATTTAAGAAATGAATACAAAGGGAGGTTTTTAGAAAGGTTTCTGAGATAGTGGGTGATAGATAAAGATGCGGTCAAGGTGTTTGTTTCTGGCACAAAGCTCATTGTTACAGGTAAATTTTCCTTAATACTAGAGGGTAAATCCGGGACGGGGCAGAGGTGCAAGTTCTGTAGGCTCCAGGAGAGGTGCTGGCTCAGAGTTCTGAGAACTGCTCCTTGTTTGGTCACTCTCCACAGTGGGTTCTTCAGAGAGGTCAGGCAACTGATCCAGGTTCCTAGGAGACTCCATTCCATACAATCCAGTGTGAGAGATATTCACAAGGTGTTTAGAGTGAGGCTGCATCCCTGAAAGATGGAGGTGTTAGGTGTTTTTATGATTTAGCCAACCAAGTTTTTACATTTAGATTGGATATTTTACTCATGTTACTGTAAAAATAAAAAGTGGGAGGAAATGGAAAAATGATGTATTAAGCTTGCCATTTGGTTACCAAAAGATGAAACTTTGGGTGATTTAGTCACAGTATGATAAGCATCAACTGTCAAATTATTTCACTGTGTCACTACACTAAGGAAAACTATAAACTATAGCTGTTCTTAGTTATTTTTAAATTAAAACCAACAAGTTTGTTCATTCCTTATTAGCTTTTAAATGCAAATTTTCCTGGAAGAAGGAGAATCTCCTATGATCAATCTTAATCTATTGAATCCACTGAAACGAATGTTTTCAGAGATTCATGAAATAAAACTGATAGTAAGCATTGGAAACGTGGAAATGTTAGCTTTTAGTAGTGACATCATCCGAGGAAATAAACTCATAGTTTAAGAGGACTTTCAGGAACTTCTCTTTCCTCTGGACCAATGCAAACTTTATCAATCAAATTGAACAATGGTGGCAGAAACAATCCCCTGAAGTCCCTGAGAAATGACTTCCAGGAGAGTGGTCTGCAGGGAAAGATGCAACTCTGACGACCGAGTGTGAATTCTGAGGAGACCGACTTCTGTGTAACATTCAGCAAGCAAATGTTTACTGTTTGGCTATTGCATTACTAACTAGGTAAAGAATGATTATTCATAAAATATTGAAAAAATACCTAAAGTGAGCAGAATGATTTGTGTTGATATTAATAACTCATCTTTTTGTCATATTCAATCATTTTATGCATATGTATCTTTTATTTTAGAATTATTTCATATTAAATACACAATAATGGGTCTAGATTTCTTAACTTCATACTACTTCATAGACCTCTCTTTTTTAAATATTCCATTGAGCATATTTTCAAACCCCTGATACAGAGATACGATTATAAAATAGGCATATATGTACTTATAATATCACATAATTTGTTAATTGATTTATGCCAATGATATTTTATCCCTATGTATAATTATACACTCATAAACCTTTTTCTCTTTATTAATAACATGAGATTCTTTATACATGAAAAGTAATTGTAAATTACAGAGACATTAGTGCCAAATAATAGAAAGAAATCTACATTAAATTCCATTATTTTCTTTTACCAGTATGTCATTGAAATCAGCAGGAATTAAGTTCATTGTAGATGTCTACTGTAGGCAGAATTTGAGGTCTCTGTTTAAGAGAGAGGGAGAAAAAGAGAGAGAAAGAGAGAGAAAGAGAGACAGCCGCATGTTTTTAAGTAGTTTGCAATCAGCTGTCCAAATCTTGAAATGCTTATGTTTCCATAATAATGTTTTTATTGTTTTTCCATATTCCCTACCCACAGATAAAAGCTTTGATGCAGACATGTCCCCCAAGCCCACCATTTTTCTTCCTTCTGTTGCTGAAATGAATCTCCACAAGGCTGGGACATACCTTTGTCTTCTTGGAGAATTCTTCCCTGATGTTATAAATGTATATTGGAAAGACAAAGACAATAAGATCCTGGAATCCCAGGAGGGAGATACGATGAAGACTAATGACACATACATGAAAATCAGCTGGCTTACTGTGACTGGAGAGTCAATGGATAAAGAGCACAGATGTATTGTCAAACACGAGAACAACAAAAATGGAGTTAATCAGGAAATTTTCTTTCCTCCAGTAAAGAAAGGTATGTGCATATCCACGCAAATTTAGCTTTCCAGAAACTTGTTTGAAAGAGAATACACAACATTCTTTAATGCATATCATAAAAAACAGTGCTAATCCCTCTTAAATATTGTTACATTTAATGGAACCATTAATACCACCGTTTCACTATATAACTGAAATGGTTTATGCTTTGGAGAAAGTAGGTTGATCTTTTTCTTAAGCTTTCTCACCTCCAATGTTACCACTGAGACTATCACAAGCTGTTTTTAGAATTGTTAGAGGGAATAAATGAAACAGTATATGAAAGTATCAGCAACACAGTACAGGAAGGGGACTAAAATAGATTTCCACCTTTTATTACTTAATTGGGATGTAAGAATAATTGTGCTTCTGTAGGGATCTTCCTCAAAGCAAACAAACTTATTCACATCAATCTTTTTGTCCACAAAATTTAACCTACAAATATGAGTTCTCAGTTGACATTTGAATTGGAAGATGGCTCAACCCCAAAATACAATATCTTGGCTACTGCAGTTATGAGTGATCTTTGGTTTTCTGATTTTAATTTTATGTATTATTGTTGAACAAATTTTCACAATTAAGTTGAATGAGACTAAGATATAAACATGTATCCACTCTCTATTAAAAAAGGGGATGGCTGCCATTAGTAACAGCATCTCAGAAAGTGCTTACTTGCCACTTGCCACTAGTGTCTAGCAAGACCAAGGGGAATTGTTGGTGGGATAGTTCCTCAAGAAGGATAGGCTGCAGTAGAGACTCTTTCCCAAGCATTCAGTCACATCTGATTCTGGCACAATGTCCCAAATTAATCCATTTGACTCAACGAGGTGAATATTTAGACAAATTGATGGACAGCTGTTTATTCAGAGGGTCTAGGTATGATTCAGCTATTACTGTATATCATAGTCTGATATACCAAACGTAAGTCTTCATGAGAAGGAATACTTTTTACTCTCCTGACCATCCCATTTAGCAAGCTTTTTTGAACCTGTGCACAATAAGCCTGTGAGCCCTTTCCCACCACTGTCTGGAATTCACAAGTAAGGCTTCGTCTGCTGAGCTCTTTTAGTCTTTACAATGGTCAGGAAGTTTTGAAAAGTTGCTTGGGAACATGTCTGATTTGGAATGATACAGCTACTTTACTTTGCAGATTGCCTTGTATAATTGGATTATACTTTTCCTTGTACAGAAGCAATATCAAAATGATGTCTGCTGATTTCCAGAGTAATCATTATTGTTTTTGTAATTATAGGATAGATAATTTTAATATTCTCCTGTCTCTGTGAACTCATTATAAAATTTACTTACATGCACATATATGTATATACATAAACACATATACACGGTCAAGCAATGAGCATGGATAATTGACTACACTTTCTCTCATTCCTTCTAGTTTCTACCAGCACAGATCCTGAAGCTTGTTTAAAAGATGAAAATAGTAAGTTGTGTATACTTGTCTTTACATCATAGTATACCATTTTCTTCTCCCTCGATCATGATAACTTTAGCACTGCCCTAGCTTACATGGATAAACAAGAATGGCTAGGTGCTGCATAATAGTCTGAGTGATGTTTTAAGTGCATTAATGCTTAGGCATTATGTTAAATTATTTTTTCACAAGTTCACTTTAATTAGAAGATATAGTAATATGCTCTAAAACCATTTTAACAAGGGGATTCATTGATTCATTTGTTATTTCTAATGACTGAAGAAATGATAGTATCTTGTTAATGCTGGATGTTTGTAAGACTTCTAGCCATTCATTAACACCATGATGTAACATTTTCTGAAGGATTTTTCCACAAAGGGCTTTGTGATACATTCTGCATACATTTTCCTGATCCATATTTATAACACCAGTATCACATTGTACAGGAGATTAATCTCCCACACACCTTTCTGAGTACACTACCAAATATCATGGACTGTGCCTTCCTGTAGATCTCACCATATGCACAATGCAAAAGAGCAACCCAACTTTATAGTTATGCATAGCCTTTTAGTTGGGTGTGTTAGGGGTTGAACCTAAGGCCTCGTGCATGCTAAGAATGTGTTCTACCACTGAGCTACTTCCTCAGCATGCTTAACCTCTTGATGCCCTGTGTGCTGTTTGTTTATTACATGTGGAGATGCAAAGATAAGAATGTGTTCATTTTAATCACTTTGTTGGGCTCAAAATCTGGGCTTTCACTGTACAAATGCATGGTAATAGGTAAATGACTTATTTCAACATCCTCTGTTTGCAAAAGGAATAACAATATTTCTTTCACTGTTTTTTAAAGATTTAATGAAAGTAAACTATATATAACATTTTATAATTGTATATAAAAAATTCAAAGTAAACTTGCATTTGGTTAGTGTTTAGTGAATACCATGTAGCATTAAAGACATAGGGACATGATGGGGTGAAGAAATTTATCAACTTACTTGTCAAAAATAATTTCCCCCATTAAACTAATTCACTAAAAAAGCAACTACTTTAGTATTTATTACTTTTATTTTATATGTACAAGTGTATTGTCTGCATATGTGTAAGTGCCCCCATGTTGCGAAATGCCAGTGGAGATCAGAAGAGGGCATAGGACTCCCTGAAACTGGAGTTAGTTGTGAGCTGCCATGTGGGTGCTGGAAATTGAAGATGAGTCCTCTGCAAGAGCAGTCAGTGCTCTTAATTGCTGAGCCATCTCTCTAGTCATGGAACTTTGTTTTAAATATGAGAAATATTCTAAGCAAATTTAACAAAGTTCCTAAACAATTGACTTCCAAGCTGAATCTTACTCTTGGTGGTTTTGGTAAGAAAGGGAGAGACTGATTAGGTGTTATGGTAGAGAAAAACAGCATTTCAATATTGTCACCAGAAATAACAGGTATTTATTACCGATATTACCCTGAGAATGTGAACGATTCTGCCAAAAGAGCAGGTGAAACTAATTACAGGACTTTCTCCAGGTGTGCTACAGCTGCAGCTCACAAGCACCTCTGCCTTCTACACCTACCTTCTCCTGCTCCTCAAGAGTACCATCTACTTGGCCATTATCAACTTCCTTATGTTTAGAAGAATGGCTGTCTGTCATGATGGAAAAAGTTCTTAATGACTAGTAGCCCAATAGGTCATTTAGTTTCTGTCCCTTAGTGTCTCAACAGTGTTTCCAGGAGATGTAAATGGACTTGATTGCTGAGTTTAGTCCCTTAAAGTCACATATGTACTCTTCTATCATTGCTGCATGAGGGTGTTCAAGCCAGGGTGCCACTTAAGCCACTTTATTACAACAAGGAATGAACCATAGCTGCACCCATCTCCTTGTCTCTATCCTCTACATCATTCTACCAACAGCCCAGAGCATCACAGCCCCAAAGTGGACAGCTTGCATCTTTAAGTCATGATACTTGGTGTTCTCAAACCAGAAAATCCCCTGAAATCTACCTTGCATATCATAAAGAGGATTCTTTACTGCTTAGACTCTGTTTGTTTTTCATAATATACAAAACTCATTTTAAAAATGAAAGTTCTGCTTTTGTCTGTGTGTATCTTAATTTTATGACAATGAATTGGAAGTTCAAGGTGAGGAAACGGGCCAAGTGACCTATGATTATCAGTGTTGGGTGATAGTGAGGGGCTAATGCTGCTTCTAATTCTTCCCATTGTATGAGGGTTATGACACTTTCCTGAAGTGCTGAGTGAAAAAGGAGACACAGGCATCTGAAGATGTCCCATGTTACTGTTACTGCCATCTTTAGGGTAAAGTCTGGGCTTTAGAAACATGAGAAAACTAGGTTCAGCTACTCCTTCCCAATACACCAATGAAAGACAGATGCAATTAAGGAAAAAAATAAAGATTTATTTAGTGTAGTCACAGTGGGAAGAGAAACAAATAAAGGGATCCAGTGGCTTCCCGTCAAAACTGTCTTCAAAGTACTGATGAGGTTTAGGTTTAAATAGAGACTAGAGGCAGGCCTTGTTAAGCAGTGAAGGTATCTTCCTGCTCATTACTGACCCATCATTGTCTTGAATCCTAACGTCCTGTAAGGTGGTCCAGTAAATTGTCAGAACTATGTGAAGTCTTTTCTTGGGAGGCAAGCAGCCTTTCCCTTCCCCCAACATAGGATTCCTGGCAAAACTAACTCTGGAGTGCATCGCTTCGATAATCTGACGGCTAATAGGAGAGGCACAGGACTCTCGACAACAGCTTCTTCCCTGTCATGGAATTTGTAACTCCCTTTTTTTGTTTTTAGGTTTCAAGCTTGAGTATTTTGAAGTGATATGATGGACTTAGTGTGAAAATTCCTGAAATAAGTCTGTGCCTGAAACTAATATCATAAACAGAATATAAGTGGAGCCAAGGTCATTTTGTTGGTGTCAAGTAACCAGAAGAATGGCTTCTCTCTAACTTCTCAACGTCAGCCATTTTGGAAGGGCTGTCAGAAATTATTCCTTGTTGCTGTTGTTTGTTTTGTTTTTGCTTTGAGACAGAATCTGGCTATGAAGCCCAGAACGGTTTTAAACTCATTGTCTTCATGCTTCAACATTCCAAGTATTGGGGTTACAGGCACCTGTCACCATGCCCCATGTGACTTTGTTTCAATTCTGACAACTCCCTCTTGCCCTTAGAACAATTTTTTTTTCTAAAGACATTGTTGAGTAACCACCTAACATCCTGGTTTGACTATTCTGCACTGTAAGGATGAGACCTATTCCAATCGGTCTGATCTGATCTCACAGTGAAGAGTGTAAATTACAGATGTTAGTGCCATTAAAGCAACTAATATTCAAGCAATCAAGAAGTTTAGAAGGAATGATTCTCAGGGTAATTGGAGTCCATCCTTGAATTTAATTTTGTCTGACCTTGGATAATTTCCTGCCATCACACACACACACACACACACACACACACACACACACTACTTAGGTTATTTTGTTAAGAATTGTATTTCTGCAAAATATTGACAGAGAATAAGTCAAAAGTTGTATAAGAAAACCAGTAAACACAACCAACCAGAATTAATATTTAAGGAGAACTAGTTTGAAACTAAGTACTTGTTAGAGTCATTTTTTAAAGGAATAAATTGCATATCTTTAGAAAAGACCCAAAATTGTGACTACAAAAGCAGCTCAGTGGCCCTCCAGTCCCTTCAGGATCAGGCTGAGTGTCCTGATTCAGTAATGCTCCCAAACCACTGTGCCCTTGACATGCTTATGGCATTCCAGATATGGGATATGGGTCCTGAAAGAGGAGTGCTGTGTCAAAAATCATATGAAATACAACAAATAAAACTAAAGGGAGCAGGCATCTGATTCAAGACCAAGAGCCCCTGAAGGACGGCTCCTACAGAGGGGACACAGGGCTGGCTTTCCTGATTTTTACGTCTTCTAGCTCTACTCACTGGCAAAATCCTTCTTCTTTACAATCCTGTTTACTTAATCTTCTATACAATTGGCACAAATCACTGGGTCAGGCTCTAAGCATTCAGTATCTGATTGTTAAAGAGTGAGGATTTGCTTTGGTTTTTGGCCATTTTGTCTCTATATTTACGGGCCATTCATTATCTGGATGTTGAGAAGTTCTCAGTGGTGTGAAGCAAGCATTTATGTTGATACTAATTGTGCTGGATAGCTTTAGTGTCAACTTGACACACCTTATACAAACAATTAGAATTTAACTCCTAATGATCTTTAATGCCTCACCCTAAATGACTAGTCCTGTGGACAAATAGTGATAAAATTATTACTTACAAGATAACGAGATGCCCACTTCTTATCCACTGGCCCCACACAAATGGCTCACTAGATAAAAACCAAGGAACTTGTCTTAACCATTATAAGGGACTTTCATTTCTTCTTTGAGAATTCAACCACTGTGTTTCTGTCTCTCCTATGGTTTATATGTTTTAAATGTTTATATATCAATTCTGGTTTTGTAAATACATTTACCTTGGTGCTTTCGGATTTTCATTCCTGATATAATTGACTTTCCATCCAACAAGATTCCTAAGCCCATGAGAGAGGACTGGAGTAAATAAAAACCAGAACGTAAACTGAAACCACTAGCCTTCAGTAGAAAAATGAAGCAAGAATTTATGCCACTGTACATGAAGGCACTCATGGTTTAAGAAGCATTACTGTGCTGCTACTTCTTATAGATGTCAGCAAAAACCAACATGTGGACAAACAAAATGATTTAAAGACTTCTAGCTGGGTATGATGGCACAGACCAGTAGTCCCAGTCCCCTCAAGAGAGATACAGGAACTTCAACAGTTCAGTGCCAGCCTTGGCTGCATAGTGAGTCTAAAGCCATCCTTGGCTACATGATACCCGGTCTCCAAAGAACACACAAAACAAACCTCCATATGCTCACAATGGTAAGAAAACAGGAAGACCTCAGTGTAACTTTCCTAAAATGTTCAAATATGCATTCTCCCTACTCTTTTGAGATTCTTTATCTTATACACTTCACTTTGCTGAAGACTTTTGTCTGTGATATAGGTCACAATTAATAATAACCAATTTCTTCTGCTATTGTAATGAAAGCCTTACAAAACTGTTGAAAACTTCTGAGTAAATAAAGCAGACTCAGAGGTGCTACACTAATGATACTACTCAGCCCAAAGCATAGTCACCTCACTTTCATTTGCTTCAGAATCTAATGTGACTAAACACAGTTTCCACCTGTTGTTTGGCTACTTTTCTGTTTTATGTTGTTTGAATAATGCCAAGTATCTACTACTATGATCATCAGGAGACCTGCCAGGCAACTTTCAGTTTCTAAAATTCTGACTCTGCCACAATACCATACCAAGAAAGGCTGAAAGTCTCCAGGAGGTCAGGTCTGTCTTAATAAGATCCCCTCCTTCAAATTCCACCAAAGCTTCTTCTTTCCAGAAGACACGCAAGTCACTGTGGCAACAACCTTATCATACACAGGCCAGGTATACGGGCTTCACAAAATCTGCTTCAGTAATTCTAATGCAACTGGCAGTGAGCCAAGAAGTAAGCAAAACAGCTGCTAAAGTCCAGCATGCCCGTTGCAACTGCCAAGTCCCGGAGAATGAATACTGTGGCACAAGACCCAGGAATGTGACATGCCTCGCCTGGAAAGTATTCTTAACATCAGTTTATTCAGAAAACAGAATGACAGAAGCATGTCCATAGCTCTGCAAGGAGCTGCCCCCAAAGAATCTATACACCCGATAAAAAATTGATAAAATGAAAGATACGATGAGATAGATCAGTATCTTCAAAAGTTATGGATTCTTAAAAAAAATGCCTAGCTAGTATTAAAAACCAGAGGGAATCATGTTAGTTCAAAAACGTACTAAAGAATTGCACATACACTATCTTGACATGAGCCCTTATGTATAGCTGAAGGCTATATAACAAGAAACAGTCTCAGGAGAAACCTCCCTTTGACTTGTTGGCCAGGGTAGTCCAAAAGACTCCCAAAATTACACAGGCTATTGCCACAGCCCTCGATTGTCTCCAAAAACTTGAAGGTAAGACCTTATTACTGAAAACAGGACATAATTTGAACACAGGACTAGGAGCAATGAAGTTGGAACTGACCTGGAAGCAAACTCCCTGAAGGCTAGCTCTCAGAGAATACTATGTAAACTGCTAAGGGAGAACATCAATTGATGGTCCAGCTCCAGCTTTAAGGCCTAATGATCACAACAATAACCAGCACAGCCAACTATACTGAGGCAATAGCAGTACTTTTATCTTAGGGGTAATCAACAGCTACCTAATTGGACCTAAAGCCCACTCAATGGGAGAGAACTCATGTGTAGTTCTGTAAATATAGCCAAATATACATGGCTGGAGAGGTCATAGATCTTAGAGAAAACCCTAAGATTGTCACATCCCTAGACAAACCTAATTTCTTATTATGTGCTAAAAATAGATCCTTATATTCACAGACAAGTATGCCAGTCACCACTCATCCAGAAGCTTCTTTTACAGCAGACAGAGACTATTACAGAGTCTGATTACACACAGAGAATAAGTGTATGTGAGGTGCCCAAGCCTAAGTGACACATCTACAATGCAACCTCTACACCTAAGACTCAGGGAACATGGTGGAACAAGAGATGGAATACTAGGGCATCTCTCAACTCTCATCAATGAAGCTCCCTTATGCAACAGAAGGCAATGAACCCAGAGCCCAGGGACCATTGAAGACCAGGGGAAGAACATTGTAAGAACCAGGGGAGGAGGTACACATCTAAATGGAAATAGAAACAGAATCTTACAGGCTCCTGCGACCCTGCTCATATGAACCTACAGCAATGGTGTCGGTATGCGCAAGACCCATGCACACTCAAGCAGACAAAATCCAGCATAGAACCGGAGAAATGGGCAGCAGGCCCCAATCTTACCTGAAGAACTTTTGGGCAACTGATTACTAGTGGGTGAAGAAGAGTTGATCTCCTTTAAGTGAGGCTGACTTGACCCTAATGGATGAACGTGCACTGAGGAACATTAAGAGGACACTAACTTGACTCAATAGGCCTCAACATAAATGACAGAATGCATGAAAACCAGTGTATGTGTGTGTGTGTGTGGGGGGGGTTATGGAAGGGTGTTGATGGGGATAGAGGTATAAAGAGAATTAAGACGTTGTGTATAAAATACACAAAAATTCAGTGCAGAATGTATTAAAATTTTTTTAATTAAAAAATGCCATATTTGAGAAGTTGCAAAGACAGTATTACATGAAGACAAAGCCCAGGCCTTCCAGAAATGATGCATTCCTTTAACCCCAGAAGGATCTAGAGTTTGAAGTCAGCTTGTTCTACATGAGATCCTGTTTCAAAATAAGAGCAAAAATAGCTCAAGCCTATCAAAAAAGTATAAAATAAAAAAGAAAAGAAACTAGAAACATAAAATACAAACAAAAAAGCCAGTATCTGAAGCTATAACCCAAGAGTTTTTGATGCAATTTGGCCTTGAATGGCCTTTGGGAATAAAGACTCACTCCAGAAAGATATGGGGCTGACAATGTGGAGATTTGAATGCATATCAATATTGAGCAGCATAGCTGGAACCCATGTGTTTTGTTTTTCTTTGACCAAGTTACTTTTTGTTACTTTTGTATGATAAAATGCTCAAGCAAAGAAATTTAGTAGAAGAAGGGTTTATTTTGGCTTGCCATTTCATAGCACTGGAACTATTCACTTCACGGCTGCCAGGAAGCCACACATAAGAGGAGAAGGGTGATGCTCACAACCTTCAAGCACATGCCCCGCACCCCTGTGACCTTGTTCTACTTTGGAGTCTTCATGCCTTACAGCTCCCAAAACCTCACAAAATAGCACCACCATTTGGGGGCCAAGTGTTCAAAACCTGAACCTGTGGGGGACTGTCACACTGAAATTGTAACACAAATCTTTTAAAAAATCATTTAAAAGCTAAGAAACATGTAATTTTTTAAAAATTAAAGAAAGGAAAACAGGACATGCTTTTGAAAACAGCAAGAACCTAGTAAAGGATAAGAAATAAACACAAAGCTCAAAATTAAAACATTTCTATTTTAATGTATACACATATATTTTTTTTCATTTTCTCTCCATAAAGATTTCATACAAAGTATATCATTCTGAATGAAAAATTTCATTCATATTTTAGAGTTCATTTTTCTCTCAAAATGTGGACATATAGAGAGCTAGGGAATATTTCCTAGGTAAACCTAAAACATTTTATTTGATGAAGTCCCACTAATAGATCCTCCTTATTGGTTTATTTCAGATACTTTAACCTGAGAAGTTTTACTGTGTTTCTAAACATACTAGAATTCTGAGGCAGATAATTTCAGAAAACAAGCAGATCCTGATTCAGAAACAAAAATAGAATAAGGAGACTCAGAAAGCACAGGAGTTACTATGGATCTGCTCTTTGATGTTCCTAAAATGACCAAGCCTCTTCAGACCAAGTTCCTGGCCCCTGTTTAGAGTTGTAGACCTGTTTCTGCACTGGAAAGCACAGATGCCAAGAGAGGAAACCCACCCTGCAAGGGCTTTGCGGGGCTCAGATCACTGGCCAGGGCACAGTGTCTCTTGTGGTTTCAAACCTCTTAGCACCTTCTTCCTGGGTAGCCCTGAGCTTCAGCATTGTACAGAGAACACTGGAGGTGGGGCAGAGTGGTGGAGGGGCAGAGAGGGTGGCGGGGACACGCTGTGGCTGATGGTCTTATCTTCTCAGGCTTCTTCTATGTACCTGCCCTGTCTGTGGCTGTTTCCTGGAAAATGCTCAAAGTCAAACCGGCCCCCACTGGTTGGGGTAGCACAGGGGGCGGCTGGGCTGTTAAAGAGACGATGAGGCCAGTTAAACCGCAGCCAGCGTTGTTCACTTTCTAAAGGTCACAGCTAAGAGAGAGAAATGTCCAAGTCCACAGATGGGAGGTAGCTGTGACACTCAGTGTCTGGTTAATGGTGACGGGATTTGCTGTGATTAGTCCTCCTGGTGCTCAGCTGCTGTGGGAGTTGGGATCCGGTGCCCAGAACTGTGCAGACACAGTGCCTTTGGTGAGCGTCTCACACTGAAGGAAGGAGCAGAGGAGAAAGAGCTGCTGCCCCAGAACAGCCCTACTATTCACGGGTGTCCGTGTTTTCCCAGGTGGTTGATTTAAGGTCACCAGTAGCTGTAGGTTTGTTCTCTCAGTGGTGAGTGACTTGGGACTATCTTGAATCATAAGCATTATGCAGAGAGAGGAATTTGTGGGCACGAGCGTGTGCTTTAGAGATACAGAAAAACAGAAGCCCTTGGGTCAGTGAGATGTCCAGTGAGCAATGCCCTTGCCACAGAGCCTGACAGCTTCAGTTTGATCCCTGGGACCCACTTGGTGGGAGAAGTGACTCCTGAACACTGTCCTCCAACTTCCACACTTACACTGTGGAATGCATACATCCACATACAAGCTCACACATACTCTCCCAAATAAATAAATAACTTTTTTATTTTAAAAGAAGTGCAATCATTGTGTTCAGCTGCATACTGTATGCTGAAACTCCATGTTTGTAGAAGATATTAACTTCGGGTGAATGGGTGATTGGGTTCAGTCAGGAGTTGGTTGTTCAAAATTCTGAGTATTGAGAGCAGATGTCCCTACCCCCTCACTGCCCAGGATAGGCACAGATGGCTACAGGCCCCTGGGTTCACCTGTCCACTCCCTGGAGGAGGTTTAAATATTGCTGA
This sequence comes from Eospalax fontanierii, assembly GCA_035773235.1. Taxonomy (NCBI): domain Eukaryota; kingdom Metazoa; phylum Chordata; class Mammalia; order Rodentia; family Spalacidae; genus Eospalax; species Eospalax fontanierii. The sequence goes on along the minus strand of CM069539.1, from coordinate 43,126,952 downwards.
GATAATTGCTTATATTGCTGAGATAATTGCTTCAGTCTTTTACTCTGTGACTCATAGGCAATCAAATCATATACATCATTCGCTTACCACTTCCATGGTCTGTGACTGAACCTCAAATTCTCCCCAAGAAAATCATCACCTCTTCTAGTTCAGCCCAGCATCCTGAGAAAAAAAGACTTTCTCAACTTATAACACAATGTTAGCTCTGGGGACGGGGTCACATAGCTCCACTGAGATAATATTAGTTCCGACCTTGTCCCAAGGTCAAACCCCAGAAAATTCTCTTTCCCCTTCTGCCTGAAGACAGAAAAATGATTCCTTAACAGATAGCTAAATGACATTAGCTATCAAGTGGAAGACAAGAAAATCAAAGCCAAAATTATCTGTAATACAGGTAAGTGCACAAAGATGAAGGAGGTGAAGCCCTCCTCCCCAGACTCCATACAAGCTAAATAACAGCCGTGAGAAGCATGAGGTCAAACCAAAATGCAACATCCTTGAAACCTCAAACCTGTCTATCTTAAGATTATGATGGTGAGTTGCTTCAGAGCCACAGAAAATGTTTCTACTGCAAAGTAACACAGAACTCACCTCACTCCACAATGTCTCCACACCCAGATATTCAGCAATGTTTCCTAATTATTCTCTAAATTATTGTCAATCTGATTAAATTTCAAACTGTAATATTATTCCATACCTAAGAAAAAAGAAATTTCAGTTCCTGGGATGGTTACTATAAATGATCAAAATAGTAATATTCTAATTGTCCACACAATGAGCATACTATAGTCCAGATTTTTTATTATATTGAGATTACTCTGAAATTTTTTCTTTTATAACATGAAGTTTCTTCATTCCTATGCATCAAATGTTAAAAGCAAAAGGACTGCTTTAATGTAAACACATCCATATTAAAGACACTCTTTTTGATTGATATGTAAATTCTGAATCATTCATGTTGAAAACAAAGCATCCATTAGATTTATCATTGACAGAATTATTTACATATTCTTTTCAAATTTTGTGGAATGCTTAATAATTTTATCTGTATGCCATAAATCAGCCAGATATTCATTTGAAGCACATACAATTTAAAGTACTGTCAGTTTTCTTTATCCATTTTAATCTGACCAATTCCATTAGGAAGTGAAGATTTTGGGTAAGATGCTTGTTTTTATTAAATGAGCTCAAGAATGTTTAATAACCAATTACATGTGACATTTTGTGGTTTTCCCTGCAAGAATGTTTACAGGAAGCGATCAAGGAGATGAATAAATTTTAAATGAAAAGAAAGACTTTTTCAAGAACCATCAAAGAAGCAGCACCTGAAGCATTGCTGATGGCTTCAACTGTGTGTGGGAAAGGTCACACACTGTCTTGTGCTGTTACATTAAAAATAAAAACATGTGCTTTGTAGGGGATAATTAGGCAAAGAGGAATACATAAAATCAGTAGGGGAATTTATATTAAAAATTAGCATGAAACAATAGGTTGAAGTATTATAGATTAAGAGTTCATAATCAACTATGTTAATGAATAACTGATAAGTCAACATCTAATTTCAGACTATATAGATTATTTGAAAATATATTTTCAACCAGGAAAGGAGTAAAATAAATTCTTTACTATACATAGTGTCAGTTATTATTTCAGTTTGCAATAATAAAGCTAATGTCATAATCAAATGCAATTAGACCTGCATATAGTGCTACATGATAAGGGCAGAAATTTGGTAAATGATAACCCTTGAATCTTGTTCCTGTAATAATTTAAAATTGTAAATTATTTACATTCTAGATACTATGTATAATGTCAATTTTACTATTTGTTGAATAGAATAAGGGTTATACTTTCCAAATAAAAGAAGTTATTTGAAGATATTTCTTGAATGTAACAAAATGACTATGTATTCTTTTAATTTGCTATAGAATAGTATAAGACTCAAGTAAGTTCATGGATCATGTGGTGGTTTGAATGAGGTATCCCTCATAGTCTTACGTACCTGAACACTTAGTTGCTGGAGGAAGTGCACGGTTGGGGACAGGCTTTGATGTTCGTAGCTATGGCTCATTTCCAGTTTCCCCTTTTCTGTCTCCTGTACCTGCTTGAAGATGTGAGCTCTCAGCTTTCTGCTCTGTCTTCCCCTGTCAGTCCTCCCTGCCATGACTGACTCTTATCCTTCTGGAACCATAAGCCTAATAAACCTTTCCTCCTTCTATAAGTTGCCTTGGTCATAAAGGTTTTATCATAGAAAAGTAACTAATACAGGCCACAAATAGCTTCTAATCTAAAATGTTCCACAATAAACTATAAATATTCCAAAATTCAATTGATTCTTTTTCCTAAGAGGGAATTAATTTTATAGGTTAAACTAGGTAATCTAAAAATAGAATTCGACAAAAATACTGAATTCACTATGTTAATAGATGTGTGTACAATAAAATAAATGTAACCAAAATATAGAAATCCAAAACAAAATGTAGACTGGGAAGACAGGACATTTGTCAGAAGTATGACAGTAGCCTGCTGCAATCCACCAGGTACAGGTTCAGCCCCATCACTAAACTGTGTGAGAGACTGCCTCCTACAGAACTGGCTCTGAGAATGGCCTCCTCCATCCTGGCAATCTCGTGGGAATCTTGGAGTGACCCACCACTCTTGTCTCTCTTGCCCCATGCCACAGCAATCCATAGGTTTTGTTGTCTCGATCTTCAAAGTGTAACTGAAATCTAGCATTTGTCACACTCGTCTTAGCAGTGACTATGGTAGAAATCACCATCTGATTAGTATTGCTTTTTAACACACTCTCTTTCAAGAGAAATACATGGAAAGGGTGGATTCATCATAAACTTGTTCACAAAATTCTTTGTGTGGGTTTTTTTTCGTGTACTATAAAGGAGATGGGTGCACATCTGAAGAACGAACACAGAACGTGAAAGTTCTCTGAGTTTCTCAGCATGACCCCTGGGAAAACAGTGGCAAAGCCAGTGGTAAAAATGGGAAGGGGGCAAATAATTCGTGGTGTCTTCAAATGGTGCAACATACCAGGCTTTAAAAAGGACACTTGAAATGAATTCACCAAAGTGAAAATATTAGCAATCAATTAAAACATAAAGGATGAATCAATTCGTTACCTTTTAAGTATATAAGTGTCTGTGCTATTGGAAGAAGTAGGATGAAAAGAAATAAAGGGGTTTTAGGAAAAGTTTTTTCTGATAATGTGAATAGATTATTTTCTTTATATTTTTATTGCATATTTTATTTCAGAAAATTCATTATTAACATTTATAATTAAATTTATGTTTAACAAAAGTTTGCTATTATTTCAAATAATAAAACTTGCAACTTGCAAAAACCATGACATGTGATGGTGTTCTGGGTGCTGTTCTCTGTACTTGACACTCATTATTATCCTTACATGATGATGTCCCTTCCTTCAGCCTCTGAGGTGTTTAGACAGAGTTGTATACACTGAGACAGAAGGATTAAGGGGCTCTGTGGATCACGGTGTCATGGTTTTCTAATTTGGGTGTGCACTACGTCTTTCTGCATTCTCTCCTAGCCCCTTCATGATCTCAGTGACTCTGACAACAGAGGTAACTGAACAAGAGCCTGAACTCCACAGTAAGTAGAGGTCCAGCTACCTTGTCAGAAGATGGAGGCAGAAACCCTGGGGACTGGAGAATGTTGCAAAGAAGGCAGAGAGGAAGGAGAACAAGAAAATGCATGCAATGATGATTGAACCCCTGAGTTCACCAAGTTCTGCTTTCCTGGTTATGATTCTAAAAGCCTACCACAGGCTTTGCACACCCAGGCTCCAGAAGAGCCACTAGGTGGCGCACACAGTGTGGATCTGAAGGCTTGAAAGGGAACTGGTTGAAGTTAAACTCAGATGCAGGTATGAATTTGCCAACTCTTACTGGATAAGGTTCCTGGTGACAAAACCTTCAACACTGTGTAGTGTTCACACCATGCCTGAATCCCTGCAACATGGTATTAAAATGCAAAAGACACAATACAAAACTTTCTTAGCACAGGGAGCCAGAAGTGCTGGAATAGTAAGTATTTTAAAAGAGGCGTAGTCATTGGAAATAACTGAGAGCAGTAGAGACAGAGACACTCAGAGAGAGACACAGAAAAACTTGTTAATATTTTTTTTTCTTTTTTTCATTATTATTTTTATTTTATATGCATGAGTGTACTCCCTGCATTTATGTAAGTGCACCTATGTTGTGCAATGCCTATGGAGGTCAGAAGAGGGGGTTGGATCCCTGGAACTGGAGTTATGGATAGTTGTTAGCCTCCATGTGTGTGCTGGGAATTGAACCCAGGTCCTCTGTAAGAGCAGCCAGTGTTACTAACTGCTGAGCCATTCTCAGCCCCATATTTGATTTTCTTAAATTTCCCATGTAGGTATTATACTCTGGTACGGTCAGAGTCTGGTTCATGTACAGTAAGGGCCCCTACAGTTGGAGTCTATGTCTTCTGACAACTTCAGAGTCTAATGACTTCTTTGTTGTTGGGAGAATCAAAATGTCCTGGGTTTAGCTCGTGTACTAGTGAACCTAGGTGAAAAGACACAGCATTTCTCAACTAAGCCCAAAACTTTTAGTGAGAAAGAGCTTCTAGACATCTCAATGCAGATGCTAAGAACACATGTCAATTTTAAATCATTACTACTTCCTGTTTTTTTCAATGCATACCTAAAATATAAGCATTTCCTAGAGAAACCTGATCTAAATTACAGATCATAGGATTTTTACAATACTCTTCAAATTTTGTTTTTTTCACTTTTATTCTTAGTAGGATCAGCAATGTATAGAAAAATATACAACTGGTATTATAAATACCATTAACAGTAAGCTCAAAGTGCATAATTAAAGATTATTTGCTTCTTCTTGCTTGATTTCTTGTACTCTTGTGTTTCTTTAATTTTTGGCTATATAAGTAAAATGTTATTTTTGAAATGATTTTACCCCATAAGTCTGTGTCATGCTTGACATACAGGGAGCGTCATTTCTTTTAGTTGACTGAAGACTTCAAATTTGCTCTATATTTTCTTTTTGATTAATATTTATTTTATGTGGGTACATGGATATAAAGCCAAAATTTTAAGACAAGATATAGAGAATTTAGTTTCTAGCCTAGATTTTTCTTCCCTGTTCTCATTCTTTATGAACGATAGTTTTATTAAATCTTGAGGATATTTACACTTTTCCCCATTTATTCAACAGAACGTAAATGCTATTATGAGCATAGCATCTGTGCTAGTTGAATGCCCCCCAGGAAAGCCCATGCTGAGTGATTGCCCATAGCTATCCTGGCATCAGGAAAGAATGGGCTCCTCTCCCAAGAAGAAATGTTGTACAGCTGTCATTCACAGCTAAATCTACACATTGCCTGCCATTCTCTAACCCTAAAGCTCATGTCAGTGCCCCCAAAACAGACGTGGGGTCACTGGTCCCATTATCCATTCTTTCCAGTGTGTATATTGATGAACTCTCCAGTCTCTGTTTTTCAGCTCTTTAATTGGTACCTTGAGACAAGTGACCATTTTAGTCCTTTGAGATTCTTTGATTTGGAATTTTGCTCCCAAACTCCAGCAACACTATATCATTCAACTGCACTATTTGCTAATTCAAGTTTCCATCAATCAGCAAAAATCAACTGCAGATATGAATATACTTTCTGAAGATAAGGACACCAAACAAAATACAGGATGCCCAGATACATTTGAATTTCAAATAATCAAATAATACCATAGTTTAATCTCAGTATGCCCCAAACATTACATGGCATGGAAGCCTACACTTTTAAAAGTAATTTTGAAACCTTATTTGGTGTAAATCTTTAACTTGGAAATCACGATAATTCTAACAAATTGATGACTTGCCATTGAGAGGGGTCAGATGAAGACATTTTTATTTATCTTAGCTTCTTTTAATATACCAGAAGCAAGTTTTGTCAGATTTGCTGTTGGCAGCTGCTGCGAAGTCTACTTGCAGATCTAAGAGATGATTCAGGGCCACAATAAATAACTTTGGTCTCTGGACAAAGTCAGGGCCACCGAATTAACATATGGAAACTAAAATGAAACAAAGTTAGCCTGTTCTCCCAAGAGTCAAGGTAAGACACATGCCAGTTTCTACCTAATGTTGAGATATGTTAGCATACACCCTGCTCTGGTTCTGAGCTCCACAGACTCCTGACTTTTCTTTCTCTAGACAGGGTCTACTTTCAGGGGACACAGGAGGTGCAGAGAAGTACACAGAAGCAGAGAGCCTTGGGTTCCTCCTCTAACCCGCCCCTTTTTGACTAAACATCTGGTTGATTCTAGGATTGATGCTCAGCTATCTTTTCATTCTTGTGACTCATTCAGGAAGATCAGCTCTTTTTCATGGTGGCTGGATTCACACCTTTTCAAGTTTGAGAGAAGTTTCTGCTTCTCTTAATTGCTCTTCTCTTTTTCCTCTGAAGCCCAAGAGCAGAAGACATGCTGTGGGCTCTGGCCCTCCTTCTAGCTTCTCTGCCTCCTGGTAGGTGGCACAGCTGTCGTGGGATTTCTTTCTCCAATGGGAAGTCATTAGAAATTTCTTATGATTTTTTGTTGCTGTTATCATTGCAGGCAGTCACGTATCCTCCATCTCGGAAGACAGAGTGATGTCAATCACCTCGACAACTGGGTCATCTGTTGTAATCACTTGTGCCATTAATATAGAAAGTGAATACATCCACTGGTACCGAGTACAGGAGGGAAAGGCCCCACAGCACCTTCTCTACCATGACTCCTACAGATCCACAGTTAAGGTGACTCCCGGACTCAGTTCACAGAAATACGATGCTTCTGGAGACACAAAGAAGGGCTGGAACTTGAGGCTAAGGAGCGTGGAAGAAAGTGACTCTGGTGTGTATTACTGTGCCTTGTGGGTCAGGCACAGTGATTCAGTCCTGCCTTTATCTGTACTGTAAATTTCGCTTGCAGCTGCTCTTGGTGTAGAAGACAAATCAGACAGCTTTGCACTTCCTGCCCCGACCTTCCTTCACTCTGAACAAAAGAAAACTCTGAGCCTGATACTTAATCCTGACCTTATAACCTTCTCACTTCCCCAAGCAACAGATCAGGTACTCTGACCTCCAATCACACCCCAGGACAGTCCTACAGACTAAACTACCATCTTCAGGCATTGGCCAAGGAGCTTGACTGACATCATTTTTAAAACTCTGACAGGGACTGATAGAAGCCTATTCAGTCAGGTGTCTAGGATAGACCAGGTTCACCCAGGGCTCATTTGTTTCAGATGTTTAGGCAAGCATTATAGGAAGGCTACTTGAATTGATCCATTTATCTGGTAATAATTTAGAGAAACTGTTGGAAACAATGATTATTTATTATTCAAGATTATAAGAAATAATGGGATGAAAATGTTGAGCTTCATAAAGAATTTTTGCTGGTAGACACACTAATTGCCCTTTGATTCCTCCCTCACCATTATTGTTGGTGCAGATGAGAATATAGGGGAGGAAATCTCATTATAGATAGTTCAATCATTGTATCCACACAAAGAGAACAGCCTCAAAACACTGGGTTTCAAATATATAATTAAAATATATAATAATATATAATTATAAAAAAATATATCTTAGGGGCTCATGAACCAGGGCTCTGCTGGGTATTTTTTCTTCCTTCTTTGTTTCCTTCCTTCCTTTCTTACTTCTTTTGTTCCTTCCCATTCCTGTTTTTTCCTTTATTGCTTCCTTCCTTTTTCTTTTTGCAAATTGTCTTGCTTGGTTCTTTGGCTATTATTTCTCTACTAACTTCTTAGACGATCAATTCTTATAAGTAAATAGTTTACGTTTGATTTGCTAACATGGAACCTTATTGTGAGTTCGTTTGGGGTGAGTTTGTTGGGTTCCTGGAGCCAGAGTTCAGTCTCTCATAAACTTTATTTGACACACCTACTGCAATTTAGTCCAGCACCATATCTGTTGTCTTTTAGAGAACTAAACCTAAAGCTCCTCTCTGACCCAGCCTTACCATAGTCATAGACCAAGCCATTTCCTGGGCTGTCTGTCACATTATTCTGTTTTCTCAATAGAAAAAAATCAGGAGTCCATTGAATGAACTTTTTGAATCATATATACCTAAACTTAAAGTCACACAGATAAACATGATGCCTGTGACATTAGGTCATGGGTGAGGATGCAAAGTAATATAGCTAGAAGGAGACTAACAGGGAAATGCTGTGCTGTTGGGAGACCTGTCCATGATAATGAAAGCTAATAGGTTTGTAGCATTTTTAGTTTCATTTCCAGAAATTTCATTTGTTGCTGGCATAAATAAATGCAAGTGGTTCCCTGAGAGTGCGTCCCGCCTAATTCTCTGAAGTAATCTTATTTCTCCTTGATTCCTTAGATTTTCTGGGTATGTAGTTTTACCTCTAAATAAAAACTGCTTTGTTTTTACCTTTATGGTTCTTGTATCTTTTGTCTACTTTGTGTCTTTAGTGCCCTCACAAAGAATTCCAAAGCTACTTAATAAAAGTGGAGGCAGTTGGCATTGTCTCAGCTCCAGTCATAAAGACAAAGATCCAAGTGTTTCACACTTGACTTTAACCTCTCTGAATCTTTCTTCCATCTGTGTGGGGCCCTTGTTACTGATTCAGATTCTGGTTCATGGTTTTTAGCAATGTTTGATAGCTTTTTTATCTAAAAAGAGCCTATCCATTAGTAGGCATATTCCTAAACATTTCATGCTTTTTGTTATTGTAGAAGATAAACTATTTATTATACATGTCTCAATATTTACTGTTACAGTGCATTCTTTTTGCAACAGTGTCTTGTCTAATGGCTTTCCTGAATTATCTTATCACACTAATTTGTAAAGACACTTTTAAATCTGTAACATTGGGGCTGGAGAGATTGCTCACTTGTTAAGAGCACTGGCTATTCTTGCAGAGGATCCAGGTTTGGCTTCCAGCAACTATATGACATCTAATAACTGACTTGAACTCCAGTTCTAGGAAATCAGATGCCCTCTGGCTTCTGTGGCCATTGCATGACATGGGTTCTCTGTTTGGGGGGCTAGAGAAATGACTCAGTGGTTAAGAGCACGTGTTAAATTTGCAAATGGCCGGAGTTTGAGTCCCATATTCATATCAGGCAACTCATAACTACCTGTAATTCCAGTACCATGTACTGATGCCCTCTTCTGGCCTCTGAAAACACTGCACATATGTGGTGGACATAAAGACAAGCAGACTTACACAAACATACACATAAGGAAAAAAATGCAATAAAAATTTAAATAATATGTCTGTGTTACTGAATGAGACTTCTACCTTCTCTTTGCTACCACTTTCATTTGTCAAATGGAGAAGAACATAGCACAGAGTTAAATGAAATCATGTAAGAAACTTAGTAAAATCCCCCAGAGATTTCCAATAGAGGTTAGATGCTATGTCAACCTTAAAGCTGTTTAATAATGGCTGGCTTGAACATTCTCTACCTGATATGTACTCCTGACACAGGGAGAGGAGAGCGTGGTTTGCACAGATTTCCTTGCTAGATGGCTGCCAGCCATTGAAATCTATTTGTTCTTCAGGATGCTTAGATTAGAAATGAAATATAATTATTGATGTCACAATCTGCTGGGTGATTTTGCAAATGATAGAAGAAAAAAATCACAAAATAACTCAGAGATTGTGTATAGGGCATAATAGTGTCAAGCAAACACTACAGTGTATGATTATTTTCTTGTGTTGCAGAAAAATTGAGGTCAGATATTTCATGTCTGGACCTTAAATCAACTACAAATTACAAAAAGATAGACATGGGAACAGAATAGAGCAAATGTCTCTTCATAGTTTCAAAACAGCGTAACTACAGTGTGAAACTCCAGAGTGAGAGACTAACTGTATGGCCCTTCCCTGCTCTGCATCTTGATGAAGACGTACAGAAAAGGATGTCTCTCTGGATCTTTAACTCACACACTTACCTCACCAGTTCTTCTGAGGCAGGGAACCTCAGAGACATGCACAACTACAGTAGACCATGAAGAACCTCGGGAAGTCACATGACCCTCCACGTCAAGACAGGACAGCCCCATCCCCTTGCAGGAAGCCTGGGACTTCTAGCTCATAGCTCCTTGCCTCCTTCTTGTAAAGCCAACTTCACAGCCAGGATGCTGCTCTTGAAAATAATGATCTTCTCCTGCTTCTGGGTTTGTGAGTTGCCCTTGACATTTTCATGTGCAGGAGGCAATGAGGTCATTATTTTTGCTATGTTTGTTATTCATGGAAATTTCTCTCTTTTGTTTGCAGTTGGACATGGACAATTGGAACAACCTGAAATATCCGTTTCCAGAACGATTGGCCAAAGTGCTGAAATAATGTGTAAAGTTTCCCTCCCAGATTTAAGCAATGTAGATATTCACTGGTACAGACAGAAACCAAATCAACACTTAGAGTACCTACTATATGTCAGGACAACCTATAATCAACGCTCCTTAGATGGAAAGAACAAGAAAATTGAAGCAAGCAAAGATTCTCAAACTTCTATATCAACCTTGAAAGTAAATTTCTTAAAGAAAGAAGATGAAGCTACCTACTACTGTGCCTTCTGGTTGAAGCACAGCATTAGAGCTTCTAGAAGAGCCTACATAAAAACCATGCTCCATCTGTGCCAACCCACATCCTTCTGGGCATGGGCAGCCACCTGCCTGCTGCTCAGCTGGGGGCACCTCCTGAGTACCCCCTCCAGCATTTCCAGAGCTTCCCAGGCAACATCTTGGGGGCCGCTCTGCCAATGAGGTTCCATGGTCCACACAGAAGGACAGTTCTTCTCTATTTCCTACTACGTTAGGATGTTTAATACAGTTCAAATACATGTGGAGGGTTCACAGCCTATTCTAGTCATTTGTTAACTCTTTGTACAGAGGTTTCAGTAACTGAATGCTTCATGATGAAGTTAGGAGAAGGCTAAATGTGAGGAAAGAGATAAAACAGGACTATTGCCTGATATTGTTATTTTTCCAATTTAGTGGTGAGATTTTAAAGGGTAGAAAGATCCATTAAGGATAATAATTGCATGTTTGTTTTTAATCCAATTCTTAGGTCATCATAAAGAAAGCTAGTGACTATTACATCTGTAGGTAAATAATCAGCTCTGTGGGGGATATGAGAGACCACAGTACATCTTCCGGGAGTGCAGGGAGTGGGGAAAGCTTGAACCATACTCTGAGCTCAAAGGTGGGGTAAAGCAAGTCCTGATTCTTTACTCCAGGGATTGCAAAGAAAATAATGTATCCAGACAAGAGCATAAAGAAATTCAGCAGGTCAAAAAACAGAAAGGAAAAGAAAAGAAAAAGACATGTTTGTGGAAAGGAGAACTTACTGAAAATAGGCGGGCTGGGATGAGAGAGGAAGAGAGGGTGGGATGGTCTATGTACATGTAGGAAATTTTCAAATTAACAAAAAATAATAAAACCTCCCCATATCTACAGTCAAAGCAAAAGTAATATAGCTTGCAAAGCAACAATATAAAATATGATTGACAGTTTTGTTTATTCTGTGATTAGTAGTGGGATGAATGAGGACTTTCAAGAATAACGTGACAAAATGTTAAAAGTAAAAATATAGAAATTCCTCTCTAACATCCTTAAAATCATTCTGTGAACTAACATTTCCAGGCAAAAAGGGCCTGCCTATGTTCAAGATTCTACAAGGCTGCTTGATATTAGAACCTTCATGATTGTGGAGAAGTAGAGGGTTGCAGGTTCAAAACCAAATTATCTCGGGCTATCTTTAATAACAATAACAATTAATCACAATAAGTGTCCATCACTCTGTTGGAACTAACCTTCATGAGACTAATAGATAAACCCTTTTAGAATGTATTAGCAAACTACTTAGCTGTCACCAACCCAAAGGCTAAGAATGTTCTCATATAACATCTGATGCCTACAACAGGTTTCTATACCTTGCTGTAACCTGCTTCCCTGGTATCTTCACCCAAACATTTGAAAAGTGCCTTGGTCTATGACTTCCTTTTGTTTTATTCCTATAAAAATCCTGGTGAAACTGTTAGCCTGTTGGAACATGGCATTTGGGATAACATGAATTTGTGTTCCTGGGCCATGGTCACTTTTTTTTGCCTCCAGAATCAATTTTTTCTTTCCTTTGAGGTAAGAGTCTTGTTTTTAGAATGATACTTCAGGAACTGAGGAAAAATCTGACTTCAGACAGTATTCTTAGCTAAGTTTGGTAGTAATCATAACATTTGGGAGGCTTAGGCAAGAAAAGGATATTAAGGGCAGCCTGAGCAACAGAGTGAGTGAGAACTTATTCAGAGAAAGAGAGAGTGAGAAAGAGAAACAGAAAGAGTCAGGGGAGGAAGCAAATCACTGATGCTTTAGTGTACTAATACAATGATGTAACCCATTAGTATACAATTACAATGACGTAACCCATGGGCCTCTCTCCCTATGGCTGGTAAATTTTCTTCTATGGCTTTATTGAAAATGTTTTCTATGACTTTGCCATAGAATTCTTCTTCTATGCCTACAATTCATAGATCTGGTCTTTCCATTGTGTCTTTAAGACCTCACGTGTTACATTCCTGAGGTGTTTAAGACATCATTTTCTTTGATTCAGTGAGTCAATTCCTCCATCTTCCTCAAGCTCTGGCATCAAGTCATCCACAGGATCCACTATCTATTGGTGAGGTTTTCCAATAAACGTTTGGACATATAGAGTGTTTAATTTCCAGCATCTTTTCTGTTTAGATTTTCTTCAGTATTTATATCTGTTCATCGAATTCTATTTTCATATCTTGAATTTTGTATTCTCTAAGAATTCATTCAGCAGGTTAGTCCTCTTCTCTTTGAATTCATCCATGTACATTACATTCTCTTTGAATTCTTTATTAAGATTGTTCTTTTGAATTCTTTTTTTGGAGTTTTGTCTTGGTTGCTCACATTGGGTACTATGTTTTTGGAGGAGGCATATTTTCTTGGTTTTTCATATTGTGTTTTTAAGATTACACTTGTATACCTTGAGTTAATTTGCTGGTTGAGGGTGGTTTTTTTGGTATGCATTTCTGGTCTACCTTCCTTGAGTGGGTGTTTGGATCTCTGCTTGCTGTTACCTCTGCATAGCTGATTTTAAACCAGCTAGGTGATGCTTGAAGTTCAGTCATAGGGACACAAAGTACAGGTTGTTGAAGAAAGTAGCTGAACTAATCCACCCAGCTCAGCTAAAGGGCACACAACCTCTAACCTAGTAAACAGGTATTTTGTTAAGTCAACAGGGAGCACGGTGGGGCACCAAGGTTGGCAGGAGCATGGCCTCTAACCTGGAGAGCAGATGGGAACTCTACCAGGTCCTGCACATCGTGGTGGAGTTTGGGATGTCAGAAGTTGGTGGGGGTGTGTCCAATTTTTTAATATTCCCCTATTTCTTAATGTTTACTAACAAATTCCATTTTACTCAATCATCTTTCCAATATTGTCTGTTTGGGTTTGGAAAATTTTCATATTCGATTCATTTTCCTAATTCACAATGGGGCATATGATAATATTTATCTGAATGAACTACTGAAAGGTATCACCAAATAATACACATTTGTTGGTCATAGTATTCTGACTCCCAAAACAATATAGGCTACTGCCATTGCCCTCGGTTGCCTTCCAGAACTGGAAGGTAAGACCCTATTGCTAAAGAAACCACACATTTGGGACACGGGACTTGAAAGAACTGAGCTGAAACTGACTTGGATGCCTCCTCCCTGAGAACTAGCTCTCATACTATCTGGAGGTGCTATGCGACCTGCCATGGTAGAAAAGCAATCAATAGCTGGGTACAGCTATAAAGCCTATGAATCACAATAATGACTAGCCCAGCCAGATATCCCTAAAGGTGCAATAATAGCACTTTTATCTTGGGATAACAGTTGTTTCATTGGATTTAATGCCCACTCAACAGGAGAAAATTCATGCCTGGTGCTATAAAACTAGCCAACTATTCATAGCTTGAGATGCTATAGACCCTAGAGGAGAAGCAACTACTGCCATTGACCCAAACCAATATAATTTTCAACTATATTCTAAATACTTCTTTTTATGCACTTAGATACGTACAGCTCTCATCCTTCATTGAAGAAGTTTCTTTTTTGCAGTAGAGGTGACTAAAGAGATCCACAACTGGTCAAACTGTGTAGAATAAGTAACCATGAGTTTCCCAGTCCCAAGTGATACAGCTACAATGCAACCTCTACATCTAAGGCTCAAAGAGCATGGCAGATCTGGGGGCCATGATTATAAGAGCAGGAGGCACAAGACACTAGCTGTGAGATGGTGTCTTCTAGACATGAGAGGGAACCTGTACCCATGAAATCTCAACATTATCACTGGATAAACAAGACCTGCAAAATGGCAATCCAGTTGACATGCCAATGTAGATAGGGGAATTTTCACAAGGTCCCACTCCTAGATGAAGAACCACAGGAATTCAATGGCTGCTGAGAGAGGGAGAATCAATTTTCCTCAGGGATAATTTGATATTATCAAATCCCTAGTGGTCAGACCTAAATCTATATACACATGTGCAACACTAATTAGACTCTAAAGGTTTTGTGTGTGTGAGTGTGTGTTTGTGTGTGTAAATATAACAATTAAAGAAGAGGGAAGGAAGTTGGGAGTGAGGGGAATGTGGGAAGGAGAAGTAGAGTGGAGGAGGATGGATGAAAATAATGTAAATCCAGTACCCATTGATGACATTTTAAAAATAACAATTAAAAAAGAAACAGACGTTTCTTACAATGCTACACTACATGTATATTTGATGTATATTTGGTGTGTGTGTGTATATATATATATATATATATATATATATATATAAATTATTTAGAAAACCAAATATTCAAAGCTGACTAAAATACATGGATTTTGTTTTTAATGTACACTAAAGTGGTTCAGGGACATGTGACCTTTAAGGTGCACATTTAATGATCATAGTTATAAACAAAAGAAAATCTGAAGTAAGTACTTTTTCACTAGATTGTCTAAAGTCTAAACCTGAGATGGACCTAAGTTCTCCCTTCAGTCAGTGTCTAAATTCTAGGTGAGCAATGATTGTTACCCATGAAAAATGTCAAATGTAGATCTTAGGGACTATCTACCTACCTACCTACTTACCTACCTATGATCACTCTATCATCTATTATCGACCATTTATCTTTCAATTATCTACCATCTATTATTATCATCTATCTATTGGCTATCGTCTCACGACATATAATCTCTTTATTATTCTATTTATGTACTGTGACCTATCACTCGTCTTCGAATGCCTCCACATCTCCCTTCTCTGCTTCTCTCTCCCTCCTTGCTCCTCCTTTTCTTCCTTCCCCCATCTTCCTCTTTAGCCCTGTCTCTGCCTCAAATTAATCAAAGAGCTCTAGTTCTTTAACAAGAAAATGACTTCTCATTAAACAATTTTTACATTTTCATTTGCATTTTATGTGTATGAGTGTTTCGCCTGCAGGTATGTATGTAATTGCACCACATGTGTGTGTGTGTAGTGCTTGCAGATGCCAGAAGAGGGCATCAGATACCTGGAACTAGACTTACATATTGTTAGCTGCCATGTGGGTGCTGGGAGCTGAACTGATGTCCTGCACAGGAACAGTCAGAGCTCTTAACTGCTGGGACCTCTCTTCAGCCCCAGAAAATAACTTCTTTATATTAATACCCTTAGATAAAAAAATGAGAGAAATCTATTAATAAAATCTGTCAGTAAAACAACTCTATACGCCATCTTGAAATAGTCCACGTTTTCAGTGTTCAGAACACCACTTTCTCTCCCTGTTTCAGACTTCAAGTCTTCTCTGTTTGCCCCATTATTTAATCCTCTGGGTGGGATAAGGCTTCAAAGCCTCAGTTGCATTGGCCACTGGTATCATTCACTCACTAGACTAGGGACAGCCCAGTCATACTGAATTAGGGTGAAGCCAGTCACATGGTCATTCAAACTAAGCTGACAAATTCCACCAAGATCCTGAATTCTTCAGGAAGAAAAATGTAAGTCATAGACACTGCATTAACACACAACAAATATGTATTATTTTAATGCATTTTGAAATTTACAATTTGAAATTTTTATGTGTTGCCTTTGCATATTTTTCAGATACAAATGAAAATAATCTTTTTCCCACAGCTTATACCATGTTATCAGTCACTAAGAGAGAAAATATAGCATTCTGGAATGCCAAGGGAAGACAAATACCACAAAGAATAATCCATATACACACTAGTGCTGAAGAAGCCAGGCCAGGCTCTGAAAAGTTTTTTATATATTGCCTCAGCTGAAAAAGTAATTGACATTGAAGGTATGAGTGAGGAAAGGGATAAAATCCAGGAAGCAGGGATATGCTTTGTCTCAGAATAGACCTGTGGCTGAGTAGGATGCAGGGGCACACTAGTGTGGGGCTGAGATATACTTTATCAAACAAGCCCTCCACCCAGGTTTGGCTGTGTAGACAAACACACCCTCCTCCTCCTTATACCTCTACATTAATTACTTTTCTCATTGCTAAGATAACAAAAGCTACTTAGGGTTTAACAAGGAAGGGTTTACTTTGGCTCACAGTTCATGGGTTACACGGTTCATGATGGTAAGCATAGCATGCTGGAAAGAACTTGAGATAGCCTGAACACTGCATCCACATTCAGTAAGCATGAGTATACACGGGCAGGGGGCGGTACGGGGACTGGTGCTCAGCTCTATTGCTCAGCCACTACATGGTCAGTCTTATTCATAGGGATCTTCTCAGCTAATCTCTCTGGAAACACCCTTACAGGGAGGTACAGAAGCTTGTTTCCTAGGTGATCCTAATCCTACCAAGTAGACAATCATGAATAATCATCCCAGTCTCTCAGAGAGACCCAATGATCGCTGTAGTCAAACAAAAAATCCTCTAGAGAAGTCTCACCTGTGCACACACCTCCTCCTTTCCACCTCCCAGAGGGACATGACCAAGTAGACAGAATGCTGTTCTCTGAATGTGCATCTTAAGCTAGGTCTCAGCAGAAGCCCAGAGGCCCAGCTCCAATGTCCCCTTCATCAGTAGCCCCAGCATCTCTCCTTTCCCTCTGGCCCTGAGCTGCCTTTCATCAATGTCTCTGCTTCCCCATTAATGGGAAGTCTCCTGGTAAGAAGACTGAAGTCCAGTGCTCAAGATGAACTGTTCACTTTGAGTAAGTCAATGAATGAACTATGGAGATTTCAAGGCCTTTGGAATGGGATACGGCTAGCTTCTGCATTCTTACCTGGCCACTTACTAACCTCCTCACTCTGTTTTCTCAATTACAAATGGCACAGTGTTAACAAGAACACAGGGTATGTTGAGGACTTCATATAGTTGGTTGGGTCTAAAAATTCTTTGCACCAGCAAATCATGATCTATTTCCCATTATGATTCAGTCACATTACTGAACCACCTCAGATCTAACCCCATCTAAGGTTTCCTTCAATCAAGAGTAAACTGCATCTTTATTTCTGAAAAATGAACATTATGAAGTAACTGGTAAGTGTAGGTGTATGGAGAAACAAAAGGAAAATTTTCTCCAACAACTGTGTATATAACATAGTGTACATAGCCTATAATTACATGATTATTTTAATTACTAGAATTAAACCACAAACTTTGGAAGAACTTCTGATCCGTGAAAGGTATTATATTGTACAAGACTGTGAAATTCTTTTACATGATTGGAGAATTCTCATCTCACTTTACTATATAAAATAATTACATTTTTCTCTAACATTATTATCTTGTGTAGCTATAAATACCTCTTACAAAATATTAAGAAATATAAATATCAGTGAATGAAAAAGATGAAAAAGAAAGCCATCTTTGAAGCAACATTCAGAGGACAATAGTGCCAGGCTGTTGTCACAGGGAAGATTAACACTGAGTTGTAACACATGTGTTTAGATGTGATTTTCCAGTATCCCATTCCATAATTCAGCAATCTTCATCTTATCCGACCAGGCACACACCTGTAAATGATTCTGGCCACAGTAACCTTCTATTTCACCCATGCTGTATGGAATCTTCTAACCTTGACTTCAAATCTCAGCTCAGTTCAGTTTGAACTCTCCAATTTTTGGTTTCCCATCTGACTTTTAGTAGTCCTTTTGATTTGTGGGCAAAGCTCAAACAGGTACATATATGGATGATGCCTGATTCACAGTAGACCCTATATTTATGAATTTTGTTCTTACCCAGTATCAGCCCAAAGACAGGGCTTTTCATCCTAGAACAGAGAAAAGGGAAGTAAGGTTTTGAAGGGTAGACTTAATTTCCCAAGAATGATTTTTCCATCTAGAAGTACCTGCTAGAATCCCTACTCACCAGAGACAAACATGGCTTGTTTGCCAAAAAGAAGCAGTCTCCAGTAGGCTTGTTTGCCGGTGGGTGGTACATAAATTGAGAAGTAGTCGTGACACGTGGATGGGCATGTAAGTACCCAAAGAACCGAAACAGCCCAGGAGATGAAGTTCATAAGAAAGGCCGAAGATAAAGCAGCGATGAGAGGATCCTACTTGAGTGATATTACCTCATGATTCCCCACACTATCCATGGGTTTTCATAAACAAGCAACTCAGAACTTTGACATATTATATATAAGGACATGTGGGTAATTTAAGTGACAGTATCTGAGATTAAAATTATTCTGGTCTGTGGAAATGTATGTGATTTTATATTTTTGTTATTATTATTTGGTTGTTCTTTTCTTTTTTCCTTTCTTCTTTTATTTTGATTTTGAGGTAAGGTCTTACTATGTAGCCCTGGCTGGCCTGGCACTCTCTATGTAGACCAGGCTGGGCTCTGGACTGTCATGACTATGATCATGTACACCATGCATAGTTTGTATGTGGCTTTGTACCTGTCAATAGTATGTAAATTTGGCTTAAGAAAATGGCCTTCTTATCTTTCTCAGTGGACTTCTGTAGCTACTCAGAGAACCAGAATTCAGGAAAAGATACCAACATTTCTAGAAGATGAACCAATGTGAACTCAATGTGCATACACTATTATTTTGTTTTGAAATGCAATAAAACAAGATAAAACTGAAACATGTCTTCATAAATTTATATTAGCTAATAAATCTGGTGATGCTGGTCAACTATGAAAACTGTTAATGTCAAACTCAAAATGTGATTCAATGCATTTACAATGAAGTTTGAATGTCTGTTTTACTTCTCATGACTTGCTTTCCCTTTTTATGGTTATTTATGCATTCTTCACCCCGCTTGAGGAAAGTTTAAGTTGTTTCCACTGGTTATCTGAGATGTGGTGTATATGCTGTTTTACATAAAGTCGGATGAATATGGAAATCATTGAATTTTATAAAAATCCATTCCTTCTTCAAAAATGTATTCTTTGTACCCGAAATTTTGTGTCAATGATAAGAGAAAAATAATCTATTCTTGAAAACCTATTGTGACATAGAATTGATTCTGGAAATGATGCTTCATTTTAACCTTACAGAGTCTTCAGAAATGGGTCTCCTTTGCTTCCATCTTACAGAGGAAGAAGCCACACTCTGAAGTGTGTCTGTCATGCAAACTAGAGCTGAATGGCTGGTGTTGGAACCTCATCATTATGATTTTAAAGGTCTTTCTCTTTTGTCTCAACCTTCTAAGATGGTAATTTGATTTCTCTTAAAACTGTCACAAACCAGCTGGGCATGGTGGTGCATGACTTTAATCTCAGCACTTGGGAGACAGAGGCACACAAATCTCTGTGAGATCTAGGCCAGCCTGGTCTACATTGTGAGTTCTTAGTCAGCTGAAACCACTACATGGAGACCCTTTCTCAAAACAAACAAATCTGTCACCCTGGCTCTCTCCATCTCCCAGCATCAATGCAGGCCCTCAGCTACATCTTAATGATTTATGGGCCTGATCTGTAAAGTGCGTCCCTGGAATTGCTCCCCTGAGAGCTTCCATTTCCTATGTAACAATTCATTTATGTCCCTCAAGTACAGAGATGTCTATTCACTTTCCTCCCTAAAGCTTTAAATAAGTTCCTGTTTGTTTGAAAATATTAATTTTCTTGAAAGTAGGTATTTGTGATAGTTCATATTAATTGTCATCTTCGTGAGATCTAGACTCACAAAGAGAACTTTAAGACATATCTGTAAGATTCTAGACTAGATTAGCTGATGTGGGAAGATCCATTCTAACTGTGGGTGACACCACTGCGTGGACTGAAGTTCCAGACTGAATAAAGAGAAGCCAAGTACCAGCATTCATCTACTTTGCTTCATAACTGTGTACCTGTGGAATCAATGTGACCAGATGCCCCACACTCTTGCTGTTATGACTTCCTTTCATGATGAGCTACACCTTCAGGCTGAGCCAAAGTAAACCCTTTCTTCCTTGAGTTGCTTGTCAGGCATCTTGTCCAGCAACCAGAAAATTAACTAAAACAATATCCTCTACATTCTCCTACAATATGCTCGACTCACTCTTCTGAGTGAAGCTCTCCTACCCCATCTCCACCCCACGCTCCTCTACCCAAAAGACAGAATTACTGTCCTACCTGCCTTTCTACCTTCCCAGAATGCTGGATTTTATCTTCCACATTTACAATAAGAAATCTATAATTCCATGTGAAGTAGAATTCTACAATTTTATTTTATTACTTATTTTTATTTTGTGTATGAGTGTTTTGCTTGTAAGTACACCCATGTGTGCACTGCCTACAGAGGCCATAAGAGGGTGCCAGATGTCCTGACCCTGGAGTTATGGACAGTTGTTAGCTGCCATTTGGGTGCTGGGAACTGCAAGAGCTGCTGGTGCTCTTAACGGCTGAGCCATCTCTCCAGGCTGTTTTATTTTCTGATACCAGGAAAAATACTGTTATCAAAGAACCCATTTTCTAATTTGGCATTTTGGTAATAACAAATCATAATACCAAGAAGCCAACAGGCTTTACTGAAAGTGGAGAGCTTGGCTCAACTTCTTCACCTTGCTGACATATTTTCATTTTCATTGCTAAAGAGTTCGCTTCCTTCAGAAATTCCCAAACGCTAAAGGGGATGTCTTGGTATTTCTGAGAACAGAAGCATATTTCTTTGATGCAATTTTCTTAGCAGTTTCAACAAAACTGAACTTCTGGGAATTAAAAAACAAGAGTTAATTCTCAGAATGTTCCTGATAACTTAGAGAAGTAGTTGATGTGTGGCAGGGCTGCCCTCTTCTTTTCTGCTCTTAACCTTTCCACTTCCTGTTGATATTTTCCTGTTGCTATCACCTTGGTAGAAAACAGAGTTTATGATGGAAACTTACAAATTATTAGATACCATAAAACTTTCCAAAGGAAGCCAGATCAGATTTCTAGGACAGACATGTGAAGTGGCTCATCTATGAAGCTCAAGAGAGGGCTCAGATTTTTGTAGAAGCTGTAAGCAGTGTGACAGAACAAATGGATCAAGAAATTTGGAGACGGGACTAAGCTCAGAGTAATTTCTTTTGGTAAGTAGCGATTTATATTCTTATCCTTGTAATAAATATCCAGTAAGGTTTTTTTTTTTATTTTTAGAAAAGAAACAATTATGATCAACCTTATCTGACCAAAATTTTGTAGGTATTATATACTTGCTATGGAAACAAAGGCACTTTAGAAACAATTTCTTCTCTTGTCAAAAAACTGAATTTTTGTATTTAAAATACATACACAAAAAAAGGCTTGGGCTATAAGAAAAAATGCTGTGAGGATGAGGTGTTTATACTACTGATGTATTATTATACCAAGTAGTTTCTGTAGAAGGTCTTTTGAGAAGACTCGTCCAGCGGAATTATATTAACTCCTTCCTCATATATTTGGAAAATTACAGTATTCCTTTCTTGAAAAAAAAACCAACAGAATCTCTGTTGTTGGTTGTGACTGTATGCCTAAGAAGCTTGAAAAATCAATTGTTATAGCAGGTTCTGAGGATGCCAAAGAATCCCTGTTATTTCCCTGACACCCCGAGTAGGATGATAATGACCAGAACTGATGCTGCCTGTGGAATGTGCCCTGCTGCCTGGAGATGCCCAGTGGACGGGAATATGCAAGTCCACACAGCGTTTCCATACAAAGCCATGAAGGGAATCTGTGTGTTCTCTGTCTGAACTTGTTCACTCATTCTCCTTGCAAATGTTTCTAGAACAGCTTTTGCTCTGGAGGTTAGAGAGAAAAAGACAGACAAGACACAGGCCCAGAATTCAAAGCTTCTGGACCTGAGGAATCAAGTTCTGGCTTTTGTTTTGATTAGGTTTCACTGTTGTCTTGGATCAAGGCTTCCAGGTGGGCAGGAGGCCCTGTGATCCCGGGCTCCTCTCCATTCTTAATTTCTGAGGTAGTTATTGCTTAAGATACCCAAATCTAAGATAAGTGCCCCAAATCCAAAAATCTGTAATCCAAACAAATATAAGGTCTGAAGCACTTAAGAATGCAAGCATTTTGGATGAATAATAGCACACATCCATAGGAAAACTGGAAAATGTGGTCCCAAATAATCAAAGCAAAGAAAAAAAAAACTAATATTAGTTATTGTAAAGACTTTCAGAGCCTTCTCTCATTATTCAACATGCCTGTCCAAGAGTTTCTTATACTTTTTCAGAGATGAAAACTGAGTCTGGAAAGGTTGGTTTCTTCTTAGCTATAGAATTGATAAATGTAGCAAATATTGTCTATTCCAAAGTGCCTGATCTGGGCCATGTATTATATCACAAATATGGCCATTTTATGTTTAAAGTATTTTCTGGTTTGCAGTTTGACCCTTTTATGGACTTTTTCATTTACTGCTTAATTAGAAACATTTGCAATTTTCATGATTGTGCGTTCATGAATGCAAGGCTTCTGTTGTGGAACCAAGATTATCTTTATCCCTCTATAAAAGACCATGGAGGAAATTCTGAATATATATTTATTAAATACTTAAATCATAGTTCTTAGGTTACTTCTGTAAATGTGACCAGACATTGTAACACCACTCGATTTTTATTTATTTCTGTATTGGCATCAAATTTGTCAGAAATATTGTCGCTACAAGAAGAGATAACTTGTACCAAATTGCACTCCTCAGCTGTGTAACTCAGAGCTTCCTGGACACCCATGATGTGATAGCTGCAGAAAAACATAAGGTTAGGATGTTCCAGTGAGCAGCACAGAATTAAAATTCAATTCTCTGGAAAATGTCAGGGAATCTTCAAGTCAAAAGGAGTAAGGAACAGAGTCAGAACTCATCGTTAAGCATTCATATTCTGGGGCTGGTACTGGAGCTCAGTACCGAGATGCCTTTTGTTGCCTGGCTCTTTAAGAGTGAAGAAATATTAAATAACAAATTACACTCTAGGAAAGAACTGATTTATACATGAAAATCTTTTACGGCAGCTAATGTCTGACAGTTATTAAAATTCTTAGTGATCATAGAAGGATTATAAGGCACATAAGAACTATCATATGAAATGCATAAATACACAGTAAAATATTTTTATGAAAGATATATAAATAAGCAAAAAATAAAAATGATTGCCACTTATGGATATTATTTCATTAAATTTCCATCCAACCATTTATTCACATATATTTTAATTATATTTTACAAAATTAGAATGGCATAGATGTGGAATTTTTTGAGAGGAGGGGGTTGTTGGGACAGGGTGTCCCTATAGACCCAGCTGGTCTAGAACACGTTATGTAGACCAGGCTGGGATCTACTCTATCTCACAGTGTTCTGTTTCCCAAGTGCTGGGATTAAAGGGGTGCATTCCCATACCTGGCTGATCGGGACTTTTTTTTTAACTTACTTGGCACAACTTTATGACAATTGATCTCAAGTGTTCTTAAAATTGTTCAATAACTGAGCAATAGCTTCATATCCTAGGTGACCTGTACATTAAGATGAGCTCTGTTTTTTCTGGATGTTGTAAGGATAACTTGAAATTAAATATGGTAGTTATCCATCTCAAAGGCTGGGATTGGGAGGTAATTAAGTACTCATTTCTTTTCCATAATTCAAATTACTACCCATTAGTGACTCATATGGCCTCAAAATATCAGTGTATGAACCAACGGTCACAATATGTCACATAACATCAATGGTCAGGATCTGCAACATGCTCTTTTCCCCTGTAATACTAACAATCCCTGCTTCTAACAGTGATTACAACTTTGTATGCACCTTGTATAAGGTGATGATAAGGTGACATGTATTTTCCTTCTATAGCTCTATATAGAAGAAAAATGAAAGTTTTTCGTTCTAATTGAATATATAAACTTAGATATAGATAATACAGTTAAATTAACACTTATAATACTGAATTTCTCAACTGGCTTAAGGAAATAAGTTAAAATTTATATTGATACTAATATCGGGTAGGAAATGTTTTTTTGATTTTATATTTGATCAAGACTTTTCAGATTTTATCTGCCCTTAATCTACTGAATCTACCACATTAGCAACGTTCACCTGGGCTCTCAGCATCTGTTAGGAATCATCACAGTGTTATCATGGACATTTTATCCCCTCCTATCCCAGACCAATTATTCACAGGCAAAAACAAAGGAAAAACTTTTTCTTTGCAGTTTATCTTTTTTCTGTATATATTTATGAACTAAAACCAAACTATAGAGGTTTTAGACTCTTGAAACAATTACTGAACTCCTAATAATTTTATTTGCGTTGTTTCCTTTTACAAATTTTATCTCCAAAGTTAGCATTAATTGAGTTTATATTAGAACAGTATACTCTCCAAGTTGTATTTCTGGATCAGAAAGACAGAAGAGCATCTTTTTATGTGAAAGTTTACACAAGCTTGCACACAAGGCAACCCTGTGTCATGAGGGATAATTTTCATCAAGACTCAGCCTATGTTATTTCATTTTAAGTGTGCTTAAATTTAGAATGTTGCATATCAATCATAAAACCAGAATTTAGAACCATATCCCCCCACAAAAACCATAATGTAGAAAGTAAAACAGTTTTAACACACATACTGTGGATCATTTGTTTCAAATGCCTATTTCTAAAATCCCTTTAAGAAAGAACTGAAATAATTGCCAGGAGGAGAGTTGTACCGCTAACTGAAAACAGAGGAATAAAAAAGAAAAGTACATGTGATTACCTACTTCTAAGCACAGTAAAATTTAATACCCAAAGTTAGAATAAAAGTACAGTGGAAGACATACAATATTACTACTTGATAAAAAGAAATCATATTTTGAAATATGATGTTGATCCCATAATAAATTTAAGAAAGGTCTTCATTGTACAAATCTTTGGAAGGAAAGCAAAGCACAGGGCTGGCACTGCTTCAGCATCCACTCTGGGAAACGGGGTGTTCATCAAACCACTGATGGCTCCGCTGCATCAGTGCTATGAGTCTCTAATATTTGAGTCACTGATCATGATGACCCTCAGCAGACAGGAGAAGGCAGTTGACACAGTCAGTGACCCACGCTGGCATTGTCTCCTGCTGTTTCTCTCGTCAATCTTCTGGCCAAGCTGGTAGTTGCAGGCTAGAGTTTGGAAAGAACTGACTGAAGTCAGCTTGTGGTTAACCTTCTTGGTGAAAAATTGAATTCTCATGTGTTGTGTTGCTGGCTGGGAGCAGGGCAATTACTTTTGACAGCAGAAACGAAATGTTTCCACTCACTGATTCAAATACTAGGGTGGAGCCAGGCAGGCCCTCTTGATTATCCTGACATTCAGCTGAGGCCCATGACCCCACTGCGAATGCATGAAAGCTCTTTTCCTGAGATGACAGCATTGGGAATTCCAAGGATATTACAGCAAAGCAGGATGCAAAGAGAGGATAGAGGAATAGCTCCTTGCTCATAACATCTATGGATCTAATTGTAAGCCCTAAACACTTCATTTCTATGAACAAACACAATGCTTGGTCCTTTATTAAAATGTCATGCTGGAGCACAGTCATAGCAGAGTCCCAATAACAGTGATTCTACTGCTGATGATAGTAACTTATGGTTTTTCTATAGCATTTTAAATTAAGGTATTTTTTCCAGATACTGTTTCATTTTGGTCTTTATTGCTAGCAGTGAAGTTGAAGTACATTTGTTTTAAGATAAAGAAGTAAAGAATTTAAGGCCACTGGATTTGCTCATAGAACTTGTTAAAACAAACAAAATGAGCCAGGATAAGAACCCTGGTGTTTATCTCACCAGAATGTAAAGGATTCAAGAACCCTGATGAACTAATTTAATGTTTCTCACATGGGTTTCATCACTGTGGAGTCTTAGAAAATCTTCAGCAGAGGAACAACACTTGTCACAGGTTTGTGTCAGAGATAATATTCCTAGGGTTAGAGGGAAACCAAATGCTGATCATATTAGAAAACAGTAGGAGTATTTTTTTAAAGAATACTTAGAGATTTCTGCAGTAATTTTATAAGAGGTTTTAATATAAATACTTATACTTAAGGAAAACAGGAACAACATTGTACAAATAATGACAACATGTCAACATCTAGAATGCTCATAGACACGGTACATAAAAATATTATTCAAAGTGTACAACCCCAGGCATTTATTTATTTTTTTTTGATAAATTTATGACAGACCCAATAGACCAAAGACATTCCTTTTTAGGCCATCCAGTTTGTTGAAGGATCTGGACTTTTCATGTAGGTAGAACTCAATCTAGGGCTCTCATAGTTACTAGTTTGCAAATTTGGGTGATTGTTCTTTTGCTCCAGCTTCCTTTTCTATAGCATTGGATAACAGTGTGACTTCGGTCAGGTTATTTGAGAATCACCCTGGATGAGAATAAGGCTGTTAGCATACTGTCTGTTGCGCAGTAAATATCCTTCCCACTTAAATGTAAATGGAATACGCCCTCCACTCTGGAGAGCTGCTTCAGCCAGTGGCATTTTCACAGAACTTCTTCAGAGAGTTGATCTTCCCTTCTGACAGCTCACATCAAAGGTGATTCTGACATTCATTCCCATGGGGAAAAATGGGCCTGGAGGTATTTATTTCTTTTACTAGACTGCATCACTTGGCAAAAACAAAAGAAGTTACTCTAAAATATGTTTTGTAAAAACTATTGTTCTATATTTTTCCGAATTCCCCATTTTAATTAATAACAGCTCAAATACTAACATGCACTACTCCTGAAGTCTTAGCAATAAGATCAGAACAGAAGAGAATTTTGAATTCATAAAAGTCATTAACATATAAATTAAATACATTTCACATGTAAATATGAAGGAACCATCACTGTTGCAACTGTGTGATGAAAGACAAAACAGAAACACTTAAGAAAATTCTCATATGTAGATTTAAATCATCATAGCTTCAGCAGACAGCATAACTGACAGAGGGATTTTTATAGATTTATATTGTTAGATCTTAAAATACAAATAACTTACACAGTTAACTCAAAGGACATTGTTTCATTAGGCAAATGAAAAGGCATAAGTTCATTTCTTTTACTTTTAAATATAAGAAAACATAGAGCAGCATTCTATGAATTATTCAGAGAGAACAGAATGGCTGATTCCATACACAGGAAAAAGTTGACCATGAAAAGTATTCTGAATGTGTATAGTTAAAAGTAATGTTCTGAAAATATCAAGTAATACAAGGATTTCAAATATGGGTATTAGCCACATATAATCAGTTACAGTATTTAATGCCTAGTTAAGTATAGCATTGAGAAAATTATAGCTATTCAAAATTAATTTTATCCTCAAAAACATGAAATGTAAAGAATTTATCTAAGGAAAACACACAAGAGTTGATGAACTGTGTGGCACCATAGAGAAATTAACTTTCAGTTCTTTGTGAGTTAAAAGTACTTCTGTGAAGAGATACATGAATAAAAATTAGATTTAATATATTAACTTCAATTAAAGTTATATGAAGATATAAAATTAACCTCTTTTATAATGTCCTTTTAAACTACAGTATCTTACTGTTTGTATTAAAACAAGATGTGTGAAATTGAAATTGGGCTATTATGACTCACTGAATTTAAAAGAAGTGCAGAAATTGTATACTGCATGCTTACTGCATTTATATAAAAACGAGAAGCTTTGCTATGTGGACAGAAATGAAAATTTTTGTCATCTTCTTAAATTAGAAACCCAATTCTTTTCTCAAAAAAGGCCCATTCAATTATTGCACTAATTTCAAAGTATCTACCCCCTAATATTGGTAAACATCTCAGTTTCAATTAGGAAATTAGGTTATAGTTTCTACATTTAGAATAAATCAATGCATTAAAATAAAAATGGACTTATAACCAGTTAACATACCAAATATATGAAATATGCCTTTATAAACATATAATGCTTTTAGATGGATTGCAATTATGTCTTTAGGAAACACTAGAACTGTAACTTTCTACATCATGACAATCATAAACACATGTAATTATAAGAGAATAGTGAAGCTCTAGAACAGCTAAGTAGCATACAGTGTTGACACAAATTGTAGGAGAAACAAATTCAAAACTCTGATAAGCAGTGATGGATTTCTTAAATGAGATCAATTTATAATAAAGTCACTTTGAAAAACAGAATTCTACTATATCCTTAGTGATGCTTGAACTTCAAATGAAACTACAAAATATAGTGCCTTGGTGAACATCTTCTAAAGCCCCAAATGGAGGAATGTGCATAACTTGGTTAGATTAATGCAAATGTGTTTCTGAAAATAAACAGTAATAATTTGTCAATAGAATTTGTGGATTTAAGTTTTCTACCAAATCTAGGAGACTGTAAATCATTTGAAAGGGAAGCTTTAGAAACTGTCCAATCCCCAAACCTAGAGTGGTTCAGAGGTGGGAGTAAGACACTGGGAAAAGACAGCAACTCAGAAAAAGAATCCAAGAACTTCAACATTGGGCAGGGATTCATGTTTGCAGTCAAGAGATCAACCCCATAGGGTGCTGGTGCACATGGCAGAAGATTGTTGTTAAAAAAGGACAACCTGGCACGTGTGTAGAGTTGCAATGCATGGGAATGAAGAATACTTGGTCAGACAGCCCATGTGAAGAAAGATGGAAAAAGTACTTTAAAAGGAAGCGCAGGTCTCAATCTGTAGAGATATCATAAAGGTCATTCACAGTCCTGTCATTCAACATGAAAGCATACTCATCTGAGAAAACACAAATTTAGAAAATAATCCATGCTAGACTATGGAGAAAGAACAAAGGCCACATTGCATTCAAGCTCTTCCAAGTAACAACTGTGGCTTCTGGCATTTATGTAACCTCTTGAAACTGCCTATCTCTACAGTAAGTACATTAAACAAGTCTGTGCAGGGTACAGTGGATGGAAGTCCACAGTGGGCTCTAATTCAATAGCAGCTGTCTTCTGAGTGCTGTGTACTAGACTGTATTAAACCATGCAGAGTCTGAGTTTCTCTAGTAATTCCCTTTTTAAATTTCCTACTTCCTCTACAGATAAAAGCTTTGATGCAGACATGTCCCCCAAGCCCACCATTTTTCTTCCCTCTGTTCATGAAACACATCTCCACAAGGCCGGGACATACCTTTGTCTTCTAGAGAAATTCTTCCCTGATGTCATAAATGTATATTGGAAAAACACAGACAATAAGATACTGGAATCCCAGGAGGGAGACACGATCAAGACTAATGACACGTACATGAAGGTCAGCTGGCTTACCGTGACTGGACAGTCAATGGATAAAGAGCACAGATGTATTGTCAAACACGAAAAAAATAAGAGAGGAGTTGATCAAGAGATTCTGTTTCCTCCAGTAAATAAAGGTAAGCACACACTAATGTAAATATAAGTTCCAGAAAACATATTTGAAAGAGAATAACCCTCTTATTATAACATGTATTGAAAATAATCGAATACAAATCTTTCTTAAATCTGATTACATTTGTTGCTAGCATAAATCCATGCTCTTCTCTTCCATAAAATGTTACAGCCTTAGAGAAAACAAACAGAAAATTTGATTTAATTTTTCTAAGCCTCAGGTATATTATATAGAAATATTAAGATCATGTGAGTTTTTGAAAAAATTTCTCTATAGACTCAATGAAACAACATAGGTTAGCAACTTGGTTCATGCTAGATGCTAGAAAGCGGTTTCCACTTCTGATGGCTTTGCTTGATTCAGAAACAAGAACAATGAACATCTTTCAGGAATACTCTATCATATAAATAAGCAAAACTACCCAATTCAGTCTCTATATGCACTGTTTGGCCTACAGTGAGCTTTTAATTGATAAAATAGTGCCCACTTATAATAGCCAGAGTTAGAATAAAAGACTAGAAATACTTAGTCATTGAAGATTCATGACAGTCTTGAGAATTTCTGGTTTTTACTATATGTCACTGTTAAATAAAATCATCATTTAATTTGGGTGAGGCTAACATGCACAAATGTATTTCCACTCTCCATGATGCAGCTACAGAGAGACATCTGCTGTCCCACTGGAAGGTCAGGGCTGAGTGGGAATGTGCACAATAGTTGGGGACGAGGGAGTCTTCCAAAGTGGATATGCTACAATGAAGAGCATATACTCTGTTCCTACTCATGAGGAAGACACGTTATTCAGATACCACATCCCAGACAAAGTTGCTTGACATGTCTAGACAGAGGGCTGAGTGGGCAGAGAGCCTGGGAGTGATCCAGTAGCTAGCTCACAGTGTCATGAGTGTCGAAAACTTCTGAAGGCCCTGAGTGAGTACAAAATATTCCTTTAGTTTTGACCCCTGTGGCTGACATGCCCCTTTGATCCAGTGGGAGAACATGAAATTACCAAATGTGTAGACACCTTTGCCATTCACCCATCAGATGTCCTAGGCAAGCCTTCTGCCCATAGGATCCTTTGTTTCTGTAGTGACCAGTGATGTCTACACTGTTGCCTAACTTTACCTAGGTAAAGTTGTGTGTTTACCTAGGTTGTCATGAAGAGCAAATGAAATAATGTCACTGAAAATGTTTGTGTTCCACAGTAAAGCAAAGCATCACAGAATAGCCTTGCTACACTATCCCCAGCACAAAGATTAAGAAGCCAGACAATTACACAGAGCAGAAAGTTAACATAACCATTACATATATGAGTCTAATTATATGAAGATTCTTGTTGAGGTCAGGGAAAAAATGTTTAAATCAGAAAAATCCTGGTGATGAATACTGTGCAGAGGAGAGGTTCCAGCTTAAGAAAATTCAATTGTACTAAATTCTTAAACAAATGTTTCTCATGTGCTTCTCATGGAAGCAAAGCTATTCAGGACATTTCTGTTAACAGCATTGAGTTATCATGCCTCCTGAAAGCCTCTGTGTTCTGTTTTGTTCTGATAAGACTTAAAAGTCATATAAGGAAGTAGAAGTCAATGAAATGATTCTGAGGGGAGATAAAACGGATCCTTCCTAAGTTGTCAATTAACTCTCACTGTGGGAATTTAGAAAGCACAAAGACTATATTATTAGGAAATACATTTTTATTTTACCTCAGTCAGCTTATTCTGATAGTGATATTAATTTATCTTTTCATTAGTAAAGGTCACTGAAAGAAAAAAAATAGACTGTCAAATCACTAAGGCAGCTCTTGAACATACCTAAAAACCAAATATGATCACTTTCCTATCTTTTTTGAAAGAGGGTTTTACTATATAGCACTGGGTGGCCTCAAACTCACTAGGTAGACCAGGCTGGCCTTAAACTCACAGAGATCCCACCTCTGCCTCTCAGGTGCTGGAATTAAAGGTACACACAACAATGCCTAGCCCATCAAATCCATTTTTAATACAGACAGAAAAACTTCTTGTTAAATAAAATTGCATCAATGGAAGCAAATCCATACACACAAGAACTGTTTAGCAGAAAAAGAGCAAGCCAAACAACCTGTGTGAGAGGCTTGTCTGCATCACTTAACATAATTAATTTTCATATGGTTTTGGCTTTTAAAACATCATAGGTGTATTCATCTTACCCCAATATTTACACACAGAATTAGAAATTTGTCTTGAATTACCTTTCTATCCTTGGAAAGACCTGCCCTGGAACCTTCATATCTTATAATAAAAATAAGTCAACTGGCTAATAATTAAGATTCCAGAAGAATGGATTCCTTTTCAGTGTGATACATCTTGTCAGCACGGTGTGCTGGAGCCCTTAAGGCAGCCTATATTCTGTTCATTTTCCCATTGAACATGCATTTCTACATCTGCTATTTTATAGCAGACATTTGCTAGGACATATGTATACTGAGGAAAGGCACATCATGCAGGGAAGTGTTGGATCGTATACTGTTAACTGTAAAGTGTAATCTTTGTGAACTTTAACATGTTTGCATATAGAAAAATCACCTTTGACCATTATCTACTGAATTACATGGTGTTGCCAATTATTGATGAATCTGCAAGACTTACACTTTGCTGATTTTCTGTTGACATTAGATTTATCTGTATATATGCATATGCATACATTATAAATAATGAGCGTAGATGATTGGCATTTGTTTTCCTTTCTTTCAGTTGCCACCACTATTAAGCCTACAGAAGTTTATTTGAAAACTGAACAAGGTAAGTTTTAGCTTGCATTTCCCTTCTATCATCTTAACATGTGAATTTCTCTGATTAAGATAGAAAAACAGAATGACTGAATGTTACAGAAGAACCTGGGTGACACTTTGAATTAATCCCTCGTTTCCTTGGCATCATACTAACACAGTGAATATCAGAGGAGGCAGTGATGTACTGAATCCACAGTTGAAGGACTTCATTCACTTCTTCATCTGTTGTTTGTACTGTATAAAGGAGGATATCAAGCTATTTCTGTATTGTTTTGAAGTAGGTAAATAAAACCTGCACCTCAAGGCTGATTTAAAGAACTAGACATGCTACGTGACTATAAAAGTTGTTTACCCCAGAAAGAACTACACTGAAATGCTCAGTTCCTACAAGATGGCCAGTTGCTGAGAAGATGTTGAATTGCTTTAGTGTCCATGAGGGAATTATGTTGTCCCTCCATAGATTATTGTCTCTACATTTCTATACAGTATTTTTGTATGGTAAGAGTTTATTTTTATGTCAGAAATAACAAAAATAGGCCTTGAGAAATAATGTGATTTGCGGAAAGGTCACTCATCTAGATGGGGGTAGAACTTCCCCATGGCAACAATGTCTGCTTTTGCAGCTGTAGGCTCTGACCTATTTCTTCACATTGGTCAGAGCCACCTACTTTGGGTGAGCATACAAAATAATAGGTTTCATAATGGCATTTTCATGCATGTATCATTGTACTTTGTTCATATTCACCCATGGTTAACCTCCCTTATCCTTCCTCCTTATGCTTGCTGGTCATCTTGTCCATACTTTGTGAATAGACAATCTCTACATGTGAGAGAAAACATTCAATGTTTGTCTTTGTAAGTCTGGCTTGTTTGCTTTACATGGTGATCTTGAGTTCCATTCATTTTCTTTCAAATGGCAATTTCATTCTTCATTACAGCTGACTATGATACTCCTGTATTTATATATCACATTTTCTTTATCCATTCATCGATTGATGGGCATCTAGGCTGGTTCGTTATCTTGATTATTCTGAATAGAGTTTCAGTAAACCTAGATGTGCAAATATATACTACCTTTAATTCCTTGGGTATACCCAAGAGTGACACAGCAGGGTCATGTGGTAGTTTTATTTTTGTGAGGACCCACCACAGTGATTTCCATAGTGGTGTCAATACTTTGCACTCCTACCAATAATCAAAAGGGTTTCTTTTCCTTTACATATTCTCCAGCTTCTGTTGTTTTCTTGATGACTGACATTTTAATTGAGATGAAATGAACTCTCAATGAAGTTTTACTTTGCATTTTCCTGATGGCTAAGGATGCTGAACTTTTTTCCCCACATGTTTATTGGTCACTGGTATTTTGTCTGTTCAATTCATTTATTCATATATTATTTGTATTATTGTATTTAGTACTTTATAGATTCTGGGTTTAATCCCCTGTCGGAAAATGTTTCACTCCCATTCTATAGGCTTTGTCTTTACTTTTCTAAGCGTAGTAACTCAATTTAAGTATAGGATCTTATTGTCTACAAATAGGGATAATTGTACTTTTTCCCTTTTATATTTATACACATTTCTTTCTCTTGGTTTATTGTTCAATGCCTTTTCTGCATCTATTGAAATTATTATGTGATCACTGTCCCTGAATCTACTTATGTAGTGCATTACAGTTATTAATTTGTGTATGGTGAATCATCCCTGCATCCCTGATGTTGTGACTGTTTTAATGTGTTGTTGAGTTTGGTTTACAAGTATTTTATTGCAAATTTTGTGTCTATGCTCAACAGAAAAATTGGTCTGTGTACCTCCAAATTTGGTTTTAGAATAAGGGTATTATTGGCATTATAGAATGTGTTTTGTAGTGTTCTATTTTATGGACTAATCTGAGAAGTATATACATTAGTTGATCTTTAAATGTTTGGTACAATTCAGCAGTGAATCTGTCCAGTCCTAGGCTTTTCTTTGTTGGGAGAATCTCAATTACTTCTTCAATCTCGTATCTTGCTATAGATTTAAGTTGCTTATGTCTTCTTGATTTTAGTAGGTCTTATGAATCCCAGAATTTATATATTTCTTCTCAATATTTGTGCTTTGGGGGAGCCAGGCTTCAAAGAATATACTCTTCAAAAAATAGACAATCCTTAATGTCTATTGCAATGCCACCTTTCCCCTCTAATTCTATTGTGTTTGTCTAAGAGCACGTCACTCCTGTTTATCTGTTCAAATAACCACCTCTTTGTTTCATCGTTTGCTTCAATTGTGGTTTCCATTTCATGAATATCTGCTCTGATCATTATTATTTGTGGCATCTGCTACTTTAGGTTTGGATTTCTTAAGACCTTATAGTACATCATTAAATTACTTATCTGTGATCTCTGATTCTTTTATATGAACCCTTGTAGCTATAAACTTTCCTTTCAGGACTGCATTGTTTCCCACAGGTTCTCACAAACTGTCTTTTCACATTCACTCGAATCTAGGAATTAAAAAATTTCCTACCTGACTTTTTCAACTACTGAATATTCATGAGTGTTCTGTTCGATTTCCACGCAGTTGTGGGCTTTCGCTATCTTCTCTTACTATTTATACCTCGTTTTATTCCACTAGGTTTTAGTAAGATACAAGAAACTTTATTATTTGCTAAGACTTGATTTACAGTATAAAACATTATATATTTTAGGCAGAGTTCCACAGGTTGCTGAGAAGAATGTAGATTCCCAATCTGTTAAATATAATATTCTATAGATGTCTATTAAGGTCCTTGGAAGTATCGTACAATTTCTTTGTTTTTTAAAGACTGGATGGTCCGGCTGGGCATGGTGGCACATGACTTTAATCCCAGCACTCAGGAGGCAGAGGCAGACAGATTTTTGTGAGTTCAAGGCCAGCGTGGTCTATATAGTGAGTTCCAGGCAAGCTGGAGCTATAAGGGGACCTTGTCTCAAAAAGACAAAAAAAATGTGGGGCTGGAGAAATGGCTCAGTGGTTAAGAGCACTGGCTGTTCTTATAGAAAAACTGGATTTGATTCCCAGCACCTACATGACAGCTAACAACCATCTGTAACTCCAGTTCCAGGTGATCCAATACCCTCTTCTGTCTTCCACAGGGACTGCACGACATGGGTATACTTACATACATGCAGGCATAACACTCCTACACATAAAATAAAAATAAGAAATAAAATTTTGAAAAAAGACTGGATGGTCTGTCTATTGATGAGAGTGTGGTGTGGAAGTAACTATTACTGGACCCAGTCCAATCTGTTTCTTCACTTTTATCGGTATTCTTGTCATGGAATTGGGTTATTCAACATTATACATTTATAATTATTATAGCATCTTCAAGGAGTGTTCACATTCCTACTATGTCTAGCCTTTACCTTTACCCACTAATTTTGGATAGAAATCTACTTATCAGCTATATCTATAGCTACTTGGGGCTTCCATTTGCCTACCAAATTGACTTACATTCTTTCATCATCAGTCTGTATCTTTTGTCAGCTATACGTGTTTCTTGTAGACATCAAATAGTTTGAAATTGTTTGCTTTTGTTTGTTTGACTGTCTTTTGAGACAGGGTCTCCCTTTAGCTCAGCTGGCCTATAACTCTCTATGCAGACCAGGTTGGCCTCCATCCCACAGATCTGCCTGCCTCTGTCTCCCATCTCTGTGATTAAACTCATATGTCACCACTCCTTGCTGATTTTATTTTTAATCAAACTTGAGAGCATATTTTCTTAGGAGAATTAAGACCATTTGCATTTGAGGTTATGAGAGAGTGATTTGCCAATTGGTTTTGTATCCACTTGGTTTGACTATTCTTTTTTTTTCTATTAACTATTCTCTATATTCTATTAACCATTCTATTAACTATTTCTTAACTATTCTCCTGTTTTCATTAGAGATTTGCTGGGTTACTGAGCTATGATTTGACTTTATCCTAGGTCTCTGTTCAGCTATGGCATTTGCTCTTTGCTGTTCTCTCCTGATGGATATCATCTTTCTTCCTCCTTTGTCTGTAGGATTTAAGTGTCTTTGGCAGTGCTGGTTTGGTGGCCATGAATTGCTGCATTGTGTGACATTTTGGTTCATGTATTGATTTCCAGATACTTTGCTGGACACAGTTGCACATTCAACTGACAGTTTTATATTCTCAGTTCTGAAAATTTGTCATTCCACTCTTTCCTTGCTTTGGGGTTTCTGTTGAGAGGTTTGAAATTCTGATGTTTTTGTCTCTTTGACTTCATATTTTTCTTTTGAAGCTTTTAATAATTTCTTTTTATTGCCATGCTGAGGTTCTTCTCTGATCCTATCTATTGGGATTCTAAGTGTCTCTGTTGCTTAGATGCCTGTATCTTTCCCTAGATTTGGGGAAATTTCTATTTATAATTTCATTGAATAGATTTTTTTCTTCATCCTTAGCTTATTTGAAACTTAGCTCCTTCTTCCATCTCCTGGTTTCTCAGAAGTGATCTCTCTATCATTTCCCAGAGTTCTTAGACTTGTGGTCATGCTTATTTATTTTTTCTTTATTGCTTTCCAAATTCAATGTTTCCCCAACCATACTCTACTCTTGACATTCTCTTTTATGCTTGAACAAAATCCGGGTCCTCTGCAAGAGCAGACTGTACTCTTAACCACGGAGCCATCTCTCCAGACCCAGAGACTCATATTTTTAGCAGTTATTTCCCCAGTCTCTGTGTCACCATTTCATATATATTTATTTACACACTTAGAAACACACACACAATTTTCAAATAGGCAAGAATGATAACTAGCATTTTCATTTCTTTTAGTTGCTGTGACTGATAGAATTAATCCCAGAAAAACGTGTTTGAGAAGTGAAAATGGTAAGTTTCTTTAAATATTTTATCTTTATTTTATGTATATGAGTCCATTGCCTGCATGTGTGTAAGTACATCCATCGTACAATACCTGTGAAAGTCAGAAGAGGACGTTGAATTCCCCTGCAACTAGAGTTGTGAACAGTTGTTAGCCACTGGGACTCTAACCTGAGTCCTCTGCAAGAGCAGCTAGTACTCTTAACCACTAAGCCATCTCTACAGCCCAACTCAAATTTTATTTACAGAAAGAAATTTGACTTGAGCTATCTTTCTACTATCATAAAGAACTTCACTGAAATGTTCAGGCCCTATAGTTAATGAATATAACTGCCATTTTCTAAGAATAGTTAAGATGCTAAAAGTAGGTGTTGTGGGGCCTGCCTGTAATCCCAGCCCCTGGGAGATAGAAGCAGAATTCAAGGCCAGTCTGGGCTGGATGAAACTGTCTTTTTAAAAGAGTGTGTGTGTGTGCATGTGGAGGCTAGAGGACAACCTTGGGTATCATCCTCAGGAATGCTCTTCATCTCCTTTGAGATCCTGGTCTGGAGCTTATTAACTAGGCTAGATTGCCTGGCCAGTGAGTCTTGAGGATCCTTTCCCTGCCTGCCCAGCACTGTGATTATAAGCATGCCACCACCTTGCCCAACATTTTTATGTGTGTTCTGAGGATCAAACTCATGTCTTTATGCTTCAGAGGCAAGCACTTTACCAACTGATATATCTCCTCAACCAAATACCTTTCCTAAAAAAAAAGGAAAGAAAAAAAATTCATGTAGGTTCCTGACTACACCCTTTAAACCTAATTCCTTTGTCATACATGGGGCCATACAGAATTCAACTCACCTAAGTGTTATGGGGAATTAAATACAATGAATGTGAGGCATTTAATATAGTTCCTGGTGTAGCAATCATCAATCAACAAGTGTCAGCTTTCACTGATCAACCTGTCACACACACACACGCACACACACAAAACCACTCGCACACACTAAATCACTGGCATGATATCACACTAGAACTTGTTCTTGTTTCTTCTAGTTTTCCACTGACCATACTACTGATCCTGAGACTTGTTTGAGATGAAAAGGGATACATCTCAGTGTGTTTTCCTTTATCTTATTACAGCATATGATTCCTTCCTGATTATCTTAACATTTGAATCTTCCTGGTTTAAAGGAAAGTCAGAATGGCTGGATGTTATAAGACAGAATGGGTGACATTTTAAGTTAACTCATCATTTCCTAGTTGCATCATCACAGTAAAGGATTAGTCTTCGTATAAGGTGACTTTGACTTAGCGTGCACAGTGATATGCTCTGAGATATTTCTACAGACTTCATTCATTCATGTCTATACTTCATTTGTTTATTTTTATGATAGGGGAAATCCATGTTTTCAGCTACTTCTTGAATTTTTGTGTGTTTCTTAGTTACTGATGACATTAGTTGTCCCCTACAGAGTTAATTACACGGACTTTAAAAAATTTATTCTATTTGACCCAAAAGGCCTTGAGCTGTGTTCTTGCATGCATTTCTTGACTTAATTTTAACATTCCTCTCACGTGGTATGATGGTTTCCCCACTTACATATATGGTCAGTCTGGGGTTTCCACTCAGGTCATCAAATGGCAAGTTCACACCTGGACTCAGTACTGTATTTCCCCCCTAAGTGATTTTCAAAGACACAATGACATCTGGAGGGGGAAGGGAAGTTCAGGGCCACAGACCAGACTGGTTGTCCAGTTCTCTTCATGATCAGCGTATACACATATATGAGCAACTTGCATTTTTAGGCAACGTTTTCTTTCATTTGCCAACTGAGATAAATGTTATTAGATGAAGATGTCAAATGTCCATTACATGAATCATGTTTGGCAAGCAGCGTGTGTATTAGTTTCGGGCCCTTTCTCTCTACACATGCAACAAAATGAGACTCAAACACTGGTTCTAGAGCTTCTATTTCTTCTGTTTCCTGTATGTTCTGGGTTCTGAACCTCAGGTCCCACATGAGGCAAAGGCCTGACCAAGGAAAATGACTTATGAATATGTCATTTCTTGGGCATGGCCTTGACTTAGCAGCCATTGTGGCCCTCCACTCCCACCATCATATTAATTACTGATAGCATATTTTTTTTACAAAACTTCAAAAGCTCTTCACTTCAACTGTCCAAAAATCCTTAGGATAGACAGGTGAGTGAGCCACAGTCATCTAGCAGCTTGGAATTTGCATCGTTGTTTCTTTGTTTTCTATAGAGCCCTTTTCTATAATTTCCTATGACCCTTCTGTACTACCACTTGAATTTCCACAGGCAATACTTTCTGACATACAGCATTGCAGGCATAATCTACAATGTTACAGATGCTTCTAAAACTGCAACTGAACTTTACATACAAGCTTTTATTTCTAGGCTGGGATGTTTCACATGAAGAGATGTCAGAATACTGTTTGGCATTTGGTTAGTACTTGATGAGTATCATGTTATTACTTAGAGACAGGTTGGAGGTAAAGAAATTCCAGACCTGTCCCACACTTATTCCCCCATCTGGATTCACCCATTCTCTATATATAAAACCTCTTTTCAGTCTTAGGAAGATTATAAATGAAATTAGCAGTCATTGTAATCAATCTGACTTCCAAGCTGAATCCACTTATTAGTTCTTATGAAAGTGGCATATACTTATGAAAGTATTGACTTTTGGCACGGCAAGCTGTTATTCAATGCAGACCACCAGAAGCAAATGTGAGTCCTCCCCTATGTGTGCTAATTCTGTCAGAAGAGATTTGAAATTAATCCCATGACTTCCCATAGATGTACTGGAGCTGCAGCTCACAAGCACCTCTGCCTTCTACACCTACCTCCTCCTGCTCCTCAAGAGTGCCATCTACTTCGCCATCACTGCCCTCTGTCTGTTTAGAAGAACATGTCTATGATGATGAGAAGAGTTCATAAGGAATGATGTACAACAGGGTCATGTTGTCTTTGCCATTTATTATGCCAACAATGTCTGTTAAGGATCCAGCTGGGCTTGCTTTTGAGCTTTCACTTCCTTGAAGTCACATATGCATCATTACCCTACAAAAGTTTTCAAACCAGGGAACACACTGATCAACTTCACTCTACAATGAAGAATAGCCTGTGGCAGTACCTCTCAT
This sequence comes from Eospalax fontanierii, assembly GCA_035773235.1. Taxonomy (NCBI): domain Eukaryota; kingdom Metazoa; phylum Chordata; class Mammalia; order Rodentia; family Spalacidae; genus Eospalax; species Eospalax fontanierii. The sequence continues at coordinate 43,086,382 of CM069539.1, read as the reverse complement.
CCTGACTGTATCCTCTCCATCAGCCCAGAGTATCACAGTCCTAGTGTACAAAGTCTGGAACCTCCAATCACAGTTCTTGGTGCCCTTTAACTACATAATGCCCTGAAAGCCTCTACTCTGCTTCTTTGCAGCTTGAATTCTGTTTTGTTTTTTCAAGACATAATAAAAATCAGGTCTGCTCTTGATGTGTGTTTAATTTAATGACATAGAATTAAAGTCCAAGGTACAATGTAAAATGATAACTGAGCTACAATATGCAATACAGGTTGGTACCAAAGGTCTAAAGTCACATTCCTAATTCTACCCCTGACAATTTTCTGGAGCAGTGGGTCCAAAAAGAACTGCAGTCAAAATACAGAAGTCTATATTACTGCTCTCTCCAACTGGGCTTGGATTCATTTGGTTTGTCATTCTCACGAAAATAGGAAAGTGTCTCCTATGATGCGTACTGAGCACACTAGGTGCACTGTGTACACTTAGCACTGTGCCCATGCTTTACAGCTTCCAGCTTTGTGATCCTCACACTATTCCCAGAAAGGAAAGGTGATGGAGAGGAGTATATGGACTGTGGACTCCAGGGCCTGGGTTTCAGTCCTTAACCTGGAATTTAACATCATGTCACCTCGGATACTGAACTCTCTAAACCATAGTTTCCTCCTATCAAGAAAGTTAGAATACCCATTCCTTGTAGTTGTGTGCATTAGATCGTTAATAAAGCTGCGTGCAGGCAAGTCTTCAAGAACACTGGTGTATGTGCTTCACTACACTTCAGAAATAGTGGATGCCACACTCACAACTTGCACAGAAGCACCCAAAGTGAGGATAAATGGGGGACTTAGCTCTGCGACATCAATTCACTTTTGAACTTAAAATCTAACGTGCTTGAGATCCATGTGCATGTCTTTGCCACATGTATGTTTTGTTCTTTGCTTTTTTTCTCCTGAGTGATAATACTAAGCAGCACAGCACTCAAAGCCATGTCTACCTTCGTGTAAGCAAAAATATTAGGCAAACGTCCAAAGATGGTGAGAAGTCAGTGTGTGCTTTCAGCTTTCTCAAATAAATACTTTCAAACTTAAATCTCCTTTATTTTATTATTATTATTTTTATGTGGTTTGCCTGCATGGATCTAAGTGTCTCATGTGCATACAATGCCCAGAGGCCAGAAGAGGGCACTGGCTTCCCTGGAACTGGCTGCCATGGGGGTTGCTGGGAAGAGAACTGGTTCCTCCACAAGAGCAGCCAGTACTCTTTAACTGTTGAGTCATTCTCTCCAGTCCCAAGATCTCTGTGTTTGCATTAAAATAGTACTTAATTTTAACAATGGGAAAGTTCTGTTTACAGTCAACTTCAGATTCTATAAAGCAGGTTCTTTGGAAGGTTCTTTACAAGAAAAAGTGTGCATTTGGAGCAAAACAGGAATAAGACTTAAAGATTAAATTTAATTTAGATCCACTCCTTCATGCTCCTGAGTTGATCTTCAGGCCAAGTTCCTGGCCCCTATTCAGACTTATGGAACTGTTTCTGCACTGGAAAGCACAGGTGCCAAGACAGGATACTACACCCAGCAAGAGCTTTTGGGGGCTCATAGAACTGGCAGTGTCCCCTGTGGTTTCAAACCTCTGAGCACCCTCTTCTTGGAGTCCACATAGGTTTCCCTGAATCTTAGCAGTTCAGGGAGAGTGCTGATTGCAAAGGGAGGCAGGGATGACAGAGGATGGATGGTGGGCCAGCTGCTGCTGTTGTGGCTGATGGTTTGATCTTCTCAGGCTTCTTCAGTGTGTCTGCTCTGTCACTGTGGCTGCTTCCTGGAAAATGCTCAAAGTCAAACGGCCTGCACAGGTTGGGGGAGCCAAGAGTGCGGCCAGCGTGTTAAAAGAGAAAATAAGGGCCGTTAAACCACAGTCGGTGTTGCTCCCTTTGAAAAGGGCCAGCTAATGGGGAAACGTATCTACCTTCTCATGTGCCGGGTGGCTGTGAAACTGTGGCCCCTGGGGGAGGGGCAGCAGGGCTCCCCGGGGTGAGGCTCACAGTGCTCAGCTGCCCAGAGCCAACTGGAATCCGACACCCTGGACCTCACACTCCATGATGATCACTCCTCTTGTGCTGCTCTAAGGCACAGAAAGCCCTCTGTGGTTCCTGTCTCAGAATGCAGAGTGGCACAGGATTCCTGCATCCAGATTTCCTTAGTGTGAGGTTGATGAGAACTGAGTCAGGCAGAAGAGAGTTGTTCAGCATGTGAACCCGGAGAACAAATGTCTCCTCTCTGTTGCTGCTCAGGCCGGGTGCAGAGTGGACACCCAAGTCCCTGTGCTCCCGCACTCAGTTGCATCGGAAGCTAAGCACAGTGGAGAGAACCCTTCAGGCTCCCAGAGTCTGACTTCCTGGCACATTCAAGTACACACACTATTCCCCTTTGGCTGCATTTTCCTCAAGGACTGGTTACATCTCAGGCCAGCACTCCAGCAGTGTCCTTTCTCAGCTTAAACTTGTAGCATGACATCTGCTTAAGATTTTTGCTCTGGGCTTGAAGGATATGCTGTTCCACCTCTGAGGGTAGTAGGCAAGCCCAGACCATGTAGAGTTCCCGCCAGACTCCCAGTCTACCTCCCAGTGCACTTCTGAGGTCCTCAGACTCTCAGGACAGCACAGTTGCAGAAGAGTATCTGCACAAACACTGTTTCTATCCAACCCAGCATCACTTCTGCATGCAGCAAAGTTTTTCTAGAATGACACAGCCTATGATGAAGGAAACTCATAGGCCTTGGATCTCTGGGAAACCAAGATTGGAAAAATGGCTCATGATATAATGTAGTCTGTTTTAACAAGTTAAATAAACACACAGGAAAGGGGATAGCCATGACTTCCTACTCCTTTTGTGGATTTCAAATAAGTTTTCAGAACATTTTAGAACTCTACACCTCAGAGAAAGGCATTTCAAGATTAAAACCTATCAAAATAACAGGATGATATTCTGTGTTTTCAGTGTGTCCTCGCCCTCCTCTTGCAATTCCATCACTTTGGGGCAAATACACATCAACAAAGAAAGCAGAAACAATCATTTTGATATGCTAGATTTTATTACTTTTCAAGTTGTATAAAGAGCACATGTGCATGAGTTTTAAACATAAGGGAAATGCAGGGTGTTTAAAAAGAAATACAAAAGAAATCTGAGACATGAAACAAAAATCACATTCTGTGAATCGAAACAAAATGGTACTTCATGTACTATGAAAGTGTTATTCAATATATTAAGAAGTCTTTTGATTCAGGAGCAGCACAAGACGTTCGGTTACTCATTATCAAGTCAGAGTCTCACAGAAATGGAAGGATCACAGCATGACCCAACAGCCACAGACAGGGGCTGACTGCGAGGAGGAGGGGCAGTGTCCATGAGGTATCTCCATAAATAAATTCACTGGCTCATCAACAAAGCCAGTAGCGAGCGGATATCACCATTTCTGCTGTCGATCATCTCCATCATCTTTCCTAAGATGACTTGCAGTGAGGATTCTTCACACTTGAGAAAGAGTGAGGACAAACGCTGAGTAGAGGTGTAGAGGCCAATGCTGCTCTGCCTGCCAAGTTCGTAACAGCCTGTACTGCAGCTGGGTTGTGACAGAGATACGTGAAGGACAATGCTACAAAACAGGACTATTTTAAAGCACTTTACAGAAAGATGACTACTTGGGTGCTTCCATTTTTGTGTTTTCGTGCCCTCCTGCTGTGAGGAGCAGTGTGCTGAGTGCTGAAGCTGGCAATCACAGGGCTCATGTGCCATGGACTGGCTTCTGTCTTTGCTTCCCAACCCTCACAATCTGAGATGTATTTTTTCCTACTTTGGTTCAAGTACCTGTAGTTCTGCTGCCACACTAACTTGCTGTCTATTTGCCTGGTATTTATGAGGTTGAAATGCCTTCATAATCTGAAGAGACCTAACAATATGTTCCACACTGGAGCTCACGGCTTTCCTGTCAGAAGCCCCAATACCATCTTTAAAAATTGTTTTAAATTTATTTATTTTTGTTTTTTGGGTATGAGTGTCCTGCTTGCATGTATGTAAGTGGATCCATGTCATGTAAGGCCCACAGAGACTGTTGGATCCTCTGGAACTGGAGTTATGGATGGTTTTTAGCCACCATGTGGGTGCTGGGAATGAATCTGGTCCTCTTAAGAGCTAAGTCATCTCTCCAGCCCCTCCCATCTTTAAATTTTTTTTGCCCAACACCCTTGAGAAGCATTCCTATGCAGCACTATAGAAGCCTCTGGGGCCACAACTGGCTGGACCTGAGCCCAGCTCCTCACTAAAGGCTGTGCAACCATAGTTGATTCCTCACCCACTCTCTCTCAAAATGTGACAGTTCCTTACTCTCTGTACCTAAGAGTGACAATTCCTCACACACTCTCTGTCCCTCACGTGTGACAGTTCCTCACTTTTCTCTCTCCATCCCCCAGTGTGACATTTCTTCACCCACTCTCTCTCTCCCTAAGTGCTCTGTATCTAACAAGATCAATGATCTCAAAGGAGGACTAGCAGACCACTTGAAAATATGTCAACATCTGACACAGACATTCTAACTAAGTTAACACTTAGATATAGATATGCAGTCTCCAAGAGAATCTTTTAAACCTCAGACTTATAACACACAAAAATGTGAAGAACTTGATTTGAATAAAATGCACCTGTTGTTACATTCATATAAACAACAGATCAGGCTCTGCTTGCCCGCACATTATGCGGCAATTCCTCTGAATTCACCCTAAGGAAATGCTCCACAATTACACTCTGCTGGCACAACTTCATTTACAGGCACTTACTTTATAAAGCAGAACTCATAGTTCTAAAAGTGGTTTCTCACTGTTCTCTTTTTCCTCAGCTTCTTCTTCAGATCCTATGAGGTAGGTAAGAAAAGGGAAAAAATGTATCTTACTGCACTAAAGTTACATACCTATTCATTATAATACAGACTCACAGGGGCCGGAGAGATGGACAGACAAAACAAAGCAACTGTCATTGTTTGAAGGGATGTAAAATAACACCTTAGGTAGCTCTTAAAAAGTTATAGAAATGTATCAGATGACACAGCACACTTCTCAGAAATCCCTACAAGAAGAATAATAAATATTCAAATACATATGTAACTTCTCATAACCGGATTACTAATAATAGCCCAAAGTGCAACCATTCCAGGGTCCAAAAATTGATAAATGGAATACCGCGTGGCCATGAAAGGAAGAAACAACTGATACCTGCTGCAGTATAGCTCGTTTCCTAAAACTGAAAAAGAAGCTGAATGCAAAACACACATATCGCATGACTGCGCTACGCTAACAGTACGTGCACAGGAAATGTATTTATCGAGACAGAAAGACCAATGTTTACCTTAGGAGTAGACGTACAGACAAGGGGTTAAATGTAAACAGGCAGGCAAAAGTTTATTGATATTTGAAGAGATTTTAAAACTATACTGTGATATTCAGTGACAACCTATACATTAACTAAAAATCATTTAATTAGACATTCATAAAGGATGGATCTTTTTATAGTGTGGGAAGTTTCAACTCTATGGAGCTTTAAAAACTCTTAATAACCCTGGCAATGAGTTTTTAACACATTAAATACATTCCCTAAACAAATCATCTACTAAAGAATGCTTCTGATGGAGCTGGATAGATGGCTCAGTGGTTAAGTGCACTGGCTGAGGATCTGGGTTAGATTCCCAGCACCCACATGGAGGCTAGCAACAGTCTGTAACTCCAGTTTCTGAGGATCTAATGCCCTTTTCTGACCCCTGCGAGCACTGCATGACATGGGTGCACTTACATATATTCAGGCAATACACTCAAGCACATAAAATAATAAAGTATTTTTTAAAAAGAATGCTTTTGAGAGACAATTCTTTTTTATGGATTTTATATAATGCATTTTAATCATATTTAGATCTCCTCTGTCTACAACCCTCATTGTCCATCCACAGATTTCTGTCTTGTTAAAGCCTATCAATGAAGTTTGTGTACCCAGCTGTCTCTCAGTGTAAGTTCATCCACTGGAGCCTGTCTAGTGTCATTCCCTTAAAGAAACTGAGATAGAAAGTTCTAGTAGCAACCACTGAGAGGGTGAGAGGGACTAGAAAGGCTGCCACAAGTAGCACAGGTGACCGGTGTCTCTTGGACTCTAATGCTTTCATCTTGACTTGCTAGGAATACATACTATACAATTTGAGGTAGTCAGTCATTCGTTTGTTCACTCATTCATTCACTCCTGTTCGAGGATCAAGCCTAGGGTTTTGTGTGTTTCACCCGAATAGCCCCAAGCTACTCTGCATTTCAAGCCAGATTTTACATGAGTCAAAGGTAAAGAACTGACTGCCCTAACCTCCGTGCAGTATTTGGTTCATACCTGCTTCTCTGACCACATGTAGCAACCACAGTTCAGTCACCTGAAGACAATTGTGCCTTCTTGTTCTGAACACAGAACACACAGGCAAGCAGGCTACAGTTAGACTGACAAGGCTATAAACACTTTCAGAATTATTAGCAGTATATCTGCTAGGAGGTGCTGATTCCTAATTCCTGTTATTGTAAATTTCAAGTCGCTCCTTTTATAAGGAAAATAAAAGGGAACAGTTTTATATATATTGTCTTCAAATTCTTCCTTTTTCTTTTAATCCATCCTTCCAACAGAAATCTTCTATGTCTCAGATACTGCTTTAGATGCTGTCAAAAAGCAAGCATGGCAGCTCTGGCCATTTGGATGCCCTCAGTCTCAGTGGCAGGTGGGTCTGCTTCCCCTCAGCTACCAGTACTGTGAGAAATCTCTGCTTAAAGAACATCTTTTGCTTAAGCACATTAGTTTCAATAACGACTTTCCGTCTTAATTTTTTCCAAATTGAACATTCAGATAATCAGAAAGCAAGCCTGTTGAACATCAATTTTTGTTCATCATTACTAAAGTGCATTTTGTTTAAACAAAACAGCCATCCAGCGAGACAGTACGGAACTGTTTCTGTTCTTGGTCAGTTTCAAAACCCAAAGGCAATGCTTCAAAGGACCACTAGGTGGTAGAAGACACCACAGAGGACTCTGCATCCAGACCCTGAAAGCATGACTGGGTTAGAAATGCTACATGTTACTTGCCTGTCAGTATGAATTCCTATTAAGAAAACACGTTAGTATGGAGAAACTGCATTAGAGTTGGGAATGAAGCTAAAATAATTAAAATTTAACTACACTATAATTTAAAAGAAAATTGAGTCCTACAAGATAAAATGTTTGAATGAAATACCTATAATGAAGTAGTAAAAAGTTTCCTTAACTCTTAGCCTTCTACAGTTTTAGAATTTATATTAATACATCCCTGCATTTCACAGAACCCTATAGTTTTCCATTTTACAAGGCTTTAGATCCCACATCAACAGTACACAATGTAAGCACTATGGAGTCCTCTAGTGTGATGACCCAGCATAAAGCTGCACTTCCCACTGCTGATGTGTTTTAAATATTCCTCTAGCTAATGCTGGGAATACAACAGTGTAGCCTCTAATGCAAACTGTTGTCCCACCAGTAGAAACAGCGTAGATCACAGCGAGACACAGTGCACACATAGCACAGGATGACAGGGTTGTGGGAAAGGACCGAAGATCAAAACGTACTCTAAACAAGAGAGCTGGAGAGATGAGTGGGGAAGGCTGGATACAAGTCTCTGGAGCTTTCACTGCTAGGAGGTGCTGCTCAGAACAGAAGAGGGAGGTGGCCAATGGCTTGAGAGCTTTGGAGCTGCTCCGGAAAGACTGAGAGGACAAGGAGGTGAGAGGCTGGCAAGGGAGGACACGGGGGTTACCTCAGACACTGCTGTCTTTGGGCCGGGAACTGGCATGACCAGTTTGGCATTTTATCAGTGCAGAAAGCTATAAGCTGGCAGCTATGAGCATGTCCACATTTCTCATTATGCACCTGCCGACAGCCACTGCCCATAATGCTGCTCTGCTCACAGGCGCTCAGTGTGCCTCTTGAGCTTATTTTCATTTCTCTTGAATAGACACCTAGAGATGCAACTGCTGAGTGGTATCATAATTCTGTTTAATTTTGTTGGGAAACACCATGCTATTTTCTACTGTGCCATTTTACCTTTCCAAGTATGATGCAGAAGGGTTCGATGTTCCCGTGTCCTCACCACCACTTCTGTTTGGGGGATTGTTTGATTAATAATTCTTACACTAAATGGGTGTGCAGTGGTACCTTATCATGGTTTCCCTTTGAATTTTCCCAACAATTACTAATATATTCACTGGCTATTTAGACATCTTTTTTGGTGAAATGTCTACTCAAGACCTTTGCCCATTTGGGACCAAAGTTTGCTGTTGTTTAGCACATTGTTATTTTAAGAACTCTCTGGTAGCTGGTTACTGGAAAGCAAAAGTGGAGGCTGGAAGAGAAAAGCTGTGACAGAGAGTGAAGCCGTATATGTGGTTGGAACTTGTAGGAAATAGTAGTACTGGAATCAGACAATGGAAGCAGAAAACAGGACGGACTTAGCACAGCACTGTGAACACTGAGATGTCAGTAGTGAGAAAGGGGCAGAGGCCCCAGGGATGCTGCTTCTGACTGGGGGGGCACCTGAGTTGAGCTGCCACAGGCAATCCTAGGGAAGGCTGGTTTAGTGATGGCGGACTGAGGTCAGCATCAAGCACCACCTCTTTCTGCCTGTCCTTTCGGACACACATCCCCAAGTCCCAGTGTCCATGACTTCCATTTTCAGATCTGTCTCTTCACCGTCTCCAGGAAGACCACCATCCTCTTTAGTTTCACATCCTGATATGCTAAATGTCTACTGCAGAGACTGGAAGACAGGACAGGGCGAGAGGGAAGGAGCACAGCAGATTCCAACAACTGACCAATTAGCAAACATTAATTGAATTTTTACCTGCTTCAGATTCAGGAGGAGAATAAAACTGACCATCAGAAATTCCTGCAGGGATGAGAGCCGCCCTCTCTGATGCATCCTGAACTATCAGGAGTCCTGAGGAAAAGAAATGCAGATGCTAAGGACCACAGCACCTTCCTGTGATTTCTTGGTAAGATTAACTGTTATAAAATGGGATTACTAGTGCATTAAACTCTTAGACAAGCAAGGTGTTCTGACCATCTTCAACCAAAAAGTGAAAGTTTAACTAATAAACTATGAACCAAACCCATGAAGATAAAAAACCATCTTTAACAAACATTTTCAGTTATTCCTAGGATTCTTGAACTCAATACTGGGAGCATCCCTTCCTTCAGAATTCTCACTCCTCTGCAAACATCAACACCAACTTCAAAAACTTTGTGTTTACAAAGTGAAAAAAAAAAAAAACAACCAAAAACAGTCCAGCATGAACAAATGATCTCCAATCCAGATTTGGGTAGAGAAATGCCAGGTGTTGATGCAACACCTAGACAGCCTTTTATCAGTAGAGAGAAATGCAGACAATGAACCCATACTTTATTTGCTTTTTTGTTTTTAGTTTTTAAGAAAATTTGTGCATGTATGCCAGAGGACAACCCAGGGTGTCATTCCTTAGGCATCAACCACATTTTTCGAAACAGGGTCTCTTACGGGCCTTGAACTGGTCAAGCACACCAGCAAGCCCCAGGGGTCCATTTCTCTCCACCTCCCCAGCTCTGGGGTTATAAGCGCACACTGCCACACACTGCATTTTTATACTTCTTTTACATGGATTCAGCGTTGAATTCAGGTCTTTTGCAAGCATTTTATCAACTGAACTATCTCTCCAACTCTATAGGTATTTAGTTTAAGTACCAAATAAGGCAGGTGTCTAAATATCTAACTATGAGATATACCATAAACACTTAACCTAAATATTTAACAGTGGACTGTGTTCTATTGCTGATGTATCAGACTGCTGAAATGCCCTGGAAGCACATCTGACAGGTATTCACACTGTCTTGTTTTTCTAACTGAGGTTTGAAAATTAAGTCTCCAAGGCCACAGAAAAGTTATATGGAGAATATTCACATGGTTCACCTAGATCCTATAATTAATCTTTTATTATAGTTGTACATGTCCATCTATCTAGCTCTGTATTCATCGTTCAGTACATTTTATTGCATTTAAATGTTAAAAGGCACACATCAATTTATTTTTCTCTAAACTGAGCCATCTTTCTCAACAAGCAATTTATTTTTTAAACATATTTCCAAAGAAAAGAAAGGAACTAAGAAAGCAGAAAGCTATAGAACAGTCATGCATGAAGAGGCATGTTAAGAACTGTGGTAGAAGGCACCCAGTCTACTACAGCTACCAGGAATGTGTCCTGTGTGCTCCTACAATGAAGGCAAATGATGCTGAAAGCTCATAAATTGTGCTTACTTCCTTTAAAATTTTTCTCATTCATTCATTTATTTATTGTGTGTGCATATGTGTGTGCACACGTATGTATGTGCGTGCGTGTATAACGTGCATGTGTGTGGTCAGAGGACAATTTGCAGGAGTCAGTTCTCTCCTCTCACCATGTGTGTTCTGGATATTGATCTCAGCCATCAGGCTTAGAAGCAGGTTATCCACTGAACTATCTCCCCAGCCCATGTGTTTAGCTTTATTACACCCGATGAAACTGATAGTAACCTCACTCATAATACTTCATATTTTTTCAATAATGCTTAGTTTGGTATCTACATATAATAAACAGTGTATGCAATAAAAAGCAGCATCCACTAGCTTCACCTGCCCCTTTTCTGCTGGAACAACAGACAAAATGGCAGGAGCTTCATGGACTACTGTTTAATGTGCTCTACAGATTCATCCTTGAATTAGAATTCCTTTAGTTTGTTATTAAGGAAATTTTTCACAGTGAAACCTCATGTAAAGTTATTTTTGATGTCATATGTAATTTTCCATAGGATATACGATTTTTTTTTGTTTGAGCAAACTAAGCCAGATGTTAGGAAAGGGTCTGAAGCTCTGAAGCAGTGTGAGTATCTAAATTGAGTTTTGATAATTTCACCTCCAAGAGGGGTGGGTGGCACCAGGTTTCCACTAATGTATCCTGTAGAAAGGAACCTCAAGCCATTAACCAACTACACATTCTCAATGGATCATTTGGCCTTCCTAGTTAATATCCCAGCAAATTTGATGCCATAATAGTTTTGTCAGATCTTAGAAGAAAATGGCAAATGTCACTCAGCCACTCAAAAAGCTGAGAAGGCTGCTTTGTCTGGAATCCTCTAAACTCCATCTTTCACCATGGTCCCAGTGTCTGCCATTTAAATTTTCTATTTGTGACCCACCCTAAACCTGGTGTATACACAGCAATACGGCACTTTGCAAAGCCACTGACTGCTCTAAAACTGCTACCTTCACTTACTTAAAATCAGTTCCATATTCTCTGCTTCTGAACAGCACAATTCTACTACATATAGAATACTTAATAATCTATGATTGTTACTAAATGAAAAAAGATCAATCTACCCAAGGAGAAGGATGCAATGGCTACTTTGTGTTACTCTAGAAGTATCATTTTGACATGTATAGGGAAAGCCTGGTCCAGGAGCCAGAAAACAGAGCCACTTCCTGTCACCATCCACTCACTTACCCACCCATTCCTCCCTCAGTTCTGATGCAGTCATTGAGAACATGCCACACAACTGCTTAACTTTGGACCCCACAGCTTCTCTCACATGTAGAAGCCACACCAGTCCCTTGTGGCCTGGTCTCTGTCAGGCCCAGGAGTCTGACCATGGCAGAAACTTACTGTTTTCCTCTTCTGCTTCTTGAGGTAACACTTTGAAATCCAGGAACCATGTCTCAATCCAGGCGAGGATGAATGAAATGATGGGCAGCACATAGCCAAATGCCCCTTGGGAGAAAAGCTGGAGGACAAACAGGAGGAAGAGGGAGCAGTCACCATCAGCTCATCAGGGGAAGGAGGGCTTCTTCACAGCAAGGAGCAATGGTACAAAGAAAGGGAGGCACACATACCTTTGAGAGGATCACTTTTGCTAATAAAAAGGCACTGGTCACGGCTGTTGTCAACTGCAAGACACACCATGCAACATCCCTCAAATAGGACATTTCACACTGTGACGAACCCTCCCTCACAAAGAAACCTGTCTGAGCCAGAAGCAGAGAGCTCCTGAGCAACCTGTGCCCAGCCTAGTTTCTTCCCACACACCCATGGTGGGTGAAATGGGTTTTGTCTGGCACACAATCTGACTGGCTATCCGTGGCACTGCTTCTCCTATATCAGGCTACTGTGTGGGGAAATTTCTGTCCAACCTAAGATATGATTCAAATGCACTAAAGAAAGGACAGACGGCATGCTCCATCTTCCAGCTGAGACTTTAGGTGAATCCTGACTATGGTGAATAGCAAAACTGACTAAGCCAGAGTGAGCCGCTGGGAAAGGAGACATTTCACATCCTAACAATAATTTATTTATCAGCTAACACTAAGTGCTCTTAGGTGCCAACTGATTCTGCCTTCCTGCAAATATCTTAAACAATTAGAAACAACAAATGGATCTATCCAGCAGACTTTTCTTTGAGACATTCTGACATGTAATAGAGCACCATACAAAGATCCCCTCAGTGCTACATGAAAGCAGAGACTGTACTGTGACTCTCACAGCATATACATATGTGAATCTCTTTTTAGCAAATACTGAAACAGTCTGGCAAGCATTAATGTATATCAGGGAGATCTGGAATAGAATGTTCCAAATGCAGAATATTGTAGAAAAAAATATAAAGGCATGTTAATATTCCAAATTAGTACGGTGATAGTGTATGAAACACACACATACACACACAAAACTCAACAAAAAATACAAAAAATAAAAATAAAAACTTTCTTCCAGATTAAAAAAGAATAAAAGTAAACAAAATTTTAAAAAATTAGTATGGAGTCAGCTAGAGATATATAAAGAGAATCAAGCTTGCCCAGATGGTCAGCTATGGCCATGAATTGGGAGAGACCTGATGATAGGTCTGACTCTACCCTGTGATGTGGGAGATGGCCCAGGCAGACATGACCCCTTGGTGGCTGTCCTAGGAGGGCAGTAATGCTCACCCTCCCACCCGGACAAACCAGAGACCTCTATGGCAGGACTTCAACTTGTTCCTAGGCAGTTCCCTATAGTCTAACAATTCTGCATTGGTCCTCCATCTGCCTTATTAAATAAGGTTTATAAAAAGAGCTGAGTAACATTCAGGAAATTTATTGAAAAGGCAAAAGTGATTCAGGCAGACAATTGGTTCTATCTTTTAGTCTCTTAATGTTTATCAAAAATGAACAGAACATACCCAGACTTTGTAGTAGTTATAAGGAAAAAGCGAGGAGTCAGAAGGAACAAAAGGAATTGCATGAGAGCTCCTTCCTCCGTGATGACCGGTTAATCTTGCCTGGGGACATGTTAGGGGTTATAATCACTTTGCAGACAAACCTCTGGGCATGTGTGTAAGGATGGTTCCTGAAGGTTTAACTGCAAAGGGAAGACTCATGCTGGATGTGAAAAATGACATCCCAAGGCTGGGGTCCAGGACTGAAGAGGGGAGAAAGCAAGCTGCGTACAAGCACTCCTCCCGCTCTGCTTCCTGTGGATGAGGGTGAACAGCTGCTTCCTGACTGGATGAGTGTGAGCAGCTGCTTCCTGACTGGATGAGTATGAGCAGCTGCTTCCTGACTGGATGAGTGTGAGCAGCTGCTTCCTGACCATGGTCAAGTATGAGCAGCTGCTTCCTGACCATGGACGAGTGTGACAGCTGCTTCCTGACTGTGGACGAGTGTGAGCAGCTGCTTCCTGACTGTGGACGAGTGTGACAGCTGCTTCCTGACCGTGGATGAGTGTGACAGCTGCTTCCTGACCGTGGGTGAGTGTGAGCAGCTGCTTCCTGACCATGGATGAGTGTGACAGCTGCTTCCTGACCGTGGATGAGTGTGACAGCTGCTTCCTGACCGTGGACGAGTGTGAGCAGCTGCTTCCTGACCATGGTCAAGTATGAGCAGCTGCTTCCTGACCATGGACGAGTGTGACAGCTGCTTCCTGACTGTGGACGAGTGTGAGCAGCTGCTTCCTGACTGTGGACGAGTGTGACAGCTGCTTCCTGACCGTGGATGAGTGTGACAGCTGCTTCCTGACCGTGGGTGAGTGTGAGCAGCTGCTTCCTGACCATGGATGAGTGTGACAGCTGCTTCCTGACCATGGATGAGTGTGACAGCTGCTTCCTGACCGTGGACGAGTGTGAGCAGCTGCTTCCTGACCATGGTCAAGTATGAGCAGCTGCTTCCTGACCATGGACGAGTGTGACAGCTGCTTCCTGACTGTGGACGAGTGTGAGCAGCTGCTTCCTGACTGTGGACGAGTGTGACAGCTGCTTCCTGACCGTGGATGAGTGTGACAGCTGCTTCCTGACCGTGGGTGAGTGTGAGCAGCTGCTTCCTGACCATGGATGAGTGTGACAGCTGCTTCCTGACCGTGGATGAGTGTGACAGCTGCTTCCTGACCATGGATGAGTGTGAGCAGTTGCCTCATGCTCCTCTCCCACACCTTCCCAGTCACGATGGACTGCACCTCAAACTGAGTAAATAAACCCTTCCTTCCCTATGTTGCTTTGTTGGGTATTTTGTCACATCGATGAGAAAAGTCACTGAGTACATGCAAGAAGATAGGGGTTGGGGACAAGAGAAGATTATCATTCAAATAGAGCAAACCACCAAAAAAAAAAAAAAAAAAAAAAATCACTAAGAGCTCCATTAGTGAGTTAGTTGTTCCTGTTCCAAATAAGATTCCTGGCATATTAAACCTGCTGAAGCGAAAGAGGAAGAGGACTTAGGAAAAGCTAGTTAAGTTCCAGCTGATCAAAACCCTGTTTCCTTCAGCTCTGCATGCTGTGAGCACCCTGGCCACCAGCCCTGGAGGTAACCCTCTGTGCCACAGACTCACCGCTATTGCCCACCAATGGCGCAGTTTGCAAACAGCATATGCAAGTATCAACACTTTAAACCGAAAAACTGCCAAAAGCTGAGGAAACAAATGCAGAGACAGACAGACAAGTTACTTAATAAACAAACATATAATCTCCCCTCACTGTCTTCTCCCTGACTCAGCTGCAGATGACCCCAGGAGTCTGGGTCCCCAGACCAACATATGTGAACTTCCAGTTCCAGATTATTCCAGTCCTAAATTTTTATGTGGTTCTAGCCACGATTTTAAATTAATTTCCTATTATCAATATAAAAAGAAAAAAAAAAGATAGAAGGACTGGTGTTTTCCTCTGACTGGGGCAGATCGATGGGTCTCAGCCGGTGGAGAGAACGAACACAGCTCCTGCTGCCTTGCTGTCTCTCCTTTGTCTTTTCTTGCAATCTCTCTTAGTGAGAGAGAGCATAGTGAATGGGCAGATGACCAAGAAAAAGAAATATGGTTACTGTCCAGGAACCATGGCACTTGAATTTGAGGCCTATCTCAAGGGACTTTGCCTTTGTTTTCTGTTTCATCATATCTGAAATGAGACTTACGAATATGTCAAAATAAGATGAGTAGTAGTCATAACAAATCACCTCCTTCTTCAGTGTGTTCTCGATGCCTCCGTTTACCTAGGAGAAAAAGGGCCAAAACCAGAAGAGACTTAAGAGAATAAAACAAGAGGAAAGCTTCCACATACTTCACTGCTCAATCTTCAGTACCAGAGGTATGCCAATACAGTCCCCACACCTGCTGCTAACAGTGTGATTTATCTTCACAGCTTTCTGGGAAAGGCCAGGTACCACCATACAGGGCAGATGTGTCAACATTATCTGGGGCTTGTTTTAATTTGCTCTTGGCATTTTAAAATTCAACACTGTCACAAATTTAAATATGTAAGTTGGTTTAAAAAAATGAGAACAGAATAGATTAGACCTAAAATCATATATAATATAGTTAAACTAATAAATCTTAAAGAATAAGTTTACTTTCTTCTACTACTATCAAAATGAATTTTAAATGATCAAGTTCAGAATACTACAAATTAAACTATGCACAGTAACAGAAACAGGGCTGGAGAGACGGTTTAGCAGTAAAGACCACTGGTGCTCTTGCAGAGGGCCAAGGCTTGGTTCCCAGCACCCCCATGGTGGCTAACAACTGTCTGTAACTCCAGTTCTAAGGGATCTGATGCCCTCTTCTGATCTCTGTGGGCACTGAACTACACGGGTACACTACATAAAAGGCAAAACACTAGTATACATTAAATAAATAAATAAATAACTCAAGAAGGAGTCGTATGTCAGGCCACTTGTATAGCTCAGGCAGGTTCTCTATAGTTGTAGACTATGGATTAGCATGGTGAATTCACATTTCTAACTATAAATTCAGTTCTAGCAAACATTCTGAAAAAGGACCAAAAAAAGCACAATTAACCAGACAGCTGGGTAAGGAAGACTAGTTTTGTCAGGTTCCCTAATCAATGAAACTAGAATAAAATGGTCCCAGGGACTGGTGGCCTTGTGTAGTTATCTTTTCACACACCTGCATTTGCTACAGAAATGGAAGTAAACCATGAACATGATTTTGAGCCTTACAAGTCTTGAAGTTTAGGGTTCTGAGTGATTAGTATGAACTGGCTGTAAACCTGCTTCTGCTTGGCTCTAGACCTGAATAAATGAACAAATGAACAGGAGTGAAAAGCAAGGAGAGGTCATTATTAAAAGCTAAGCAACTGCCTAACCTCATGGCAGTGTCTGCAAACTATAAGAACTTGCTACTCAGGACATTAAGAGAACGCAAAGTGGCTGTCTACCATAGATGCCCTTCTTCTGGTCCCAATTCCTATGACAGCAGGAGTCAAAGTGGGCAGTGTACACTGGACAGGAGGACACAATCTTCTCTGTGTATACGTATCTGGACTCTATGTTGCCTTTAAAAGTATTTACAGTAATGTCTGCAATTCTAATTTGTTCTCTATGTCTTTATTTTACAATCTTTGTCTAGTGCAAGATGTCTCAAATAGACCGACTACAGTTTCAAACAAAGTCTCTTCCCAATCACATTATAAATCAAACTGAGTATCCTTTATCTACACATCTGAAATCTGAAACACATCAAATACCTGAGACTTTCTGAAAACACACATTCCACAAGTGGAAAATTCCACACCTAACCTCACCTGAAGAATTTCAGTTCAACTGCAAGCCCACTAAAAATAGTGTAAAATTATCATCACCATATGTGTATTAGGTATATATAAATAAACCTGTGATTAATCTAGGTCTCATCACCAAGTTACTCATGTATATGTAAATATTACAAAACTTCCCAAATCTTAAGTCTGAAACACTTCTAGCCCCAAACACTTCATATAGAGCTGTTTTTAGATAGTAGACTGGATAAAAATCAGTCTTTCAATAAGTTTGCTATGGCCTCTTGAGTGTGCTTTGCAGGTGAGCTCTTTCCTCCCATGGACACACCCAAAGTGGCAAATCCTTCAGCTTCTGACTCTGTGTGCTTATGGCCACCATTGTTCTAGCTTAATCAAGCTGCTCAGCACTGCCACAGTGATCTTTATTCATGTACCAAATATCTCCTGGGTGCCTACTGAGTGCCAGGCACTGTTCTAATTATAGGAAATACTGTAAGCAAAATAATTATCTGTCTTCATGAGCCTGCCATTGAGCCATTGAGTAAAAAGACCAAAAAAAAATTACAAGACATAGATATAAGACAATGTGACAGATTAATGGTGACATTTAAACTGACTCCACCATGATAGGCTATCACAATCTACAAATGGATTTAGGAAATTAATCATTTGATACAGAAGAACACTACTACAGAGGTCCCAAGATCAAAGGAGTCAGCTTCAGTGAAGGAGCAGAAAGCAAGGGTGAAAATCTCTGCTGACTAGGAAAGCAGATAGCGTCTGCCAAGGGGAGAGCCTTCCAGAGAGTTCACTGTTAGGTGGTGGTGGGGAGTACAAGCAACCATACCCAAGCCTTTGGGAAACACAGACATCTGGGTTAAATGAATGCATTATTGCAATCAATTCCACCTGTTTATTTTAATGCTATTAATATACAACTAGACAATTTAAAATAATATATTTAAACTTCTCATTATAATTCTATTGGACAGTGCTGAGACAGGTAATTATTGAGCAATATAACTGCATAGTTCTCCAAATGACTCTAGAAGAACTTGCTCAATGAAATACAAAGATATAATCTCTGCAAATCTTAGGTAAGGCTATTAAAAAGCAGACATAATAACTAAAGCTGATTTCAGAAACATTTTATACAATTTTAGAGTAGGGTTGGCAATTTTTTTTCTTTTTTTTTTTTATGAAAAGACCCGCTAAATAATTACTTTTGCCTTTTAAGTCAGAGAGGGTCTGTCTCAATTACTGAAGCCAAAAGTCAATGACAGAGAAGTCTGTGTACAAAGGGCAAAAGACTGTGCCCTAAGAAATTTTTATTAAGACAGACAGCTGAATCTGTCCCACAGGATGGAGTCTGTCAGCTCTGTACTATGAAGCAAAGCCCAGGAATTCTAATTTCAAAATCCCACAGAAACTGAATTTAAAATTAACCAGGTTTATTTCACACAATGACATAAGGATTAAATCAGCTGACAACAGGTAAGGATGTCTCATTTGAACACAGATCAAATCTACTAAATGTGACAGAAATAAAGAGAATATTTTCTAATTCCCCTGTAAACAATTTAAAGTTATGAACAACACACCAACTTACATTTAACTCTATTATCCACAGTAATGTTACAAATAAAAGGTCAAAAGTGACAAACAGACAGAAAGTCCTCCTGACATCAGATATGCCCTTCTTTTCCCGTCCTTCATAGGACTCAATCCTGGCCATGAGCTGAGCAGGGTTGATGGAATGGATGTCGCGCAGAGAGGCGTGGGAGCTTTGGCTCCCGGTGAGAGTATTCTCCATGTCTTCTGGCAGGTGGTTCATCCCGCAGGAGGGTTAAAGGAACCTTCGCCCAACTCCAACATCCCTAGAGAGAAGTAACCTGCACAGATAACAGAGAAGAAAACACATCAACTCTGAGCTTGCCTCATACAACTGTGCTACCCTCACCACCAGGAGATTAAGTCTCACCGAACCAGTGTCCTGACCTGCAATGTATGCCTCCCATGAAAATAAGAGCAGGTGAGGTGAGAAGCAGTGCCTCTTCTCAGTGCGATGAGAAGCAGTGCCTCTTCTCAGTGCGATGAGAAGCAGTGCCTCTTCTCAGTGTGATGAGAAGCAGTGCCTCTTCTCAGTGTTACGAAATGGCTGCCGTGGAAAGGAATGTCAGAGAAGAAGCAAAAGCAAGCAGGGGAAGGTGAGGACAGCGTTCTCCACAGCTACAAGGCATTCCTGTAACTGGAGCATGGGCCTTGAAAATGTCAAGCCAGTTCTCCTGCCCCACCAGCAGGTAAACCTCCCGGCCTCATGTCATTACTCATGGGCTAGGAAACCATTTACTGGACCCCCTCCCACAAAACACTAAGGAGGACATGTAAACAAGAAATAAAAACTAATGAGGAATCGGGTTCCACACCAAAAGAAATTGACTGAATTTAGCATTTCCTGCTCACTTCTTTGTGAATAAGTATGTTTCTGTGCATCTTCTCAGCAGTGTTTCTACCCCACAAAGTCCAGCACTATAGAACCACCAGATTGGTAATTACAGAAGTTACAGACCCTCATATAGATGCAGGTTCCCCCAGGCTACGAGTGTTTCATGCTATAATAACATGAAGGAGCTAACTTCTTCACAGACGGGCAAAGTTATGGAACAGAACTAGCAAGTGGTCTAAGAGTCAAGCATCCCAGCTCTCCACTCTGCGGTGACTCTCCCTGCAGGAGGATTATGTATGTGCTCCTGGCTCATTGACACTCATGCTTTGCTCTGGCCAGGAACGTGGCAGCAGGTTCTATGGTACATGTGTCCCAATTTAATAAGCTCATCTTACCACCACATGACCAGCAATGACATTTTCAGGATGGGTAAAACAGAATGTAGAAACAGATGGTTGAGATTGCTCCAAAGCAGTGTGATCTCTTATTCACTGTCCAGTCCTTTCTCCTCACACTTGACTTTGACATCTCCTTTCCTATACTCGGGAACAAAAGTCCTTTCCATACTTTTAAATCATATGGTTGGATAAGATTCTTAAGCCAAATTAGTTATATGAACTTATGTTTTACAATACAGCTCTCGCTGTAACCCTGCTTGTAGATATTTGAAGGAAGTTAAACCACAGAGCCAGACTAATCTAGAAGTTAATCTAGAAGTTAATCTAGAAGTTAAACCCCAGAGCCAAACTAATCTAGAGCACCAGTGGTCCCCTAGAGATGGGGCTGGGGAGCACCGTGACTGGAGCCTCAAAACAGGGAGTTCGCTTCTGGAACTTGGTGAAGATCTACCTTTTGTCTCAAAGAATAACAACAGTTGTATTCACCTGGCAATAATCTATTGGTGTAGGTAGTTACAGTGGAGTACTGATTGCTTAAAAATTTTGAAATGTTTTACATGTACGTACATATACATGTGTTGCCTTTCAGTAAATTTCTATTAGATTTAGTAAAAAAAAAACTGTATTAGTCACAATTATAGAAAAATCACCCTAATATTTAATCCCAGGACTCAGATAAATTATTTAGCAGTCACATCACACTGATGTGAATGAATACTTATCAAGCATTTATAATGATTTAGGGTAATGCTTGGATTATAACAGAATAAAACTCTGGTAATAAATAGAGCATATATACATACTATGTTTATAACTATAATTTAAATTCTTAAAAGACTGTACCCATGAAATATATCAGATGTTAGCAATGATTCTCTCTGGTTGATTAGATTTCTTTTTTCTCCTTTTATGTTCTCCATGTTTTCAAATTTACTTTACACCCATTACATTTAAAATAGGAGGAACTAAATTTAAATGTTACTTAATTAGTGTTCCATACAGAAACACCCCAGAGTGTATAGAGCCCTTCCTTTAATTTTCTTCCAATCCAGATGACACTAGGTAATGGTACTTGGGTTACTTAATCTGTCTCCTCAGAATCAGCATATCTTGAAAAGCTCAGTAGGAATCCACTGCAGTGCCTTGGAAAAAAACAAAATACAAAGTTCTAAACTCTGAAAGTGGTTCTGCCATGGTTTCTGCCTCAGAGAGACCAAGAGCACCCTAGTTTTTGTGCAGTCAGGGTGAGAAGATGGACTACCCAAAACTTTGAAAACAACCAACATTTTTCTCAAGCTCACAGGTCTCCATGTTCACCTGACCTAGGCTGACAGCAGCTGAACAACTCTGCATGACATGTTTCGCTTCAAACTGTGTTAGGTCCAGATCTGCCCTGTCATCTTCTTTGGGTTGAGGAGATCTGGAGCATTTTCTTGTCTTGAAAGATGTCAAGAGCACAAGGGACAAGGTAAGCCATAAAACCAAATTTAAAATCTCTATGCACATTATGTCTGTTCACATTAACTCAGCCAAAGCATGTTTTAAATGTTTTGGAGTTTTCTGTTGTTGTTTTGGGTTGTTGTTGTTTTTGAGACAGGGTCTCCCTGTAGGTCAGCCACCCTAGAACTCACTATGTAGACCAGGCCTCAGTCTCAGAGATCTGCCAGCATCTGTATCCTGAGTGCTGGGATTAAAGACATGCAACCATGCCCATATTTCTAAATGTTTTGTTAGAACTCAGTCAAGCCATTTATATTAGATAGCTTCAGGTGACAACTGGACACACCTGGGAAAAGGGACCCTCAGCTGGGGAACTTCATCTGTCAGACTGGCCTTGTGGCAATTTCTGTGGGGCGTTTTCTTGATCTGTGAGTGACGCAGGAGGGCCCAGCCCACTACGGGTACTGCCACCCTGGGCAGGTGGTCCCGGGTTGTATAAGAAGGCAGGGGAGCACAGGCCAGAGGAGCAATAGAAGCAGTGTTCCTCCAAGGTTTCTGCTTCAGTTCCTGCCTCCAGACTCCTGCCTTTTCTTCCCTTAATGATGGACTGTGAGCTGTAAGCCAAATAAATCCTTTCCTCCCCAAGTTGCTTTCGGTCATGGCCTTTATCACAGCAACAGAAAAAGTAACTAGGACACCATCTGTGTTGTTTTTAGATGCTTTCACACTAAGTCAGCAGGAATGAGCACTCCCCTGCCACAAAGAAAAGATATGATCTGTAAAGCCTAAAACATTTGCTTTACCATCTTTTTTCTAGAAAGGGCTATTGGTTTCTTCTCAAAGTTGATCTAGCAGTGACAGGAAGTAACTGTGTCCATCTATGCAAAACAGGAATAAGCTAAATGAAGACTGTTCTGATTAGGATCTGGCAAAGACTTGTAATTCATTTGTCATTTTCCACAGGTTGCTCTAAGGACAACATCCCTTAAGCACAGGCAAACTTGTCTGATGTTAGCATTCTCTTGGATATGTTAATGTTTTGTTGAGAACAATATACCTTTATTTATAGAGGGAAATCTGGCAGTCACCACCTGAACCAATACTGGACCCCACTCATGTGACATGTCTTTTATTGTGTTGCAATAAATAGAACAACAATCATATCATATATCCCCTACTAAAAATGTTTAACCTGAATATTAAAATAAAATAATAATCATAATCAAGAATAAGACAATTTTCTTGGAGTCTTCAGAAGAAGTCAGTTTCTTGAAAAACAAGTCCAGAAAATTAGTAAGTACATTAGTGTAGAGACTCTTCAAAACTAAAAATATACAAAAAGACCAACAGAATGCAATTAAAAAGCCTAGATTAAATGCTGGATTTTAAAAAATAAGCAAGGACATGTGAAACAGCTCAGGGAGTGAAAGTGCTTAACAGCACAAGTCTCTCAGGACCTGAGTTCAACCCCCCCAGAACTCACATAACCGAGGACAGAGAATTCAACTCCAAAAAATGTCTTCTAACCTCCCCCTGCACACACCATGGCACATATGAAACTGCACTCACAAATACGTGTCACATGCATATGCACACACACACACACACACACTAACAAAGCTTAAAACCTGAAGGATTTTGACATCCTGTTCTCCTAGCTTTGGGCACAGGCCTGCTCTTGCTCTTAGTATCCCAGATCTCTGGACTACCCTGTTAGTCCAGACCCTCCCATGTACCCTGATCCCCCATATTCAGACTATATCAATTTTCAGTCTAGTTTGTTAGAACCTTCACAGCCTGTTCCACGGCAACTTTCCTCTGCCTGCCCTAGTCCAGCCATCTCCCCTCCCCCAACCTTCCTAGGATTGCTGTGAGCAACCTTTCCCCCCTATAAGTCTGACCATGCCCAGTGCCTCTCCACTCTCATACCATCTGAGCAACTCCATTCTTGTGCCCCCACCCCTCCATCCCACATCCTGGTCTCCTTCTACCTTGGTCAAAGCTCCACTCAGATCACTAGACTATCCTCTTAGACCAGAACCACCCACTGCATCCTGATCCCCATTACTTGGGCCAGCTCAATTTTTCAGTCTAGTTTGTTAGAGCCTTCACAGGCTGTCCTCATCCCAACTTGCCTTTGCATTCCTGAGACTAACTAGCTAGCCTTTTACCCTGGCAGTGCTCACCCCAACTTGCCTTATATTCCAGAGACCAGCCTACTTCCCTGGTAAATATGTTCCTGCCCACTGCGTCTCCACTGCCCTAATGCCACAACAATGCCAAACTCCTGAAACCCATATCCTGTTCTCCTAGCCTTGAACACAGGCACACTTTTACACTTAGTCCCCTAGACCTCCGGACTACACTCTTACCTTTGCCTGGCTGTGAGCTCTCCAAATAACACCATGCCCATTTCCCTATACTGGTATCCTCTGCAGCCCCTTCCACTGCTGCACTAGGATCCTGTGTCCTTTAGTGGGGACCAGACCTTTGCAGACTGCCTGAGAAAGCCTGAATTCAGAGACTCTGCCAAGTGGTCTTCCCAAGTTATGCAGTGCCTGCTGGCTAGGAGGGTCCAGATCTTAAGAGAAAGCCTGAGAGCATCTAATCTTACCTAACTTGTGACTCTGAAGGAACTCATGAGCAGCTGGACTACTGCCATTTGGTCCCACCAATGTAAAATCAAGACAACCTAAAGCCTTTTTCATACCCAATAAAAAACAAAACAAAAAACAAGTCACATCAAGAATTCAAAGAGAATCAGACTTCAACTCAACAAAGATTTTAATCTCACATTGGAAACACAAACAGCAAAAGAAATCCACATACCAATATCACAATGAAAATAATAATATGAAAAACCAAATAGTATGTCCCCATCAAACATCACTGATCCTATAGAACCCCATAGAGATAACCCAGGATACAGAGTTTAAAAAAACCATAAACACATGAATTTAAGGAACACACAAACAAACAAATCAAAGAACTCAAAGAAGATAGGGATAAACTTCTGACTGAATTCACAAAAAAGATAGAAATATTGAAGATAACTCTGGTAGAAAGGAAGAAGGAAGTGAAACATTCAATAAGCCAATTTAAAATGATAGAAGAAAGCCCCACCAATAGAATGAATGAAAAGAAAAACAGAATATCAAGACTGGATGATAAAGTTGAAGAATTGGAGGACTCAAGCAAATATTTATAAAACGTTTTTAAAACACAGGAATAGAATATTCAGAAAATGTGGGACACAATGACATGACTCAAATTTAGACATTGTAGGGATAGGGGAAGGAAAAGAATCTCAGGATAATGATATTGACCAGATTTTCAACCAGATTTCGGAAAAAAATTCCCAAATTAAGGAAAGTCATGCTCATTCAAATACAAGAAAAATATAAAACACCAAATAGACAGGACCAGAAAAGAAACTCCCCATGATGTATCATAGTAAAAAACCCTAAGTGTACAGAACAAAGAGAGAACTGAAAACTGCAAAGAAAAAACAAGTCACATATAAAGGAAAACCCCTTAGAATTATACCTGCCTTTTCAATGCAAATTATGAAAAATCCAGGAGAGCCAAAGTATTCCAATTTCTAAATGACTATAGATACCTACTGAGAATACTTTACCTAGTCAAAATATCTATTATAGTTTAAGTATAAAGAAAAATCTTCCATGATATGAATAGACTAAAAGAATACATGTCCCGATAAGCCAGCCCATCAGAGCATACTTGAAGCATTACAAAGAGCTGAAGAAAGGAACAACACCTAAGGGATAACAGAAAGAAACTAAATGAAGCTAAAACTGGGGAATCACAAAGTTAGACCAAAAATGCCAACACAAATTAAAATGATGGGAACCAATATACATCTTTGAACAATAACTTTAAATACCAATAGACTGAACTCCCCAGTTAAAAGACACAGACAAACTGAATGGATCAAGAAACAAAATTCATCCTTTTGTTGTCTGCAAGAAACCCATCTTGCCTTCAAGGACAGGTACCAATTTAGGACAAAAGGATGGGAAAAAACATTTCAAGCAAATGGAAGAATGAAACAAAAGGGAGTTGCTTTTCTAATATCTGACAAAATAGACTTCAAACTAAAACTAATCAGACAAGACAAAGACGGTCACTTCATTCTGATCAAAGGAACAATTAACTAAGAAGATATCAATCATAAACATATATGCAAGAAAGTCTGGTGCACCCAACTTCATAAAATGAGCACTGTGGAATAAAGCCAACTTGATCAATGTGGAAAATCTTTTTGATGTCTCTCTGGTTCTAGGAAAAGATAAACAAGATAGATAGGCCCTCAGTCCAGTTAAGAAAAATAAAGACAGAGCAACTCCAAATCAACAAAATCAGAGATGAAAGAGGAAACATCACAACAGACTACAAAAAGATCCAGAACATTATAAGGGAATGCTTTAAAACATAGATACTATTAAATTGAAAAACTAAAAGAACTGGATGTATATCTAAAACCATGGGAATCACCAAAGCTAAACCAAAAAGAGATTAACAGCTTAAACAGATCCAATACAGAAGGAAATTGAAACAGTAATACAAAATCTCCCAACTAAAAAAAGCCCAGGCACAGATGGATTCACAGAAGAACTCTAACAGACATTCAAACAAGACTTATATCCAATACTACTTAAATGACAAAAAGACAGAAACTCCCAAATTCCTTCTATGAAGCCAGCATCACTCTAATACCAAAACCAGGTAAAGATACAACCAAAAAGGAAAACTATAAACCCATATTCTTACTGAACATATGTGCAAAAGTTCTCAACAAAATACCTGCAAACCACATACAGATAGATCTTCCACATTGATCAAGTTGGCTTTATTCCACAGATGTAGAGGGCTCAATATATGCAAGTGAATAAATGTCATAAATCATATAAAGGTACTCAAAGACAAAATCACAGGGTCATCTCAATAGATGCAGAAAAGGACTTTGACAAAATTCAACATGCATTTATGTTAAAAATCCTAGAGGAAACTAAACTGGAGGAAATATACCTTAACATAATTAAAGCTACATGCAACAAACACATAGCCAACATCACTGTAAATGGAAAAAAAAAACTGGAAGCATTCCCATGAAAATCAGGAACCAAACAAGGCTGTCCACTATCTCCACTCCTTTATAATATAGTGCTTGAAACTCTTGCAGAGCAATAAGACAAGAGAAGGAAGTTAAAGGAGTACTCATTGGAAAAGAAGAGGTCAAATTATCCCTTTTTGCAGAGGACATGATATTAAACCTAAGAGATGCCAAAAATCCCACCAGAAAACTCTGAGTATTGAATAACACTTTCAGTAATGTTGCAGGTTACAAAATTAATCTACAGAAAAAAAGTAGCCTTTCTATACACCAATAACAAGCAATTGGAGAAAGATTACCAGGAGGCCCTCCCATCCACAACAGCCTCAAAAAAAGGAAAGAAAAGAAAAAAGAAATCTCAGAATAAACCAAATGAAAGGCATTAAAGACCTCTACAGTGAAAATTTTAGATCTTTACAGAAAGAGATTGATAAAGACAACAGAAGATTGAAGGACCACCTATGCTCATGGACTGGAGAATTAATACTGTGAAAATGACCATCTGACTAAAAGCAATATATAGAATCAATGTAATCCCAACCAAAGTTCCCATGACATTCTTCATAGAATTAGGAAAAAACCTTCCTAAAATTCATATGAAAACACAAAAGACCCCAGATAGCAAAAGCAACCCTGAACATAAAGAGTTATACAGGAGGGATTACTATAGCAGATTTCAAACTATATTACAGAGCTATAGTCATAAAAACAGCACAAAAATAGACCTGTAGACCAATGGAATATAACTGAAGACTCGAACATGAGTACTTGCAATTTCAGCCACTGCCTCATATTTGACAAAGGGGCCAAGAACACTCAGAGGAGTAAAGATAACATCTTCAGCAAATAGTGCTGACAAAACTGGGTCTCCACCTGTAGAAGAATGAAACTAGACCCTTACCTTTCATCTTGCCCTAAAGTCAATTCCAAATGGATCAAAGACCTCAATGCAAAACATGGAACTCTGAAACTGTTAAGAGAAAACACTGGCAGGAACCTACAAGATATAGGTATAGAAAAGGACTAGCTAAATCAGAAGGCAATTGTTCAGGAATTAATCAACAAGTGGGACCTCATTAAACTAAAAAGTTTCTGTACGGCAAAAGAAAACAACCAAGAAAATGAAGAGAAAACCCACATAGTAGGAGAAAATCTTCATCAGGGAAGCATCTGACAGAGGTTTAAGATCCAGAATATGCAAAGAACTCAAAAACCAAAAATCAAGAAAACAAGTGAGCCAATTAAAAGATGGACTATGGATCTGAGCAGAGAGTTCTCAAAAGAAGAAATATCTTGAAAAGTGTTTACCATCATTAATAACTAGAAAAATGCAAATTAAAACCACTCTAAGATTTTCTCTTACCCCAGTCAGACTGGATAAAATCAAGAGAATAAATGATACCAAATGCTGGAGAGGATGTGGGGAGAGAGAAATGCTCATTCACTGGTGGCAGGATTGTAAGCTCCTGCAACCCCTATGGAAAGCAGTATGGAGAACTCATAAGAAAATAAAAATGAACCTCCCATTTGACCCAGTTATACCAGTCCTCAGCATATGCCCAAGGGACTCATCCTACTGCAGAGACACCTGTATATCAATGTTTGTTGCTGCTCTTTTCACAATAGCTAAGAGATGGAAGCAACCTAAGTGTCACTCAAATGACCAGTGGATAATGAAAATGTGGTACATTTACACAATGGAGTTCTACTCAGCAGTAAAGAAAGACGAAATCTGCAGGTAAATGGATGGAACAAGAAACGTTATGTTAAACAAAGTAACACAAACTTAGAAAAACAAATGATGTATGTTCTCCCTCATAAATCCTAGCACCAAACCCTCATAATGTGAGTAGGTATCCTGATCCAACTGTAGGAACCAGGAAAGGAAGAACCTGAGAGAGAAAAATAGTAGGAGACAGGTGTTAGTGAGGGATAAAAAGATAAAAGGGGGGTATTAAAAGAGGGCTATAAAATGAACTATGGGATAAAGAGAAAAAAGGAGCTCAAGAGAGGAGGGGCCGAAGGAGACTGGAATTACCAAGGGAGATTTGGGGAACTGGATCACTTTAAATGTGGAAGCCACAGAGGGAGGGTCAGACGGGGAGGGAAAGAGCGCGGGAAGGAGTTGTGAGGGAAGGAGGGAAGAAGGGAAGATGGGATGGAGGGAAGGAGGGAGGGGGGAGAAAGAGAGAAATAATGCCTAATGTAAAACATCAGAGGGAATCATAGGAATCTGAAGGCCTAATGACATACAATATCTCTACATGAATCCATGTGTATAACTGAAGGCTACATAACCAAACAGGAGAAAACTTCCTTTGAGGTGTTGCCCAAGTGGTCCAAGAGACTCCCCATTGCCACAGCCCTGGATTGTCTCCCAGAACACGAAGGTAAGACCCTACTGCTGAAAACACGACATACTTCAATAGAGCTGGAACCTACCTAGAAACCATTTGCCCTGAAGGCTAGCTCTCATAGCTCTGGAAAGCACTATCCAAGTAGCCAAGGGAGAACATCAATCGATGGCCTAACACTAGCTTCATGACCAAATAACCACATGGATGACTGGCACAGCATTCAACACTGGTGCAGTAATGGCACTTTGATCTTAGGTCCAATCAACAGCTGCCAAATTGGTCTTAGAGCCCACTCAGTGGGAGGTCACTCATGTGTGGTACTGTAATCATAGCCAAATATACATGGCTGAAGAGGTCACAGATCTTAGAAAAACTCCAAAGGCTGTCACATCCCTAGGCTAATGTAAATTCTTACTAAGTACAAAATACGTGTGTGTGTGTGTGTGTGTGTGTGTGTGTGTGTAGTCAAGTATGCCAGTCACCACTCATCAAAGACTTTTGGTGCACCAGACAGATACTACTACAGAGTACAACTGACCACACATGGACACTGTTCATGACTTGCCTATGCCTAAGAGGCACATCTGCAATGCAATCTCTAAATCCAAGGCCCACGCAACATGGAACACAGGGTAAAGAGGACACTGATGAATCTCTCAACTCTCATTAATGAAGCTTCCTCATGCAACAGAGGGACAGGAACAGACAAGATCATAAATGGCCAAAGCTTGGAGATTAGGAATCTGCAGAGTGTAGGACCACGGACAGGACTCCTATATTATGTTTCATTTCCCAGGCTCAGGGACCACTGCAGAAAAAAGTGGCAGAAACATTGCAAGAGCCACTGAGGAGGTGTGTGACCATATTAGAACTGAATCCAACAAGTTCCTGGGATGCTGCTCATATGAAACTACAGCAATGATTTCTGCATGGTCAAGACTCATGCAGACTCAAGCAGACAAAAACCCAGCATGGAACTGGAGAAATGGGTACCACAGCCCAATCTTTGTTAAAGAAATGATGGCAAATGATTACCATTGGGTGAGGATGAGTTGATCTTTCTTAAGTGAGGGATTCCAGACAGGCTAACTAGACCTCAGTAGATGAACCTGCACTGAGGAACATTTGGGGACACTAAGTTGACACAATGGGGGCCTTAACACAAATGAGAGTATGTACAGATTCCAAGTGGGGGACTATGAGGGAGAGCTGATGGGGAAGGGGTACAGAAATGACTGAGACCGATTGTTATGTTCTGCATGAAATGCAGATTCAATAAAAAAAGTCTTAAGGATTTTTATTAAGCACAACAACCAAAAAAGGCTACAAAAGACAACTGAAGAATTGATCATACTTGAGACATCTAGTCACATGGAATGTCCTTATTCTTAGAAGACAAAGCTGAAGTACTAAATGGTAAGCCTCATGATGAATGCAAATTGCCTCTGATTACTTCAGAAACACATAATAGGATATAAGCATGTTTTGGGATGAAGATTCTGTACTTACATCATTCTACAGATAGTATAAACATATATGCAACATAAATATCATTAAATACAAAATTATTTACTACATATACATATAACAAATATATGGCAAAGAAAATAAATGCAAATTTCATTGCAAAAAAAAAAAAACCAGAAATAATGTTGCTCTAAGACTTTCCTGAATGTACCACCTTTAGGAGCAAGAAGCCAAAATAATCCTGAAAAATTGTTTTAATCATTATATAGAAGAATCCAAGCATTTTGTACACATATTTTCACAAAATATTCTTATGTACATGATAGTCCTATATGTACTGATAAACTAAGAAGGAAAGCATATATAAGATTTCTACATATCCAAATCATTCTTCCATTTTAGTACTGCCACATTACCTAGACAAATTCATATGGGTCGAAAACTTCAACTGCAATGAGTGCAGATGGGTGTCATTCTGCTTGGATTCTGAGCCACACCATTTAGTACCTCCTGAGAATGGTTTGCTTTCATTACCAGGCCTAAATGAAATAGTGCTGCCATACCAGACAATGGTTTGGGGGTATACACTTTGTTTAGCAGGTCTGCAGTGAAAATAATACAAAACAACACTTTATTTATTTAAGTGGGTAAAAGCCAAGTTTCACCCTTTACTGGGCTCCTACATTAGAACTGAAACTCCCCCTAAACCCTTAGGGCAAAGCAGATGGCATACAAAGCCTGACCCACCAGGGCTTGGGTACATCATGTGACACGGTTCATACACCTGATGTAGCACATTGTTACCCACAACATATTGTACCTCTTCCTGTTCCCCCTTTAATAATCTTTGGTCTCACCCTATCCAAACACCTCTACATGTTATATTGCATGGTTTTCCTCTCATTGTTCACTTACGTCTCATATTTTCCAGTGCTGTTTATCTGCCAGGATGCAATGTATGCTTTCATTCCACCCTCATGGGTGTGCTCACTCTCCTGTGCTTGAGTTCTGAGGTCTTCCCCCACACTCCATGATGCTTTCTCATGAAAGTTGTCATTTCTCCTTCTTACCTCATCCTATGACTTCTGCTAACATCAGTATATAAAAGTAATCTTGTGCGCATAAACAGACCTCAGCCCTTCACCAGTCTGTTTTAAAGGAAGATTTACTCTAAATTAACAACTTAGAAAATTAAAAAGAGAACAAACATGTATTATGGTTTTAAGTCACTCAGACAGATATGAATTTATGCCAAAACACAAATTTCGCTTCTTTTTTTCTGTCTGGTAGTGGGGATTTTCACATGCTAGGTAGGCATCCCACCACTGAGTTACATCCTCAGCTCCCACCCAAACCTGTTTTCATAGACTTGATTTCTAAGTGACTTGTATCCTTTAGCAATATTAAAAACATTACTGAACTTTAGTTGACATGTAATACAATATTTAAAAGTTGACTGGGTAAGTATATGACAGTGTTTTCATAATTTACGAGTAAAACCTAAAGTTTATACTGAAAATAGAAATCTGGACCTGTATTGTAATATTAAAGAATTATAGTTGCTGTCTGAAAATTCAGAAGTTGCTACATCTACTTCATGCACTCCACCAAAACTATGGCAAGCCATCCTCGGAGCACTGGGAATATGGTGATGAACAAAAGCAGACAATCTCCTACCCCTGATATGTTCACCTTCTAGACATTAGAGATGGAAGATAAACAAGGTCTAGGAACAAGTGATTTTAAACTGGGTGGCCAGGATGATCTCATGATCAGGCGTATCTGAGCAATGCTGGGAGATAAGAGGGAATGCCAGGCAGATATGAGGAGGGAGGGTGCTGCAGGTATACTGGAGAGTGAGGGCAAAGGCCCGTGGGGGGGCTGGGCTGGCCACTTAGGAAGGAGCACAGCAAGTCAGTACAGCTGGAGCCGGGTGAGAGAAGGGCTTAAGGAGAGGACAGAAAATTTAACAAGGCATGGGTATGTGGGATCGTACATGTCACTACGGAGACTTCCGCTGGATGGAAATGCATTAGATGGATTTATCTAGAAGAGAATATGACCAGTGTCTCTGGGGATGCTGCCTAGTCTAAGGGAAGAAGAGCCAGAAAGACATTAGTCCATGTCCTGTTCTTCTTCCAGACTATAAGTTGGCAAAATGTCACGATGCCACAGGGTGGCCAAAGTCCCTTTGGGTGGCATTTAAGATTGTTAGCTTATACACCCTGCAAGCTCAATACTTGGCAGTTAGTCAGCACTCTGGCTCCACTAAGTCACCTGGGAGGCATGTTACAGTCACAGCTCATCACTGCTTCAATGAAAGCTTCTCCTTGGGTTCTTGGAAACAAGAGTGTTCTTTGACTTGTTTCTCAAATGGTTTCCAGAAGTTGCTATCAGCTGGTCCAGAGTAACTCGAACAACAGGGTCTCTACAGTCACCACCTTCTACTTCTACTGTCTCTCTCCAATCTTAGCATTCCTCTCTTTCTTCCCCTTCCAGTCCTCAAACAGATTTTACAGTTTTGTCTCTAATTCCTATGCTCAAATATTATTAAACACAACACCCAGAAAGTCCTTCATCTTAATCTTCCATGGAAGCTACACACAATCGCATTTTCTTTCAGAAAACAACATCATGCTCACAAATACAAAAGAATACTGACATTTTGTGTACAGACAATCCATCATTTTCCGGAACTTTTTCTTATTTCCCAACAACAAAATCTAGTTTAGCTTTCCTTATTAAAAAAAATAAATATATGATGAATAACATAGAGTTACCACTACTTTTATCAATTTTGGCTCATTAATTCTGTCAATATTCAGCAGACAGGCATTCCAAGGAGTCTTGTTCCTCAGTGTGCACATTAATATTCCTATAAATATTTAGTGTCCTCTTAGAGACATGTTGCCAGCCTTTACCATGATGGAGTTGAGAGTGATATTATCCATACAGGTAGTCTCTCAATGAAGGAACTTTGTTTTTCAACGGTGTTAGAGAGATAGTTCACTAGTAAAATATTGATGCTCAAACATGAGAACCAGAGCTTGATCCCCAGCACCCATGTAAAGATCCAGGCAAAGTGGTGCCCACAACTGGGATGTGGAGAGAGGTGAATGCTTGGGGCTCACTGATCAACCAACTCAGCCTAATCAGCAAGCCCAGGCTCCAGTGAGAGGCCTTGTCAAAACCAACCTGGACAGCTCCTGATGACCAACACCTGAGGTTGACTCCTGGCCTCCAGACACACACTTGCATGCATGTAAACAAACGAACACACACACACACACACACACACACACACACACACACACACACCACAAATATGCAATGGATATGAGGACCTATCAGTACTGTTTATATTTTTTCAGTATTTACATTGTAGGCAGCTCTCAAACAATACTGTCAATTTTCCACATAGAGCTAGAGATCTCACTGATCCATATCTAAAAATCAATAGTATTCATGGAAGTGAATTACTGGTCTTCTAAGAATCACAGAAAGGTGATTAAAGGTGTACACTTTTTTAAATAACTGTCTTTCATCCCCCAAACTAGAACTGGAACTGTTTACCACAAATTCTTCATAACCACCCCACCAATCTTTCCTAATACAGAGGGAAAAAAAAAAAAAAAAAAAAAAAAGCTGAATTCCAAGAAGTTGGTGGGGCAGCCTACCCTACAAGGCCCTTCAGAATCAGCTGTGCTGCTTTTCACTCAGTGTAGAACTCTTTCTCCCACAGCGAAAAGCAACTTGAGGAGGAAAGGGTTTATATAAGCTTAAAGCTTATGAGAATTCCTGAAAACGGCACTGCAGCTGATGGAGACATCTCCAACTCAACACCTCCTCAATACTTCTGGGGTGAGAGAGCACTCTGCCAGCACTTGGGGAGACAGAATATCAGGTGCCCCTGGAGTCACTTGGTACGATCTTCCTCTTTCACAAACTTGAACATGTCAATAAAAGGAAGAGCCATCCCATCTATGACAAGGAGCATTTATAGGCAGAAACTGTACATGTTATTTCCTTTAATGTAACACATGCAAGGGATGGCCCACAGGCACAAAAATTATGTTTTAAATTCTACCACAAATGAAGGTCTGTAGTCCAAACCTTAGTTAATATGAGCTGGGGACACAATCTTAAAATATTGATGCCCAGAATTTAAAAAATACAAGTACCATTTTCTTTGTCATTAGATGTTTTAGGCAGGAACACGGGAAACCAGAATGTCAAAAGACAAGTGTCAGGTCCAAATTCCACAATCATCGTTATCAGCCCTACTTTGTGCTTCAGAAAACTGAATCATTACACGATCACCATCTAAAAGATTCAATGCAACTAGAGGCTACTATACCCAGGAAGCAGTGTGCTGTACACACTGAGAGTAAAAACAGGATTAGAACATGTATGTGAAAGGCAGAGAAACTGCAAAAATCAACTTCTGTCCCAGGTTGCTTTCTGCTGCTGTGATAAACACCACGATCAACAGCAACTTGGGGAGGAGAGGGTGTTTTTGGCTTGTACTTCAGGTCACAATCTTTCACTGAGAGAAATTAGGATAGAAAAGCCAAGCAGGAACAAAGGCAAAACCCATGGAGGAATGCTGCTCACTAGCTTGCTTCCAAGCTCACAGTTGGCTACTTTTCTTATGTAGCCCAGACCAACCTGTCAAAGGATGGCCCACCTACAGTGGAATAGACCCTTCTACATCACTTACCAATTAAGAAAATGCTGTACAGATAAGCCCACAGGTTAATCGGATCAAGGCAATCACCCAAAAGAGACTCTCTCATGTACTCTGAACTGTGTCAAATAGACAGCTGAATGGAGCTAAGTAGGAGAAATATTTACAAAAAGAGGAACTTATTTATAAAATTATCTTACACTTGGTATAGCAACAGATTACCACATCTAGGTATAATTTATACATACATCTTCAAGATTAACTCTATTTTCATATATATTTCCCATGCTGTTTCCAGGCCTTTTTAAGATTATTTTTTACTAATTTTAAGTATGTGTGTATACACATGAATTCAGGTGCTCTTTGTGTCCTGAGTCATGACTTGGACTGCCCCAGGAGTTGGAGTAACCTGCAGTTGTGAGCTGCCTGACGTGGACCACTTGATGTGCTGAGAATTGATCTCAGGTCCCCTGCAAGAGCAGTACACATTCTTACCCACTGAGCCATCTCTCCATCACCACCAGTCTTTTTTGTTGTCCACTCTCAGAAGCTCCAATAGAACAATGCTGTATCCTCTGTCTTTCTTAGCATATCAAAAACTCCTAGAAAAACAGGTGCGGCACAAACCTGTAATCCAATACTCTGGAAGTGGAGGCAGGAGGATCACAAATTTTGTTCTCAGCTACATAGGGGTTCAAAGTCAGCTTTGGTTATATGAAACTCTGCCTGCCCTCCCCTCATACACACACAAAAACTCCTACAAAAAACACATCCTAGGAAAATGTCTGACATGTTAGATATTCTATTTGCTCATTAAATTTATAAATTACAAATATTAATTGTATAAATTTTTAGATCCTGGGTATTTGTTAACAAAAGCAAAAAAAAGTTTGCACACATACTTAGAATTTCAACATAATATACTAATGTACAAAAAATATTTTGTTTTGAGTGAGGGTCTCATGAAGCTAGTCTTACAACTGTCTCTGCGGTGGTTAAGAATGCCTTGATCCTGGTCCTCCTGCATGTGCCTACGCCCCATATCAAAAAGATTTCATTTCTGTTTCCATTCTTGATAATGAAATTAATATAAATGTTCTAACTTTCCAAAATGAACTAGGTTGGTCACTTTTCCAATATTTAAAAGCATAGCACAAAAAGTGCTATAAATATACAGAAAGCACAAGAAATCACCATGAAAGTGAGAACTGCCTGACCCAAACGAATGGGCATTTTTATTAAGTATCACGGCATGTAACACATTATTAGGCTGCTGTGGGGAAAGGGATGGAAAAGACAGTGTGCCTACCACTGTGCACAGTTATATGTAATTGGAGAGCCAAATCTCAAATACTTATAATACAAAGAAGGCTGAACATCACTTGTGACTAGAAACACTGTCAAGAAAAGGCTAACCTCAGGAGAAATATAAGACTTTGAAAGATCTGAAAAACTGCTGTGTATCAATGGAGAGGGAAACAAAAGAAATCTAAGAACGGACGAAGCTCAAGCCCAAGGGGACAGAAGCAAGGCTGGAAGGCAAGTGTGTGGACAGGGATGTAAATAGCAGGCAGGAGAGCCTGTGTGTGCATTTCACATACAGACCTGACTAAGACTAGATCCTGAGGGCAAGGTAATCAAGAAAGGTCAACAAGAGTTCACTGCTTTTTAAATGTTGGCAGAGAGCTTCCTTGTTCAAGGAAAATTAGCCAACAACTCCACGGTTACTGGCTGTCAGCAAAGTGAAGCAAGGTTGTGGTTCACTTCCTCAAGATAGAGACATTCAATTCCAGAACCTATGTTTTCTCAACGTCCTATGGAATGTTTATTTAAACACTGAGGCAAGTGAATGTCATGAAAAATGCCTACCACAGTTATGAAAACCAGTAATGTGTAAACTGAGTCTGCACCAGGCAACAGAACATTAACATTTCAGAGTGCGAGATAGCCAGATTTAATTCACAAGACAGCCATGGCACAGAAGCCCATCCTCACTTCTACCTGTGCTTGCCTCTCAGTCAACCAACTTCCACCATCAAGTCTAGTCACACCTCCCTCGACTAGCAAAGTGCTGCCATCTACAAACCATAAAAAGGCTTCAAAGAGACAGGATGAAAGCCTGCTCATATACAAGTACAATGTCTGTCTGCTGGATTACATATTTCCTAAATAGTGAATTATCAACATGCAAAGATAAACATTTTCATATAAATGAAATTCAGAGTTTTTGAAATATAGACTAGCAATATTCTCCAACCCACCAGTCATCCTCTTATTGCTGGCATCACCTGGTTCCTGTTGCCATTTATATATCCTTCTGCTTTTCAGGATCTTCAGATCATTAAATTGGTGGTCAATCAAGAGTGACTATGTCATGAAGGCTTATTAAGAGCATCATCAGGCTTCACATCCCAGCACTGCCACTGACTAGTTAAGAAACTGTCCAAGTTACTTAACTGATTTATGTATCTGTTCTACAAAATGGGGACAATAACACTACAACTTAATTTAGAGGGCGGACTGGGGACATACAACAGTGGTTCTCAATGGGGCATGGCAACAGGGAGCATCATGTCCTTAGCCCAGGAACATTTGCCATGCAGGTTTAACTACAGTCACTCCCAATGGCACCTAGGGCAAAGACCAGAGATGCTCTAAATATCTTATGATGAAAAGAATGACCCCCATAACAAAGAATGTTTTAGTTCCAAATGTCAGTAAGAATGAAAAAAATCTCAACACAGATCATCAGAACAGACACAAAGAAAATCTTCCCATTTAATTATTATCAACAATGCTAAAAGCAAGTTCTGGCTTGGTGCCCTCACCTTTGCAAGACAAATTTCTAACACCTCAAGAGCTGTTCCCATTACCGTTAATGAATTTACACTACTACATGAAGAGAAAAATGTCAGGACAACCTGGAAGGATGGCTCAGCAGTTAAGAGCTCATACTGTTCTGGCAGAGGACCAGAGTTGGTACCCAGCACCCATGTAGGACAGCTCACAACCACCTTTAACTAGATCTCCTGGAGAATTTGATGCCCTCTTTTGAACTCTGTAGGCCCCTTCACTTACATGTGCACAGTGCCCTCCCACATATACAAATAAAAATAAATCTTTAAAATAAATATATTAAAAAGGCAAAACTTTCATCCAAATTACCAATTCTGCATCATTAATTTAATAAAAAAGTAGTTTAATTAAAGAATTATGGAATATATTTTCCCA
Organism: Eospalax fontanierii; assembly: GCA_035773235.1. Taxonomy (NCBI): domain Eukaryota; kingdom Metazoa; phylum Chordata; class Mammalia; order Rodentia; family Spalacidae; genus Eospalax; species Eospalax fontanierii. The sequence continues at coordinate 43,048,107 of CM069539.1, read as the reverse complement.
AAACAAAAATAAGAGTATACTATAATGAGCAACAATACCCAATACCTGAAAAGTTGATTGTTCTGAATGATACAGGATACTAAAATCTGCAATCGCTTCAACTTAAGATGTATTGCGTCAAATTCTGTAACTAATAAAATGAAGATTTTCATTTTTTAAATTGTGACTAGAGAGAAAACAGAAGAGGCAGGTTTCAAATTCAAAGAGTACTAAACACATTACCCTTATTCTTGACCAAGAAGACCCTCCAGACTTAAACAGCCCAGAGTCAAGAATGCTTGAAGAAAATACGTTTTGATCTCTAGTCACCACAAAAAGTTATTTCCCAGATCTAGATATGTTCACAAAGCTGATGAAATAATCAGAATTATTTGAGCTGTCATTCAGGATATGCTTAAGAACTTGTCAGGAGTTCTGATGCTAAATGCAAGCTGAGACTGACTACCTGCCAGGCCCAGGCCCTAGCAGTAGAAAAGTCCCTGGTCTCTCAGAGCCTCAGTTCTCTCAGAGATAGTACTATCAAGAGGAAATCACTGTTACTATCTCCCAATAAGGAAAACACAGAGACCAGTGATTCTGTTTGTAACAATGTGCACTCAATAGTTACAGTCCAAAGATTTAAGTTTCTCTCAAGGGACCCCACAGTAACTATAGAAGTCAGACCCTGAACTGGAACATGAAAAGGGTTCTTTTGTGGAATCAAAGCCAAGAAAAACTCACCAGTGTTTCTCTTAAAGATGAAGTAATGAAAGTGTAAATAAAGCCAAAGGACTCTACACTTTCAAGAACATCGCATGTTCAAGCAGACTGCTAAGTCTTTCAACCTTCAGTCAACAGAGATTTAAAGACCCATGTACGATAGTGCACTATGATCAAGATTGATAAACCGTATGCAGAAAATACATCTCAAAAGTGCTGTGAAAGAGAATGTTTTCATTAAGGAGACACAAGAAATGTTTTCTTGAGAAAGTTCAACATCCGAGTGGATTCAGACACCAGCAGAGTTTTGACATGAAGAAACCTATTGCCAAAGGGCATTTCAGGCAGATACAAGCAGTGATATGAAGCAAAATTCATGAATCCTGTTGGGGGCACGAGCTTCACTGTGAATGGACAGCACGGATCCCTAAATGTGGGGCCTGATAAGGAGAGCCTGGATTTTCTTAGAACATACACTGCACTGAACACATGAGCACTCTTCCTGAACAGACTCCAGGTCTAAATCTTTCAACATTTAAGAAAGACGCAAATTACATTCATTTTATTCCGACTAATGAAAAACACAATCGTCATTGAGACAGCAGGTCAGAAAGTCAACCAGAAAGCAAATGAATGCATCTACTAATGTATTTTATTCATTTAATATAACTCAGTCATAGTCACTAAAATAAGCAAACCTTAGACATAATAGTTCTTTCCAAAATTTAGGATCACACTAAACTATTTATGACCCACTTAACAAACTGGTTTCTCAACCACATAAGAAACTTTATAAACTGGCTTCTACTTTTTTAAATAGTATATTGCTAATAAAGAAAAATTACATCACTGAACTGACCCAAGCACTTCCTCAATCCTGGGAAGAACTCCACTTGCTACCAGAAACCATGAACCAGCAAACTGTGCATATTACCACAAATCTAAGAGCAAGAACAACCTGGGAAAATAGTAGTAACTTTCAAATACTTCTGAAATCAAACTTAAAAAATTGAGGTACTGAGGACTGACTACAGGGTCTCTTGTATATTCTGACCCTGAGCTACAATCCTGCCTTTTTATTTTTATTGTTTATTAGAAGGCAGGGTCTTGCTAAGTTGCCCAGCCTAGTCCCTTAGGGATCCTGCTCCCTTAGCTTTTCAAATAAGTGGTATTACAGCTATACCAACACATCAGCATTGAAAGGCCACTAACAAACCATACCTTTCTTTGCAACAAAAAGGAAGGATGTGTTTAGAGTGCTAACCTCTACTTATTGTTCAGAAAAGGAAAAAAAATAATAAAACAAAGGATTACTTTAGCCCAGAGAGAATCACTGTCTCATCTTTCAAATCTTTTATGAATTTGCAGATAGTATATTCTAGACAGTCTCCCTATTAAAGGGTTTTCAAGAAGGAAACAGAATAAAGTACTAGGCTGAAAATTTTGGGAGGTGAGAATTTGGCATGTTTGGCCAGTTTGGGAAATTATTTTATTTCCATTGAGTTCCACAGTTTCACCTCCACTAAGAGGGCCCATCACACGACCTCTCCAATACCACAGCATGAACACAAGTTTTAAATAATAGAGATCTGTAGCACCTGCTAGATACTGGGGGTGGGGGCAGGAGGTAGGGTACTGTGTGGTAGACTTTGGTGGCATAAAGTTAATGGTATTCCATCAGCACTAGCTGAGTGGCCTTGGTATACATCTCCTTCACTGACGAAAGTTTAATATTTATTTATGAAAGATGTTTGAAGGAACAGAATGCCTGCAATGTGTCCAGCATATTGCAGGCACTAAATAACGGCACTGTTGGTCAGTAAAACAAGTTTTAAAGGGAAAGGATAAACAACTTAATTCTGCATTTTCTTATAACTTGTTTGGACAGAGCAGAGACCGCCTGTCATCATTTTCCAAATGGAAAGTGGGTAAAGACTGTATTGGACAGGACTTAAGAGCTATGAGTAGGGAGACAAAGGCTGGAGCTGAAGATAAGCAGACAGGTTGAATCCTGCATGTAACAACAATGAAAAGGAAAAAGGCATGGGAGTCAATACTAGAGGAAAGAAGACAGTTTTTCATTAGGAGAACCCCTGAAGAGAAGGGTAAAACAAATCAGCACAATGATTTCATAACCAAAATAAATACAAAGCTGTTTAGAACCTATGAGTGTCTCTAAAGGAAAACAAGAAGGCCTTTGCAATACACAAGTTATCTTAATCTGCCTATAGTTCCCACACAGGACACAGATGATGCAACTTCTGCTCCCCTCTACAGTGTCGGCTCCTACCACTACCCACCCACCCGGCTTTCCTCTGTTCCAGCCATACCAGACTCCCCTTGTCCCTGGAAGTTCACTGCTTGACTGTCTTTGCACTGTCACTGGAAACTTCAAGATTTTCCCATGGCTGACTCACTCTACATACTCAAGTCTCATCCAAGGCATCACCACTTTAAGGACATCTTCCAAAGCCCCACATACCCCAGTCACAACAATAGGCCTTATCTAAGCTTTTCTGGCATTCATTACTACCTAAACTTCTATTTTCGCTTGCACATTTAATCTCCACCAAAATCTTTGAGGTCTACAATGTTCAATATTCAATTTCCAAGACCTACAGCAGTGTGTAGCATACATTTATCACGTAGACAGCTAATGAATAAATCAGAAGGATAATAATCACCATACTTCTGTGGATATGTCCTCAAAACAGTTTTAATTTCACTTCTTTAATACAGTGTTCTTAAAAAGTTCATGTTTGAGACATCAAGATTTCAACATTGAGTTCTCCCTAATAAGCTAGTACATGTGCATGCAGTGCATATTACTACTTAGCAGATGGCACTGCATACATTTGACTTCATGACCATGATTACTCAGTATCTTATTATCATTAGAATCCATTAATAAGGCCAGAACACTGCTAAGTTCCATAAAATCGTGTTTCTAGAAAGAGGAAGGCTACATGAAACGAAGATGGGAATTAGCTCTAGAGCCCTGAAACAAAGACATCTGATGGGGGACACTGGAGTAACTCAGATAAACTGAGAGATTAGACCTGTTTTTATGCTACTTTACTAAACTTACTAAAACCATCCAGACGATCAAGGAATGGATTCAGTGATTCCATCTCTGGACACAGACTGCATATCAAGAGAACGCTAAGAAAAGTTCCACAGTGTTGACCAGAAGAGGAAGGGGGGCGGGGGGGAGTAGCTACTGAGATTTAAAAAAAAAAAAAAAAAAGGGCAGTATGAGATGAGTGGTTAGAGCAGCGAACTGAAACCAAGGCTAGTGCATTCATGACTCATGCCTGTCAAGTTCGTTTTGTTCTAAACAGCGTTATTTCTGGAGTACAAAAGGCTACCGGTAGCCCGCTGTGCCTGGCCAGCCCACACCCTCCAGTCATCCTCCCTAATCTCTCAGGGGACCCAGGGCGCCCGCTGCACCACCTCGTCACGGTGGAGGGTGGGAGTGGGCCTCGCGACCTGCATCCCTCCCCCAGTCCCCGCCCAGGCCGCGGTGGGCTGCGCCGGGCAGCTGGGCTCCGCAGCTCACAGCCGCGCCCCGCTCCGGCTCCTGCACCGCAGGACGAGGCCGCACGCCCCCGACCAGGTCTCGGGAAGCCCCGGAGGCCCCGGAGCTCAGGACTCGGCTTCTCAGCCTGCCCACGGGAATCGCAGCCTACCTCGTCGGCGCTGCGGGCGGCCCGCTGGCCTGGAGACCCGCAGGCGGTCCCCGCCGACTTGCGCTGGGGCGGGGCTGTGGGGCTGCGGGGCGGGACCGGCCCTGCCGGCGATGCTCGGCCCCGCAGACCGCAGCCCAGAGTCGCCCAAGCCCGTGACGTCAACACGCTGGTCACGCAGGTGCGCCGCAGCTCGCTGGAGGGACCGAAGATTGGGCTGAAGGCGGAGTGCGCCCTAGGAGCCCGCCGATTGGTTTAAGGACCCGTCAGTCTGCTGATGACCAGTAAGTGGCTCCGGAAGGAGGCAGGGGCGGGCTGGGCAGCCTGGTGGGGTCTGGTGCTCGGGCTTGGAGAGCCAGAGCAGGTTGAAGTCTGTTCCTGTGTTCTGTAACATTATACTGAGCCCCAGCTTCCGGCGGGTATTCTACAGGTGTCCGTCAGTCATGCCCGGATTTCAGGCCCAGGCACCTTGCCTTGGATTGTTCACTGGTAACATCTCTACACTAGGACTCCACCTTGAGTTCTTAACTCCCCCAGGCTTATGTTGGAGGCCTTTTTGAGTTAGCACCCCATATCACCTCCGTCTTTAGTGCTAGTTGCATCTAATTATATTTGTGCCTTTATTTTCCACGGGACTGGGCATTAAGTATTGGTTTATTTCAAGTGTTTAACTTTTCCACAGTAGATGCTACAGCTTTGTCGTTCAAAACGGTTAAAGAACAGAGGGATAAAATGCCTATGTCCCAGTTCTTCAGGTGCTTTGCCTCTAGGAACCAGACACTTTTGATGCTTATTAAAGCACTTCCAAAGCAAGAAAGAGCTCGTACAAACTTTAAATTATACAAGCAAATTCATGTACGTGGCAAAAATTTTAACATTACAAATTAGCTAAAACATTTCATACACTCATTAAAAGCCCAGACTTTATATGACGCTTCTTAGTTCTTGTACACTAACCTGAAAATACTTGACACTCAGGTTCAGATCTAAGTCTACCCATAAATCTCCTGCTATTTTAAATGCCAAATGATAGTCCTCAGAGTCAATAGATGTAATTTGCCATTTCCCTGCCCTCAGATGTGTGTTTTGTTTCTTTTATTGTTAATACCAGGAACGTCATGTTAAATTTGAGCAGGGGCACTTTTGTACTTAAGTCCAAGGACTCTCCAGGATGCAGATATCAAGTGAAATGCATAGGATCAATCCTCATCTATTCTTCTGATGAGCTCTGTAAATATTATTAGAATTTATATTCCTATCCCTGGGATTTAAACAATCCATTCAGCCATCTTTGCCAAGATAAAATAGAACTTTTCAATGTTTTTCTATAGTGATGGGCATGAAAAAAAAATAAAAGTATATGCAACTATATGCTATAGTATATGCAAAACACTATAGTATATGCAGAAGAAGGGCAATAATCTTGTATGTAATAATTTTGGTGACAAGGTAAAGCTATTTGTGTAATTACTTCCCATTCCAAGATTTTAAATGTTTCCAGCAACACAGGTCATTAAAACCCTACACATAAACAGCCATTATTCAGAATAATACCACTGTGACTAGTTTTTGTTGCTTTCAAAACTTTGTAAAGATATACATATAGTATGCACTCTTTGTGACTCTTTTTGCTTGATACCCTTGATGGTTTATATTGATTATCAACTTAGGCTCCAGAATCACAGACATACATGGTGTTTAGTGTCTAGACTGAGTTAATGTAGGTGGGACGACCACCCCTAAATGTGGGTGGCATATTTCTTGTACTTAATACAATGGGGAAAAAGCTTCACGACAGGATTTATTTCTGTTTCTTGACTGTGGATGCAATGTGAGCAGTGCCCCTCACACCTGCCGCCATTCTTCCCCTGCAATATTGGATTTTACCCTGAACCACAAACCAAAACGAACCTTTTTTCCTTAAGTTACTCATCAGGTATTTCGTCACAGCAATAAGGAAAATAACTACAATGCCATATTTGTAAGATTGATCCATAGTAGAGAATGTTGTACTTTATCTGTTTTTGATTTTGTTTATAATTTCAAATTTGACTTATTCTACTGTTTCCCAACATTAGTTTATTTAAAGTTTGGAGTAATTACAAACGGGGCTGCTATTATTATTCTTACACCTCGACATTGATGCCTATGGCTACACATTTGATTTGAGTATATTTCTAAGAGTAGTTTTACTGTGCCCCAGAATATACAGTATATGCATTTGATAGTAATAGACATTTACAAATACTTTTTTTGGTTTCATCGTTTTTCACATTCACTAGCAATGTAAGAAAAAGTCCAATTACTGACTCTAGAGAGATGGCTCAGCAGTTAAGAGCACTGGCTGCTCTTGCAGAGGATCTGGGTTCAGTTCCCAGCATTCACCTGGTGGTTACCAGCTGTCTGTAACTCCAGTTGCAGGTGATGTAATGCCGTCTTCTGTCCTCCGAGGGCACTGCATGCACAGGTGCATTTACATGCAGGCAAAATACATAAGATAAAAATTAAGAATTTAAATCTAATTATGTACAAACTGACTGTAGTTTCAGTTATTTTTTTTTAATTTTTTTTGTGGTCTTTTTGAGAGTTTACCTGGACCTCGCCTTGAAGACTGAACTGGCCTTGAAACTCACAGAGATCCCCCTGCCTCTGCCTCCCAAGTGCTGGAATTAAAAATGTGCACTACCACACCCAGTTCTTTTTATTTTTTATACATGTATATTTACGGGTATCACATTTTGAATTTAATTTGCATCTCCTAGATAAAAAAAATGTTTATTATATTACTTACACTGTTTGGAAATCCTCTTTTGCCAGATGCCTGTGAGAGTTTTTGCTTGCTCTTTAACTAGATTATCTACCATTTGTTTTATTGATCTTATAATCTTTCTTATATTCTCAACATGAGTCCTTTATCTCACATATATTGTGAATAGTTTTTCTTAATGTGTCACCTTTTCATTACAAAATTAATCTTGATTTCTTAGGATCTACTAAGAATTAATATTCTTCTCGGTTCTTGAACAATGAAAAAGGAGTTTAAAACATTTTAATTTCCTTAGTTTTATGTAACTTTTGTTATGTAATTAAATTGTCTTTTAAACAAAGCAAAATATCATTTTACTTTCAGAAACCATTTACATTCACCCATGTATCTATCCTTTTGCCTTTCATCACTTCATGTAACTTTGGGACTTTATCAGCAATGCTTTCATTCTTTACTAAAGGTTAGAGCAAGTAGCTGCTGAGAAAATCTCCACAAGGTATCTAAGATGAGCTATCACTATCTATTACTCCAAGCTGATTTGTATACTTCCAGAACTACTTCCTTTTCAGACTGAATGCAGCAATATGGTTATTCATGGGAGTAGTCACAGGTGGATAATTGATATAATACTGGTATCAATAGTATTCAAGAATGGATTGAGTATGTTGATTGTTTTAGGGTCATCTGTTCTAGATTAGTGCTGTGCACTATAACAAAAGGATCTGGAATGATGTTGGTAAACATGACCCAAGTTTGAATCTCCATTGCCTGGTCCCAACTTAGGAAGGAGTAGAGGAGACTTGACTGTTAAATTCTACAAAATTGCTATTAACCAGAGTACTAGATGAAACTCCATGATAATTCAAAGCTGACCCGAGTAGAGTCCTGTTTTTCCTGACCCCATTGTGGGAAACCAAAACCTAAATTTATCACAAACAATATAAAGCTCTAAAAAGCTCTAAGAACACCTGTACCTACTGACTGCCAGATTTGTTTCAGTACTTTCTGCTTGGCTAGCCCTCGTACAATGTAAATTGTTAAAGGAACCCAGCAACCTGGTCAGCATGTACCTGATTGCCATGTGCCATGGTTAGAATTGCACCCATTTTGCTGACTATTGTTTGAACTTGTATGTGTACTTGTGTTCCTTGTACCTGCACTTAACAGCCCCCTCCCCTGGAACTAACTGACCACAAAACCCATAGAATGTTCTGCATTTGTTTTATAATTAATGGCCTGCCACAGCTAAAAACCGAGTCTTGCTTCTGTCCTGCCTGCTTCTGTATGCAGTTGTATTGATCCCTGATTGGCTTGTCTCAAAGTCACTGGAAAGTCTCTCTAGTGTGCTATAAAAACCTTACTAAACTGAGCACATGTGACACTAACAAAGAATGGCATTTATCCATTCTTAATGATCTCAGGCATTTATCCATTCTTAACGATCTCTGAGTACTAATGAAAGGTAACTCACTGTTTTTCCTAACTCAGAACTCACTCAGAATAGAAGGTTTGGATAGTTCTCAAAAGCATTCTAGGACTAGTTAGGACTAGTGAACACACCACAGCTGCAGATGTGGATGCACTATAACCAGCTTCCTCAAGTTTTGCAGCCACCACTCCTCAGCCATGATGAATTGTAGCACAGACTGTTCTCCAAAATAAGCCTTTCTGCCTTCGTTGCTTTTGTCAGTTATTTTTTTTTTCTCATGGTATTTTGTAAAGTAACTGATATACCCTGTTAATGGTCTTTGCAATACTGTAGCAAAGGCTTCAGATAGTAAACTTTAAGGAAGAGAAGGTTTAGTTTGGCTAATGTTTATAGAGGATCCAGTCCATAGACAGCTGTCCTCACTGCTTTTGGGCCCATGACAAGGCTACATCATGGTGGAAACACATAGTGAATGAAGCTTTTAAAGTTATGACAGCTGAAAAGCAAACAAAAATAGATGAAAAGAAGGGTCTGGAATCCCATTGTTCATGTCTTCCACATGTTCCCCAGTGATGCAGTACCTCCACTTGACTCTGCACCCTAAAGATTCTGCCACCTCCAATTAGTGACAGACTTTTAGCCCATTGGCCTTTGAAGCACATTCAGAATCCAAAATATAGCAATTCGTCTTAGGAGCTGAAAGGAAAAAAAAAAAGTATCAAAAAGGAGCAAAACCTACAAGACATAGGTACCAAAATGCACATCATGGACGTGGAAGAACCAAAAGAAAGAAACAGAAAGAACATTAGCAATGAAAAATTATAAAGGTCCTCAAATGTGACCCAGAAAAAGAAAGTAGATTTAGTTAATCAGAACTCAAAGGAGGGATTACACTAACAGTATAGAAATTAAAAAGAAAAAGATTACCAGATAACATTATGAATTAATCTCAGACAGACTCAATAACCTAATTGTAAAGGACAAATTCCTATAAGCATACAGATTCTCAAAACTGACTCAAGAAAGAAAAAAAATAAAATATGAACAGAAAACTAGAGAAGAGATTAAATAAGTTAAAAATTATTTAAATATGGAGAAGAAAGATTATAAAACAAAGTCATGTAATAGGTAAGGCTTTGGGTGGAAAAACCTGGCCCAAAAGATTTGAGTCAATTTAATTAGGAAATTGTGTGTCACTGAGAAAAGCAAGGATACTATCAAAAGCGGTTAATTACTCATAAGTACTTACCTGTGTTAAGTCTCTTTGTGCTTTAAAAAAAAAAATAAATACTGAAGATCTTCTCTTGGTAAGCATGGACACCCAGTATCTGAAAAGGGTCCCAAGAATCTTCCTCCCACAGAGCTCTTTTTATCCTGTAATTATTAATTCATCAGTGAGCTTGATGGAGTGTGGCTCACTGATGATACGTCATACCTGCCCTCCATGTTAGCCAGTGATTCATCAGAACTTTGGACTTTCCAAGTTTATAACAGCATCGTATCTCCAGAGCGGAAGTTATGGAATGGCTTATGCATTGGATGCACAAACCCAGAAAGAGAAAATGGATACAAAATGGTTGAGATCTGACTCAGTTGCTGAACATTCTGTTAATTCGTCTTCTAACTTAAAGTGTGAGACATTTATCACTTAGGCTAGAAAGAGTCTCCCTTACAAAATTTTAAGTACACTTTGAAGTGTGTATTCATTACTTTTCTCCTCACTGTGGCCAAATACAGGAAGCCACTTGAGAGAGGAGAAGTCTATCCTGGCTCATGACTCGGAGAATGCCATCCATTGCAGCAGGGAAGGCTTGGTGCAGGGGAGCAGCCCCTTTATGTATCAGTGTGAGAAAGAGCCAGTAGGTTGTCACACTGACAGCTGGGAAGCAAAGCCTGGGCCCAGAAGCAGGGCTGAACTAGAACCTTTTAAAGCATGCCCCAAAGCATTTCACTTCCTCTAAGCCGTACCTCCTGATGGTTCCAGAACCTCCCAAAACACGCTACCAGCTGGGTACCAAGAGTTCAAACACAGGAGTCTGTGGGGAACAAGGCACCAATCTAATCTGGACCAGAGCCATAGTTAAAGTGTTATAGATTTGGGAAGTCTCATGGTCAGTACAAGTTCTAAGTTCTTTGTAAAGTTTTACTTACCTTTTGGGTCAATTTAGAAATGAAGATCCGCCTATTGTCATTTTGAATAGAGCTCTGTAGTACAAATCTGGGACTGATTTCCATAGACAAAAATGTAATTACCAGGACTGAAAAAGTTTCCATAAATACTGATGAAACAGTAAAAGTATTTGCTGTTTTAGGCATCTGAGTGAAAGCTATTTGCTAATCTTCAAAGGGGAAAATCCTCTTATTTTTATAGCTCCTTATGAAGTGAGTTATGCTTGGGTTGGGGATTACTTTTAGCCCAGAAATGCCCTTCCATAATCGTTTGAACAGTAGTTTGAAAGTGTGGCCCTTTTAAACAGGGCACTACTGGAATTGTTAGTGTGTACTTGCAGTTAAACATTCCTTCCTAGTGTATTAAAATTGGATACACCAGAGCTTCAGCTTGATCATTAAGTTTCCATAACGAGTTAGAGCTTGATTTAGTGAAGGCGCTTTCCTGGCCTTGTTCCTCATCCCATTCTGCCACATGAACCATATAGCTCAAGCTCAGACAACTGCAAATAAGGTATCAGTATCAGATGTTTCTCTCAAGCAGCATTGGTGGTGGTTCTGTTAGTGCCTTGATTTCCCTAGGACCAGTCTCTTGGTCTCTGCAGTCCATCGTATTCATTGGGGTGGCAGGTCAGCTGCTTCAAGTCATACTAGTAAGTTCAATGAGATGCTTTGATAGCTTTCTTTTGTGAAGTTAATAGTCTTCTTTCTTTCCCAAAGCTCCATGTGTCTGTACTATCAGTAAGGCATGTTTGGATCCAGTACAGGTGTCTCTTTGTTTTCCTTGGAGTTGTTGGAAAGCCCTAAAGAGTAGGAGTTTAGCCTTTGGTGCAGAGGCATCAGTGGAGGGGTGTGTCCTTCTCTTGATTTGATCTACAGTCTCAGCATACCCTGAGCAGTGACGTTCTTCCTTGTTGCTGCTCCCATAATAAATAGTTCCTGACTAAACTGTCAGTGACTGACCAGACAAAACTGGTCTCCTGCACCAAATATTTTTCCTTTTGTTTTTGTTTTTTGCTTTGTTTTTGCTTTTTGAGACCAGGTCTCACTCCTTAGCCAAGACTGGCCTAGAACTCCTTCTCTATCACAGGCTGATTTTGAACTCATGGCAGTGTCCTGCCTTAGCCTCCTGATTGCTGAGATCACAGGTATTCGCCACTATGCTCTGCTATATATAAAATATCTAAGCAACTATGTTCCAGATCGAGTCAGTTTCTGTTACTAGGAACAAGATTGCTAGGTTTAGAGCTATGATAGTTTGCAAGATAATGTTTAGATTGTCAAGAAAAAAATAGCCTGACCATTTGCCTATTCATTCCACTTCCAACCAGTATCCTCCTTTTTGTTCTAAAAGCCAGCATTGATGAGGTTCAAATGCTATACTAGTTTGTCCAAAAGTAAGCCTCCCTGCCCTTTATACCATATTGTCAAAAGTAGCTGCAACTGCCGGAAGGTTTCGTGGTCAACTTTGGTAAATGCACCACGTCCATGCAATACCTGAGGAGGCCAGAAGAGTGAGTTGGATCCATTGGAAATGGTTGTTAGCCACCCTGTGGGTGCTGGGAACTGAACTCAGGTCCTTAGTAAGAGTAGCCAGTGCTCCTAACCGATGAGCCATCTCTCCTGAGTCAGTATCAAATACCCATTAATTAGCTGCAGTACGATGGAAAGGCTGAAAATCTCGTCCTTTCAGTGCATCTTAGAAAGATTTTACTGATGAGTCCATAGTTAGTGAACCAATTCTGACGGAACCCAGTCATGCCTAGAGACACTTGCAGTTGCTGCCTATTTCCGGGGGCTTTAATATTGGCAACTGCTTATTTCTGATCAATCAGACATTAAACTCTTTTCCTTGTTTTAATTTAGTTCAAAATAATTTACTCTTTCCTTAAACCTGAGCTTTATAGGATAACATTTGTATCTATGGGATGGCAAAATATTTTTCATTATCAGGGCTTGTAAGTAAATCATAAATGATGTTGTAAGATGCTATCTTTCAATTACATAGTCTCTGGTCTTTAGCTCAAATCTTACAAAGAGAGTGAGAGAATTTTTGAAGCCCTAAAGCAATATAGACTAGCAATATTTGAAGGTAGTTTTTCATATCAGAACCTGCCTTCAAAAGTGAATAATAATCAAGTGGTGTGCAAAAGTAAGCATATTTAAGGTCCCAAACTGAAAACCATCTATAATTACCAGGTCTAACAGTTAATAAAGTATAATGTTTAGTTCAGTTAAATGCACATCCTATACAATGCCATTTTTACCATAGCTTACAAATCTTAAACCTACATTCATTTGCATGAGGTTTCTTTTTTTTAAACATTTTAGTTATTATTTTGATTTTATGTGTATAAATGTATTGTCTGCATTTATGTAAGTGCACCTGTGTCATGGATTGCCTGCAGAGGCCAGAAGAGGGTGTTGAATCCCCTGGAACTGGAGTTACAAATGGTTAGCCACTGTGTGGGTGCTGAGAATCAAATCTGTGTCCTCTGCAAGAGCAGTCAGTGTTCTTAACCACTGAGCAATCTCTCCAACCCCAATATGAAGTTTCCTATATGGCAGCATTAGAGTATTATAAATTCAAGTTACAAGCCTGAATTATTACATATTTGTGAAATTTTGCAATTATCTTAAAAATTATTTCTTGCAGGGACACTACTTCTTCTGAGGTACAATTAATTAGTCCCTTTTGCAATTCACCCATTACCAGCTGTGTACTTAGTTCTTGACCTGGAGTCCCATCTGCCACAAGGTGTCACTTTCTCATAGAACCCAGTGGGAAAGAGTTCCTCAAATCTCTCCTCAGGCCATGTCAGCAACTGAAATCTTAAGCAATGTTCTAACTATAGGTGAAGCTGTTGTCTATTTGGAGAGAAAGTTATTGAGCACTAACCCTACATAATTAGTCTAAACTAGTCTCATCCCAGTAATAGAACTGGCTATTCTGGCATGTGGAGGAAACTGTTTCCATTTTAACCCCTCTAGTTGGCATCCTATAGATTGAAGGAAAGGTTTTCAGCAACATACGCTCAGTTACCCTGTAAATAGACAATGATGGTTTGTGTGTGTCTGTCCATATACATGTGTGCTTGTTGGTGCATATGCACATGTGTGCACATGGAATCCAGTGATCAACCTCAGGCAGACACTGAGTTTTTGATGCTTTCAGTCCTCTTAGTGGTAAAAACAGAATAACTAATCATGTGTCTAAGGAGAACTCTTTAATTTGATTCCCCAGTGTCAATGTTACTAGGGTTCCAGTGACGAAACTCAAAAATTAAAACTTAAAAACTCAAAAATTGACTCTCAAAAATCAAGGGGAGGTCCTGGTCTTCTCAGTTATCAAGTGGACAACAGTTCTGTCCCACCGTCTCGCTGGATGCTTTTCTTCTTTCTCTCCTATTCCCTTCTTAAGAACTGGGGCATTCTTCCAAGTTTCCCTTGCAATATGCATATTGGTTCTTCCTTAGGATGTCTCTCTATTGTGTTTCCTGATCCATGTGTTCTTCCTCTCCTCATATTCTAGTCTGTAGTAGCTATAAACATTATATCCTGCTTCATCTCTACTTCTTACACATTATTTTAGATGCAGTATCTACTCCTTGGGGTAGATTCATTACTATAACCCTTCCAAATTTGGGGGAGATTTAATGAATACTGAGATATTCTGTTTTAAGATCCATGCTAGCCATCCTTATGTCCCATGTGGCTTCTGAATCAGCACCCTTGTACTTTAGATAACCTTGGTGAGTTCTTTTAAACATTTTGTAATTTTTAAAAATTCAAATTTATTTATTTTATTTTGAGTGTATGAGTGTTTTGCCTGTATGTAAGGAATATGCAAGTGTACCCGTGTCATGCAATGCTTGTGGAGAGGTCTCCCCTGGAACTGGAGTTATAGATAGTTGTTAGTCATCATGTGGGTGTTGGGAACCAAACCCAGATCCTCAGCAAGAATAACCAGTGCTCTTAATCACTGAGCCATATCTCCAGCCCCAAACTTGATAAATTCTTTAAAAAAATTTCTGAGTGGCCTTCATTTGTCTTTTATTCTATTTCTTATACATTACTTCAATTCTTTGCCTTAGCTACCCCTCTCCGTAGACCTACCAGGATTAGCTGCTTATGATGGTCTAATATGGCCATCCCTCCATCTCTCTGATTGCACTTAGTTTACACTGCTGGAGCAGTCCTGTTCCGTTGGGTATCCATGTGGGATTTTCTTGATGGAGATATCATAGCATCTCCACAGTGGCATTGCCTATCACTAACCTTGTTTCCTCTGCAATATTTGCCCAGGTAAGGTGGTAAGTAGTTAAATAAATACAGGCAAATCAATCAATCATTTTCTATGGATCATTTCTTTATGACAGATTAAAGCTTTACAGTTTAACAAAGCCCAGTTGAGACTGGATTGTAATCCTGTGTTCCCCTGCCAGCTGACCTCAGACTATAGATGTCTTATAGAGAATTTCCCTGCAGTAAACTAGGATGCATCTTTGTCAAACATAGTGCCCTGTTAGGTCTCCAAGAGGAGACCTAACTTCTTTCCTGTCTTTCTTGTGTTAGAGGAAACCCAGCCGCAGCAGTTCCTTACTTGTTTATGTGAGCAGGGAGTGCTACAGCTTCAGTACTAACTGTGAGAAGATTTTTAGAGATTAAAAACCCAGTTTCTTCATTTTCCCTTTCCTCTTGGGTTTTGCTGTTATGGCAGGAAATAAGGCCATCTACTTCTCTGAAGCATCAAATCACCTTCTTTCTTGGCATCTTCATTATGTAAGAGTGTAAAAGCTTGTATAGAAGTAATTTTATAGCATTTGCCTTATATTTAACAAAAAATAACCCCAACAAGTTCCACTATAATATAGTGTGATAACCTGAAGAACTGGCAGGTGGCCATATGTCACAGGACATAACACAACCTAATATTTAACAAAAAATAAACCCAACCTTAATAACCTAAAAATAAACCCATTGCCTAATAGTTAACAAAAATAAACCCAACGAGTTCCACTATAATATAGTCTGATAACTTGAAGAACTGCCAGGTGGCCATATGTCACAGGCTGTAACACATTTGCAGACGGTGCAGTCTCACAATACTGTATCAGTTCCTTCTTAGTGGCAGCACTGTGGCTATAATCTGTCTAGTTATATAGTGTGTGTCCCAGAGGACTCCTACCTGAAGATGACATTGAGATACCTATCCCAGGAATAAATATAAATATTTATAGGAAGGAAAAAGGGGAGGCCAAAGCAAACAGTAAACTTCAACAAACAAACTTTCTGAGAAGTTTAGCCCCAAATCTTAACACAATACAAGACGGTGCCCACAGAACAACCTGAGCTTCCAACAGTGGAAACAGCTGGCTTTGCACCAGTTGATACTGCAGAGGATTTCAAGCAGGTTCAAAAGGTTTTTTGGCTTCATACCTGGAAATAGATGGCCCCTGTTATTCACTCTGGTCTGAAGAATTCTATCTTCTCTCTGTAGCTCATCAGCTTCTCAAAATCTCAAACACACACAAAAAGTAGAACCATAGAAAAACAAGCACTTCCCTCCAATCTTGAAGAATCAGGCTGTAGACCCCCAGCACTCCGAAAGCCAAAATTCTTTTCTACTTACCAAAGAATGTGTCAACATAAAACACACGCGCGTGCGTGCGCGCGCGCACACACACACGCACGCACAGCTCTCACCTCAAAGGTGTTAGAATTCTGGATGAAAAGGCCGTGTGATAAAAAGTAGAAACAGACTTCAATAAATGTAGGTAGCTTTATTAGCTATGAGGGGCGCACAACCTTCCTACGGGGATGGAAGCTGTGGCCTTGAAGTTGGAGGAGGTCTAGGATTTATAGGTGAGCCAAGAAAATCTCAGAAAGGGGGATTGTGCCTTCCCAGAATCCCAGAAGATGGGGTGTGTTCCTTCCTGGAATCTGGGAAGAAGAGATGGGGACTTTTGATAGGGGAGCCAGGTATCTTCTGGGAGGTGGTAATGAACCAGATCTGCAAGGAAGCTGATGAGAAGCTAGATGTCTGTTGCTAGGGGCAATGTTTTCTGAGGTAGATGTATCTCCCTCCTGGAGAAGGGAAGCAGGGTGGGGGATCGGTCAGTTCATTCAGTCACTTGTCAGGCTGGTTTTCCTTCTAAGGGAATAAGAGATAGTTTATTCCAGAGTCAAATATGAGAGGCCATGGTCACAAGATTTAGATTACTCCAAATTCCATGTTCCAACATAGTACCAATGATTACAGGGGAAACTGGAGTCCCCTTTCAGAGTTCCTAGTCTCATTCATAAAAGAATTTAAGAATAGACTCAGATGGAAGGTGTAAGACAATTGAAAAATCCTCAGGGAAGGCTGAGGAGGGGAATGGAGAAGAGAAGGAAGAAAGCCATAAAGCCATGCCTCTTAGCATGCCTAAGAAGATCAGGCCGGAGGCAAACTAGCAGCCACATGGTGGGGAGGGAAGGGAGCTTTAGAGAGAAAGTAAAGAAATGCAAAATGTTGAGGCAACCAAATCATTAAGAAAAGCATGGTGAGAAAAGAAATAGAAAGTAGAAGAGAAGAGGTTACACTTTCTCAAAAATTCAGAAAAGCAGCCAGACTCACAGAAAGCCACCTGTGTGCAGCACTAGGCGGCAGGGTTCCTGGACAGGAAAAGTTCATCATCTCATTAACTCACTAGTATATCAAGTATCTCTTTAGCATGACTTAAGGTGAACCCACCTTCCTGGGTATTCCTGTGACCAGATGATTGACCTGGATAAACTGGAAAGTTAAGGTTCTTCCCAGACTAGAGATAATTATCCTGTTGACATTTTATCTTAATGAGGCTTTCCTGCTTTTGTAACAAAAGTTTCATGAATTTTTTTATAGTAACAGAACAATAGAAGTCATAAACCAACACCCTTTTAAATACATTGGTAGGTATATCAGGTAGATAGTTTACATCAAGTGAGGAAAACTCTGCTATGATCCACAGATGCTGTTTGCTGATACTATCTCTGAGGTTGATGGAAGCCAGGAGTCTGTTTATATATTCCAAAGAATGTATTTAATAGTCACAGGTTGTTAGAGCACACAGAGAAGTGGGCAATAAACTTGGTGGGCCATTCAAGAGGGTAAAATAACTGGAGATAATTTTTAACTTGGGTCTGGACCTGCAACATTCAAACTTATCCATAATCACTGCAGTTCTAATCAGTCAATCAGCCTTGTGAGTGCAGCCTCTTCTTTCAGGGACATTTAGTTCACGAAGTTTTTCTAATTAGCCAATGCCATGAGCAGGGAAGAAGGAAAAATCCTCTGATGTGCAGTGTCTCAGCTGCTGGAATGTCCCTGGAACCCCCAATGCAGGGTTGGTTAGTCATGTACTGTTGACTCCTCTTAGCAGTCACTGATTCACCCAAAGGACTGAGAGGGTCCATGCTGGTCTGAAATGGTTGGGCTCTTCTCCTTGACTGGCACTGTCAAAACATTACCAGAGTCTAAGGCTCATACTACTCATTGCTCTACTGAAAAATTATGAGACTGGGCAGCATGGCTCAGTGGATAAAAGTGCTTAGCCTGCAAGCCTGACAACCTGAGCTCCATCTGCAAAACCTACAGAAAAAAGGAGATATCCAACTCCCCAAAGCTATCTTCTGATCTCCATGCACATGAGCACCAAGGCTTTGTGAGCACCAGCACACACACATCATCATCATCATCATCATCCACATAATATTAATAATAATTAAAACATTATTTATGTTTACAAAAACCTAGGAGCTAGAAATTAGTGGAAGGAATACATTTGTTCAAGACTGGCATGAAAGAAAATAAAGGAGACATTACTGTCTCAAATGTCCATCTTTTTCTGGGACATAAATTTCAGTGAGGCAACCTGTGGGAAATCCCATGACTGACTGAAAACTTTCCCTCTGGAGTGCAGTCTTTCTCGCTCTTTCCAAAAGTCAAAAGGGATCTGAGACCTTGATTTTCTGATGTCAGCATCTGGATTTTTATAGACAAACACATTGTTTTCTGCAAATCAATTCATGGGAGGCCTCTCTTTAGAATTTTGAGTTCCATCTGAAAGGCATAGGCCATTGAAAGATAACAAAAGGAGTAGTGAGTTTAGGGAAAGGAACAGGTTCTTCCTGGTCTGTGGTAATGCAGGCAGTTTGCTCTGCCACAAAGTCTTACCGAGAAGTGTGCCAAGTCAACAAAGCCAACCAACTCTGGACGGAAAGCTCTAGAACTATGAGCTAAAAGAACCCTTATCTGTTCACAACTTGGTTATCTCAAGAACTTCTTACACTTTTTCAAAGCTAACTAACACAGGTGCCAACTGAGCAAAAAGTCTCTTCAACAAATTCTGTTGCAACACCTGGGCATGTGTAAAATGGAATCAGATCTCCGTTTCATTCCATAAACAGCAGTTATTTCAAAATGGGAAAATGATTTAAATAAAAAGCTAAACCAACAACTCATAGAAGCAAATTTAAAAATAATATTGATTTACTATTTTGATTTATTTATTCATCATCAATCTTTATTTATGTATCCTTTTCCATGTTCCCTTTTTTTGAGCATGATACAGTGATTTTGTAAGCCACTAGCTTGAGGATATTTGGTGACTCTGATTGTCAGGTACCATAGCTCCCTGAACTAAGATCATCTAGAGTTGAGAAAGACTACATTGTGCTCAAAGAACTCACATCATTTTCACCCAAGGAGTTTGTATGGATTGAGGGAGATCCCAGGAGAATCTTAGGGAACATCATCACTGGAAGAACAGACAGAAGCAGAAGGCACCTAAGAGAAGCTTAGACAGCATGAACACAGGTCAGAGGAGAATTATGGAGAACAGTCACAGATGGCAGGAGAAAATAACGCCCTGAGAGACAGAATGGTGCAGACTTTAACTCAGGGCAAGTTCAGAGCAAAAATTAAGAGAACAGATAAGAATATCAACATATAACTAACAATATACACAGGAATATTTACACAAAGAGATTAATGATAAAATCAGTAACAATAAATAAATACTCTTGAAGGATACAGTGATTCGAAGCAAAAGGAAAGTATGTTGAAAATAGAGGACAAGCACTGTAGGAAAAGAAAGTGTAGAAATTGAAATGTGAGTAGCCTTGAGGATAGCTTCGATTGGATGGCACATGAAACTGCAGGTATTAGAAGGCATCAGAGAAATCATGCCAGATTCTGAGAAGGCCTGCAGTTGGTCATATGATGAAAAGAGAAAGGAATAAATACATTTGTTCTGACATTTTCCATGCATTTCTTTTCTATTAATTTACAATTAAAATAGTTCCAGGTGATTTTCTAGAATAATTTAGTAATTGACAAACAAGGCACATGATAATTCAGTTTCCACAAGATAATGTTTTCATATAAATAATATTTGAACACTAGAATTGCTAGTTTCAACCTTAGAAAGAAAAACACACAATTCTGGAGGAGACTGTGACAGTGAATGTACAATGGGAGGTGGAGTAACCAGAGGCCTGGGTTCTAAGGCAAGCTGAGACATTCAGGTCTGTTCTAGATGGACTTTGAATGCTAACTCTTTCTGTATAATGAATGAATGGAACTCCCTATAGAGCTTATTGAAAATTCCACTTCAAATGCAGGAATTATCTCTAAGGGGTTGAAAAGACAAGAAAATATGATTTATAAGCCCATAGCTAATGTTAGAATTTGGTATAACATTGCCAACCCAAATAATCAGTGAATTTGGTCATTTCCATCCTGTTCTCTCCAAACTCAAGGGATTCGGTTGCACTTTGGTGAAACCGTTTAGCTCAATGTGGTCTCTCATGTAACTCAGGACCACAACTCCAGTGAGAATACCCCCTCCACTGAGTGAGTCAAGATGGCCAGGAAGGAGGTACCCTCCTGTCACCGTGACTCACCATGCATGAGACTGAGCTGGTGACTTAGGAGGGAGCCACCACATCTCCCTTACATGTGGACCCAGTGCTAGCCAAGGTTGGTTAGCCCACCAATTCCACATGTCAAATTAGGCCTTTGCCTTGCAAAGCTACCAAGAAGTCACCCAGAGGTCATGGGTCTATTCTTCCCAGCTATGCTTGCAAAGTTTTCACACAATGTTTGTCTTGGCAAGAAGAGCCTCTTGAAGGTTCTCATGGTAATGTGTGAGGAAGGGCCAAAATAATGGCAGAATATCCAGGAAAGCACTGTTTATCATTGTCATGAATTATTTTCAAAGAAAATTATCCTTATTGCTTTTTCTCCTATTGGGGACGTTTAGTCTTATTGTAAGCATATGTAACCTGATGCCTATGTTGTGATAAAGAAGGAATTTGAGTAAATAGATGGTTAGCAATTCCTAACTTTTGACAGCACTATACTGATGTAAAAATTTCTCCATGAAATTAATGCTCTCTATAATATTCCTCTGATAATGGATAAATAATACAAGCAGGCAGTACTAAAATGGTCAGCGCTTGTTCTTGGTGAACTCATTTATTAGAAGTAGTAGTTGACAGAGTTATTGAGATCTTTTATTTGTTTCAAAAAATTAATCTGTTAGAAATTTAGGAGAAAGGAGATTAGAGTCATCTCCTTCCCTTCCTTCCTCTCTTTCTTCTTCCCCTCCTTCCTCCTCTTTCTTTTTCAAAAAAAATATTTTTAGTTTATGTGTATGAGTGGTTTGCCTGCATGTATATGTGCATCATGTGTGTGCAATATTCACGGATGCCAGCGGAAAGCATCTGATCCCCTGGAGCTGGAATTATAGAGGGTTGGTAACTGCCATGTGGGTGCTGGCAACCGAACCTGAGCCCTCTGCACGAGCAGCCGGTGCTCTTAAATACTGCCATCTCCCCAGCCCCCTTTTCTATTTTTGTCTTCCCTTCCCTCCACTTACCATCCCTCCTTTTCTTTCCTTCTTTTCTATTTTTTCTACCTGTCTTTTGTTGTTGTTTTTGTTGCAGAAAAAAGAAAAATCAGGAAAGCACTGTTTTTAGACCTGACCCATAGCTGTTGCTAATGTTGGGTTCAAACATTTCTCAGGAGGCTGTCTAATAGCTGATTATAGGTAGGTGAGCAGTACTTAAGACATACTTGGCTACCTGTATGAAATAAACCTGCAGTATGTTAATTTCAACTTTTGGCTTTAAAAGTATGTGACATAAGTGATTGGAACACATTCTCTTTGCAAGAATTTGAATAACAGATGCAGAGGGAGTAAGGAATACAGTCCTTCAGATGACTCCCTCTTGCTCATCCCTCTCCAGAAGGTGACTACTCCCAGTTTAGTGCACCACCTTCCCAACTCTTCTTCTCTTTGACATTTAGTAGGTCAGCACCCCAAATTAGTCCACTGGACAGTTGAAACACATTTGGAAGTATCTTTATCTTTGCTCTTTCTTACTCCTTCCTCTTCCTTAAATACACTGGATAGGAGATTCCTTGCTTGCCCAGTGGATGAACATGGGCACGCATAACTATTCTGTTTTCACTGATTCTAAGTTAACTCTTGTTTGAAAACCACAACCTTGTGATTCCAATTTGAGGGAATAGGCTTATATATTGATTAGCACTTCACTCTCTTCTGGAAGGAAAGTCATCTTCCTCTTTGCAGAATAGAATTCGTCCTAAGTAGATATGTTGTTACATAAAAATAGCTATTAGCTTTCCCCTTTTCTGACTAGTCTCCCCCCCCCCCGCCTCCAACACTATTTCCTTGACCCTTTGAACTTGAAGTTGAAAGAGTAGAGTAAGTGGAAGAGAAAAAAATGGAATAGAAGGCAGGCAGGAAAGGCGTAGTTACATTAATGTGATTTTGTTGGATAACTCTTTGGTCTCTGGGCCACAATATTTCACTTTACTTTGGTGTTAAAAAATTACCATTTTATGATTTTTAAGTATATAGTGAAGTGGAAGTGGGCAAGGTTATGATCTGAACATGGTGTTTATCTCAGCAACAGAAAAGTAACTAATTCAGCAGCATACCTATTCACCCTGTTGATTTATTCCTTTGATGAGCAAATTTTAAGCTTTGTGCAGTTCCTATTTACTTTTGTTTTTATGTCTTAGGAGTTTAGAGAAAGCATAATAAAATTCTGGATCTTGAAGTTTGTACCTAAGATGGTTTTAGGTCGTTTTACTGTGCACTGCAAAGGTGCAATTCTATTCTTTTGCATGTTGATACCCAATTTATCCACCATTCCTTAAAGACTGGGGCCTTTTCTTAGTTTATGGTTTGTTGTTTTTGCCCATGATGAATTAAATACAAACCCAACTGTTTATTTCTCAGGTATTTACTCTGTTTTTTTTTTCTGTACATGTCCCTCTTTCAGCAGTATCAGTTTTGATTACTTTAGCTATACAAAGTTTCAGTCAGAAAGTATAAGATCTTTAAGTGTGTTCTTTTTTAAAGATCTGTTTATTTTATTTGATGTGTATGTGTGAATGCCTGCACGACTACACCACTTATGCAATTGGTGCTAAGGCAGGCCAGAAGAGGGTATTAGGCGCTCTGGGACTGGTACTATAGATGATTGTAAGCCTCTGTGTGGATACTGGGATCTGAACTCAGTTCCTGTGTGAGAACAGAGATAGTGTTCTTAACCATGGAACCATCTTCCCAGTTCCCCAACTCTGTTCTTTTTGAAGATAGTTGTAGCTATTTGGGGTTTAATAATACTCCACATGAATTTTAGGATTTTTAAAAAGCTATTTCTGAAAATAAGTGCCTTAAAAATTTTGGAAAGATGCATTGAAATTGAGACTTGCTTTAATAGCATGGAAATTTTAATAATATGAGGTCCTCCAATGTGTGCACATGAGATAGTTTTTCATTTAACTTTTTATTTAAAAACTTTTAATAACATTTTGTCACTTGAAGTTTACAAGTCTTTCTTTACTTTCATTAACTTTCTTCCTGAATATTCCATTTTTTATTACTGCTATTTATTTGATGTGGTGTGTGTGTGTGTGTGTGTGTGTGTGTGTGTGTGTGTACGCTGTGGCATGTGTGTGGAGGTCAGAGGACAGTTTGCATGAGTTGGTTCTCTCATTCTACCATGTGGGTCTCAGGGATTGAACTCAGGTCATTGGGCTCAGGACTAATCATCTTTATTTACTCTCTGATTCCTCTTCCCTATTTTATTTTACATTTTGTGGTGGTGGGAACTGAACCTAATGCCTCATACATGCTAGGCACTCTGTAGGTGAGCTATATTTTATTATTTTTGATGTAATATGTTATTATTTTTTAAATTTCTTTTTGAAGTTGTTTCTCGTTAGGGATTGCAACGAATGTTATGTGCTGATTTTATGTCTGGTCTTAATATGAATTGTCTCCTGGACAGCATTTGGAAGTCCGCCCTCTACTTCCACATCTTTGAAGACTTTAGGAACATTACTGCTAAGTCCCTTTTAAATGTGTCTATATTGAATTCTGTAGGTAAACCGTATGTCATAAACTTTTACAGTAGATAGTTTTGGTTACTGATCATAGATCTTTTAAAATTTTTTACTTCTCCATGCAAGTTGTATTTTTTCTCTTATAGGTTGTATGGTTTTAGGAATTTATCCAATTCTAGGAAATCCAATTTACTGTGTAATTATTTAGTCTCTTACAGTCTTTTTTATTCATGTGAGATCAGTTGTAGTATCTCCTTTTTCATCTGATTTTATTTGAGTATTCTTTCTTTTTTACATAGCTTAGCTAAGATCTTGTCCATTGTTAGGTCTTTTTTTTCAAATATTAATTTTGTTGGCTTTAATATGTTTTTTCTATTATATATTTAAATTTATTCCCTAATGATTATTACTTTCTTCCTCTCCTAACTTAGGTTATTCTGGTTTATTGGAGTAGAAAGTAAGATTGTTGATTTCGGATTTCATTTCTTAATAAAAGTGTTTAGCCCTTTAGCTTCCTCTTAGCAGTCCTTTTTCTGTATCTAGTAGGTTTGGAGATACTGTGTTTTCATTTTCATTTTCCCACAATATTTTCTAAGTTCCCTTAGATTTCGTCTTTGACCTCGGTTTGTTAAGTTGTTTAATTTCTACATATTTGTGAAGTTTCCAGTTTTCCTTCTGCTATTGTTTTCTAACCTCATTCCACTGTGGTTGTAACTGATACTTGGCATGATTCAATCTTTGCAATTTGCTAAGACCTGTTTCATTGCCTAGCATGAGGTCTGTCCTGGAGGTTGTTCCATGTGCACTTGAGGATACTATATGTTTTGTTGCTGGTGGGTTGCACTTCCTGTGTGTGTCTCTGTCCATTCTATCTATAAGTGCTGTTATAGTTGTCCTTCCCTTATTGATCTTCTGTCTCATCCTGTTCATTAGTGGAAACAAACCACTGAAGTCTCCTACTGTGGCTGTGTTGTCTGCTTCTCTTCTAAATGGATGTCTCTTAACAGCAGTGAGCATTCTGGTGCACAGACTCTGGCCTTGTCCTCTGCTCTTCTTTAGTTACGGCCATCACAGCCATTCTGGAGTTCCCAGTATTGACATGCTTCAGTTGTGCTTTCATTTGAATGTGGTGTCCACTCCTGCTCTGCATTGTGGGAATTCTGACTGCCATTTACCATTTTGATATATTGTCACCATCACCTTCACTGACATTATTTTGCATTTTTTCATTGTTAGCTCTGCTTCAAAATCACCTTTTCAGTTTCAGGGACTCTTTATGGTTCATGATTTGTGTTTGTTTACATAGATGTTTTTCATGTACATATTAAGCCCATTAACTTAAAAAAAGCTTCAAACATTCTGGTCACTTATTTTGTTGGCTACCTTTAGTTACTCATGCTTTGGAGCTTCCTTTGCAGGCTCATTTTGCCTCCTTCCCTCCCTCCCTCCCTCCCTCCCTCCCTCCCTCCCTCCCTCCCTCCCTCCCTCCCTCCCTTTCTCTCCCTCTTCTTCCGTCCCTATCATCATCACCCTTCTGTTTGCTCAGTCTCAGATTTGATGCTGCCTCCAATAAGACTTCCCCAAAACCCAACAGAGGAACCCCGATTTACATAGCATCCAGGGCAAGCACAGCCAGCAGCTGACTTCCATTCCTACAGCCTCCCGTTTCCTTCTGTCCATAGCTTCCTTGAAGCTCTGGCTATTTGCTTCCTTGGTCAGTTCTAGTTAGTTAGTGTCCTCCCCTCTCCCTTTGTGAACCCTTCATGCCCAAGGCAACTACCCTGGAATGAAGCCATGGGTCTGACTGTGTGGTACGTTGTGCTTTTTCTGGTCTTTTGAATTCACTTAACTGAAAGTCCCAGACCTGGCTTCTTGCCCTGGTGCTCACAGGCCTGTGGGTTTGGGCCTACCAGCCTATTTGCATTTTCTTCCAGTTTCTGCTTCAGAAAGTTACCTTTTTTCCAAAGCTCTATCATATCTTCTCTGTGTTGGACTGGTAACATTTAGCTCCTTCCTGCACTATTTTCAAAACTATACACTGTCTTTCCATAGTTGTTGTGGCTATCTCTAATTATTTAAATGTGGAAATGTATAACATTGTTACAGTAGAGGCTATGATGTATATTCTGTTTGCTTTAAGAACAATTGTACATTGTCTGTAATCAAGACCAAGAAGAGTGTTCTGTGTCCTGAGTGCATTTGTGAGCCCCTGCTGAGCTGCTGTGTTCGCTCCCCTGTAAAGCTAGTAATGTACAACAGTTTATTCTCTTTCTTTCCTTACTTGACTGTTTTATTTTTACTTATATTTTAATTTATATATTATATTTACTTATATATTTTACTTATCAATTAGCAAAACTTTAAATGTGTTCTGGTTTTAAATGTGGTGTAATATAAATTTTCTGCTTTTTGCCTATGATTTGTTTCTTTTACTCAACATGGGAATTAAGACTCATTCTTATTGATGAAAGTAAGCCTTGATCCATTGATTTTTCAGTCTTATATAGTTTTCCACTGTGTGAATATACATATTTCATATTTCCACTGAACATTTAGGGCTTGCTATTATAAACACAACTACTACAGAGCCCGAAATACATGCCCTTTATAAACTTAAGCATAGTGCATATATACAGAACTTTCTGAAAAAAAAAAAAAACAAAACAAAACTGTAATGCTGGATTACAGGGCAATATTTTAGGGAATATTTAGGCAAATTTATTTTTCAAAAATGGTTATTATAATATACACCAACACCAGTTGTGGGTAAGGGCTCAGTTTCTGCTGGGCAACTTCTATATTTTTGCCTTTCTGTGGATGACAGTTGTTGCTAAATTCCTCCTGGGAAGTGCTAAGTTTAGCCCCTTCCTCCCCATGTCCTACATCAAAGGAGACACAAATTCCCCAACTCACAGTTAGGCAAAGTTTAGCTAATTTACTTGGGCTTACCAACAGAGCCTTGGGTATGGGGTTACTTACATAAGAATGGGCGCCCTCCTCCCATTCTTAAATCACACCAGTAAATCCACAACCAGGCTTGGATCTAGTGACTTCCTGGTCGATCAGACCCAAAATGTCCAGGAGGGAAAAAGGGCCCGCCTCATGCCACCCTCAATTTATATGCCTTTAGCACCTCCCCCTCCTACATCCAAAGCCAATGGGCTGGGTGGGAGGGGCGTCTGACTTTCCCAGCTCCTCCTTTTCTGGCCCAAGGTAGTCCTGGGTAAGTAAACACCACCCGACCTCGGAGGGGGGCATTGGTCCATAGTCTGTCAACTATGAGAACTAACTCACGTGACAATAGTTTCTTTTTTTAAGATTTATTTTTATTTATGTGTGTGTGTGTATGTGTTTGAATATATGTCATATGTGTGCAGGGACCCAAGGAGATCCTCACAAACAAATTAAACTGACTGTGAAGAAAGGACTGGGCTTGGCTGGCACCCCTGAAAATTGTTCTTTTCTTTGTGTATCCATCCATCAAAACCAAGACAGCTTCCTCTTGTTTGAAAATCAAAATCTAACCTATTTGTCTTACAAAAATATTAGTCTTGGTTCAGAATTGATAGAACTTTGTGTCTGCCATAGTAATTTCTGTATTAAACAAGAAAAGCTGTTTTAATCATACACCATAAGACTGTGTCAAATTCCCTGGAACTGAAACTACAGGCAGTTGTGAGCTGCTTGGTATTGGCTGGAAACCAGACTCAAGTCCTCCAAACAAACTGCAAATGTTCTTAAGCATTAAGCCATCTTTCCAGCCTCCCTCGCCTTTAAAAATAACTCATCTAGTCTAATTTGGGGCCCATATAGCCCTGGGTGCAGGGCCATCCACTGGAGTGTCATCAGCGTATTAGGAGCCACACCTTAAAGAAAACTGACTCTCTCTCCCCCAGAATCCACCAGCTGTCCTCAGCTCCTCAGTTAGGAATGGTGTCTCATGAACCCCTTCTCACTCCATTCTGGAATGTTGACTGGCATGATCTTGTACAGACAACCACAGCTACTGTGATTTCATGAGTACAACAGATCTGACATATTGAAAAGACACAATTTTGCTTCAGTTTTCCTCAACCCCTGACCCTTACAATCTTTCTGTCTCCTCTTCTCTATTGGCTCCTGAGCCTTAGAGAAGGCGTGGGCAGCAAGAATGAGTAGTCCTAAGACGTTTTGACATGGAATATTTGGCAGTGACCTATTGGTCATGAGGACCCAAGGAATGAAATAGATGGACACTTTAAAAAAGAAAACAACCTTATTTAATTTATATTAAAAAGAAGGGTCCATGTCCAGAAGCTTGGGCTTGATAAACAGGAAGCAAACCAACAATGAGGCAAGGTTGAGAAATGCAATATATTTTCTTATATGTGCTTTTAGGACCTGACCTTAGAAAGAGGGGTAAATCATTCATTCAACTCAGTGGCTGTGAAGATCTTAACAAAGGACTGAAACAAAGCAAAGCAACGCACAACAAAACAAGTCAAAATAACGAAAACCCTGATGAAAGACAAAGGCTTAGTTTCCTGAACTTCTGCTTCAACTGAACCATTCAGTTCATGGTTTTCACCTCTGTCTACGTGGTGCCATCCCGTCTCCTGCCAAGTGTGACAGTGGCTGGACCGCATCCAGAGCTGTACCTTCCTTCCACTTCAAAGCCACCATTCTGCTACCACCTCGTTCCCTCTCCTCCTCCTCCTCTCTCTCCTCCTCTTTCTCCCTCTCCTCCTCCTCCTCCTGTTCCTTCTCCTCTCCCTTCCTCCTCCTCTGTTTCTTTGTCTTTGTCTTTTTGTTTTCCTGAAGTTTTGGGAATCTATACAATGTACATTGTATATTTATTTAGATCATATTTAGACTTCGTCCCCTATCTGCAACCCCCTTATTGTGCCCCCGCCAGATTCATGTACTCTGGCATGTATATTAAAGCCTATGGAGTCAAGTTCGTGTCCCCAAATGCTTTGTGGCTCCTTGCCTGACACTTCTTCCCATTTCCTTCTTCATCTGCCGCCTCCCTTCTCTGCAGGCCAACCTGACTGTCTGCCCTTGAAGTCAAGTTTCTTTGTCTTTGTTTCTGCTTTAGTGTGGACTGGATAGAGGGGAAAAGAATGGAAGGGAGATGAAGGTAGTCCTTATGCACCAGTAAAAAACAGGGAAGGAATTACTATATAGATTAACGTAGAAATATAACCCTGCCACACAGGGCTGTGTGGGTAAATTACCTTCACTGTAATTAACTTTTTAGCCCTGCAGGCTTCAACCCACTGCTAACTCTGTGAGAACAATTATTGAATTTGGGCATGCTGTGACTTAGAAAAAAATGTAATTTTAGTGGTTGACTTGCGTATATACACTTTCCCCCAGTCAGCAGAAGAGGCAGGTCAGCTGATACCCCTTTCTTGTACTTGCCTGATCATAGGAGCCACCTGGGCAGCAGATGAGGCACAAAGCCTGCCCTGACCCCAGTGTACTGGCCTGGGGAGGACTGGGAGGCACTCCTGAAGACCTGCTTATAAAGATTCTGTTGCTCCAGAAATACTGAGCTTACTGACTATGTTTCTGAGAGGAAAAATACTCCAGTGCTTGATTTATAAATTTCAAAATATGCATTTGTAAGCAATTCCTCCATGCAATAAACACATTTGCAAAGGTAAGGATTGCTCAGCTAATATCTTGAGTCTGTTTCTGAGCTTAAGGGTATGAGTTTCTGATTCAAAATTCTGAACGATGCAACAAGCTTATCCTTACCTTCAACAACTATTAACTCAACAAATGGCCAGATTCTCCTTTAATACGTTTGCTTAACAATTTCTCCTCTCCCCTGTATATACATTTTCAAGCAATTTGTAGACATCCTTTCACTAAATAATGAACTTGACCCTATTAAATAAGAAAATTTCAACAATACACACATCAGTTTTAAGAGTACTTATATAATCTAAAAGAGTAAACACATGTAATAAATCCCATACTGTCAGTTTTAATCTTCTAAAAAAAAAAAAGATGAGCTTATATCTTAGTGGTAGAATGCTTGCCTAGCATGTGTGAGAGCTTGAGTTCAAGCCTCCGTGCTGGGAAACAAAACAAATAAAAAAAAACCAGGAAGGAAAAACTCAAATGATGCCATGTGTTCCTCTCAAATGGAGAAATGATAAAAGGTACTGAAATTTTCAATATTTATTTGTAGTACTAGGGATCAAACAGAGGGTCTTATGCATGCTAGTCAAGCTCTATACCTGAACTGTAAAAATGTTTTACTGAGGCCAGAGAGACAGCTCAGTGGTTAAGAGCACTTGTTGCTTTCCAGGAGATGTAATTTTGATTCCCAGCAGCCACATAGTGGCTAACAACCATTCATAACTCCAGTTCCAGGTGTCATATGCCTTTTGTTGTACACTGTGGGTATTGTGCATATAGGTGTACTTACCTACATGCAAGCAAAACATTCATACATAAAATAAAAATAAAGTTTCAAAATGTTTCACTGAATATTATTCATAACTATCTCCTTGTTCTTTTAAAAGTAACAAAAGATTATAAACTAGATGTTTCTTTCCTTTTGTTACGGTATCTACATTATCTGCTAAGGAATATTTGCCAAGATATTAATTTTATTTTTTTAGTATTTTATTACTTTTGATTAATTTATGTTTATGAATGCATTGCCTACCTACCATGTAAGTGCACCCGTGTCATGCAATGCCAGCAGAGGTCAGAAAAGGGCATCAGATGCCCTGAAACTGGAGTTATGGGTGGCTGTTAGCTTGCCATGTGGGTTCTGGGAACCAAACCTCAGTCCTCTGCAAGAGCAGCCAGTGCTCTTAATTGCTGAACTATCTTTCTAATTCTATTCTTATAAAGATAAATTGATGTGAAATTAAACTAAAGATGATTTAGAAGAAAGAAATTTAGTTCAAGCAGGTGGAGACCCTTGTGATGGTGTGTTAGTTACATATTGTTATATTTTTAAAAATCACAGAAAGACTCCGAGCAGGATACATGTATTATCTCACAGTCTGTGTGGATCAGGAATCATGGTCCACCCCACCTGCTTTGCAGTTTTCATAAATGTCCTACCAAGGTATTAATGTTGCACATCCAACTCACGTGGATGTCATGTCTTATCCCTGGCTTCTGGGTTAGTTCAAGCTGGTGCTGGCAGGACTGTTTCTCACTGGCTCTTGCACATATGCTTGGTGTCTCTTCTCTGTTGTTCACAGGTCCTTGACAGGTGTGATTCTCAGCTATATTTTCATAGGCAAGAGAATCTGTTAGCAAGATATAATTGCCATAAACATTTTATAATTTAACAAGTGGAAGTTTTCTAATCAATAGAAATAAGTGAATTGTTTCAGCATATATGAACATTTAGCTTTCATTGCTTTCCTTTGTATGAATGGTCAGCAAAATCCAGACAGTAAATATTTTAGGCTTCTTGGAACATATATGATCTGTGTCATATATGTTTTGTTTAATAATATAAAGAAATACAAAGAAAATATTCTTTACACATACATATATATATATACACACACACAGAGAAAGAGAGTGAGAGAGAGAGAAAGAGAGAGAAATATAATGTAACCTTCCTAGCATTTCAAGGGAAGGTCCATGCTCTTTTTTGTCTTAGGAAAAAAAAAAAACAGCAAAAGAGCAGGAGGAAAAAAAGCTGATCATATGAGAGGCAGCAGGTGACTAGAAAATTATTTTAAAATGGATTTGTGGTCAATTTTTGGATAGAGTTCATAATGAAAAAAAAAAAAAAACCTCCCAACAACAACAAACAAACCATCAAAAGCCTTAAACATAATCTGGATAGAAGGTGCGATTGAAAAGCTGTGGGAGAATGAGAAGGGTGAGATCAGAAGTTGGGCTGTGAATGTAATGGAAGGGAACTTGTATATAAGTTTAGATATAGAAAGTCACTTTATGGAGCAGGAGGAAAATCTCACTGTATACAAATGCAAGTGCCAACCGGAAAACTGGTGACTATAAAGTCAGAGACTCCCATTTTAGTTTCTTTCAATTTGTGAGACCATGTTGCTTCCTTTAGCAGGACTCTGCCCCGCTGGAGAGTGGTGGATAAAAGGTGGGTCACTTCTTGTCTACTATCCAAAGCAAGTAGCATTCAGAATGAGTATAGTAGGCTGGTGAGCTGGAAGCAGGGGTTCTGTGAGAAAGGAGGGAGATCAGTCCAGGGATTAGGATGGGTTAAGAGGCTCCTGCCAGGAGGGCATCGTCATGGGTTGGGAGGAGAGAAATCCAGGAGAGAGATGTTTCTGTGGGAAAGGCAAGGTCAGAGGTAATTTATCTAAGAAGTAGAAGGTCGGAAGGTTGTGGTAAGAGTGTGGGGCATTGCAATCTTTGATTTCTAGAGCCTAAACACATTCTTAAGACCCAAATTAAACCAGACTGGTCTTTTAGACTAAGAGGAAAGGATGAATGCCCAAAGAAAGTTTTCAATCACACTCAACTGAATCTTCATTGATATCCCAGATCAACATCGGATAAAACATAGAACAGCAGTAGCTGACTCCACAATTCCTCTCTAATTCCTGTTTCATTTTCTTTATGACTTAAGGAAAGTCTGGTTAAAAGTAACTATTAATTGTAGCCTGGAAAGTGCTGACTGCAGAGAAGGATGGGAAAGCAAGCCTGTAGCCTTCCCTCAAATGTCACCCAAACAGATTGGGAGTGTGAACCACTGCCAGAGGGAATATTTTCAAGGTGCTTGTACCACAGGACATTTCTCTTGCATATTTATTTCAGTACATTGTAATAAAATGCTATGTGATGGGATAATCTGATACTAGGTGTAATATTTAAGGATGCGTCAAAGAGAAGATGACTTAGACTGGAGGTTTTGAAACATTACGGAAAGATGGAAATCTTGGGTTGATCTCATTAACTGCTGTGGATAACCACTGTGTTTCCCAATCTGCAAAGTATGCAAATGGTCAAAGAGTCACAAAAATGGCTTTTGGAAAATGGCAACAAGAAATTAAGACTTATGGTGTTTTTCTGTTTCTATCATTGCAAATTATTAGCATTTACTTGGGTTTCACTCTGTACCTTTAAATACTGTCATCCACAACTCAAACAGGAATGAAAGCATACTGTAGACTAATTCTAGTGTGGTTACATATCTATTATCTTTGAAAGATTCATTAAGTTTCCTAAGTCCTTTAAAGTACACAGTCTTAGGATCCCGAAAGAGTAGAACCTGCTTTCACATGCCTGTGTCCTGAGATTGCCTCACAAATATATGCAATTCCGACCTCTTCCTGCAGGACTGATGCTCCCTCTGACCTCAGGGAGGAGAACTGAAAGCTCTGCAGTAAGTTCCATTGCTCATCTAAGCATCTTTTTATTTTGAACTAGGCTAGTGAAGGCCAGTAATTAGCACCATAAACACAATTTTCTTTGCTTCACTCTTTTAGAGTATTTATGTTCTCTAAGAGTAATGATTCTAAAAGGCTATCCTGGTACTTAAATTTTTTGCCCCTCAGCAAAATTTAGCTGCATTGTGCTTTCAGATAGAATGAGGTATGTGCAAAATTACTGATTCCAAATGCAACTGCTTAACCAAGGGTGAACCCACGTAAGAAAACGACACCATTTGAACAGTCAAATGTAAATGTTTAATGATTCTGAAACGAGAACAGCTTGCTTTAATTTAGCCCACAAGCCTTCCAGCGGCACAACTGCCTCAAGCAATGACTGGAAAGAAGTTCTAGTCAACTTAAGGGGTTTAAAAAATTTCACCATATTATTTTTTATTTTTTGTGTATGAGTGTATTGTCTGCATGTATTTAAGTGTACCTATGTCATGCAATGCACAAGGAAACCAGAAGAGGGTGTCTGATTCTCCTTGAACTGAAATTATGGTCGGTTGTTAGCTGTCATGTGGGTGCTAGGAATCGAACCTGGGTCCTCTGGAAAAGCAGCCAGTGCTCTTAACCACTGAGCCATCTCTCCAGCTCCAGTTTTTTTTTTTTTAAATAAAGGAAAACATAAAAGAATAAAAGGCAAATTGTACATTCTTCTCTGCACCTTAAACTCTCTCAGGGAACACAGGATAGAAATACAAAGCTGACTTTTATGAATCCAAACCAGCAAAGAGCCTAGTGACAAAATCTGACCAACAGTCTGGTGACAGAACTTTAGGGTCCTTGCCCACATATGCTAATTAAACATTCATTGAATTCTCTCAGTATTTATTCTTACCTCAAATATGGAGCCTTGCTGAGCTATTTTTCCCCAGGTGCCGTAAAGTCTCCTCATTAATATACCCTGTTGTGAACCTCAAACTCATTGAGACTACATGTGTTTGTTTGTCATTTATCTATCTATCATTTGTCATCATCATCATTATCTATCTTTCATCTATCTATGTAACTATCATCTATCTATGTATCTATCATCTATCATCATTGTTATCTATCACCTATCTATCATCATTATTATCTATCATCTATTTATCATCATCATCTATCTATCATCTGTCTATGTATTTATCATCATTATAATTATTACTATTATCTATCTATCTATCATTCATTTATCTGTCACTAAAATTCTACCCCTTAAGATAGCTAAATAATTCCCATTTCAAAGAAAGAATGATATGCAAGTAAGAGACTGTAGAATGTTTATTTCTCTGGGTCTCATCCCTGTCAGATATTTTGTAGAGCCTGTGAGATAGAATGATCGGGCACAGTGAGCGTGACATGTTTGTTTATTCTTAAGGAAAATGATCTCAAACTGATTCAAAGGGGACAGTGCGGAGGGGAGGGGGTTCGTGTTTGCCTGTGACTCTGTTCTGCTTTGCTGCAATTTGTAATCAAGACTCTGGTTGAGAGACTGGGTTCAAATGAAGGGGCACAAGAATGCATGTCACCCACAGCCACAGAAAGGTCTCTGTTTTTGTTCTGAAGCATACCATAACATGGGATCCCATCATAGTCTGTGAGAATTGAAATGTAACAGCACATGCTATTGTGTGGATTGCTTATAAACCACAAAGTACAGCCACAATGCCAACAACTTTGTCTCTTTAATTCTGACCAAACATTCTAAAGCATCCTGAAAGTGTAATGCAGAGTGCCTTGGTTTCTGAGGAAAGTGGTTTGGAAGATGATGACTAATTAGCTCTAATGCAGCGTGGGATAATAGGAAGTGCTGAAATTTGAGCTTTCTTTCCTGTCCAGTAGCTGTGCTGCTGAGGTTTGACTATGTGGAGCCTTTCCTTTAACAGACTAGAAGACTTATGTCCCAGGGCTTTCTTATCTATAAACAGAAAAGTCGAAAGCTTAAAACAGAAGATCTCTAGGACTACTATAGTTGTAATCTTGGTCTTTTTGCTTTGAAAGGGTTTCTATCATTTATGTCAGAATAGTTCTTAACAGCCTCAATTTTAATGATAAATAACTCCACAAAATAATTTTCCTTAATTCATAGGAAAAATCAATACTGTAGTAACAAAAAGTGTTCCTCGAGATGCACATGTGACCCCTTCCTGCATATATAGACATGTCTTAATGATGGTGAGATATTAAGAATATTCCTATTAGTGATGGCAATGTTGTGTAAGACAGGTGATGGCTAGTTATTACTGTTCACCAGCCTAGAACTCGAGCTCCTATGGAGGGCCCAGAGAGGGATGGTAGTTTTAGGGAAATAGTAACTAAAACTTTGGGGTAGTCTGCCTAACCTGGGAAGTGAGTTGACATGCTAGTCCATTTCGACTGTGCCTTTGGGTTATTTGTTAATTTCTCTCTCTTTAAACTAGTTGAGCATTGACTATATTTCTGTAATACTGTATGTCTAGAACAAATAAGAATAGTAATCAAGGTCATTTCCATCCTGATCATTTTGTGTTACCCAACTCCATGCTTAGCTTTTTCTTCATATATATGCTTCACCTTAAATCTTTGTTTAAGGATAAAGAAGATATTTCAAATGAGAAGTAGCATTTGTACATAGTAGAATTTTGAAAATAATTGGAAATTTTATTCACTGTTTAATTATGTGCATCCATAGCTTTCTTATAAGGTAAATAACGATATCAGTTACTTTTAAATAAGAGATTTATAGTTCATCTTCTTTGTATTGAGCTGCTAACGATGCTTCATGTGGTCCAAATCCAAGTGTGTAAAGTCACATGCTTCATCTGTACAAAGTGACTCATTAATGGCAGTTTTCTAAGTAGCGGAAGTTTTTGCAAGCATTGAGGTTAGAGGTTGTTTTTTGCAACAAGGTCTGTGTTGGCATGAGAGAATATTACTTTGTTGGATAAAGATGGGTCATGATCATTGGGGCAGAAAGCTGGAGTTCTTTCACTTTGGAAGTTGAAGGTGGAAGGGAGGAAAGGCAGTGTGGAAAAATTACAGGAATGAAGCTAAACACTCTTCCAAACTCAGCAACTTTGGAGACTATATGCAAATCATTCAAAATGGCTTTATGAGTAAAACCCAGTCTTTTAATTATAAAACTTAAGTGGCAGAAGGACCAAGCCTACAGTGGCAGAGGATCATTGTTGAAAGTGACACCAAGAATAAGCTTCTTCTCCTTCTGGCAAGGGTGCTTGTGTGCTCCCAGGTGACAACAATGCTAAACGACAAAAGTTCCCTCTCTCTTGCTTAGGCAGATTCAGGATCCTCATCCCCCACCGCATTCTAACCACCCCTCCAGGCCCAGCCTGGATCCTCATCTGTGAGCCCCCTTGCTGAGTCTTACCTAGGACCCAGGACTGTCCCTGCTGTCCAGTCCCAAGTCCAGCAGGTGGCCACATTCTCATGCTTTTTCAGAGTCTGCCTGGTCATTAGCTTCTCTGCCTTTACATGCTCAGGCACAGCTGAGATATACACCAGGGAATTTTCCAGGACTTCAACCAAGCAATCTCATATGATCCTAAAGATCCTTGCATACATGGTTACCAGTGAACTGGTAATCAATAACTGCATTGCTTACTTTCTGTTGCTATTGTAAAACACCATGACCCAGGAAAGTTATAGAAGGAATGGTTCCAGAGGGGTTAGAGTCCACCATGGTGGGGAGGCATGGCAGGAGGCAGTAGGAGCGGAAAGCTGAGAGCTCACATGTTCAACAGGCACAGGAAGCAGAGAGAGACAAACTGGAGGTGGATAAGACTATATACTCTCAAAACCCACCCCCAATGACATGCTTCCTCTGGCAAGGCCATACCTCTTAAACCTGCACAAAAGTATCACCACCTAGGAACAAGTATTCAAATACTTGGAGCCTATGGGAGATATTACTCATTTACACCAGGACAGTAATGAACAGTGAGTCTGTTCACTCCCACCCGAACTGAAATCAATCATGGCAGAGATAACTGTAAAAACAGAATGAAGGTTCCACTCAACATAAGCAGGCTGGAATATCATATATCAGACACACAACCAGTGAAATAAATCCACATGTCCAGGTCACAAAGGCATTGCACAAAGGCATACAACATGAAAGACCAAGTCAGTGCACCCTACCCAGTTCAGGACAACCAGCCCTATAGAAATATTATCTAATGGAAATTACATAGAAAAAACTCAGGACACAGAACTTAGAAAATATAAACATGATCAAAGAATTCAAGGAGTTCAAAGATACAAGTAAATATCTGAATGAACTTAAAGAGGACTGAAATAAACTCCTAATTGATGTCCAAGAAACAATGGTTTTATGAAATTACAAAAACAATGCAGAATTTGAGAACTGAATTCAATAAAGAGACAGAAATACTGAAGAAAACTCAAGCTAAAATGAAGGTAGAACCAATAAATTCAAAGACCTGATTGGAAAAGTCAGGGGAAAGCCTTACCAGTATATTGGAATTGAAGAAATGTAAAGGAACTGGACCAGTCAGTGAAATAAAATGATAAATTAAATGCACAAACAAAAAATGAAAGGAATGTAAAGGAGTTTGGGGATACCATGTAAAGACCAAACTTATGAATTATACACATTGAAGAATAGTTTTCCCAGCTCAATGGCATAGACCAGATCTTCAACGGGATCACAGAAGAAAACGCCCTCAAGTCAAGGAAAGAGATACTCATACTTTTACAAGAGACACATAGAAGATTAAATAGATAGAAACAGAAAAGAAACTCCCCACCGCATACTATAGTTAAAACAATAAATACCTAGAACCAAGAGAGGATATTAATATTCACACTCACCAGGAAAAAGAAGCAACATGGATGCCTTTCACCTGATCAATGTATAATGAAAATGTGGCACAGATATACAGTGGAATTATCTTCGATTGTAAAGAAGAACAAAATAACGAAATTTGTCGGCAAGTGAGTGGAGCTGGAAAATAATATGCTGAGTGAGGAAACTCAGACCCAGAAGGACAGACACTATGATTCTCTCTTATATGTGGATTCCAGTTCTGAATCCTTAGATTTGGGTGTATAACCTGAAGTATCCACAGAAGTCACGAAACTGGAAAGGGATCATTTGGGGAAGGAGGGAGGAGGAGCTCTAGAGAGGGATAGTGAGAAATAGTGCCATGAAGCGGGAGACTTGGTGGGAGATCTAACTGTGGAGGGTAGGAAGAGAAGTGCAGTAGGGTGAGGGGAGATAAATGATATTGAGAACCCTTCAAATAGCCATAGTGAAACATTTTATAAGGTTTTTAAAAAATATGTGTACATATCATTTAATTGGATTTACACCACATACAGTGATAATGCTGTCCCCAAGGGCCATACTAGCTAACAAAAATTTCAGTGCCAGGCATGAGAAACCTCCCGTCAACATAGTTCATCCAGGAGAAGGGGTGGGGCTCCAAGAGATTCCCAAAGCAATGTAGGCTATTGCCATCGCCCTTGGTTGCAACAGGTAAGACCCTGTTGCTGAAAACACCACATACTTTGGGCATAAGACTTAGGGGAATTGATATGCAACTGATCTGGAAGCCTCCTCCCTGAGGACCAGCTCTCATAATATCAGAAGGTTCTATGCAAACTGCCAAAGGAGAAAAACAATCAGTCTATTCCTACTCAATTTTAATGACTATGAACCACAAGAATGACTGGCCCAGCATACTACTGCACCATACTAATGATGCAACTGTAGCACTATGATCTTGGGACTAACCAAGCTGTTTAATTGGACTTGTGTCCTGCTCAATAGGAGATTAGTCATGCCTCGTACTATAAACTAGACAACTACTCATGTCTGAAGAGGTCATAGACTCTACAGGAAAATCCACTGCCACTATTCTCCTAAACAATATAATTTCTAACTATATTCTAAATTCTTTGCTCATGCCCACAGATAAAGGTGCCTCTCACCCTTCGCCAAAGAATCTTCTTTTCACATCAGACAGAGATTATTACAGAGATCCACAGTTAGTCAAAATGCAGAGATTAAGTGTCCACAGGGTGTCCAGCCCCAACTGATATATCTACAATGCAATTCCTAAACCTAAGGCTCAGGGAACATGGTGGAAGAGGGAGTGGAAAGATTATAAGAAAGCCAGAGGACCAGGATAATTCCTGCTAGATAGTGTGTTCAAGACAACAGGGATGTGTACCCACAAAAAATCAATGTTGTGCTTGACTTTGGTTGTCAACTTAACTTACTTGGGATCAAGGAACCTCAGCTGGGGAATTTCCTTTATCAGACTGGCGTGTGTGTGTGTGTGTGTGTGTGTGTGTGTGTGTGTGTGTGTGTATGTGTGTGTGTATATAATGTTATTGATTGTTGAGTGATGTGGGAGGGCACAGCCTACGGTAGGTGGTGCTACACTAGTTTATGCATGAAAGCCGGCTGAGCACAGACCAGAGGAGCAAGCCAGTAAGCAGTGTTCCTTCATGATCTCTGTTTCAACTCCTGTTTCTAGGTTCCTGCCTTAAGTTCCTTTCCTGACTTCCCTCAGTGATGAACTGTGATCAGGACATATAGGCCAAAGGGATCCTTTCCTGCTCAAGTTGGTTTTGATCAGAGAACAGTTTATTACAGCAGTAGAAAGCTACTAATACACTCAATAATACAGTTACTTAAACAAGACGTACATAATGATAACACTAGTGATCATGCCAGTGTGGACAGGGGAAGTTTCACAAGGTCCCACCCTAGAAAAAGAGCTACAGACAGTCAGTGAATGCAGAGAGAGGGCAAATCAGTTTTCTCCAGGGGCAAGCCTCTTGATAGGTCATCTAATCAAGGGCAGTTCTAAACACATGCACATATGAACAACACCAAATGGGCTCAGTGGTTTATAGATGTGTGTGTGTATGCATTTGTGTGTATAGCAGTAATAATCATAGAAAAAAGGTCATGAACTTGAGAGAGTGGGGGTGGTCACAGGGTTTGAAATGGTATGGGAGAGTAAGGAATGGAGATGATGTAAACAGTAATCAGGTATAACATTCTTTAAAAATTAAATTAAAAAGACTAGCTTCCATCAATGACAGCAGAGTTCCTGGCTCTTTGCAGGATATAGTGAGCAGCCTTGGGAGCTTTGGAGTTCTCATAGGGAGGAGACACCTAGGAAGAGAAGAAATGATCCAGATGGACAAGGGAACCTCAGAATGGAGAAGACACAGAAACACTCACCTTCCTTCTTTCTTCAGGGATAGTCATTCAATAGGGAAAACCAAGATTGGTCAAACTGAGGGCTCAGAAAGGTCCAGTATGAATGACAAAGTAAACCCCAAATTTACCATTAAATAATCTGTAGGAAGAGACAACGTGGAAGGTAAAAACTTAGCCTTTTCTCAGATCCACTTGGGTTTAAACTCAGATTTGTGCTTGCTGTCTATGTTGTTAGAGATGGTGCTCAGCTCTAGACCTTAAATTCCTACACACAGCACAGGAAGAAAACAACAGAAGCCATAGAGCAGTTTTGAAACTCTCATGTCCACACAGTGTTAATCCCAATGTTGGACTCAGAAAACATTTTATTTTTATCTTTTTATACAACATATTGCTTATTAACTGGCTCTTGATTCCTCTCTTAATTGGCTTTAATTCAAGACTCATTTTATATTCCTATAATATTTCTTGTCTTATCTTCATAGTCCATATTTCTGAAGTATATCTTAACACTAACTTACATTTTTCTATTTTTGAATAAACAGATATAGCTAAACACACCAACAAACAACGACTTTGTGAAGCCATCACGTAAAGATCACATGAATGACACCTTCAGACCCCGAAAGGAATATGTGTGGAGGCAGAGAAGCGAAAGCAGCTATGGGCATGGAGCACACATGCTCACCCCGCAGGGGCGGTCTGAGACCCTCAGATTGTTGCTGGGAGTAGCTGTTGTCAGACTGTCAATTTTGCAAGAGACACAATTTTTTTTAAGTTTTATTTTTCCTGTGTGCATGATGTGTAGAGAGGGTTCACATGCCAAAGTGTACATGTGGAGGCCTGAGGACAGCTCTGTGGTGTCAGCTTTCTCCTACCATTACATGAGTTCTGGGGATGGAAATTGGGTCATCTGACCAGCCCAAGAGGTACAATTTTAACATCTTGGGATGTACTTCAATGGTAGAGTGCTTGCCAACACATGAAAATAAAATACACACCATCTTATAACATACAGCTCTCTAGCTTTAAGTTTAATTTCTGAAAACATGATGATTCAATCAAAGTACATTCATGGACCAGGTCTAGGCACACAAGTGTTCTGCCTCGTAAGGGTAAATGTTCATTTTCCGAGGTAAATAAAATACCAGCCTCTCAAAGGCACAGGGAATATTGCAGAAGAAGGAAGTATGTAGATTCTGGAGGATAGAGCAAAGGGCTACAAGAAGCCATTCTGTAGACACCATACAACTACTGTAATTATTTATTAACTTAGAATTGTACTGAACTGCACTGGGCCCACACTTGACTGGCCTAGCAAAGAAGAGGGAAAGAAGAGGGGCTAACCAGCCCTAACCGTTACTGCCAAACGGTAGGCTATGGGTAGATTTTGGGAAAAGGGGAGCACTGTCTTTATCTGTGTACCCACTGCTGAGCCCACAATGCTGTAACAAATAGCTTCAAAACTGGTGACACAGACAGCACTGATTAATCTTAGTGGCTCACAAAACAAAACAGTTATGAATGTGAAAGAAAGATTTGTGTCAAAGAGGATAAAAGTGGTCGACATGCATTGTGTACATATGGGAAATGACCTAGAAACTAATTTTATTAATAAGTAAATAGGAAAAAAAAAAAAAAACCACTTTGAATGAGTGCCACCCAGTGGTAAAAAGTATAAATAAGAGACTCAAAATTATGCTTTATAAAATGATTATAACGCTAGTATTAAACAGTAATTGATATATCCCAACTGTTTTTTAAATAATTAACCTAGTTAGTAAATAAATTGTTAATGGCATCTGGTAGCTTTGGAAACCATTTCATGGCTATTTCTTTTGGCTTATCTTGACTTCTACCTTGTGTGGAAATGGTGTAGGTGGAGAGTCCTGGAGAAGGAAAGAAACAGTGGTGTTAAGGATGGCTGAGCATGCAAGAATCCGACGCTGTATTTTGATCAAGTTGTTCCTGGACCACAGTCAGGCTTATTTATTCACATGTTGTCAGTGTACGCGTTCTTACTATGTGGTAGAGTGGAGTAATTGTTAACACTGGAAAAAATGCCATCCCATGTCACTGAATTTTGGTCACTGTATGCATAGCATGTAATTGTTCGTCATTTGCTTACAGTCTTTTGTCATATTCATATGTGTTTCCTCTACATAAACATTTATGAATTTCACTTAATTGAAGCTTCATTTTTATTTAACTGGTGAATGCAGTTCCATTGATGTATTCTGGTTTATTTTTGATGTCCTATTTTGTGATTTGTATTTGACTTGCTTTCCTTCGTTTTATCATTTCCCAGGTTCAGCAGATCATGTTTTGAAAAAATTCATAATTGCCAAACATTATTTTGAAATTGTTATGTTTTTCTCCTCTTTGTATAGTATTATATATTGTTCATATATATATATATACATATATTACTTTGAAAAGTTCAGTATTAAATGATATCTTTATTCTTTACTTGAAGAGTACAGATTCATAGGTGATTTAGGCACAATATTGTTTAGGGATAGAGTATTTTATCTCCATATTTTAGTTATGCATTATTTGTAGTTATAAGACAAGTTTTGAATAAAAATAGTTTATATAGTCAATTCATGTCTTACAAAAGACACATTTTAAACATAAGGACACAAAAGGCAAATTGTAACAAGTTGGGGCTGGAGAGATGGCTCAGCAGTCAAGAGCACTGGCTGCTCTTGCAGAGGACCCAGGTTTGGTTCTCATTACCCACATGAAATCTAACAACCATCTGAAATTCCAGTCCCAAGGGATTCAATGTCCTCTTCTTACCTCTGCATTGCATGACATGGGTGCACTTACATACATACAGGCAGTACACTCATACACATACAATAGAAATAATAAAAATAAAATATTTAACATGATATTCCATATATAGTTGTGATATCAGAGAGTAGATTTTCAGACTAAATTTGCTAACATAAAAGACATTTTTATGTTAAAAGCATAATTATACCAATAAGAAAACTACTAAAATTGTGTGTATTTAATTATAAGTTTAGGAATA
This sequence comes from Eospalax fontanierii, assembly GCA_035773235.1. Classification (NCBI taxonomy): domain Eukaryota; kingdom Metazoa; phylum Chordata; class Mammalia; order Rodentia; family Spalacidae; genus Eospalax; species Eospalax fontanierii. The sequence goes on along the minus strand of CM069539.1, from coordinate 43,004,346 downwards.
AAAATTAACATGAAGGAGAAAGACAAATATATAACTGTTGTAATGATAATTATAAGCATGTCTCTCCAAGTTACTGGAAATCTCAGAAGTTCAATAAGCATGTACATCTCTGAACACATGATTCACCATGATGACTAAATGACACACATAGAATACTAAAGTGAATATTACTGTAGTCTTTTGAAGAGTCTAAAAAACTACTACCAAAATTAGAAATGTACTTACAATTACAAAGAACTTAACTCATTCAGAGATTGCCCCTTGCCATAATCCAGAAATCTGGGCCAAAGTTCTGTAGAAACCCTCAAATACATATACATTTAACACCATATTTTAAAATACTCTTTGGATAAATGGATAATGTTAAAATTGGACAATATTTGAAGCTAAATGATAAATATAAGACATCCATGTTTTTTTGGATACAGATAAAACTGGGTTTAGAGAAAATGTGCATTTTATATTGTTGTAGAGCAGAGTGAAACCAACTACATAATCATCATTTTAAAAATTGTAGAAGATGAACAACTAAACTTGCTTTGAGTTAATTAGGAGCCAAATGAACAAAATAAAGAAAAGAAACAATCCACAATGTAGCTTTTTTTTAGAAAGACTAACACAATTGATACACTTTGTTAAGACTGAGCAAGGAAAACAAAAAGTAAAGTGGAAAGCTGATTGACAGATATGTTTATATATATATATATATATATATATATATATATGAAAAATGAAAAATACTCTAACACTAAAAACCTTTATACATACCTGTCATTTAATTGACATTTGGTATTTTATTATAGGTTTATAAGTAAGGATATGTTTTTCAAGAAAGTTTTGACTATTTTTGAATGTTTGTACTTTTTTAAAAGTTTAGATTGTCAATTTAAATGAACTGTCATCACTTGGGATAGAAAGTGGGAGGAGAAATAATAAATCAATATAGCATCGCGATTTCTGTTTCACCAGTTTGCTGTAGCCTCAATTTATTGAGCTCTTCTTAATTTTTTATAAACAGTGGTTTGTAGTTTTGAAATATTGTAAATTATTATAAATTTTTGTTTTTAGTATTGAAATTGCATGTTTTCAAAAATCATAGCTGCTATTTATTGCTCATATGTGGAAGTGAGGATGTGATGAATCCTATTTGGTATGTAGAGAAATATTTTACCAACAATGAAAAAAGTGAGGAGCATGCTTTGAGGGAGACAGTTTAGTGAGCTTCCATATGCCACAATCCACAGCCAATGATGAAAAAATCGTCAAAAACTAAAGTAGACGAAAATTAGATGAAGGATAAACTCACTGCCTCCTAAAGCAAGTTTAGTTGTTCATCTTCTACAATTTTTAAAATGATGATAAATGATGGTATATGTGGCATGGCAAATGATTATTTGATTCTATGAACATGTAGAGAGGTTATGATGTTACCCACAAAGGTGAAAGGAAGAAATTTGGAGTTGGAATGAAGGAGAAATGCCCCCAAACTGAACTTATCAAGTTTAGGACGTTTGTGGATGTCTAGACAAATCATCCTGGTGGTGCTGAGGACAGAGTGGTGGCAAAGGAGTAAAAGTGTTTTAGAGTGGAGCGATTACCTAAGGAGTGTGTGAGAGAAGGAGATGATCAGATGTAAAATTATTCATCTGGCACTGTTTAGAAGATGCAGAGATAACACTGAGCAAGTTATGAAGGGTTTGGGGTTTCAAAGACCAAAGAGAGTAAGAAAAGTAGAATCAAAGTGAAAAGATAGGTCACTGTCAAATGCTGCAGAAACCAAGTAACAGAGGACTTGACACTCTGAGAGTGTTTGGGCTTTAATAAAGAAAGGCACTATGATGACCTGCAGAAAAATTGCTGGTGCATCTGGGCAGTGAAAGCCAGACAGTGATTCCTGCTCTCCTCTGCATTCCACCATGAACCGTATGTTCAAAGAGCTTCATCATGAAGAGGAATGATGAACTGAAAACCAGGAAATTGTTGTGAGTTAGGTGCCCTTAATGGATGAGAAGTAAGCATACAAAAAACAAGACAAGACAGTGTAATACTGGTACTCAGGGTTCGGCGTGTTTAAGTATCATGAATATTACAAAGACCCTTAGATTAAGAGAGTTCCAGAGTTGTGACCTATGGGGATGTTGATGTAGATGGAGGTGAGATGCTGGTGCTCAGGTGAATTTGACAGAGGTTTTAGAGAGACTATAGTTTGAAAAATACTACAGTAAAGAATAAACAAACAAAGATGAAACTGATGAACATGGTGTTTAGAGTGGGAGAAGGTGGGTGGCGGACCAAGCATGACAAAGGATATATAATTACTGTGCTGAGAGAAAAGAGAAAGAGGCCACACCATGAGAGGGCAGCCTTCTGAAGGATTCTTCAGTGCTAATAAGTGGGCTAAGTAATTTCCTAAGAGTATGGAGGAGATTAGAGAGTGGAAATAGGAAGAAATAATATGAAAATGTGTATTTTAAGAAATGGGAAAAATCACCACGTGGTCCCGATGGCGTTGCTGGGTGAGCACGGCTCAGCTGAAGTTAGACACTATTTGTAGAGACAGTGCTCTGCGAAGGCCCCTTCCTGGACCTCCCACCAGTTTCTACACGCTGAGTAGGAAGTCGTGGTGATTTCTTCCTGCCTCACAGGAGAACAAACCGTCACTTCATTATGCCGACTGTGCATGTAATTCGCCCAGCTCCAGGTCTCTCCTTGTTCTGCCTTGTGACCCGGCAGCTGGACCCTGACCCTATCAACTTCTCTCTTAGCTGGCTGGCACAGTGTTAGTCACTGTCAAAGAGCTGAGCTGCGGGAAGGCTGCCGGAGGGGGAGGGGCTTCTCTCTCTTGCAGTGACTCTTCCTTCTGGATCCTGTGTTGGAGCAGACAGAGGGCCTTTCTTTGCCAGGCCGCACTTCCTGCACTGGAGCGGCTGCCCTATCAATGGAAACCAGTGATACTCACTGGGACCACAGGAGATGGGAAGCCACTGGCTTGTGGGCGTGGGGTTGGGTGTAACATGCCTTTCTCTTCCAAGTTTGTTCTTGTTTTCAATCTTAACCCAAACCCTACAACTAGTGACTACTCTGCCATCTGCTAATTTTTTTTATAGCTCTCTTCATTTCTCTTTGTGGTTGATACCCAGCTACTACATAATTGTTCTTTATGTTTTAAAAAGATCCCTATGTCCATTAATGGTGTTGCTTCTGCTTTTATTTTTTTCCTGTTCCTTACCTGATTATACCAATTAAGAATGGTTTCTTTGCAAATAACATTTTAGCGGTTAAAGTCTATATTCAGCAAAATGTCGACAGATAAATTATTTGAAGGTAGGATGGGCAGAGCATTTTGTCACCTTGATTAATTTTCTCCACATACTCAGTAACTGAGATTGGCTTATCTCAATATTAAAAAGATTGGCTAATTAACAAAGTAAAGGGAACTACTGAGTGATCATACAAGAAAGTTGGAAAGGCAGCATCTTGACAAACGCTGTGCAAGTAGAGTTATACGTGGATTTTTTCCCCACAATTCATAGTGAGAGAACATCTAAAGAATTTATCCCTTTTTGATATATACTTGAAAGTTCATGGGATCTGTAAAGATGTTTTGAAAATTATGTTTAATTAGATTGCTCTCTGTATTTACAAAATATAATTTTCTGGTAGTACAGAACCTGACTTTAAAGGATAGCATTTGGGCACATAAAAATCTCTGTGTAATTCATGACTGATAAGGGAAATAGATATTCATTTTTTTTACAGGGTCTCCTTGTAATCCCAGTTGACCCGGAACTCACTGTGGAGACCAGGCCAAGCTGGCCTTGTTCACACAGAGATCATCCTGCCTCTGTCTCCAGAAAGGGCTGGGATTAAAGGCCTATGCCACCTGGTTTGGTGACATACTCATATTTTAAAAACATGATTTGAATATCTGTCATCTATTTGCTTATGTAAAGCAAATGTGTAGATCAGTGCTTTGTTTTTATGCATTATCAACACATCACTGGCCTTAGGTGAGTTCTGTACAGGCCTTTGAATAATGTACAGGTCACCACCATCAAATCAGAGATGCAGACATAGTGATCTCTAATCTCAAGGAAATCTAACATAACATAGATACATTTCTTTTCCTATGCTATCAAATGTATGTTTCTCATTTCAATATCTGAAATTAACAGCCCTCAGCTGTCCTGACTCCTGTTAGCATGTGGCTATCACATGTTGCCTGCCTATGAGTGAGTGTGGCCTAACAACTCACATTGTCACTCAAGAAGAATTCTCAGAGAAGACTCTTTCAAAGGAATATGAAACAAGAAAGGTGTTCCTCTGACTAGAAAGAAGCTCATCCAGGGATCATGAGGAGAAAATGGGGTAGGAATAGCTAAACAAGGCCTGAAACTGTTAGGGAGAAGTGCCCTTTCCCTAGCCCTGTGTCACTGGTGGACTGGAAGAATTTAAAGAACAAATCAGCTGTAGTTAGAGTGATTTGTTGTTATTCTGGATGGTGTTACTGAACCCCTGAACTTCACAACATTTGAGTCCCAAAGCTGTTTAAGCTTCTTTTTAATTGCTTGAAAACATTTAAATGATTTCTTCTGGCAGATTACTCCTAATATTTTCAGTGCAAGATAATAGCAAATCAGTTCTTTGGAGATAATAGTATCCCTATCCCAGGAAAAAGACTCAAGCTATACATCTAACACTTTTAGTTTTTACCATCCTAACCTAATATTTTATTCCCTGTCCTTGCTCATTTTAGCCTCATTAGTTTCACACAGATTTTAAATGTATTCCCTACTCAAAACCTCACAGGAGTATAGTGAATGTGTCTTGATAGATTTCTGTAGTTTGCTTTCAGAACCAGATGTTGGACAGCAGCCACGTTAGCAAGAACACTTGGAATACAAGGCAGGTAGGGGAAAGGGAGTAGAATATCTGAAGAATAAATCAACTGGAAAAGGTTGTCTCATATATCCATAAATTTCATTACATACTAGACAGTAATGCCTCACAGATTTAAAGACTGCAGTTGCTAGAAGCAACAGAGACTTTGGTTCACCAGGAAGCCCCTGCTATGGCACCATCCCAGGTGGACTGTGCATTGAGAAAAAGGAAATTGACATTTTGAAGATGACTCAGCCCTGGCTCTGTGTTGCCCTAGTGCTGGGAGAGCAGATGGTCACTGTGGTCATACCCAATAGAGGCATATGGAGGTCAGATGATCAATGACGGTTCAGCTCAGATCTCTTCACAAGGGGCCTGGTGGTTGTCTACACCTAACCTACGGCTGTTTCCACAGCTCTTTAATGCATAATTCAAACAGATATCTGCAACAATTGGCAGAACACCAAGCAGCTCTATATTTTAATGGTGCCAGAATTGCCTAGAGGACTTGTTCAAATATAGATTGGGCTGTGTTTCTGATTCTGCAGATCAATAGAGGAATCCAAGAATTCATAATTCTAAAAATTCTCAAATGATGTTGAGACAACTGAAACAATTGCTGCTCTGAGAAAAATTAAGCTGAGGTACTGGCTAATTACTCTACATTTCTATTGTTTTCTTATGATAAGTACCTGAGGCTAAAGATAATTTGAGGGTGAAAAGCTGTACTGAGAATTTATATGCATCATTGTAGGTATCAGGCCAATATTTATGGAGATTATTTTGATAAGATGTCTATAGACAGAAGAATAATGGGGAAAATCTACATAATTCTTGTTTTCTCATTAAATTTGAAATAAATATAACCTCTTCTGTTCTAGTTGGCAACATGAAGAACTGTGCAATAAAATAAGAATAGAAATTTTACAAATAGTATATTGTAAAATATTCTTAAATAAGAGTTCATAAGTGACTATATGTTGATTTCCTCAGGAGACAAGGAGAAATTCTCATAAACTTGATAGCTTAAATGGCAAGGGACCAAATAACCAACAGAACATTTAGAGAAATTTTTCAGGGCTGGAGAGATGGGTCAGTGGATAAGAGCATTGGTTGCTCATGTAGAGGACTTTGGTTTGGTTCCTGACACCCACGTGGCAACTAACAACCATTTGTAACTCCAGTTCCAGGGAATCCATTGCTTTCTTCTGACCTCTATGGACAGTGAATGCACATGATGTGCATATATACATGAAGCAAAATACTCATACACATAAAATAAAAATGAATAAAAAATAAAGAAGAAAATTTGAATAGTTATACTTCATTTTTTTTACTTAGCTTCTTTTTTAAATCTTACTTTTGATAAAGTTTCAGAAGTCATGACATTGTGGCCCAGGCATGGTGATATATGAACTTGTGGAATGGAACATAGAATCCAGAAGTACCTCTGTGTTTATGACAAAGTAATTTCCAATAGTATGAGAAGTTATCTAATGGACAAAATGTGTTGTTTTAACAAGTGGTGCTGGGGAAACTGAAGGTAAAAAGTACAGAAATGTGGTTGGACCCTTACCTCAAACCAGTTGAAAAATTAACTCAAAGTGGATCAAGAGCCCAGAATAAGAACCAGCACTGTATAACTCTTAAGATAAAACTCAAGGATAAATATTTACCTTAGATTTGTCATGGATTAATTTTTGAAAGTTTTAATTTTTTTATGTGCATAGACCTCAATGTGTGTGTGTGTGTGCGTGCGCGCGCCATATGTGTTCAGGTGCCTACAGAGGCCAGAGGAAGGTGCCAAGTCCTCAGATACCGGAGTTAAAAGTAGTTGTATAGTTGTGAGCCACCTGATTCGGGTGCTGGGAACTGAACCCCAATCCTCTGCAAGAGCACCAACTGCTCTTAAGTGTTGAGCCATCTCTCCAGTTCCAGCAATGAATTCTTATAAATCACACCAACAGTAATAGTGTTGAAGAAAATAGAATAATTAAAACTTATCAAGATTTAAGATATCTTTCTATAGAAGAAAGTGATTGTGAATAAAAAGAACAAAAGAAAATATTTACTAATCATAAATCTGATAAGTTGTAGTGTCTAGAAGGGACTTTAAGTAACCCGCTAATTTAATAAGAATATAGGCAATGGGTTCAGTCTATTCAATTGACTTAAAATAATTTAGGGATCTTTAATTGTTTATATGTTCATGCAAGTGTATGCATGTTCTCATGTGTAAAAGTGCACATGCAGAGATATTAACATTGGGTGACTTCCCTGATTGCCTTCTACTTAACCCATTGATGCATAGCCTCTCAGTTGAACCCAGAACTCACCAGTTGACTGTGCTACCTAGCCAGCATGCTTTTAGGATCCCCTGAGTGATGGGCTGGCATTACAGGAAGCAATCATGCTAGCCTGGCTTTTTACGTGTGTTCTGAAGATCCAAACACCAATCCCCATGCCTGTGAGGAAAGCACTTTGTACACTGTGTTATTCCCACAGCCCAAACTGAGGGAATTCATAAATGGCAGTAATTTATTTCTCATAGTTCTGGCAGGTGCTAAGTCCAAGATTAAGGAGCCACCAATTTCCATGTTTACTGAGGGCCTGTTCCTCATGGATGGTGCCTACCATGTGTCCTTGTGTGGTGGAAGCTTCAAGATCATTCCTTTCAGACTCTTAGACAAAGAAGCAAATCCATTCATGAGGGTGTAGCCTTCATGGCTTAACTGCTTTCTCAAATACCCCAATTTTTAATACTGTCACATTGTGTGTTAGGTTCTTAAACCAACATTTGTAATCACAACACAACCTACAAAAAGAAAGATACAAAGTACTTGAGTGGATATGTCTCTGAAGAAGTTATACAAATTGCCAAGCACCTGAGAAGTGTTCAAATTCTTAGTTATCAGAGAAATGTAAATCAAAATGCAATGAAATACCACATCATTTGCTGGGATGACTACAATTGGGGAAAGGGAATGATAAGTGTTGTTGAGGATGTGGGAATGAAAATGATGCAGAGGCTGTAGAAGCAATGTGTTGGTTCTGGGAAATTTTAAATATAGAATTAGTATGTTGTTCCACAATTGTTTCCTTGGCATATTCTGTCTAAGTTGAAAATTAGCCCTCAAGCACTTGCATATGCATATTCATAGCAGTGCTATCTACAGTATCCAAATGTGGCTGTCCATCAGTGACAAACTAATATAATATGTTTATATAATGGGCATATTACTCAGCTGTAAAAAAATCAAGTTCTAATGCATAGGTTACAATGTAAGTAAACCTTAAAAATAGAAGCAACAAAGACAGACACAAAAGAACCTACTTTTGAGTCTAAAAGGACACATGAAATTATGAGCTTCTCATCAGGAAATATAATAATCAACTCTGTCCCTGGCTACTGCCATCGTGTATGTTGTAACTTACTGTTCCATTTTAGAAGTATAAATTCAAGTAGATGGCACAATCTCATTTTAAAATGCTTAGTAATTCATTTCATCTTTATTATCTATCCTCATGTTACTAAAGAGCTATAATATGTGCTTCAGTCTGGATCTGATTTGTCCCCACCAGAACCCTTACTCTGACTTTTACACTAATGTAATGTAGTTAAAGTGTGGTAGACTTTTTGAGAGGAATTAATACCATTCTCATGAGACTGGATTGTTCTTCTGGGGATGAACTAATTGTGGTAAGAGCAGGTTGTTATGCTGCCCCCATCTCTTAGCACACACTAGCTTCTCCTTCCCATTTCCCACCATTTTGTAACGCAGCATGATGGCCTTCTAAAGCAGGCTGAGTGCTGGCACCATGCTCTTGAAGTCTGTGCTTTAAAAACCTTAAGTCAAAACAAATCATTTTTATGTATATACAGTATCCATCTTCAAACATTTTGTTATATCAATAGAAAGTCAACTACACAACCAATCAGTTACAGCTAAGGTGTTGCTTATAAGACATAAATAATGCTTTTGTTGGAACGAGGGAAATGATGGAACAGGAGGTAATTCAAAAGATTTGTGCTCTTTACTTTTTCAAAATCCAGATAAGAGTCCTAGAAAATTGCCACCAAGCTTTTCCCCAACTCTCTTCACCAGCACAAACTAGCAATCTCCACTAAAATAAGCATATCTCATCCTCACCTTCTAATTCATACACATTATCTTTTGTTTGTTTGTTGTTTGTTTGATACAGGTTTTCACTATGTAGCCCTGGCTAGCCTAGCATAGAACTCACTCTGTAGACCATGCTGGCCTCTATCTCACAGAAATCAACCTGCTTCTGCCTCAAGAGTGCTGAGATTAAAGGTGTGCTACCATGTCTGGCCCCACATTACATTTTATAGCACAGAAGGCATAACCTCAGGATGATTTGTGATTTTTACTATTTGCTGTTTACAATCTAATCTAATTACAATCTAATCTTCCTAAATACTTTAAAAGAATAGGAAATTTAGTTGTCCCCTTGCAGTGATAGTCTGTACACTGGCCCAGAGAAGCTGAAAGACTAAAATATTCTAATCATTCAATTCATTAAATCAGCAAGGAGCAAAAAATAGAAGAACAAATGGTATATAACATACTAAGTATTAGGTACAAGCAGCACAAAGGGAGCTCACAGCTTCATCTCACTTAAGCAGTGTTCATATGGCTCATCTGTCCTGCTGTGTCCATATTCCTTATGGATTTTTGTGTGATCAAGAGCAAAGCCAAAGATGAACAGAGGAGGTCATCACCAAGTTGGTGAATAATTGCAAAGATAGTTGATCTGATTTTGGTCTCATCTTCCCCTCTAAATAATTACTAGACAAAAGTCCACAAATAGTCAAGTGTAGAGAATAAGAGTCTACAGAATGTGGGTCCATTGACAGGACTCCTGAGTTAAACTTCATTCACCCATGCCTCAGGGACCATTGCAGAAGAAGAGATGGAAAGATTTTAGAGCCGGTGGAGGAGGTGCATGACCATAGGAAACAGTCTTTCAGGCTCCTGAGACCTTACTCATATGAACTTACAGCGATGGTGACAGCATGCCCAAGACCCATGTAAACTCAGACAAAAACCCAGCATAGCACTGGGGAAATGGGCAGCAGGCCCCAACTTTAGTAGAAGAACTATTGGCAGCTGATTACTACCGGGTGAGGAAGAGCTGATCTTCTTTAAGAGAAAGATTCTAGATAGCCTCACTAGACCCAAGCAGATGAACATGTAATGAGGGATGTTTGGACACACTAACTTGACTGGGTAGGCCTTAACATACATGACAGAATGCGTGAAATTTGGTGGGGGGGGGCATGGGTGTGGACAGGGGTTGGTTAAAAGATAATTAAGCATCTTTGTATGAAATGCACAAAAGTCCAATAAAAATGTACATAAAAAGTAGCTGCAAATCTGGAAAAAATACTCATGAGTGTAACTGAAATTTACCAATGTAAATCTAATAAATTGTCAGGATGAAAAACTATAAATTTATGTAATATATATCTCACAATTTCTAGTCTTTGGTCTGAGATTTGATTCAGATGACTATTGGAGATTTTGTAACCAGAGATGACGCCTCTAACTAACAAAAATCTTAGAATTAATGAAAGGGAATCCAAACAGCCATCTTCTTATAAAAGCCATAAAGACTTGGGTCTAGTAATTTGGAGGCTAAAAATTGTCTATTTCCTTTAAGGAAAATTTTGGATGAAGAAGCAATATTTAAGCAGATCCCTGGAACTCAAAGTCTATGGCATGTTTCTGAATGATCAAATTTAATATGGTTTGAGGTTTTGCAGTAAAATCTCATCTGATGCTAAGCAAAAAAAAAAAAAAAAAAAGTTCCTTCCCAGAGTCTAGGAAAGAACGTGAACTGAGAAGACTGAAAAAAATAGGTTAAACCAAACCAAAGGAAGCAGACAGTAGGGATGGAGGCTCTGCCAACACAGGATGGACTGGAACAGAGAGGCACATACATTATCATTTTCCAAAACATCCTCTCTCTCCTGGAAGCCAGTCTTACCACTTGGCCTGCCAAAAGCCATGTGACAAGCCATTAATAACAAACTCAGGTCAACCCTATTCTATGAATCTCTTAACCCTTTAATCCCAAACTAGTACAATTTTAAAGATTAGTTGATGTGTTTCTTTGTCAAAATAATTTGAAGATTTAAGGTAGCCTCTAAGAAGTTGTCTCAGGGGTTGCCTACGTTCATAAGCTACATAATCAGCTTGTGAAGGACCTGAGACTTTCATCCTTTATGTTCAACAATTCAAGGAAGCAGATGCCATTCCATTTTGTCTGTAGACTCTCAAAAGTATTCTCATAAAAAGAAACGAGGCCAGCTGTTAATAGTCTCATAGTAAAAGATGACAGTTCATAAAGCAGTCCTACAAAGACATGAAATAAGACCCGTTAGATGCTAAATTGCTGCTTTCCTGTCTCTAAGCAAGCAGTGTATTTGGAATCTTTTATCTAAGTTTGATTTAATTCTATAAATAGCCCTGCTTTGCAGAGATCTTAAAGTTGAAGAAATCAAGCTAAGTACTAAGAATGCTAAGTACTGATTACATTTAGTAGAGGTCATTATGAAATTAAGGGCCGCATTTCCTTTTAAATGTCTTGTTATTCCTAGTGAAAATAAAGCCAAACTTAACTTGGGAATTGAGATTCCCTATAGGATTTTTATTTTAGATAAAATACACATAAAAGTGAGAAGGACAAGGGTTGAATGACCTTGCTTATGTCACTGGATGAACTAAATAAAGGAGGAGGAAGAGCAGCAGAAGAAACACTTGACGTGACAATGGCCAAAAATGTTTCTGAAGCACATCTCTTATACTTTCCAGATTTCTCTTGGATTTGAAATGCAAATTTGTGTGTCCACCTTGGAAAGTGAGTAAGTTTTGCTGTGCTATGTGGATATATTTTATGTTATAAATTTAAAGAAATGTTTGTCATGTATAGGTAGGAAATTACTATTGAAAATAGCATAGAGTATACACATATATAATCATTTCAGCAGTTATTGAATGACTTGTTTCTATAAAGTTTACAGCATTTCTTGTTACCTTCAGCAGTGCTTGGAAGACTTATTCCCACACATCCATACTGAAATTTGAAGATAGATATGTTAATATTTTTCTCATTTGTTTGAAGATATTTTGTTGCCTTGTCTTCACTTTTTTCTATTCTGTTTTCTTTGCTTACACACTGATGATCCCACTGAAAGCCAAATGAGCTTGTTTCCATCATTCCTCTCTAGGAAAAAAAAACAAAAAACAAAATCAAAGTAATCTAATGATTCTTTTGAGCTTATCTCAAATCTAGGTGAAAAATTCAGAGCTTGGTACAGGGAAATTCATGAGCAATTATAAAAGCTAGTATTATTACACTAGTTGGCTTGTACCATGTTTCTATTGTTGCCTTAATATTGAGATTATGTTTGGAGGGCTCCTTTTTTTCTCTTTTTCTGAGACAGGTCTCAGTAGTCCAGGCTAGCCTTGAACTTGTCACCTCCCTGTCTCTGCCTCCTGAGTGCTAGGAGCTGAGGCTCTCTTTATACATTCCAAAAGGATTTATTTATCTAATAGTCACAAGGATGAATTTTAGGTCAACCACAGTATTGGGCAATGAATGGCTGTTAAAAGTGTTAAAGACAGCACAGGATTTGATTTCAGACCTGCAGCATTCTATCTTTCCACAGTCACAGAAGTTCTAATGAGCAGTGAGTCTTATAGAATCTATGAAACAGTTGGGGCTTTTCTGGGAACTTCAGTTCACTGGTACAACAGCACCCCAGGATTTGGAGAGTTCCTCTTGATTTATGAGTTTATGAGTTCATTTCTGGAAAAGCCTGACTGGTAACAAAACAATTGCTAAATCTGGTACATTTCTCTTTAGCTGTCCGCTCTGCAGTTTAAATAGTTCCTATCAAGGATTCCATGTTCCAGCTCACCTTCACTCTCAATTATTTTAGTTTATAAAGCAGAGGTTTCCTGCACACCTATGCACATCCTTTAAATACATTAGAACTGTTGCCTCTGTAAAGAGGGAGTTCAAGTATCCTGAAGGGAAGGAGCTGAGGCTCTCCAGTGATTCTGCAAAAGGAGCTGCCTACTCCACTGAGATGACTAATCTTCATAGTCATTTGAGTAGATTTGGAATCACCTAGCAGGCACTACGCTGTGAATCAGTGTTTTGAGGGCAATTCCAAAAAGGTTTAATTGAGGAGGGAAGACCAATGCTGAATGTGGACAGTGCATCCCATTGGCTGGGACCCTGAACTCAATAAAAAGGAAAAAAGAGAAAGTGAGCACAGTACCAGCATTCACCTCTCTTTTCTTCCTGACTGCAAATCATTGGTACCCATTGACTTGGGATCCTGCTGCCTCAGCAGGACCCTGCTGCCATGGCTTCTCACCATTGTGCCTTCAATTAGCATGCCAGAAAAAAATCTTTCCTTGCTTAAAAAAAAAAAGACGGTTTTATTGTTTCCCTCATAATAGCTGTCACTGGTTGTTTACTAAAGTCTCAGTTATAGTTTTATGATTTCCTTTCATTCAAAAAGTTTTCTCAGAAGTTCCACATTGAATAGCTATTGAATCTTAATTATGTTTTATCATCAGTAGCAACACTCACATGATTTTTCTTTTTAATATGTTAATAAATATATTGATCAAATTTCATAATATATGAATATAATATAAATTTAAATCAAGTAAAATTTATTTTAACATTTCAGAATTAATTTCTCAAAAATTATTTTTCTGCTGGGCAGAGTGAATGCTTTTAATCCCAGCACCCAGGAGGCAGAGGCAGGAGGATCTCTGTGAAATTGAGGACAGCCTGATCCACATAAAGAGTTCCAGGCAAGCTGGGGCTACAGGGAGATCCTGTCTCAAACAATTATTTTTCTAATATGCAATTTATACATCTGTGTTTATATTAGTAATTAAGGTCAAGCTGCACTTACCTCGTTTTTTGTTTATATTGTCTCCATCAGGATTTAGTTTCAGAGTTATTATAGGCTTGTAAAGTTATTTGGATCGGTTTTCACTTCACATTGGCCTAGAATAATATTTGTTTCGAAGGAAAATATCCAAGTTTGAAAGAGAAGAGGAAAAATGTTATGTCCAAAACCCAAGCAGAAATATGAAGCGAAAGTGATGAGTGGGATTATACGCCGGAGTCTGAGAAAGGCAAAGCGGAGCATTAAGCATCATTGGAGTTTGAGTAACAACTATTTCTTTCTAGTTAGAGATAATGAAACAACCCAGTAATAGAGAAATTGGGGACAGCGCGATAGATGGGAGACAAGAAAGCACAGTGTCAAGGAAATCAGAAAGGAAAATGAAATTCAGCAGGAAGGCAACAGCATGAACATACACGGAGTAGGGTGTGAAGTGGGAGAAGGTGCAGCCCACTCCTTGAGCAGCTGGTGCTGCCGCACTGCTGAGAAGCTGGCCTGTCAGACTATTTCCATAAACCATGAACTGCATCTGCTGATTTTCAACAGTTAAAGCTCCATGAGGAAGAAGTAAATAAATACACATCTATATTTTCTGTTATCTTTCTAAAATCGCTCAAATTCGAAGCAACACCAAGAGAGACGGTCGATCTATAATGTGAGGTTCAGCCTTTTACGCAAGACAAAGGTGAGGTGTTATTTTGCTTAGACAGACATCAAAATATATGGCTGTAAAGTTGCCTGGAAAGTCCAGGGAAGGGCCCTGTGCTGCTGCTGGGAGACGAGAGTGGCCTTCTTGCTAGTGAATGGCCATGTTTGCTAGGTGACTTCTGTGGTTTGATCTATTGCTAAAGGAGCCAGAGAAAAGGATAAAATGGGATTGGAGTGGCCACCACAATGAGCTGGATGAGAGCCGTTCGTAGTCATGTGGGTGTCTGGTTGGCCTGTTGTCCCTCTGACACATTGAATGACTACACTGATCTTCTAAGTTTTTAGCCATTTAAGTATGAGTGATCAATTTACATTTCTTGTGTTTTTTATAGTTTGCTATTAATGCAAAGATATTAACCCTTGTAACTTCCAAATTATGGTATTTAAACTATAGTGTCACAGTGGTGTGGAGGGTGAATACCTCTTTTGATCTTATGTATATTTGTAGGATGTTCCTAGAGAAAATATTACCAGATTTGCTAGAAATTATGTTTGTTGTCAACAGAGAATCTCCGATTGAGCACAGATTGGAAGCAATGACTTGGATCTCTGATGCAGAAGGGCTCTGAAGCTCGATTGGGTGTGGAAAATTGTCTCTTCTCTTTCCAGTCTTTTGCTTCTGAAGAGCTAAGAAAGAAACACCAAAAAAGTTATAGTATTCAATAAAATCTATCAGATGTGACTAGTAAATATAAAAGGATAAAATACAAATAGATTCATTCTCTGTAGAAAGAGAGATATCCACCCCCCACACACACACAATCTTTCTGGACGAAAATGGTATAGTTTGAACCACGTCCTTTATTTCAGTGGACTCAACACTGAAGCTCGTAGGTATTTACTTATTTTGTGTGTGTTTGGGGGTACATGTGCATGTGTACATGCGTGTATGTGAAGGCCCGAAGACAAGCTAAGGTGCCATCCCTCAGGCAATTTCTGTATTTTTTTGAGACAGGGTCTTTCACTGACTCATCAAGCATACCAGCAAGCTCCAGGGACCTACCTGATTCCACCTTGCTAGTTCTGGGCTACACCATGCAGAGCAATGCTTTTGTATTTGTTTTTGTTTTACATAGGTTCTGGGGATCAAACTCAGGTCCTTCTGTTTGGAAAGTAAGCACTTTGCCAACTGAGCTATCTCTTCAAGGTGCCTAAATATCTAACTATAAGATATACCAAAAATATTTAAATAACCGAAATATTTAACAGTGGATGGTATTCTATTCTGTAGGCATTACTGATTTAATCAGATCTTGGAAATTCTGTGGAAACTCATTTGACAGTTGATCGTCTCCCTGAGGTTTGAAAATTAAAAATTTCTAAGTTCATAGAAAAGTTGATTAGGTTATACAGAAAACAGCCATATAGCTACATCTAGAGTCTATAATTAATCTTTTATTGTAGTTGATATATCACATCTCATATATTTGTATTCATCATTCAGTCCATTTTTAATTGCATTTAAATATGAGAAGCATGTACCAGCTCACAATCCCCTAAACATTTTTAGCATGCAATTATTAACCAGTGTTCAATATTTGTTATACTTATGAACATAAAATTTACATAAATGAGGTGCAGGAATTATAACTGGATCATTATATGGCTTTTGAAAAACCCTTATCAAGATGTTGAGCATCACAAACATCTAGAAGGTTTCTTGCTGCTAGCACGGTCCCTTTTCCATCTGGGCGTACAATCACTGCTCCTATCTTTTTTCCATCAGAGATGAACTTTGCCTACTCTAGAACTTCATACAAATGGATTCATAAAATGTGCACTTTTCTGAGTAAATCTTTTTTTCACTAAATTTATCTTTTTCAGAATTGCATGCATGAACACTGTATTTAAATGATGTTCACCCTGTCCCTCTCTCCCCTGCATCTTCTCCCTGTCTCATGACTCCCTCTCAAATTCAAATTAATGACCTCTTTTACACTTATTACTGTTATGCATACCCATACGTATACAACCCAATGAATCCACCGCATAGTGTTGCTCTTGTGTCATGTGTTTAGGGCTGGCCATTTGGCATTGGATAACCTATGAGGGGGCTCATTCCTGGAGACAGGTGATTCTCCCTCTCTCTGCATCCATTGATTGCCTGCAGCTCCTTGTCTAGGGATGGCATCTTGTGAAATTTCCATCCACACTGGCATGTTGACTGAAGCTGTCATTATAGGTCTTGTTTAGGCAATCATCTTGCTGAGGTTTTATGGGTGCAGCTTCCCTGTCTTGTCTAGAAGACACTATCCTGGTGCTCTTGTTCTTCTGGCCTTTCCACTGCATCATCCTTCATAGTGCCTAGGCCTTATTTGTAGGGGTTTATTGATAGATGTGCCAATTGGGGTTGAACACCTCATGGTCACTTCTTGTCAACATTTTGACCAAGTAAGATCTCTGTAGCAGCCTCTCTTTTCTGTAAAGAGAGGCTTCTAAGAATAAGCTACCCTTGTCTGTGGTTATAAGGATAACTGTTCAGAATACAGTTAGAATTATTTTTTATATTGCTGCTTGTATAGATAGCTGATTAATTTTTTCTATTCCTGAGTACAACTCTACTGTAGTTTGCTGATTGCTGGCTCTCCTTTGAAATCCAAAGCAAGAAAATGTGCAGAATATAACATGTGCTCAGTTTGTAGGTAAAAATATAAAGACCACAAAGTAGGATCTATAGCCTAGTTTTATTTATTTATTTTTACCAGTATCACAAATAATATCCTTGATGGATTTCAGTGATGAATTTTTTGACTTATGGGGCATTCCAATATTCTATAATTAACTTTAGTACTTTATCCCTTTTTCTTACTATGTTGCATGTACTGGCACTAAAGGAGTTGTGATTGGAGAAAAAATAATCCAGTTATAGTCTGAGTTGCCTTCCCTGAAATGAACGGGAACAGAAACGTAAGTGCTTGGCTGGAAGAGCCACCACAGGCGTCTCCCCACAGAAGCCTGTCAAGTCATTCAAGTGCTGTCTGCGGAAAGACATCTTGCAAAAACTTCTGCAAACAAAGATTCAGACTGGTGTCTTGTGCATGGATTTAGGAAAAAAAAAAAAAAACCTCGTAAAATCTCCCACGGGTTTTTTCAAAAAAAATTATTTGTTCCTAAGGAGAAGAGAGTGAGGAAAACCCAAAGTATAATACTAAAGTAGAATATGAATATAACCTTTGTGTGAAAAGATAAAAAATAATGCCAACTAAATGCTTTCTGCCTATCACTGCTGAAGCCATGTGAGGTTCACAGGCAAGTCTTCAGTTTCACTCCAAAATGGGAAATTCAAGTAATGTGACTGGGCAAAAAAAAAATCACAGTAACTGATAACTTGCTATTGAAAAACCAAAACTCTGTGCTTTTATTTGTAAACCACTACATCTGCTGAAGACTTTCAACTGTGTCATTATATTTAAAACAATCAAAGGACTTGTCATTTAAGTCAAAGGGTGAAGGAGTCATTTTCAGTGGAGAGTTACCCTAGTGGTATTCAAGAGAATTCAAGCTTACTAGCATGTTGGAAAATGAGACTGGAGACTGAGGAGCTAGCCCTGAGTTTTCTCTTCCTTTAACTGTTGCCTAATCAAAAGGAAATGATTTTCCACTCTTAATTTAAATCAAACCATTGGAAAGGCTGAAGCAGGACCCCATGAGGGCTAGTAGATACCACCATGTGATCTTCTCCAAGAACAACCATGGAAAACGTCAGTTGGCAGTGTAGACAGAGCTCTGGATGTGCAGTGAAGTCATGGTTTTTGAATTCTGGCCTCACTCAGGGCCTCAGGGCTCTCCAGCCTTCTGTCTTAGTTTCCTAATATGGGCAGAAAATGTATAAAAAATAATACATGATTATATGAAAGACTTGCTAGCATTCTTCTACACATCCTAACTTAGAGCAATTGACTCTGATTTTTCCTGTGTATTCTTTTCTTCATTGTGTGAGGCACTGATGTCTATATAAGGACAACAACAACAACAACAAAACACCTTAATGGTTGTAAATCTAGATACACCCCTAATATGTGGTGGGAGACTGAGAGACAAACTCTGCCTCTTTTCTCACCTGCCTGATGAAGATCATAATATCAGCTTTTTCAGGACTGCTACGAATGTTAAGCAAGTTGGTATTTGCGAAGCACTTGAAACAGCTCCCACCCTGTAAGAAGTGCTATTTTTTTACACGTGGTGTTATTATACATGGTACTTGCTTTAGATGAAGGAATGATGATCACCTATGAGAATAGCAGCACATTCAGCTGTTGTTTTGATGGAAGTGTTGGTACAAAGGAAGCAGTGACCAATTTGAACTTGAACTAGAGTGCATATATAACTTATTTGACATTAGAATTAATGAATCAACTAAGAATAATTGTGGATCACTAGTCACCACGCAAAGGCACAAAAAGAAATTATCAAACTGTCCAGGCAGTCCAGATCTAGGCTGATGCTATTATAGGTGGAATATGATCACACCTGACCCCAGAGCTCTTAAATGTATTGCTTCAACATTATCAACCTCCTGGAGTAGGCTGTGTGTGGTGGGAGGTGGGGGAGGATGGAGGGGAGGGTCTCCTTGCTAGAAAGTTTAGCCAAGTGAACTCAACAGTTCATGGTGAACTCCAGGGCAAAGTCTGCTGACCTAACCCAGCTGTCAGTATAATCCAGTCTTCTCAGAAGCATAGCATTCTCTGCAGCCTTTTCTATTGCACCTCCCTATTCGTTTTCCAGATTTATTTCTCTTGAGGGAGAAATTAAGAAGAATAAAAGAATTGCACAATTTTTCCCCTTTCTGCTGTCGCTGAAATTATATTGATTTACTGACCACAAAACACCAGCAACTCAGAAAGAAGAGTCTGCCAGAAGTCACATCTGGAATAGAGAATAAATACTAGGACTGTTGGGAGAAAGCAGGCTGAAATCAGGAAGGCAGGCCAGAGCTGAGCATCAGCTGTTAGTGCAGCCATTTCTCAGAAGGGTATAGGGAAGAGGACCTGGAAACCAGGTCAAAAAGGCTAAAAGCAGAAAAAATAATTCTAGGGTAAGCTTCTAAGAAATATTGTCCTTTCTTTACTCAGTGGGCTTTTATTTATTCCTTGGGGCATCTGAAAGACACCCGTTAGTCAGTTTTGATAGAAGTACACATATAATGTGCTTGCCTGTGCACACATACACACCACCAATTTGGGGGGAAAAGTTGCAAAATTCTAAGAAATAACTAAACCCCGCCTGGTGTTTCAAGGTATGGAAAAATCTCTCTTGTGTTCATGTCCCACATTCAGTTACTGATTCTGAACTAAAAAGTCATGCAGAGAAACCCAGAGTAGAACCATGAGGTTGAGTCAGGTGGCCTGTGAGAGCTTGGGGGTGTGGGTGGGAAGATCAGACCTCACTTGGTTGAACTCAGTTTCCTCCCTCACTTGACTCCAGTGGATACCCTAGAGCTCATTCTCCAGTCACACCCACCACAGGGGCAGAGGCATTTCTCTTCCTGCCTCTGATGCGTTTCTCTGTGTCAAAGTCCCTTCCTCTTTTCAAAGAAGTCCACAAGGGTCTTGGCCATTGAAAAGAAGAAAATTCTCACTGGGGACAAACTGGATCAGACTGCGATAGCCTTGAGGCATAGCTCCTACCCATTGATCAACAGATTTGTGGTGGGATTCCTCTCCATAAAATAACCAGAACAACTAAAGGGTTCTCAAGAGATGAACACACAGCTCTTGGGCTCAACTCAAGGTGCACAGTAATCTTTTCAGTTCCCATTCCTTTCCCTCTAGGATTCCACTGCCCTTGAAATGATGTCCTCTTCTCATTCCAGAACCTGCTTCACTTTTGAGTAGATACTGGTCTGGTTTCTCACCACATCCCCTTCTGGGCAATGATTAATCTCAGTTCTTTCCTAATTCCTTCAAGGCTTAGTTCTTTTCATTCTCAAAGTCTGTCCTGATAATGTTCTTTGAAGCATTGTACTTTCTTTGGCATTTGTCAGGACATCTAGCTAGTACCTCGGCCAGATGGTCGTTTCTGTTCTCCAGCCCCCAGTGGAAACTCAGGAGTGTCAGAACTTGCTGCTTTGGGTTGTTTTCATATACTACTTACCTTGTGCATTTAGCTCTGAAGACCCTCAACCAGGAACCTGGGAAACTTAATCCTCCGTTAGAAGTTAAGGCATACCTTTTGTGAAAGAAAAGTTCCCAGAAGAGTCCTGCATCTTGGACTCAACTTCCTGCAAGACTGGCCAACTCATTAGCACTTTAATAACTGTGGAGAGTTTGGACTGTTATAGATCCAGAGCCTATCTACATTTTGTCTATGGCCATATTTAGCCATAAATAGCCACTCCTAGCCCACCTCTGTTTTCTAGCTGAATATGCTTGTGACTAGACTAACAGAATGTATTAACAACAACAACAAAAACCAGTTCCCACCAATCAAAAGGCTAATAATGCAATCAGATAGCATCTGCTACCTATAGCTGAGATTCCTCCTTTGCTGTAGCTGTGTAATTACTGTTTCCACCAACGTTGTTTGAAAGGTGTCTTGATTTACGACTTTTCTTTGTTCTGTTGCTATAAAAGCTTCATGAAACTGTTAACCATGTCGGAACATGGATGTAGGGTAACCTGAATCTGTGTTCCTGGGCTGTAGTCACTTATATTTGGCTTCAAAATAAATTATCTCTTATTCCCTTCGAGGTGAGAGTCATGCTTTATGCTTTTGTGCTGACACTTCCCTAGTAGAGGGTTCCCAGGGACAATCATATTACATGCAATCATGTGCCATATGTTTAAAATTCAAGAATGAAACATAATGCTTCCAAATATTGATTTTATTTCTCATTAGACCAGCATAATTGATTTTAGGCCCTGTATCGGAGTTTGCTTATCACATCTCTTAGCAGTTTAGCCTCTATTTCAGTGAATAGAGACTCTAGAGTCATGTCTTTGTTTTTCCTTTTTCCGAGCAGACCTAGGCACCATAAGAGGGTTCAATATCTGTTTCATGATGGACTCCTTCAGTTTTGGAGAATATATCTAAATGTCTCAATCTATGATAGTGATTCTAGTTTGGGTCAATGGGACAGGAGGAATTTCTTCCCCAGATGTCCTGAGTATGGCTGGAGACTTCAGTCAGGAAGAAACCTGATGCTTGTGGGTTTTTTTTTTTTGTTTTTTTTTTTTGTCAATTCCAAGAATAATTTAGATATGTGGCAGTAATGATTTGCTAAATGATTTTGAAACTGTGTCTAGAAAGTTTTGTTTGGAATTAAGTGCACTACTTATGGGAAATCCTGCTGTCCTGGGAATTAAGTGAAAACAAAGTTTTCTAAAAGAAGTAGGATAATTCTTAGCACATACCCTGTTTTGTTAACTGAGTCTAAGCACTATTACATTGTGATTATGTATTCTTCAATTTGAATCAAATAATTCAAGACAATGCTCAAAATTTCATTTACTCGGCTAGTAGAAGAGTCCAAATTCAAGTGATGACACCAGTTTTTACATAATAGCGTTGCTGTGACAATGTTTTTGCGTGCCTGTTATAAAACAACTAGACAGAATAGATTGCTTAAGTAGTTAACATTAACAGGCACAGCGCCACTTTAAGAAATATTATAAGAGCATTCAGAGTTCTCGTGTAGGAAGGAGTGAAGGGAGTTGAAGAATGTGTTTTATCACAAGACAGACAAATATTCAGTCCCTTGTTCTACCCACACTCCCCAAATCATACAATAAAGTTCTTTCACTTGAAGAAACATATGTGACATGGCATCAAAAAAAAAATCAAATTTCATAACTTCCTCCATGAATAATCTGACTGAAATAGTTCAGCATTTCTTCTGGTCTTATATTTTCATCTGTAAGAATACTGTTTTTTAAAACAAAACTTGATGTGATTCTTTACCCACTGTCTTACCATCTTCTCCAAAAGAAACTGAAGAGGTTGGGCTTGGAATTCCATCATCAGCGATTATTAGCTATATAACATCGGGCATACTATTTAACCACTCTGAATTACAGTTTCTTTTTTCTTAAATGGAAATAACAGGGTTCCTTTGAGAATAAATCAGATAGTACATGTAACAAATGCTTATCTAGTTGCAGTAATCCTAAAGCTCTAAGTAATTTGGTTTTCTGTGCTTTCTTCCAACATCTGTGACTACCTCTCTTGTTTTCAAAGGTATGATCCTAATTGAATACATTTATTTGCAATTGCAATTAGCATAATCAGTGTGATGCCTCCTTGACAAATTTGAGGCCCTGTCCTTCAGGGACATTTTCATCTATTGCTCTCAGCACTTGTATAGTCTCTGGGTATTGTTTATATGCCACATGAATAGGGTGAAGAAAGCCAGGTCTTGTAGTGTTGAACTGTAATCTTAGCTACTCTAGAGACTGAGAAAGTGTTAGCCTAGGTTTCAGAGTGAATTTGAAGCCAGCCTGGGCAGTTTACTAAGACTTTATCTTGGAAGAAAAGTTAAAAGACCTGGGGATGTAGCTGAAAGGTAGAGCAGCTATGGAAGCCCTAGGTTCAATCCTCAGTACACCCAACAACCAACAGAACAAACAAAGAAACAAACTGTCAACAGACTTAAGGGAAAAAATCAAGACAATCTTACCAGATGCAAAAAAACGTTTATAATAAAATTCAGCATTCAGGACTAAAACCCAAATATCCTCAGCAAACTACATTAGAATACAGTTTTGATAACCTAGATAAACTAAATAAAACCTAAAATTATTTCAACAGATGTCACACTTAGTGATGAAAATTATTCCCTTTAAAATTAGGAACAAGAGAAGGTTGTTAAACTTTCTAGGTATTATATGCTCTCTTTCCTAGCAAGGTAATCTATATCGGAAGGCAACCAAAGAGACAAGAGAAGTGTACAATTTAGGAATAGGAAATAAAACCAGCTTACCATATTTGATATTAATGTGATCACATATGAAAAAATTCATATGACAAATCATGAGAGATCAAAAGAGTGACATTTAAAAGATTTTGTGCATAAAATCAACACTTGAAAATGAGTTTATTTCAGTCAAGTGTGGAGGTGCATGTCTACCACCTTAGCACCTGGGGGCTGAGAAAGAAATCTTGAGTATGAGACCAGCTTAGGCAACACAGTAAGACCTTCTTTGAAGAAAAAAAAATAGTTAATTTTTATATATTAGAAACTGTTAGAAATTAAACTTAACAACTGCTTTTCTAATACTTAGATCATAATATCTCAGAACTAATAACACAGATCAAATCTTAATACAGTCGGTTCTGGACTTCTTTATAGAAGCCACAGACATTAAGCAAATAAATTAAGCCTAAGTTGTGTATCATAAAAAAATGAATG
Organism: Eospalax fontanierii; assembly: GCA_035773235.1. Classification (NCBI taxonomy): domain Eukaryota; kingdom Metazoa; phylum Chordata; class Mammalia; order Rodentia; family Spalacidae; genus Eospalax; species Eospalax fontanierii. Next base: position 42,980,449 of record CM069539.1, on the reverse strand, counting down.
GATTGGAGCATTTGGTCATATAAATTTTTCACAATATCCTGAAATTTATTTCCTATAGAAAAACAAGATGAGAAACTTAGTTGATCAGATACCAAAACTTATTAGAAAGCTGCTACAATGAAGACAGTGCAGGTTTGGGACATCAATAGGTCAAAGAAAGTGGAAATCACCTGTTGCATCTGAAAACAGATGACACTGCAAAATAAAACTTCCATCTGACTGGACATCACTTTATAGGGTAGAATCTTAATCAGGGGTTCAAAGGTCCAGCAAAAGCTGTATTTAGAGAAGCTACATCTGTATCTACATGTGGACATCTTGCTGTCATTCCATTTTAGTGGCTGTATGTAGAAACTGAAGTCTACAGTTCAACTTGAGTTTATTTTTAAAATGTCATTGAGAGTGAAGTGCTCACTGCTTTGAGAAAAAAAGCCAACATTCTCAAGACTAGAAGTGGGTCCATGAGACAAAAGAACATTTTCAGCTTCTATATTATAGCTTTTAGTTCAGATTAACTTTGTTTTAACATGCAAGTTAACATTTTGGTACTTACAGACAACTCTTCAACCTTCTGAAAAAAAGCTGGATCAGACTCCTCTTCATAAAAACATTGTAAGCTATGTGGTTTTATTAAAAAATACTATGTTCAAATGATACAAGCCTTAACGAAATTGCTCCGTGGTTAAAACACTTTCAGAGTAGAATATTAAACATACATAATGGGGACATTGGTTGTTTTTAGTATAAATTATTCTTGGCACTATTTTAAAAAAAGAAAACATCATATTCTGGATGAAAACTGAAGAAAAACAATAGCATGAAGCATGTCAGAAAAATGAATTTAAAAAAGCTTCTTAGCAAAAGAAAAATATAAAATATCTTTAAGCCTATCTGGGCCCAGAGTTCCTACCACAGGGCCAGAAAATTAGATGGATTCATCTCTCCTCCCTTGGGTTCTTTTCATTATTTTCATTCTTAAAGACTCCCCCCACATAGGGACAGAAAAGAGCAGGAGAAATTCACACCTCCATCCAACCACCCTCACAACTCTACAAGAATGTCCTCCTTTCTTAATCAATGTCCAGAAAACTCTTTAGAATATGCTAGTTTTAAGGTCTGTGTAACAGGGATGAAGGTTAGATCCTTCTGAATGATGTAGACGAAAAACACAGAAGACTTCCCTAAAACCACACCGTGCTAACACACCGTTTTGCCAGATTTATACATTAAGTGAAGCAATAATAAACATCTATGGTCTTGAAATTGTTGACCATGATTCTCACATTCACCAGTTTCCCCAGTGATCCTGTCTTGCCTTTGGAAGACACTTAATGTCATCTTCACTAAAGCAATCTGGTTTTAAGTGTTCATAACCCAGGTGGACAGGGGCCATAGAGATCTGAAATGTACCAGTTTTTATTTTTCAGGGAACATTTATGATTTAAAAAAACATGCTAATTTAAACTACTTTTATATTGATAAAGTGCTTAATTTATGTAAATTTAAAAGGTATGACCCATAATCACTTGGTTCATATTTGGTCACTTTTCCTCCTAAATCATTCTTGATAACATACATTAATTCTAAAGGTTACTTCTCCATCATAAAACATTCAACAGCTATTTACTGAGCTGTTAATATATTTAATTAAGCACAGAGTATATTTATTAGAGTTTTTTTCTGTTTTTGAAATAGAGTTTCATGTATCTCAAACTGACTATGTAACTGAGAATGACAACCTCTGGTCCTCTTGCTGTCAACTTCCCAAATGCCGTGATCATAGACATGTACCAATATGTGACTTTTATATGACTTTCTTTTTCTTTTTTAAGTAATTAGAAAATAGGTGTAGCATTTAACCCATGTCAGACTAATAAAATTAATTTCCATTGCATCAAATATATTTCATTACTCTGAAACCTAAGATTGAAATTAACTTCATGGAAGAAATTGAAGTTTGTCAAGACATGTTTGATATTTCATGATAACCAAAGCTAATTTGAAGGCCCATTTCAGTATGTGAGGTCTCATATAAATGGCATCATTCATAGCAAAGAGCTCTAAGACACCTGCCAGTCTTGAACCACATCTTAGTACACTGAACTTACACTGAACTTTGATCCTCAGGCTAGAGTTCTCTAACTTAACAACCAAAATAGCTAATGTGATGAATTCATTCCAGCTAGCTCGCATCAGAGACACTAAATAAAGTGATACTTCCAGATCTGGGAAAGTTTTAGATTCTTGAAACAATTGATAATAAAAGAAAGAATTTTTTCTTGTTTTCCAGAAAGGATCAAAAGGCAACTAAATTAATTAGATAATAAATTCTAATTATTAAGCACTGAATTCAAAGGTAAGTTCAAGTTTATTGAAAATGACACTCAGCTTTCCCAGAATGTCCTGGCCTTTGACTCTTGGGGCTGCTAATGTTCTAAATTACCTACAGGGCCAGAAAGTATGAGACAATTTGAGAATTCACATCCTATCACCTAAAATGTACAGATGTGTTAGCAGTAAATACAGACAGTCAAGGACTCAGCCACATTCAACATTTCCCAAAGTCTGTACATCTGAATGGCTGGGTTGGCAGTGGCCATGTGGGTGACATTCTGGGTGCTCTCTAAGCAGAAGGTCTGCATCTCAGTCTTCCCTGATGCAAGTCTTATTTTAGGATGAGCAGTTTCTGTGAATATTAATGATGAGGTCAGGTGGTACCTACCTGGCTGACATACTCTGTGACCAAAAGAACCAGAAGTAAGCCAGTAAGATGGAGTTTAGACTTTTGACCATTTGCATAGGTTCATTCCAGGAAGCAGGCAAAGGGCTCGCTCACACTCATCATAAAGCTGAAAAAAAAGTCTAAGGGAACACAAAAACCGATATCAGTATAGATTCAGAAGGTCACTGCACCAAAGATTCCATGAACCTCTCCCCACCGTTGTGTATCCTTTTTGCTAAACACTTCATAACAATGTGATGGTCAGTCTAGAGAAAAATGACCTGCCCTCCTCCTGCCCTCAAGTGTTTGCAGTTCCAGGCTCAGGACAAGCTACTGAGAGCAGTGTAGAGGCACAGGTGATCATAGCTATGTATTGTAGGCATCTAAAACAACAGATTTCAGAAGAAATTATCATTAAACGGAGAGGTTTTTTTTCCAAAGCCATTACATATCAAGAACTTTAGTAACAAAATACAGGACAGAATTTGACAAGTCAATCAACTGAATAAGGCAGTTTTTAGTGTTTTGGTTTTTTTTACAGTCACCCAATATGTCAAATTCGGTGATAAATCTCTTGAACTTGGCGTCTCCCAGAAGCCAGGTACTTTAGCTATGATATGACTATCCATGAACCAGTCTCAGTCACATTTTCCATAGTACAGTATTCCATTCATATTACAATTTTTCTTTCTGGCTGTCTAGTGACTTGTCTTTTCATTTTTCTTTTCTGGTTAACACAAATTTCAGCTGAAGCTTTAATATTTATTAGCTTATAAGATCTCCTTCAGGTAATAATGGACTTGATTGTTTTCTTTTAAGATGTGACGTTTAGCATCCTATCAGCTAATTACATTAGAGGTTTTTCAAAGGATGGACCCAAAATAATCCCAATCAAATCCATCTGTTTGCAGAATATGGACTAAATTTGGCCTACAACTATTTTGTTTGGCCAGTACAGTGATTTTTGTTTTATTATGTCTTAGTTTTGTTTGGTTTTGGTTTGTAAAAGAATTTGAATGATTTTTGGCAAAGGATGCTTTCTCAAGTTCCTTCATTCCTTACTGCTTCATAGCCTACTCTGTTCAAGGATTTTTGAACCCTACATGGACTTTGTAGCATTTAGATGTATGATGCTCGCCCTAAATGGCCAGTGGCACAGCAGCATCTGATTCATTGGAATCTCATGATAAAAGATATCAACATTTCACCTCAAACGTGATGGGATTATTTTTGTTTGTGTTTTTAATTTCTGAGATGTTCAGATGTTAATCAGATAATGAAAACCTTCAGATTCTCTCTCCATCCTAGGCATTATCATGAGTGGATGTTGACTTTTGCCAGATCATTTTTCCTGCCTCTATTAAGAGGACCATATGATTATTCTGTTTATTGTTGAACTGAGAAATTATATTGCTTGATTATCAAATGTTGAACCAATCATGTTTCTCTGAATAAGTCCCTGTTGGTTAAGCTAAAGGCACCCTTTTTAGATATAGATTTAATATTCTATTATTAATTTATATACAGTTTTTACCTGTAAACAGAGTTATTAGTTGTACATTCAAGGACATTTCTGGTTTATCAGATAAATTGGTGGTGATCTCTATTTTCTAGAAGACTGTGTTTCATGTCATAAGGTGGGTTTTAAGTGAAATTTTAATTTCCTTATTAGACATATAACTATATTTTTTCATATGATACTGGTAATTTGAATTTTTCTAGAAATTTGGCTTGTAAAAATAATTATCAAAGTAACTGGAAGAACTTTTTACACAATCATTTTGTTTAACTGTCTTCAAGCCTGTATATGATTTATAATTTCTATTTTGAGACCACATCTTCCTTGAGCCCCAGCTATCCTGCAACTCTGTATGTAGACCAGGCTGGTCTTAATCTCATAGAGATCTGCCTGCCTCTGCCTCTAGAATACTGGGATTAAAGCCATGTGCCACCATACCTGTCTGATTTGTAATTAAAAAATCCAAAATTCTGACATTGGTAATATGAATCCTTTCTCATTATTTTTCATCAAGTTTTCCTAGTCTTTGTTACCTTTATGAACCTTTTCTAAGAACCAGATTTGACTTTAGAGCCTGATATGATGGTACATGCCTTTAATCCCAGGCCTTGGGAGGCAGAGGCAGGTGAATCTTTGTGTGATCGAGGGCAGCCTGATCTACATAATGGGTTCCAGACCAACTGAGGCTAGAGGCATTCCCTGTCTCAAAAAAATAAAAAAGAAAGCAAAACAAATTGTTTTTCATTTTCATATGATATACTTGTTGTATTAGGATTATACCCTAGGATATAGTGAAGCATTCATATATTTGCAAATATGTGTAAAATCATTTCAAATGTGGTAGGTGACAGGTACAAATTATGAGGACACAAGTGGGTTGTAAAGCGGTATCATGAGCAGCATGCTGTCAGCAAGATGGTAAACAGCCCAGAAAGTCATTTCAAGCTAATCAAATACAATTATTGGATGTTTCAAGGCATGATAATATGTTACAAAGTATTTTGTGTTTATTTATGAAAAAACCCTGTCCTAGGATTATTGTATATCTCTACAAATATCCAGGGAAACAACCAGAAACTGGGTAGAATGTAGGACAATTATAATTGGAGACAACTTGTATCCTTGACCTGCCACTAAATGTCAACAACATTCTCTAGGCACTGTGACCAAAATGTAAAATCTTAAAACTTCTAAATTGTTCCTGAGTAGCCCTAGTATCTCCACTGGATCTTCCCCACTGTGATGGGGTCAATGTGTATGACAGGTTACCCTAATTTTTTCACTGACAAGATCCAGTCTTCCTTTAACTCTTCCATATCTGTGATTATTTGGCATTAACTGTTGTACTTCACTCAGGCTTTCTGCCTGGGGCTTGCTGTGGCTCCCTAGTGACCTAGCAGAAACATCTTGAAATCTCCATTGGCTGACTAACAGCACTTGCCCCCTGCTGAAGGGTACTACTGGTTCAGGTCTATTCCCAGCGAATGTCATTGTCCTGATTTTTAAATCCCGGGTCCTCTCTGGGTAGGCTTTTACTTCCGCTCATGTCTTCCTGCACTGACATCTACTGTACCTAAGCCCTCTCATCCTGACAGATGATCATTTCAGTCTGAAGTTTCCTTCTTGGAGGCGCCAGGCAATTTTCTGGGTCCAAAGTTGACATCAGGTTTAATGGAAGCACACTAGGGTTCTGATTAGATTTGGTAATTCAGTTCATTGCGTATTTTAGGGAACTTCAAGGGATCATTTGTCAGCTTCAAATTCTTTCATCCATGCTTCAGTCTGCCTACTATTGCTCCATAATTTTCTCCCATAACCTCTTTCCATAACTTGAATAGGCACGGTACTGTGGACCAATGATAAAACTGGCATCCACTACACAAGTAGCAAATTCTAGGATGATGTTAAGCCACCAAATTACAGGGCCTGCTGTTTCCAGTACCATAGCTAGTTGGATTTCCCCTACTGTGAGTCTCTGTCACAAATGAATTCAACATGTGTTTGATTCTGGTTGCTCTGAAGATGCCCTCAGGCAGGAACCTGTGGCCTTGCCTGCAATGGCACAGGTTCTTCCTCCAAGTATATCTGCCCAGCCCACCTGATCTCTATTCCAGCCTTCTACTTGACATGAGTTGATACTTACCAAGCTAGTGCCATCAGCCCCAATCATTGGTTCTCTGCTGCAAGAACTGCTCAGGTATTCACCTGGTCTCATTCAGATCTTCCCAGGTTAGTCTAACCAGCCATGCCCTGTAGAAAAGGACTGCAACCATGTCTCCCGCTGTAATGCAAAATGCACAGTAGAAAGAAACTGGAGTTTTGGAGGACTGATTTTGTTTTGTTTGGTTTTTGTTATCTTCCCTCTTTCTAATCTCCCCTCTCTAAGACCCAGCAGCAGTTGTCAGAAAAATATAAACAAAGTAACTTCAGCAAAGCTAACATGGACCAATGTGGATGCCCAAACCCCTGAGCTTAGGTGTGATCTAAAGAAGACAGGTTAGACATGGAGAAACATCTTTGTATGTAGGATGTAGTTTGTTCCAGTACCACCTCGGATAAAGTATGTTCTGCATTTCAGTTAACTTCCCTAATCTTCCTGATTTCTAATATTTTATGTCCTTTTGGATTCAATTAAACTATTTACTGTTAGGATTGGTGTGACTGATATATATTTGTTTATTTTTTGTGTATATGAGTTTTATGGCTGCATATATGTAACTGCATCAGTGTCAGGCAATACCTGTGGAGGACAGAAGAGGACATCCAATCCCCTGGACCTGGAGCTACGTATGGTTGTTAGCAGTCATATGGGTTCTGGGATTCGAACCCAGATCCAGTGCAAGAACAGCCAATGTTCTTAACTCCTGAGCCGTCTCTCCAGCCCCTGATTGATCCTTTATCAAATGCAGACAAATCTATGCCTTGTGTGCGGTGGGCATGTGAGGGAGAGCTATTGGAGAGTTGACCGCATTCCAATTTTGGCCATAAATGGACTCCTTTGTGTGAGGAATACTTATGAGGTAGATGTTTGAAGTGGGTCATACCAACAATGTGCTATAAAATTAGAACAGGCATAGCAAGGACTCTGGGGATGTCAGAGAGTACACACGACACAGAAACCATGTAGAAATGTGTATGTAAATGTTTTCCTTATAGTTAGTCACCAAATATTACAGAGCTTTGGTCACTCAAGTGTATTTCTTATAATCATTGAAACCAGAAACGTAACTTGAATCTGAATTTGAAACAGAGCATTTTATTCTGGTTGTCTTCATGGGAGGTGGATCACTTTGATAGAGTGGAAACAGGAAGCTATAGGCTTATAAAGAAGGTTCACTACAAAACATGATCAATCAAATTTCATGTTCAAAATTCGAATTTAAAAATTTTTAAATGGTAGGGCGTGTAACATTAGCCTTGCAAAGAACTCAGTTATAGCTAAGTTGAAATTGTGGGTGCTCCGTTTGCTAGTCATGTGGATTCACTCACTAAAACACAAAGACCATTTCAACAGCACCTGAGGGGGAAAGGTTCAAAAGTTTTTGCATGTCCTCTTATCTCCTTGTATGTGCCTTGACCAAAATGTAGATAAGATGCCTGACAAAACATTTTTGTCACCTTAAAAGAAAGCATATTTATGGGGGGGGATTGTGGAAAAAAGCAGCCTGCTCCATCCAGCTTCTGTGTCTTTTCCCACTAATATGCTCCATTGTTCTCGGAGAGTCAGCCGTGGTCAGGGAACAAAGCATTCCTCTTACACAAGCTGTAAGATCAGGAAAGAGAATTTCAAGCACACTGAGATTCTGCTCCTGGGAATTTTCACACATCACATTTCATTATGACAAAGATACATATTCCAGAAACCAACAAAACCTCTATTAACAATTAGAGACTTGTATAGAACAAGATACTGTATTTTCACAGTTCTTATTGTAGATCCACGCATAATATCATTGAAAATATGTAAGAGTATCAAATGAAAATATAAGTAATGGAAAAACATGACTGGCCAAGTTTTTAAAATGCATTTATTCATGTTCCCATACAAATGCTATATAGAGACCCATGAATATTTAAAGTGTGGATTGCATCTGGATGATAGGGTTTCAGGCAACAGTTTTTCATCTTTTCTACTTTTAATTTTCCTACAGGGAGCTTGGATTGAATGTATAATAAAGACACTGAATAAAAAAGCATTTCCCAGGCCCAGCCTCTTGTCCTCATGAAAGAAAAGTATGCCTACAAAGATGCAGAACAGCTTTATGGCCTGACCTCTGCCTAAACTGCTGGTTCTCTTGTTTTGGAATCTTCCCTTTATTTTTAATTTAGTTAATTAATTAGTTTTTTATGTGTGTGAGTGTTAGGCCTGCATGTGTGTAAGTGCACCCATGTGGTGCAATGCGCATGGAGGCCTTTAGTCACAGGGAGCCAAAGTACAGAGACTGCCCCATTCAGTAAGCTCAGAAATGGGAGAGACAAGGTTTTCGACAAACTTTCTTTTATTTCAAAGTTCCACGTTCCACAAAACTGAAATGCGGCCAACATTCTACCAGACCTTGATGGTGGTTCTTAGACTTTTACAATGCTGCTGCATAACAGATGCCAAGGATATTGGCTGACTGGTATGATGTTTAAAAATAATTGTTTACCACTGTATGCATTTGTATAGCCAATGGGAATTTATGCAACATACAAAAATCCAGAAGATAAGGCATTTTATTACTTTAACTGTGATTCCTGTCCATTCTTTCCTGAAAGGTGTTAAGGTGTAAAACACATTAAATTGATTGTTGAATAAAGAAGTTTTCTATTTGGTTTTGAGCCAGTTCCAAACCAGAGAAACTCTTGTGCTGGGGCTTGAATCAAAGCACTGAGATGATATGTGTCCCTTGCTAGACTGTAAACCACAATCCCTCAATTCAGATGACCTCAAGGCCTGACCAGAAAGTACTCAGCAGATTCTTCCGGTTACCTTTTCATGCTGGCTTGTCCTTAATATAGCTAATGCTCCCCAGATGTATCAGTGGCTGGCCTTGCTAACCCTTGCTAGTCTTACAAGAATACTGGCTACTTTTCATAGACACAGAAGGAAAAAAAAAATTGCTATTGGAGAAAATAGTAAAGTCTTCAAGTGCTGTTAGGTTATGACAATGTCATGCAGGCACATTTAATTAAAATGTTTTGTTTTTAAAAACATATACATGTATACATAATATAGCATAATCAGCTCCACATGTGCCATTGTTTAACTTCAGCAAATTTGCTTTATGTAAACATATACCAAAATTCCTTTCCTATATTGTTTTTCAGTGATTTTCAGATATTATTTTAGTCATCCTTGGGTAATGAGTCTTTGCAGATACCAAAATCCACAGATGAGCAAATTCTTTCTATAAAATGAGATAGTATTTGCATATAAATGAATATCCTCCAGTACAGTTTAAATTATCTATATATGTTATAGGATTCTTAGTTTAATGTAACATCACATAAACAGCCATTATCCTGTGTCATTCAGGGAACAACAATAAGAAAAATGTCTAGATGATCAATAGATGTGGGGCATTTGTTCCAAGTGTTTTGTTATTTGCATTTGAACAAATCCATAGAGCATGCAGATATAGGTTTCCAATTATATTTTATGAATAGATTTCAGAATATAACTAAAGGGAAAGAACTCATTTGTTTTTACAGAATCATAATACTATGGTTATAAATAATTCCAGAATATCATTCAACATTCAGTCAGAATTCAAATTCCAGCCATATTTTAATGTCAGTTTTCTTTCATATAATCATTAATATATATCTTGTATATCTCTGGTACTATTGGTTTCTCCCTTCCATTTCTCTTTTTGTCTTTGAAATTTGTTTACTAAAGCAATTCAATTGTCTGACCTGTAGGAATCTGCTGACCGCTGCCCCATTGTAGTTTAACACAATCCTCTGTTCTATGTACCTTCCGTGAATTAGCAAAGTATATTGATCCTAGAGGATTGGTCAGATTCAGGCTTAATGTCTCCGAAAAGATTCTTTCATAGGAGGTGCTCTGTTCCTCCTTCTAGAGACATCAACTGTCTGGTTCTCCTCCTGCAATTCTGTAGCTTAACTTTTTTAAATTTGTTGACAAGTCATAATTTAAAAAATATAGTTTGTTAACAAGTGGGTCTACTATTAATAAGTTTTTAAAATAATTAGTTGGTTCGCTAGAATTTCGACTGTTTAAAAAGATTGTTTTCCTTATTTGCATATATTCATTATATTTAGTGTTGGGCTCCACAGAGACATTTCCTGTCGAGCATATCATTCATGTTGACCACACCCATCCCTTCGCTCCCTCTTCTTCCCTTTCCTCCCTGCTTCTAATCTCCTTCAGTTTTTAAACTATCATTATGGACTCATAAATTTGAATTAATATGATGTAGGTCTAGGACCTGGCAATTTCTTTCTCTCCAGTTTTCATAGTGTTTTATCTTAAAAAAAAAACATTTTTAAGTTTTTAATTGCATTTATTTGTGTTGGAGCGTTTGATAAAGCAACTCATTTTTCTATAGGCTTTCCTTACGTATGTGAATCTGAGTGATTCCTGGTCCTCCCTTGCTGCCTTCATGTCTCTGTGTCCCCGCTCTCATTGCTGTAGCCTTTTACCCCAGTAATCCCCCTTCCACTCTGTTCTGTTGTCTTCCCACCCCAGTTCTTTAAAGCCTCTTTTATCTAGTTTGGGTGGGGGGGCGGGGTGACAGACTTCATCGATGTTGTTCTCATGTTGACTCTTGTGACTTTGACATAATGCTTGGGGATCTTTAATAACTTCCTTGTTATCTAGTGTGACAGGAGTTTCTAAGAGAACCTTGTATATTCTCTGTTCTAGAGCTGGAATTAGTCATGTTCTAGGGAGTACTTGAGCTCCTTTCAGGGGGATATTTTCTTTAACACTGAATTCTGAGTGCTGAGGTACTGGGTATGTCAATCCTTATAGACCTTTTCAACTGAAAGCTATTTATATTAATATATCAAATTCAGGAATAACAAGTCCTTGCTCAATTCATTTTTCTTTTTTCTCACATCTACTTTTCCTTTCCCTGTTGCTAAGAATCTGGGCTTTTTGTTTGTTTGTTTGTTTGGTTGGTTGGTGGTTTTGGTTGATAACGTGGTTCAATCCCAGAATGCACAAAACCTGGGTTCCATCCTTAACACTGCATCCTATTACTACCCCCCCAAAAAACCTTGCTTGAGGGACTCAGGGTTTTAGAGTTATAACACAGCAGGAGTATATATTGTACATACACCTTCTGGATAATGAAAGTACATCTACTATTTATACTGTTACTCCTGGCAACTTTGAAATCTTCTTTGTAGCCTTTTATGTCCCAAGGGCATATTTCACTATGAATATATTTAGAGCTACTTAAATAACTCCAGGTAACCATGCCATCAATGAATACCACATTTAGATTCATTTACTTAATTTTAATTCCAATTTTAAATTATTTTTAAACTTTATGTCATGTAAACTGTGTGAATGATTCTAAGTCAGTCTGATAAACAAGGTCTACTCAGGGAGGCTGTTTCCCTGCCCACACAGTGTTCACTTTGTGCACTTACAAGGAGATAGCCATGTCACGGTTGGCATGTGAGCTAACTGCTAATGTTTACTCAAAGTTGACATGACAACAGTCATTTTCATCATCTGATATCTTGGGAGAAGTCATTGGCTCTTGATGTGAGTTTGGTTTTATACATTAAATATAGCTTATCTAGATATAAAATACTTGGATTAAATTATATGTCTCTTTCAGTCCAGAAGGTACAAATGGTTTCAAGTGTCTTAGATATTTTATGTGTATGTCAAAGTAATTTTCTCACCAGGTATGGTGGTGCATGCCTTTAATCCCAGCACTGGGGAGGCAGAGGTAGGCCAATCTGTGAGTTCAAGTCCAGCCTGGTCTATATAATGAGCTCCAGGCCAACTGTGGCTACAGGGAGACCCTGTCTCAAAAGAGTGCCCCGCCCCCAGTCTGTAAGAACCACCATTTCCTTAGCCATTGTCTGCATTTCCATTCTGTTTTGTCGTTGTGTGGGGTGCCCGGCCATTGCATATTATTTTTAGGACTCACTGGATTTGTGTTTATCTAGATATGTGGATGTTCCCTTTGTAGACTCATGTTATGTTTGGCATTTCTCCTTTCTCTGTCTTCCATAAGATAGAAATAGATTTCCGGAAGTTGGTACCAGACTCACACCCACCCCAAGCCTAGCTTCAAGTGAGAGGTACAATTTTAGTGACTAGATTCCAAGCACAGAAGTGATTGGCAAGGTCGTGAATTGAATGCTCTTCTTTTCCTCCATAGTGATCTCATGTCCTCCATTTTCTTAACTAACCAAGTAAGAAATGATATGAAATTTCGTACTATGTTAAAGATATTGTAGTCTTTCCAAATACAATTTTCTAAAAAGTCCTATGTCTTTATTTATAATTCATTGTAATATGTTCCCCAGTTTCTGTGTCTCCTTTCCTTGATGAGCACTACCCCAGCTAGGCTTTCCACTCTCTCGCTGGCTTCTGAGCTGCCAAGCCAGTCTTGCAATAGTAATAAATCCAGTTATGCAGAGATTCTTTGTATGCTTGTGTTCTTTAACTTGGTCCCAACTTTTGTTTCTAAAGTTTTTAGACTTTGGTGTCAAAGGAAAAACTTCCTGAGAAGAGGTGCACAGAACTCAGTTTGAACATGTAAGTTCTCTCTCTAGGGCAGTTTTGACATTTTGTAAGGCTCTGGTTCTAAAAGGGGCCGTGACTCACAAAGAATGTCCAAAGAATTGTTCCTAAAGTGTCAATTTTATTTACAAAACAAAAACTTCTGTTCTAGCTTAGTTTTAAGGCTTCAATGATTTGCTCAAAATACATATCTTATTTTCTGAACTTTGCTGTCTCTTTTAATTTTGATCTTGACAAAATTTAATTGAAATTTTGAATGGAAATGTTTAGATATCCAATGTATCCCTTAAAAGTTCTTAATTGCCAGTGTTCCTGAAGAGTTCATCTCTTTGTAATACAAGGAGATAGCTTAGAAGTTTCAGACAGCAATGTTTGGAAATATAAAAATAAAGACACTTAAAAATGAGGAGGGAGCAAGATGGCTCAGTGAGTAGCGGTGCTACTGACATGGGACCCACGAGGCTGCACGGGGGTAGATCCCACAAGTTGTCATCAGACTTCCAAACACTATGGTGGTGCGGTGCATGTGCAGATAGATAGATAGATAGATAGATAGATAGATAGATAGATAAATAGATAGATGATAGATAGATAGATAGATAGATGATAGATAGATAGATAGATGATAGATAGATAGATGATAGATAGATAGATAGATAGATAGATAGATAAATAGATAGATGATAGATAGATAGATGATAGATAGATAGATGATAGATAGATAGATAGATAGATAGATGATAGATAGATAGATGATAGATAGATAGATGATAGATAGATAGATAGATGATAGATAGATAGATAGATGATAGATAGATAGATAGATGATAGATAGATAGATAGATGATAGATAGATAGATAGATGATAGATAGATAGATAGATAGATGATAGATAGATAGATAGATGATAGATAGATAGATATAGATAGATAGATAGATAGATAGATAGATAGATAGATAATAGATAGATAGATAGATAAAGTATTTTTAAATAAAAAAACCTCGCTGTCAATGCTAATGGAAATTACTACTAATCACTATGTAAATCTGTGTGGAGGCTCCTCTAAAACTAAAAATAGAACTATCTTACTATCCAACCATACTACCTCAAGGAACAAAATTTATTAAATGAAAAAAAAAAGAAGACCTGAGATGTACTTGCTCAGGAAATTTCACGTGTGCAATACCTTATTAGATGAGTTAGAAAGTTATGTATCAGATCTGTAGGATTTATTCACTCCACCAAGCCTGGGAACAGCCATTCCACTCTCAGATCAACCATCTTTAACTTTCCACAAGAGGCATTTCATGCAGCAATTTGTCTTCCCAAGTGTGCATTATTTCTTTTAGCAAAACATACTCCAAGTCATTCCAGATGGAGGGGCTTCCTGTTTTTGAAGGACGAATAGCATTGCAATATGTATTATAAACAAGTTTTTATCCATGCATCCTTTGATGGACAGAGGATATTTCATATTTTGTCTGTGCAAATCTGCAATTCTGTGAAAAACAGATTGAACTTCAGTCTGTTTGCTTTAGAAAATAATTTCTTGATTATTTAACCAATTGGACATATAAATATAATTTAGTCAGCTTTAAATCATTTCCTCTTTTCTTGTTATTCCTAGTACAATTAAACTGGACTTTTTAAAGTTCAAAGAACTTAGATTAGACTGGACATTTTGAAGTGTTTTGAAAGTGGCTAATGATCATAGGTTGAGTGGTGTTAACATAATAATTGTCTAGGACATGAGTAAAAGCCCTGAGTGAAATCTCCTAAATTATCTGAATGTTCAACAAATTATTACACATTTCTGGTCTGCTCAGAATTAGTAGTTAACTTGTAATATGAACACCGGAGGTGGAAAGAGAAATATTTGAGGTTGGACTTTATTTATATGAATTTTCTTTTTATGAATTGTGGGATCAGCTTAAATGCCTGAACTGGACTCTAGTAATTCTAGCATCCTTCCCTGCTTCATACTGATTCTCTTCTCAGAACTAAGATCATTTCTGTGACCAAATGATTTAGTCATAAAGAGTTTTTTTTTTTTTTATTTAATTTTTTTTGAGACAAGGTTTCTTTATGTAGCCCTGACTGGCCTGGAACTCACTATGTAGACCAGGCTGGCCTCACACTCACAGAAATCCACCTTCCATTGCCTCCTGGGTGGTGATATTAAAGGAATGGTCCACCTTCTCATTGGCCCATAACCAGTTACTAAAGTAACTTGCTTGTGGTCAGGCATCTGATTTTCATTATAGGGAGGTAGATAAACATTGATACTATGCATAGATAGAAGCTGTTAATCTTTTTCTAAGCTCATAAGAGTTTGGAGCTTGCCAGTTAACATAGGAAGTCTGAACTGAGGTCTATTTTCTGTAATTCTTTGTTTTCATATTCTAATGATAATCTTCTAGAGGAATAAATCCAACTTCAAATGTAACTCTAGATTTAAAAGGCAAAAATACAAAAATCAGAAATGGATTAGCTTTCTGTTCAGATCTCTTACATCCTCCTACTCCTGCCCTGAAGTCTCAGTGGGGCCTTATTACTCAGCTATTTATCCCTAAATCACACAATTCCATTTCTCTGCAGCTTCATATTTTCCCTATCTGTGCTCTAACTCCAGCCAAAAGCCAAAGCCCAAAAAACATCATCAAAGAATACTCTGAAAAGGTTTTGTTTAACTTCACTCCACCCCACTTCCCATCAAATGAATTCCTTGGAAATCAGATCATGATTAATAATGTTAGTTTTCAGTAGGATTATTCTTGTAATTTAACAAAAAATCAGAATAAAAAAGATAGAAGAAGGAGCATCATCCATGCCTTCCTTCTTCTGCATTTTACATCACAATCTCAAAGAAGGAAATCGGATATTCTCTGTGTGATCTGTTCATATGGAGCACAAAGAATGTTGTTTAACTAGGTGCATTTTAGATAGATATAAATTATATATCTAATTATATAGTATATGTTACATATAAATTACATTACACATTATGTTTTATAAAGTATGCATATATAAATGCAACAATAATAATCAAAGGAGAGGACAAGAACTTGTGGAGGAGTGGGGGCACATGGAAGAGTGACAGGGATTCTGGGAGGGATGGGAAGAATGCAAATGCAATACTCATCTGGGAGGGATGGGAAGAATGCAAATACAATACTCATGTATGAAACTCTCAAAATATTTTTCAAAAGAAGCAGAACTCATTTTGCAGTAATCTTACAGCTTTACCCAGGCTATATTTTTTAATAATTCTTTTCTACAACCTCTATTGATTATACTATAAACTTATGTTCTCACAAAATGGTTGGGATTCTTTTCATCTCTCTTCTGTTTTTCAGACTTGTTCCTCTAATATCATCATAACAAAATGTTTCTCAAGATTGTGTGATACTGATCACCTTTTTAGACTAAGAAAATAATCAGGAAACACTCTGAGCCATTGCCTCTGAGTCACCACTCTACAGTTAATGTCATCAAGAATCCTGGAGGCAAATCACCATGGTGGTTACAGACATGACTTAAAGATCGAGTTGTTGGTCAGGTTAGTCCAAAACACTCCCAAAATAACACAGGCTATTGCTGCAGCCCTAGATTGCCTCCCAGAACTTGAAGGTAAGACCCTATTGCTGAAGGCAGGACATAATCTCCACACAGGACTTGGAGATTGATCTGGAATTGACCCGGAAATCTCCTCCCTAAAAGACTAGCTCTTATTGTATCAGAAGTTACTACGCAAGCAGACAAGGAAACAAACCAATCACGCTGTAGGACCTTCAACACAGAGGTGATTTTTTTAAGAGAATTTAATTGTACACCACATATTTGATTGTAGATTGAAGGTAACTTACATACACAATATATTGTTGATAGTAAATACTCTAAATTTGATAAAGATGGCATAGTTGGTACAGGTCAGGAGCTTGTTTTTGCTACTTTGACAGAAAGCAAATGATGACAACAACAAAAAAATGAAAACACGCTTCTCTATTTTAATAGATGTGGCACTCATTTAAAGATATCAGTGTTAACTCTGAATCTTGCCAATGGTCAAAGACATTCATTTACTATTTAAAATATCCAAGGCAACAGAAGATGGAAACAGATGATGTTTTCATAATCCCAACTCTTAAATAGATCTGGAACTTGGAAACAGCTCCTTTATTTTCAAAAATACAGAAAAATGTTCAAGGGACACAGTTATACATTGATTGTAAACTGGAAGACTAATATAGTGAACATTCATGGGAATGCATGAATGAAATACTTCCCCGAAGATGAGGGAATCACTGAACAACCATCTGTTTCAGATGAAATGACAGCAGCATGTTACGGCCACTGCCAGTGTGATAAATGACTTTCTCATCATATTCTCATTTTGTGGGTTTAGGTCAGACCCCATATTGTGACTTGGTTGGTGTGGAGGCTGTCATTTTGCATATTTTTAGAATATTTAGTCTATTTCAAAAGTTTACATAATCCTGGTCACGGCGACTAAAGTGACTAGGGTTAAAATAAGACTGAAGTTGACAAAAAAAAAAAAAAAAAACCTGTTCCAGTATTAGGACATGGCGATACTACTTCCTGATGTGTCACTCCAAGTTGTAGGCTTGACCGCCTAAGACTGTAAATAAGGATGGCCATGAAGAAGGAAAAAACATGTTCTCTGCTATTTGTAGAATGAAATGTTCCTGAAAGACCCCATGAAGCATGTCTACTTGGTGTCTTGAAGAGTTCTGTGTGTTTTGCTCACTCTGAAGAATAGGTGGTGGCCACCTGCAGCACCTGTGGAAGACACTGGGGCAGGTAGATAGCATCCCATAAAAGTAGAGGAAGGGGTCTGTGAAAACATTTGGACTAACTGGAAATGAGAGAGTACCAGTCAGATATTCCGTTTCTAGTGGATGGAGTAACCCCTGCAGTTTTCATCATATTATAAATGTGTTGAATCATACCCTAGCAGCTGATTTAAAAATTTCACAGTATAAACACATAAAGTACACATCCAAAGCTATTATGTATATGTACATGCACATATAAATTATATATGTATACATATTTCTTAACTTTGAAGCACAGAAAAAATATTTTTAAAATTATGCTTAATAATCTAGTTGAGGTGAAACCAGCTGTTGTGAATCCAATTCTATGAAGGTGTGAGTCTATGTCCAGTTCTCTGTGTTCTATTTTCTATCTGTTTGTGTGGCAAACTTACATTGTCTTATTTTCTGCAGCTAAATCTAAGTCTCTGTAACTGATGGTTCTGGCCTTCTCAAGACCACTACCTGTTTGCTGAATTTGTTCTTATCTAAGAGTGATTATTAGCACTTCATTTTGCACCTTAGCATGCATTCTAGGATCAGCTTCTCAACATCCATAGGAACCACGACTCTTGACTTCGGTTCCCTAGGAGAAGAACTCTGAGGTACAGATTCATGTAGAGAAGTACATGTTTTTTAGTCGCCATGACCAGGATTGTGTAAACTTTCGAAATAGACTAAAAGGTGAAGCAAGTGGGAGAAGAAAAAGCTGACTTGTGATGCAGATGTAGCAGATGTTTCAGTGAGCTCTGGGGCATGGAGTGCTCTTCAGAGATGTCTCAAACTGAGTTAAAGGGGCAAAATGTCTTAGTGGAATGTGCACTGCCTCACAGCATCGGACAAAGCAGCTCCCTTCAACCAAAACATTTGTCAACTACCTGCAGTCAGCACTACAGGCAGCTTGGGAATGAGCACCTTGACTGATGCCTTGGTTTGAGTTGCTATAACAAAGATACTATACATTAGACTACTTAAACAATCAGAATTTACCTAACACTGCTGGAGAATGGGAAGTTCATGAACAAGATACTTCCATATGATGATATCTAAGAAGGGCTTTTTTCCTGATTTGTAGATGGCAGCAGAAGAGAAAGCAAGCTCTCCTCTCTTTTTAAATAAGGGCTTTAATCATATTCCTGAAAGATCCACATTCATGACTTCCTGATTACTTTTCAAGGTCCGCATCTCTTAATCCTATTACTTGGAGGTGAAGATTTCAAAAGGTGAATCTGGGGACATCATAGCAGTTAGTTCTTAGTTCTGGATTTGGATGGCTGCTGCATTACAGTGTCCCCATGCCACTGAGCTCTTCAAAAGATGTAACTCCTAACTTTCCTTTTCTACTACCATACCTGACTCTAGCACCTCTTCTGGTTCACATGGTATAGGGAAAGTTCTGAGACCTAATACCATGCCTTTCTCAGTATGGCTCCTGAAGCTCCTTTTACTGTACAAATACTACAGACATATGACAAGAGATGATCCAGCAGATCACCTAGTGTCAAACTTGTTTATCTTTGACAGCTCGGTATAACAGTAGCCCTGCCTCATCCTTATAATGGGCTTATAGTACATTATTCCCTTTCCTTGTTAGCTTTTCTCTGTTACAGGTGTTCTTTAGGGGCTGGACAGTAGTCCTAGCTTAAAGTTCATTAAACTCTTGATATTTTCTCAGTGGAAGCATCCCTCTCCTTCCATCCTGCAGTTCAGCCTGCTCAGGTCACATATAATCAACATGCCATTAAATTGCTCTTTGATCTTCTTGAGAAATATCCAGAACTGGGGGCTCAGGATTCAGTGGACCTTGTGAGAACTGGATCTGGACAGGACTTTATCACTTGGCTTATCTGCCCTATAATTCTAGCCATTTGCCATTTTATTGCTAACTCAGTCTCTATCCCCCAACAATCCTCAGTTCTGGGTTCTCCCCTTTCCCACTGGCAAGTGACTTGAAAGCCTTTACAGAGGATTATGAAAATTACCACTGTGTGCTGAGAAGATCCTTAACTGCAGGTTTTGCTTAAGCCCAGTATGTTTGGGTGAGAAAAGTGTTCATTTCTTAAACTACTAGAGATTATATTCTGTTATACATTTCTGTGGCTGCACTTAGCTGACATTTTAACCCAACATTTTCTGTAACACCTATGCAAATCTTGATGCTTATGGACAAACCATGCCTTTTAGTCGCTACTGCTTTGTGATTATCTCCAATGATGTTAAGGAGTCTGACAGCCTTCCCCAGTGTACTCTGGAATGCTCACTTCTCTGATCTTTTTAATCCCTTTCTTCTTTGCTTGCCACAGTAATTCTGATATATTTATTTCATTTCATGGGTGCTAATGATTTTTTTTTCAGGCATCCAAGAGCTATCCTAAGACTGTGATAAGATTGCTTCATGGAGTCTGTGCTCAAGATTAAATCATGAAATGTGCAGATGTGTTTCCAAATATAAAGAAAAAGTCCCTTAGCCAAATTATTCTCTGAACCCTTTTACTCAGGATTCACAAATCTAGTTCCAAATACTTTTAACTGTCATTTGCCTACCCACACTGTGCTATTTTATTGGAAGTTAGTTAACTCTTTAGATTAACATAGGAAAAGTTGGCATTTTTCAGTAATACCCTGCTTAACATTATTTGTTTCAGTTCCTCCATGGGTAATTCATCAAACTTTATACATAACCTTGATGAAACAAATTATGAAATTTATAAAAGAGAAGGTCAGGATCAGAGGGAGAATATACTCAACAAACAGTATATACATATATAAAAATTTTAAATTCAAGCTTGAAAAAAATTCATAATCACTGGTAAGCTAGGTTCCACCTTGTCTATTTATCCTGGACGCTAAAAAAGAAAAACTTTTACTTGCCACAAAAGAATCTGATTTTAAACTCCTACAAAAAAAGAACCCTGAGTTTTGTATTGTTATTTAATATTACTGTCTTGGAAAAATATATTTGATTCATTATGTATTAATATGTATTATTTCATTTTATGTATTAATATGCACTGTATTATATAATATGTATTAATAATTATGTATTGCATAATTACATGTTTACATAATTATGTAATTACACAATTACATAGATTAGTGAATGATATATGTATTAGAAAGAATATTTTTATATTATTACATATTTTGTTTGAATACTAGTATTTTGTCTTTGCAAATAAAAATACATGTGTTCCGTCTATCTCTATCCTCTTGGAGACACTTGCAAAAAAAGTGAAATTCTTTTTCTCCTTGAATGTATGGTAGAAGGGCTGTGTAAAGTTGTCTGGGTTTGATGTTTTCTTTGTGAGATATTTTCTACTGACTTTGAATCATCTTTACCCAAGAAAAATATGAATTTCACTGACTTTTCAGACAGCGAAGAATTAGCAGGTGAGTCATAGCACTATTGCTTACTGAATTATACCAGTGTCATTATTTGTGAGAAAGAAAAACACTCACTGAATTTCTACAGATTGAGGCTGGAAGAGGACCGAATCTATGGCAGAATTTCTGGCATCTCATTAGAAATCATATCATAGCTCATAAACAAGTAAGAAAACAAGTTAGTGTTATTTATGCTTTATATCTAGATTTTCAAAACAGCAACATTAAGATGAAAAATATGGTTGCTTAGTGGCGAAAGTAGTGTGACATTAAACCCCCTTCAGATCAATTTTTAGATTTTTTAAATCACCATTTGTACGTGGCTTTGTTTTCCTTACACCGTTTTCTGAATCCGTCCTTCCAAATGTAATTGCAGCTGTGTTCCGTTTGCTGCACGTACATTCTGAAATTTTTATTTTACTTCATGGGTGCCAATGATTTTTTTTCAGGCATTCAAGAGCTGTAATAAGATTCCTTCATGGAGTCTAGACTAGACATGGTCTCCTGGAGCCTCTCGGAATCCAGTGGGGATCTATTATTCTGACTTCAGTTTTCAGCCTGATAAGTAGAAAATATAAGAAAAATTTGAAAGAATGTGTCACTGTTCTCATAACAAAATAAAAATGGAACACATCAAAATATCAACATCTCTTCTTAGAGTGTCAGAGATTCAAAGTCACAGAGCAAATTGCTTCTCCAAAAGCTGGGACAAGAAACAGATTTAAAGATTTGCCAAAGCCCAGGAACAGAGAAGCTGGTGGACTGAGCCTGTTTGGTAAGAGCTTTAAAAATGATAATTTATACATTGCCAGAGGCTCTGTGTGGGTAAACTGAAACTTAAAAATTTGAGGGGCGGGGCTGGAGAGATGGCTCAGCAGTTAAGAACATTTTCAGTTCTTCCTGAGGACCCAGGTTCTATTCCCAGCACCCACATGGATACTCACAACCATCTGTAACTCCAGTTCCAGTGGATCCAACATCCTCTGTGGGCTTTGCATTACACAAATGCACTTACATACATGCAGCTAATACACTCATACACATAAAAATAATAAGTAAAATCTTTAAAAATAATTCTAGGGATCCGGCTGGGCACGGTACTATAGACCTATTATCCCAGCATTCAGACAGCCCAAACGGGAGGATTATTAGTTTGAGACCCGCTCGGACTAGAGAGAAAGATCCATTTTCAAAAGGTGAAACTAAAAATCAAACAACCCTTTCTCAAGACATGGTGTGATAGGACATACTGATTAGATAAGTTGGGAAAAGTTGATTGTACAATCCACAAAATACACTGTAGAACATGTCGTGTGTTTAGTGTGGCAAGAATGTCCTGATTTTTACATTCGGTAACTTTAGCTTCTCTCTGATCAGACCACGCTATTCATTTTTAGTGAATAAGAATAAAGCCATGAGTTCTCGGTCTTTGTGTTGGAGAAGAAAATCACAAAGAATTTTAGGAAACAAGATTATGATAAAAATCTAAATTAAAATAACAAAGACTTCTGAGACCTTACGTCCATCTTTTTTTTAAGATACAATAAAGATGCTCTTGGGATCCACGGGTAACAGAGAGGGATGGCCACAGTTAACGTCGGCTCTGCTCCTTCCAGCAGCCATTTCACAGAAACTCACTTAGCCCTTTTCAGCTTCCAAACCAGTGAGACATAACTTTAACAACTTGCACTAAATTGTCTTGAATATGAACTTTTCTAGAAGCATTCTCTAGAAGGAACTGAGACCTGGAATCGCAGGGTGAGTAGAGGTGAGGGTCTGCTGTAGAAAACTCCTCCAAGGAGGGACAAAGCAAAGCTGTGACAGTGAGATGACGCAGCAGGTAAAGGTGATTACCACCAAGCCTGAGTTTGTCTCTGGGACCCACGTAGTAGGAGAGAACAGACTTCAGCAGGCTGTCTGTTGACCTCTGTATAAACACACACACACACACACACACACATACACTCGATCAATTAATCAAAATAAAAATGTAAATAAGAATTTTGAAAGGAAAAGTTGCTTTATTTTTCTATTTGTTGTTACTGGATGCTGTCTTTCAGAAGGTCAAAATTTTGATGTGAAAAGAAAGGCAACTTACAATATAGATAACCTAAAGCAGATTGTACCCCAGAATGGCAACTCTAGACAGAAAGTTAAACAGTAACCATCTGGCAAAGTGGTTGTATACAATCAGTGGCCCTAGCTGCTCAAAGCTCTTAAGTCACTCATTAGAGTTCCTCGCTTCCTTGAGGTGAACACAGAATGATGGCTATCTAAATGGTTCCAGTGTCAATAATTCAATACTGCTTCCATTTATGGCTGATTGCTTTAGTTAATTTGTAAAACCCATCTGCTGCCACCCTTGAGCGGATGTTTTTGCTACATATGTGTATTGACATAGGAGTTAGAGGGTTCATGGGAATGAATTCATTTTTTAATATATAATGTTAACATGATGATACCTAAATGCTGACCAACATAATTAAAAGATCTGTGAGGAACTTCTTGCACTTGGAAGAGAGGGCCAAAACCAGTACCTAGGGTCTGCTCAGCGTTTGCTCAGTCAGCAGCACTCAGCACTATATAGTCTTTTGTGATCTATGCTGGTGATGCCTTCACTTGTTCATGAGCACCCACTACAGGAGTGTGTGCTCTCCAACTTTTGTCTGCCAAGAAAGTATCCTACTATGTTCCACATGTAATCTGAATTAGCTTGTGTGAGTACTAAACCCTTATCTTCCCAACTAGAGGATGGTTCCCATGATACCCAAGGAAGCAAGGCAGTCTGGAAAGTTCTGGGCAGTTTGTTCAGATCTCTCTCAAGGAACTGTATTATCTCATCAGCTTCCCCACTTCCAAACCCCAGAGGAGACAGTGGTGAAGGCGCTGGCAGTGACAGAGGGCTCACAGCACCGCCATGGAAGACTACAGACTTATCTCCTGGTATCTGTTTCCTACCATTCTGCTGTGAATCACCTTCACAAACGACAGCTAATGGAATTAAAATGGAAGTAAATGATCTAAAATCTAATGTCAGAGGAGAAAATATAACTTGATAGAAGCAATGGAATCCAAGATTTAAAAGCATAAATCTTGAAGCGAAGATCAACAACTTCCCAGGTTTCTCACTTTGAGCAAACTGCCAGTCTTAGGCCATGATGTCTCATTTGTGAAATGGAACTAATACTGTCCTCGGCTATTATGAGACCTAAATGGAATATCACAGAGATTACATAAACTTATTGAACAGATGCTGCATAGACGTCCAAGTGTGTAAGTCCACAGTATCACTGCTCTGGCTGTATTACCTCCCTGTTGTTGTCAGTGTTCGTATCTGAATTGACTCGGCTCATATAACATTTGACAACCTCCAAAGGAGGTAAAATTCTGATAGACAAAAAAGCAGAGGGATCTTAGTGTTCCCTGTGCCTAGCAGTATTCACACACAGGAGGGCTGCTTGCCTTCACAAGAGGAACACAGGAAGGGGAGTGTGTAAGAGAATTAGCTACATATCTCTAAACCTGAAGCTGTCTTTATTATGAGTGTCTTTAGGTCCAGGATATCTCTTGGGCACTGCAATGATAACTACTGCCATCTTGATCTCATTTTGAGTAAGTCATTAATTGAAAGACTTTGTATAAAATGTTTTATTGTATCTTTTATTCGCTTTTTTCACATGCTGCAGAAACTTTGAAAAATGTCAGCCAATGTGCTTTAGATGTAACATACTGCAAGGCAGAAATTGCCAACAGTTCCTTCCTCCTTTGAGATCTCACAGTGAAAGACTTTTACAGGATTTCTAAAACTTGCAAACCAAAATGAAGCATGATACAAATGATCTTTCTGAAGTATTTCTTCAATGTCATTGTAATAAAAGCAAGCAAGAAAATACATCAGATGAGTTAGCGGGGCAACGGGAACAGCTCAGGCAGGCGTGACTCACCACACGCGTTTGGTCAAGACCACAGCTTTGAGGGCATAGGCAAAGGGGACGGAAGCTCTAATTTTATCAGCGCTAGCTTCAGAGTATCTCTATCTGAGGGAGGGGAGAGAAGGAGAGAGAGAGAGAGAGAGAGAGAGAGAGAGAGAGAGAGAGAGAGACTGAGGCAGGAGGAAAGGAAAGGGTGGCCTTATTGTACTTGCTTATTTGTAAGTGCAATTAAGGTTAAGATCATTCCTCACTTCTCAAGGAGACAGACCCCAAAGCAGCAAGAAAGCTTTGTTTGTAAAGAACGTTTTCAAGACACTGTTTTTCTCCTGGAAAATGTGGTTTATCTAATTGATGACTGAGGAAAACCATCTTTTTAAACTTCCCACTCAGTGAGTCACCCTGGGGTGTGTCTGCCTTGTAGCATCCTGTGAGATCCAGTAATCTAAAGTGGCATGACCGACCCAGCCCCAAACTCCTGCGTCAAGCGGAGCTACAGGCTCTGGGAAACCAGAGTGAGCCCGGTTTTCTAAACAGAGTGGTTAACAAAATTGCATGTTATGAAATGGGGCTTCATCCTTTAAAGGATCATTACCTATTTTTAAAAGAACCTGTCCAATGATTCTTCTCAACACCCAGATGTGTACAGTTGGTAAAGACCAGGTGACTGTGTCATCTAAACATGAATACGTGTATTACCTCCTCAGAGCTTCTTCTTGCTTCCTCAAAAATATTTCCATGCCATCATTAGTTGCAGAAAATGGAAGTGAAATGGTGATTTTGGACAAGTTCTTTTTCAAATGTAATTTGAGTCACTGACAAAATAACATGAGAATGGAGCCAGACAAGCAATGGGACATCAAACACTGGAGATAGAAATGCACACTGGACTGGAAGTCTTAGTATCAGTTCAGATGCTTGCCTCATATAATAATAATGTTTTTGGGGGGGTCGGGAGGGCATCTTTTTAAGACAGGGTCTCCCTGTAACACCAGTCTGAAACTTGCTATGTAGACAAGGCTGGCTTGATCTCACAGAGGGTCACTTACCTCTGCCTCCTGAGTGATAGGTTTAAAGATGTGTGCCACCAAGCCAGGCTTAATAGTGAATTTTTGGCTGCTAACAATTTATAGTCAAGAGGATACTTGAGTATAAAAACATGATACACAACAAGATGATAGAAAAGAGGAGGTGCGTGACCATATGGACATAGAATCCTACAAGCTCCCGAGACCTACTCATATGAACCTACAACAATGATTTTGGTATGCTTAAGACCCATGCAAATTCAAGCAGCCAAAAACTCAGCATGACCTGAAGAAATGGGTAGCAGACCCCAACCTCTGCTGAAGAAATATTAGCAACTGATTACTGTTGGATGGGGATGAGCTAATCTTCCTAAAGCGAGGGACTCCAGATAAGCGTACTAGACTTGCACTGAGGAATATTTGGGGACACTAACTTGGCACAATAGACCTTGACACAGATGAAAGAATATATGGATTCCAGTTTGGAGGCTATTGGGGGGGATGTCAGTGGGAAAGGGGACATAAAGATGATTCAGATTGAGATATTCTGTATGGAATACACAATAATTCAATAAATAAACAGATGATAGAAAGGAATAAAATGAAGGCACCACGTTTTCAAAAAAAAATGAAGAGTGAATCAACAACTTCAGAGTGTTTAGAATGAGAATAAAGAAGGAAAGGGCGTGGAAATAAAGCCAGGTCATTTTTGCCTTAAAATGGCCTGTCTTCTTTGTTACAGGTAAGCCAGAGTAGATTCATGTCTAGATAGGAGATAGGAATATGGCATGACAGCATTTGGGAGTTTCTAAAACTGACTTCAGTTCATTCTTTGGTAGAAGTTATAAAATAGCCAATCTAAATGCAAAACCAGAAAGCTCTTACCCAGATCTTCAAGGTTGAACGTACGATATCAATTAGGGCCTTGAGGAAAATGAATGAGGCTCCAGATAGCTTAGCAAACATGACACACCATTTGGCCTTTTAGGGCGGAATTTTTTGGCTTATTAGGTATTTATAATGATCACCCCATCACAGACTCTGGAGGATTCTCTGGAGTATAGGCCTGGGAGAACATATATTTCTTGTTTTACTTTGTTTTTATCTTGATGACTCATTAATAATAATGTCCTGTAACTCCATTGCTCTCTAATTCAAGAAGCCTCACAAGTATTTCCACAGATCATCACAGCCGGCTCCATGAGAGGAGTTGGAAAGTCACAGCATGGGGCAATGATGTCACTTCACCTAGTTGACTGAAGATCGAGAACAGGCTAAATCACTCAATGGTTGCTGATGAAATTCCTTTCGAGCTAGGAATATCTAATGAATCTTTGGACTAACCGTCAGATCTCTTGTTAATAGTTCCTAAAAGCATCATCAGTTCAGATGCTCTGGTTTTCTAAAAGCATTGCCTGTCCCACTGTGCAGCTGAGACATGATCATATTCACAGAAATGGTCATCTGCTTAGATGGCTCAGCTGAAAAAGGCATTTGCCACCAAGGCTGAAGGCCCGAGTTTGAGTTTGATCTATAATTCCAATAGTTTGTCCTGTGAACTCCACACACAGCCATGGCAAGCATAGACGTACACATGCACACACACACACACACACACACACACACATACACTCTTCTTTTTCTCACACACACAATAAGCAAAATAATAATAGTAAAATAAATAGCTCTGATAATGAGTTTAGACAGAGTATACAGAGAGAGGAATAGTAGATAAATAATACTAAAAATGTGCAGTTATGGAGGAATCACACAATTGTTATGTGAATGGCTGGAACCTGTTGAGTCATCTTTAAAAATATATTTTATCTTTATTTGTGTATGTGTATGTTTATGTGTGTGTGTGTGTGTGTGTGTGTGTGTGTGTGTGTGTGTGTGTATTGCTTGCATGCATGTAAGTGCTCCTGTGTCACCCTTGGAAGTCAGGAGTGTGCATCCACTTCCCCTGGAACTACAGTCAAGGATGGTTGTTAGCTGCAATATGGGCGTTGGAACTCAAATCTGGGTCCTCTGCAAGTGCAGCCAGTGAGTGCTTTTAACTGTTGAGCCATCGCTCCAGCCCAGAGTCACTGTGTTAGCTGTGTCTTAGAGTTGTTTGCCTCAAAATCCACATCTGCTAAAATCAGTAAAGATGAAATATTGGACTTGATTACACACACCTGCTCTGCAAATGAACAAAGAAGTGTTTCTTTTGGAAAACTGAATGGTCTTAGTAATCGTTCTAATTAATAATTCACAGAAGGGAGGGTGTTAACAGGAGTGCCCACTTTGTCCTGTGAACTGGACAAGCTTCAGCTGGCAGACTTTTCAGTTCCAGTTCCACATTATTGTTCCTGTGTCTTTAGGATGGAAACTACATTTTGCATCTCCAAAGCAACCTAAATCTAATGTATTTTAATTATTTATTTATTTATTTTTATTCAGTGTGTATGAGTGTTATGCCTACATATATGTAACTGCACCCATGTCATGCAGCATCTGTGGAAGACAGAAGAGGATGTTGGATTCCCTGAAACTGGTTGTTAGTGGCAATGTGGGTGCTGGTATTCAAACTGGGGTCTTTTGTAAGAGCAGTCAGTGCTCTTATCTGCTAAGTCATCTCTCCAGCCCCTAATCACATGTATTTTAAGGGTGTCATATGGATAAAACAGAAGGCAATAATCACTAAAACAGATAAAGGCCCTTACTGCCCATTTTCTAAATATTAGAAATGTTTTCATCAACTTCAAGCCAAATGGAATGCTTGGACAGGGGTGGGGCAGGGGACACAAAGGTAGAATTTTTATTCTACTAATATGATTTCTAGCAAACCATAAGTTACAGAGTTGTTCCCTGTGTGGGATATAAGCACCTGCCTCACTGGAATTGCTTTCCTATTCTCTCCCATCCCAGGCCAGGCAGGCTTTTAGCTAAAGTTCATTATGCCAAAAGCATTGTGTGGATGGTGCTAGTGAGTGGCTGATGGAGCTGGTTGATCTGAGGTCATTAAGATAGAGAGGAATAGCCTAAGTGCATGAAGTGTTAGGTAACAGAACACAGTTTGTCCCACCACAGTTGATCATCATGATCTGTGGCTGTGGCTGTGATGTTTCTTGGATGATAGAGACAAGAAAATTACACCATTGCTAATGAGCAGTCAGGAAAAACCCAAAGAACCAAGGAACACAAGTTCTCTCAGGCCTGAGCCTCTGGAGAGTCCTCTGAAGTCTATAAAATAGTGGATCCTTTCACCCTAACAGACACATGACAACAGAGACCTCCACAGACTGGCAGAGCAAGAGAGTGGGGACAGGAAGCCCTGTAAACTCTTAGCTGTGTAGGAACGGCTGTCAGACTGTGGAAATTGGGATCGAAATTTTGAAAAACAGTTGTTGTCAAGCAGTTGACATAAAAGGAGTTTCAAATTGACTTCAGCTTCAGCTCTGACATGGAAGGACCCTGGACACCATCACTTCCATCCTCAGAAAAAGAAAAAAAACAATTTGAGCAAGAACAAGAAAATCAATCACTGTTTTCAGATTCACCAGAGAACCAAGATCACAGGACTTGAAATATGGAGAGATGAATAGATATAAAGGAGTCTCAGCTGAGGCCCCCTTCGCTGGAGTATATGTCCCTGAGGAGTTGGACCCTGAGAAGCTGGACCCTCATAAGCTGGACCCTGAGAAGCTGGGCCCTCATAAGTGGACCCTCATAAGCAGGGATTTGATAGGTACACATAAATGTCAGTGTCAATGAATTTCTAGAATCTGAATGTGGATTAGCTTCTGAGTTAAAAGATCTGGGAACCACCTATCTTAGCCAGTGTCCTGGTATTTTCATGCTTTTTGTTTTACTTTTATTTCTTTGCTTTGTATTTCTAGGATTGAATCTAGGGCCCCAAAGAAGCTAGGCAAATGCTCTATTCCAAGCCACAGCTCTAGCCCTCTTTCATGAGTTTTTAACTCCAGGATCACAAATCATTTTATAAGACAAAGATCGGAGAAGAAAAAAAAACCATACGATGATACCAATAGATGCAGGAAAACATTTAATAATAGCTGACATACATTTGTGATTTAGAACCTTTCCATTTTGCAGTTTCATCCTTCTTTACCATGTATTGTGATGACATCTGTCACCCTGTTATCCTCTCTTACCGAACTTACATTCCTGATGAGCCCATCTTCTTAACTATCCCCCCCCCCGACTTTCCTGTCTTTGTGTATGAGACTCACAGAGTTTAATTAGAGCATGGGTAAAAAGCTATTCACTGAAGCATGTGTAAAGAAAAACAGCCACCACCATCACAAGAAAACCAAAGCCAAGCTGGTACCAGAGGGGCATTTTCTCAACTTAGTAAAAACTAAAATAAATATAAATGATACCCAAATATGTAGAACTCACACATACTTAATCATGAAAAAACAGACCCCCTCTTCCTATCAAGAATTTTTGTTGTTGTTCTGACCATTCAATATTGTTTTTGAAGTTCAATAGAAAGTACAGTAAGATGAAGAGAAAGAAGGAAACCAAAAGCATACATGTATGAAAGACAAGAAATAAAACTAAAATACATTTTTTCTCCAGAATGGCGTAGTTGTCTTTTTAGAAAAATCTAAAAATCTAAGAAAATCCTGAAAATTCATATCTGGATTATGAAAGTTTATGGTACAAGTTAATATTAAAAGTGAATTATTTCCCTATATGCTAGCAGCAAAAAAGTGGTTCTAAACAAGACGCTACTTACAACAGTACAAAAAGATATGTTTTTCATATGTACAGGGTCTCTATGCAGCAGTCTACAAAATGCTGTGAATAAATGACTATTCCATGTGCATTGAAGACTCGTGATTTTCTAAATGCCAGTTCTTCCCAACTTAGTCTGCACATTCAATACAATCATAATCAGCATTCCAGGAAGCTGGTTTGTGGACATTGGCAAACTGATTTTAAGCTTTATATTTAAGGCCAAATATTCCCCTAAACCAACAAAATACTGAAGATAGACAAACTCAGAGGAGGGACACTACTCAATTTAAGTATTACTATAAAGTAAAATAACTAAAGCAGAACTGTAATAATACAACTAGACTCATAGTTCAGTGGTATAGTATACAAAGCCCAGAATTTGATGTAAATAGAGTCAACTGAACACGAATAATTCAATGAGGAAGACTACTCTCTCCAATAAAACAATTGTTCATAGGTAAAAATAAATCATTCTAACCATAGACTTTAGCTAAGCCTTTCACAAAATGAGTTAAAATGAATATAAATTTATATCCTAATGGTATATAACTTCTAGAAGAAAAAAGAATAAAGCATAGGACTTTGGGTTAGGTGGTGAGGTTTTAAATAGCACAGGAAAACACAATCCATGACACAACTAGCTGTTAAAATTTGAAACTTCTGCTCTATGAAAGACACCACTAAGCAGAATCATGTATTTGTATAGGACATGGAAGGAGATTGAGAGCTGTCCAGCGAACAAATGGAACCAAGGGAGGGGAGGCTAGTGGGATGAGAGGAAATGCGCTTGTATGATGTGTACTTGTGTGAAAGTGTCCTCATGTTACAAAGTACCATGTACAGTGAATACACACAATGTGTTTTATATGCAGTGTCTAAGCTGGGATGATCACTTTTGGCACCCTGTCATTGGAAAGGGGCTGAAAACCTCACTACTCATCATGTTGACTTTAATTGAAAACTGCTATTCCCATGTGGAAAGTGACTTACCTTTCCACTGTCACTGAGTTCCTCAGGTCTAAAATCTGGTTTGTTCTTTTCAGTGAACAGGTATCTTTTATGTTGAAAAATGTCCCTACTGCCTAAGTTCCCTAAAAGAAGAACATAAATTATAAACACAGGATCTAGGGATCAAAAGTAGAAGTTAGACAACCAATCAAGGCAGAAAGATGGAAGATCAGTAAGAGTTACAATACAAATCAGATAACTAATTGCAAAAGATACCCCAACCTGCCAAGGTCAGACAGAGTGATGAAATCTTTCATATCTGTGTAATAATTCCAACGTTAAAAAATGTTTGTGGAATATAGAAATATGGGAGTTTGGTGTTTGCTTTGAGAAACTAGCATAAATGACAGAAAGGAGAGAGACGTTTAGAGGGACATTGTAAAGATTTGTAAC
This sequence comes from Eospalax fontanierii, assembly GCA_035773235.1. Classification (NCBI taxonomy): domain Eukaryota; kingdom Metazoa; phylum Chordata; class Mammalia; order Rodentia; family Spalacidae; genus Eospalax; species Eospalax fontanierii. Next base: position 42,948,165 of record CM069539.1, on the reverse strand, counting down.
CACAGCAGTAGGACAGTTTAAGATTAGATAATTAGCAGAAAGTGTCAGCCAAATCAAGGTCCTAAAGGATGTTTGATAAAAGTCCCATTCCTTTAAAAAATGTCATAAGTTAGGAATAGAGATCCTTTTCTTTAATAAGATAGAAAAATTCACAAACCAATATTCACCATCACTCTTAATAATGGAATATTGAGTTACTCATATTAAAGTTAAGAAACAGCTATGAATACAAGCTATGACCACAGTTTCATTTTGGTCTGAAGATTCAGAAGAACACATGGATTCTTTAATCACTGTACAAGCATTATGATAGGTTAAACACCTTAAAACTGGTTTGAGCTGAGAAGCTCTGTTGGGATCCCCTGTGCTCAGGGCCAGCCCAGGTGGGATGAAGGGTCCCCGCCATCGGGGGGGGGGGGGTTGAATAGGTGCGTGGTAGGGGGGTGTCAAAAAACAGAAACCTGGAGCTGGGTGAGAAGCTGGTGGTGGGTGAACTGCTGCAAACTTCTTTATTCAAGGAAGTAAAAAGGTTCTTATAGGTCTGGTTAGCCAATCACCTTATGGAGTAAGGTTCCGACTGCAGTCAATAGTAATCTATCCCCAGGTAGATGATCTCAGTGCAGGTTCTTTCCAGATGCTGGGAAGAAGCTGGTATCAGACTAGCCAGAGCAGAGTGCCACGCCCACAGGAGCCACTCTCTTATTCCTCATAGCAGGTGGCCTGGCTAAGGTCCATCCTGCATTGTGCCACACAAAACTCTGTTTTCCTTAGAGCTGTTCTCTGAGCTCATCAGTGGCTTTCTAAAAGTCGAGGGGAAGCCATGGTACAGTGCTCAAATCACTCGGGAATTTAGACTGCTTTTTACAGTGTAGAGCAGGAGGTCACCATGAGCTGATACTGAAGTCCACCAGTGATCCTGAGATGATATTTGACCTTACAGGCATATTCTAGACAGTCTCTGGGTCCTACTGGGAGCATGATTAGAAAAATCATCAAATCATAGCAGAGTATTCCTCATTGGAATTGTGACTTCCTGTAGCAGATTTTCGTGGTGCTTAAAAAAAAGGTTCATAGGAAAATTTCTGAGGACACAACAGGACAATCTCAATGATTATTTCAGTGGATTTAAACAGGAGGTGCTAACCAGAAGAAAACAAGACTTGAGACCCACTACCCGTCATGGGCAAATCACATGATCTTTGAGTTTGGTGCATTTGGTTCAAGGTCACCTGTTATTACCCATCTAATGTTGAATAAGTGAATAATATCCCTTCTCAGTTTTCTTTTAGGCTAATATCCACCTCATGAAACCCCAAGGACTGTATGGGAAGAAAAACCTCTTGTATGAGAAATATTGTATTATCATATTCTGAAAACCAGGAGGCTGTTCTCACAAGTAATGTTTTGTTATTTGTCACACAAATGCTTCCAGAAATTTTTATTATTTGGTATTGTTTTTGACTCAGAAATTGGGTAACTGAGACTGCCAAAGTATGCTGTGTAAAGCCGCGAGACTTTACCCACCGGGATGGACTAAGATTTGTGAGTTATGGAGGGATGTCTTTGAATTTGGCAGTATGCCAAACAGCATAGTACCAAAAATATTTATAGGGTTAGTCAAAGTCACCACAACCGGCTCTGGGTCTATTCAACTAGATTTTTTTTCCTATAAGGTCTAATCATCAGAAGAATAGAAGTAATTATAAAATAGCTTCTGTGATTTGTCAGTGTGCTCCAGAAGAACTCAGGGTCAGGATTCAGTTAACAATAACTTACACTAAACTATTGATGTTTCCTTATCACCCAGTGAAATTGAAGAACACAAACAGAGCACAAGTTTTATGAACAGGCATTACTCTGAAGAAGCACAAACTTCAGAAGTTGTTCAGATTAAGAACAGAAGATCCTGTTTTGAGTGAGAAGATTTCTATACATCGACATACTGAGTTTTATTTTACCATCCTAGCAAGTGTGCCAACCTCATTTTCCAACTACAGAGTGTCAAAATGCAAAATTTGATGTACAAAAATTAAACTATGGCATGCCAGTTTCTTAAATCTGGCTTAGCCAGTCTTGGTTGATAAGTTAGATCTTAAATTCAAATGAAAGTGGAAAATATGCTAAGAACTGAGTAAAACAGTGCTGGAGAAGTAGGTCACCTAAAAAGACAAACTGGGCTAAAAAAGGGAGAAGCCAGCCAAGAGTTTTAGCATCTACATGGCTCTCCAAAAGGTGGGACGGGTGAGCAAGAACAAGGAGTTCTATTGCAAGTAGAAGTTCCTGAACCATTTGTACTGTTTGTGCCATATGAGTGGCCTACAACACAGAAAAGAAAGGCCGGCCCACAAAGGGGCTTAATTATTCTATTTCCCTTAGATCAGGGCAGATTTCGATTCTATAGATTGCTCATCTGTCTCCATCCCTCAGGAAATGTCTGTCAGCAACCAAGCAACTCACCTAATCTGAAAATAATTTCCACTTACCTAATCAGGAAGCTGTGATTAAGGGACCCTGAGACACAGAACTTTCCAGCAGACAACTGATCCAAACCAAAAGTGAATGGGTTAGGAAACAGAATGCTGTCCTGAATAAAGGATTCTGGCATTATCGGCCACCAGACGTCACACAGAGCCGGGGAATCCGAGATCTGGCTTTTGTCACCACTTGCTATTCAGAGGGCAAGACATTGTTGTCTAGCTCTTTTCTCAAAATTGAAACATTTCCTCCAGACAGTGGGAAGAGGCTGAAAAAGACAGGAAGCTAACAGTATTTTGAAGCTTATGAAACAGAAGGGTGAGGAGGTTCAGGAGGTTACAGGATTCACAAGCCACATCCCCAGGCTATAAAAGCAGTTTGCGCATGATGGGGAGAGGAGACTCTTTAGTGGAGCTAGCTGTAAGTGACACATGGAGCTGTACTGAGATAGTTTTCCTCTATTTTCTCCCAAGCTGGGGTTGCAGCTACCTTAGACTCACCCATGAGCCTGGAAGAAATCACTGTAAACTCACTGGCTCACCAGGCTAGGGTTGGGTGGAACCATTTCTTTGGTCTGTTGTTGACACTTATCTGTGGTGAATAGATGCTTACTAACATCTACTCCTGAAAATTAACACAACATATTAGAATTCTTTTAGCACCTAAATTTTTTTTTTTACTAGCAGCTAAATCTGACATGGAAAATTATTCACTTTGTTCTTTTTTATGCTCTGTAGTGTTGGTTATTTAAAATACCTAAGAGTAAGAGCAAGTAAGTGCCTCCTATTTCTGGTTAGACCCATACAACTTGTACAGAATGCCTATAGTAACTGTTTGGAGATAGTAAAACTAAATAATAACAGGAAGACTGGATAAAAAGAAACTAAAATGTAAAGTATTAGAGCACCCACCATGATTTTGCCATTTTTCACTATAAGTATCCTTAGTCTGGGCTCAAGGCAGGCAAAAACTCACTGGTGAGAACTGACGAAGAAAAAGAGTTACCGAAGTTGTCTAGTTCTGGCTCAGCGCTTGAGAATGAAATATTCAAGTACTTAGCATAGGAGAAACTCCCACCATCTCCCTCACTCCCATTAGCTTGCTTTGCAGCCCTGTGATCAGAAACAGAAACTCTCACTCTCCAGAGCAGCTGCTGTCTCAAAGGAGTAGATAAATTTCCATTAATTTTCCCCTCTCTGTCCTCCTGCTTCTTACCCCAATAAGAATGTTCTGAGAAATCTACAGCAGAGCAGGATACGGTATAATTCTCTAATTTATAAGTCAATTATTACAAAGTGGTGTGAGTCAGAAGTTAATTATAGGCATTCCTTTTCTATTCTTCTTGAGGCGATAAAATATTGAGTCTAATTAAACTGAGAAGAGTTAGCCAATAAGAAGTCTGTATAGAGATATATTAGATATAAAGTAAATGACAACATGGAATGACAAAATGCTTATGTAACTTAAAGAAAGGAAAGAAGCTTCAATTTAAAAAAAATCAATACCTGTGAGTTCAAGGTCATCCTGGTCGACAGGATGTTCCAGGCTATCTAGGGCTACATGATGAGACTACTCTCAAAAACAACAATCAATCATTAATATTATATTAAATATAAGAGATCTAAACACACTAATTAAAAATAGAACTTATCAGAGGATAAGTAAAGATTAGGTCTTAAATATATGTTGTATATAAAACTTCAAATATAATGGTAGAGATTAAAAAGATAACAAATTATCATGAACATAATCTTAAATTCAGAAGGAAGATGTTGCATATTGGGGAACAATAGCTTTCAAAAGCCTGGGATGAAGACATGGAAATGACAGTCACTCCAGCAGCTGAGTAATTACTGAGGGCCATTGTGGGAGCTCGAATCTCAAACAATAAAAACCATGACTACATGGGACTGAAAGTCAACTGAAGTTTAGGGCTCAGTTATGATCATCCAAGAGAGTAAACCAATTTGGATTAATTCCCACAATCTCACCTGTATTAGTTTGCTTTCTATTGTTGTGATAGGAACACTGACCAAAGGAACATATTAAATGAAGAGTTTATTTGGCTTACAGTTTCCAAGGGGCAAGAGTTCATCATGCAAGGCACATGGTGGCAGAGGTGGCTAGAGTGGGACACTGAAGCTAAGTGCTCACATCCTCAAGCAGGCACAGAAAGCAAAGCAGACTGGAGATCTGACAAGCCTTAATAAGAACTCTCTAGACCCCCCACTCATCCCCACCTCCAACCCCACTCTGTGATATCCTTCCTCCAGAATGGCCACACCTTATAAGACTTCCCAAAACAGTACCAACTGGGGACAAAATGTCCAAATACTTAGAGCACATGGGGGACATTCTCATGCAAAACCTTTCAAAGTACCCTCTTCTTGAAGATGATGACTTTGCTTTCTTATCGTTTGAAAAACAGGTATGTCCATGAGAAAAAAAGTACTGCTGTGCCTGCTTCTTTATCGCAGCCACACTATGGTCCTCCATGTGTGTTTACCACAGGCTGTCCATTTCGGTTCATCCTGCTGTGGAAGAGGTTGCCTCTTTGCTGAAATTTTCACCAATCTTTTCACTATCATTTTGCACCTTTATCTTCCAAGGAGTAGAAAACTTCTAATTTAAAGTTTGAGAATATAATTCCCTTGGCTCTTTCTCCTCCCAATCTGGGTCTTGCCTAATTTGAGGGAATGATAAGCAACTTCAACAGGTCAGGATAGAGGATCGATGCAGTTGCAGCAGTGAAGCTGACTTTCTTTCGCTTTCACAGAGCAGCTGTCCTTGAAGGCATCAGAAGAATAAAAGACAAAACAATCTGTGGAGAAGGAAGGAGCCTCAGAAAGAATCCTCAGAAAGGTCCAGAGGCCTAATGACAGAGGTCTGACTTTAATAGAAATAGAAAGAGTGCTACTTTCCAGAAGCTGGTACTTGATGCTTCTGCTGAAGATCTCACCTTCTGGCACTGGAGAGATGGAGCATTGGTTAAGAGCACTAGATGCTCTTGCAGAAGACCTGGGTTAGATTCACAGCACCTACATGGCAGCTAACAACCATCTGTAACTCCAGTTTCAGGGAACTCCAATATCCTCTTTTGACCTTTATGGGCATTGCACAACACCGATGCACTTACACACAGGCAGGCAATACACTCATGCACATGAAAAAAAATTCTTACCTTCTTTCATAAGTCCTTAAATTCTGGGCTTGAATAAATTATTTTGTCCAACATGCTGAAATCACATAGACAAGAGGCTCGTCAAAGTAAAGTTCTGCACTAACATGTATTCCTTCCTTTCTAAGCACGGTGGTATTGGAAAACTTGGTTATTGGAATGTGGTTATGAAGTTATCTGTCTTTTCTAACTCTACCCTGGTTGGAGAGTCTAGTTCCAGGCCATCCTTTAGATCCTGGACTCTGTATTAGTGAGAATGGGCTGACTATTTGGAAGAAAGTTGAGAAGTTCATTAGTTGTACACATAGCTTCAAAATTAGCCTTCTTCATAACTCATTAATTCCTCACTCCATCTCCCACTGCCTTTCCACTGAACTCTGGAGAACTCCCATGATCTTTAAACTGGCTGTTTCCCAAAGCAAACTGATTTCACTGTCCTTTGGACAGTTCATGTTCATTTGAAGCTTTGTTCTCTGTTTCTCCTGCTGCTCCTCCAGCCCTGAGAGTCTGTTTTTTTCTTCTCTTCTCTACATCTTTCTCATCCTGTTTCTTTGAAAAGCTGATCTCCTCTACATGGGTCATATACATTTTCCTTTTCATTTTTGTTACACTTCCATGTATCTGCCAAAATGACAGGACAGGGTCTTGAAGGTTAAGAACCTGTTGTCTCTGTGTATCTTGGGTCTGTATGTGCATTTTAGATCTTAGAGGTCATAGTTTCTGAATTGTTTCTCCTTTGTTATTATTAATACAGAGCAGCTGAACTTTCGCCTTTACCAGTTTAAAAGAAAAGGTCAACTTACTTGTGAATACTTTTCAGATGCATGAGGCACAGTTGTATGCTTACGTTGTTGACTTGTTTATATCTTGATCAACACCCCAGCCCTATGTGTAGAGTAATAATAATGACTTTCTTCCTATAACTTGAAAAGTTGACTCTAAGTGTCATGTTAACTTCTGTATTTATATTATTATGGTAGGTAAAGAATCTTGATGAATGGATATTTTTATTGTTGACTAATATTTGTTGTTTCTTAGTAACTGGTAATAAAATTTCTTGTGCTCCTGAAGGCATCTCTGGTGACAGGAAATATCCTGAATATTTTTTTCTTTCTAATCAACATCATACTTATGTATAGTTACTTCAAGGTACCAATAGATTGTACTTAGATCTAGTTTTTATTCTAATTTCATGAAAATACCTGCAAGTGCTTTGAATAAAAATAGAAATTTTACGAGTGCTAATTGTGAGTCAGTTATAGTGGTACACGTCTTAAATCCTAGCACTTCAGAATAGAAGATAATAGGAGTTTGAATTCAAGGCTAGCCTAGGCTACATGGTGAGATCCTGTTAAATAAATCAAATGAAAAAATCTTATTGAGACATAATATGTGTATACTGAAAACTGCACATTCATACGTATACAACTTGTAGAATTTTCACAAGTAAACATCATCAAATAACCAGCATCCTGCTTAAGATATTGAATATCACCCACAAAACAGAAGGTTTCTTCATTTCCTTTTCTGTCACTACTTAATATAATATATAACTTAATATAACTTAATCCTGCTATAGTAGGTAGTGCCTGGCTTTGCATTAAGTGAATGTTGGGTTATACATTATTTTTTTCTCTGCCTGCCTTATTTGTTCTATGTGTTGTTTTAAGAATCAATGATACTGTCATACATAACAACTTTTTTTTCTAATTGCCTACAGAACTTTACTAGGTAAATATCCTAGACTTGCTCATTGTTTTGTGGAATCTCATTTTGAGGCTCTTAGAACACAGAAATGAACATTTTTCCATGTCTTATCCTGAATATATTCAGGCATTTTTCACACATGCTTTAAACCTTTAAAAACTCCCTATTTTCTAATTGGCATAGAATCCATAACCATTTCCGGTATTATAATTTGATACTTTATTGTTATAGTTTGCTTCCAATCACTGTGACAAAACACTCTGATCAATTCCAACTTGGAGAGGAAATTATTTAGATTACATATCCAGGTCACAGTTCATCACTGAGGGAGCCCAAGGTAGGACTCAGGGTAGGAATCTGGAGGCAGGAGCTGAAGCACAGGCCATGGAGGAACGCTGCTGACTGTTTTGCTCCCTTGGTCAATACTTAGCATGTTTTCTTATATAACACAGAACAACTTGACCAGAGATGGCACCGCCCACAGTGAACATCACTCACCATCACTCATCATCAAGGAGACACCTCTCGCATCACTCCACAATCAAGAAAATACCCCACAGACATGACCACAGGCCTGTCCAATGGAGGTGATTCCCCAGTTAAGGCCTCAACCCTGGTATATCAAGTTGACAAGTAAAGATATCCAGCACAATTTTGCAATGTGCAATAATCAAGTCGGAGAAATCGACATTTCCATCTCGAATCTGTCATCTCTAAGTGTTGAGAAACTTCAAACTCTTCTTGACTATTCTAACAGGTAAACTTGATTGCTAAGGATGATAGCTGCCCTATCATGCTGTATAACGTTAGAGCTATTTATACCCCAAAGGTGATACATGTTTCGTTCTCATTTTTCACCTGTTTATTTGTCCCCCCGACCCTGGCATGGCCGACATGGCACAATGCAGTGTGGGCCTTAGCCAGGCCATGTGCTATGAGGAATAAGGGAGTGGCTCCTTTGGATGTGGCATTCCAATCTGTCTAGGTGTGACACCAGCTTCTGCCCAGCATCTGGAGAGAACCTGCACAGAGATGATCTGCCTGAGAGACAGATTTCTATTGGCTGCAGCCAGGAGCCACCCTATAGGGCGAATGGCTAACAAAAATCACATAACTTTGTGCACTTCCTTGAATAAACTGAGATTGCTGGGGCTCACCCTCTGCATGCTTCTTACCCAGCTCCTGGTGTCTGTTTGTTCATTCCATGCCACTCACCCCCTCACAGTGGAGACCCTTCATCCCCCTCAGGCCTGCCCTGAGCACAGGGACCCCAACGTATAGGGATCATTACTCTCCTCTCTTATACATGGTCAAGTTTTTAGCTTCCATAAATGAATGAGAATATGCAGTGTTTGTACCTAGCTTATTTCACTTAATATATTATCCTCCATGTCAACTTAAGTTGCCATGAATGACAGGATTCCATCATTTTATGTCTCAATAACACTTGACTGTATACATAGAAATTGCACAGTATTTAATTATACAGTTGTCTGTAACATTTCTCTGTTATTAGTCATTTTACTCATGTGTCAGAGTGCTTGTAGTTCCCTACAAATGCATTTTCCTTTTTTTTATAGTAATATATGCTCTACAGTTTTAGCTAGCAATGTGGATGGATGTACAGAATAAATAGTCCATTTTTAAGTCTCCATTAGAGCTAGATGTAAGGGTAGATGGTAAATGTGACTAAGTTCTAGGTAAGAGGATGTAGGTAGAAGCATCCCACAGCAGATTACAAACTCATGCTAAAGAGACAGAACTACACACTTTGCCCTCTGTCCCAGTCCCTCCATGTGTCCATCTAGGAATGTATGACTCCATCTTGTATCTTCAGGGTGAGGCCCTCAGAGCCTGGGACTATTTTTAAGGGTCATAGATATCCTGGATTGCCTACTTGGGTTTTGCCATGTAGGAGAAACTAACTTCCATCTTATCTGAACTACATTTTTAACTGTCACTTACAGCTGAGATACATTATATCTTACATAGTGTCCATTGTACACTATTTAGTAATCAGCTTCCTTTCATAATCTTGCATATTTTTGTGTCTCTAGAGAAAAAAATTACTACAAATGGAATTACTAAGTTAAAAATTAGTGATACTTTAAACTACAAACATTGCCAATTGTTTCTCCTAAATTGCAACTATGTTGTGACATTTCTCCTAAAATATATTGACAGTGTTGTTGAGACAGGAAGATGAACAAATTTTCTTTAAATATTTTAAACTTTTATTTATTTATTTTTATGTGTGTGTATGTGTGAGTGGTCACATGAATTCCATGGTACATGTGTGAAGGTCAGAGGACAACTTGTGGGCATAAGTTAACTTTGCTTTTACCACATAATTTCCAGGGAATAAACTCAGATCGTCTGTCTTGGCAGCAAGTGCCTTTAGCCATTAATGTATCTTCCTGGACTGCAAGTTTTAATAGGAAGAATTTATTTTCTTTTTTTACTACTATCCCATTCACATATTCACATATTTTACTTGCTTTTCTATTTTAATACGATTATTTTAGTCCTTTAGTTTTCATTAGGTTTACATTTTTTGAACAGTGGCTAGACGTTTCCTTATCCTCATAAAGTATGTGATATTACTGCACATATATCTTGTAGGAAAAATTTAGAGTCAAGCATTTAAGTTTTAGAACCATATAATTAGTAATTTGATCAAATTAAGTCAATTAAAATTTTGATTAAATTTGATTAATTATTAAACTGATTTAACATATTTAGTTTGGGAGATGCCATAATAATAAATGTGTAAACAATGGATGTTCTGTTAAGTCAGATGACTTCTGTCCATTCATTAATTCCTGTAGTCTAAATAACATTTGCATATTTATCCATATAGTTTTAAAAATATTTTATTTATTATTTTTTATTTTATGTGTATTAGTGTATTGTCTGAATGCATATAAGTGTACCCATGTCACATAATCACCCACAAGGCCAGAAGAGTGCATTGGATCCCCTGGAACTGGAGTTACAGATGGTTGTTAGCCACTATGTTGGTGCTGGGTATTGAACCTAGGTACTCTGCAAGAGCTCTTAAGCCCTGAGTCATCTCCTCAGTCCCATGTATAGTTTTATTCTAAGTTTTTCTAAGAATGTATCAAGATCTGCCAATGTGAATAGTAGCCTTCTCCCTTTATAACTTTAATTTGATTAAGGATCCCTCATGAGAATTTTTAGGCCTATTTCATACTTTCCATGTTCCCTTAACTCATTGTTTATATTAATTTATTTTATTTTTTGAAAATTATATTAACAGCACAAAATTTATGTTCAATTCTAAGATGTGAACCTGATTTTTCTTGTCATATTGCTTTGGGATTAACAGTAGAATGACACTGAATATAGACTCATGACCCGCTACTCTTACCTATGGGGATTATTTTGCTAAGTCACCACTAAGTATAATGTTTAAAGTAGGATTTTAATTTTTAAAATCAAATTAAGATAGGATTCAAAAATACTTGTTTTGCTGTTATACTTTTTAAAAAATTTAATATGTGACCACCTGAAACTAAGTTGTTATCATCTCTGAACTGGACTTCTCACTATAAGTCTACTTACTTAGAATGTATGCATAATTTTGCTTCCTTTCCTCCTACAACTGCCATTCAGAATTTCAGAAAGTACCTTAATTTTTTTTCTGTTTCCATACTTATTTAGTTAAAGCTCTGAAGTCAGCCATGTTAGCCACAAAGAACATTCAAAATAATTTATATTAAACATATAGACTCCCATTTCTAGGCTTGTAGCCAAAACCTAACTCAGTAGGACTAACAATGCTATTCTGAGACCTATTGGAAAAGCATACTTCAAATCTTGAGACAGAAATTGGAAACAATTATACTAGGAAATAATGTTGATTTCAATAGTTTGGAAAGCTCTGTTACAGAAAGCAACATGATTTTCAAATTGCACCACAGTCATAAAGAAAATATCTTGGCCCCTCCAAGGGATGTTCCAGACACTAATTTGAGTCTTATCCTAGCTACATAATCCTTTTAGGTCAACAAAAAGGTCACAAAACTGGCCAAAGTTCAAAATGAACATTCATTTGAGATTTGTGAGAGGAATTCAGGTTTAACGCCTCAATGAACAAACCTTTAGACATTCTGGCCATAACTCATTTGTTATTGCTACCATATGATGGCAGTTACATTCGATGGTGTAAGGCTAATATTTTCTGCCAAGATAACAATCTTTGTCTAAAGCTTGCTGTCTTTGGCTATTCATATAACAAAGATGCAATTTTGGTTATTTTCACTTTTTTTTTAATCCCTCTAAGGATAAAAGAGAGGGTGTCAGTTCTCTTTTCAACCTCCAGTGGTTTCAGGCCATAATGGTCAAAATAAAAATATCTTTCAAATTTTCAGAAGGGATCTTTTTTAAGATTATAGAAAGTTAGGAAATAACATTTGGATTGCTAACTTATCCCCAAAAATGAAACCTTAATTATGTTTTTCTAAGAAGAAACCATAAGAATATAAAATTTAAATGTTGAGAGACTTGCCAATATAATTTGCTTATTCCTGATACCATGAGACCCCATCCAATGCAATCTATTCTGAAAATGGCACCTCTCCCCTAAGAGTGAAAAGGAAGTTGCACTTAGTTGCTAAGGATAAATGAAATACTTATATCTGTCTAGTTACATTGCTGTGTGGATTCAGTTGGATTAAGCAAACAACTCTTGGCTCATTGACTTATGTCAGCAATTGGCTTATTCTTGAATACCAGTGTTGTGGTTTTATATGGTGAGATGCCAGTTGAACTTGCAACTCTGGCTGCCCCTATCCTTGTCTGAGGCCAAACCATCTGTCTGGCTCACTTGATTTGGGTTAGAAAGTTCCCTAATCTTTAAATACATCAGTTCAAACAAAGAATCAGGAGATGAAGTGGGGAAACGAAGGGCTTTTAAAAAGTGGGACCATCTACTGGGATATGTAGATGCAGACAGGCATGTCTTAGTATTAACCATTTGACTATATGAGATGAAGGCTTCAGTATCTTGGTAGTGGTAGATGAGAGTGGGCAATTACTGCTTTGTATCTCAGTATAGTTTCTAGGATAATCCAAAAGCCACTGCTCATTGAAACATTTCAACAATGAAACATATTTCATTGTCCTTTCACTGTCCTTTCTAGGAATGAGATAAGGGAAAGGGCACATGAAAGACTCTTCTAAAGAGCATCCGAGGACATGAAATCTCGGCAGCCTCCCAGGCCTTTCCTAGTCTACCCTCACCTAATTGCATTCTTTCATTGCATCACATTAAATATAGGAGTATCTTGTGTGCATTTATAAATGTTAGAAAGTATAGAGCATATTAACACTCTTATCTCCCAGCTCTTGTAAGTGCAGGTGTCTTCAGAGTGAAGTGTTCCTCTTGCAGTTACTGCTGTTGTTTAACAAATCACTTGCACTTTGGTGGCATAAAACTGTATAAAAAGAACACTTGTGTTCAGAGATTTTATGGGTCATCAATGTACTCTGGACACAGGTTGATTTTTAGTGTTTCTCATATAACACAACTGGGACATTAACTAGGATGACACAGTGACCAGGGAAACATTACAGCTGGGAGAGGAATCACCTGCATTTAACTTTGTGTCTGGAAGAGTCAGGAACAGCTACTGCCCCATAAAGCTGAAATCTTAGGATACAGTTACAAATACCCAGAAAAGCAAGGATAGTCAGCACTATGTTTCATCTAGGTTTGGGGAAGCTACATGTAAGATATGAAGTCCTTATGTGGTTCAGTAATGAAGGCAGTAGCCACACTAGATTAAAATCTGGACCAATAAGTGTAAGATAAATCAGAAGAAATACAATTCCAAAAGGAAGCTGTAAAATTGCCCTAGTAATAATCAAGCTATTTTTGGTTAGTATGGTTCCAATAACACCAGAAATTAGCAATCAACATTTCACTAAATGACATCAGTCTTCTAAAATACCATTCATATTTTGACCATCATGACCACTCGTATATTAATTATGAGTAACCATACAATGTAGAAACCTCTTTCATAGGCCTTAAAGCTTTAAGGTACTATTGGGGCTAAGGGATGGCCACATGGCTGGAAAAAAAAAGCATTGTTTCTTCAGTAGAAGAAATTGCCCTCACCAGTATGGGTCAATATTATCTTTTGTCCTTGGACAATAGCACTGAAGATTTTCAGGTGTTTGCCCTTAAACAAGGACTTATACTATTGGTCTAGGCTCTGGTTCCCAGGGCTTTAGGTAGAATAAAGAAACAAATGTATTGAGAATATATATATATATATATATATATATTCTATTTCTCTGAAGAACTCTGTAAACTAAATTGAAATTGAATGTAAATTGAATTATGGATGAAGAAGCTATCTGCAGGAATTCTGGCAATGTTTGAGAGACTCCAGATGGAGGAACTCAGTGAAGGTAGACTTGCAGATACGTAAGGAAAAGGGTCATGAGGTAAAGGGTGAACATGTCTCAGAAGAGTAACGTTAAAAGAATACAACTTCACAGCACTTTTCAGGGGTATTTCATGACTTTGAAAGCACACAGAAGAGTGGAAAGCTGATCCAAACTTAGAAAGTAAGATAATAGTTTGTCAAGACGTAATAAAGCTGATCACTCCATGCTGTGTATAATAAAATGTGACATGAGCATCATTTAAACTACACTCAATAAAATTCTTACAAAGAAGTAAAACACTTTAGTGCTTTATTAGTTTTCTAGTTTTCAGTTATATCTATACGTTTACAATCTATAGTGAAAGAATTTCTAATATTTTAATGAATCCTGTTTGAAGGTCACAGACCTGTCACAGCTTTCCTCTTAGTAAGACTGCTTTGTAGTTACGGTTTTTAGAGTCATTTTTAAAAATCATCCCTTAGTACTCTGCAAAGCAACGGCTATGTATCTGAGCCAGGGTGTAGGTGGAAAGGAAACGCCCTGGGAGACAGGAAGTGGTACCACACTGCAAGAACCTCATTCAGTGTTTATGAAGAGTAAGGCTGGAGATCATGAGGTATATGACTAGCGTGGGGAAAAATGAGCAGCTATTAGAGGAAGAAAATTGGGGAAGACATTTTTTTGAAGGATAGACCTTGTTTAGAAAGAGAGTTGTAGGCTTTGGACACAGTGACTTATCTAGGAAAGATACATAGATATAAAATATTGGATGCAACCAAGCCCAAAGATTCGATGGTCTGCGGTTTGAATGGAAGGACTGCGGTTTGAATGGAAGGACAGCACATAAACGGCTGTGAAGTAAGCAAAAGGTGCCCTGTTCATTCTCACCCTGTCTCATCTGCCTTTAATTTAGTGGGAAGCATTGATTTTTTTTTTGGTCTAAGAATAAAACATTTATTTATTATTATTTTAAATTTTTTTCTTAATTTTTTATTGAGCTTTTGTACATTTCATATAATAGTTCTTAATCAAATTTAGAGACCCTCTGCACATTCATGTCTCTGTCACCCTGAGAATTCATGAAGTCTGTCATACATGGTAAGTTATACCCAGTCAAGCACTTATACCCAGATGTTCTTTAGCGAAAATTTATCCACTATTTTAGTCAGCCTGTCTAGAGATCAGAAATAAGGTCTCCTCTCTCTCACCCAATAGTAATCAGTCTCCAACAATTCCTAAGCTAGAATGCGCCCACCACCCATTCCCCTCCCTCCACTCAGGGCCTTTGTCTGACTGAGTTGGTGTGGGTCTTGTGCCTGATGCCACATTGCCATAAGTTCACATGTATAAACTTCCAGTGGCCTAAAGTCTCTGTTTCCATATGTTTATGGACCAACCCTGGCTCTGACAATCTTTCTGCCCCCTCTTACAAAATGGTCCCTGCGCCATGGGTAGGTTGAGGTTGAATATAGGAGTCCCATCCAGGGACATACGCTCTGCAGTCAATTATATTCTAAAACTTGGCCAATTGTGGCCTTCTGTGTGCATCACACTGTGGTATAAGGAAGATTCACTGATGAGAGTTGAGAGATGCATTAGTATTCTCTCTACCCTCTGTTCCCCTAGGTTCTATGAGCCTTAGGTGTAGAGGTTCCACTGTAGCTGTGTCACTTAGGGCTAGGTATCTTTCAGACATGCGTTCTCTGTGTGACAAATTGTAGAGCTCTTTGGTAGCCTCCATCCCTTCCCCACCTTTAAAAGATTAGAACAGCTCTGCTTGTTCCAAATCTTGCTAGTTTAGGTGTGATTTTTCTTTAAATGAATGATTTGCCTTTTATGAGAAAAGTCACTTTCTTCATCTTAAAGGGGTCTCATTTCAGAATATTCGCAAACAAAGGCCAGCAAAAGAGGAATGTATGTCAGGTGTCCTGGGAGTGGAGGGGGTGAGGTTAGGCAAAGAGAGGAACTTGGTTTGGAGGAAGGATCATGAAGAGGTTTCAGCTGAGCTAGAACACCATGTCCAGCAGGATGGCAAGTGACAGACTTCTATCCTTCTGAAGCTCCAGCTATGAAAGCTAATGTTCCATACTGCGAAGGACTCCAGCCATCCACCATGGCTGGTTGACATGATTTATTAAGTTGAATCAAGTTCAGAAGGGAAAGTTTCTTTATGATAGGCCAGATTCCATGAGTGGAATTTCCTTGGAACCAGCTAGAGAAGAATACGCCCTAGTATTAAAGATTTTCCAGAGATCTCTTCCACCCCTCCCTAAGCCATTCGCCAAAGAAATTCTTTGCTGGGAACTGAAGGAGCCCCAGCTGTGGTCATAAGAAAACATCAGGCTAAAAATTAATCATCTTCTCTTTTATTGATTTTTTTTCTAAATAACTGGTCAGAGCTAAGGACAGGTGCTACGAAGATAAAAAGCATCACGGAAGTGTTCAAAAGGACTTCCAGTTCCTGTGATGGAAAGCTTTCCAAAGAACTTAATTATCCAAAGAGAAAGAAACGTTCTGTTGTATTGGTGTTAAGCAAAAAGATCATTGGTGCTTATGGGGTTGTAACGAATATGAAAAGAAGTGTCCTCAACTCCACTTCTGCAGGTCTCTATTGATCACCCTGTGATCCTGACCAAATGCCACACTTCAATATGTCTGCATTGAGCCAGTGCCTGCCTCCCTAACTAGTTACATAACCCTGCAGTGGCCCTTCCCCTAGATGGGCAAAGGCATGACTTATGAAATGCATCCTCTGATGAAGATGATCAGTTCCCAGGCCTCAAAAATGCAGCTTTGGAAAAGTATGTGTAATCTGTCAGCATTTGAAGACATCTGCTACATCTATGCTATGTGCTAAAGCACCTTTGACTGCAGATAGAAGTCAAAGATAGAAGACCTTTCAGTCACAACAGAATGCTCCTTTAGTCTCTGAAGAATGGAAAGCAGACAGGCTGACAGAAGATTTGGTTAGCACTTAGATCCAAATACTGCCCAGGAAGTTGAAATGTTCTTCCATTATTTTTTTCCTATGATTATCCTGGCAGCTGAACCAAAGGCCTTATGCAAGTCAGGCAAGTGCTCTAACACTGAGTTATACTCCAAGTCATAATTTTAAAGCAATCTTTTTATGCCAGCAATGCCACCTCTCTGGAACCCAGTAATAAACTGGAATGTCTTAACTTGTACTATGTCTGGGGCACATAGACACAAATATCTAGGTATACACACATAGTCTTTAAAGCTCACCAACTTACATAATGTAAGTATTTTCATTATAGGAATATAACAGATAAAACTTGATTTCCTCAAAGACAATCAATTTAAGCCTGCCTGAAAACCAAGAGAAATAGTCAGTTAGATTCTGGTTCCTAAAAGAAAGTCTCTGTCTTAATTAAACTCATCATCTTCCAAGTGAGCTGACTCTGATTGTCTGATTATTGATCATGCAGTTCTTTGTGTGCTTCCTTATGGAATCAAAATAGTCCATGTCTAAGCATATTCTAAGCTTTTTCACCCATAATAACCAAGGCTCTTACTTCCCTGCTTAGGCCTAACTACTGTTAAAGAAGGAAATATTTGGATGCAAATGATTCCTTGAGCAAACTTGAAGAGAACTCCATTCATACCACTCAAGTTTCAAAGCTTTGCTTTCAAGACAGACCCAGTGCTTGCTCCATCCTTGTAATCTGTTGTATCTTTGTTTCCAATAGTTATAACATTAATAATATAATAACCATGCTTTTAAAGAGTTTACAGAGATGCAATAAAACAAAGAACGTATAAGATTTTCAATGAGAATAATAGTGTCAAACATTCATTGTGAAAGTTGAAGGATGAAACACCCATCAGTATGTCTGTGTACCTCATGAGGAAAGTGTGAAAACACAAACACATATTAGTAAGTTAAATATTTCTACTACAGGGTAAAACCCATGTGCTTTGCTCTAATATAAATCTCTAGGCTTGGCCTCTGCTGGAATCTTCCAGTTGCCACTCTCAGGGGTTCCAAATGCACACCAACATCACACCTGCATGGTCACTGCCTCGTGTCTGCACAGCTAAACTCCATGTGGTGCCTAACAATCATAGATTCCAATTCCTACGTTTTGTCTTCAGAGCTGAGATTTATAATCCTAATAAAGATTTCAACAGAAAGTGGAGGGTAAATAGCTTAGAAGAGCTCACCTTAAAAAGTTGTTCCAAAGTCCCTACTCAGTACCCCATGGACCATTGATCAAAATGAAAGCATTAGTGCGCTGATATTACAGAGTCTACCTGGCTGAGCTTGTTTTGGAATTAGCAATAATCCCTTCATAACAACGTATTATTTTGGAAATTCTCTTTTGGAACAATGGTCTTGATATGATTTTTTAAACATTAGGCAGACCTGTTAATAAGACAAAAATAGGGAGGAAAACACTCTGAAAGAAGACCTTAAGGACTTCAACTCTGACATTTACTGTTAGCCAATTTAGCGAACGAGCAAAACTTAAAAAGTAGTAAGGCTCTGTTTCAAGGGATGCATAGAAAATTCCCGAGGGAATCACTTTAGACTCAGGACACCCACAGAGGCTGATTAGGATGAGCATGCCCATCACCAGGGCAAAACAGGAAGAGCAGCCCACAGAGAGAAAGCCCTGAGTACTTTCTGAGGCTTTGCCTGCCTGTCAAATGTCAACTCAGTTAGACACAGTCAGTGACTCAGACCTGGACGGGAAATGAATATGCTATATGGTTAAAGAAGGTCAAGGTCATTTCACATATATCTGCATAGAAATGTCCTGCTTTGCCCCTGTTGCTAGGTATTTGCATTTACCAGCAAACAGAATAGTGTTCCCTTTCTCTTTCTAATTCCAAGTTCAAATTGTGAGCTCTTCTCTCAGACATTATGGTTTTTATTTTCTTCCCTTCTAGAACATTAAAAGATTCTAACTATGGAAGTAATGCATACCTACTGAAGAACACTGGGAAAATCAGAAAACTGTAAAAAAGAAATAACCATCAGACATGCCAGATGATAATATTTTAACGTACTTTACAGTCTTTGTATGTGTCTATGAAGGTGAGGCCTGTCATAGTACCTGTGCATGGCCTGTCCATTCTGGCTCTTTGGAGATCATTCCATTCTCTCTTTTCTTCTGTCTTTTTGACGCTTCAACCCAGACCAATCCAGGCAGCAAGCACACGCATGTGGCTATGTAGTGATCACCACTCAGTAATCAGGTAACTTGATCATGCAGCAGTGTTTGAGGCCATGTAGAGGCTTCCCACCTTTATATTACCCTTCTCTTTAGCTCTCATGACACTAACATACACTTGCTTGAGTTCCAGTACACTTTATTGCCTTTTGTTTTTCCTGGTATTGTTAGTTTCCAACTAAAGTTTGCTTCATAATTTGTAAAACACAGTTCAAAATTAGGAAGAGTGTCAAGATAGTGAGTGGAGATCATTTGCCAAGTCTAGGCACTTCTGAGCTCATGGTCCCTTCTAGCTGTATAGATCACATGTCTATGAGCAGGATCCTGGCCTCCTTTGAATGCTCTTGTGACCTTTCCCAGTGCTCTTATATAAGTGATCTCACCCAATCCAATTCAGGGACTATACACAGTAATAAATTCCATCCTTTTCCCTCAACACCCCCTCTACCTTCAAGTTCAACTGTCAACTGCCTGTTATCCATGTACACTGTGTGTGTACATACATATACACACACATATATACACACACACATATATATATAACTCACTATAAACTTGGCATGTTGAAAATGCTATTTCTCACTCCAATCCTTCCCATAAGCTGCATTACTTCAGTAAGACCAACACCATTCTTCCAGCTGTCCAGCCAAAAATAATTAAAAGCCTATTTCTTAGTCCATTTCTGCTGGTTTAATGAAATATGTACATATTGGATAACTTACAAAGGAAAACTCTACTTTCAACATATTTTCTAAATCTGATCTGTCAAATCCTCTAACCCCCTGGAACCCTGAATCAAGTTTTTGTCCCAACCCTTCTACTCAAGGAGTCTTAGATCACTTGGCTTCCTCTATGCCATTGGCAATCTATTCCTACACAGTTATCCATTCTCCATTTAAAATATAAGTTATAGTTTGCTACGTCCAAATGACAAATTTGAAAGCTTCACAGAGCTTCAAATGTCATCTATAATTTTTAAGTCTCTAAAAGTTCCCCTAGGAGGCCCTATGAACTCTATCTAAATCTCCAGTGTATTTCCTGTCCCTACCCAGAAGTCCCTTCATTGGCTCTTTTTGATTTTTTAGTGTTTTTTAAACTTTTTGTGCTTCTGAGTTCCTCTTTCCAGAATACTCCCCATTAGTTTTGTGAATGACTTGTTTTCTTAATTCCATCACACTTCAACCTACATGGCGCCTCCTAGAGAGCCTTCTGTCATGACATATACCTTGTATATGTCCTCTGGTATCCTTGACTGTTACTTTTATTCCAGAAGTAATAACTACCTCCTATTCCAGAATCACACCACACCAACCATCTTAGTTGGGTTGCTGCAACCCAGGAATCCACAAAAAGTTCTCTTGGTTCTATGTCTCCACTCATTTTCAAATTTAAATGAAATGTTGCACACAGAAAGGGATCTGCTTTCTTATCCAGGCATCTAAGGGCCTAGTGATGTACCTGATGAGCAGAGGTATTTGCTCTTTGAGACCAACAGTAAGAAGGAGACTGGTAGAACTATGCAAAAAAAATAAATAAATAAAAAGGAAGAGAAGAATAGATCCAAAAACATATTGGCAATAACCAGTGTGCCCTTTGCCCTCTTACTCTCCTCTTACTCTTTTTCCCACTGTGCCCTAGTGTCATTTAAGTCTATGGGTATGTACATATACCACAAGAAGGTATGTGTGCATGAAACTTGGTTGCCAGAAGCTCATCTTTTATGTTTATTGCTGTATCACTAGCATATAGAATGGTTACTAGAACACAGTAGACATTCAAAAATATATTTTAAAAGACCATATGAAAATCCAGTACTGATTCATGGATTCTCATTTTATTCCTTTCACTGTTTCCTTTTTCCACTTTACATTCACTTTATTAACTCAATAGAGTTGTAAGAACGCCTCTTACTTTCCTGTCACCTGATTTAAAGACCAAATTTATTTTTTAAACTTTAATTCTTTTTGAATGTTTGTGATTTTTATACAATGTAGTTTGATGGTATTTAGATCCCTCCCATCCACACCTCCAAGCATTGTCCTCTGCCCCAAGCTAATATACTCAAACACAGGACTTGATATATATATACATATATATATATATATATATATATATATATATGTCACTGCTTACAGAGTCTGACATCTATCAGAGTCCTCAGTGTGAATCCGTCCCTGGGTCCACCAAGAGTCCCATCCTGTAAGACTGTAGAGTGGATTGATTCTCCCAGAGAAAAGGTGGACAAACACTCCTCCCAGAGTGGTATCCCCCAGGACCACCTTGAGCAGAAAGACAAGGACCTGGGAAAGTCCTATGCCTCACCCACCCTGTCTATTGGCCTTGGATGTGAGAAGAGGAGGGGCTAAAAGTATTTAAACTGGGGGTGCCAGGAGGCCAGCCCTTTTCTCCCCTCCCCCATGGGCCATTTGGATCTGTTCACCAGGAGGTTGCAAGATCCCAGCCACGTGAATTTACTAACGTAACTTGCGGAGGGGAGGGTAGGCGCCCGTTTTCTGTAAGTAACCCCCTACCCACTGCTCTGTTAGTAAGCCCAAGTAAACTAGCTAGAATCTGTTTAACTCTGAGTGGAGAAATTTGTGTGTTTGTTGCAAGGCCTGGGGAGACTTTTTTGGGTTGTAAGGCAGGGGGAGAGAGGCAGGTTAAGTTGGTCTGCCACTCCCAAAGAGAAATTTTAATAACAAAGACATAGTCTGTCCCCTTCTCAACAACCATCAATTGCCAAAGTTCCATAGGTTGCATTAGGATATCTTATCTGCTTCCCCATGTCTATGCTGGGATTTTTTTTTTCTGATGTGAGCTTGCATAGGACTTGTGTATGCTGTCATCATTGCATACACAATGAGTTCATAGCAGTAACTAAACAGTTGACTGGAAGATTCTGTTTTCTTGTGGTCATCTACATCTTCTAGATCTTATAATTTTCCCATCCCCTCTTCCTCAATAATTGCTGAGCCTTTGGAGGCAGAAATTTGAAATAGGTGTCCTATTCTGTGGCCTCTTGTTCTGTGCATGCTTATCAGTTATAGATTTCTGTGTTAATCACCACGTGCTTTATAAGAAATTGAATATGTGTAGAGGTTGAATTGAAAATGTGTCACATAGGGTTAAGCATCTCACAGACACTTATTATATGCATTTCATCAGTTCTGGAACTTTGTAATAGTCTCTATCTGTTGCAGAAAGATATTTCTTTGAGTCTGGAGAGATGGCTCAGCAGTTAAGAGCACTGGTTCTTGTGGGTTTAATTCCCAATACCCACATGGTGGTTGATAATCTTCCCTAACTTCAGTACCAGGGAAATCCATGACCTCTTCTGACTTCCTTGGGCACTGCATGACATGGGTGCACTTACACACATGCAGGCAACACACTCATACACATAAAATAATAAATAATCAACATTTTTAAAAAAGAAGTTTTTTTGATGAGGGGTGAAAGATACCCTTATCTGTAAATATAACACAGGCTATTGCTATAGCACTGGATTGCCACCCAAAACATGAAGGTAAGACCCTATTGCTGACAACAGACCACACTTCAAACACATGTCTTGGAGTAATGGAGCTAGAACTGACCTGGAAGCTTCCTCCTTAAAGACTAACCCTCATGGTATCAGGGGCTACTCTATATCCACCAAGTGAAAAAACCCAATCAATGGTCCTTACCCAGCTGTAAAGCCTAAAAAACAACAACTGGCCCAAGAATCTATTATTGATATAGTAGTCATACTTTTATATTGGGGGTATTTAACAGTTGTTTAATTGGAATTAAGACCCACTCAATGGGAGGGAACTCATGTGTAGTACTGTAAACATAACCAAATACACACAGCTGGAGAAGTCTTAGACCGTAGAGAAAAAATTACTTTTAGCATATCCCTAGACCAAAGACCATTGTAATTTCTTACTTGGTTTTCTTTTTATGTAAAAGAATCACTATTTTGGAAAGAAATGATTTTTTGAGGGACATGAAATAAATATGCATAATAGCAAAGATACTAGGAACTAAATTATTTGAGCAAGACATTCAGGGGACCAGAAAGATGGTTAAGATGGTTAAGAGCACCTGCTTGCTCTTGTAGAAGAACTGAGTTTGGTTCCAGCACCCATGTGGTTGCTAAAATCTGTCCATGACTCTAGTTCCAGGGGATCTGATGCTCTTTTCTGACTACTGTGGGCATTGCATGACATGGGTACACTTACATATATTGAGGCAATACACTCATACACATAAAACAAAAATAATAAAGAAAATATTTTTAAAAGACGTTCAGAGTTTCAGTTGTTTTACAATAAATAAAGTTGGCATGTTGTTTGGTCAAACAGAAAAGGAAAGGCGATTAGTGATTGTTAGAACTACGAAAAGGTATTTAACAGATAGATGGTACAGGTGAGTCAGAAAATTCAGAGCAATCACTGAAAGGAAGGACTACTGAAAAGAAGTAACTACACTGAAAAGAAGTAACTCAAAAGAAGTAACTATAGACAAGAGGCACTTCCATGGGAAAGGTAAGAGAAAATACCTCCACAGGAGAGACATTTCCAAGAAGGAAGATTAGAGGTTGTGTGAACACTGAAAACACAGTCATTCACCAAATACTAAAAGCTTTTTGCTTTTGTTTTTTTCAGTTACAGACTGCTTATTCTTGAAGGTAAAATTAACGTGAGCCCTAAGGAAACCACTTCAAAAATAGATAGCTGAAAATGTGTAACCCTTTAATTCAATCATACTAAATCCTAATGTTTATTTCCCTAATTAGACCCTTACACATTGTATATGTGCATTGCTTACCACACTGTACCTCATATATATGTACAGAAATT
Source organism: Eospalax fontanierii (assembly GCA_035773235.1). Classification (NCBI taxonomy): domain Eukaryota; kingdom Metazoa; phylum Chordata; class Mammalia; order Rodentia; family Spalacidae; genus Eospalax; species Eospalax fontanierii. Next base: position 42,924,343 of record CM069539.1, on the reverse strand, counting down.
ATTTGCCAATCAAGAAAATTACTACAAACACATTTTAAAAGTATTTACTTTTTTTGGTAGTTGAACTCCTTGAAAATACAATGTTTCATATTTATAAAAGTATGTTTTTATTACATAAAATCATTTTGATTACAGAAAGCTTAGAAAACAGCAGTACATAAAGAAGAATATGTGAATTAAAACAAAATACCCACTGTAAATATTTTGGTTTATAATGTTCTAGATGCTTTTTATGCATTCATGGTAATAATGAAATACACTTCAATATAATTATGAAATATTTTCCTTATTTGTGTTTAAAAACCTGACTTGCTTATCAAATTTTCACAAATATTTATAATGTGTTTCCTAATAACAAGTCATCTTTACTGTTCAAAAGCTAAAGGAAAAAAATCCTGTGTGGCAAGGGCACATTAGCTTTTTATTTTATACTACTGATCAGGATTTGTTCAGAGGTTTCTTTTGCAGGATATCTGTCAGATTTTCATATCAGGAGCCTGATAATTTTACAAAACAAATTAAGTTAGTTTACATGTTTTCTGTGCCTTGAACAGTATTTTTCTAAGTTATCTATAATGAGAGAACTTTGAGAGTTTTCAACCCCTTATGTGCTATGCTTGAATAAATGAATTAAGAAGCCCAGATAATCAAATGGAAGTTCATTTTCATAATTACCACTTTCAATACACAAAATACTACTCCATGAGGTTGCTGTAAACATTTTAAAATGTTGACTCTCTGTCATCATGTTTACCTGAGTAATATTTCCATAGAGCACACTTGAGTAGCCCCTGGTGAATGAGAAGTCTAATATTTTTGATGATATGCACTTCTCAGCCAATACATGCTATTGGAATATAATCCAACATAATTATAAGAAAAATTATAAATAAACTTATTCTGATAAACTTCTGAATGCTCAGACTTTAAGTGCTTTCCATTTCAATATCATTCACTGATGATTTGACACACAGCACAAAAATACACTTACAGCAAGTTTGTTGTAGGCAATACTGTGTAGACATTTGTGTTTTCCAGGAGCATTTTGATGGTGTAAAACTCTTTGGGCTAATGTTTTTCACAGCTCAGACCATTCTTGATTTTGACTCACAGCATGACTGATGAAGTCACTCCTTTAGACTCACAACAGGAAGGTGGCATTATGTAAGCATTCTCTTCAGCCCATGGCTCCTGTTCAGGAAGATCATCAGGCCAGTGCACACCAATGGGTATCAATAGCAGTAGTTGCTTAGGGATGTTGTAATACAAGTTGACGTGGAAAACTCCCCAAGAAGGGGACCAAGCCCTACCAGATTTTACCACGAGGACATCTTCTGGACCACATGTATGGCTTGGACACATGACACATAGAAACAGAGAAGCCAAGCCAATGTACACAATACCACTAATTGGATCATTTTTTTTCTTTTATTATGAAAAACCCCATCTCAGTAACAGTCCATTTCTTGTGTGCATCCTATTGGATTTTTCTTACAAATTTCATATTTCAAAGGACCGTGACTTTGAACCGGGTTTCTTGGAAGACAGAATGGCTCTCCCAAACATCTGTTCATTTCATATTCAGACTCCTAGATACCATCCCATGATGAGTGCATTAAGATGGCAAAGAGAAGATTGGAGAAGAAGGAAAGGAAGTGACGTTTCTATAAATCCCCTGTGATTCTTATGCATCCTGAACAAATGCCTCAGAACAATTTTTTAATCTATAAGATTACAAATGAACCCTGAAAACATCACTCATAAAACTGGTCATCTCTACTAATTAGTTTAGTAAGTAATAAATATTTTGATATTCTCTAATTTTATTCTTTCATTATTAATTAAAACTACGTTCTACTTCTTCTTAAGTTGACTTAAGGAATTTTCATGCTCCTGGCATAGTATGTCTCGTATTTTAAGATGATCATTATAATAAAATATTATTTTAAAAGTAAATTCCTCATTATTATTTTCTTCATACTTATTAAATAACGTTTGTCCTTCCATGGAGATGTAGAATATCAACCATTCCTTTACTTTAAAGAGAATGGGAGAATACTATTCATTCATTTGGAACATACACAGACACAAAACTATCATTTTGCACATGCCAGGCAAGTACTCTACCAACTGAGCTGTATTCCCAACCCTAGCTATTCTTTTGAAGTCTACATAAAAGATGTTTTGAAAGCTCATAATTTATAGCAGACAAGATTTTAGAGAGAATAATATTCAAGTTTCAAATGGCAAGGAATTAAAAGATAAAAGATACCTGCCTACAATTTAAAAAGTGACTAATACAGTTTTCCAAAGAGTGGATATAAAATTATGAAGATTTTGACAAACACAGAGGTCAGTGTGACCTTCTGGATTCTAGATGAGAACACACAGAGAAAAGCAAAGATCGCATTTGGAAAGTGCCAAGTCTCTGTTTAAAGAAGACCACTGTGGCCATCCAGGAGGAACCGTGAAGCCAAGAAGCCAAGTCAATGATGAGGGATGTTACTTACAGAGGGTGAGTGAGGGGTTGCTTATAAGTACGTGGGTGACCCCAAAGCAGCAGCACAGGAATGTCTTCACCCAGCATTGATGTTGACTTCCCCACGGTCACATAGATGGAGCCACTTCCAATCTTTCCAAGTTTATATACACACTTTAGCACTGATGGAGACCCTGAGGCACGGTGCAATTAGGGAAGAGTTTCATACAAATGACAGAGGGAAGTGGCTGAATGCTCAACTGAGGATCCAAAGACCCTCCCCACTCCCTTTTTTTTGAGGGAATGTCTATAGTCCATAGGCCCACTTCTGATAGCCATTTGCAAGCAAAGACAGCTGATCTGGTGAAGATGGTGGCTGTCTTGCCTGAAGGACCACATTCTTCAACACCATCATTGCTCACAGGGTGCTGCTAGTCATTCTAGTCACAGAGGCTGGAATCCTTCATCTTGCCCTCCGGTGAAAGACAAACTAATCACTGCTCATATTTTATTCCTGAGCGTCTGCTAGAAGAGGCACCTATGTATCAACAGTTGACTGTATTTCTTTTTAAATGCTTAGAACTTTTAAAATCCAATTCATCTAGACCTTGAGGTAGTGGAACCTTGGCACCGAAAGGAACTAGGCACTGTGCAAAGAATCAGTGCCGGAACTTGACTGGCATTGCGAAAACAAAAACAAAGCTCGAACCTCATTGTGAGCCAGGACAGTGGACAGGTCCTCTCCTGGTATGCAGGTATGAATTCTGGGAGGACTGGCTTCGGTCAAGTTTCTACCTTTTCTTGCTTAGAAAGTTGCAGCAACCATTTAGTCAAACTTCCTGACACTATTCTTTCCATCTTCTAATCCTTTCTATACACTGTTTGCAGCAGTTTTCTATCCCCCCAAATCCAACATCTGGAAACTTTTGCTATTCTGTTGTTTACATTGACCACAGGCCAAACTCAGTAGCATTAAGTGACTAGCCTTCAACACCAGCTCCAGTCCACTCGTATGCCTTGGTCCATAGTTAGATCCTCGTCACTCCAACTGAGCAGATCTTCTTCATACTGAACTTACATTTCCCCGTCCTTTCTCTGGGAGCCATAAGGCTTCTTTACCTATTATGTTCCTTCTCATACATCTTCCTTCTCTGACCTTATAAAATAACTTTCTTTTTTATTTGGCAATTTAAGGTTTCTGGGAAAGTCATAAGCCCAGTTCCAGGTGTGCTATAGCTCCCCTCAGGTTGTTTATCAATGGGTCCCAGAGACACCTTCAAAAAACTACATAAGCTATTGCTATTGCTCTTGCTTACTCACCAGAACTTATGGTTAGATCCTATTGCTGAGAAATCAAGCTGGTAAGCTTCTTGCCTCCTGGCTAGTTTCATAGTACTGAAAGGTGCTTTGCAGGATGCTGGAAGAGAAAAGTCATCAACAGCCTTACCCAAATGTAAACCCTGCCAACTGGGTTCAGTAATGACCTGCTTGGCTTGCTGTGATCATTGGTGCAATAGTAGCACGAATATTGTGGAGGTAACCAACTGTTTTCTGATTGAATTTGAGGCCTGCTACATAGGACAAAACTCATGCCTGGCCCTGCAAGTGTGGCCAAGAACTCAAGACTGCAGAGTTCATAGACCTACAGATCAACCCACCACCATTATTTTTCTAAATGGATTTAGTACCAAACCTTCTAAATATATTCCTGTATACCCACAGGTTAGCACAGCTATCAGTCCTCATCAGAGAAGCATCTTTGTGTTGTGGATGGTCATTAAAACAGAAACTTGCAACTGGTCAGATTGTAGAGAGCTAGTGTCTGAAGATTGCTCATCCCTAAATGGGACATCTATATCCCATCCCTGATTTCTAAAGCTCAGGAACCATGGAGGAAGAGGAAGGGAGGAAAGAATGTAAGAGCTAGAGGTCAGGCAAGGGAAGACTAAGGTGAAACAGTATGTTATGGACATGTGCTGTGGTTGCCTGCACAAGACCTGCACAAGAGCAACCCAGTCAAAAGCTCAGCACGGACTGGGGAGGAGCACACAAACTTCTACCCTTAGCTGAGGAGCTAGGACAAGCGGCCACTAAGAGAAGGAAGTACGGTTTCTTTAAAGATTGACTATTCTCAAGTGTATGGCCCATACTTTTGTGTAAATGAACATCAGTAATTGGACTGAATGGGTTATTTTATAAAACAAGGACATGAAGTTGAGACGGGAATGTTGGGGGTGGCACCTGAGAAAAGTTAGAGGGGAGAGAAGGGAGTGAATATGATTGAAATACATTGCGTACATGTATGAAATTCCCACACTATATATATATGTGAATATATATGTATATGTGTGTATATATATATATATATATATATATATATATATATAAAACTTGCTTTCTCCTCCATTTACCAAGACTAGCATTCAGACTCATAGAAGAGCATTTCTCAATTCTTCCCATCATGACTTAAACCTGGAGCTTTCTCTGGATGCAGTTGATGCCCCTGAGGAGTCCTGATTCTCTCCTATTTACCCCTTTTTCCTGTCAGGTGCTCCAGGCACAGTGGCTGCCACATCCTGTGGGCACCCTGCAAATGTGTGCTTTGTCATGCCCTCAAAGAAGAAAAAGGACAAATAAAACTGAAATGCCTTTTCTGTCCAACAATCCACCTTCTTTCATTGTTTTGTTCCTTCTGGCTTTTTACTTAGAACTTTGTTTAGCCTTTGTACATCATTTCTTAAGATGTGGCCAGTCATGCAAGATAGCTTTCTTTCATCAACTTAAAAAAAAGTTTGGATCCAAGGAATATTCTCCTTCCAGCGGAATCCTCAGTATCATTCATGATTGCACTGTCATTTTTACCTCATCCAAGTTATAAATAAGTTATAAATAACAGTTCTGGACAGGATCTTATACATGGTATTGATCTTAACCTCCCTAGGAGTAAAGTTAGTTATTTTTTTCTTGTATGGTCAAGTTTACTGTGAACTCCTCAAGGCAGACATCATGCATGGTAGCAGATAGCTTGTTTTTAATCCAAATATGTAGATCAGATTGCCACTCTCCATGTCAGTTTAGGTGAATTTTTCAAGCACTTTAAGCACATTAAATGAACATTTTCTTACATACAAAATATGAAAAATATTGTATTAGTGTCCTTTGCCTTTCTATGACCAAAATACATAATAGAAACATCCTAAGTAAGAAAAGATTTGTTTAATTTAAAATTTTTATTTACTTATTTTGATTTTATGTATATGTTTGGCTGCAGGTATGTAAGTGCACCCATGTTGTGCAATGCTTACTGAGGCTAGAAGAGGGTTTCAGGTTCCTAGGTTACAGACATATGTTATTAACCATGTGGGTGTTGGGAATGGAACCCAGGTCCTCTGCAAACCAGTCAATGCCCTTAACTCCTGAGCCATATCTCCAGTCCCTGGAAAGAAAAGATTTATTTGGAATCACTGTTTTACGGGGTTCAGTCCACACTTATTTGCTCTCAGGAGCTTGAATAGGACATTGTGACAGTGGGAGGGTGTGAGATAGAGAATTGTTCACTTCATGACTGACCAGGATGCATAGCTGGCAACAGAAAGCAGCCAGGGGTAACATGCCTGCCCTCAGTGACCCATCTCCTCCAGCTTGGCCTTACCTCCCCAAAGCTTCCAAACCTTCCATAATGGAGCCACCAATTGGGGATCAACTATTCAGCTCCTGAGACTGTAGGGATATTTCAGATTCAAACTATTACAATCAAAGAATTGTCTTGAGAAAATAGGTAATAGATGAATTGCTTAATGTATTATGCTTAACACAGTAACTGCTTAATATGTTTAAAGGAATATAATTATTACAGATACTAGCTAAATGAAAGGAAGAGTAGAAAGAACAAAGTCATCACATTTGCTAATTATTCATCAATGTCCAGTTTTCTATGACTGAATTAAGAAAGTATTACAGGCTAGGTGGCTTAAATATCAAAAACTTATTATCTCACAATTCTGGGAGTTAGATCTTCCAGATTAAAATGTCTCAAGGATTGGTTTCACTTAAGGCCCCTTTCCTTGGTTTTTAACAGCTACCTTCTCCGCATGTCCTCTTTGCTCTGTGTATGTGTCCTAAACTCTTCTTATAAGAACACTAATTAGATTGTGTTAGGTCCACCCCATTAAACTCAGAATTAATTGCCTCCTTGAATGCATTGTCTTGAAATAGGGTCACATTCCTATACAGTAGGAGTTAGGATATCAAACATGAGTTTGTATGTATGCGGGTGTGTTTGTGTGTCAGTGCATGGGCATGTAATTCAGTCAGTTAGAATCAGCAATAAACATCATAGATATTATAAACAATATATGTCATAGCAGATTGTAGAACCACCAATGGCTCCCTTGTCCTTCACAGAGGACTGTGTCCTCAGCCTCTCAACCTGCCTTACAATGTCTCCAGTGAGAGAGAAGAATATTTATGTTCCACTGGCACCAGGCTCAGCGACATGACTTGATTTGTGCAGTGGCAAGGGTGAGTGCACACTCCACTCTCATCTAGAAGTTTTAAGAACTTGTCTTTATTTTCAGTAGCATTCTTGCTCTTTTTCCTCTGTTGTATGAGCACACTATGCCAGAAACATGGATGAACATGTCTATGTCTTTCCACAATGACAGAATTTGTTGAGTAATAATAAATTCACAGGTTTATTGGCTTCAGTGACAGCAATCGTCACAGAATCAGCCTACTTTGTTTGCTTGGCTGAGACCAACGCAAGTTCTTTTATTTCTATCTTGATTACTAATATTACCTCTTATATCAAACATTACACATCACATAGTAAATATGTCAATCTCTATCTAGTTATATAGATGTACACACATATGGTTTGCAGAATAAATTCAGGCTTAAGAGGCTGTAGATGACTCATGAGGTTTCGGAAATGGGCGGAGATAGTGTCTGTGTAACAAGATAATGAACATACCAGTGCTGATAGGGAGTAGCTGTCAGAACCACTGGAGTCTGTGAGAGAGAAGCAGCTGCATTCAGCCTCACTGAAATATGCAAGGGTGAATGGGGCTCTAAAAGGAGGAACTGGTAAGTTCAGGTCCAGGTCCAGAAGAGCAAACGGGTGGAATGGCAGACAGTCGAGTAGTCTGCAGCAACAATGGAGGATAGAAACAGCCCAAACCTCCAGGGGCAGTCAGGAGGCCTGGGATCTCTGGTCCTTGATGCATACACCAGGTATAAGATGATAGGTTGGTGTGGGCCATCCCATTGCAGTGTTAGGTGTCCCTCACGTTATGGGGGACAGGTGAGGGAATGTCACCCTTTCATCTGGCAAATTTGGTAAGTTCTTTGGCCTAGTTTCCCTGGTACTATTTTAATTTTTATTTATTTATTATCTAGTTATGTTTCACATAAATATGAAATATGTATGAGTGTTTGCCTGTATGTATATAAGTATACAGCTGGTGCTCAATACCCATGGAGGCCCAGAAGAGAGCATCTTGTTCTCTGGAACTTGAGTTATGGATAGTTTTGAGCTGCAATGTGGATGCTGGAAACTGAACCCAGGTCCTCTGCGAGAGTAACCAGTGCTCTTAACTACTGAGGCGTCTCTCCAGCCCCTAGATATGATGTTTATACATTCATCTGTCTTTATAGCTTCAGCCCCCCAGGTAAATTTATAGAGCTGCTTCCTTTCTACTCCTAAGATTATAAGTCATTGGTCTGTCCTGGATGGGTGGTACCTGAAAGTTGGTTCAATTTCTGGGTCCACCGAGGAGCTGTAATCATTCTTCTCCCTCAAAATGGAGTCTCCTAGGGCAAGGTATAGTCTGGAAAATCACTGTTTCATAATATGAAGTTCTGAACATCTGACATAAGGACAGTGTGTTTCAAATAAGGGGTGCCATCAGGTCTGGTACTCAGAGTACAGATCCTTGGAGCAGCGCTCCCTGTCTGAGGGGCAACTGCAAATGCATTGATGAGAGTCCCAAGTACTCCTTTTGTTAGTCACTGGGATTTGAAGGGATTGTTTCATGCTGCACAGAAGCTGCTTTATGTATAACCATCACCGCCAGCAAATGCATATGTAAGCTTAGTACTTTTCCCTACAAGAAACCTAACATGCTGAAAGACAGAGTACAAACAATTTCATGAGGGGTCAAAAACTTATTGGAATAGTTTCATTACTTTTCCTATTTTGTATCTGAGTATACTGACTTCCTTCATGTTGAAATTTTCTCCTAGATATAAGGGAATTACAATTTGGTAACAGGGTGGTAGTTTTCCTAGCCTTGTCTCCCTCTGTGTTAGAGAGAAATCCACTGCTATTTGTGGAAGGTGATGGTGGATTCGAAAACCAGAACTGTCTGCCTTCTCATGGCAAACTGGAAGACTTTCAGCAGCAGAACATCACTCAAACTAGCATCAAGTTCACCAAAACACATATTAGACTGATCATTCAACTAAGCAACCATTCTTCACCTGGCTGCTAATCATCAGTTACCAAGTGATGGTGATAGATGAGTTAGGCTCTGCAGAATGAGTAGAATTCAGGCTAGTATAAAAACGTAGGCTAATTATGGCTGATGGTGCAGCTGAAGCAAAGTCACAGAAAGTAATCTGAGAACAGGAACCATTGAGGAAGGTTATGGTACAAGGCAGAGGACTGACTACAGAGGGCATCCTTAACACCATAGCTTAAAGGTCTGCTCAGTAGCCCAAGCTCTGAGCTCTCAGCCAAGAATGACTCAAAACATAACAGCTAAAATCTTTGAACTTTATGGATCCTAAATTTACATGTTCATAGTTGATTTAAAAACACTTTTCTTTAATAAATACATAATATTCATAATATTGTCTAGCAGTTAGAAAGGCAGCTGCTTTAAGCACACAGCCTGATTCTTTACTCCAGCCTGGTCATGGGCATGCCCGGTTCAACTTGGGTGCATCGATTGACCTGTGTCAGTCTCAGCTATCTCTTCTGTATGGTAGTGGTCATATTCACCATCATCTTATACTGTGAGGATCATTGCAAATAGGATGCTTATAAAACTCTTGGCAAAATGTGAGTCAAAAGCAAAAGCTCTAAAATGGTCTGAATAAAAATGGTTACCACCAGCCCGCAAAAATGAAAGCTTAGTCATTGACCATATGTCTTTAATTGTCCTTTAACAGTTGAAATAGTGCTTCCTAAGTGTATTCCCAAGACCAATCTCAAAGGGAGAATGGAAGCTCATAGGCTGCTGTGGGCGAAATGGCGACCTTACAGCCAAGTTTCTCAGTTCATGTCTTGCCTCAAACAGGACTGAGGTTGAACAGTTCACAGGTGGTGGAAGTGACCAAAGCAGAGGCAACTGTGGTACAGGGAAGTCGGGTGAGCTGGAACTTCTTCTAAGCCACTGCAGAATCAACACTATTGTTAGCTAGCAATGCTTGGGGGAAGTTTGACAGGAGACCAATGGCCTTGCTTTGGTAGCTAGAGTTTCCCTGGAGAAATGTTATTTTTCTTTCCTTTATTGAATCACTAGTTTCATCCTTTTGGCTGTTATTTGGGAACTGAAATCTGTCTTCCTTGAGTTAAATTCTGTGGTTAGGTGGTGGTTTTGCTGCACTTATAAAGAAAAGATGGAGGAAAAGAAAACAATAAAGATAAAACCACCAGTTAATTTTTTTCTTTTAACTACTTTTAGTCAATTTCAAGATAAAACAGTGGCCATACTGTGAAGATACTGAGAAGGTGTTATAAAAATGAGAAATGTCAATATTTGCAATCATTTTTTTTCCACAAAAAAGTGCAAGCTCAGTTCTGAATGAACAATAAACCCTGATATTTGTATTATGCCCTTTGCTTTAAGATCTATCCAGAAAATCTATTTCTTTTATCAAATTATGAAAAAAATTGATATTAATAAAATGCATTAGTTTATGATATAGAGTATTATTCAGACTGTAACAGCTACATTTTGCTGCTGATAAATTGAATTTTCCCTTTAAATATCATATTCTGTTAAGTGATACTGATTATGAAAGATTGATGCTTCAAATAAAAGTTACCCACATGAAGTCATCAAATTCCCCGACCCCCTCCGCATGTCCCTCTTTCTCCTGTCCTCCCTTTTCTTTACTTCTCACATGTATGTATCATTTCATCTACACTTATTGGCAGGTTAGAGTACTGCAAGGAAGTAGACTTAACCATAATTTACAACAATACACTGTGCCCTCATAAATTGTAAATGTCATGTTTCTCAAAACCCTTGAATTCACAGTGCCCAGACAATACAGGTAAATAAAATTCTGAACATTGAAAAGAAACAATAGAAATAGGAATTCATGCACAAGTAGGAACTACTCAGTACATGTCTACACTAATGTAAGTTTGCACAGAGTCTTCTGGAGTTCCCAGGAATAGAATGATCAAATGACTTGAAGAAAAGGAATTCACCCTGTGTACTAGGGCTTGATTAAATGAAAAACTTCACCAAAATATCCAGTACTGACTGCATCAGACAGCTCTTGCTAGAAAAATTCTCTTCTAATTCTTCAGCATAATTTTCCTGTTACAGAAGTCATTGTTGGAAGCTGTTTTTTTCTGACAGGACTCTCAAAAGTCCTCTCTAAAATCTCAGAGAATGTGAGGGTATCATCCAGGTAAACAGGTATGAGATCTTTGCTTTCAGGTAAAGTCATGAATCATTCAAGAATCCAAAGTTAGTCCAATAAAAAAAAAGTGATGCAAAAGATGAAAGCCAGTAAAGATGAGTTCAAATGCCAAAGAGTCTGATCTGAGCCAAATTCAGAGCAAAAACCTAGAGTAGACATTAGGCAGCATGGTGAAATATTGGAGAAAACTTCAGAGCAGGACCGAAGGGATTGATTTAGTTGAACTAATGTGTTCTTGGCCTGCAGGTGCTCAGTTAGCCAACTGATTTGAGTTTCTGGGCTGAGTTGGTATAATCTAATGCATAGGGTTACTGTTTTAAAGGAAAGGTCTCAGAGAAATAACCAAAGAGCCTTCATCGGTGTGACAGAATCCAGAATCGCTTATAGTTCTGGTTAATTCTCCAAATTAATGTCCAAGATTTTGTGGAAGAGTTAAAAAGAAATACAAAAGAAGGATTACTTTCTAACTTGCCAAACAAATGACTAGCTTTTTGTTTCAGGAGACTTATTTTGTGGTCTGAGTCTATATAAATTAGGGCGAAATTCAGCCTTTCCAAGGATGCCTGTGGAAATGAAAGATGCTAATCTGTAAAGTGTTCAGTAAATTCCATATGGGCCATTTTGTCCTCCTCCCTTGTTTTCTGGTACTCTCTTTTTCCTTTCCCTCCTCCTCCTTGTCCTACACATAGCTACATTCAAATCAGAAGAGCAGACCTACCAAGGCATTCAAGGAAGTCGGATTTTGGAGCTCATGTTGAACTTGCCTCTGACTTTCAGATACATTAAGCCACTGGCTTCTTCCCATGCTATCTCAGCAAGGGTGATGCTCCTTGCCCACATGGACGTAAGCAGAGGTGATTGTAAGACTGAGTCAGGGTCCCTTGGGGAAGATGAGTGGAAACCTCAGCCAACTAACTCAAGGCATGTGTTTTACATAAAAGAGGAAATCACAAGGTCAAAACGTCAACTGTTTCCACAGATGGTGGTGGTCTTGTACCCCACCACTGCTAAGACCTTTCAAAGATGACTCATCTTCCTCTTTGCTGTAGCAAATCTGTGTCACTCACGAAGGGGATATGAATTTGAACAAACTCTACAAAGTAGGTATCGTGATAGGTTCCTGTACACTATTTGCTATTCATGTGATCCAAACAGTGCATTATTTATTTTATAAGCAAACAGAAAAAGGCAACTGTGCTGCAAGGAAAGGTTTTGGGAGGTATCTGTATACCCATGGCAGCTGAAACCACACAGCAAGATGAATTTCAACAAAGTGGTAGCTTGGGGATCTAATAATAGAAGCTTAATGCTTTGCTCAATCACGTAGGGAGGGAATGGAAAGTCAACATAGAAAAATGATCCTGAAAAGATGTAGGCAGAGTCATGAAAATGTGGAAAACAAAAGCAGTATCCTTAAACAATCACCATTAAGAATGTCAAGAAATCAGAGAGGTCAGAGGCTCCCAAGAGTGAACTGACATCAATTTGAGTAAGAAGGAGAAACCCTTCATGGGTTTTCATTTCTCCTATGGTAAGATTCTAAATTTGTCACAATGCCCTGTAGCCCAAAGCTCCCTCTCACACCTTTGTTGCTGCTCTTCTCTGACATTCAACACTGACATTCTTTCAGTTTCTTTAGGAAACTGTTTCTCCCACCACAAGATTTTTGTGTCTTTGTTCCTCTGCTTGGAATGCTCTTCCTCTGACGTGCAATTTATTTATCTTTCTAGTTGCATCCCTGTTTCTTCAAGCCTTCCATCAACAACCTAGATCTGATCAAATTACCTATGATGTATACTTGTTGTGAGTTATTCTTCTATCCTAACATTAATCTTGACTTATAATTATATATTCATTTAGGTTATCTGATAAAAATGTCCCAGCCCTTGGACTATAAGTTTTGGGGGAGTAAATTCAAGAACCCTTTAACACATCCATGTGGATTTTAACTAAGCAATACTTACTAACTAGAATACAGTCTGATTGCAAGGAGCTTTCTCTACTCTATTCTCTTTTATAGGATGAGCATTCCTAATCTGAAAATTCAAAATATGAAAAATTTTGAGCACCCACATATACACCGAAGTAGAAAGTTTCACACTGACCACACATGACAGGTCATGGTCAAAATTCAAGTTCAATAAAATTATAAAATATTATTTTATCTTGTAAATGAGAAGTGAAAGTGAAGATAAGTTTTATGTTTAAACTTGAGTCACATTCCTAATAATCTTATTACATATATTAAAATATTCTTAAAATCAGAAAATGAAAATCTGAAGTCCACAGAACTCTTGTAAACATTTTGGATAATGGACAGTCACCTTGTGACATCTGCGTGAACCATCCCATCAGAATTATTATGGTACTTTCCCATGGCTTGACATTCAAGACAGAATCTGGCCTATCTCAAAACATATATACTTGATGGTTAAGTTGTGGTAAGATGAACCAATAAGATTTATAGTCACAGGTGAGAGGTGGGAGAAAAGGGGAATAATGGGGATGTCTAAGAAGGGAGGTGGAGTGGATGGGAATGGGGGGCAGGGGAAGGATTAAGGAAGGGATTGACTAACACTAAGAATATTTGAACAAGACATATAGAAACCTACTACTTTAAAAGCATCCTAAAACTATTATTTTCCTTTAAATAGGAGTTGGAGTTACTCTACACAGGGGATAATGCTCCCCACCAAGAAGTCACAGGCTGCCAGTATCAGGTGTGGGATGCCTCCCATCAAGTTATTGGTCAGTGTTTTCTCGAAGATGCCCAGACAATATAGGCTACAACTGTTGCTCTTAGTTATCCAACAGAACTTGATGATAAGATCTTGTTGCTGAAGACATCACACACTTTGATCATATGACATGGAGAAATAAAATTGGTACTGACCAGGAAGCTTTCTTCCTGCTAGCTAGCCTTTATAGTGCCAGAAGGTACTACTGTGTAGACTGCTGGCAGGGGGTGGTACTGTGAGTCATCAGTGGTCTTGCCCAGTTGTGAACTCTGTGAATCACAATAACTGGCCTGTCAATGTTATAGAGGCAAACAAATGCTTTCAAAACTGTATTTAGGGCCCACTCCCCTAGAGGAAATACATACATGATACTTAAAACTGTCCAGGAGAGAGGTCCTAGGGATGAATCTACTACTATTATTTTGCTAGGTGGGCATAGTATCAAGCTATCTCAATTTGTATCTATATACCCATAGATTAGTGAAGCTCTCAGACCTCATCAGAGAAGTTTCATTGTGAAATGGATGGTGATTAATAAAAAAAAAAAATCACAAGTCATCAAAGTACAGAAAATAAGTGTCCGTGGAGTTCTCAGTTACAAATGGGACATATTACACATACCCTCCAATACTCAGAGACCACTGTGGAATAAGGGCTAGAAAGAATGTAAGAGGTCGCAGAGATACACAGTGAAACAGGATCTTCTGGAAATGATAAAACCACTGTACTCGTGAACTCACAGCAGCTGTGGTTGTCCGCACAAGATCAAGCCTGTCAGTAGTCAAGCATACAGAAGCCTCCACTCCAAACGGAGTACCTATTGTCAGTTAAGAGCATCTAGGGATGGAAGAGTCAATTTTCTGTAAGGGTGTGGTCTCTTGTAGGTCTACCATACTCTAATGGATGACTTCAAATCCATAAGTATTATGGGTCATACAAATTGAATTCAGTGGGCTATTAAAAAAGGGGGGCGGGTATGGATGTGGAGATGGATCTTGAAGGAGTTAGTCGGGGAGGAATAAGGGGGAAAATATGATCAAAATACATTGTATGAAATTCTCAAAGGATTGTGAAAATACTATAGTAAATATATTTATAGTTACTACAGATTCCTTAAAAATTCAACAAAAGCTAGGGACTGTAAAGACCTGAATCATTTATTCCCCAAGAGTTATGCTAAAATTCTGACTCCAGAACCATGTGAAGGAGATCTTATTTAGAAACAGAATGTTTGCAGATGATTAAGATGAAGATATCATAGTGGACCCTGATCCAATATAACCCATGTTCTTATGTAAAGGTGAAAGTTGGACAGAGACAGATATGTACAGACAAGACTCAGGGAGAATCACATCTGTTCTCCCACCAATTCTAGTCAGGAGGCATAAAATAGATTGTGCATCAAAGTCCATGAAGTAAATCGACCCAGCTAACACCTTAATTTTAGAGGTCTAGCCCCCAGGACTCTGAGGCATGCATTTCGGTCAGATGTGTGGTGCTTTGTTAAGACAACTCCAAGAAATATATACAGATACTTTCTCTAAAATTAAATGCCTCGTGGATACATCAAACTTTAAGTATAATTTTCAGGGTTCACAGATCTTCTCATATCAAAGAATCCCCCATGATTGAGGCAAAGGAAAGAAGAGAATCGGCAACTGAGACCACTTGTCCCAAGTCAGGCCCTTGGCTGTTCACTTAATATGTAACTTTAGTAAGTCGTTATGACGACAACCCATAAAGTAAATGCTTCATCTCACTTCAGAGACGGTTAGGGGAAGACCTTCTAAGATTTAGTGTCACCCACAAATTCCCACATCTAAGATATAGTTGTTCTGGGGACAGGACCTGCATTTGTTCTACCCAGAATCCAATAATTTTTCTTTCTTGAACCAATTCTGAACATGAGTAACTTGTCAGACCCTGAGCATGTGATGTATGGCTTCCTGGCCTGAGGGAGGGGAGAGTGGCCAGGGTTAAAGAAGTTATCAGCTGCTCTTAGGAAAACAAGAGAACAGTTGAACAAACTAAGACAAAAAATATGAAGACCGTTCCTTTAGACTTCGCCGTTTTTTCTTCCGTTAGATGGCAACAACACTTGTTTTAAAAATTATTTGGTCTACAAGCATTTCTGTTTATTTTTTAGAGACAAAATCAAACTAAATTAGATTAATGATGTCATCAACAGGAACTTTAGGATTTTCAAGTTTAGAGTGAGAAGAGTGATGGAAAAATACCGACAAAGAAAAAACATTTCAGCCATTCATTCTTCTTAAAGTATTTCTAGATTAGCCACTTGGAGACAGACTGTGTGCTCTATGGGCAGACTGTGTACTCTGAAGGGAGAGAGCAAGCATTTCCTCAGCCAAGATGGTAAAGCAAACTGTGTAAAATGATCTGAGAGCAGTCTGCTGCAGGGGTAAAAGATAGTGTCATAGCCACTGCTGCTCAGGAGGAAAGCTGGGCCCGGGCTGCCCTGAATTCTGAGTAGAGGACACCTTGAGTGGTAAGTTTGGAAGAAAAGGTTCCAGGGAGAGAGGGCACATGGCAAGTTTCTGAGACCACAGAGAAGACCATCCCTTTGAAAACATAACCACAGTCCTCCATAATCTCTATGTGGAATGGGATGGAACAAAAGAAATAGCAGGAATGACAGTAACTGCTACGGGGGTAGAAGCATCAGGAGCAGATGCGTCAAGGGCCTGATCAGCTACATGAAAGAGGCTGGGTAGCTTTCCAAGCGCAGGGAAACCAAGAAATATTCGCAGACAGTGAGTGCAGGGAGGTATTACTGACTGTGTGATTGAGCAAGTCTGTAAATCTTTCAGAGTCTCAGTGGTCTCATAATGCGGGATAAAAAGGACTGCTGTGAAAAAGAAATGAGTCGTTTAATGCCGTGCGCTCAGAACAGAGGCCTGGGAAACGTCAGAGCTTACATTGTACCAGGAACACAGTATGGCCTGCTGGAGGCCTTCATTCATTACACACAACTTCTTAAGTCACGCCTTGCATCTCACCTGCTCTCCCTGGAGCCCCTCTCACTGACCAGTGGAGCAGTGATAACCCTGTGCACAGCTCTTCTGGACCGTATACCAGGATCAAAAGTTTGTCCTACCCTTGTTATTCATTTCACCATTGTCAGTGAGGTATGCAGTATTCAGGTCTGTCGGAGAGGAAGGTGAGATGTCCAGAGGTAGTGACAGAGCAGAGGCAGAGTTCATGGAACTGCCCATTTGGTGAGCTGGGACCAGGGGCCTTGGGAGCTCCGCCTTCATGCCATTCTTGCACTGGCCAAGGATCATGCAATTTGTGGGGATGGTGGAGGCTCACCCTGGGAGCTTGCATCTGAATGTGGGTGTCTCAAACTTCTTTATTTTGCATGTTCTGAAAAGCTCACAGAGTTTTGGGTTTTTCCTGGGTGGGACCAGAGGAAGGCATCGCTTCAAAATATGGTTCTGCTTCTCATATCTTAGAAAGAAAGTCACAGAAATGCAATTCATTTGAAAGCTTCTTCCTTTTCGCCTCCAGGTGTCATTTTAAGGATTTTCAAAATGACTGTGTGTATGACAGTTCTTGCAAATACTGGGTGGGGGAATACAATCCATCTTTAGCCATGCTGTCTTAAGGATGCAGTAAGCTCCACTGATGTTTAGGCACCAGAGGATTTCTTCTCTCTAAGGACAGAGAGGAACATGTGTGGAGTATGCACCATGGTCAGGGAACTTTTGTAGCTGTTTACCTCTGCATTGTCATTTTACTTAACCCAGCACATGAAATCATTCTTAGGATTCACATTTACAGAACTATGGGAAATGGACTGTTAGAGATCTGCAAGGGAGACTTAGAGTTTACAGGTGCACTTTGTTTCAAAGGCCTGTGGCTTTTCACAGCATCTGTGTGGCTCCCTCACTATGTGCCCTTAGCTCTGTACAGCCATTGAAGCCTGGCCAACTAGAATAACTGTGCTCCTTCCTGACTAGGACCAGCCTTAACAGAGTGCTCTGAATTGAATGGATTAATGCTTGGAAAATATATAGATGGGCACCTGGTGATTAGTAAGGGCTGTATGCAAGTTAGCCACTATTACTGGAAAGAGTAACAAAGTCCTAACTGCATCAGAGAGAAACAGAATACTGTTCAAGTCTCTGGGACAGAGTAAATGTATAGGATTAACCAAATAAATACTTAAAAAATAATCAGGACAAAGAACTTCCAATAGCTCATTCTAAAGTTCAATAGCTCATTCTAAAAATCCGTCACTAAAAAAAAAGAAAATTCTAATGCAAATACATGAAAAAATGTGCATTTAAAAAATTGTTTTCCAATGAGCAATAGTTCCATTATTTTCATTTTTTATACCCCTCAGCTTCATTAAAGACCTGGATGAGATGAATAAGGCCATGCTTGCCCCATGATTTCCCACAGAGGCAGAGCAAATCCAGATAGAGTTGGATGCACTTTGCCATTTGGAAAATCTTCAGTGTTCTGCCCTCAGAATTCTAGTCTGACTTCCTAACCCAAGCTGAGTTAAAGGTCTTCAGGGACAAAAGGTGTTTCTGCTTGAGTATGTGATTTGGAAGGGAAAAATATCTACAGATTCTATGTCCAGTAAAAAGAAGATTTTAAGGTATTAGTATAATATTATTCTGAATAAACACCATTTAACACAAGTTTTTAAGTGGGTGGCAAGATTATTGCTCCAACTTTGAGAAATGGACAAAGGGGGGCTGGAGAGATGGCTGAGTGGTTAAGAGCACTTTTGCAGGAGACCTAGGTCCAATTCCCAGCATCCACATGGTGGCTGACAGCCTATAGCTCCATTTCCAGGGGATCTGACACCTTCTTCCGACCTCTGTGTGCACTGCACGATATAGGTGCACTTATATGCAATACATTCATACATAAAAAATAAAAATAAAAATAAAATAAAATATTTTTTAAAAGGAAATAAAATGGACTCCAGAAAACCCAGTGCTTCTTTAAAAACAATGTTGAACCAAGCCCCCTGCAAAATGGCCAAATGATTCCTGGAAACCTGAGTTTTATCACACTCAGTCAGATTGCAAGGAGTTAGCTAGAAATGTGTTCAAAGTGGTGAAACTAGATGCCATCACAAGGGCTTTTATAAGGCCCCCAATTTGATACAAAAAGGCTTTCCAGGAAGTAAGAAATATAATCTAGCAACTATCTGTGACAGGACTTACCAACCCTTTCACATGTTTGCAGACTACAAACTTTAGTAGTTGTAAATCTCAGAGCTGAAAACAGCATAGTATCCATTTTATAAACAGTGTTTAACCTTTACTTGACTACTAATGAAATTAGACTTACAAAATGTTTCAGTCATTTGTCTTTTTTATGAGCGTTTATGTCCTTTAGCTCTTTAATGAGCTGTGGATATTTTTGATTAGTAAACACCATGCAGGAAATAAATACGTTGCAGCAAGTTCTTCTTTAATTATTTGTCTTTGTTTCCTTTATCATGTGTAAGAGTAACACATTTCATAGACAGGATTATGTACTTGATTCTCTTTTTGCTGTGTGGTTTCATTCAATGATTATTTTTTCTCAAAGTTTTCAAACCACAACCATGACACGTTTCTTACATTTTATTTTTGTAGCCTTAAAAATGCAGGAATCGTTTCATGCTGCTTGTACAACCAGAGTTTATGTACTGCATTTATTTCAGAGCATAATTTTGGTAAGATAACATTTGGGCCTTATTTTTAAATGAAGTGGATGATTTCACTAATTATTCTGGTAAGAAACATTACCATATAAAGGTTTATGATGCTTCATTATGAAATGGTTCACTCCTGTGTCTGTAGACCATGGTACTCAGTGATCTACCTGTGAATTCCAGGGTCTGTCAGATTCTTTTGTTTTTACACTTAACACACTGGAGGGAGAGCACAAACTTGTGCCTCCTTTTTTTTTCTCTAGTCAAGACAGATAAGTTTGCTAGGTTGTCTTTGAAATTATTTTGCCAAGTGTCAAAGAAAATCACTTTGAAATTGGAATTAGATATGTAAATGAGTCTGTACTCAAACTCAGAGAGCCACCTGCCTCTCCCTCCCAAGTTGTGACACCACATCCCACTTATTAATGTTTTGAATGATGGTACATACTAAATTCTTTCTCTTCTGGATATAGGATTTCTTAAATAATTTTTTTGTAATTCTTTTCTAATAGTGATGAATTCCATCAATTTATCCTTATCATGGAAGGTCTTTATTTGGTGGATAGTCGTTTTCTTTCAGGACCTGACATACATCATTCCAAACCCTCCTTGCATTTAGAGTTCCCAGAAATCTGTTGTTAGTCTAATGGATTTGCCTTTAAATATTATTTGACAGCTCACCCTTACAGATTATCATATTCTTTGTCTTGTACCTTTAAATTATAATTTGTCATGGTGAAGTACTTTTATGGACATGTGTGTTTGGAGTTCTAAATGATTCCTGTACCTTAATGTCTCTGTCTTTTCCATGGTTTGGTAAGTTTTGTGTGAATATTTAATTGAAGAAGTTTTTCTATGCTCCCAAATGGTATCTCTTCTCTCTCTGGTATGCCAATGAGATGAATATTTGAAATTTTTAAGGTTATCCCAAAGCTCTTGCACATTCTCTTCATGTTTTTTTTTTTAATTTCCCTTTTGTTCTTTCTGACCCTAGCAGTGAAAAAGTTCTGCCTTCTAACTTTTTTTTTTGCTTGATCTAATCTGTTACTAAGGCTATCAACTATTTTTTCTAACTGGTCTTTAAACAAGCTTCTAATTTCTGAAGTTTCTGTCCAAATTCCTTTTTAGATCCTGTGGTTCTTCCCTCAATTCATTGACCTTTTTCTTCTTTTTTTCTTTCTTTCTTTTTTTTTTTTTGGTATTTCTATATTGAAAATCTCATCTGTTGGGATGACTATCTCTTATACTATTATTATGTATGGCCTTCTTAATGCCATCCTTCAGGAGAGAAAGTAGAGGGTCTGGGCTCTATAAGCTTCTCCCTTCTTGGTCCTTGGTTTTGATGAAAAGGTTGGAATTGTTGGTAGAGCCAGTTCTTCATTGATGTTCTCAGGGATAAAGAGGTGGCTCTCTAAATTGTGTCCTCAGCTTTGAGCCTCAGAATAATTCCATGAACGCAATAGAAAGAATATTGATATCCTGTTGTGCAGCAGATACACTCATCTATATCTGCACATTATTTATAAATAATGAAATTTTTCTTTGCAGCTGTGGCAGTGTGCACACACAGACACACAGACAGACATAGGTGCACAAACAGACACACAGACAGACATAGGTGCACACAGGCATGCACACACACTCTCGCTATGTAGAGACTAAAAGAAGTTTTTTTCTTGTTACCATTTTCTAGTTCTCTGACTATGAGGTAAATTGAACTGTGGTTGAACCTGTGGTGGGGGTCTTTGACTGTTTGTTCCTTACTTTCTCCAGCATATCCATCAGCATGTCCTGCTAACTATCTGATCATATTTCTCCCCACCCCACAGTGGTCACCTGTGTTCAAGTGGCTGTTGTCCACCCTGGGCCAGCATGTCAGCTTCCTCCCATTTTCTTGCTTTCCTTCTTATTCTCTTATCATCTATTTTTATAGAGCAGCTAGAAGGACACTGCTAAAATATGTCAGATTGTGTGCATTTTCTGCAGAAAACCCATAATTCCAATGGACTTTAGACTGAAACTTAGAGGCCTTCTGCTTTAGCATATGAGACCTGGTCACACCTCATTTCCACCACACAGCTTCCTTTACTTGGGCCTGTATAACTCCTCAAACAAGATGTACTCCGAGCACCCAAGCCCTCTTCTCCATCTCTTCCCTGCCTACAATACTAATGAGATCTCCTGTCTGTCTTCCTTGTGATGTTGGGCCTTCTAGTTCAAAGGTTTCTCTTCAAAGTGACCTTTTCTGACCACCCCCAACTATAGAAGCTAATAACGCACACTATTCTTTGCGTTCTATTCTGTTGCCTTCTTCATGTTCTCTGGGTAGTTCTGATCACTCTGACTTTTTAAGAGGTTTGTGTGTTGTCTATTGTCTAACTGTTTCCCTCACTGTGATGTTTGCTCTGTGTGGGCAAAGGCATGTCTTTGATAACATCTTCATTTCTTAGGAGAAGTTTTATACCTAAAAGGGTGATATGGTTTGGATACAACTTGAATGTTTCCCCAAAATGATGAGTTGTGCTGGAACACTTGTTCCTCAGTGGATCAGTGTTGAGACAGCAGAACTGTTCAGTGGAAGGGCCTCATGAAAGGTAATTAGGCTAAGAGGAAGTGCTGTTGGAAGGGCCTAATGCTGACTTCAGAGAGTAAACTCGTTCTCACCAGAGCAGGTTTTATAAAACAGCATCTTCTCATCCATTTGAACCATCTGCACTTGGTTGCTTCCTTTTCTGCTTCTCTGCCATGTTATGAGTTACCCAAGAAAGCCCTCCCAAGAACCCTGGCACCCTCCTCTTGAACCTTTGAACCTCCAGAATGGTGAGCTAAATAAATATTTTTTTTTTCTAAAACACTCAGCTTTGGGTATTGTTTTCACAGCAACAGAAAATTAATACAGAAGGACTCAGTAATGATTAATGAAAGAATACTTACTGTGCCTGAAAACACAGGATCCCCAAGATCCTTTGTTGTTTGGGGGCGGGCGGGGGGAATGTGATAAAAAGATAAAGGGACGGCTTAAACTGTCCCAAATGCAACTCAGTTCCTTTAAGGGAGACAATCTCTGGCTTTCTGAATGACTGGGCAGATTTTGGGTGGAAGTGGTGATAATGGAAAGGAAACATCTCTCTACTGGCTTCCTGTTTGCCTTGTTGCTTCCTGTTTATAGTGCCCAAGGATGAAATGATTATGGGCTTTGCTGAGCCTTAGCTCCATGACGCTAGTTAGTGTTGGTAAATTGCTGAAGGATGCTACAGAAAACTCTCTACCTCTGATGAACCTCAGACTGAAATCCACACTCCTTGCTCTGCTGCTTCAGCATGTGGGATCCTACCACAAGGGCATTTCCTTATGGTTTATACTTTTTTGTGATTTAATGGATATTTGACCACAAAGTTCAGGGAAATATAAGTGTTACTATAACTCAGAAGTCTTCAGTCATAGTTGACAAACAGAGGTGAAATTGAAGAACATGGTTTTATTTCAATTTGTAATTCAAAATCAGCTGTAGATTACTGTATTGAATCTATTTTCTCAGTCTTTTCTTCACTTGCTACATACAATTTCTAAATTAATACACTAATAATGTATACCTAGTAAATAAAATCATAATTGAAATTATCAGTTATTCTACCAAATCTGGGGCATTTGATATATACCCCAGTCTTCTAACATATGAGATGGCTTATTAACAATAGTATCTGTTTCAAAGTTAATTATAGAGATTAAATGACATAACTAACATAAACAGAATAGAGGAATTTACATAAAAAGTGCTTATTAATGGTCACTGAGATTAAAGTTGAAATACATTTATTTTATCTTTTTTAATGTGTC
The DNA here is from genome assembly GCA_035773235.1 of Eospalax fontanierii. Taxonomy (NCBI): domain Eukaryota; kingdom Metazoa; phylum Chordata; class Mammalia; order Rodentia; family Spalacidae; genus Eospalax; species Eospalax fontanierii. The sequence goes on along the minus strand of CM069539.1, from coordinate 42,900,948 downwards.
TTGGGAAAAATATCAGGCCCAATGAGAATGGAGATGTTTACATGTGGCTAGGGGTGGATGTACTTGTACGGATGTGAGTGGAAGCATTGTGGGACAGACGGTTGTGACTAGAGGGTAACCTGGGGCAGGCCAGCTGGCTTATCAACAGAAGCGCATGGATTTCCCTGCCTTTGTGGGTCTCCATGGTCCAGATGTAGTCTTTAGCACATTTGTAGTCATAAAGTATGTGAATTTGTTTGTTAATGGAGGATAGGTCAGGCTCTAGGAGAATTAATCTAGAAAAGGGAGGCAACCAACATTCTGAGTGCATATTACTTGCAAGGCCGTGTGCTGTACTCTATAAGTGCACACACACACACTTACATATATGCATGAGCACCACACAGCATTTAAATCTACCTTTCTTCCCACATGTAGGAAGGAGAGAAGCTTAAGCTCACATAGTGCACATATATCTTGTGCAAGGCTGCATAGTAGTAAAAAATGACTGAATCAGCATCGAGATTCTGGTTGGATAATTTTTAGTCCTGCTCTTACTATTACATTGCTCTGTGTCCCTCAAAGATTGATATACACTAAGAAACTTAGAAAAGTTATGTATAAGCTACTAACTTATTCTTTGTAAATGGTAGTTTAACCTTTACAATGTGTAGAATACTTAAATCTACCATTTGGATATTCCTTCAGAGAAAGTATACTTAAGAAATAAAATTTCTTTGTCTAGGCTGGAGGGATAATTCTGAGGTTATTGAATTCTACCTGAGCCATAGACCTGGCCAAATCTTTTCTGTTTTGGGTGTTCCCCCTCCTTCAGGTTGGTTGTTGCTCTGATAAACCAGGGCCTGAGGAAGTAACAGGCAAATTCTTTCTTAATTGTCCTGGTTCTTTTTCCTCTGTGTCACTAAGTCTACTCTGATCTGAGAGTAGATTATTGTTGAGACATTCCACTTGAGTTGGAAGTGTTGCTAAAAGGAACAACTAAATTATCAATTTAGTTGGCTGTAGCAGGCAGCTTCTTTGGCCCCTAATTCCTCTACTTGGTCTAGCCCCAGCATTCTACAGAAATACCTGGGGCCAAAGCTCCAGCAAGTAATGGAAATGATTCACTTGGCTTGACTTTATGCATACTCCTCTATGGATTGTTGACAGAAAGAATGAAGTAAAATCTGAATATTCCTGAAATGTAGCCAAAGTAACAACATATGACTTCAATCTTGTAACTGTCCCCAATGTCCTCTATCTCCCTGCCAGATCCCCTATTTCTCCTTTCTGGATATGGTTAGGTAAGTACTGCCAAATCCTTGGTTTTAGATTCCCTAACTAAACTCCATGTAAATCATTCTCCTACTGAAACACTTTCTCTTCAGATAAAATAGTGCCACCCTGGGGGATTCTCCCACATCAATCCCATTGTCTGAACCTTCATGACACACTCCAATGGAAATCTTGTTTTAATTAGACTTTATGATTTCGGTAGTTATTAGATCTTAACTTTCGGACCTTTTTCTACTGTTTATCTACCTGAATTTAGGAATGTGTTCATTCATCGGATATTGGTCTTGTGCTTTCAATCTTATTTCCAATTGTGGCATCTAAGTTTATCCCATTTATATCTAACACTGAAAAATAAATTTGTATTGAGTACTCTTCTGGAGACATATGGATTGATCTAAATGGAAAGTTTATCTTTGAACAGACTGGTTATATTGGAAAGCCGTCTAGGCAGGAATTGGCACCTGTTGCAAATACCATGATAGACTCTATCCTTCTTGTATTTTCTGCACTTAGAATGATCTGACTAAAGCTTCCACCCCTTCCTAACCTCTGACCAATGAATTACAGTGTTCTGATAACTGGTCAAAGAACGCAAAAGAGTACAGGATAAATAGCATGGAGTACACATGTTTCAAAATCCCATGGAAACTCTCTACAAGGATACAATTTCCATGCAAGGTTAAACTGAGTCAAATGTGGTCATGCACAACTGCAATCCAACCACTTGGGAGGTGGAGGCAAGAGAATCAGGAGTTCAGTGCAGGCTTGGCTTACATGAGACCCTGTCTCACAAAATAAATAATACAGCTCACGTACTCTCTGCTGGCCAGTAAGAACGAGCCCATCCTGTTTCCATCAGTGCTCCTTGGATCTTGGCCCCTTCAAGCTGAGGCAACCAGAGAGAAACTGATTAGCTGGGTGAGTTAGCCAGATCCTGCCATATGAGGTCACCATTCCTCTGCTCTGGGATGAGCCTCAGCCCTGCAGCTCAGGGCTCACACCATTTCTACTTAACTAGTTAGAACAGACCCAGTTGATCCCCATCATCCTGACTTTGACCTATGCTATTTCACCGTAATGGAGAGCTCCTGACTATCTACCTTAAGCTATCCAGTGCCTCCAATAAAATAATTAAAGGCGACAACCTGAAGCACAGACCAACTAACTGTTCATAGCTTATCAGAAAGAAACCAAGCTATATCAACAGTATAAGAAGAATCAAACTTCAACTCAAAAAAGGCAGGTTTGAATTTCTTATCTCACACACAACCATCAGAAGAAATCCATATACCTAGGCCACAATGAAAAAACACAAATAATATAAAAATCCAAGAATATATGTCCCCACCAAATCCCACTACCCACATAGAAGAGTTCTACAATGAAAACTATCTAGAGGAACCCGAGGAAACAGAATTTAAAATTACAATCATAAACATGGTCAAAGAATTAGATGAATTTAAAGAACACACAAATGGCTCAAAGAACTCACAAGAGAGGCTTAAACTCATGACTGAAGCTCAAGAAAATACAAATATTTGGGTGAATGAAATGGCAAAGACAATTCAAGACTTGTAAAGTGAATTCGTGAAAGAGATAGAAATACTGAAGAAAAGTCAGTTTGAAATGAAGAAGGAACTGAAAGGCTCTATTAGTCAATTGGAAAGATAGGAAAAAGCCTCACCAATGGAATGACTGAAATGGAAAACAATATCAAGACTGAATGGAAAAGTTGAAGAATTGGTCTACTCAAGCAAAAAGTCTGAAAAATCCAGAACAGAACAGGAATGGAATATACAGGAAATGTGGACACTGAGAATAGAATAAATCTCTGCATCATAGGCATAGAGGAAGGAGAAGAATCTCAGATCAATGGCCTGGACCAGATCTTCAACAGGATCATATAAGAAAATTTCCCTATACTAAGGAAAGACATATCCATAGAGATACAAGAAACAACACCAAGTAAACAGAACCAGAGCAGAAATTCCCCACAGCATATCACAGCAAAAACACTAAATGTACAGAACAAAGAGAGGGAACTGAAAGAAAACTCAACAGAATAATAGCTGACATTTCAATGCAAACTTTAAAAGCCAGAAGAGCCTGGACCAATGTATTTCAAGATTTAAATGATCATAGATGCCTACCCAGAATATGCAAAGCAACAGTAAGGACTGAAGAAAGGAATGACTATACCCAAAGGACTACAGAAGAAAATATGAAGGTATAATTATTGAAACACAAACATGACTAAGAACACAAACAGAAAATAAAATGGTAGTAACCAATACACATCACTGAATAATAACCTTAAATGCCAAGGGTCTCAACACCCCAATCAAAAGAAACAATCTAGTTGAATAGATTATGAAACAAAATCCATATTTTTGTTGTCTGTAGAAAACCCATCTCACCTTCAAGGAGAGACACTATCTTGGGGTGAAAGAATGAAAAAAACTATTCCAAGCAAATGGCACCAAGAAACAAGCAGGCATTGTGATTCTAATATCTGACAAAATAGGCTTTAAATTAAAATTAATCAGAAGTTATAAAGAAGGTCACTTCATCCTGATCAAGGGAACAATTGACCAAGGAGTCATTATAGTCATGAACACATATACACCATCTCTGGTGCACCCAATTTCATAAAACAGTACTACAGGACTTCAAGATACAAATTAACTCCAACTCAGTAATATAAGGTAACTTCTATAACCCATTCCCTCCAATAGACAGGTCAACTGGACAAAACATAAACAGAGAAATATCTGAATTAAGTGATATTGTACATCAAATGAACATACAGAATATTCTACTCAAGCAACAAAGAATACACATTTTACACAGCAGTCAACAGAATTTTCTTTAAAATAGACAACATATCGTGGCACAAAAAGAACCTCAATAAATAAAAAAATGAAACATTTCCATCCATTCTACCAGACCACAACACAATAAAACTTAAAATCAACAGCAAAAGAAGAGCTAGTAACTACATAACCTAATGGAGATTAAATAACACACACCTGAATGATGAATGGGTCAAAGAAGAAATCAAGAAAGAAATAAAAGTATTCCTGAAGCTAAATGAAAATAAAAATATAACACAACAAAACCTCTGGAACATATTAAAAGCATTCCTAAGAGGGTAATTTAAAGCTCTAAATGCCCATTTAAAAAATTAGAATGAGCACAAATAAATGGTTTAATGGTACAACTCAAGAATTTGAAAAAGCAAGAACAAATCAAACTTAAACCCAGCAGACAAGTAGAAATAACAAAAATCAGAACAGAAATCAATAAAATAGAAACAAAGGAAACAATACAAAGAATCAATGAATCTAAGAGCTGGTTCTTTGAAAAGCTAAACAAGACAAACCCTTAACGCAGTTAACCAAAATAAAGAAAGAACAAATACAAATCAATAAAATCAGAGATGAAAGGAGAAATATCACAAGTACCAAAAAGATTCAGAATATTACAAGGAATACTTTAAAAACCTATACTCTATTAAATTTAAAAAATCTATAAAAAATGAATGAATTTCTAGATTTATTGAAACAACCAAAGTTAAACCAAAAAGAGATCAACATCTTAAACAAACCCATGACAAATAAGAAAATTGAAATAGTCAAACAAAGCCTCCAGACTTAAAAATGTCCAGGTCCAGATGGATTCAGAACAGAATTTTACCAGACATTCAAAGAAGATCTACAAACAAAAGCAGCATGATTTTGGGACAAAACAGACTTGTAGATCATTGGAACAAAATATAAGTTCAAACATGAGTGTACACAGTTATAGCCAACTGGTATTTGACAAAGATGCCAAGATCACACACTGGGGAAAAGATAGCATCTTCAGCAAATGATGCTGGCAAAATTAGATCTCCCCATGTATAAAATTGAAGTTAAACCCATACCTATCACCTGCACAAATGGATCAAAGAACCTAATGTGGAGCCTAAAATGATGAAACTGTTAGAACAAAACCAAACAGTACTTTACAAGTTATAGGTGTAGGAGAAGACTTTCTAAATTGAATATTACTCACTCAGGAATTAAAGTCAGAAATCAACAAATGGGTCCTCATTCAACTAAAAAACATCTGCTCAGCAAAAGAAACAACCAATTGATGCAGAGAAGCCTATAAAGTAGAAGAAAATCTTCACTAGTTATTCATCCTACAGAAGATTAATATCCAGAATGAACAAAGACTCAAAAAACAAGGAAACAAGAAAACAAATGACCCAATTAAAAAATGGGTTATGGATCTCAAAAAAGAACTCTCAAAAGGAGAAATCACAGAGGCTAAGAAGCACCTTAAAATGTGTTTAACATCCTTAGTAAGTAAGGAAATGCAAATCAAAACCACTTTAAGATTTTATTTAGCTCAAGTTAGAATGGCTAAATTCAAGAGAAGCAGTGACACCAGATGCTGGCCTGAATGAGAACAAAGGGGTATCCTTGTTTACTGTTGCTGGGGTTGCAATCTGGTACAACCACTGGAAATCAGTATGGAGAATGCTCTAAAAATTAAAAATAGGGGCTGGAGAGATGGCTTAGGGGTTAAGATTATTGACCTGAGTTCAGTTCCCAGCACTTACATGGCAGCTAACAACCATCCATAACTCCAGTTCCAGGGGATCTGTTGCCCTCTTCTGACCTGTGTATATATTGCATGACACAGGTACACTTACACACATGCAGGTAATACAGCCATACACATCAAATAAAAATTATAAACAAAATGTTAAAAAAAAACTAAAAATAATTCTACCATATGATCTGGTCATACAACTTCTTGGCATACCCCCAAAGGATATCCTACTGCCGAGATCCTTGCATAGCCCTGTTTGTTGCTGCTCTTTTCATAATAGCTAAGAAATGGAAACAACCAAAATGTCCCTCAACACATGAATGGATAAAGAAAATGTGGTACATTCATACAACGGGGATTTACTCAGTGATAAAGAAAAATGAAATCACGAATCTTGCATGTAAATGGATGGAACTAGGAAGTGTTATACTAAGTAAAGTAACACAGACTCAGAAAAAGAAGAAACATACCTTCTCTCTCATTTGTGAATCTTATCTCCAAGTCCTTCAATGTGAGCATCCATCTGATGTAAACACAGGAGCCAAGAAATGGAAAGAAACCATGAGGGTAAAGGGGAAGGAGTTCCAGAGAGGGGGATAGTGGGAGACAAGTGTTATTGAGGAGTGTGGAACAGGGAAAAGGGGAGGTTTTAACTGAAAAGGGAGTAGGGAGGTTTATACAGGGAAAGAGAGAAGAGACAAATAATGCTGAGATGGTATGAAATACCAGAGGGAAATGTATTATCTCAAAGTTCTACTGAAAAACATACTGTGTGAGTGTATGTAAATGGCTGAGGGTTAGATAACTAAAACCACAATGCCAGGCAGGGGAAACTTCCCTCCAGTTGTTTGTCAGGGTCAGGGTAGCCCAAGAGAATCTCAAAATAGTACAGTCTATTGCTACTGCTCTTGATTATCTTCAAGAACTTGAAGGTAAGACCCTATTACTAAAGACAGGCTATACTTCAGACATAGGACTTGGAACAATCAAGCTGGAAATGACCTGGAAATCTCCTCCTTAAGGACTAGCTCTCATGGTATTAGAGGATACCATGAAAGCTGTGGAGGAAGAATTCCAATCAATGGTCCTACCCAGCTATAAAACCTAATAAACAATAATGACTAGGCCAGCAAACTATCACTGTTGTTGTAGTAGTAGTGCTTTTATTTAGGGAGTAATGAACATAGAAAACCCAGTTTTGTCACATCCCTAGACTAATGTAGTTTCTTACTTTATTCTAAATATGCATCTTCATATCTATAGACGGCTGTACCTTTCACCTCTTATCAAAGAATAAGATGGAGACTATTATAACAACCTAGACCTGCTCAAAGGAAGAAAATAAGTGTCTGTGAGAGCTTAGCCCCCTAAGTTACACATTTTCAATGCAACCTTTACACATAAGGCAAATGCATTTCTCAGCTCTCATCAGAGAAGTTTCCTTATGCATCAAATGGTGATAAACACAGAAACTCACAACAGGCCAATGTACAGAGAACAAGAGACCACAGAGTGCTTATCGTTGAATAGGACATCTATTTCAAACCTCTGACTCCCAGAGATCAGGGATCATTATGGGAAAGGAGTCAGAAAGATTGTAAGAACCAGAGGGGGTGGATGATCATAGTGAAACAGCGTTTTCTAGGCAGGTGGTGAGTTAGACGTATGAACTCACAGCAATGTGACAGCATGCAAAAGACCAACATAAGCTCATATCAGACAAAATCCCAGAATAGACATGGAGAAGTGGGCAAGAAATTCCAACCCAACCTAAGTAAAAATTGGCAATGTGTGGCTCCTGGGAACCAGAAAGATATTATTGTACAGGGATGGTACTCTTGTTAGGTTAACCAGCCTCTAGTGAATGGACCCACACTGAAGGACACAAATTAGACTTTGTAGATATATAAGAATACATTAAATTGGGTGGGAGATGGTAAGGGGAGATGTGGATAAAGGTGAGTTTGTGAATGTCATTGAATTGTATTGTATGATGTTCACAAAAAAATAATAAAAACTTAAAAAATACGCAAAACAAAACATTTTCAAAATATCCTTCAAGTTTTAATTTTTGTATTTTCTACACATCAAAAACTTGAACTTTAGTTGTTGTGAGTAAATAAAATAAAATGTTTTTAAAAATTACTGACTTAAAAATGTTGGGAAACAATTCCTGAAGAAAATAAGCTTTTACTTGGAGGATGGTTTCCTTTCCTGTAGCCCCAGCTGGCCTGGAATTTATTATGTAGACCAGACTGGCCTCCAGCTCATGATTAAATGACATTGTCTACTCTGATATGATGGGATCCACAGGCATGGAAACAATTATGAATTGCTAGGAAAAGAAGCCTATGGACCATGGCTTTGGGAAGAATTTTATGTTTGAACTATGCTATGGCAAGGTGACTTTAAGGGGAGGTACCTGAGCTGAAAATTTCTAAAGTGGTATTCTACCGTGGTATGCTGGATAGTGTTAGTTAGTGTCAACTTGACACACTTGGGTTAAGGGATCCTCAGCTGGGGAATTTCCTCCATTGGACTGGCCACTGGTTATGTCTATGGGGAATGTTTTTGATTTTTGAGTGATGTGGGAAGGCACAACCCAGTGTGGGCGGTGCCTCCCCTGGGCAGATTGTTCTGTACTGTGTGAGAAAGCAGGCTGAGCACAGACCAGGGGAACAAGCCAGTGAGCATTCCTTTATGGTCTGTGCTTCAGCTCCTGCCTTCAGGTTCCTGCTTTGAGTTTCTACCTTGGACTCCCTCAGTGATGAACTGTGTGGCCTGGGAGATGTATGCAAAAAAATAAAATAAAATAAAAACCTTTCCTCCCAAAGTTGGTATTGGTCAGAGTGTTTTGTTACAGCAATTGAAGGCAAACTAAGACAAATGATCCGTGCTACACTTATACACTTATTCATCAGTATGTACAACTGTTTTGGACTGAGAATTTATGATGGTGGACAAAACATCCTCTTCTTCTTCTCCTTGGGAGACAGATAATTTGAGTTGGAATCAAAGCCTTAAGTTCACCCTGGAACTTCTATAATAGTGTTAACATTACTGAAATGTGATACATAAATCTCTATGCAAAATCTTTGGTGCCAAGATATCAGAAGTGTTGGGATCCATCCGAATCTTTCTGTGGTACCCTTGTTTGCTTTTTGTGTGGTGTAAACTATGGTGATAGGATTGTATACGTAGGGGCTGAACAGGGAACAGATGATGGAAGGCGGTAAATGGAAGGAGGTTTTGTCTGTAAGGAACTTAGTAAAGTACACACCTGTGCTAGGCTTGAACCGTTATTCTAAATGAATCTATGACGTTAATGTACCAGACCATCACTGAAATGTCTTATAATCATGCAAAATTAGGCACACACATACTCAGGCTCCTTGTTTCTTACAACATGATGCCCTGTGCCACCTCAGGACTCTGCCAACAAGAAGGTCATCATTACATGGGGTCCCTTGTCTTTGCTTCTCCAGAACTGACCAAAACACCTCTTTTCTTCCTAAGCAGCCTGCCTCAGCTACTTTATCTTAGTAATGAAACATATAAACAAACAAACAACAACAAAAACCTAGACCAGACTAATGCAGCTACCACCATTCATAAGTTATTAAATAATGCTTGTTAGGTTTGAAAAACTATTCATACTAACATAATCTTTTGATCTAATGTTATTTAAAGGGTAGTAATTTTCTGTTTGGAAAGTATAGCAGTAAAGTTTTTATGAAAAGAGCACTTCTTTTGTCATAAAAAATTATCCTGGTGGAGGAAGAGAAAACTTAGCTATGCGACTTGAACAGCTATGTGTTAAAATAAATATACAGTATGAATGTTGTAACTGGAATCATAGTATAAAACACAAACACATATACTTAGATTACATGAATGCTGTATGTTTTATATTCACTGTAAATCATTCTTAAATTTCTGGGACTAAACTACATTTTTCCAACTCTGAATACGACAAAATATAGAAAATCTTGCGTTCATTTTTGTCCAAATGAAAACAAAATACATTTAACATTGAAATATTATAGAAATAAACATCATTCTTCCTGCATGAAAGATACAATGAATCACAGGCCCAGTGGTTTTTCTGTACATGTAGCTGAGTTAGTAATTCTACCCTAAAATAATAAAAATATATTTCGGTTGTTACTATATCAGCAAAGTTATTAAAGGAGACAGTTATTGATGGTACAATATCTATAAAATTAAATTTCCTTTGAAAGACACACTTGTAAATCACTCCATCTTTGGCAGAAGAAGCTCATTCTCTTATTCAATTTAAATCATAGAATTACTTTGACCAGTCATAAATGATGGACATCATTCCTGTATTGGAGAGACTTTCTTTGTCTGGAGGAAGGTGAGATCTGCTTATCTGGAAAAGTTGAAAAACATCAAGTGTGGTTTATGCAAATACACAGACAAAGTGCCTGGAACTAAGGAAGGAATGCTGAAGGGGAGGGAGGAGAGGGGGCAGCTGAATGGTGAGTTTTTGAATAATGTGAATTTAGTTTGGTGGGGAATTGTGCTTCAAGGAATGTTTCCTCAGAGACTTAGCTTTTTGACCTTCTTTAAATATTTGAATACTTTTCAAGTGTGTCCCAGTTTTAAGAAGTCGTAAGTGGCAAAGGTTCTGGTATGAAGAGAGCAACTGGAGGCAGAAAGCCCAGGCAGGCTCCTTCACTCCCATGGCCCAGTGCAGTAGGTAGGTCATGGCTGTGTCAGGAATGGGCCTTCTTTAACCAGGCAGAATTGAAGGCAGGTAGAGGTGGAGCACTTCCTAGTGCTTGCAAGGATCCTGTCAACTTGGAAACAGCATGGCTGTCTTGGAAGAAGCAGAAATAGTTGTTCCGTGGAGCTCAGAGTCAGAGATATAGGAGGCAGTTGTCCACAAAGTGAAGTCCCACTTTGGTTGACTCCATTTGTCAGTGAAGCTGTTTGAGATGCAGGAGGTATGCCTGCTTCTCTTTGTTAGACCAGGTTCTAGTTAATAATTCTGTTTTGGTTATCATGGCCACTAGTAAAATTCTGTCCAAGATGGTTGACTGTTGAAACCTTCCTAATACTCAGACTTAACCTGGTAATGAACTTTAGCTGTTAGCCCTAAGCTTTCAGATCTTTTTCCACCGCTTATCTTTCTAAATTTGAGAACTTATCCAATCATTAATATTGGTTTTACTCTTTCAATAACAGAACTTAATCTTATTTCCAAATGTGGGCATCTAAGCCTACTCTCTAAGCCGTGGGCATTGCTTCTCAGAAAAAGAACAGTGCCTGTGTTGAAGAGCCACAGACCCAATGAATAAAAATCCTATCTGCCATAGGAAGGGGGCTCTCCGCTTAGGCAGTAGAGAAAAATCAGGAGCTCAGCCTCATCAGATCCATGTTGAGTTTCCCACAAAATGTAAAATCTCTCTGGGCTTTCTAATTCATGTCTGTGAAGGGGCTTAATCACTAGAATGGGGCCACTGAAAAAGGAAAACACATCTACTGTCTGAGTTCCTGAATAAAATAGGCATTATTTTCTTCCCTTAAATGGGGATGTGGTCTGGGATAAGCCCAGAGTCCCAAGGTTGAGGAAACATCTGTAATTTGTACAGAACAAAGGCCATTCTGCAGGTGGGGAGATGGGAAGTAGGCACACACTGCCACACAGCCTTGACAGTCTGGGGCTCCTCGAGTGCATCTGTGCCAGTCTTCTCAGTCCTTGACTGGGCTTCACCCACCTCTGTGATTATAGGAGTCAGCATGACTATTGCGGGAGCTTGAAGCTGGCCCATAGTTATGAATGGATGAGAACAGGATTGTTTCTAGATAAAGGACCTGGACAGGGATAGCAAGTGTGAGCATAGCCCCCAAAGTTAAGGATGCTAAGAGAACAGATCCAGTATTAGCTGAGCACATAGACATGCACTAACTTTGGGAACACTGTGATGTACCTGGGGCCCTGATTAGTGGTGGAGACAGAAGAAGAAAAGTGGTCAAGATGGCTTTGTAGCTTCCTTTTGACCTACACAACCAGATACTGAATTTAAAGGAAGACAAGAATAGCGAGCTCTAGAGAGACAATCACCAGCTTGGATTTGATTACAAGAATTACTTTATTTACTTTATAAGCTTTAACTTATAATCAAGTTACATTTATTTATTACAAATATATCTAAGAACAATTTGAGATGCCATTAAATTAGTTTGACTATATAATTAAACTATGATATTATTTTCAGCATAATGCAAGCATCATGCATCTCTCCTGACAACTAAAGATGATACATGGTCAGATGAAAGACAGTGATAGAAGAATCTAGAATAATAAGTTGTATTACCGGGAGTTTCCTTAGCAATCAGCAAATCCAACTCCACTTCACAGATGAAGAAACTGAGGACCAATGAAGACAGTATGCTCCACCCTACAAATATTGAAGGCACAGACCATGTGCCAGGCACTTGCTTGGTACTAGAGATAGCAAAGTAAACAAAACATGGCACCCGTACTTAAAGGGGCTCTTAACTGGGATACTGGAAAGTAGTTCCCAAGAGTCAGGAAATCCTCACGCGGCATAATGAGTATAGTGAGAGAAGCATGCTCAGGCTGTAAAGTGCAGTAAAGTCATGTGTGGGAACAGCTGTCAGCAGTCCCATGACAGCTGTCCTGGGAAGGATGAGCAGCAGGCATACAGACTTAGTGAAACAGAATCTCAGGAAAGACAATGGAAGGGCTACCCTAATGCATTTAATCCCCAAAGGGGTTAAAGAACAAGGGAATTCTAGCCTTGATTGGGGACGAGGATCCTGGATCAGTGCTGTCTGTCCACTGGGACACACATGATGGTTCAGCACACCAGTCAAGACTCTAGCACAGAACACAGGAAGTACATGTCTCTCATGTCATCACATGTAGATATTTAGATTGTCCAAAGCTCCTGCTTAAAGCTTGCCTTTTTCTTTAGAGGAATTATTTTTTGTTATGAACTACTTCCTTCCAGAATATCTATATCCATTGGACCATGCCATAAAACTCAATCCTGGAAGGACTACTTAAGGGGTCACTTTACAGTGGCCAAAGCAGAGCTGGGGTTAGTGGGAACCGTAGCCACTCTGGTGATGCTAAACAGGGACGTTTGTTTGTAAGGAACTTAACCATTCACAAGAAAACTAACCGAAATCATTCTGCTACTTATCACCTTGGATCTCAGTGTCAATAATAAATACTCATCTGTGCAGAAGCAAACCGTTCCCACCGCACTGGCTAGACACCTGTACACTGAAAGCGCAGACCCATGGTGACGCTGTAAATGACTAACACGTCCCTGCCTGCCAGTTGAGATTCCCATACCTTCTCCATTCAGTTCCAGTCTGTAAATGGAGCTAAGCAGACAAAATCAGATGTAGAAGAAAATTCACATCAGCGTTTATCCTCCTAAAATTGTTTTCCTTTTCAATGAAGAGTCACATCCAAACCAGTCTCTAATCTGTTTCCAGCCAGGGCTACAGACAAATGGGCCGGCCTGTGGTTTCTGCAGCTGAGGCTCACTAGGTGCAGTCCTGGCTCATCTTCTCTGGCTGGGCCATCTGGCATGTGCTCGGCGGAGTGAACACAGTGGGGTCTTTAATGCCTAGCTGCAGATCAAAAAACCGGGTGGACAGGACCACGCTGTAATTTCTGATGAAGGTCTCTTGCACAGGGTAACAGTCCTTGGCAGTATAAACGCCAATCCAGGTTTCATCTAAAGAAGAAGAAAACTGACCTTTTAGGAGAAAAGACATAAGATCCCCGCACTTTTTCTTATTGTGGTAAGATGCACCCAACATAAAGGCACCGATTAGCCATTTTTAAGCCTGGAGTTTGGAGGCATTCGTGCTGCTCTGCAGTCATCACCACCACTTATCTTTAAACATTTTCTTTCTTCAAAAATGAGAGCTCTGTATCTATCAAACACTAATGCCTGGTCTTCTCCTTTAGCCCCTGGCCATCAGCATGCTATGGTCTATCTTATGTATCTGTGTACTTCATGGACACAATGCTGAGCATTTTGACAGGGTTAGTTCTCATAACACAGTGCCCTCAAGGTTTATTCATGTTACTAAATATGTCAGAATTTCCTTCCTTTCAAAGGATGAATAATAATCTACTCTATGGATATACCACATTTTCTTTCTCTATTTGTTGATGGGTATTTGAGTTACTTCCAACCTTCTGACTCTGGGCAATGATGCCATTGTGAATGTGGGTGTACAAATATCTGTTTGAGTCTCCGCATCCTACTTTTGGGTATATATCCAGGACTGGACGCTCTGGATCAAATGATGATTCTATGCTGAATATGATTTTTAAATTTAATATTTAATTTTTATTTATAGCATTTCTTTGTTAGATTATTTGGTATTTTTATTTTATGAGTATGAGTGTATTGCCTGCATGTATGTAAGTGTACCAGTGTCATGCAGTGCTTGTGGAAGTCAGAAGAGGTTGTCAGATCCCCTGGAAATGGAGTTACAGGCGGTTGTTAACTACCGTGTGGGTGCTGGGAATCAAAGCAAGGACAGCTAGTGCCAGTAATTGCTGAGTCACCTCTCCAGCACCTATGTTTCCAGCCTTTCATACACGAGTACTATATTTACGTCATTTCCACCCTTCCATCCCTCCCTCTCCTCCTTCAGTTCTTCCCATGTCCCCCCTACTTCCTCTCAGTTTCCTGACTTCTTCTTTAATTATTACGTGTATGGCTGTACATATATATGTACATGTACGAACAATCTATCAAGTTCTGAAGTGGTGCTTACATGCACATGGTTTAGGCCTGACCACTTGGAACTGGATAACCTCTGATGGAGTTCCTAGAAAAAACTGATTCTCCCTCTCCCAGTAGTCATTAATTGCCTATCGTTCTTCCTCTAAACGTGGGACCTTGTGAAACTCCCTCATCCATGACATAGTGTTTAATGCCTTTTGATAAACGCCATACTGTTTTGCATAGTATGAATGCCTATTCTACATGTTAAGACAATCTCAGAATTAAAAGGAATATTTTGTATCAACGCAGGCCAGTTCCCATTCGGAGTAATGGAACCTGTCTGACCCTATAACTTTAGGAAGTGATGTTGGAGAAGGAAAAGTTACCAGAGACGAAGAGGAGATCATGAAAAGTCTACAGCAAAGGGTAAGCACTGGAGTGACAGAGACATTCAAATGACACTAGAAAATGGAGGTGTTTCTTTTTTCTTTGTAAACAATATTCTATCTATTTTTATTTTATGTATGAGTATTTTGCCTGCATGTGTAAGTGTACCCAATGCATACAGTGCCCACAAAGGTCAGAAGAAGACATTAGAACTGGAGTTACAGACAATTGTGGGCTGTCATGTGGGTGCTGGTAACTGAACCTAGGTCCTCTGCAAGAGCAGCCAGTGCTCTTAACCACTGAGCCATTTCTCTAGCCCTGATGGACATGTTTCACAATAACCTGTTAAGATCTCAGGGTCCACAAAGCAGTAATGTATACAAATGGACTTACATGGGTTTTATACAACTTATCTAAGCTTATAAATTTCCTTAACAAATACCTTCCTTAAGGGACTTAAATCACTTTATTTCCTCATTAATACACCCTGATATGTAAGCCTCAAATCCTTTCCTTACAGGATCTGGCTGACTTTCTGTCTGACCACTCCTGGACTGTGATCTGCTCTTGAGGGCCCCCGATGGAGTATTGGTCTTCGAAGGTGGAGTTCTGTGGAATGTCGAGAGGATCCCAGGGTTCTGTCAGGGAGATCTTTGAACACTGTTTGGTGGCTTGTTCAATCTGAAACATTACTCCATCCTTGTAGAGCAAAATATATTCAAATAACCTGAAAGATCAGTTAAAAGAAAATAAGGGTTTATGTTAGCAATCATCATGTCTTTCTTTGGCATAAAGCTAAAAATTCTCTGCTGTAAATAGCTTTAAAAATAATTTCTAGGCAATCATTTGCTCTTTATAAATGTAATTCACATCTAACTGTCCAAATGTGGAAAAATTAAAATTCAGAGATTAAAATTAAATATTCATTAGACAAAATCTTATGAATGAACTACAGTATGGTAGACAGCACGCTTAGGATGCTCATGAGAAGACAATGGTTTATGATTGTTTACTTAGCAATAAGACAAAGGAAGAGTTCACCCTTGGTCTGGTTAAGTTCTTATGGCACTAAGT
The DNA here is from genome assembly GCA_035773235.1 of Eospalax fontanierii. NCBI lineage: Eukaryota > Metazoa > Chordata > Mammalia > Rodentia > Spalacidae > Eospalax > Eospalax fontanierii. Next base: position 42,884,857 of record CM069539.1, on the reverse strand, counting down.
CGAGGAATTACAGGACTATTCTGAAAATAAAATAAGTACTTGCTGAAGACAGATGGACAAATCACCAGTAGCTCACTCCCTGAGTGGCCAATTAATCCTCAGCAATGGGCTCTGTTGAGTAAAGGTCTGCTCACATAGGCTGAGAAGCCTGGAACAGCAAGGTCAAAACTTTCGGAGTCCCCAGAAGAAACAGTTCCATTAAACTGAGCTTGCCTACATGTTCTGTGGCCTCCTTTAGTGGCCACATGCACATGATACCCTCAGAGTAAGAGGAATGTACCCCAAGGTTGTGCCAAAAGTCTCTATATATGTTTTGTTGTACCTCCCTTAAAGCTAAGTATTCTTAGTATTGGGTAAAGCCACCAGGTTCACCACCATTTCCAAACTCAGGCTATTGCTGCTGCTCAAACAGCATGGCAGTTGGAGCCTGGACCTTGGAGAAGTGTTTTGCATAGGTGAAGGGGATTACCAAAAATGGGCTAGGAGTATAATTCAGTAATAGAGCACCTGCCTAGCCTGGGCTCAGACCCCACACCACAAAGAGAACAAATAGCCAACCTACACTATTTGCCAGGTAAGACTCATTACAGTAAGGTGTGCTCATGCAAGGATGTATCCTTTCTGCTCAAAGTCTTTGTACAGAATTACCTTCTTCAGAATAAAATATTATTAATGACAATTATCTATGTGGTCAAAATAATATCACTATTAGCATTATGCTTTCAAGTTTCTATGATGTAGTATCAAAATATGATCATTATCTCATTTTATACATTTATGTATATTCTGTTTATTCCAGAAAATATATGAACTGGTTTAACAAGTATAAATAAAAGAAGAAATGAAAAGATTCCATGCCATTAGAGGTGGGAATAATTTGGACAGTAAAGCAAGTGTGCACTTATATGATACTGCTTAAAATTGGAACTAATCTTGGGCCAGGGTGATGGTTTAGTGGGCAGTACTTGCGGAGCGCGTGTGAGGAACTGAATTCCTATCTGCAGCACCCACATAAAAAGCCAGGTATGGAGGTGTGTGCCTGGACCTCCGGCACTGGGGGAGGGTGTTGGTGGCCCTGGGTCCACACTGTTTCCTTGCTGACCAAACTAAGCTGAGGCCTTGTCAGGGGAGGACTGGATTCCCACAAAGCCTGCCACCTGCTGCTGAGCTTTAGCCTCAAGCAAGGTCACAGCTGGCCAGGCCCAGGACTCAGAAGTCTGAGCACTGTAAGGCAACCACAGTGCAGAGGAAAGCTCCCTGCAGAGCTCGACTCTTACCACGTGGGACAAAGGAGTTTTGATGCTTTCAACAAAGTTCTCAGGTAACATGACAGTCTCTTCCACTTACTGTTAGACTGTTTCCTCATTCAGCTGTGTTGCTCTCATGTCTTCCAGAACACTGACAGCCTACAGGAATGCTATTTCTTTTAACAAAACAGATTTATAAGTTTTGTAAAACTGATTCATGGCCAATATCAGCAAATTGAAAGAAAAAACAGGGGAAGTAAAGGTCACTTAGACATCTTGGTTTGTAAAAAATATTCTGGACTTTTGAAAATTTTTAAATAGCAAAGAAAATGATGAGATTCATTATGACACTTCAGTACATGTACGTCATGCCCTTTGCTTGTTCTGAACCCACTGTTACTTTGCTGGCCCTCTTCCCCTCCTTCCCACAGTGAGTGCATGCTGGCGGAGTCTGAAAGTGCAGAGACCCTTCCCACAATTCCTGCATTCTGCAGTGTTTCTGGGGAGCTCAGAGATTCTAATATACAGAAATATCAACTCTGTCTGTGTTTACACATTCTTCAAGACACGTCTTGAGGTACATGTTGATTAATACTGTCCCACTGTCTGTGTCTCTGAACTTCTAGTTAGGTACCTCACAGAAGTGGAATGATACACTATTAATCTTCTGTTGAGTGCTTTATTTTACTTGGCATAATGTCTGCTAGCTTCATCCATTTAGAACACATGTCTCTTTCCTTCCATTTTAAGATTGAATAACACCCCATTGAAAGACAGTATCTTTTGTTTACCAATACATATTTTGATGAATACTTGGGTTGTTCTCACATTTTAGCAATTATGATCAGTGCTGTTATAAATGCGCTTGTTGGTTGTACAAGCAAAATTTATATTTTTAGTGTATGTACTATGTTTATTTTATAAAATGAGTATTTATTATTTGTTTTCTAACCTGCATCCAAAAATCAACAATTTTCTCTTTTTAAATTAATTGTATTCAGGTGTGTCTTTAGGTGGGTTTGTGCATATGAGCACCAATGTCTGTGGAGACCAGAGAGGGCATCTGGTCTCCTGGAGCTGGAGTTACTATCTGATGTGGGGAACTGAATTTGGTTCTTCTACAAGAGCAGTACACAGTTATCTACTAAGCCATCTCTCTAGTCCTCAACAATTTGTTCTTGATAGCCTTCCAAGTTGAATATTAAAGATCTATGGAAACATTTGTTCCTGTTTTTCCTTATCATGAAATGTTTTAAATGTGAAGAAAATTTGAAGTTTAGGGCAATGACCACATTTCTAGACTAATCACAAACGGGCTGCCCACAGAATCTGTGCTGAACACAGCAGATACACAGCTGTCTTTGCCATACTTCTTTTCTGGATTTCTTAAACAGCTTCCTGTGCTGTCATTTAACTTGTTTTTCTAGCTTCTGTTGTTCCTACAAAGTACATTATGCCTACACATTTGGTTAGACTTTGGTTTGAGATGCTTGGAAGGAACCTATGCATGGTAGGGTCTTGTGCTTCGGGCTTCATCATGTCAGAAGACAAATGATGTAATTTCTCACCAGGAATGCTGCTAACTTTCATCACCAAGACATATGGTAACTACAGCTGTCTCCATGTGCAAGTAATTCTGGAGTGATACTTTGTACTGTGAATATCCTGCTACCCAGTGATATATTTTTAATTGATCATTCAGTGCTTTTTAAAATTATTTTTACATTTACTTACTTTATTTATTATGGGTGTGTGTGCATGCATGAACATTCATGCAGAGGTCAGAGGACAACTTGTTGGAGTCTGTTCTCATTTTCCACCACAGAAGTTCCAGATTTTGAACTCAAGTGGTCGTGTTTGGTGGCAATCACACTCTTATCTACTGTGACATCTCTCCAGTCCTGACCCAGTGGTTTTAGATAAACTCATTTTCTGAGTCATTATTTCAGTAGAGGTTGGTATAATAGGACTGATGGCAGAGCTAATGCCATCTGTCTTCCTTTCTCTGTGCAGTTCCACCCATTCTCAAGGGTTTGTACTTTACATGTATGAAAAGCAGTCATTTTTCTTTTTGATGTTCTATTCTAATTGTCTCATGCTTAGTCACTGAAAGTCCCTCCAGCTGGTGTCTGTTGACATAACCCCATTCATCTTTGAATGCTTCATAACTTTCTGTGATACCAGGTGTTCCTAGCACAATGTGGGCTCTCCTTGCCCTGGTCACACTTGGTGGGAAACAAGTTAGAAACCGGCATGGTGCACTAGATGTCATTGCTGGGGTGACCTTTTAGTGGTCAGAGTTTCTCATATGTTTGTAAAATCCTGAATTCATATTAATACTTCCAAATATAATTATAGATATTTCCCATTGCTTTGTGATTATGTATCTTTTCTATAAAATGAAAAATGTGCTTCCAAAAATATTCACAAGTGTACTCATTTTCTGTATACCATAATCAAAACTATTATAAAAGTAAAATTGTGGAGTAAGGTTTGGGGTTCACTGGAGTTGTTTTGTTCTGAGACTGGCACTCACTAGAACTTGGAGACAGCTCTTGGCATGTTCATGTAGAATGAGCCTGCTCTCCATGCTTCCCGAGTAACAGGTCATTAGGTTCCTTTGTTTCTCTTTGTTCTCAATTTGGGGACTCTACACTTCTCTCCTTTGGTTGAAATTTATTTAAATGTAGAAAACCTGCCATGTTTCAAAACTTGAAACGCTGTAGAAAAGCAAATGAAGAAAAGACAGTCTCTGCCCCTCTTCCTCACATCCACAGTGGAGAACATTTTCATCAGCTTCCATCTTATTTTCCCGGTGTGTTTGCAGTTAAAAAATAAACAAATATTTTCACGGGTTCTCATTTTCCCTTTTTGTTTACAAATAAGTTAGCAAGCTGTCTACCTTCTTCATCTTGCCAGCTCCACCCGCTATCAGTACATAGTCTGTTTCTTTACGGTTATACAATAGTTCCTTCTGTAGAAGTAGCACCAGCTATTTCGTCAGTCTCCTGCTGATGAGCATTGGCTTGTTTCTATTCCTATATGAACAAAAAACACCACAACAGATAACCTTGTTCTGTGCTGTTTGGGAGATGTAGGTAATAGATAGGATAATAGTGGTTGTGTTAGATGTTACAGATTGCTCTTTATAAGGCTGAACTGTTTTGTTGTATTGCACTTTTACCAGCAATATGTGTCTGTTTTCTTTATTGTCCTGCCAAGAGAGGGTGCTGTCAAACTTGTGTTTTTGCCCATCTGAGAAGAAGGATTGGGAAACATCTGATGAAGGCAACATTTTGAGAACTTAAAAAATGCATAACATCCGTACAAAAGCCCACAGAAACCTAAAGTGTAGTGCTTGAGGAATCTTGCATAGCACATAATCTAGTTGCGCCCACCCAGATCAACAGAAAATCCTGCAGAAGTCAGCCTCCTCCCCCTTCCCAGGTGCCCCCCTGTGAAGAGTGGGATGATTTTCATCCACAAATAGCAGCTGAATGCACTCCACCAGTCAAAGTGACTTCTCATTCGTTTTCTCGACTATTAGGTTTTGTTTTTTTTCTTTCCAGTTTTCTGTTTTTTTTTTTTAATTTATTAGGCTTTTATGGCTAAGTTATAGATATATTTGTCTATCATTTTGAGTACTTATTTTAACAATGAAAAGATTTTACATTTTCTATTTTTATTTATTTTTTATGTGTGTGAAAGTTTTGCCTACATATATGTAAGTGTATTGATGCATGTAATGTCACTGCGGGACAGAAGAGGGTGTTGGATCCCCTGTTAGCTGCCATGAGGGTGCTGGGAACTGAACTTGGATTCTCTGTAAGAGCAGTCAATGTCCAACTTCAAGATTTTACACTTTAAAGTAAAATATTTCTTATTGCATCTGAACTTTGCACTGCTTAGAAAACTATCCCTATCCATACATTGATAAAGGAATGTCTTCATATTTTCTGTTGTCTCTGTGGGGATTTTTATTGCTTAGATCTTTAATTCAGTTTGAAGTTTATTTTTATGTATAGTGTGAGATACAAACCTGATTTCATTCTCTTCCATTTGTCCGAACGATGGACTTTGAAATGCCCATTTTTCCTTGTCACCTGAGATCACATTACCATCACATGCTCCATCTCTTGGTGCACCTTGATTTACATCCAGCTCTAGTATAATTCATTGGACTGAATTTCTATTCACCAGAACTACGGTGATTTATTTAAATATACTTGAGAGTAGGCTTCAATACTTTTAAAATATCCTGATCCCTTAGTAATGGACTGTGACCTGGAAGTAAAATAAACCCTTCCCCCTCAAGTTGGTTTTGATCCCTGTTTTATCATAGCAATAGAAAGAAAACTAGAACAAAGGTTTGTGTCTGATCCTCCTTCATCTGCTTTCTGTCGTTGAATGCAACTGAATAAGGACATGGTGTTTGAAAGCTGAGGCAAATGTCTTGAAACCATGAGGGAGAAGCCATTGTGCCATCTGCAACTCTGAGACAGCATTCTAGGAATGGCATAACAAGTAAATGGAGAAAAGCCTGGAGTTCTGGAGAAACTGCTGCATGAAACCTTGGAACATGTATGGCAAATGTATCACAAGAATTCTGGAGTGAACAGCAAACATCCCATGGTTTAAGCATGCTAGCCAGCTTTTCTGAACCTGTTGCATCATTAACAAAATAAAAACCACTTTTTTACAGAAACTGACTACCTGATTCCTTACAACAGACTACCAGAATCCTCCCTTGAAGAATGAGCAGGGCCCAAGCACTTGGCTAATCTTAGAATCCAAAATATTGAATTTTGGCCTGGGAGTGAGTTATCTTAAACAGCTACTGCTTTAATAGCTTCTTCTGTCTTGAATTAATGCAGTCAGGAGAAAATGAAAAGGGCCTGAGGTAGAAGTTATAGACTAGAAAATTCGGCTATCTGACATACTATTAGAACTTTCAATTTTGAACAGATTAGAAAATGTGAGTTTTAGATTATAAATTCGTTGTGAATACTGAAGTCAAGATTAGACCCAAAGTCTGCTCATCGACCAGACTCATTCTCTTTCTCTGATGCTATGCCTCTTCCATGTCTCCCCTGGGTGATCCTCCCTCCCACTTAGAACTATGTGACCATCTCAGATATATTAAACTACAGACAAGGGAGTGACCTGATATTATATTGTCATTACAAAAAGACTTGGCTTTTATGGAAGATGCTGGTCAAACCTTGGATTTGTTTAACATGCAATATACTAGATTAGTAATGCATGCTGGCCCTCTGACTCTCAGGAGGAAACTCTGAACTACAGCCACTCGCCATTCTGGCATACATGAAGTGTGAGTTACACCCCACAGAAATTATGAGACATAAAAAAGGAAAAATTGATTGTGTGCTTGCTGCCAATCCCATCTAACAAAAAGAAAATTCAATTTCTTAAGAATGCAGCCTGAGGTAAAGTCAAATCAGAGGATAATTTATGTGTGTAATTTAAGGTGCAACAAGGTGACAGACCTTCAGTACTTGGACTAGTTCAAAAGAGAAAACCAGTGCTCCAAAGATAGAAGTGTTGTGCTTTCTTCCAAAAACATACTTCAGTGAATGCCAGTGGCGTGTAGGAATACGTCCTTCAGCTAATGGAAGGTAAAAGCTTTTATTTTTCCAGAAGGCAATAGTTCAAGCTAGTTACAGACACTGAAAGGAATGTATCCATTAGTGCTGAGAAGCCCACGTTGCAGTGATGCATGATGGTTTCTAGAACTACAGCTCTGGAGGAATAAGGAGGATGAGGACAGGCATGCACTGTCAACTCTGCACCTTTCGATAGAAATGCCAATTTTCATCAAGTTGAATAGAAGCCCACACACTCTCACAACTAATGTTCAGTGAAACTAACATACAAACCTTATTTTTGTCACTTCCTCTGGACCTCAGATAGACCATGCTTATGATAAAAAAGATAACTTTTTCTGATGAAAAAAAGGAACACACACACACACATTAAACCAATGGTAGTATGTCAGACTTCTAGAGCTCTGTGTGTTGTAAAAATATTTCATCAACAGGTTACTTTCAGCAATTTTATATACTTCCAAACTACCAAATATAAAATAACACTAAGTAAATAGTTTAAGACAGTGAAAAATCTCTGAAAAGTAAACAATCCAATCTATGAAGAAAAGTAATCGAATACGTATTCTAGCTGACCGAAACATGAATGAAAGCAAAGGGTCCAGACCAAAAAGGAAATGGATGTACAAGAAACATCAATGAATAATCAAGGAGTAGCATCCTCATGCTGTTATAACAGGAGACAATACAGCTAAGTTCATTGGAAGTTAGTACAAACGTATACACACTACAAAAAATTCCTGTACGTTTTGCCAAGTGAAGAAGCTGACCTTTCAGAAGCTGGATTCAGAATAGTGAAAGAAGAAAGAAGACAAACGATCAAAGAACTTTAAAATTTTTCAACATACTAAATGGGACCTAAATAAATACTTGCCGTATTCAAAGGGACTGCAATGAGGTCAGAGAGGCAGGTTCTCAAACTTTTTTTCTCATTCCTCATGGAGAGCTGTGCTCTCTTAATAGTGGGATCTCTGGAGTCCATGGCTCATTCCAGGAGCTGGGCAGGAGCACCACCATCCACAAGTGCAAGCTTCTTCCTCTTCTCTCCTCCCCGTCCCCATTCACTGCCATCTCCTCCTTTTCTCTCTCCTTTCTTCTCCTCTCCCCTCCCCTCTTCTTCTCTCTTCCTCTCCTTTGCCGTCCTCTCCTCCCCTCTCCTCTCCTGTCCTCCCCTCTTCTCTCCTCTCTTTTCCTTGTCTCATCAGTTCTGGGATGAAACTCAGAGTCTCCTAAATGTTAGGCAAAGGTCCTATCACTGAACTATAATTAGCAACTCACCACAAGTACTTATAAGCAATCTTCAAAGGCCTAGCATTGACTTGAGCTGCTCCTGGATGCCATGACAATTAGTTTATGAATATATGATGCTACAAATAATCCTTATAGGTTACAGTTTACCTGTATCTGGAAATTCTATATCAAACTAAGAACTGACATGCCCTTTGTCCTGCACCATCTTCCTGTCGACCAGCGTCTTCCCTATGGACCTATGATATTCTTGAAAACAGTGCACTTTCTATACATTGTTCAGGTCTACTGGACTGTCTTTTTTCATGACAAACTTAAGGTTCCTATTCATCAGCTGAAGCTTGAATGTGGATGATGGATGGAATGGTGCTGGGGGTCATTCTCCACAGGCTGGGATGTACTACCCTGGCGGAGCTCCTCTCTCTCCCTAATAACCTCTATATAGCTCCTCTCTATCACCACTCATTGAAGAAACTTTTTTCTGCAACAGATGGAGACTATTTCACAGTTTCAAAATAATCAAACACTGAAAAATAAGTGATTGTGACACATCTACAATGCAATCTTTACACCTAAGACTCAGATGAGGGAGCAAAAAGAATGTAAGCACCAGGGGGACAAGACATCTGTTGTTAATCAATGCATTCTAGACATGATAGGAAAACTACAGGAATAAAATCTCCAGAGTATGGAAATCTAACAGTAACTGTATAATGAGAAATGAGAAATACAGTTGACCTGACAAGGTGGATAGGGAAAATTTCATGGGGTCCCACCTTAAGAAGAAGGGCTACAGTCAATCAATGGATGCTGAGGGAGGGTCAGTTTTCTCCAGGAATGAGCTCCCTGAGAGGCTAGCTGATTTCAAGAGGGCATCCCTAAACACAGGCACGCGCAAGCACCATTAAATGAACACAGTGCATTTATATATACATAGATATATACAGATATTTCTGTTTATTAATGTACCTATGTATATGTAACAATAATGATCAAAGAAAAGAACAAGAAACTGAGAGAATGTGGGGGGGCATGGGAGGAGTTCGTGGGAGACCAGAGGAATTAATGCAAAGTCAATACTCATGTATGAAATTCTGAAAAAAAACTTAAAAAATATATGGGTTATTAGTGTACTTTGATGTCAAACTTACTATTTTTGTTCTTTTTTGAGACAGGGTCTCATGCCATCTTGGCTGGCCTGAAACTTTCAATGTAGTTGAGGATTATCTTGAACTTTTGAACCTCCAACTCCACCCCCTGAATGCTGGGACTGCAAGCATGTGACATCATGCCTAGCATAAAAAAATATTCTTAACAGAGCTGGAGAGATGGCTCAGTGGCTGAGAACACTTGCTGCTCTTGCAGAGGACCCGGGTTCAATTCCCAGCACCCACATGGTAACTAACAACCATCTGTAACTCCAGTTCTTGGGGATCCAACACCCTCTTCTGACTTCCACGAGTACTGCACGACATGGGTGCAACCTACCTACATGCAGGCATTACACTCACAAACATAAAATAAAAATATAAATAGAATATAAAAATTAAAAATAATAAAACAGAAACTATTCTTAACAAAGAAATAAATAATGAAAATATAAGTGAATAAATATAAGAACTTTATATGAATCAGTGAGTTTGTGGTTTCAAAAATTCAATTATTAAAGAAAAAGATAGAAAACACAAATGTAGAGTAATGGGATTGAATTTTAAAAATCCGTAGATAACTGTGTTGTTTAAGAATTAAGACTATATCACATACAACATGGTTATAATCTTGATGATATGGGAGGTTTTCTGGGACAACACAGATAACCCAAACAAATTCAAAACACAGCTGAAAGTTAACTGGGTAAGTAGGCAGAGAAACCTTTATAATAACAGCATGATTGGAGAGCTCTGAACTTAAAAAAAAGGAACAGAGTTACTTTCACCAGAGGAATTGGAACAAAATGGTTTAATGGACTAGTTTTTTCCATCACCAAGTTTGCACAGTGAAATGCAGCTTTCTTTTTACAAAACTATGATAAAATTCTGAAGTAAAGGTATAGAAAGCAGAAAAATACAGTTTCACAGTAAGAGGCCGTGAACTAAAACCCGAATCTTACATTAACTATGAGACTAAGATCAAGTAGATCATTAAAGAACAACAGATGATTGTCCCTCTAAATGACTTCAGGACTGTGAAGGCAACCCGCATCAGGTGGTCTACACACTCAGTAAAGTGACTTGGAGGATCAATATATAGTGGCACGAGAAACATGAACTAGAACATTTTAAATTAAAAAATCCCCTGGTATGTTTCTATTTTCCTTCTTTTTGAGGTGCTGTGATTGAGCACATGCACTATAGATTCTATATCACTGAGCTAAACTTCAATTCTATACATTAATTTGAAAAACATAGATATAGGAATAAAATTTCTAGAAGTGCATGCATCAGGGTTGTTAGGTCTGGACTGAAGGATTATGAATAAAGATTTCTATCTGCTTTTTGTGTTATCTAGATTTTTCTGCCATGCACATGCATAATTCTGATAATACAAAAGTCATAAGGTGCTATTTATCATGCATGCAACTAATATTTTCTTACACACTTATTGAAACTTACTATGTGTCCATAACTTAGTACTGGGGATCCAATAGCGTAAGAGAACAAAAAATGTATTCTCTCCCTTCAAAGATGGGAGAACTAGGATGAAGACAAGCAGATTAACTGACCAGTGTCAGACCACAGCGGGAGCCTGAGGAAGGAACAAGATTGTGATACAGGGTGGCTTGTGGGGAGTGTATTAGATGGTTACAGAAGGCCCTTGTGAGGTGATGACTGTCTCAGGAGGAGAAGCTAGGAGCTTAAAGATAACTGGAGCAGACTGATCAGAGCAGGTGAGCTGGTACATGTATTGATAGTTGAAAAGCAGTCCATGATGAATCACTGTGCACTACAGGATATAAATGTATGTATTATAAAATCTCCTTGACAATTCAGACTACATTATAGTAACTTAGAAGTTGTAGATAATTTTCATTATTGCCTCTTTACCTGTCTGTTTCAGTTGACCATCTACCATGAGTATAAATTCCCACTATTACCCATTTGTTTACTCACTGATTTAAACAACTTTAGTCAGGCTCTACTCTTAAGATGATAGAGAGACAGAAAGCCCATACAGAAATCTCCAACTTCATGGAGGCTTCCTTTGGGTGAAGCAAGGCTGATGAGGAAACAAACAAAAAGAATAACATACGTTAGGTAATAAACGCCTTGAATTTGCCAGGCTCTGAGGTGGGCATATGAGACAGCTGAGTGGCCCACAGAGCTTCTGAGGAAAGAGACTTTCTAGGTTAAGTAGGAAAACCCAATACAAGTTCAAAATAGGTCATCATGGTGAGGCCATGGGCTGGCATTGAAGGTCGAGAGATAAAAAAACTGAGGGGATGGGGAATCAATTCTACAGGGGCATCAAATCCCTGAGTTAGGACATCGGCTCTATGACAGGTGGAAAGCATAGTGTATTTGGGACAGAGGAATGACAAGATACAGTGTTTTTTTAAAACAGAATCATTTAGGTCATCACGCTGAGAATAAACAGAAAAGGGGGCCAGGGCTGGAGTCTGACTGGAAGCTAGTACAGACATTGAGACAAGAGACGGTGACGGCTGAGCCCAGAATGATAGAGGAGATGTATCAGATTCTGGATATCTTTTGAATTGAAGTCATTGGATTGATGTACCAAGTTACTTTTTCAAAAAAAGAGAAATGGAGGGCTCCATCTGTGGGTTTTATGCCGAGAAACTAACAATGATTTCACTTGTGATAAAGAAAATAGCAAAAGGAAGACATTTGGTTTGTTTGTCTGTTTGGTTGGTTGGTTGGTTTCCATTTGGGTTGGTTGGTTTGATTATTTTCAAGTGAAACATCAGTTTTGGACATCCTGGGTTCCAAATGACTACTAGATTCCAAAGAAAGCCTCTGACTGAGCATTTGAACCCATGAATAGAGTTCAGGGAGAATCTTTGGATTGGAGTTAGGCATGTGAGAGGTTTCAATGAAGAGGTGATATTTAGACCCATGATTACATGACATCACCAAGACAGAGGGAGCTTAGATAAAAAGTATAGGAGTGGAAAGAGCTGGACCATCCTATTAATAGTCCAAATAGGAGGTTGAGCAAAGCAGAGAAGAGAAGGAGCTAATGTGAGACAGGAGGAAGAAATCCGAAGGCTACCGGCTCATCATTGAAGTGGGTGCCCCTCAAGCATGAGGGCCTGAGTTCAGATCTACAGCGCCTGAATAAAACCTGGGCACCGTGGCACACCTCTTAAAATCCACTCCCTGGGGAGGTGGAGAAAGGAAAATCAGCAGAGCACTCTGCCCAGCCAGCCAAGTTGAATTAATGAACTCCAAGTTCAGTTAGGGATTCTGTCTCAAAGAAAAATAAGGTTGAGTGATTGAGAAAGACACCCAGCATTGACCACTAGCTTGCATGCATACACATTACACAATGAACACACACATACACACATTATGTAAACTTAAACTTAAATTAAATTAAAATAAATATCTTTTTTTTTCTAAAAGAGGAAATCCAGAAGGCAGAGTGCTGAGAGCCAGGAAGAGGAAATGTGTGGGAATTACTTTTATTAATGGATATATTCTAAACTAATGACTTTTAATGACAAAACCATACACTCTTGGGTCTGATGGCATCTCCTTGGCAACCTAAGTTTGGTACTCCAGCCCAAAAGATAATGATTGAGTGTGGGGATGCTTGAGAATTAACATATCAAAGCACTGCAAGCAGAGCACCCATCCATCTTCTTTGGACACAGTGAAAACTGGGAATGGATAGGACCTTGAATGAATGAGACCCTAGGAATGAAAATGGTCTGTGAAGACTAAAGGTGGAGCTGAACTTGAACTTGTACTTCCCCGATGACTCTGGAGAAACCATTTTGAATAAATTGTGGGTGTGGCCTGACCAGGGGACAGTGTGGGAGAAACAGAGTTCCAGAGACAGTTCCATTGGCACAGGGTGAGGACACAGACAACTCCACATGCACAGGTTCAGAAGACAAGAGCGATTCATTAGCACAGTTCTGGGAAGAGATAGTTCTGGGATATAGGACAACTAGTGTGCTCTGAGCTCAAGTCCACTCTTAAAAACTTGAGTCAGTCTATTTGTTCAGGTGATTAGGGTGTTGGTGTAATAATAAATGCCACATGTGGTACCCTGTGTGAGCACAAGAGTTTGTACTCTGAACTCACAGATCACCTGCCGAGAAAGCCCCGAGGAGAAAGAGAAATTTGGAGCATCTCAGTCACACATGGAATTATGTGGTAACAAGAGCGAGGTTTTCCTTGATATGTTGCTTGGACCCAGTTGTAAAAAGGATAAGTGATATGACACATGCACAAAACTTTCTTGAGAACTTGCACCGATGCAATTAACTTTATTCTTTCTGCAGGCTGAGCTGCAAGAAACTGTGCTCAAATTTTCACCTTATCTTTCATTTTTCTGTTTTCACTATGGAAATCTCTTTGTCTCCTAAACGCTACACACATGCATGACAGTTAAAGAATTTTCTTAAAGGAACTGGAATGAAAGCATCATCAAAACAAATTTGTGAACCTTTAAATGTAATTCAGAAATATTTTTCCTAGATTCTGACCATGGGATACTTAATTCAGAATATTGGGGAAAATTTTTGATGACCAATTAAGCTATCACTTAGAAACATTCAATTGAAGCATTTAACTCCTTGGGACCAAATTTAGGTAGGTATGCAACTTCCAAAAAATTCTATCTTAAAGAACTTCATGGACTTCCTCTCCTAATTATCCCACCTTCCAAGAAGCTCCCCTCTTTGAGGCAAGAGGTGATGGAAGAAACTAACTACAAGCTATGGTCCTGGTCTGGCTTTGCTAGACTGAGATGCCAGTTCATTCTTCCTGCAATTCCAAGGCTGTCGGTCTCTGAGATTTGTAACTCTTTCACCATCTTGTTTATGTCATAATGCGGCCTCCTTAAAAGAAGAATTTACCCTGTGCTTTATCATGTTTACCTGAAAATTCTATTTTAAAAAAGTCAAGGGGAAGGTTTAAGGGTATTTTAATAATTTAACTCACAAGGAAGTCAAGACTGTCCTTAACTTACAATCCGTAGAAGTTTATTGACTTCTTCAACACATGCAAGGCCAATATTTAATGGTGGGATCTGCACAGACAGGACCAATTTAACCAGGCATATTTTAAGCTGGTTAAATTCATAGTGCATTCCTGAGCAGAACTACTCAAATAAGCTGTATCTTCTTTATGGTCACTAATATAATGGAATAAGATACAGGAAAATTCAGTCTTGTTGGTGAGATTAAGCAACTACATTTGGTAAGACCTCTTTTGTCTTGGTTACACATGGGGCAGGGGCATATAAGTCTCTAGAGCAGGGAAATTTAAACAGGGGAAGCAAGACATCCCTAGTCTGTATATCTTTGACCTAGGTCTCTGACTTTTGTGTTCAAGCCTTTACACTTTAAAATCAAGTGTTCTGACTTTTGTCACTTCCAGTCCCCAATGCAATATCCAGTAGATTCAATTTTAAAAGAAGCGAATACCTGTTTTGAATATTAGTAAATTGTTCTGTGCTGTTTTGAACTGTATCAAGAAGCCGGCTCTGGAGATGGAATTTGGCTCTCCTCCTTTAGACCCAACCTTTCAAAACCTCAAAATGACTTCTAAAAGCTCATCAGTCATACTTCTCCCCGATTCAGTGATCAAGAGGAAGACAAAAGCAGGTGTAAAATAAAAACATGATGCCCTCGAGAACAAATAAGGAATATGTTCCCAACAGATGGTATTATTCTCACGATATCTAGCCCTAAGGCAATGGAGAATTTACTATCACTTTAGAAGGAGAGAAATGCAAAACCCCCCAGAAGCTTAGCTTAGCTTAGCTTAAGCGTTCTAGCTCTTAAAATAATAAGTGGCAACCCAGCTCCTGCCCAACCCAAAGATAACACAGAATTTGCTTATCACTTTAAATGTATTAATTTTTTAAAAATCTGTACAATCTTTTAAGAACCCATTCTAAAATATAATGCTTAAACTTAGGTAATTCAAATTGGAATATAAAAAAGTTTTGTTTGCCTAAATGTTACTGAATCTGATTGTACTGGTCAGATTCTTATTGTGGTTCATTTTAAGCTATACCAAGAACATTTTGACTTCAACTTAATTGGTACAATTGGTTTGTTTCTGATTTTTACTTATGGAAACCTCTTTAAAGATATTTTTATTTAAACTTAGGTAATTTAAATTGGACTCTAACAAAGTTTTGTTTGCCCAAATGTTATGGATTATGTTTTATTTTTAACTAGTCCAAGAAACTATGACTTCAACTTACTTTAAGCAATTGGCTTTATCGTTCACTTTTGTGAAATCAAATGTTAGTCATTAGAAACTTATGAGAGGGTAGGCATGGTAAAAATCCTCACAACAGTGGAAAAATTTATTTATATATAAAATCTTAAAATTTCTCAAGTCAAAGTTCAATAAGTCTCTATTTAAATCAACATAGTTATTGATCTAGTGGTGCTAAATATTACAAGAATTGACTTAAAAATAAAGTATATGTCTAATCAAAAGTTACTTAAGCGCATTTAATTTTGCCAAATATTATACAGTTCTTTAAAAATACAATACTGTGCAGGGCTGAAGAGATAACAGAGCAGTTAAGACCACTGGCTATTCTTGCTGAGGACCCAGATTTGGTTCCCAGCACCTACATGGTAGCTAACAGCCATCTGTAACTCCAGTTCCAGGGGATCTGATGCCCTCTTTTGACTTCTTTGTGTTTGCCCAACATGGATGCACTTACATACATGCAGACAATACACTCATACACATAAAATTAAATAAAAATAATAAATAAAAACATTCAAAAATAGACTGTGGTAACGGACTTTTTAAGTGTTTAATGACTGTACCTGGAGTTCATCTCCTGCCATAGTAAAAGATTGCTTTTTTGAAGATCTACCATTTCTGTGCTGGCTTTCAATGAAAAGGCATTTATGCATAATTTTTAAATGGAGCAAATGCCTTTGCTCAAGGCATGTCAATAGCAATAACCATCTATTAATATTGGGCATATAATGCACCACACAGTATTAGAAAACTTTTCATACTACTTATATATTTCATTTTATGGAGTTGTAATTAGCCTTTCCTAAAGCTATAAATATAATTGTTTTGAAAGATTTACAAGCTTCATCACAAAACTTTACTTGCAAGTAGCACCAGATGAAATTTGCCTAAATGTTTATTTAACTGCTTTGGATATTTCATCACTAAAGTTTTTATTAAGCTTCATAAATTAAATTGTCTGTTCCTCCAAAGATAACGTGACATTCTTCTCAACAGCTTTTAGGATTCCAATTGACTTCACTCTTCCCTGAGAATACCAATTCTTCCTTTCCTTACATTTTTGCATCTCTTCAAGTAGACACCTGCTTTAAATTTGTCCCCAACACACTGTGGAGTCTTTCCAATTCTTCTACCACAGCAATGACAGCTAGAGGCTGAATTTAAAACAAAAACTACTTTCTCATAGACGATTATATTTATCTATTTATTTTAAAAACTCTTTTATTCTTTGCAGTGTGATTCAACAAATGACTCCTGCTTTAAGGATTTTAGAATGGTCACTGTTACCCATTATATGCAAATAAAAAATATTTCCTCCCCAAATTGACAGAATTAATTACTCTCATTCATCAGCAGGACTGACTGTTAGAAATCCATCCAGTTTACTAGACAGGGTCTGTGTTATTTATCATTCAATATCTCCAAATAACTTCAACTTTTATTACAGACCACAGAAAGATAACAAATAATTACCGCTGTTCATTTTAGGACAAGCTTCCTTTCACTTCCATGTGGCATTTCATTACTTCCTATACAAATATTTTCTCCCATAAATATATATCCCATTTCTAATACACTAACCAAATTTTTTTCCTTCAGATGTAGACAATAAATCGAGCAAGACAGCACTGCATAGTTGGGATGTGGCTTTCTCTACACCCAGCATGCTGGGTGTGGCTTTCTCTGTAGTCCTGAAGCAAACACTACCCAGTGGGAAAAGCGTTTAGCTGCCATATCCACTTTCAAATGATTTCCTAACTACATTTTCAATTTACTAACCTACTCACACTATGTGGTTGTCAATATTTACCGCTATTTAAAACCATCTTCAACTATGAACTCACTGTTTTTGTTTTAAATCATTTGACTTCATACAGAATTACCTGCCTTCCAGAAGGAAATGATCATACTAACTGCCCAGTTGTCTTTTCAATCATCACAATCCTGTCGTGACTGCCAATCAGCAGGCATCATAGTCTTGAGAGACTTCAAACCCTGGGTGTTTATCCTAATGAACACTTGCAAATAAAAGTAACTTCTGTAAATTCCTTTAGTTATTTTAAATTGGCTCACATATATGTTAATATCTTTTAAGATTTTATTTCACTACTTCTCAAAACAAAAATCTGTTTGAGGTGTTTAAAACACAAGTCTGAACAAACCGCGTTTTGCCCTCACATCAAAACCTTTTATCTTTTTTTGTCAGTTTTGAGGAGTTCCTGTCTCTCATGACATTCCCTGCATTAAGTGCCCCAATTACAAACCATAATTTTACTAATTCATTTATAATTCAAAA
The DNA here is from genome assembly GCA_035773235.1 of Eospalax fontanierii. Classification (NCBI taxonomy): domain Eukaryota; kingdom Metazoa; phylum Chordata; class Mammalia; order Rodentia; family Spalacidae; genus Eospalax; species Eospalax fontanierii. The sequence goes on along the minus strand of CM069539.1, from coordinate 42,867,018 downwards.
AGTTAATACATAAAAAAAACAAATTAAGGTTTAACCGCTCAAGTACAAATTATACTTAACTGCTCAAGTACAAATTATATTTTACAGATTTAAAAAATCTTAAAAATTTTTCCTCTCAATTCTTCCCCAGCACCTGCACCTTTAGAAAATAAGCTTTATTAAAACTAAGGTAAGAGCCAGTTAAGGCCTAGGTCTACCATTAATTGTAGCCGAGCACCACATCTGTGCTTTCTCCTATAGGCATCCTTGGATCCTGGTGCGGCTGGTAAAACCATACCAGATAACAACACCTCGCAGGAGTGACACGTTTTCCCTGAACTTCAACCACATATGAATAGCTATCATGTTCTGTGTACCTTTTCTAATGCTGCTCTGCCTGTGTCACCCACTTCAGAGACCTACAATAGCATCATGCTAACTTATCTTGATTCTCCAACACATCAAGCCAGGCTAGCTCACCACCTGCGACTAGTCAACCACCCGTGATTAGCCCATCACCCATGACTACCTCAATGCACATCCTTCTTTGTTTATAAAACTGTAGGAATGACTTATTAACAGACATCATCTGGACTAATGGCTTTTAGTTGACCCCAGCAAAACCATGTACTCTTAGGTTGTTGACCAAGGCGTCTCCTTGGCAACCTCAGTTTGGTATTCCATCCCAAAGATAATGGTTGAGTGTAGGTATGTTTGAGAATTAACATATCAAAGTACTGTAAGCAGAGCACTGACCCATATCCATAGGAAATAGAGGAGACTGGGAAGGGACAGGACCTTGGATGAATGAAATACTAGGGATGAAAAGGCCAGATGCTTTGTGGTGATTAAGGGTGGATCTGAACTTGAACTTGTACTTCCCAATGAAGTTGGAGAAACATTTTTAAGAAATTGTGGGTTTGGTCAGCTGGAGGTGAGGCAGTGGGAGAAACAGGGTTCCATAAACAGTTTTAGAGCTACACAGAATGTAGACACATCTGCACAGGTTGAGAGGACAAGAGGATCCATCAGCACATTTCTGGAAACAGATGGTTCTAATACATAACTAGGGGAATTTATATCCCCTGAGTTTGAGCCCATTCTTAACACCAGATGGAGACTACTATAGAGTACCACAACTGGTCACACACAGACATTGACTGTGAATTGCCCAAGCCTAAGTGGCACATCTACAATGCAACCTATATGCCTAAGGCTCATGGAACATAGAATAGGAGTAAAGAGAACACTAATAAATCTCTCAACTCTCATTAATGAATCTCTGTTATGCAGCAGAGGGACAGGAACATGAAAAGTCACAAATGGCCAAAGCATAGAGATAGGAGTCTGCAGAATGCTGGTTCTTGGACAGGACTACTATATTAAACTCTGCCAGGGGTCAAGGACCATTTCAGAAGAGTAGGTAGAAAGATTGTAAGAACCAGGAAGGATGTACAGGACCATATGGAAACAGAGTCCTACAAGTTCCTGGGACCTTGCTCGTATGAACCTACAGCAATGGTGTCAGCATGCAGAAGACCCATGCAAACTCAAGCAGACAAAAATTTAGCACAGAACTGATGAAATGAACAGCAGATCCCAATCTTGGATGAAAAAATATTGGCAACTGATTCCTTCGGGGTGAGGAAGAGCTGAACTTCCTAAAGTGAGGGTCTCTAGATAGGCTGACTAGACCTCAGTAGATGAACATACACCAGGAACATCTGGGGAAACTAACTTGACACAATAGGTCTTAACACAAATGACAGAATGTATGAATTCCACTGGGGAAGGGGGTGTAAAGATGATTAAGACTGACTGAGATGTTCTGTATGAAATACATAAAAATTCCATAATTTTTTAAAATTAAGAGTTAACTTATTTGTTCAGGTGATTATGATGTTGGTTTAATCACACTACTTCATTAAGGTAGAAGAGAGCTGTGCCTGAGAGTAAGCGGTGGTGAAGGCTGAGCTGAGGGGCAGTGGGCAGCTCCTTGCTCTTACTTAGAGTATCCTCCACAGGGTGCATGATGAAAGTTTCACTGAAGGATTTTAAGAGAGCCTGGTGGGGTAGAAATTGGAATTCGAGTGAGATATGCTTTAAATAGAAGGGGAAAATGTGGTTACAACTATTAGTCTGCAAGAATTGTTTTTTCTTTAAAGATAGGCAAAATAAAAGAAATTATGAAGGAAATAGAAGACTTTTTACTGGAACTGGGAAACATAAGACTATCACACTTTTTCCAGGAAAAACAAACCACTAACTGGTGGAATATTTTCAGATCTTTGGGCACTTTGCCCTTGACCACCTTTTTTAAGGTCAGAATCAGGAAGAAACAGCTCAAGGTTGTTGGAAAGGCGATGTCTCCAGAACAGTATGGTGATCTCCTCGGAATTCCCTTTACATTATTCTTTACTCTCTTTACCTCATCTGGTTGGTTACTTCTTTTTCCTCAGTGCCTACTTCTTCTTCCCCATTCTTGAACTCCAGTCTATAGATCCCCTAAACTAAGACTCTAAAAGGACTTTATTTCCTCTAAGAAAATATTTTTTTTTTGGAAAGAACTTTGGTATTACAAATCAGCATGGTTTATTCAAAGAGGCAACAAGCAAATTTCCTGATCTGATCAAAGAAAACACTAGCTCCAGTAATCAGCTATGAAGAAGAGGAACACAGGCCAAGGGAAGACTCATTCTCAAATCTTCAACCCCCTTACTTCTTAAAAAAGATCTCCGTCCATGCTAAAAAGGGTTCTTACCAGTCTACCTCCCTGAAACATTCATTCTCTGAGGGCTTGCCATAATGACGTGTGGAAAAATTCAAAAGAAAACAAACACTGAGCAAACATAACCTGACCTTCTCTTTCCTCTGCCTGAACAATAGGGTCTGAAACCACTAAAGAAGGCCGAGCAAGGAGGTTTCTACAGGGCATGCTCTGGGGAGGCAGAGCTTCATTGGGGTGAGGCAGAAATCAATGGGGAGAGGAAGCATCCTAGCTGCATGATTCTCCATCAGTGGAACTGAGGATGGGGGCTTTATTTATTCACAGTGTGAGAAGAAAATTACAAAATTGACAAGGCAAAAATGATAATACACCTTCTAATGTTGGATTAGAAGGGAAAGTAGTCATTTAAAAAGTCTACAGATAAAAATTGGAGATTTAAAGATAAACATAGAGTTAAATTTGCACATCTGTGGATGTGTGTGTGTGTGTGTGTGTATGTGTGTGTGAAAACCCATGTCCTCTTGTTTTTATTCACTAACCAAGCCTGGAAGCCTTATCTCCTGAGGGCAATAAGCACAACTAGATCACAGATCCAAACATTTTTCTCTGGTGTACGTAACCAGGACTTCTTGAGAAACAGCTTATTCCAAGGTGGGAGCAGGGAGAATACAGATGGTTGTGGAATGTCTCTCTGTGTCTTGATATTAAGACACTGTAAAGACTATCAAGGTCAACCAAAGAGGCTATTTTCCCTCAGCAAATCTGGGACAAAGAAACAGTAAGAGAAAATGGGGTACAAGAAGATCCCCAAGTCCAGACTGAGACAAATAAATGAGTAAGCTGGAATTTTAATGAAGAATTTGATATGTAAAAGGTATAGAAATATCTCCCTACAAAAGTACTTAAAACAAAATAAAGAAGTGCTACTTCACAATGAAGAAATGTGACATTCAGTTGCCTGGAGTGATCATCATGTGCAATACACAGAACATTACCCTTGAGATATTCCTGCCGACTTTGAGTAACTAGAATGTAAACATGAAGAAACAGTGGGACACTGAACAAAATACCAGATCAGTAATCTTTGAAAGTACCAGGAAAGACCTTAGGAACTATTCTAGATAGAAAGAAATCAGACACAGAACCTCAGTGAAATGCTTGAATTCAAGCTCTTATTTTTCCTCTTTGCTACAAAGAGCTCAGGAAAACTGGCCATCAAAACCAGAAGACACCCGAATTTCAGATAGTGGAAGTGAGACAGGGCTAGATTCCTGTTCAATAGCTGTACTGTAGGTATACAGGGAATGTCCTCGATGGTAGGAAATACACACTGAATTATTTGAAGATCATGGGTATATCAGGCTGCCAATGTATCCTGAAATACTTTAGAGATTTTTTTAAATAAAAAGAGCTCTTTGTGAGAGTGCAAATATTTTGTAAGTGGAAGATAATTTTGAAATAAAAAATATGTGTTTAGAAAAATATCCTTATCTTTAATCTCAGACATCTAAGAACTGAGCTTGGAGTTGCTCCCTGATCAATTCTTAGGATTCTGTAGTACTAGGGAAGAAAGGAGCCTGTGGAACGTAGGGCCACAGTACTGAAGTGATTTTTTTCATTTACTCATAAGCACAGGTGTAAATAAAAAGAAGATAAGGAGGAAAAAAAAAACCTTAAATTTATTCAAAAGAACAAGTTGAGAAAAATTTTAGAATCTGTGCCAAGTTCATTGCATAGTGGTAGAAACAACTGGCCTGATGTAATAGAAGTGCAAAATGCTTTCATAGTAGATAACCCATATCTACCAAATTACAAACACCTAGAAATTGTTTAGCATCAGTAAGATGGTCATCACTGAAGTTAAATGGTAAGAAGCATTGAGGTTCTGAGAAGTTAAGGACCTTACAGTGGCAGAGTGAGGGTGAGAAGTCAGGGTTTACCCCCTGAGACTGTCTCATATGTGTAATCCTTCACTCTCCAGCACACCACTTTCTATAAAAGCAGAGGATGTAAATGCTATTCTGTTTTCCAGGGGGTGAATGTTCTGGGAAGACTGAGACAGATGTGAATTAATCAGAACTTGAATGAGAATCTACATGATTTGTGACATCTTTTTCATCATTTATAAATTAAAAATTTCTGCAGGAACATGTAAGATCAGCGACTGAATAGTCTGTTAAGATACTGATTACCTCCCAGAACTTGAAGGTAAGATGGTATTGTGCTGAAGACACAATAGGACTTGGAGCAATGGAAGCGGAACTGACCTGGAGGGCTAGCTCTCACAGTTTCAGAGAACACACACAAACTGCCAAAAGAGAAAACTGAATGTTGATCTTACCCAGTTATAATAAAATCTCTGAACCACAACAATGACCAGCCCAGTAAACTATACTGGTTTAGTAGTGGCACTTTTATCTTGTGGGTAATCAGCAGATCCCTAACTGTATTTAAGGCCTGCTCAATGAGGGAATTCATGCTTGCACTGTAAACATAGTCAAGTACACATGGCTGTAAATAAAGGTCTTAGACCCTAGAGAACCTACTTCTGTTACTTTTTTAGACCAAAATAATTTCTCACTTTTTTCTAAATATGTATGAAATACAAAATAATCTTGGCTTTCTGTCAGTCTTCCCAAAATAGTTCTTATGAGTTTAATCCAGGAGTCAAGAAAGAGGCAGTTGGAACCAGAAAACAAAAGTATCAATTACTAATATTTCCCATTCTCAATTCAGACTTGTCTTATCTGAAGCTTGTAAAGTCTTTTAATCTTTTCCATCATCGTCGTAGGGAAGAGATTCTGGAAAATTCTCGTCAGTCCCCAGTAACTATCAGTGGGATTTTCCGTAACTATCTGGGCTCAAAATGAGAATCTTAAGAAACTGATCCAATTCTAAATTACGTCTCAACTTACTAATAAATACTGAGAAACAAGTTATCCCTATTTTCTTCAAATAACATCTGGTTGCTTGGCCATAGAGCTGATATTATTTAAAATGGTTTGGAGTTTGTTCCAACAAATTTACATTTTAAGAACTTAAAATGTATTTATGCACTAAACATTCTTTTGCGCATCTGACTGGGGCCAGTGGATAGGACTACGAGACAATACCTTGCTAAAAACTTTTGAAGAAGAGGAATATAATTGTCTTTAGCAAGTCAGACTGTGAAATGAGCTCTTAGTGTATGAGGACAGAAAAGGGGAATCACTCAGGGGACATAGAAGTTTCTAAGAGAAAGGTTTAACTATGTCTTCCACTACAAGTACAATAGACCTGTCTGAAGACCACACTAGTCAGTTATGGAGCCATTTCATAATCTTCTAATAAATTAGCTGCTACAAGTATTCCCATTTTGTTACAGTGGGAACTGGGTCTCAGAAAGCTATGGTAATTTACTAAAAAAAAAACTCACTTTCAGAGCTGCTGACACAGGCTTGAGCAGTGTCAACCCACTGTTCAGAGTGGAAGGAGTCTGGACGAGCAAGAGGGAGAAGCAGGGAACACCACCTAGGAGTCACAATGGCTTAAATGGATGTTGCTGCTTCACCTTCTCCTGGTTACTGTTGAACATTGTTCTGGGCTGAAATGTCTTATTTGTGATGGAAAACCCACCATTTCCCATAAAACTGAGGCTAAGACAAACAATCTTCAAACCTCTGTTAATGCATTTGCTCCAACTCTTTCTCATAACCCCCTGATTATATTTTGGGCTCCCACATGGTTTTATGGGAGGATGATCTAGTCTATCACTGTGTGTTTGAGACTACTGGTCTCCATGCTAGCTGTAAAACACACTGAAATATAGTTTAGCAATTGAGTCTGTGTACTTGGTCTGTTTCCAAAGGGAGGATATTGTGTGTGCTGCTGGATCAAATTTCTGAGTTTACAAGGGCTGACAGTAAGTCCCTAGAAATGTGGAATTAAATTCAGAAAGATGATGACAGTGGTAACGGTGAGGAGATCAACTGTGACATTCTTCAGTCAAACCCCTCTAACCTTTCCCTGTACCCACTGCCATTATGGAAATGATTGGGGTTTGCATCTATACTTGCTCAGCATTGCTCTATTTTGTGTTCAACTTCTTGAAGATGTAATCTCTCTGATGCATCCAGTGATCTCTGTGTCATCTAATCATGACATCTAACTGCTTCAGCTATTTCAGTAGGACCTCCCAACACACTCTGTGCCTTCATTCCTTGGAGTGACTGTCCTGTAGACCTCAGAATATACTTAGACTTGTTTGTATACCCCTGGATGGCAACATACTATACCTGGAGTGTATCTGTGTCACCATGCCAAAGTCTTCTTTCCATGTCATCCCTGGTCAGTTCACTTAGGCATCTGGGGATCATTAATTTGGGATCTTACCTCTTCCAGGAAGTCTCAGTTAGGCACCCATCGTAGCTATATTCATTATCCCTCATCTTACTATGCTGGTTGTTAACTTATGTGACTCTACCTCAGACATGACCTCCCTGAATAGGGTGCATTCTGTTAATACATGCCTGCCACAAACGAAGGCTTGCTGAATGAAGAATGGATGAATAAATATGAACCTGGCCTGTTATGGGAGTCAGAATCCATTCAGCTTTCTTAAACCTCAGAAAGTTCTTTAATCTCTCTAGGCCTTAGAGTCTCTCTATGAAATGTAAATAATAAAAGCTACCTTGCTTTGCTGTGAAATTTAAACTAAATTATATAAAATATGTCATTTCAGAACTAATATGTCATATAATATACACTCAAATGGAAGATACTTTTACATCCTTCAAGATTGGGTGAAAAGCATTCATGTTCCTGAAAGTCTTTGCACATATTCCCAATCTTCCATAAAGCCCCTGCTGTTTCACACCTTCCAGGATCTAATGTAGATCCCTCCTTGGGTATCCAGGGATGATTGGTTGATTGGTTCCAGGGACCCTGTGGATACCAAAATTTGCGGACACTCAAGTCCCTTACCTAAGAATGCAAATATATATGAAGAGATATATAGATAGAATGGCTATAGATATATTGCATACAGCCTACAAATATCCTTCAACATACTCTGGGTTGTTTATAATACCCAATACAATATAAATGCTTTGTAATGTTGACTTGTTTAAAGAACAATAAGAAATGGCTTGGATATGCTCAGTACAGTTGCAATGCTTTCTTACATATTTTTTATCTATGGTTGGTTGAAGCCTCAAAAGTGGAATCCAAAAGTAAGGTGAGCAGACTACATGTTCTGACGCACCATCTTACACTCTGGGTGGATGGCTGGGAAGGCTCCTTCTTTAACATACTTTTCTCAAGAATCCTAACATCTCAAAAACAAAGACACATAAATTGGTATAGTCAAACTTTGTTTTGTGCTAGAATCTAATAGCTTCTGTTTACCACCAATCTCTCTGCCTTCTGGAGTCTTAGGCCAGGGGTCCTTATTAAGGTGCAAATGCTACAGAGGCCAGCACAGTCCTGTGGAAACAAGCTGGAAGACAGGGTAGGGCTGGACTAGAGAGACAGGTGGCGATACTAAATTAGAAATCAGGTCATAAAGAAACCAGAAGCAAGGTGACATCCAAGAAAGTGTGTCCTCTGCCATATGGAAAGCTGAACTGACCGCCATTAGTTTGTGTGTGTATGTGTGCATGTGCATACAAGAGAGGAGGTTCAGTAAAACAGGATTCAGGGGAGAGCTCGTGTGTTTTAACCACAGTATGTAAAACCAGGTTTTCAAAAGAAAATATCTGAGAGGTATAAACAAAACTTTTAATACTGTAATAGGGCAATGAGCTTATGTGCAATTAGAAACATCAATTCACCACACCTTTTATAGTGTTGTCCTATGACGCACATGGTAGAAAAAGAGAACTGACTATAGCAAGTTGTCCTCTGCACACATGAACACACACATCCACACACAAACACACTAAATGTAGTACACACTAAGTGTAGTTTGAATGTAAAATAAAATTCTTAGATAATATTCTGCGTGTGTCCCTTTCAGGTGTCTTCTATAAGAAATAATCCATTGCAAATGACACGCCCTAGGCTGCAGGGGGTTCCAGGAGCCAAGGCGCCTGACTCAGCAGAGGAGTCTCAGGGTGACCTTGGACTGGGGGTTCCTAGTGGTTCAATTCTGCCCTTGGTGAGTCCTTTCTTTGTCTCCTACTGCCCTTCTGGGCGGACCATGCAGCCCCCATGATCTCCTGGCTGTGAAAGTTCTCTAGAGGACCTAAGGAGCCGCGAGGGGCTGGAGGCTGAGCCCTGGTGCCAGGCCCCTGCCCTGGGGTCCCAGGCCCCTGCCCACCCGCAGCCTACCTCTTGCAGGGTATCAGCGCCTTCCTCTCGTCTAGCACCCGCACGCGCTGGTTGAGGCCATCATAGGACAGCAGGGCGCGGCTGTTGTGCCCGCTGTTCTGCCGGTACAGAACCTGACGTCCCTCCCACTGCTGTGGCGCCTGGCATGGCCGTGGGGTCTCCGGGATGCCCGCGGTCCCTAGGCCGCACAGGCTGCCCAGAGCCCAGATCCAAAGGCCGCCCAGCAGCCAGGCGCCGGGAGGTCCCCGGGCCACCAGGCGCGGAGTGCGCGCGGGCATCGCGGTAACTCCACCCCGCGGTCAGCCTGAGCCCAGGGGTGCCAAGGGCCGGGCGGAGAGGGCTGCTCGTGGTACCCCGCTCGGCGAGCAGTGCGCCCTGGGACTCGGCACTCGCGCGCGGTGGCCTCTGTCGCTGCTCGGATCTGGACGCGCGAGGCCGGGACGCCCGGCCTGGGAACGCTCCGGGGAATCGCAAGGGAGCTATTTCTGCCTTGGCCGCTGCCTAGTGAAGCTTGTTTTCACTGCTCTCTGCTGCCAACAGGAAACGCAGTGGCAGCGGCACCTCTCGCATCATGAAGGGCATCGCCAGTTAAGGGGTTTGGGGCGGAGAAGCGTGAACATGTAGAGAAGTTCGTGTTTCTCCATGAACTGCAGCATTCAAAAGATTTCAAGATGCTCAGGAGGAGAAAGCTGAAGCGCAGCACCTGCTATGTTCGCTGTAATTTGTTTCTTGGCTGTAATCTCCTTTCCACCCAAATTTAAAGTGTCAAGAGAAGTCCTAACAGAAGAAATGTAACCAGTTACTGTTGTCACTTCTCAAACCCAGCTCTCTAAGGTCACACAGCAGTGAGACTTTCCCACCCCCGTCACATGAAAAGCTTTAAGCATAGTGTTTTGTAGTGGGAGGGGTTGGGGGAGTTGTTACCATCTGAGAGAACAAAGTTAATTTGGTTTGTGTTCAAGTAATGTTTGGATCTACAATATTTAATAGAGCAAAAAATAAGTCAATTTTGAAAAGTCCAGTTGCTTTCCGATTTATTTACATTTACACTTGATGGCAATCATGAGGAGCCAGAACTATTTTGAGAGCACTCCTTAGTGAAGGTGAAAATAAAAGGTTGTCCAGCATTGGAGTTCAAGCACATATCAGACAGGCAATCTGGAATCAGATCACAGGGGGCCTTAAAAGCTGTTTCCGATTTTGTTATTGAGGACTGTGGGGGCCATCACTTCCTGAAGCGCCAGGGAGGAGCATCATCAAGGATGTGCCTTAGAAAACTCACTCAGGTATCAGCTTGGAGAATGTTCAGGACAATACAGAAGCTGTTACACTCCCAAACAGAGATTTTTGCTGAGTTAAGGTGATGAGGATTGGGGTGGTGGAATGGAGTTGGGAATTACAGGGGAAGATTTCAGTCTGAGGCAGAGTCTTCTAATTTGGGTCACTGGGAGTTCAGTCCTGAGTAAGGAGGGAAGATCAACTCAATAGGCTGGTTGACTTTGAGATATGCAGGGGATATTCAGGTAGACAGAGCCCAGAAGCCAGCACCAATTTTGACTTTGGAAGCTACCTGAACAGATTGTCGCTAAAGTCAGTAATTAAGACCAGGATTCCTGGGAAGGCATTTGACAAGGAACTCTCCAGTCCTGAGTGTCAAAGTGCCAAATGGGGTGGAATGTAGAGGTGGGCATGAGACCAGGGCTGAGGGCACAGCCGAGAACAGCAGGCACTTAGGAGGAAGAGAGACATGAACTTGAGAGCCCAACAGGGCATCATCACTCAAGAGAAGCTCTTTGTTAGAGCTAAAAGCAGGGTCTCTAGAATCGCAGCCTCCCTGCAGGGCAGAAAGAGGAAGAAAAATCCAGTCTCCTATGAGTCCCTCATCTGCTGCTCCTATCCCTATAAAAACACAGGAGACAGACTACAAAGAGCATCCCCATGCTGAGGGTGAACTTGGGGCAACCTTACCAAGGAGCTACATCCCTCAGTCCTAAGACATGACTTCATTTCCCTCTCTCCTTTATACATTCTCCTGCTTCTCTTCCGTTCCACTCAGTGTTGGGATGAAATTAGGCCTCATCCATGCTAGGTAAGTGCTTTACCCTGAGCATTATTCCTGGCCCTCCCTTTCTTGAAGAATAGACAAACAGAGAACATCAGCAAGGCTCATGAAACTCTGAGGTGTGGTGGCTGAAGGAACAGGTGCTGATTAGCTTCAAAATCGTGAGCCCTCCTCAAGAACTCAGAGGAAAGTGCCAGGAAGTTTTTCTGTTCCCCATTAGGAAGGTAAGCTGAGGGGTTTGGAATCAGGATTTCCTGGAAAATCCTTGAGATGACATCTAGGCCATCATTTTTGTTTGATATTTGTTTAGCTTGGTTTGGTGTCTTTGAAACTTGGTATTTGCAGAAATCTAGAGTACCTGTGTAGATTTCCCTGGATATTAAGATACCCTGGGCTGCCCCCAAATAGCATCAGATCTCTTAGGTGAATCCTGCAAGATATTTATCTTTTTAAGCCGTTAACTCATCATGCTTAATTTATGTCATCCTCCCCACCCCCCCAAAATTTTTGAAATTGCTTATTTCTTTTCCCAGCTATCTGAATCTTCAGTCTTGATCAGATTTAAAACTACAGGAATTGAGGGTCTAAGCCTTGGAGAGCAAAAGGAACCGGCTCAAATGCAGATTTCAAGTTAAGTTATGTTTTTAAACATTAACATTCAGAGAACATGCTTTCCTGTTACTAATGACCTAAGCAAATATATATCAGAAGTCTTGCTGTCTTACAGCCTGAAATTTGATGTAAAATTCAAACAATAACGCCTCTGTTTTCTGTGAATAGGGGCCCTGCTTTGATTTTGCTGCCTCTTTCTAATGCAAAGAAGAGAGCATGCATATTTGCATGTTGATTCTAATTCAAGTAAAGTCTCCAAGTATATCAAAGCTCCCGATTTTAGGCTGTTGGGGTGGGAAAAACTTTCTGATTGTGATGTCCCAAGTTCTCTGTTTTGCCACAAGTGTTGGACTCGGGAATTAGAATTCAGAAGTTTTTCTTCGGATCCCAAAGACGCTACTGCACCGCTAGGCAGTTCTAAGTTCCTGGAGCAGGCGCAAACCAAGTGGCCTGGCAAACCTGAGCCAGTACTAAGACCACGAGCCCCAGCAACGTGAGCAGCAGCAGCAGCAACAACAACAACAACAAAACAAATTTCACACTACTGGGGGCGTGCTGAGGGTGGTTTATATAAACTGTCCGTCCTATTCCAACTTTACTGCACTCAGCTTTGCAGGCTCCACACTGCTCACTACCCGGCGCCTTTCACGCCCCCTACTGGAAAAGAATATCAGGGTCCGGTCCCTCCAACTCTAAACTTGGGGAAACTTTAAGATACTGGAGCAACGTCTTTCTCTCTAGAAAGTCTCCCTCGCCCGGTCTTGTGTCCAGTGTCTCAAACGACTAACTGCAAGACGCTTATTTTCTTGATTAGAATAAAAAGGACTAGCCAGCCCTAAAAGGAGGAACTTTGGGGGAATTCAGGATTGCGGCCCTTGGCTGCCCACCGGCGGAGATGATGTCACCGCTTCTGCACGGAGGGGTCGTGGGTGGAGCAGCCTAAGGGGAGCCTGCGCCGTGCCTGCAGCTGCCAAGAGAGCTGGGCCCACGTCAGGGGACGTGTCGGGATAAATAGGGTCCCGCAATGGCCGTGGCCGGCTGCGCTCCGAGCTGCGGGGTCCGAGACTGGAGGTGGCCGCGCGGGGCCGCGCCCTGGAGGCTGAGTGCTGGCGCTGCCGGTGCTCCCCGAGCGCGATCGGAGACCGGACCCCAGAGACCCGGTTACTGCAGACCGGACCTCAGCGGGGAAAGCGCTTCCTAGCTCCGAAGGGCGTGCGAGCCTCGGAGAAGAGACCTGGAAGAGAACGGCCCGACGTGCCTGGCGGCTCCGCGGCAGCGCCCGAGGCCAGTGCCATGCTCCGCTCGGTCCTGGTGGCGCTGTGCCTGTGGCTGCGCCTGGCGCTGCATGTGCGAGGCGCGCCCTGCGAGGCGGTGCGCATCCCCATGTGCCGGCACATGCCCTGGAACATCACGCGGATGCCCAACCACCTGCACCACAGCACGCAGGAGAACGCCATCCTGGCCATTGAGCAGTATGAAGAGCTGGTGGACGTGAACTGCAGCGCGGTGCTGCGCTTCTTCCTCTGCGCTATGTACGCGCCCATCTGCACCCTGGAGTTTCTGCACGACCCCATCAAGCCTTGCAAGTCGGTGTGCCAGCGCGCGCGCGACGACTGCGAGCCGCTCATGAAGATGTACAACCACAGCTGGCCAGAGAGCCTGGCTTGCGACGAGCTGCCAGTCTATGACCGTGGCGTGTGCATCTCTCCTGAAGCTATAGTCACCGACCTCCCGGAGGGTAGGGATAGAGAGGTGGAAGGAGGCCAGGGGTGCCAGGGGCTGGGAGTCACGTGAGAGGCCAAGCGGCCACACCTACAGCTGCCAAAGGGTGGTCGTTGCCCCTGACAGTTCACTGGGGTTTGAAAACGGTGGAAGGACTGACGAGACCACTTCACAGGGACCTCCTGCGGGAAAGCACAGGAGCTCCACGAAGGACGCGGGTGGGGGCTTTCTTATAATGAAACCGATGAAATGTTTTTCTTTGAGGTAGTTAAGAGAAGCAATAATAGCAAGCGTGGGAACGTGGTGTTAAGCTTGTGGGATGAATTTAACTTGTCCCCCCACATGGTGGTGGCAAAGACGCTGTGGATTAAGGTTCTTTGTCGACTAGCATTAATAATTACCACTACCCACTGGAGGAAGGTTTGTAAATGAGTCGTCCTGGAAGACGACTGGTTCTGGTTCCTAGTCGTTGACCTGGCGCCCCTGTGGCATGTTAATCTGATGACTGCGTTGTTACCATATTTTCTCTTTTCTGCTTTTGTTGGAAGTAGCAAATCTAAATTCACTTCTTGAAATGATACCCAAGAACAGTTCTGCATTCTTTTATCTAGGATATTCATGTCAGGTTATCCTGCATCCTTGGGATGCAGCTCAGGAGGGAGAGTGGGAGAGATTGTGTTTTTGAGCACTGCTTTCAAGCATGCTTTAAACATGACTGTAGAATAAAGGGTTATATTGAAACTCCTCCAAGTCAGAGTATTAAAAAAAAAAAAAACTTTGATGGAAACGTGGTTGTTCTGATTCCTGAGGTACTAACTTGGAACATCAGAACTTCAGGATGGCTCTGGGAAGTGGGAGGGTGATGAGAATGATCCAGGTGGTTGTGTGGATATGCATTCACATCCATTTCTGCTTGAATAGGCAGTCTTACCTGAAAGACTTCTTTCTTAAGTCTAAGGTGGCATTATGAAAAAAGTGGTTGACAATTACCTTCCATTTTTACCATGACAATGTTATACTATGTTTATAGCCTTGGATAGCTCCTTATTCCATTTGAATGAGGAGGCCCAGTCACTGATGACATCCCTGTGGCCCTATTTGTGTTTCAGATGTCAAGTGGATTGACATCACACCAGATATGATGGTGCAAGAAAGGCCCCTTGATGTTGACTGCAAACGCCTGAGCCCTGGTGAGTTCCGGGTTAAAGCTCCCTCTCCTTGTGCCCAGAGCGATCTCTCTACCTTACTTTCAATTTATGTCTCTTTTGTGTCTTTTAGATCGGTGCAAGTGTAAAAAGGTGAAGCCAACTTTGGCAACATACCTAAGCAAAAACTACAGCTATGGTAAGTCTACTGATGGAGACATTTGCTTTGGGGACTTGGCACATTAGAACACAGAAACCATAGAAGTGTTTCCCCAAAAGCTGGGTCTGCCAGGCCAAAAAAAAGAGGGCTAAAGACTGTTCCTGATAATTAAACAGTTTTCTGGACAGCTCATGCTTTTCCGGATAAATCAAAGAAATAAAAATGCCCCAAGTAAAAATGGTTGTGCAGATTTCTCTCAGTGAACAGTGCTGTGCAGAAAGTATCGCAGGCCCTTGTTCTCCCTTTGAGGTTCAGTTGCCACAGGAAGGATAAGAATGTGAACCCAGAATTTGATCATCTGAGGCCCAGAGGATTAAGACCTGTTCATGCTTCTTTTTTTCTTATAAACATCCACAAATATCTAGCATCTTAAGGAAATGTGGGGCATGTGCTAATGGTGAAATCCCATGGCTATAGGATCAATGCCCTTCTCTCTCTTGAGAACCATTTAGTATTTCCCAAAGGAAAAAAGACAAGGTATTTAAAAGATTTGAAGTATGTTTAATTTTGCTGTCATCATTTAAAATTACATTTAACTGGGGCTGGAGAGATGGCTCAGTGATTAAGAGCACTGGATGCTCTTGCATAGGGCCCAGGTTCAATTCCTAGCAGCCACATGGTTGTCTATAACTCCAGTTCCAGGGGATCGAAACCCCTCTTCTGACTTCCATGGGCATTTTACGAAAGGGATGCACCTATCTACATGCAAGCAATGCACTCATACACATAAAATAAAAAATGGTGAAATATTTTTTTTATATTAAGTTTATCTAAAATGTCTACTTGAGGTCTGGAGAGATGGCTCAGTTTTTAAATTGCTTGCACCCATGCAAATGGAAATATGTGAACATGCATACACATATGCATGCATGCCACATACACACATACACAAAAAAAGAAAGAAAAATAAAATGTTTATTTAGGGAAATTAATATATATATTTCCATTTCTTAAGTTATTTCTCCTAAAATAACAAAGACTTTTTTTGAAAAATATAGTTTCTTTCACCAACTTAGTTTTCATATTTCAGTAAGAAATTTTATATCAGTAAGAAATTTTAAAATTTTGTACATGAAAGTAGGAAGATATAGAAGAAACTTGGTAAATTTATCTGTAGTTCAGCCATCTGATTTAAGAATCGTGCACAGCCAATGTTTGTAGTCCAACAACAACAAAAATGCATTTTCCTTCCAAGTAGCTTTTTTCTTGAAACTTGTTCTGTGCAGATGTTGTCTTAATCTGATGTGTGTAGTCTTTTATCTGCCAATACCCATCCCCTGGAGGATAACCAGAGTGTCTCTGTTCCAATTATCTCTGGGGTGTCATGCCTTAGAGCCGCCTTGCTCAGAAAACATATTCCATTGATGTGCTTTTGGCCCCTCCACAAGCCAGTTTCGTAGGATGGAATCCAAAACAGATCCTTGTTGGGTTGATTGAAACTCTGCAAAGAGGTGTTATTGATAGCCATGGTCCAAAGAAACTGGAATTTAAAACTTGATCAAAGACAATGACATGAACAGCCATCTGTAATAACAATTGGGTCTCGCCCTAGGCTTTGTGTTGTCAGTTTGTGAAATTAATGAATTGAGAACAGCAATCTTCAGAGATTCCTCACAGTTGGAAATGTTATGACTAAGTTTTTCTGTAAAACAGAAGTTCAAACATAAGATGGACGATTGAAAGAATATAAGCTTTACCTTGACTTCTGAATTGAAGAATACAATACTCCAAATCATCACACAGAACATAGAAACAAATAAGGATATTTGCTTACTTAAAAGCTTGTGCCCAGACTAAAGTTGACTTTTTAATTTCCTTTTCATCTTACAGTGTGTATGAAGAATTTTAAGACAGTGGAGACAAATGGGATAATTTACGTTTATCAGATGACTGTGTGGGCTTTCTGCCAGTGTGAGGGCTGTCTGGACATGACCATAATTACAGGACTGACTCTTTAAGAGAGGATTTTTCAGAATTTGGCTGAAAAACACCATCCCTAGTTTTTCCCCAAAGGCTTCAATAACAGCACTTATATAGACTTTTAAATTGCAGTTATTCATGCCAAAATAAAAGCTGTGCAGAGGAGTGGCTGCAATGAAGTAACAACAGTGGTGGATGTAAAAGAGATCTTCAAGTCATCCTCACCCATCCCTCGAACTCAAGTCCCCCTCATCACGAATTCTTCCTGCCAGTGCCCACATATCCTGCCCCATCAAGATGTCCTCATCATGTGTTATGAGTGGCGTTCAAGGTAGGCTCCAGGAGACAGAGGAGCTGTTGAGAAAAGCATGTATCTCACTTAGAAGTCATGATTTTAAAAACAAAACAGGCTGAAGACGTGGGTGGGGCTGGAGAGACGGTTCAGCAGAAAAGAGCACTTGCTAAGTTCCCAACACCTACATGGTGCTTCCTAACTTCTGTGACTCGAGTTCCAGGGGATACAACACCCTCCTCTGGCCTCCAAGGGCACCAGCATCCACATGATACATACATGTAGGCACTCACAAATACACAAAATATAACTAAATTGTTTTGAACAGGACAATAACAATGAGAAAACAATGCCAGTTGTCCTTTTTAAAAGTATTTTATTTTTCATGTGCATGACTGTATTGCCTGCATGTTTCTAAGTACACCCCTGGCCTGCAATACCCATGGAGGTCAGAAGAGGGTGTTGGATTCCCCTGTAACTGGAGTTATGCAGAAGGTTGTTAGCCACTGTGTGGGAGCTAGTAATTAAACTCAGGTCCTCTGCAAGAGCAGCCAGTGCTCTTAATCACTGAGCCATCTCTCAACCCCTTAAGCATTTTAGTAGATGTTTATACCATTTAATTATCCCTTCAGCCCTCACTTTTATTTTGAGACAGTGTTTTGTAGGCTAACGTTGGTAGCCTGGGTAGACCTTGAGCTTGAAATCTTCCTGCTTCAGTCTCTGTTCCAGATAGCTGAGATTAGAGCCATGTGAAAAATATACAGAACTGAGGAAAATATTCTTGAAAAAAATTTTAACAAATAAAATAATCTATTTGGAAAGATATAAGGCAAAATGATAGAATATGAATGTGTAATTTGGGGGGGGGAAATAGCCTTTTTTAAAAACCTTCCTATAAGTATTTTTTAAATGAATTAAATTGATAAACATTTAAAAAATTAAAGAAAATAAAAGTATATGACTAGAAATATGACACTTCAAAAAGCAAAGTGCTATATAAACATATAATCAACATAGGAAATTATGAGGGAAATTTTTCAATGTACATTTTTGACTGGATAATATAGCAGTCACAAAAGAAAACAGAAAAGCTAAAGAATTTTGAGAATAGTGTAATTAGTATGACAAAGAAATGGAGACATTATTACTCAATAAAATTAAACTTTAGATTGTTGAGAGCACAATGTATAAACATCTACATAAATCCATACAGAAATTTTTCATTATAAATATAAATAGTACATAAACATTAAACATATATTTATATTTTCAAAACCTAAAATAAACAGAAGATTCATTTTTACCTAACATTTGTAATGTTAGTGAATTGAATGAAAGTACAGCCACCATTTTGAAAACAACTGACCTGCTGAAAATCCTTGAAAATCCCTCTGTCTCAGTATTTTGCTTTCAGAAAGCTGTGCTAAGGAAGTCACAGCCCAGTGAATACTACTCTGTTGAAGGATATTCAACACAACAATGGAAGCATTCCATAAGCAAAGCCAGGCTTCGGTACTAGCACATGGCTGGATGGAGAGCCACAGCTGTTTCACCATACCATTTCTGCTTTCTTTTCATGTATCCTTATCTTACTGGAAAACAAACACAGGGTAATAATGAAAGGAAATGTAGAGCTTTATCTGAATATATATTGTGATCTGAAAAATATACAAGCACAAGGAAAATCCATCCATTATTAGTAGTTGATCTGTAGATTATATGTATAAGGATTGTTGTTGAAAAACAAATATAATTTTCTATATTGGTAAATGTTTTACTTTTAGAATCAAAAGTTGCTTACCAAGAAAATTACTTTTATTTCAGGATGATGCTTCTTGAAAACTGCTTAGTTGAAAAATGGAGAGAGCAACTTAGTAAGAGATCCATAGTAAGTAAAATTAACAAAGCAGTGGGATTGAATAGAAATGCCTGTTAGAGAAATCTACGGATTTGGGAATTCTCCACAACATCTTCTCTGTGAGCTTCCATGGGGCCAGGAATAGCATCAGATTTGGCTTGTGAATATGCATTAAAATTTATACTGATTGTTCTTTGAAATTGTTACCATAGACTAGTATTCAACTTCACAGTTGAGTTAGTGTACTCAGTTCTAATTATTTCCAATTAAATAAGATCTTTATGTTTCTCCATTGTATTACGATTTCACTCACTGTAGTGAACAATATAATAATTGAACATTATTAGTATTCTGTGGGATGAAAATGAACATTATGTTTTTAGAACTGCAAATACTTCTAAAACTCATATCACAAATATACTGACTATATTTAAACTAATTAAGATATTTTCCTAGATCATCATATGTAAAAAGAAATTATTCTATGGCCAAATCCATAATTTAAAATTTTAACATCATGGCAATATTGATAATTGCATTACAGGTAGAATAGCTCCCCAATCCCAGATACGAAATCATAGCATAACTGAAGAGCTTGCCCCATGGTTATTGGTTTGAAACTTTTAAAACGTCTTTGCTCCTGAAAATAAATTTAGAAATATTGAGGAGAATTTATATTTTAGATTCATACGAAAAGCTGTTCCTGCTTTTGTTTTTTCAGTTTGCAAGAATAAAACTTCTTGGGTAAGGGAGGGGTATATACCAATAATCTGCTTTTGGAGAACCCAGCTGCCACACAGTGCATGTCTGAATAACAGAACCAAACACCACGATGTTAACCCTGAGCTAAAATCATGATCAGAGACGTGTGAGCTGCTCAGCAATGTGTTCAGTGCTACCAGATAGAAAATTCTGGCAAATTGGTTTTCTTGTTTCAAAGACTATAGTATAATTGAAAGACCAATGGAGATGGAGAATCAAACTCTGACTTACATGTACATGCTGTGGTGTACATAACATACATACACACATGCGTGCACACACACATGCACACACACATGTAATCCACATGATTTCTGGTCACTACCAGAATGACTCATGTCCCAGTGGTCTGGGCAATTAGTACTTTAGTGGATCACACTAGTTCCATTTTATCTAACTTATTTGCCCCTTGTTTTGTTACCTGCAGTCAATCATACTTCAAAAATATAACAGAAGTCAGCAATGGTAGCACACACTTTTAATCCCAGCAGTCAGGCAGTTGTCTATGAGAACAAGACCAGTCTGGTCTACATAGTGAGTTCCAGGCCAGCTGGGGCTATAAGGAGACCCCATCTCAACAAACTAAAATAAACGACAAACAAACAAATAGCACAATACAGTATGAACTCTGAGAGAGACCATTCTCCTGGCTTTTGCAATGGTACATGACTATATTTATTTTATTCTTGCTATCATTAATTTTTACCATACCTAACATTAAACTTTGTCACAGGAACATGTGACATACAGAAAAAGCCATAGTCTATAGAGAGTTCAGTACTGTGAATGGTTATAGTATACACGTGGGGACCCTGGAACATATACCTGGTGAACTGGGAAACTACTCGTTTTTGTTTCCCTTTAGATGTAGGTGAACACATAAGACTGATAAGGAACCTCGGCTTTGCTGGGAGACTAGGTAACTTTCTGTTTTTTGTGATGCAACCTTGTTTCAAAAGGCTTTGATATGTATGAATGTTGCATCATAAGACGGGCAGTCACAAGTACACAGATAAGGGTCTTCAGCTTTGCAAATAATTGGGGTACTTTAAATTCTGGCAAGAATATTTAGCCGCTGTATAGACCTCTGCAAGTAACCTTTGTATGTTTGTGTACTGGTTGTCACAATGATGTCCAGAAGATCTGTGTGGCCATGTTGAGACTTCTTTACATATGGAACACTTTCTAAATCATTCAGAGTTTGGTAAGTGGCAAACACAGCGCAGTTATAATAATTGTACTTATTATACCATATTTGCAAATTGCTTCCCAGCAGTGGGAAGAGAGGCTTCGAGAACAGCAGAGGACGATTCAGGACAAGAAGAGAGCAGCCAGCCGCACCAGTCGAAGTAATCCCCCCAAACCAAAGGGAAAGTCACCTGCTCCCAAAGTTGCTAGTCCAAAGAAGAACATCAAAGCCAGAAGTACCCCAAAGAAATCAAACCCGAAAAAAGGTGTGAGCTAAAGCCTTCCCAGGATGAAGCCACATTGCCTAGGACAAGCCTAGGGAGGCCTGACTCCCCTTGCCTTAAGAACTCAGTGCAGTCTCTCGTCAGAGACACACTTCACACCATTTTTCTTAAAGAGTATGCTTCAGTTTTGCTTTTTAAGTCACATGGTAATGTTGCTGGTTTGTTCTTTGCCATGGAAGGAAGCAGTAAAGCTGGTCAAAGCTTTTGACATTCAGAGTGGCCTGTGTGTATACACTGTGTGATCTCCACATGGGGAAAACATGCTTTTGTTTTGAGAGTTTGACCCAGTATGTACATTGTAAAAATCATGCTATATGTCAAACAAAACAATTGATTTTCATTTGACTTCTGTTAAGAGTCAATCTGTTAGCGACATATTAAATGTGATTGAAAATATGCTTCTGAAGGAAGCAGGAGGAATGAATGCTCAGAAAACTTTCATGTGTTTATTGTCTGCAGAAAGGTTTTTCTGATGAATGGGGTGTTTACAAAATAAAGAGATTTAGGATGAGGGAAAGTGTAATGAGTGTTTTTAAGAAGATTTTCAACTCTGTTTTTAGCTAGAAGCTTTAAGAACTAATAATAAACTAGTAATGACTAATAAAAAGGAGAGGGAGACAGACCATGTCTGAGTTCTTGTTCTCTGGCTCCCACCACCTCAGCTGGAACTGCCCGGATCACGTGCTTCTGCTCAGGGCCCTGTAAGCTGAGACAGATGCGATGTATGCAAGTACACCTGCCTTGTGCAATGCCCTTGGAAGTCAGAAGAGGGCGCTGAATCCCCTGTAGCTGGAGTTATGGACAGTTGCTAACGGCCATGTGAGTAGTGGGAACCAAACTGGGGTCTTCTGCAAGAACAGCCAGTGCTGTTAACTGCGGAGCCATCTCTCCCATCCCTGCACTGTGCTTCGTATCCCTACTAAGATCTAGGCACTGCAGCCCTGTGTGACACATTTGCAATGCAATCTCTACACCTAAACCCAAAGGATCGAGGCTCTTGCTGCTAGTTAATGCATTCTAGACACGATAGGAAAGCTATACCCATGAAATCTCCACAGCATGGTAGTCTAACAAGATCTGCATATAATAACAAAACCTGTTGACATGCCAAAGTGGATGGGGGAATTTCATGGGGTTCCACCTCTAGATGAAGAGCTACAGGCAACCCATGGATGCCAAAGGAGGAAGAATCAGCTTCTTCTAGCACCTAGCTCCCTGACAGATTATCTAATCCAAAGTGAGCAGCCTTAAACACAAGCACTGCTAAATAGATTCTGCATTGTATGTACACACATATATGCATGTATGACAATAATGAAGGGAAGGACATGAAATTGAGAAGCATTGGGGAGACAATGGGAGGAGTTGATGGGGGACTGGGAGGGATAAAAATAAGAAAAGAATGTACTCATGTATGAAATTCTCAAAAAATTGAAAAAGATTTTAGCATGAATTAGCTGGTCAGCTCTGAAGGGGTTTATCCTCTCAACAGGGAGTTAGGATACCCTTCTTACTTCTCAAGGTATCTCAGTACTGAGATTCACAAACAGGAGGGAGTTCTCTCTGCAATTGCAGGTGCTTACAGAAATGTCCGAGGGGCAGTGGAGGCCTTGCGTGTGGCATAGCCACCACACTCTAGCTTTATACCAGGCTCAGTGGCCCCTTGGCCACCCAGATAAAAGAACAATATGAAAGCTAACTACTTTTCTGCTTAGATTTACCAACCTGTCTGCTTGTCAAAGGTGGGGTAAGTTACATACTGCGTTCTTAATGAGGGGACAGAAAAGTGAGATAAGCAAAGAAGGGGACAGAGGAGAAACAAGACTGTGGAGAAGTCTGATGCCTCCCGAAAACTTACCTCACCAATAAATACGCATCATGTGATTCTGCTATGTAAAATCCAAACCTCGTTGACTCTTAAGAAAACCCTGATAGATAGTTCACATAGCATCTAAATTCAAGGATCTCTGGACAAGCCATTAAAAGCCATTGATATCCTAGGAAATAGAACTCTTTACACAGCAGGAAAGGAGGAAAAATGTAAAAATATAGCCTATACAGCCTGTTAGAATTCAAAGGAGTACTCTTTACAATGCAGAAAAGGAAGAAAAATATAAGAATATGTTAAGTGTAAAACTGAGCACAATATAAGTTAGAGAATGACTTTACAACTCTAAGTAATTTTTATGCCAACCATTTAACAGAAATTATGTACTGAACATTACATGAAAATCTGAATTACGGTCTTGGGAGACAGTCAGTGAAGCCCTAGCTGTATAAGAATAAGGACCTGGTTTGATTCCCAGAATCCACATAAAAAAGCTGGGCACAGTGGGTAGTGTTTGCAATTCCAGTACCAGGGAGGCAAAGACAGGCACAGGCTAACTAGCCAGTCGGTGTAGTTGAAGCAGTGAATTCTAGACCAGTGAATGACCCTGTCTCAAAAAACAAGAAGCACGATAACCTAACAAAAACACCTGAGGCTGATATCTGGCCTTCATATAGTAGAGCGCATACATGCAATTAAAACATACAAGAACTTGTCTAGGGCTGGAGAGATGGCTGAGGGATTAACAACACTGGCTGCTCTTCTGTTCCCACATGATGGCTAACAACCCTTTGTAACTCCAGTTCCAGGGGCTCTGATGCCCTCTTCTGGCTTCCATGACCACTGCATACATGTGATATATTTATCTACATGCAAGCACAATAGCCATACACATAAAATGAAAATAAATAAATCAGAAAAAATTAAAAGAACCTGTAGACACCCATGTATACACACACACACACACACGCACACACACACATACACACACACACACGTTAGGCACATGGAGTTAATTAAATCATAGTAGTTACATAGGCTATCGTTCAGCTGGCATTAAGTGGATATTGAAATGCAAACCATCCCACACAGAACAATTTGACAAATGTGGAAGAAACCTCTTGTGTGTCCAAAAATTTGGTATAACATCAAAATACATGCGAGAAGAATTAAGTACACTTACGTGAAGAGAAAATTTTAGGTTCTATCTATAGATATAGGAATTATTTGATAGTTGGGATTCTTTAATTAGGAAAGTATTTATTGAGTTTCATATCATAGCTAACTAGAAGCATCTCTTTTTTGAAAATAAGTTAGCATTTTAATAAAGCTGTGAATGTGTATTATATGAGAGCATCCAGTAAATTTACAAAATAAGAATGACAAGGATAAACCTCTAGGAATAACAAAGCCTCCACTGAATAGAAGGAGTCACTATTAAATTTTGTGAGATACCGCAAGTATTATTGAAAATTGCACTGTAACAGAGCTTAAAGCCACACAGACATGCACTTGTGAAATACTCCATTTGTCATATGAATGTTAGTCTAGGTGGAGAAGCCAATGTCAAGACAAAATTAAATGTGCAAGAATCTTACAGAGGAAATAATTGCCCATAAGAGAAATGGCAAGGGAGCTGGATAGAGTTGAGAGAGCCATGAACATACCTTGCATGCCCACTCTGAGCTCAGGAGCCAGGAAGAGAGGGAAAACTTCCAGATTGTAGCTGTATCCAAGGAAGATTTGGCAAGGATATGGCAGAGTTTTAGGCTGAAGTCAGTCACTAAAGAACCCTTCATCTCCCCAGTGATAGCTCTGCTTAACTCAGGCACTGTCCCTAACTGAGAGCAAGCTATTGGTTGATACTCTGCTCTTTCTACAACATGGCAACGGATTCCAGAATGCTACAGCTGGAACCCCTGTCAGTTATAGCTGAAAGCCTCTTATCCAAGTTATCATAACTATCACCATATGACAAACACAAAATTGTTAAAAATCTTAACTACTAATAATTTACAGTACAATCTGTAAACTGGTGGTGCCAGCAAGAAAATGCCTATGTTGCTATATGTAAATGGTATCAATATACTATTTGAATCCCTAAGCCTTACATTTTCATTTCTTCATAACTTTTTATGCATTTTATATTTCAAATTTGTTGAATTGAGAATATGCCAATAACACCTTCAGATCTCACAATTTTGTTTGCACTTCTAGCTAAGAAGCAATTCTTTCTAGTACAACATGCGAAAATCTTATAAGAGGTAATTAACAGCAACAGCAAAGTCCCAGATGTAAGTTTGCCTTTCAAACAGCCCAAGTGTAAGTCTAACATTTAGTTGTGACACTTTTATGGGAATAGTCAAAATTAGATAGTTCCAAAATATCTAATTTTGGAACTTGCAATATCTAGATGATGGCAAGTTTAAGTCACTTTGGTGACATGCTTTGAAAAGGGAAATAATGTATTGTATTAACAATTAAATGTAGCTAATAGAGAAAACTCATAACCAGAGGGATATTTCTAAAGCTGAATAAAATAAGGAGGTGCAAAGAACCTAAGTCAGGCAAAAATTGCATTCTATGGAAAATTCCATCATAGTACCAAGGAACATTTAAAATACCACTGTTGAATCTGGCTGATGGAGTTTTAAAAAGCATTAACATTTCTGGTCTCCTAATCATGTAAACTATTTCTATATCATCAAAGTCTTTCAACAGCTGAAAGTCATGGGAACAACCACTGAGTCAACTTTCTCCTTTTACTAAAAATATTTAAAAAAAATAAAAGCTACCTGGCTTTTGAAGTCATCAGACCAGCTTCCAATGATTGAGGAAGTTCAGGCAGCATCAGTGTCAGCAGACCCACGTTCAGCAGCAGAAAAGACATGTTGAGAATCCAGCCTGAGGACTATAAAACAAGTGCAGAATATTTTATGAAATCCGTCCATTTCTGCAGCATATCTGCTTAGAGAGGACATGATCAAAAGAAGGGCACTGAAATGCTCCCGTCGTGTCCTGTGTTAGAAGGGGGTTGGAAGGATGGGTGTAGCTTGAATCTTGACTGTCTCCTGATGTCCAGTGGATTACAGGTCTAGTCCACAGCATGGTGCTAAGGGGAGGTGGTGCACCTTCAGGAACTGGTCTCAGGGAGGGTAAGGTTAGGTTTTTAGGAGTGTGTTCTTCACGGGATAGTCAGTCATAAGACCTATCCCAGACACCATGAGATGAACAACCTGCTCTGCCATACATTCCCATCATGGTATCCTTATTGAGAGCAACCCCTAAAGCAATGGGACCAATGGAGTGGGGATGAAAATCTGTGAAGCCCTGAGCCCAAATAAGGCCCTCTTCTTTTCAGTTATACTAAGTATTTGTTATGGCTATGGAAATGGAGCAGCATAGATATTAAGTGTGGCCATCAAAGTAACTTTGGCTACAGGATCAAGGGGCATGGAATCTTGGCTAAAGATAGGGACAGTTTCCCTCCTGCAGGGAATTCATAAAGGTACAGATTTCATGCTCAGCTGTATCTGGTTGTTGGACCAGAGGCGCTTGCAGCTTGTGCATCCTATTGCCTCCTTTCTGAACTCATCCCTGTTTTGGACCCATATTCTCACTTCATGCTGATTGACCAGTTGAGGTCTCACAGTTGTGCCCAGCTCCTTTGTGGTCTTCACTTCTCTGGGCCCCAAGACCCAAGACTTACTGTTCTTTCTGCTGCACATCCAGCTGAAATTCAAGAGCAGTTCATTTAGCTGAGAAAATTTTCAAATCTTTTTTTCTAACCACCTCCTCCCAGGGACAAGAAGATATTTCTCACTACAGTCCCTAGACCTGCCTCAGCTGCTGTATCCCACCTAAGTCCAATACCTTTTCCAGACTAAGACACACACAAGTTAAGGTGGAACTGAAGTTATCTCTTCAGACATTATTAGATTTCTGGCTATTTGCCTCAGTCCAGAAGAAATTACTTTTCCTACGTGTTGCATATAAAAATCCCTGTACACATAGAGCTACTCCCGAGTGTTGCCTGCCATCTGCTGGTGAAATGAGATACTGTTTTTATGGAGGTCTTTAAATTAATTATACATAACATGATCATGTAATAAGGACCCAAACACCCAGGCCAACTAAAACAGAGGCTACTGGCACTCAGTTTGAAGGCACGTGAAGATAAAGTGAGGAAAACGAGAATTTTACCATACTTCTCTACATAATCCAAAGAAAGCTAGTTATTGATTTGCCTTTAAAAATGCACTAGGTGTGACAGGCTTGGTGTGACATGCCTTTGATCCCAGCACCAGAGGCAGAGGCAAGTTGATCTCTGTGAGACTAAGGTCAGCCTCATCTACATAGTGAGTTCCAGTCCATCTGGGCCTATGGGGAGACCCTGTCTCAAAATAAATAAGTAAAATAAAAAATAAAACAAACAATCATTCCATCACCTCTTCCTCAATGATTCCCTAGCCTTGGGAGGCAGAAATTTGATATAGATTTCCAATTCAGGAATTAGAATTCTTTATTCTCTACATTTTGGTCAGTTGTGGGTTTCTGTGTTAATTACCTTCTGCTGCATAAGGAAGCTTCCCTGGTGAGAGCTGAGAGATGCACTTATCTATGGATATAACAGAGAGTCATTAGGAGTTGCTTTAATACTATATCTATTTAGTGCAATAATAGTATTAGGTTCCCTCCTAGGGCCTGTGGCTTGTCTAACCTCATGTTCCTAGGCCTGATATCAATGGCAGGTCTGGGCTCTGTCTTATGAAACAAACCTTAAATATAATTAGAAAGTGATTAGTTATTTCCATAATATTAATTCCACTATTGCACCAGAGGTCATATCGTCTCAGGCTAGTTGTTATTTTGGAGCACATAGGAGTCACAGTTGGGTAAGATTAATGGTTAGTTTATTTTCTTATGGTAGCATGGACAACAGCTAGTAGAGATGAAGCTATGAGGTTAGTACTGGCTTGATTTCTCCTTGTTTCTTTCTCTTTCTTTTCTTTCTTTCCTTTCTTTCTTTCTTTCTTTCTTTCTCTTTCTTTCTTTCCTTTTTTTCCCCTACAGCTCAGGTATACAGTGTCTTCAAGCGATAGGGTTTTACTGTCAGGTTCTGGTTGGTAACCAAAAGCAGAGGCAATGGCAAGTATTGAGGGTCTATGGGACCCTTGCAAAGAGAGAGGGAGTCCATTCCTGGCACTGGGCTTTTACTTTGATAGCCTATGGTATCTAGTTGGGATAGTGACCTCCTGTTATACAAGGGAGGTGGCAGACAGATTGTAAAAGCCAGAGGTGACGGATGACCACAAAGAAACACAGTTTTCCAAACAGTTGGTCAGTTACTCATATGAACTCACAGCAATAGTGACAGCATGCACAAATATCAAGTATGTTCAAGCCCGACAAAATCCTACCATAGACATGCAGAAGTAGGTAAGAAACTCCAACCTTACCTGAGGAACTACTGGAAACTGATGGCTGCTGGGAAGGGGAGTCAGTTTCTTTTAAGGGTGTGACTCTTGGTAGGATCCAGTGGGTGGATCCACATTGAATGATCTTTTGGGGATGCAAATTACATATATATATATATATATATATATATATATATATATAAGAGAGTATATAAAATTGGGTGGAGGGGGTGTAGTAAGGAGGTATGCAGATAGGAGAAGGGATCTAAATATTACCAAAGTATATTGTATGAAATCCACAAAACTTCAAAAAGGAAAGAAAAACAGAACAGAAAACCCCAAACCAACAAACAAATGCTCTGGGTGTCAGAGGCTGGAGAGATGGTGCAGCAGTTAAGAGCCCTTGATACTCTTTTAGAGTTCTCAGCATCCACATAGCGGCTCACAAAAGTCTGTAACTCCAGCTCCAGAGGATCTGACACCTTCTGGCCTTCACAGGTATTCTGGGCTCCTCAGGCACCCATATGAGTGTGAGCATACACACAAAGAAACACATGTACCTAAATAAAAAATAAATCTTTGACAATGCACTCAGCATAAAAAGTGAAAAATGTCCTCTCTGACTGTTCTCATTGAACTCAATTTTGCGTAATTTAATCGTGTTCTCTGTTATGCTTCTCAAAGACTGTAGTTATATACTGGAGTTTCCACATGAATACTCTCTAATACAAGATGGAATTAGTCGTATAACATAACAATCTAACTCCCTTTCCATCCGCTATGTGCTTTTCAGTGGATGGAAAAATTGTCACGTCGAATGCACTGGAGTTATACTTGAACCTGGCTCTGAGGTCAGCAGGGCTTCATTCAACATAAGATACCTCACTCAGTCACAAAAGGAGAGGAAAAGATCAGAGGAATGAAAACTTTGACATACTTAAGCCTCCTATCTCTGCAGATAATTTCAGCATCTTACAAGGATCTAGATACATGGCTTGCAAAGCTCCACAGTGAGACTGTAGGTTAATAGGTCTGTCTCTACATGCTGTCCTCTTAGAAGTTTCTGCTGGAAAGTTTAGAGCCAAACTCTTGGCTGACTTCTCAGAGAGAGGGTCTTGCAGCCTTCTTTCTGCAAGTCACTTTACTCCAGGCTTTGTTTACTCTGGTCTATCTTTCTAGCTGGACTGTCCTCAGTTTTTGTTCTATTTTTCTATAAGCCACTTTATGCTCTTTATGCTAAACAGAGTGGAAAGAAACACCTGACTCTGTTCGGGGGTGGAAAGTTACAGATTTTATTGTTATTGTGCATAGCCATGCAAGTTTTCATCTTGATATGAACTGTTCTTGGTGGAATCTTTGTTATTCTTCATGGAGAGTAGTGCTACATGGTTAGGTGTTGATGAAAATCTCTGCATTATCATCTCAAAATTCTATGAAAAGAAAAAATATGCCTAATAAGATAAATTGCAATGTTATAGTAAAATCATATATTTGTATACACCGCACACACACACACACACACACACACACACACACACACACAATTTTAGAGCAGTTAGGAGTTTCTACAATAAAGCCTTGAACACCAATCTCTGATGTGACATAACCACAGGGGATTGGGAACTGGAAACTTTTGAAACTCATAAACGGCTCAATTCAACAGATAAGCAATCAAGGAACATTTCCAAAGGAACAAATTAATGAATAAACATTTGTGACAATTAGAAATATGAACCAGTAACCATGGTATTTTAACCAACTTGTCCAAAAGTTCAGATTTTTTAAGCCAGATAAGGAAGAAAACTGTAAGGAGCTGAGAATAAGAGGAGAAATGACCGTAATGTTCTTTACTGGACACAAGGAAGGACTGAAGAGGGGCGGTTGGGGCACAGACTGTAGAAGTAGCTCTAGTTAGGCCCAGTGAGACACTGAAGACAGAGATTCCAAATGCAGAGATTGAGGGATTTAAAACATTTTTCTTCCATTTGAGATCTCTTCAAGTACTTTATCGAAGTCTACCTAAGGACTTTGGTGTCAGGGTTATATCCAGATTCTTTTATCTATGCCATAACCTTTAGAGGTTACTTTCCTATTATGGGGACTTGGAGACTCTGTGGCAAGGGATTCTTGTGTCTCTGTTAAGGCATCATTTTTTTCTGATTTTCCTACTTTTTCTTTTATTGCTTGCACTTTTGGTGTGATATTCAAGAAACTATCACCTAATCCAGCATTCTTGAGATTTTCCCATTTTCTTCTAAAATTTTAAAATTATGTCTCCTAATTTACATTTCCAGTCCATTTGAGTTGACTTCTGTGTATACAGTATAAAGCTCTAAGTTCATTACTTTGAACTTAGTTACCTAGTCTCCTGGGTGGTATTTATTGAAAAGACTATTCTTTTTCTCATTGAAGGATTTTCTCCCAGAAATCGTGGATGTCATCTGATCATGGATATAAAGGTTTATTTACAGGATTTCAATTCTATTCTGTTGGGACATATGCCGACCTTTATGTCAATACTCTGCTGCATTTTTCTTTTTGTTGTTAGTTCTTTGACAATTTCATACATGAATATAATACATTATGGTTACACTATCTCCACTCTCTCATTTCCTTCTCCCCCCTTGAAATCCTGCCTACCACCTTTTCCAGATTCAAGACTTTCAGTTTGGTTTTGTGACTCATTTAACCAGGACCATCTATCTGTGTGACTTCAGATTCATAGCCTGCTGAGGTCACCAAGAGGTAAAAAACTCAAGGAAATGATTCCCTTCCCCTGAAATGATCCATAGCAAACAGTTCATCAGTGATCAACAGGGGCCCCAGAGTCCCCCCATCCACGCATGCCTGGCTTTTGGTAGGCCTATTCTTATACAGACCTATCTCTTTTCTCCTATCTTGGGCTCTTAAAATTTTTCTGCTTCCTCTTCAACAGTGTTGCTTGAGCCTTGGAGGAGATGGTATAAATTAGGGTCAAGCACCCAACTTAACTGCCACACCATATGAAGCTCTAGGTCTCTATCTTCATTGCAGTTTACTAGTAAGAGAGACTTTTCTGATTAAAGCTGAGAGTTGCAATTGTCAATGAATATACATTTGTATTTATAAGATGGTTCAACTCTATGTCATTTACCTAAAAACAGAATTAAGTTTTCCTATGATAACTCCAATGTTGACTTTTGATCAGGTTTACAATACCAGATATAGATTCCTTTCTGTGATGTAGACTTAGAAATCTAATTTGGTTACCCTAATAGCATTTCTGCCACTATTGCACAAGTGGGCAGATCCTGAGTGGCAAGTTGGTACCATAGTTCATAGGGTTCATAGCTAGGGTAAGACAGTTGATTCCTTTTCCGTCAGTAGCCTACACAGTACCTCCCCACACAATGGAAGCTAGTGGGCAGGGAGAGGCTTCCAGTTCAGTCTCAGCTTGATTCAGCTGCATGATACAACCAAGATGTGTGTGTCCTATCTAGCTCTGGTGGGGAATGAAGACAAATGACAAGTGTATGCATTGTTTTGGGAACCTCTAAGGCCTTCCTGACTAACAGCTTATGAGTTTTCCCACAACTGGCTTTGGGGTTTTGTTTAATAACCCATAATTGCAAATAGAAGTTTTGTTCAGCCATGCAAGGTATCTCCCTTCCAACTTTTATGTTTTGAGTTTGGTTACAAAGTTGTTGGCGTCCATGTGGCTTTCTCATATCACTTTCATTTTGGTTGATGCACCCTCTCTGCCCCCTCATCTCCAATATTTCCACCTCCCAACCTCAGCTTTTCTATGCCTAGAATTCCCCCTCTCTACTTGCATATTATCTATGATCTGACCTGCTGTCCCCACCCCTTTAAGGCATCCCTTTCTCAATGGCCTCTTTCTAGATTTCTGCCCTCCACAGGAACTCTAATTGAATATATAAAATTAGATATTTGAAGGTGGAACCCACATTTGAGAAAGAACCATAGCCTTTGTAGCCTTTGTTTTTTTCTATGTCTGTGTACCTTAATCACTACAGTTTTTCTAGTTTCATCCACTTATCTGACAAATTTCATAATTTCGTTTTCTTTACAGCTGGATAAAAATTCCATTGTGTATTTTGTAGCACATTTTCAATATTCATTTACCATTTATATCGTTTAGTTACCTTTATTGATCTGCATATGTTGAATTATCCCTAAGTCCTTGGTACAAAGCCAGCTTGATTACAATAAATACTGTTTTTGATTTGTGTCTTTATTCAACTTGCATATACTTTGTTCTAGATTTTTGCATTTGTGTTCATCAGAGATGTTAGCCTGTAGGTCTTTTTTTATGCTGTGTCTTCATATGGTTTGGGTATTAGAGTTAAGACTGTTGTTATAAAAGGAATTTGGAAGCGTTTCTTCTATTTTTATCTTGGTAAATACTTTGCTCCTGTAAAATCCAAAACAAGTTAAATACTTTCTTATCTCAACAGGGAAGAACTAGGTGCACTTAAGCAAAACCAACGTCCAGCAGTGTCACAATATTCAAATCTGGAAACTCACTCCCGACCTTCTAGGCTCCAAAGGACTCGGGCCATAAGAGAAGGAAATGAAAGGAATTACCATAGGAAGAGCAGAAGTAGACTCTGTGAGAAAACTCCTAGAACCGATGAACACTTTCAGCAAAGTGTAAGGATTGCCTGCGTTTCCTTGGTGTCTGTTGTGATGGCTCCCTTTTAAACGTTTCTAGTTTTATCAATTTGGGTCTTTCTCTCTGTCTCTAAATTCAGTTTGTCTAAAGATCTGCCAGTTTTGTTTCTCTTTTCAAAGAACCAAGTCTTTGCTCATTGATTCTATGTGTTGTTTTGGGTTTTCCATGTCATTGATTCTGCCCTGGATTTGATCATTTCTTCCTGACGACTGCTTTCGGGTTTGGCTGGTTCTTGGTTCTTCAAACTCTTGCAGCACAGTGTTAAATTATTCATTTGGGCTCCTTCCAATTTTCAAATGTAGGCACTTGGAGCGACAAATTTGTTTGAAAAACTGTATTCATTTGCATCCTGGAGGTTTCAGTATGCTGCGTGTTCCTTTTCATTTCATTTCATTTTTTCCTTTCCTTCTCTATTTCTTCAATGAATCATTCATTATTCAAGAGTATATTATTTAATTTCCACAGATTTGTTTATTTCTGGAGTTTCTTTTGCTATTTATTTCAAGTTTTATTCCATTAAGCTCAAATAAAATCTATGAAAGTAGCTTAATTTTCCTAAATTTTTGAGGTTTCCTTTGTATTCCAATGTGCTGTCTATTTTAGAGAAACTCCACTGGGCTGCAAAGAAAAATGTGTATTTTGTAGTGTTTAGGTAGAATATTCTGTAAATATCTGTATGGTCTATGATGTCATTTGGCTCTGGTGATTCTGCTTTAATTTATTTTTCTGGGTGGCCTGTCCATTGGTAAAAGTATGGTAGGGAAGTCTTCTTATTGTGTTGTGGTTAAGCTGTGACTTAGCACCTAATAGTGCTTGTTGTATGCAATTGGGTCACCTGAATTTGAGGTGTGTATTTAGAATTACTCTTGGTGGATTGTTTCCTTGATCAGAATGAAGTGACTTAAAAAAAAAAAAAAACTCTTCTCATTAGTTTTGGCGCTAAGACCATCTTGGTGGCATTTGCTTGTTTCTTGGTCCCATTTGCTTAGAATATTTTTTTCATCCTTTCATTCTGAGGTAGGGTTTATCCTTGAATGTGTGTCTCTTGTAAATGAGAAATGGATCTATTTTTCTAATCTATTAAGATATTCTCTATCTTTTTATCAGGGAATTGAAGTCATGAATGTTCAGAGTCATTTTTGAAAGATGCACATTAGTTGCTCTCATTTTGCTGAATTTGGGCTTTATCTTCTCACTCCTCCTTTGCACAGCCACTATTGTGGTGTCATTTATTTTTAGCCTAGTCAGTAGCTTCTTTGGTGGCTTATCCTTCTCTTCATTCCAGTGTATTCCTTCCAGTATTCTCTTTCATGATGGTTTGGGGTCCATAAATTCCTTTAGCCTGTTTTAATCCTAGAAAATTTTTCTTTCTCTCTCAATTAGGATGGATAGTTTGACCAGATAAAGTATTCTGGGTTGACACCTGTGTTCTTTGGGAATCTGAGGCATGTTGTTCCATGTTTTCCTGGCTCTTAAAGATTCTGCTGAGAAATTTGATATTTTTTGATGGATCTGCCTTTATTTGCAACTTGGCTCTTCTTTCTTGAAGCTTCAATATCCTTTCTTTATTGTGTATATTTAGTGTTTTAACTATAGTATAGCATGGAGAGTTTCTTTCCTGGTCCTGTTTGATGTTCTGTGTGCCTCTTGTTCCTGAATGAGCTTCTCTTTCCCTATATTTAAGAAATTTTCTTCTACAATTTTATTGAAGATACATTCTATAACTTTGACCTAGAATTCTTCTACTGCTATGCCCACATGTCTGGATTTGGTATATTCATAGTGTACCAAAATTCCTTCATAATACATTCCTGAAGATGAAAATTTTTCATTGATTGAATAGTCCAATTCCTATACTTTGTCTTCAGGTCCTGCTAGCCTGTCCTCTATGCAGTCCATTCTGTTGGTTGGTATGGTTTTCTACTGGGTTTTTATTGGACTTATTGAAATGTTCATTTCTAGCTTCGTTTCAGTTTGATTTTTCTTCAATATTTCCACCTCTTTATTGAATTTAATTTTTCTGTCCTGCATTGCCTTATTACTTCATTCAGCCATTTGTTTGTGTTTTGTTTTGTGTCATTTAGATGTTTATTTGTGAGTTCTTTGAGTTCTTTGAACCCTCTGGCATATTTATAATTGTTCTTTTGAGTTCTCTGTCTTACGTTTTTAAGCTTTGTCTAAGTTCTTTTTTAGTTTTTATCTGTTTATTTTTAAAAACATTTGTTTATTCACTGTGTATGTGTGTTATACCTGCATGTATGTAAGTACACCTGTGTCATGCAATGTCCCCAGAGGCTAGAAGAGGGTGTTGAATCCCCTGGAACTGGGTTTACAGATGGTTGTTAGGTACCAGGTGTGTGCTGGGATTTGAACCTGGGTGTTGTGTGAGAGCAGGCAGTGCTCTTAACTGCTGAGCCATATCACCAGCCCTGTATAAGTTCTTCTTCTTGGGATCTTTACTATAGAACTGATAGTTAGTGGGTGATCTATTTTTTAGATTTTCCATGTTACTTGTGCTTTTTGGGTTGAGATCTAGGCATCTGGAGTTAGGCTGTTGGTTGTATCTTTTGAGGTGGGCTTTTATCCTCCTCAACCTGAGGCAGGGTGGTGACTTTTTGGCTGGGGGTTAGGGAGGGCCATTACCTAAGAAAATAAGCCAAAGAGGGCAGGTCTCTTACCAGGATTTCATGGGCAGTTAGAGAGAGTCTCATGTTTGAGTAGAGAACTGGGCAGTTTGAGGGGTTGAGGGTAGAGCCAGCCAGGGGTGCTAGGCCTAAGCCGGGGAATCTGGGCTTTTCACTTAGGATAGAGGGTCTGAAGCAAGGTTCAGGAGACATGTGTTGAACTGAAGCAAAGAAAGCTAGGTGTCTCACCTGGCATCGTAGGCCCCACAGACCCAGCACCTGGAGTGAGCTTCCTAGGGTGCCATGAGCAGGCCAAAGCTGAGTAAACTGAGTCCAATAATGCTGAATAGGTTGCTATAACACCGTAATAAGTTTTAGAATCAAGAAGTAAGATTGCTACAGCTTTGTTTTTCTATTCAAGAACCTCTCGATTCTTCAGGGTCCCTTGAAATTCCACGTGAATTTTAGAGTGGGTGTTTTTCACCATTTCTGCACAAAATATGCAGATGATTTTTAGGATTACTTTGAATCTGTAGAATACTTTGTATGGTATTTCAATTCTAATAAAATATCTTTTTGATTTTATAAACATAGGATATCTTTCCACTTATAAACTATTTTTGATTGATACAGTTTGTACAACTTTTTTTTTTTAGTCAGTGTCTCCTAAAAGCCAGCTTCAAAAACAACAACAGCAACCACAATAATAACAATAGCAGCAAAGAACCTCTCTCTAAGTCTACAGATTGTTTGAGGAATGAAATTTTAATATTCAGTCAAGGCATTTACAATTCTGCTTTAAGCTGCTCTTCTTACTAATATGAGTGTATAAATAGGTCAGCCAGGGATGAACATGCTGGCTTTCTTCACATCTTTTACAAGCATAAATACTGTTCTGGGCATCTTCAAAACTTTCCCAACTCCCCAGCATAGACTGGCACCTTTGAATGTCCTCATTTTGTAAAGACCTCTCCCCGACTCTCCCACCCTGACTTTGGGTGGTCCATAATCTTTGGATCTCTTACTGAGTAGCATTTCCAAGCAATGTGTTCTGCTTTTTGAGCTTAATGGTTTCCAGGTTAGGTGAAATACACATGGAATTCTTATTCAGGGAGCATTCAGAACAGTCAAAGCAGATAAACAATAATTTGTGAGATATCTTTTCTCTTTTAAACCAGATATTAGAGTGATTAGAGTTTTGCCTTGGGAATGCCACCTGATGTTTTTATTACCATCCCCATCTGTAGAGGTCAAGTTCAAGTCAAAAAGATCATGAGATTTTCAGGTCATGTTTCAGTTGCCTTATACTGAGTCATTCTCTAGGCTCCTGTAAATCTTTATTTCCCTGATTTCTGAAAAGTTTCCTTCTGGTAGTTCCTAGTTATGTTCTTCATATGTTCCACTAGAAAGATGGGTTCTGGGAATGTGGAGCTCCTTCTTCCAGTATTTCACTGCCATCACTCCACTGGAAGCCTCTCAACCTCCCTAGCCCCTAGAATCAGATGCATTTTCAACTGTAGTCATCACCTCCCCAGTATGAACAACACAAATGCATGATGCTTCTTTCTAAAGTATTTCTCTCTTCTCAGTCTTCTATCTGAGAATGATTAGATTATTTACTCAGTTGCTGAAGTCATAAAACTTTTTTAAAAATTTCTTTGGTAGGATAACAGCCAATAATCAAATTGGATACATTGCAGGCTTCTCAAACTCATCATCTATCTATCCTAAACTTACTGTTCTTAAATTAGTCAGGCTTCTGATTATTTCTCCTGCCTGGTAGCTTAGGTCTCATTTCTCCTTTCTTCACTTCTTATAAACATTTGCCTAAATCTCTCATGCTAACCCCAGTAGCTCTATAACCCATGTGCATAATGCTGTCCTGTCCCCCACAGTAATATTACATAGTACAGAATGCACTGCAAAGCAGAAGCCAACAAAAGATCTTTACATAAAAGCAGCAAGTGGTGTGTGTCTCTGTGTGTATGTGTATGTGTGTGTGTGTGTGTGTGTGTGTGTGTGTGTGTGTTTAGAAACTTTAAAAACTAAATTATCCTACTTGCGTCTTCATGCCTGACTTCCAAAACCCTATCTCTATTTCTTTACCTTGTCTGGACCTGGTCAATGAAATACATACCTCTACTTCAGCCCTCATTTGTATACTAAGTGGAAATCTCCTAAATTAGTAAGAAAATGCTCCACTGTCCTGGCTACAGGCCAGTCCAATAGAAGAAATTCCCTAATTGAGATTCTCTCAACCCAGGTATATTGAGTTGCCAGCTAAAGCTATCCGGCACACAAATGCACTCTTGAAAACTAAAATGGGAAGCGGATTTGATAGGAAAGTTACTATCCTCTTGCTCTGTGTCACATATGACCAGTGCTGGTTGGTAAATGAGGGGGTTCAGTGTACATGTACATCAAATAGCTACAGCTGCCCACAGTGTAGCTATTTCTTTACTAAGAACCACAGTGATTTCTTTCTACTCTAGTATACATAATATTATATTATTGTATCAACATGTACCACCACAGGTAGTAGGTTCTATATTTCAAGGTCTACAGAGTACAGGTTGTTGACTGAGTCTTTGGAGGGAAGTCAAGGAGAGGGATTCTGTAAGACATTGTATTATGGAAGATGTATAACAGCTTGTAACTGATGCTTGCAAAACCAGGGGGTGAAACCTTGTTCACCTCATATTGTCTGTCTCTGTAGCCTGGCTATCAGCAACTAAAATGAATCCCAGCACTTGGATCTGAAACTGACATGGAACACAGAAATATGAGAAAGGGTCTGATCTTGGCAGGAAAGTCTTATCGTAGGTCTAGTCCCTCCAACCAACCAACCAACCAACAAACAAACAAACAAAAACAAATCAAACAAAGAGGTATAGAGATATAGACTTCACAGTACATACTCTAGCTTTCTTCTGGAGAATCAAGAATATCCTCTATGAAGAGCTGATTAATGCTCACTGATGCTTCTTGTTCATTAGAAGACCCATGGACAGCATTTCTCAAAACATCTATTCCATACCGGGCTCGGATGGACTCCGGGGAGAGCAGTCTGGCTTCTTCTGGGTCTACTGGACCCATCATTCGTCTCCAGTCTGCAACAGCATTCCACTTAGTCAAAGCCATGATTGTAGACATGCCCCTGTAAACAGCGAGGCTCTTAGAAGACAGGCTGCTTCCAATGACCTGGGTTGCATATATGGCTAAAGACAGACGCCTTTGTTCCACCCAGGAACATGTTATCCTTGTGTATGTGTGTGTGTGTGTGTGTGTGTGTGTGTGTGTGTTTGCATGCACATGCAGGTGTGTGTGTGTGTTTGCATGCACGTGCAGGTCTTAAAGAAGTGCTGTAGTTTAATTCCAGAGACTACATATGAATGGATTCTTAGTTTTACTATCTTGGGGACCACTAAAACATTGTCCTGGACCCAGGACTCGCTGCTTCTTGGTCACCCTTTATCTTCTGTTCCTTTAGGGATTACCTCCACTATAGACCACCTTCATATCCAGGGTGGGACTATGTCCAGTGATTGACTGATATGAGGGTGCAAGGTCTTCTGACCTCAGTTCATCACAGAACTCAAATGGAGAAGTCCGTGTGGTCTGCAGAGTCTGTCAAGTCTATGTAGCCCCTTGACTCTCCTGCCCTCCCCACCCTTCCTTTTTTTCTCCCCTTCCACACAGTGCCCTAAACAAACAGCCTGAACCATAAATTCTGCTTCCTAGGAAATGTAACCTACAACAGATAAGAAAGTCACTTTTCCTATCTAAGGTGTCATGGGAAAAGCACTCAAACCCTTGGGCTTCCCGTGAGGTAGGTTTTATATTTTTCTCTTTGTTTGACAGATGAAGGTTCAAGCACAAGCTTTGCACTGGTGAATCTAGACCCTGACAGCCTCAACATCAAGGGTGAAAAGTAAAGACACAGAAGAAGGAAACAAATAGATCCTGACAGCCTCAACATCAAGGGTGAAAAGTAAAGACACAGAAGAAGGAAACAAATAGATCCTGACAGCCTCAACATCAAGGGTGAAAAGTAAAGACACAGAAGAAGGAAACAAATAGATCCTGACAGCCTCAACATCAAGGGTGAAAAGTAAAGACACAGAAGAAGGAAACAAAGGGGAAAGGGAGGGCAAAGTACTGAAAAGAAATACAAGCTGACAGTTAAAAGGTGACTCTTCGTGAGTCAGGTTACATGAAATGCTACAAAAAATACTTGTGGGTTCTCACAGTATCTAGAATGAACAGTTACCACTGTTACAAAGCAAGCAATTCCATTTCAGAAACTTACTCAGACAAGACTTCCAACACACTTTCATAAAATCCTTTTCCAGTTATTTTGAAATAGATTTTGTCTGCATGCTCTCTGAAGAGTTGCAGTTCCTTCAGTTGGGACAGCTTAAACCCTGCTTTCTTAATGCACTTCAGGATCTCCGCTGAGGAAAAAAATAGGAGGTAACCTTGAGGACTGTTCACTTCATGAAGATACAGTGCATCAGAATACCAAAGGAAAACAATAGTCCTGCTTCTGTGTTGTGGTTTAAATACACAAAATCATGTAAAATGAAAAACTAAAAGCCAAAAATAAACACTCAGGAGACAGGATATTCCTGAGAGTGTTCTACTTGAAACACCTAACAGACTATCAGAGGGAGGAAGGAGAGATCTGTTAATTAAGAATGAAGACATATTTTCATCTTTATGTCCAAATGCCCGGGTATTGGGGCGGGCCTAGGTGAACATTTCTACCTGCTGCTGGCTGCATTAAAGAGAATGGAAACTGTCACAATCTCACCTTAAATATTGAGGTCTGTGTTTTAGAGAAAGGGGAATCACCTGAGAGGCTGGGAACTTTCTATTAAATGACGAGAAGGAGAATGGGGAGAAAAGGAACCAAGAAGAGAGAAAAGAAAAAGAGAAGAAAATTATTGTCTTTCTCCATTTCCCTCCCTCCAAATCAAAGGCACTTGACAGTGATGGGCCAGGAGGAAAGGTGGATGAGACCTAACACACTCATGAACTCACACCAGCTGTGATTACCTGCACAAGATCTGCATAAGATCAAGCTAGCCAGCATTCTGGCATAGATGGCGGGGGTTGCTCTTCAAGCCCTACCTATTACTGAGACAGTATTGGCAACTGATAGGTCCTGAAGGAGGGAGAACCACTATCTTTTTTTGATAGTGTGGACACTGGTAGGTTTCTCATGCTCCACTGAATGTTGACTATATGTATAATAAAAAAGAGACATGAAGTTGGAGGCAGATTTCAGAGAGGAGCCTATGGGTTGCTTAAACTTCCAGACAACTAGGAGGGTACTCATAACTTTCATGAGGTATTATACTGTTACAGCACCTTGATAAAACATTCACAAGAAAGGAAAACTACAGCATCATCTCACTTTTCATGAGATTGGGGAAAAATTCAAAATGTAAGATAAGCAAAGAGAACATAAACATATATCTTAAAAAATTCATCATGACTAAGTAATTTGCCAAGTACAGAAAAGATGACTCATTGTGTAATAACATTAATAAGATTAGACATATTGACAGAGAGAAAAAAAAATCTATCATTCTGAACAATGCTGAAATAGACTTCAGCAAAATTCATTCCTTTTTTTCGGTTCCCTGAAGCCCTGCAGGTTGAGGTTAGGACTTCACACACGCTACTGAGCTACACCCCAGGAACTATCATTTTTTATTAGAAAGCAGGGAAAAGAACAGAAGGATGGGTGGAAGAGACAGAGAGAGTGAGAAAGAATATGCACAAAAATATCAAAGTTATCTGCTGCACTGAGATGGAGCAATGTGGTATTCACGGTATTATTTTAAATTTCCTGTAGTATGAAATTTCTCACAGAATTAAAAGGAAGCATGTGCCAAGGTGGTATCCCCAAACATTCCTCAGCATAATAGACCTTAACACAAATGACAGAGTATATGAATTCTTGGGAGGGGGCATGGAGGAGGGAGAGTGCCCGTGAGGAAAGGGGTTTAAAAGTGATTAAGATGGACTGATAGTTCTGTATGAAATACACACAAAAATTCAATATCAAAGGAAAATCACATTGCATGATGGTTTCCTCACTGGGGAAAAAAAAGAAACACAAAAAGGAAAAAAAAAAAGTATACATTGGTTTTTTTATTTTAAAATATTTACCTCTTTGCTCATGCGTTATATGAGGCTTAATAAGTGCCAAAGTGCTCTGAACTGGAAAGAAGCACTCTATTTCTTTTTCAGCAGTCGCTGGTGAATTGCTTCCGTACAACTGACTGATGGGGAAGTCTCCCATTGCAAACTGTGCACATAAACTTTGAAAAAGAGGTCAATTTCAAAACCTAATGAAATCATCTAACGTAATATAACACTACTTATGTATGTTGCTCAAAAATTAGCCAGATCTAGGTACTATGTGAAGGGAAATACTTAGCCAGTGGCTAGGGCATGCTGTGTCTTTTTCAAGTAGGTAGCAGACATTTGGAAGAAAAGATAAGAACATTTACATCATGGTGGTAATGGATACGGCTAGAACAATCATGAGAGAAGGGATGGAAACTGTGGCCTGGAAGTCCAGACTACAATCCTGGCTGCTGTACTTGCTAGCAGTGCAATATTGGGCAAGATTAAGCTTCTCTGTGTAGTACTCTGGTGGCTACTGTTTATTTTCAACCTATTGGGATTTAGAATCACCACAGAAACAAAACCTTCAGCCATATCTGTGAGGGAGTTTCTGGATAAGGTTAGTTGTAGGAAAAGGCCCACCCTAATTGTGGGTGGCAACATTTCATGGGCTGAGGTCTCAGGCTGAAGGGAAAGGAGAACATGAACCAAGCACCAGTATTCACCATTCTGCTTCTTGACTCTGGATGCAGCATGGCCAACTGCCTCATCTTTCTGCTCCTCTGTGTTCCCCGCCGTGATGGACTAGATTAGCTCAAACTGTAAGTCAAAATAAGTCCTTTCTCTCTTGAGTTGCCTTTTGTCAGGTATTTTTATCACAGCAATGAGAAAAGTATTTAGTACAGTGAATTATCTCACTTCTGTTTTAGAAAGTGATTTTGAGGATGGAATCCAAAGACAACTTTTAAATGTATGGTGCATATAACTATTTCTACCCCGACTATCATCAATAAATATCATCAAGGCATTTGCCAGCATTTGATTCAGCACTGCAGATAGGAAACTGTACACATAAGGACACACCTTATGTCCTATAATGAACATCCCCCCATGTGAGCAAGCACACAGGAAGCTCTGCTAGAAACAAAGGAGAAGTTCCGGTGGCACTGGACAATCCAAGTTGAATTATCTCATTTATTCGGTTTCCTTCCCTTGAAGAGTATAGATCCCATACATCCATTCCTATACTGGGGTGTTTTGCCAGTTGCTATTTAAAAAAATCTTTATTATTTTTATTTTATGAGTAGGAATGTATTGCCTGCATATATGTAAGTGCACCTGTGTCATGCAATGCCCATGGAGGTCAGAAGAGGGTGTCATCAGATCCCTTGGAGTTATAGACGGTTGTTAGCTACCATGTGGATACTGGGAGCTGAACCTGGGTCCTCTGCAAGAGCAGCAGTGCTCTTAACTGCTGAGCCATCTCTCCTGCCCTCCAATTGTTCTTTTTATCTAGCTACCCACACATACTTCAGTAGAGGAAATGCTCTCTGGTCATTCAATTTCTGCTCTTTACATCCAGCCTTGAGCAGCCAAACCAACAAAGTCTAGCTGTGATACTCACTATTGGTTCCTGCTCAGAAGGCTCTGAATCTTAACACCATTGGAAACAGCTTCCTTCTGGACTTTCATGTATTTATATTTCCGT
This sequence comes from Eospalax fontanierii, assembly GCA_035773235.1. Taxonomy (NCBI): domain Eukaryota; kingdom Metazoa; phylum Chordata; class Mammalia; order Rodentia; family Spalacidae; genus Eospalax; species Eospalax fontanierii. The sequence continues at coordinate 42,823,544 of CM069539.1, read as the reverse complement.
CAGTTTCTATTTGGCCTCTCCCCAAATATATATATATATATATATATATATATATATATATATATATATATATATAAAGATAGATAGATACATAAGTATCTATATCTGAGAAAAAAAGCAATTCAATGAAAATAATCTCCTAGCCAAGTTAGGGAAGGGGGCAGGGCTCTGTTGAGTTATTTCTAAAATGGCCTGTTAGTGCTGGGAAAAGCCAAGAAACCTGGAGAAAAGGAAGTCCAAACAAAATAGTGATCAAGAATTTATGTAATTCTTACTATAACAGTGGGCTGGAGGGCAGGGGCAGTCTCTGAGTGCTTTCAGCTAGAGAAAGTATCCCTACGCTGGGAATCACATCAGACCAACTTGTGTGCAGGCATAGGCCTCATGTTGAAAAATATTTGCCTCTCCTATTCTGTATATTACCTTCTATGACACATTAAAGAGGTCCCATGGCACTTTGCTCATGTCAACTTCTAAGTGTTCAACTTGTATTATCCTTTACAATACCTGTCTCTGCCATAAGAGCAGACATAAGCCAGTAAGGCTGAATGAGAGGTAGAATGTATTCATGTAGAAAAAGTATGACTCAAATATCTCTTACCAAAAGAAAGCACTTTAACTCTCATGTGAATGATACTTTGTATCATTAAATTTGTATTAAATTTGCTGTTCCTTATGGAAGATCTTTATTCTTGTACATTGGCAGGTGTCTTTCTTCTGAATTCAATTCTACCTTAAAATCACTGTAAGATTCAAGCAATTCAAAATAATCTTTCTTTCACCTATGTGTCAAGTATGGAGAGGCAAGAGATAATATTTCTGTCCTCCAGATTTTATTAAGCCCAAGACTAAGCAATAATTACTGGAAGACCATTCTTAAGATAAAAAATATTGAAAGAGTACCACTGTATATTAGTTACTTTTTCATTGCATAGGAAACACATCTGACATAGGCAAAGGAAGGAAGGAAGGAAGAAAGGAAGGAAGGAAGAAAAGAAGGAAGGAAGGAAGAAAGGAAGGAAGGAAGGAAAGAAGGAAGGAAGGGAGAAATGAAGAAGGAAGGGAGGGAGAGAGGAAGGGAGGGAGGGAATATTTTGGTCCACAGTTTTAGGGTACAATCCAGCATGGTGGAGAAGGCTTGTTGGCATAAGTGGGAGGCAGCTCTTAGCCCTGCATCTGCTGTCAGGAAGCACATAGAGATGAATGCTGGGGCTCAGCTTGATTTCCCCTTTGTACTCACTCTAGACTATGGGGTGGTGCTGTTCATATTCCAGGTGGGTTTGCCTTCTTTTCTTTAGTTAATTTTTCCTAAAAATACCATTAGAGACACACCAGTAGTATGTTTCCATGGTGATTCTATAGCTATTCAATTTTACAATGAAGATTAACCATCCCTACTCTAGCTTTTGTTAACTGGGCACATGAACAGGTCACTTTAAATCACAACGTTCCAGTCCTGGCCCCTATTTTCATTTCACAGTGAAAAATGCCTTCTGGTCATCTCCACACATTCCCATTCTTAGCAGTCCCCATGTTGTACAAAAATTCAAAGTTTCTTCTGAAACTCAAGACAAAAATCTTAACTGCTGGCTTTATAATGTCAAAACACATAAGTCATATATGCTTAATATGCAGTGACATAACCAAAATTTTTATTCCAGTTAGAAAAATGGAAAGATAAGCAAGGAAAGATTGGACCAAAGTAAGATCACCAAACCCTTAGCTCCATATCTAGCATCTTAAATTTACGGAATCATCTCGGCTTCAGTAGTCTTGAACAACCCCATCCCCAGTTCTGCAGCTTATAGCACATGTAATTCTCTCTCTGCATCTGTTTCTGTTTCTCTCTGTCTCTCCTCCCTCTCTTGCTGCATTCTCTGCATGCAGCGTTCCTTGGCAGACACATCATAGTCAGATCTCCAACGTGCCATAGCCTCCATTGCAACTTAAGTTTCACCTTCTCAGGCTCCTGAATGTCCTCTCAGGTCCTACTTGCATAGAATTAAACCCTACCACACTTTCTTTGCCTTAATGGCTTTCTAGAACCTTGGTGAAAGTTGTAACCTTTATACCTACAAAACAAATGCCACATTGCCATCACTGCCAAGCTGTTTTCCCAGCTTTAGATGTAATCTGAGCCCCTTCTATTGTACTTGGATTAGCCTCTGTGCACCTTAGTGACTGAACGAGAGAAAATACTTTCTTAGGCAGTTGCTTTTTATTAGAGATCTACTGTGTTAGTTTAATCAGTTCAGGCTCTGTCCTTTCAAATGAATCTGTGTTTTCTCAAACTGAGCACTTTGATGAATAGGGTCTTGTCCTTTTTGTACCTTCCTTATTGTCCCTGTACAGAGCATGAGGTTTCCTTTAGTGATGTGAATCTCTTTGACAGTTACAAATGCTGTCCCTACACCTTATCTGCAACTTTAAACTTGTCAAAGCTCCTTTCAACAAAAAACTGAACATTTTTCCTCTTTTTTCTGCTCCACCTGTGATCTCTTTGACTTTCAATCTGTATCAGCTCAGTGAGCAATAAGCATACCACACAGCCTGAGTGCTATGCTGTCATGAAATTCCCTCCACCAAAGAAATCACTCCACATATTTTGAATTCAGTATTACTCAGTTTCTCAAGACATGAGGAAAATGTTGTCAAAGTCTTTGCCAGAATGTAACACAAATGACTTCTAACCCAGTTGCTAATAGAGTCTTTGTTCCTCTCATGAGTCCTGCCTCTACTTCTCTATCTCTCTCTCTCAGCAATCTGGTCTTCCAAACTATCACCAGATTGCCAAATTAAGCTCCACTTACAGCATTTGGGACTTTTCTAGCACACACTTCCAACTTTTCCAGATTCCTTCCACAAACCAGTTCCAAAGACCTATGAACCACATGCTAATATTTATCACAGCAATAGCCCTCCTCTTCAGTGCAAATCCTCTGTATTGGTTACTTTTATAGTTGCTATGACTAAAAACAAAAACAAAAACAAAAACAAAAAAAACAACCTTAATGAAGGAGGGATTAATTCTGGCTCATAGTTAAGGCACAATTTATCATGTGGGGAAGGCATGTTGCCAAAGTGTCCACAGTCAGGAAGCAGAGAGAGAAGATTGCTGGTGCTCAGCTTGATTTCCTTTTGTTTATTCAGTCTGGGACCCCCATCTGTTGAACAGTGTGGTTCCATATTCCAGGTGGGTATTAACTCTTCAACTCTTTTCTGGAAGTACCTTTATAGACACATCCAGTGTTGTGTTTCCACGGTGATCCTAAATCCAGTTAAGTTGACAATGAAGACTATCATCACTCCACCCTTGTCAACTTGACACCTAAACATATCACTCAAAAGCATATAACTCCTCTAAGCTAGCTGCTATGCATGATGTTGTGTTGATGGCAAAGTTAGTTAGCTTCTAAGACTTATTTCTGAACTTAGTAAATTACCATCCAATTGTAGAGTACATAATCAGTTAATCATCAGGGTTTTGAAATCCTCGTAATCCATCAAAGACCCTGCAACTATAATCACAAACTTTATCAAAGAAATTTCTTATAAACTATGGTTATGGTGGATATTTCTCCAAGTAGATAAACTATCTGCTGGGTATTTACTTCTTAGTTCCCAGGCTCAAGTCAAGCATATGACCTTTTCTTGCAAAATTGTGGCTATCTTTAAGTTTATATTAGACAAGCACTCTCTGATAAGCAGTCTGTGGCTTCCCCAATAAATAACAGCTTTCCTGAAAAAGGTCACTCACACTAAAACTGTGCTTCATGTGACTTAGACTTAAAATGAAATTAAAACACACTTCATGATAAAAGGTAGGGATCCATGGATGAGAACAGTACCTCTCTGGTTCATATTCATTAGCTTCATCAACATTTCTTGGTCCCAGTAATTCTAACCAATGTTTCACAGCATTTTCTCTCCACAGAACAAGGGCAAGACATGTTCCACTATTAGAAAATGTAAAAAATAAGTTTTAAAAGTATGTCTCAGTAGCTAATTACATATAGATAATGTAAACATATGTTGTTAAACTGACTAAAACAAGTCAAGTGATCTAAAAGGGGTCTGGTATTAACATCTCCTAGTATGCTTTCAAGAGCTTCTCAGATGATCTGGGAAGCAGAAGGAAGAAAAGAGAAGGAAGGGTCTCTGTTATTTAGGATGTTTCCTTTGTGGCTGCCTTACATTCCCCTTGATTTATATAACCTTGCTGGAGCTTTGCTTTAGCTATTATCAGAGCCCTAACCAAACACAACGAGACTGCCTGGGGTCAGTCAGTTTTCAGCTTGGACTTGGTGAAGTTTCCATTCTGGAATTCTGTTGCCAATTCAACTGGAAGCTGGCCAGTGTCCCTGACACCTTCCCTTTGCCCCGACCACAGTCCAGGAAGGGAGAAAAGAGAGTGAATAGCAGGGCTGACAGAGATGCAGACTAGTAACCTATTTATAGAATTTAGAAACTGGCCAAGTTCATATAAATAGGGGTTAAGCAAAGGTAAAGTAAAATGTCAGTCTCACAACTCTTTGTAAACATGAACTCTGCTTTACCTGGTTGTGTATGCTATAAATTTATTAAAGTAGTCTTCATTTTCATGATCCTTGAACAGTGTTTTTGCTTCTTCATCTGTTAAAACTAATTGTCTCTGCATCAAGATTTCAAACCCTTGTTCATAAATAATGTTGAAAACATCATCTAAATAAAACAGTTACGACAAAGTAAGTTTTAAACTTGGAGACAACTGACTATAAGACAACACTTGATAAAGCATCTCATGTGTCTGGTTTTCTTGTGAAATGTAAAAGTTCACAGAGATACCTTCCTATATTTAAAAGTGAATGGCACTTCTTAACCACAATTATGCACAAACACACAAGAGGCCTTGGGAAATATTTCTTCTGGTTTATATGCACCATGTGTCTATAGACAGTGACCTAAATAATAACCAATTCAAGTATAAGTCTTTATAAATAATTTCTACATTCATTAGCCATTATTTTACTTGTCTACATGAGAATAAGTAAGTTGACCCAATAATTAAAAGCATTTCTTAATCTCCTTCACACTTGCCTGTTTTTCATTGCTGAGGACCTGACAACAATCTGGGAACCCGGATAGGGTCAGAGACATGTAAAAGTAATATGCTGTTTCTGACAGCCACCTAGGAAAACCTCCCTGCTCTATACCAGCTTCCTGCTTTTGAGCATTTGAGAACATAGCGATGGGATTTGTAAACAGCAATGGATAAACCAAAAATATGTATCCTAACTCAGAGCCCAGTCAGTGTTATCCTGGTAGATAATTCTTTCACGATCACCTCATTTGAAGAGTGTAAACTGGGAAGGTGTTCTCCAAGGCAGGCAGCGATCACTCCGATCACTACGTAGGCAAGCCTAGTTTCATTAGCTGTACACAGCTTTCCTTCCCAGAACAGCTTCCCCATCTTTATTCACAGGTCATCACAAGTACCTATTGAATGTCAGTTGACTGAGAATTGGATTCCATTTCTTAAGCTGTTACTCACAGGTGGCCTCAAATGGGAGCTCTTTTTGAAATTCAGTAATACAAAACAAAAGGCAATGCTTTAATCGTCTCTAAAGGTTGATACGATTGTACCTTTATAAAATTTAAAAACTATGTCATTGGTGTTCTTTTTTTGTAAAGGAGTTGTGAAGTCTATGAAGCTCTGTTACTGTGCAGGATACCTCACAGTCTTCAGACCCTCTGTTAAATTATTTGCTCAGTTGTAAGTTGTTAGATTTATTTCCTGTATATCAGGGAAGAGATGAGATATCAGAATATATTTTCTTGGTCTTGATTAGAGGTTTATGCTTAATGTAAGATATCACACAAAAACTAAAAATATGGATGGAAAATTAATAACCCAAACAAGGAATAACCCCCCAAAGAAATAGCTGTGCACTAAAAAAAGGAAGAACTATAAACGACAGATATTTGCTGAGGACATACTTTGGAGCAAATCAGTTTATGATTACATTTGTCTAAAAATAAATGAACAAGAACTATTAAAAGAAAATTATCACACTATATAGAGGATTCTGTAGGTAACTGAATAGAGGTACATCATATTTTTGAAAAAAGTAAGAATAATAAACACGTCAATTTAATTTATTTTGGTGTGTGTGTGTGTGTGTGTGTGCGCGCGCGAGTGCGCGCACATATGGTTGCAGAGGCCAGAAGTCAACCTTAGGTGTTATTCCTCGGGAGCTATCTACTTTGCGTTTGGAGACAGGATCTCTCACTGGGACCTGGGGCTCATTAAGCAGGTGAGGCTGGCTGGCCAATGAGCTCCAGGAAACCACCTGTTCCTGCCTCTCCAGTGCTGGAATTACAAGAATGGATCACCACATCTGGCTTTTCATGTAGTTCCTGGGGATCAGACTCGAGTCCTCACACTTGTGGGGAAAGCATTCTACTAACAGCTACCACCTCAGGCCCCAAGTATGCCAATTTTGTTTAAATTAAATAATTTACATGACCTTTGCTTTGGAATAATATATCAACAACTCAAACCAGGGGCAGGTAGAGACTGATGTCTGACAAGCAGTTCAAAGTTTCTTTTTCCCCTTTATGATCACCTGTCGTGTTCAATCATCACTAAGATGTCTGTACCACAGTATTCATCTGTTATTGTATAATCTACTATTACCATTCTTCATAAAAGAAAGAAAAGTATATTTATTTAAGAAAAATGGTTGGCAAACTCATAAGAGAAGGTGAGTTTTCTGGACCTGATTGAGAGTGTACTTGCTTTGTTTAGAAAAATGGAAAGAAGGCATCCAGGAATGGAAGTCTGGTGATCTGAGGTAGTCCAAACAAAGGTGGCCTACATGGACAAGGAAACCATGTTAAATATTGGAGAGTGAGAGCGAGAGAACAGAGGACTGACTATTTGAACCTGGCCCTGGCAATTTGGAGGATACTGCTTTGATTAGAAAGTTCTGGGAGAAACGCACTTAGAGGGAGGTGTGGAGAGGATGGAGGTTAAGAAGCCTTTAGAGACTATAAGCAACCTGGTGATAAGTGCCTATTGAGGGCAGCACAGGTGTCCTCTAAGATGTACAGCATTGGCTAAAGGTTCTGGGACTCAAAGAAGGTTTCTGGTTTTCTTTTTATGTCTTTAAATTCTGTTTATTAGCATGCTGTACTACATCTTTGTTGCAATCAGGAATATTACACTTTGGGGGAGAAAGTGATGTTGCAAGAGAATAAGGGGCGTCTGCAGTGGGCAGTCCTCAGGAGGCAGAGATCACACCTGCAATAAAAAAGGGCTGGGCCTGGGGTGGGCCTTATATGCAAAAGATTTGTCTTCATTTTCCAGTCAAGGATGGTGCTTTTTCCTAAATAGAGTAATAAGGCAATAACAAATTAAAGCTCCCTCAACTTTCTGCTACCAACATCAGGTAAATCTGCAGCAACTTGGCTGTTTACCTCACTATGGAGAAAGGAAGTTCCTCTTTTTGAGGCCTATCCCCAAACCTCTGCTACAAAATCATTTCTGCCAGACTCTCATAGACAGTTGTTGTAAAGAAATGATCTAAAGTCCACAGCAGCAGTATGGACATAAATTATATGCAAATAGTACACCACTGTATGCTGAGGGGAGAGCATGCTAGGTTTTGGTATTCAGACGAGTTCTAGAATAAACCATGATTACACTAAGAGAGTATCATACTCAGCAAATATCATTTAAGAAATGAATGAGCACTGCTCTGGGACTAAGCCAGGAAAGTTCTGCTGTAAGGCTTCCACTTAGGTCTGAGACGTTCTCTTCCAGCTCTGGACTAGCTCAGTGAGCTAGCTAGAACCAGTCTACTCCACCTCCATCTCCACACTCGTAGTCCTAGCTGTGATTGCTTACCTCACACATTGTACTATCCTGTATCCATTTCATCCCTCCAAAACAAACAGACAACAACATACCTACACCCAATATCATTCTGAGTGAAGAAGAACTTGAAGCATTACCATTAAAATCAAGAACCAGACCAGGCTGTCAACTATCCCTACTCCTTTACAATAGAGTGCTTGAAAGCCCAACTACAGCAATGAGACAAGAGAAGAAAATCAGAAGGGTACTGATTGGAAAAAGCCAAAAATGTTGGGGCAACCCAAAGTGTTACAGAAAGCATACTCAGTCCTGACCTGTTCATTTCTTATGTAGATTCACCTGCATGATCTCATTTAACTTCAGTGAATTCTTACATGCTCTAATACCAAATGCACACAGAACGTTCTGATGTATGACATAGTTGTGTGTATGTGGGGGGGTATAGTTTAGTTTCTCACGATTTGCTAAAGAAGAGAGAAAAAAATTAAATGGTCACTTAAAATGAAAGGTAGCACCAAAAAAAGAGAAGGCATGAAAAAGGACAGACACAAAGAAAAACTACAGAGACTAGAAAACAGTTGCAAACATGGTACAAATTCATCAGCCATACCTATAATCACTTTAAATGTAAATGATTTTAACAGGTCATTTAAGTTGAACTAAGTTGAAATATCTTCCTGTGAGATATTATTTTTAAAATCTCCAAACAAAGAAATCTCAGAGAGACTATTTACAAGCCACAAATGTGAAAAGGACTTGTGTTCAAAATGTACAAAGAAATTTAAAACTTAAAAAAATAACCAAGTTATTATATAGGCAAAATTATTATAAAATGATTAAACCTGGTTATATTTATTGATCATTTCAAGTATTCATTGTTTGTGCTAGACAGTCAGTATCTTTCCCATAGCTAATTTCAAAGATCTACAGAAAAGCATCAGTAAGAAAGACCGATTCATCACTAGTATGTATATGAAAAGATGCTGAGTTGTGTATGTATCACTGGAGGATTGTAAATGACAGCACTAAGGCATCATTATGCTGTGTAAAATCAGACATGCATACTGATGGGAATCTTATTCACTGCTGGTGGAATCGAGAACAGCACTGCAGCATTGAAATGCATTTGGGCAGTTTCTTATACACCTAAACACAAGTTTACACCTGATATAATCATCATGTTCCTAGATATTTACCTAATTAGCTTGAAAGCTTATGTCTACATGGAAATCTGTATGTGAATGTCTACACCAATTTTATTCACGAAGGTGAAAGAAACTAGAATCAAGAAAAAATGTCCTTTAAAAATAACCTGACAAATAAATTTCATTGCATCATACAAATGAATAACATTTATTATTCAGTAATAAAAACCAATGGGCTTAGCACTGGAGAGGTAGAGGCAGGCGAGTCTCTGTGAGACTGAGACCAGCCTAGTCTCCATAGCGAGTTCCAAGTCGGCAGTGGCTGTAGAAAGAGCCTGTCTTAAAAAGACCAAAACCACCCAAAACACCAAAAACAAACAAAAAACAAACAAACAAACAAACAAACAAACAAAAAACCAAAAAAGCCAATGAGCTGTGAAAGTTTAAAATGAGTTGAAGAATTCTAAATCCATATTGTTAAGTGAAAGAAGTCAAATCTGTAAAGGATATATACTACATGATTTCAATAGTAACTTCATTTTGGAAACACAGCTTTGGTGAGGAATGATTTGCAGATGATCACTGCTGCGTGAGGGAGAGCTGATATTCTTTACGAGCATGATACTAGACACACTGAACAGGCTCCAGTGAATGAACTCACACTGATGGACATCTGGGTACACACACTTGACTCGATAGGCTTTAACATATATGACAAAATGTATGAAGTCCTGTGGGTAGGCTTGTGGGGGAGTGCAGCTAGGGAAGGCGGGACTAGATATGATTAAGATATATTATATGAAATCCACAAACATCCATTTAATAATATATTCTTTTTAAAAAGTGACCAGCCCTTAGAAATGGGATATAGCTCAGTGGCATGGTGCTTGCCTAGCAACTATGAGATCCTGGGTTCCACATTCAGTACCAAAGAGCAAACAATGATCCTCAACATGCCAGTATTCTAGGTATGATTTTCATTTCATTCTTCTGATTTTTAGAAATCAGAATAATATAAAATATTATTGTAATATTATAAAATATCTTGTATGGATTTCACTGTTGAGTAGGGTTCCCCACCGGTCCGAGGTGAGACACTACAGACAATGAGGTAGCTGTCCCATCTTTTTGGCCTCCTTTAATGATTCCTGCAGTGGTGAAAATGAGTCTCACAAAGTCCTAGGTTATAAAATGCTTTGGAAAGTCTTCAGTTAAAAATAGTTACTCCATTGTTACTGAGAAATGAATAAATTAACATTCAAATGCTACCTACAAAACTCTACATATCCTACCTTTCCTCGCCTCCAAGATGTCTGGACGCAGTACTGCCAGTGTCTTTTGTAAGTTTGAGCTTTTCATTGTTTTAAAATCAGGTAACAATATATCAATGAGAGTAGCAACCTTAGTCATGTTATCTTCAACATCACAATACTGAGAAATATGCTGCCGTTCTAAATATTCTTGCAAACTGTAGAAATCCGAAATAGAATGTAAGATTATTTGTATAAACCAAAGTTTAATGACTGTGGCTAAAAAGTAACAGATAATGTATTAATGAGTTACTTAGAGTTTAGAAACACAATAACCAAATGAATGCAATATGAAGAGATAAGTTCAACTCGCATATTGCATCTAAAACCATATTTGAGTCAAGTATTCATCAAAGCACTGCAAAAATTAGTTACACAATGTCATCTCTGCTGGACTTTAGGAGAGGATAAGCAAAGTTCAATGTGAAAGTTACCTTTCATTCTTTCCTTTGTAAAGAGCTGTCCATAAAATTTCAATTTTTCATTCTGTCCTTTTAAACAAGATTATTCAATGCAAATTTCATTCTCAAATAAGAATTTTTTTCACCTTTTCATCATTTATTTCAATTTTATTGGCCTGTAATCAGCAACTTTTGTTAAAGTTACGTATATGTATGAGTTACTTTTCTTGTTGCTTTAGACAGAGTACACAAAATATGAACCTAAGGAAGGAGGGTTTATTTTGGCTCACGGTTCGAGGGAACAGTCGATTATGACAGGGAACACTTGGGGTCAGGAGTGTGATGCAGCTGATTGCATGGCAGCTACAGGCAGAATGCAGAGAGAGCTGAATGCTGGTGCTGTTTTCTTTCTCGTTTATTTTAAATTAAAAAAAAATGAATCCATTTGTGTTTCATACAGAACATCTCAATAAATCTTAAACATTTTAAAAAATCTTTTAATTTGTTTATCTATTTATTTTATGTAGATAAGCATTATGTTTGCATGTGTGTTAGTGCACTCGTGTCATGCAGTGCCCACAGAGGACAGAAGAAGGCATCAGATGCCCTGGAACTGGAGTTACAGATGGTTGTTAGCCACCATGTAGGTGCTGGGATCTGAACCCAGGACCTCTGCAAGAACAGCCAATGCTCTTAACCGCTGAGCCATCTCTCATTCTTAAACATCTTTACATCCTTCCCCACTAGCTTTCCTCTAGAGCCCCTGAATTGGAATCCATACATTCTTTCATCTGTGTCCTCAGTGCAGGTTCATCCACTAAGGTCTAGTCAGCCTACCCTGAGTCCCTACTTTAGGAAGACTAGCTCATCCTCACCCAATAGTAATCAGTTGCCAGTATTTCTTAAGCAAAGATTGGGGTCTGCTAACCATTTCTCCAGTTCCATGATGGTTTTTTTTTGCCTGAGCTTGCATGGTCTTGAGCATACCGAAACATTGTCGTAGGTTCCTATGAGCAGAGTCCCTGGAGCTCGTGGTATTCTATTTCCATATGGTCACTCACATCCTCACCGGCTCTTACAATCTTTCCAGTCCCTCTTCCACAATGGCCCCTGAGCCTTGGGTAAGTGGACCTTAATATAGGAGTCCTGCCCAGGAACCCACACTCTGCATATTCCTAATTACCATTCTTTGTCCATTTGTGACATTCTTGTGTTACTGGCCCTCTATTGAATGAAAGAGCTTCATTAATGAGAGTTGAGAGATTCATCAGTGTCTTCCTTTCCCCCTTGTTTCATGTTGCATGAACCTTGGGGGTAGACGTTGCACTGTAGATGTGCCCCTTAGGAATGTGTAATTCATGAAAAATGTCTGTGTGGGACCACTTGTGGTATTCTGGAGTAGTCTCCATCTGGTGCAACAAAAGCTTCTTTGATGAATGGTGATTAGGACACGTAACCGCATATATAAGCCTAGGGATGTGACATCCCTGAAGATATCTCTAAGATTCTATCACCTCTTCAGCCAGGTGTATTTGGCTATGATTACAGTACTACATGTGAGTTTCCTCCCATTGAGTGAGCTCTAAGACCAGTTAAGAAGCTGCTGGTTGGCCCAAAGATAAAAGTGCCATTACTGCACCAATGTCAAATGCTGTGCCACTCATAGATGAGGTTGTTCAGTCATGAATCTGGTGTTGGGCCATTGACTCATGTTCATGAAGCTGGTGTTGGGTCATTGACTCATGTTCTCCCTTGGCTGCTTGAATTGTGCTCTCCAATGCTATAAGAGCTAGCTTTCAGGGGAAGTGGCTTCCAAGTCAGTTCCAATTCCATTGCTCCAAATCCGGTCTCTGAAGTATGTCCTTTCGTCACAATCAGGTATTACCTTCACATTCTGGGAGGCAATCAAAGGCTGTGACAATAGCCTGTGTAAATTTTCAGAGTCTCTTGAACCATCCTGACCAACAATTCAAAGGCAGGTTTCTCCTGTCTGGCACCATGTTTTGTTATGTAGCCTTAAGCTATGCACATGGACTCATGAAGAGATACTGTACATGGAATCTGTCATTAGGTTCTTAGGACAAATATGATTCTCTCTGATGTTTTATGCTAACTAGGCATTATTTATCTTTCCTCTCTCTCTCTCTCTCTCTCTCTAACCTTCCCTCCATGCCTTCTGTGTTAAAAGTGTCCCCATTTTCCCATTTCTCTGATTTAGATAGTCCTTTCCTACACCTATATTTTGTAGGATCCTGCCAATGTTTTCTCTTAACAGTTTCAGAGTTCCATGTTTTACATTGAGGTCTTTGATCCATTTGGAATTGACTTTAGGGCAAGATGAAAGGTAAGGGTCTAGTTTCATTCTTCTACAGGTGGAGACCCAGTTTTGTCAGCACTATTTGCTGAAGATGTTATCTTTACTCCTCTGAGTGTTCTTGGCCCCTTTGTCAAATATGAGGCAGTGGCTGAAATTGCAAGTGCTCATGTTCGAGTCTTCAGTTATATTCCATTGGTCTACAGGTCTATTTTTGTGCTGTTTTTATGACTATAGCTCTGTAATATAGTTTGAAATCTGCTATAGTAGTCCCCCTGCATTGCTTTTTATATTCAGGGTTGCTTTGGCTATCCAGGGTTGCTTGCACTTCTGTATTGTTTTAGGATGCTTTTCTTCTAATTCTGTGAAGAATGTCATGGGGATTTTGATTGGGATTGCATTGACTCTGTATATTAATTTGGTAGGATGGTCATTTTCATAATATTAATTCTTCTAATCCGTGAGCATGGGAGGGCACCTTTTGATGTCTTCAACAATCTTTTTCTTTAAAGATCTAAAAATTTCATTGTAGAGATCTTTACTGTCTTTGGTCAGGTTTATTCTGAGATATGATATTTTATTTTATGTTTGAAGCTATTGTTAATGGGGGTTTCCTTGTACCCTTTCTCCAATGGCATATTATTAGTGTATAGAAAGGTTACTGATTTTCTGTAGATTAATTTTGTATCTTGCCACTTTACTCAAAGTGTTAATCATGTCTCTGAGTTTTCTGGTGGAATTTTTGGCATCTCTTAGAAAACTATTATATAAAAATCTGAATCTTAGTCTTTAGAGAATAAAAGGCAAATTTTCATATAAACCCAACATTCTGAAAATTACATTCATTTCTATTTAAAACTCTATTAACAAAAATTTGCGTTTGTTTTGTTAGCAATTTTTAACCGTATTTGCCTTAAGTAACATAGTCTAATATTTTGGGACACCTAAAAGGCAGAAGACAATGTGGGGTGTTGGAGGAGAACGGGGATTGACAGAGTTTATGCATGGTTCCAATACACCCCTCAATCCACAGATAATGAGGGCAGACTACTGTATGGTAAATATGGGGTTCTCTCTGAGTTTTTTTTTTTTTCTATTGGTTCATTTGGTGGCAAGTCCCGCCCTCTGACCAATAAGGGGGCAGGAAGGTGGGGAGAAAGGAGAGACAACATGGTGGCAAGTCCTGGGGAGGGGCTCGGATTGAATCCACGTGGGAAGAAAAATGTCCCGCCCCGGCCCACATCAAAGGCCAAGACTCAGGAGGCAGCTTCCAAGTCCCCGCAGTCCTAAGAATCATGTGAGTGGAAGCGAAATTCTGGCCGGGAATGGACTAAGAGCCCTGTGCCTGGCTGTCGTAGACTTTGCAGGCGGGCCACAGGTAACCAGTAACTTTGTAAATTGCCCTAAATAAATCAAGCTCTCTAAATGGAAGATCAGTTTCCATTTTATCCAGCCGGATTAACCAGACCCCACCTGCTAAGGCGTGGAGAATAAATTTCATGAGACAATTGGCGCTGTGAGCAGGATCCGGTTGTCACAAAGGGAAAAGTAGCTCAGTGGTTAAGAGTGCAAACTGCGCTTACAGCAGACCCGCAGGAGGGAATGCAGACAAATGGAGCTCTGGCATGGCTGTTACAGTGGATCCTCAAGTGGCTAATTAATATGCCAAAGCCAGCAATGTCTGGGGGAGAAATCCCAGGATGGGAGCCCGCTTGTGGCTGGCATGGTGTGGCACACTTACTGAGCCATTGGGCTTCACTGCAGGATTACGGCGATACTCTGAAAACAGCAGACTTTGAAAACTCTGCTGGATGGGAAAGAGCCAAGACTCCAGCGGTCGATGGCTGAGGCAGCATGGCCTCTGCTATGTGTGATAAAAAACTTATCTCAAACAGAGATTATAGCCCGGAGAGAGACTGAAGAGTTAAGAAAGAGATTAAAACAAGAGAGGGAAATAAGACTGGCCTTTTCTGCATCAGCCACTGACCTCACTAATAAATTAAATAAAAAGGAAAAGAAAGCCCAGAGTATACCAGCTGAGCATCCACAAGAGAAAGGCAGTGAGCAGGAAGGAAGCAACCCAGAAGAAGCTAAAAATACCTCTCAGGTTCGACCTGTAATACAGAAGAAAAAATCTAAATGTCAACATGCTGATGGAGGCCTTAACAAATCTAAGGATTTAGTGAATAAATGGTTTTCAACCCTAGAGCTGCTGGAAATAGGGAGGACATTCAAACAAGCTGCAAAAGAGCCTGTCATCACTTGGCTCCTGAGAATATGGGACAGAAGAGCAGATGAAATTATTTTCAATGCTGCAGAAGCAAGACAGCTGAGCAACATAACCACTCATCCCTACTTGAGATTTAAGCTGCATAACCTGGCACAATACAAGGGAAAGCAGTCACTGATGAACTGGCTTGTGCATGCCACAGGAGACACTTGGTCATCACCAGTGGAGACCCCCATGAATTCCAGGAGCTGGAGTAAGGCACAAGAAGGACAGGTGCTCTTAAGAGAACTGGACATGAGGAAAGCAATATACAGTAGCCCTTTCAGTGGGCCTGACAGGACTGTGTTCACTAGAGATCTAATGACAGATTTCATTGAACAAGGACCTCAACATTGGTATGGAGATTTATTGTCCTTATTAGAATTCTTACTGGGGCAGGAGCTTTACAAGGCCAGAGAGGCTTTGACAGGTTTAAACAACCTGGACCAGCATGTGAAATACGTCTGTAGAAAAATAGAAAGACCTAAAAGATGTGTAAGGGAGACAAAACAGAAAGGAAGATATGCTTGGGTTACTCACAGACAAATGTGGAAAGACTTGTGTTCAGCCCAATTTCCTAAAGAAAAGATTGATAAAAAGCCAAATTCTGTGCTAAAGCAGCTCTGGGAGGCTTTGAGCCCTGAGAAACAGTTCACAAACGGTACCCAGAGGATGAAGCTTATCCCATGGGTGGATACTAAACCCCCCACTCCGGAGTAAACAGGGTGCATTTCTCCTCTGTGACTGGCTATTCGAGGGGTGGAGGCAATTTGCCTGGCCAGGGCCTCTCCCAACAGCCAGGTGTGGGCCATGGAGAGACCACAGGCGAGGCTAGGGTCAGGAAGCAGATCCAGGGTCTCCCTGGCCCGAGGAATCACCAGGTGTGACAGGGGCAAGTAAAACCTTATTCTTCCTTGGCCCTATGTAGGACCAGGCAGTTTGGGCCAACATCAACAAGGTTGGCAAGGATACAGGAATGCATGGAGGCTCCATGTGATTACTCTGGGACACTAAATGGGTTCCTGACAATAACTAAAGAAAGTAAAGGACTGGCTAATGTCCCATGCTACGTTAGACCTTGTATGTGTATATAATGTTAACTTCTGAGTGTTTTACAGATATGAAACCAGGTTGAGAGATGTCAAGTACACTTGAAGGAACAAGAATGGAATATCACTCGTACTGCGTACAAGGGTGAAGTATATCTGTGGAATTCTGGGAGTTCTATGGGCCTAGGCCTACAGATGTCAAAGAGTAAAGGTATACTTTATGTGATTGTTAACTAGCAATTCCAGTACCAGGCATGCGTTGACCCTCCCTGTGAGCTGTTGGCCAACGGGGTCTTGAAAGTGCCCTCTACCAAAACAAAAGGCAGTTGCCACATTATAATGCTGATCATGCACTGGAAATGGACGGTAAGGCCTTATTACTGAAAATGTGACATGGCTCAAGCATGGAAAGAGAGATCTAGCTGGGACTGAGCTGAAGACTTCCTACAAATGGATGGCTGGCCTTCATACTGCTAGAGGGCGCTACGCAGACTGCCATGGGAGAATGGTCCTGAAAAGTTCTGCTTAATGACAGATCTTGCGTGCTTCGCTGTCAGATGTTCTACAGGTGTAATAGAGGCTTGTCTGGTATGTACATCTTCAGCATATTCATAATTGGATTTAAGGCCTGCTCCTCAGGGACGGAACACATGTCTGATATAAAAAAAAGGGTTGATTCCCAATGGTATTAAAGGAAGTTGCAGCCCCCAGTAGAGACTCTACTGTGATTGTTTGTGAGGTGAATATGATACATCCACTTAAGTACTGTCTAGACAGTTGTATTTGTGATGGTCTATGTGGATGTTACTGCTTTCTTTTATGACTATTGCTGTATTGTTATGTTTTGTTTGTTTTCCAGAGGGAAAGGGGTGGAGTGTATGGTAAACACAGGGCTCTCTCTGAGGTTTTTTTTTTTCTATTGGTTCATTCATTGGCAAGTCCCACCCTCTGACCAATAAGGGGACAGGAAGGTGGGGAGAAAGAGAGACAACATGGCAGCGAGTCCTGGGGAGGGGCTTGGATTGAATCCACGTGAGAAGAAAAATGCCCCGGCCCCAGGCCCACATCAAAGGCCAAGGCTCAGAAGGCAGCATTCCAAGTCCCCTCGGTCCTAAGAATCATGCGAGTGGAAGTGAAATTCTGGCCGAGAATGGACTAAGAGCCCTGCGCCTGGCTGTTGCGGATTTTGCTGGCGGGCCGCAGGTAACCAGTAACTTTGTAAATTGCCCTAAATAAATCAGTCTCTCTAAATGGAAGATCAATTTCCGTTTTATCCAGCCAGATTAACCAGACCCCGCCCCCTAAGGTGTGGAGAATAAATTTCACAAGACAACTACTGTACCCAGATTTAGAAAGACAAGCAGGGGAACAGGCTATTTCTAATATTCTTGGCATAAACTTTCAAGGAAAACACCAGTTTTTCTAATATATAATATTCTAGGTTGACTGAAAGAAATACTTGTGGTTTCAACATAAAAATATTTGTCCTGAGGCTGGAGAGATGTCTCCAGTTAACAACCCAGGTCTAATTCTCAGCACCCACATAGTAGCTAATAAATATCCATAACTCCCAATTCCAGGGAATTAGTTGTCCTCTTCTGACCTCCTCAGGCATTGCACAATATGAGTGTACTCACACACATACAGGCAATACACTCATACGCACAAAATCAAAATAATAAAACATGTTTTTGGGTTTTTTTTTTTTTTTTTGAGATGGTATCCCTGTAACCCCAGCTACCCTGGAACTCACTACGTAGACCAGGCTGGACTTTACCTCACAGAAATCCACCTGCCTCTGCCTCCCCCATCCTGGGATTAAAGCATGGGCCACCACACTGGGCTGAATAAATAAAATATTTTTTAAAAAGTTTGTCCTTAGTTTTGAGACGTTTGAGCATATGCCTGCCCCATTACCTAGTGATGTATTATAAATTAGAAAGCTCTGGTCTTGCCTACCTGTCCCGTTTCTTCTTTGTCACTGAAGGGCTGGTTTGAACTTGATTTATATCTTGATACTCTAATGATTCTTCAGCTTCTGTATCAGAGTAAGGTTCAGTATTTTCCTTAGGCTGCTCTGGTTCTTCTCCTTGAGAGATAATGAGCACACAGCTTAGGCTAGTTGTCATGAAAGACAGAAACTCTTCAAAGTCAGGCTACAAAATAAAATGAGAAACTGTTTACCTTAGACTCTTGGCACACATGCATTAAAATAGCAGCCACTGTGATAAATCTGTGGAATCTTCCCTTTCATGGCTATTAGGCAAAGTTATGTTATCCTTATAAAGCTATTTGCAGAGGCATTTGGGGATAATAGAATTTTAGGGATAGCAGGCACTGATTTTAAAGACAGCATAGCACAACTACTTTCAAATGCCAGGCAAAATAATCTGCAGGGCTTGTTAAATCACCATCTTAGTTCAATCTGAGTTCAAACTTAGTTCAATTTGAGTTTCTAATTCAATAGCTGTCACTGTAGAATCCAAAATATCCCCCAAAGACCATGTGCTAAGGGCTTGATCACCAATCTGTGATGCTACTGGAAATGATGATGCATGGAGACAGGAGAGTGTGAGGTCACTGGGAAGCTTCCTTTAAGGAGCTGTCAGAACCCTGTCACCTCTCTCACTGAAAGAATGTTTTATTTTTTTTTATTTGTGTATGTGACTCTGTTCCCTGCCTGTGCATCCATGTTATGCAATGCCCACAAAGGTTAGAAGGCACTGCTTCCCTGGAACTGGGATTACAGATGGTTGTTAGCCACGATGTGAGTGCTGGGAATCAAGCCCATGTCTTCTGCAACAGCAGCCAGTGCTTTTAACTGCTAAGGCATCTCTCCAGCTCCCTCTCTCACTTTTTGCTTCCTGGTTTCATGAAGTGAGCACCTTTAGTCTGTCATGGCACCCAACAACATCATTTTGCCTTATCACAGGCAGCACATTTATGGGTCCAAGAGACTAAGAAATAAAGTCTCTGAAGTCATGAGCCAAAAGAAAATTTCTTCCTTTTAAGTTGACTTTGCTCAGGTGTTTTCATTCCAGTGTTGGAAATCTGACCAACACAACAGCTTTTAGGTGGCATTCCTAATTTGGATTTTCCTAAAAGTTCACATATGTTAGTGACATGCTTGGCTATATTGTTTCTTTTTTACTTGGTAGAAGCTGGGACCAAGAGAGGTAGTTGGATAGTAGAACTTTCTTGGGATTGAACATGTTTTGTGCTCACCAATGAAATCTCTGGATGTGGCTATTGAATATCTGAAAGGTGACATTTGCAAACAATCCTGAATTTCTAATGTGATTTATTTTTAATGAATTTAAATTCAAATGACCACATGTATTTATTGCTTATCATACTGGACAGAGTATTTTTAAAATGTTTTCTTTAATGTTTTATGTGTATGAGTGTATTCCTTACATATATGTAATTGTACCTGTGATATGCAATGCCTGAAGATGTTGGAAAAGTATGAGGGATCCTCTGGAACTGGCATTATGGATGGTTGTTAGTCACCATTTGGGTGCTGGGAATTGAACTCAGATCCTCTGTAAGAGGAGCCAGTTGCTTAGCTTCTGAGCCATTTCTCCAACCTCTGGACAGAGTATTTTTTATAAACTATGTCTCCAGATCCCCATGTCAGCACATTTTTTAAATGCTTTAAAAATTTTTAAATGCCTCTTACTATGTTCCTTCAGGAAAAAGACAGTTTACCTGAATGTAGCCTTAGAGAAAAGACCCAGGTAAGCAGTGGCTCACAGTTTTCCGATGTACCTTATAACAAAGAATACCTTCAGGAAAGGACTGGCTATTCATCTCCAGAGGACATAAAAGAAAACGTCCACAAAACACGAACCATCGCTTTTTGTCTGGGTGCTACTGTTTTCACTGGAGCTAGCCCAGAGCTACCATCTCTGGCAACACCAAAGTATGGACTGTCAAGACACTACAAGTTTATTTAGCTAGTCAGACTGATTGATTTGCTTCTCTGTGATGACGGCCTGAGCCTTATAGCCATCATTGTGCTTGAATATAAATATGCATACACAGTGGATTTTAAAAAGCCATCTTACCTGGTCCTGTATCTGACTATAGAATTTCCTTACTTGTTCTTCGTTGAGTAGCATGTTTTCTTCTGCTTCTATGATGAAGCCTTCTTTGGCAATCTTCAGTTGGGGTCAGGTCAGATACAAACATGACACAGGATCACAATCAAAGCAAATTGTGGACATTTACTTCATACTTACTAAATCTTCCAGATTTGAATGTATTTCATGTAAGAACAATGGGAAAATCTATGCAGCACTTGGTTTGAAGTGGCTCAGAAACGCATGAAAAGATCCCTTTGACACTTACTCTCTAGGTATTTATATTTTTAAAGTTGAATCAAAGATTTCAAAACTATTTCTATTGTAGTCCATTGCTTAAAATGTGAAAAGTTACTAATATAATTCCAAAGAACCATATCATAGTTTTCTGAATCATTCACAAAACAAGTGCTTCTTTACATTTATAAGTGCTTCTCAACTACTTTCAAAAATATTTTAGTGTCTTTTCTTTCTATACTTTCATTTTTGAAGGTTGACTAGATTTAATAGCTAGATCCAGTGATCTGTTTTCTCCAAGAAGCACACCTCACTGGTAATGACATTCACAGGCTGAGAATTAAAAGATGGAAAGCATTATGTCAAGAGAAGAGAAACTGAAAATAAACAGGCATAGCATTTCTGATATCAGGTAAACTATATATCAAATGATAATTATTCAGAGGAGATTTTTAAAAGCCATCATGTATTAAGAAAGGGATTGATTCAGCAAGACTATATAACAACCATAAATATACATGCCAAGTGCTGAGCTGCCAATTTTATAAAATGAACACTAAGGCACTTAAAAGGTCAGACTGAGCTTGGCATTGTGGCATGCACCTTTAATCTCAGCACTCAGGAGGCAGAAGCAGGTGGTACTCTGTGAAACCCAGGCCAGCCTGGTTTACAAAGTGAGTTCCAGGGTTAGCTGAGGCTACAGAGAGACCCTGTCCAAGAATCAAAACCAAAATGACACAAAACAAAACAGGTCAGGTTTATTGTGATACAATAACAGTAGGTAACCTAAGTACCTCACTCTCAATTTCAGGTAAGTTATCTAAGTTAACAATCATCAAAGAAGCCTCATAGTTAACAGATATGTAACAGACACAAGTAGAATATTCCATCCCACAGATACAGAATATACATTCTTCTCAGTAGCCTCTCTAAGACAGACCACATTCTAGGCGATAAATCAAGACTCACCAAATACCAAAAAGTAATTCCCTACATTGTATTAAATCGTAGTGCAATAAAACTAGAAATTCATAGGAAGTAAAACTGGAAATTACAAAAATACATTGAGACTAAATCAATATACTTGGATGTTGAGTGGGTTACTGAAATAATCAGACAGGAAAATGTAAAGTTCCTAGCACTAAATGAAAATCAAAATCTAACTTTTCAAACCTTTGTTTTTTAAAAAAATATTTTATATTATTTTTATTTTATGTGTACAAGGGTATTGCCTGCATGTAGGTAGGTGCACCTGTGTCATGCAATGTCCCCTGGAGGTCAGAAGAGGGCGCCAGATCCCTTGGAACTGAAGTTAAGGATGGTTGTTAGCTGCCATGTGGGTGCTAGGAATTGAACCTGGGTCCTCTGCAAGAGCAATCAGTGCTCTTAACCACTGAGCTATCTCTCCAGCCCCTTGTCAAAATCTTTGTGATATAGCCAGAGCAGGTTTTACAAATGGAAAATTTATAGTTATGAATGAGTACATTAAAAAATCTGAAATTAAAATAAAACAAAAACTTTATTCTCGGACTTCAAAGTCTTAGAAATAAATACAAGAAAAATTCAAGTGCAAAACAGGAGAAGGCAAGAAATAAAGATCAGGGCAGATATTAATGAAATGATGACTTAAAAAAACAATGCATAGATCTATCAAAGACTTGATTCTGTCAAAAAACAAGGTTGGAAAACACCTAGCCAAATTAACGAAAAGAGCAAGAAGACATAAATTAGCAAAACTGGAGATGAAAAGGGAGCATTTATTACAGATTCCAATGCGATACAAAGAATTATTAGGGAGTAGTTTGAAAACTTGTATTCCAAATAAAAGAAAAAAAAATAGAAAAAATTCCTAGACATGTATTTCCTATCCAAATTATGTCAAGAAGGCAAAAACAACCTAAATAGATCCATAATAGTCAATAAAATTGAAGCAGTAATATAAAACCGTCTCAACACATAGAAGTAGATGTCCTCACGGACTCACTGCTGAATTCTACAGAATCTCTCAGGGAGAGCTAACATCAATTTTCCTCAAACTGTTGTTTAAAGTAGCAACAAAAGGTGTACTATGACCAAACTCCTTCTATGAAGCCAGCATCACTCTGATAGTGAAACAGGATAAGAAAGAAACCTTCAGATCAATTCTTCAATGAGCATAAACACAAAAAAAAATCCTCAATAAAATTCTCACAAACCATAATCAAGAACACATCATGAAAAAGTTGATTTTATTCCTGGTATGCAAAATTGATTCAACATATACAAACTGATAAGGTTAAATCTGCATATAAATGGACTAA
This sequence comes from Eospalax fontanierii, assembly GCA_035773235.1. Lineage (NCBI taxonomy): Eukaryota > Metazoa > Chordata > Mammalia > Rodentia > Spalacidae > Eospalax > Eospalax fontanierii. The sequence goes on along the minus strand of CM069539.1, from coordinate 42,800,576 downwards.
ATTATAGTTCATTGATTCTCTCAATCAATATGGGAAAGACTGCTACAAACTCAGATTTTGATTTGTAAGAAAAGTTCTGGAGAAACTAGGCATAGAAGGAAAATATCTAAACATGATAAAGTCTACCTATGACCAACCTGAAGACCACATTATACAAACTGAAGAAAAGGAGGCAGCATTTCCTCTAAAACCTGGACTAAAACAAGTATGCACACTCTCTATTAATATTCACTATACTGCTAGAAATTTCTAGCTAGAAACCTTAGAGAAATAAATAAAATGAATATAAATAGGAAAGGAAGAAGGTAAAGAATCTACAATTTTAAATTGCGTGATCCCATACTATAAAGACCTAAAGATTTCACAGAGACTTAATAAACACTTTCAGTAATGTAGCAAGGCACAAAATCAGTATACAAAAACCAGTAGCTTTTTCTATACTAAAAACAAGCTTGCCAGAAGGAAATCAGGAAAATCCTATTCTACTACAATAGTTTCAAAAAGAAAAGCCTATGAATGAACTTAACTAAGCAGGTAAAACAATGGACATTTTAAGATGCTAAATAAAGGAAAATCCTATTCTATTACAATAGTTTCAAAAAGAAAAACCTATGAATGAGCCCTTCTAAGCGGGCAACACAATGGACATTTTAAGATGCTAAAGAAAGAAACTGAAGAAGATATTAGAATAGAAAAAGACCTCTTGTGGACAGGCAGAATGATGTGAAATGACTATGGTATTTAAGATTCAACATATATTTCCCAGACCTAGGAAAAAACAATCTTGAAATTAAATGGAAGCTCATAAAACCCCTAATAGACAAAGCAATCAGTAGAGTGATCAATGCCAGGTGTATCACAAGCCCTGATCTCAAATTATATCACAAAACCAAGAACAAAATTAGGATGGAACTATTTATTACACAAAGACATGTCAATCAATGCAATAGAGCAGAGGACCAAAAGATAAACCGGCACTGCTACAGCCACTTGAGTTTTGACAAAGATATCAGAACACATACTGGAGAAAGATGGTCTCTTTAAAAAATGATGGTAAGTAGTCTAGATTTCCAAATTTAGAAGAATAACACTAGATCCAAACATCTCGTCCTGCATAAAAATCACTCAAAATGAGTCAAAAGGACATGATATTTTCAAACTGGCAAAGGAAATTACAGATAAAGCACTTCAAGATACAGGCATAGGCAAAGATTTTCTGGAAAGAACTCCAATAGAACAGGAAATAATTCCCCAAATTGACCAGTGGGATGATGTTAAATTCAAAAGCTCCTTCAAAGCAAAGGAAACACTCATCAGAGTGAAACACAAGTTTATGGAATGAAAAACAGAATTGTCAACTATCTGTGTGTGCACTTGCATCTCTATATGTGTGCGTAGGTCACAGAACTACTTAAAGATCATAAAAGAGGAAGAAAATTCTTCAGGGAGAGGGGGAATTAGAGGGTATTGGAGAAAAACAGAAGGCTGGGAACGGAAGAAAAGTGGAGGGAGGAAGAGTCAAAGGCTGAATGAAAACCAGGCACCATGGCACACGTGGAAAGATGCCATGATAAAACACAGGACACCAATCAATGGATCGACACCAGCTGAAAGACCAAATGACCAACCCCATCAATGACTGGCACAGCAAATGACACTGGTGCAGTAGAGGCACTTTCATCCTGGGGGCAGTCAACAGCCACCCAACTGGACTAAAAGTCCATGCAATGAGAGGAAGCTCTATGTGTAAAAATAGCCAAACACACATGGCTGGAGAGATCATAGATCTAGAGAAAACCCCGAGACTGTCGCATCCCTAGATTAATGTAAGTTAGTGCAACATATGTATCCTTATCTTTCCAGTTATGTATCCCAGTCACCACTCCTCAAAGAAGCTACTTTTCACCAGATGGAGACTGCTACAGAGCACCACAGCTGGTCACACACAGTGCCTGTGAATTTCCCAAGCCTAAGCAGCACATCTACCATGTAACTTATATACTTAAGAGTCACGGACCATAGAACAAGGGGTAACGAGCTCGCTAATGAATCTCTCAAGTCACTAATGTAGCCCCTTCATGCAACAGACGGCCAGGAACACAAATGGTTACAAATGGCCAAAGCTTAAAAATTAAGTCTTCAGAATGCTAGTCCTTCGACAGGACTCCTATTTTAAACTTCGCCCACCCAGGGCTCAGGGAACATTTCGGAAGAGGAGACAGAAAGATTGTGAGAGCCAGAGAGAAGGTACATGACCATGTGGACGTAGGGTCCTACAAGCTCCTGGAGCTCATATGAACCCACAGGATTGGTGGCAACATGCTCAGGACCCATGCAAACTCAAGCAGGAAAAAACCCAGCATAGAACTGAGGAAATGGACAGCAGACCCCAATCTTAGATGCAGAAATATTAGCCACTGGTTATTTCTGGATGAGGAAAAGCTGATCTTCCTAAAGCGTGGGACTCTAGGTAGGCTGACTGGATCTCAGTGGATGAACTTGCACCGAGGAACATCTGGGGGCACTGAGAACAAAATAGGTCTTAACATAAATGACAGAATTTGTATTCTAGTTGAGGGGCTTTAGGGAGTACTGGTGTGAAGAGGCATAAAGATGACAAGGATTGATTGAGATGTTCTGTATGAAATACACAAAGATTCAATGAAAAAGAGAGCTGGAAAAAAAGTGCTAAATTTTAAAGAAAAACATAGTATTTTGTATGCTAAGCTAAAAAATTAATTTAAAAATTCTTTCTAAAATTATCTAATTAGGAAGACTGGAATTCAAGATTCACGGAGGTTCACTTTTCACTACGCAATTTTATTTTGATGGCCAAAAGCCATTTCTTTGCCATTCAAGCATAATGAAATGTAATCAAGTGAAGTTTTGAGGCGAATACAACAATTCCAATCAGATGCTCAATGATTAAATAAATATGGAAACCGGGCTCAGTAATTGCACGAAATGATATCAATAATGCCAGCTCAATTTGATTTGATGCTATCTATCCCCTGGCATGTTCCACAACAATTCTGGAACTCTACCAGTTCCATTTTCTTTGTGGGAACGGTAGAGGATCACTCACATCATCCTGTCCCCCACCCACTGCCTTTCAGCTGATAATCCACTTGGAGCTCCTTCTAGAAGCTCGTGTCTGGTCTGTGGTGGGCTTCCTAGTGCCTAACAATGGAAAGACAAATTGAAGCAACATTTTAACTTTATAGTGACTCCTTTACTTTACTTTACTTTTAAATGTAGTGTGCTGGTTTTGTTTTTATTTAAAGCATTGCTTCCTTATTTTCATCTGGCCCCTATGAAGCCTTTAATGTATTCCATAGAGCTTTTCTGTTTAATAGATATACATTATAATTATGAAATTTATTATGAGACAACCAAAAATTAAAACGAGTTGATCATTAAGAGATTGTATCAACTAAAACAGCTACACAGTTTTGAAAGTTTTCAACATTGTAATGATTAAAACATAACTCTAAGGAGGAACAGTTAATCTATAGCATGTGGTATTATTTTCCAAACACTTGATAAAGAGTAAATATATTAGAGGATGGTGTGACATTTTGTACCTCTGATCCTACCATGATATCAGAATCTTCAGAAAAAGGTTTATCCTTAGAGGGCAATATTAAATTAATAAACAGTGTGTATTTTATGGCCTGTGCCAATGCTGCTCTAGCTGAAGCAGAAAAGTGAGAATGCAGGGAACTTGTTGAGAGATAACCAACCCTTCCTAATACAGCTCCTTCTGTGGCTTCTATTGCACATTCGATTTCAGCATCATTTTGCTTCTCAATATGACGTTACGATTCAGTGGTCAGCAGACTGCAGGCTGCAGTTAAAATCTGACTCATTGCATGTTGCTATAAATAATGTTTATGACAAAAACCACACCCATTTCCTTATATATATCTACTGCTACTGTAGAAGAGCTTATACAGAGCAAAGCTGAAGACAGACACCATGACTCTTTACAAGAAATGTTTAACTCTGAATGACAATGCAACTTTACATATTTGTAAGTATATGTGACAAATACCATAATCTCATAAATTTTATATAATGAATAATATAAATCATAGATACATATAAAAATTCTACAATGGGTTTAAAAGAAAACAATAAGTGGCTTCTAAACTATCATGTTTTAGAAAGGACTATCATTTATGATAATATGAAAGAAATAAAGCAAATAGATACAACTTTATAACAACAGTACAAAAACGTTGGTTACAGTCCCACACAAAATCTAAAATTCTGACAGGTTATATAGAATCAAAGTAAAGCAATGTTTTGAAAGAAGATGGAAGAATACATAGAATCTTTGTAAGTCAGGATACCCAAACATATTTAGAAGTAGGTAGCATCACCAATTCTCTGTGTTCTGCTTAATCCTAGGGTATTACTTTGCAATAATTTTAATAACTTTGGGTAAATATTACTTACCTTTTCTTTAATTTCAATATATGTTCTACGTTGTACAGCATCAGGTTTGATAATAGCAATATTGTAAGCTTCTTCTAGTGGGGAAAGCAAAATTTAATTTTCTTGGAACAATGCCAGGATAATAAGGGATCTAGCAGTTTAAACTCTAAATTCACCGCCACACCCATCCTCCTGCTTTGGAACCAGCTCCAATCCCAGCGTTCTAGAGCTCAGGCCTTCTCTGCTAGCTAGTAAGAACCAACCCATTCTGTTCCCATCAATTCTCCTTGGGCCTTGGCCCTGTCCTGCTGAGGTTTCCAGAGAGTGCCTCTTTAGTTGGGAGAGAGCCAGATTCAGTATGATACCCATCCCCTGGACTTGGGTCTAGGTTTCTTTGCCCTCCCAGAGTGCCTCTGACTAACCTGCCTGAGTCCATCTAGTCCCTCAAATAAAAAAAGAGAACATGAAGCTATGACCAACTAACTATTCAACTAGATAAGAAAGCAACCAAAGTATGTCAACAATATAAATAGAAATAACCTTCAACTCAATAAAGGCAGGCTTGGGTTTCATACCAGAAAAATAAAGAGAGAGAGAGAGAGAGAGAGAGAGAGAGAGAGAGAGAGAGAGAAGAGAGAGAGAGAAAAGAAATAAGAAATCCCCATACCCAAATCACCCCCAAATAATATGAAAAATCAAATAAAACCCTACCTCTCTACAATAAGAACTATCTAGAGGAACCCCAGGACATAGAATTTAAAAGAACAATCATAGCTGTGCTGAAAAACTCAATGAATTTAAAGAACACACAAACCAACAACTCAAAGAGGATTTGGATAAATTTATGACTGATGCTCAAGAAAATATACCAATGAATGAAATGACAAAGACCATTCAGGATTTTTAAAGTGAATTCAAGAGAAAAGAGAGAGAAATATTGAAGAAAAGTCAATCTGAAATGAAGATGGAACTGAAAATATCAATGAGCCAATTTGAAATAACAGAGAAAAGCCTCATGAACAGAATGAATGAAATGGAAAACCTAGTATCAAGACTGAATGACAAAGCTGAAGAATTGTACACTTTAAACAAAGAACATAAAAATTTAAACATAAGAATTAATATGCAGGAAATGTGGGACACTATGAAAAGATCAAATTTACAAATCATAAGCATAGAGGAAGAAGAATCTCAGTTCAATGGTATTGACCAGATCTTCAACAGTGTTATCGAAAGAAAACATTTCTGCAGTCTCTTTTTCTCTAAAACGTAGTCAGTTGTGCCTTTCTGTGTGCATCACACTCTGTTGTATAAGGAAGGTTCACTGGTGAGAGTTGAGGGATGCACTAATATTCTCTCCACCCCCTGTTACACTGAATTTTATGTGCCTTAGGTATAGAGATTCCACCATAGATATGTCACCTAGGGCTGGGAATCTCTCAGCTGTATATTCTCTGTGTGTGATCAGTTGTAGAACTCTGTAATGGACTGCATATGTTGCAAAATGAAGCTTCTTTGATGAGTGGTGTACAGTAAGTACACTTCCCTGGTGTTGGGGGGAAGTCTAAGCTTAATTAAGAACTATTGTATGAAATGCACAAAAATGCAATAAAATAATTTTAATCTCCCTAAATAAGAAAGACATGCCCATACAGATACAAGAAGCACATAGAATACCAAATAGACAGGGCCAAAACATAAACCCCTTATAGCATATCATAGTAAAAGCACTAAATGTACAGGTCAAAGGGAGAATATGGAGAAAAAAGAGAAAAGTTATACATAAAGGAAAACCCACCAGACTTACAGCTGACTTTTCAATACAAGCTATAAAATCCAGAAGTACCTGGCATGAAGTATTCCATATTCTAAATGGTCATAGTTGCCAACCCAGAATACTTTACCTAGCAGAACTGTCTATTCTAGTTGAAGGGGAAAGAAAAATCTTCCATGGCACAAAGAGGCTGAATGAATTTATATCCAAAAAAAATAGCCCACAGAGACTACTAGAACCAATGCAAAGGACTGGAGAAAGGAATGAGCATACCCAAGAAAATACAGAAAGAAAACGAATGAAGGTATAATTAAGGAAATGTAAAATAGGACTAAATATAAACAGAAATTAAAATGACATAACTAATGCACATCTTTCAATAACGGCTTTAAATAGCAACTCCCCAGTCAAAACACACAGACTCATTGAAAAGAGTAAGAAACAAAATCCAACTTTTTGTTGTCTGCAAGAAACTCATCTCACCTTCAAGGACAGGCACTACCTTAGGGTGAAAAGGATGGAAAAATATTCTAAGCAATGGCACTAAGAAACAAGCAGATATTTCATCCCTAATATTTGACAAAATAGAATTCAAATTAAAATTAGTCAGAAGAGATGAAGAAGATCACTTCACTCTGATCATAGCGCAAGTGACCAAGAATGCGTTACAATCTTGAATATCTATGTCCCAAACTCTGGTAAAATCAGTTCATAAAAAGAGTACTTCTGGACTTCAAGACACAGATTATCCCAAATCAGTAATAGTAGGTAACTTCAGTGCCACTAACTTCAGTGGTCAATGTGCAGAGAACAAGAGGCCACAGAGTGCTTATCTCTGAATACCACACCTGTTCCACACCTCTGCCTCCCAAGGCTCAGGAATCATTGCAGAAGAAGAGGCAGAAAGACTGTAAGAACCATAACTGTTGGGTGACCCCAAGAAGTATGAGTCTTCCAGATAGCTGGTCATTCACTCATATGAACTCACAGGAATGGAGACAGCATGCCTAAGTTCTCAGCAAGTTCAATCAGACAAAATCCCAGTAGAGACATGGGGGAGTATGTAAGAAATCCCAATTCAATGTAAGAAACATTTGACAACGGACAGCTGCAGGGGGTGGAAAGACAGTGTCTTACAGGGATGGGACTTTTGGTGATCCCAGTGAATGGACCTACACTGAAGGACATTTGGGTACACAGATCAGACTCTAAAAGCTGTATTACACACACACACACACACATATATATATATATATATAGAGAGAGAGAGAGAGAGAGAGAGACTATACACATACACACTATACACACACACACTATACACACATACATATATACCTATATGTATGTGAGTACATTAAATTTGGTGGGGTTCTAAATACCATCAAACTATATTGTATGAAAATTGCAAAAATTCAATTAAAAATCCTTGTACTATTTTATAAATAAAATATACATATATAATAAAATATAAATGCATAATGTCTGAGTTTTTAAACAGACAAAAAGTTAGTATGTAGGTAAATGTAGTTCTCACTCAGCTCAGTATTACCAGTTAGTGAGGCTTTAACCATGCTCTATATAAGTACAGATCACAAACTGAAAGAACTACCTCATAAGAACTGAACTCTCTCATGGCAAACTTTTCCTGCCAGGTGTCTTAGTTGGTTTTCCTATTACTGTGATAAAATGCTGTTACAGAAGTAACTCACAGGAGAAAGGGTTGTTTCTGGCTCACAGATTCAGAGTACAGTCCATTCTGGGGAAAAGGTAGCAGGATCTTGAACCAGCTGGTCATATCACATCCACAGTCAAGAAGCAGACAGCATTGAATGCAGGCTGCTGTTCTGCTAGTGGTCCCCTTTTACTGCCATTCAGACCCATCCCAGAGAATGGTACCTCCTGCACTGAACAGGTTTTGCTCCTCATTTAACCTGATATTGACAATCCATCCAGGAAGCCCTTGAAGCTGTTCTCCCCAATTGATTCTTGACTCTATCACTTGACAGTTAACACTCACTATCCATGGACACACATAAACATGCACACATACACAAGTATGAAAGAGTCACAAAGATGCACACACCGAGAGACTCCAGTGAAGGCATGGAAGTTTACTGCAATGTAAGCTAAAAGTATTGATGTCAACAAAGAAATTATTTTCACAGGTTTTGAAGATGATGAAGGATGAACTGGAATTTAACTGCTCAGATCAAACACAGAAGAGAGGAGGACATGGCACTGGGAGCCTTTGAATGGTCCTGAACTGGAAACCAAAGGTGTAAGATGGGAGTGGGTGGGGCAGAACAAGGTGTCAAATCATACACTGTGTCAAGACTTTTCTGAACAGCCCCATATTGGCTGACATTGAGGTTTTTATCAGCTCCTTGTTGCTATAGCAGTGTAATAAGCACCCATATGCAGAGAAACTTGCCGTTACTTTAAACCACTTACCAGCGTTTTCATAATGTCCTTCCACACTTTCTTCTTCAGATATATCTGTGAGTGGAATTTCATTATACTATGGAAGAGAAGTGCAAGTAAATCACAGTTGCTCTAGTGTAATGAAGAAATAATATTTAGAAATTCTGTTTCTAGTCATTATAGCCCAAGGAATATAAGGTTAGATGGAAAGGTGTCTTTGACATGCATTTGCAACATACTTCCTAGAAAGGTTGTCACATGTCAGCACCTAGTTATAGAGTGCTACAGCTTGTATAGAATGCCCATAAAGACCCATATGTTAAAAGCTTAGGCCCAAGTCCTTGATGCTAATGGGAGGTTGTGGAAACTTTAAACAGACGGCCTAGTCTGAAACAAGATAGTTCACTGGGGACCCACCCATTAGTGGGATCGTGGTGCACTGATCTCTTTGTCACTTCCTGTCCCCCAGGAGTTGAGCTACCTGCTCCACTACAAACTCCTTGCAATGATGCGCTACTTGCCCACAGCCCTAAAGCAATGGAAACAAGAGATGATGGAGTAGCACCTCTGAGACCATTAGACAAAATACATCCTTCCTCCTTATAAGTACTTTATCAAGTAATATAAGGCAGCCTAACATGTATGATAGAAAAAAGTGCTTCAGGAAAACAAAAAACAGTCATTCATTAACAGTATTACCTGAGGACGATCCATTTCACCATCTGCAACTTTCCTCTCTATATTGATCAAGCTTATGATTTTTTTATTAATAAGTGGTGCATTTGCACCCTGAATCTTTGCAATAATTTTGCCATTCTGTAAGAGAAATGAAAATAGGAAGGAAATTTCATTTTCATTGTAAGTCACGAATTAACAATTAAAATCTGGACTGTTGTCTTTCTTGTTCCCAATTCAGACCAGTCTTCTTTCAGCTACTTTAATAAGAAACTTTAACATATTAATGATGGGAAAGTTCACCTTGATTGTGTAAGGTCAACAATGAGAGTATACCCTCATTCTGTCTGTTCTACTACAGCCAAAAGCATATCTACACCCTGATCTTGCCACATCATCATCCTGCAGCCCGAGGCCTGGCTGCACTGCCATCACATTGCAGCAGCATCACCCGGCAGGAGCACCCACATGGTGCCTGCCTGATTCATCCTTGCTTTAAATATGAGGGATTTTGGACAGGCTTCCTAACAGTACTCTCCCAAGTTTTTTTCGGATGCTGTTCTAATTTGATCTCTATTGCTGTAATAAGACTCTGACCAAAAGCAACTTGTGGAGAAAAGGGTTTATTCAGCTTACACTTCCCCATCACAATCAATTGGGGGAAGTCACAATCAGGAAATCTAAGCAGGGCCACGAAGGCACACTGCTTATTGTCTTGCTCTGACTCACTCTCAGTCTCACGCTCAGCTAGTGTTTTGTTTTATGTGTATGCGTGTAAGTGCACCTGTGTCATGGAATGCCTGTGAAAAGGTGTTGGATTCCACTGGAACTAGAGTTCTGAATGGATGTTAGCTGCCCTGTGGGTGCTGGGAACTGAACCCAGGTCCTCTGCAAAAGAAGACATCTCTCCAGCTCTAGTGTTCTCAAGTAGGACTACCTGCTTGGGGATGGTGCCCCCCCACAGTGGGCTGGGCTACATATTGAGGCTCTCTTGTCAGATGACTATAGGTTGTGTCGACTTGATGATTAAAACATGCTAGAAGAAATGCCATAGCCTTTTCATCTGTCTTTCAACACTTATTTACTAAGCATCTGTTTACTGACGTGGAACCAGTCATGATGATATAGAATGATAGGTTTTGTATCTAACGTTATTAAGTAACAGAAATTTCAAACAAAGAAATGAAAAGGCCACAAAACTCTAGACATTCATGGAACAGAAATTATAATAGACACCGCTGGAGAGGCTCAAAGCATTCAGAGTATCTGAACTTGTCCTGATCATGGGAATCAGTTGAAATATTATTCAGTATCAGGAAGTGATTCCTTTAAAATAGAAAGAGTGAATGAGATGAGGAAAAAGAGAGAAGGAAGAACAATGCTACACAGAAGAAATAATAGGTGAGAAGGTGCAGGGGTGGCAGGAGACAGGGCATGTGAGGAAGCCTGAGGGAAAGAGAGGGTGAATCCAGAAAAAGTCAGACTATGCAGAGCCTTGGGCACCTCAGAAAAGGCAACCTCCTTCCTAAGTGCAGCTGGAGACCAATGAATGTTGAAGCATAGACTGTGCCCAGGGTTAGAATTCTTACTGTGAAGACTATTTTACCTTCTGTGTAGAAAGCTTTGAGGGGGAGCAAAACAAAGTGTGTGTACACAACAGGAGTGACTCCTGTAAGGCTTTGAGGACTATGACAGAGGTGGCAAAGATTCAAGTACAAGAGTCAGAGATGCACAATGCAACCGGTATGCTCCATTGGTGTTCAGACTGGATGTGGTACAAAGCAAAGTCACTAGGATAACTTCTTTTTCTTCCTTGGGAACTAGGCATATTGCACTTTGTGGGTTATGATGTCACTTCTCAAATAAGAAGGTGCTAGATCACCATTTGTGGGATGGTGTCGTAGCAGGAAAACTCACTGATTTTGTTAATTGTTGTTTATTGTCTTCAAACAAATCTGAGAAGTCAAAACACCAATTTGGTGCTCAAGTCAATAGTTCAAAGTATAGGATTTAGTTACTGACAGATAGATAATAATCACTGTGAGCGTAGAAGGAGGAAGTTTCCTAAGGAGGGTGTCCGTTTTAATGGAGACAATGAAGAGTGTCCCTGCAAAAGAGACAGAGAGCAGCACCTGGGAAAGTGAAAGAAAACCTAGGTCACAAGATCAAACACATGCAGTGTTTCAAAAGGGAGGGCACAACCTCCACTGAGATGCAGAATAGAGCAGAACAGTGAATACCTGAAATACCCCAGCACGTTTACCAGCAGGCTGGTATGCTGGACAGCTTCAGTTGCCAACTTGACACAGCTGGGTAGAGCCTCAGCTGAGGAATTGTCTCTATTGGATTGTCCTGTGGCCATGTCTGTGCCATATTTTATTGACTGTTGAGTGATGCGGGAGGGTCCAACCCACTGTGGGCAGTGCCGTCCCTGGGCAGGTTTGTCCTGCACCGTATAAGAAATCAGGCTGAGCACGGGTCAGAGGAGCAAGCCAATAAGCAGCATACCTCCATGGTCTGTGCTCCAGGTTCCTGCCCTGAGTTCCCGCCTTGGCTTCTCTCAGGGATGAACTGTGCCCTGGGAGATGTAAGATAAAATAAACCCTTTCCTCCCCAGGTTGGTTTGGTCAATGATTTTATCACAGCAATTGAAAGCAAACTAAAACAGCTTGTGAACACAGATACCAGCAGAAGCAGCTTTGGTGGAATAGTCAGAGAGAAGTTATATCAAGTGAAGAGATGAATTAAGGCAATAGGAAGAAATGTGGTTAGCAGAAAATTGTCAGGCAAAAAAGAAACGAGTAGTAGAGATGGACATGACCTGGTTTCAATTAGAAGTGTTATTTTTACCTGGATATGCTTGTGATCCCAGCTGTGGGAGGCTTGGGCAGGAGGATCTTGAGTGTGATTATCAGCCAGACAATTCCCTTGCTTCAGGCTGTTCCCTGTGAAACTTGCTGGGATGAACTTGTCAGTTAAGAAACACGACTAACTGAATTGGTGAGCAGGGAAGGGTTTAAATAAACAATAAGCTCCATGGCAGTTTTGTTACCAGAGAGTAAGATTCTTATATAAGTGGCTACTGATGTCGCATATTCATGCAGATAAAAATGTCTGAAGTATGACACAGGAGCTACTGGATGTGGTGTGTTGGCAGGAAAGATCATTGAAGGAGAGAGAGCAAGAATGAACACCTCAGAGCAGAGTGGGTTGCCAGGGTACACACTGAAATTCCCGGGGCACGGGAGGGAGGCATGGGAACGGACATGCTCGCAGGATTTTGGTTTAAGAATCAGATTTTGAACCTGCAGAGACTAAACTCTATAATCATGAGAGGAAATTGATTTTAAAATCTGTAAGTGACAAGATTGAGGTGGAAGAGAAAGAAAATTAACTAAATGTAATAGATTCTAGTAAACAATTGAAGTACGAGTAATAGGGAGAAAAACACCTATTTTGCTCCTGAGCCTGGCAACATTAGAAAAAAGTGACCACTTCTAAGCTGTTGGCAAAATGTTCCAAACCAGTCCATTCCTTCCTTTGTGTGGTTTCTCATTCTGTTCTCTTAGATTTCATGTAGGCTGGGCAACATCAAACTGTGACTCCATGAACAAAAAACAGATTGCCCTGAAAGCTGAAAATATTTACTGTTTGATCCTTTACAAGAAAAAGTGGCTAATCCCTCATCTAAACCACCAAATTTCACATAAAGAACATAAAGCACCATGATGTTTTTTTTAAATCCAACTAATTTGGTGATTCTTTTTCTTGAAAGTGTTGGAAGATTATTTAATGGAAACAAAAAGTTATATATAAGAAGTGTTTTTAACAATCTTTTTGTATTGAAAAGTTCTACATCAGAAGGTTGAGCAAGTGGTGTCCAGTATAAAGCCTTTCTCAGCTCTCTGTGTAACTCTGCAGCCTCTTTATCACAGGATTGAGATGTTATCTATACATTGATCTGAGAAAATCATGTTTATGGGTTCGAGAGAGGGATCAGTAGTTAAGGGCACTGGTTGCTCTTGCAGAGGACTGGGGTTTGGCTCCCAGCACCCACATAGTGGCTAACAACCTCCCTTAAATTCAGTTCCAGAGGATCTGACACCTTCTTCTGGCCTGCTTGGGTACTGCATGCACGGTGCAGAGAAAACATTCAGAAACATTAAAAAAAAATCAAAAAGCAAATAATGTTAGTTACACTTCCCATTTCAATTGTGTTCATCACAGAACATTGGGAAATTACAGAAAAGTGCCAAGAAAGAAAAGATTCTCAATCCTCCCCTCATATATAAAAAAATAACTATAACAACCGAGAGGATGCACTGTCCCTGCTGTTTCTAACCCTTAGTAAATACCAAGATGAAAGTCAAATGTACTAGAAAGTGCATGAATATGTATAGCCAATTCTCTCCTGCAAGTCATCTGAGAACCTTCATCATACAAATCTCTGATGATTTCCTTGCTAAAGGTCAATGCCACATTGTTTTTCTTTTTCTAATCATCCTAGTGTATGACAGCTAGGCTTTTCAATGTATTACAGGCTGCTAGAGGAAAGATTATTAAATGTATTATCAAAGAAGCAGAGAGAATACAGACTGCACAGTGACTACCATCAGAAAACATTCCCATGACGATTTTCTGTACAACATGGTCATGAACGGTATACTTACAAGACTAAAGAGGAAAACAGGCTCACATTTATCTCTAAATGGCTGCAGAGTCATAATATTGTCAGCTTCAGCCTGAAAAAAAATGTAATGTTTTAATGAGAAACCATATCCACACAATTTCATACTGTGTTCAAATGACAGAGATATGTGCAGTATTTTATGGGTACTGCAGCATCTCTGGGTTTCTGATAGTTGTATTAAGGATTAAACTCTTATATGAGCAACTCAAGCCCTGTGTCATTTGGCGTCAACTGTACCTCAATATTCTTCTTTACTGGGCCATAGTTCAGCCAAACTCACCTATTTGCTTCTGCCTTCCTCGTTGCCTGATCCTGCCATTCCTTTTCTAACCCAGCCCAAGTGTCTTTTCTCCAGGGACTCTTAGTCCCTCCTGCACAGATCATTTCTGGCTCCTTATTGCACTTGACTACCCATCTCCCAGGACACAATTTTCTTTTTCAGTACTGTACTACAGGCAGGTGTGGGGCTGATTTTTGCAATGGAAATTTCTAGGCGTCCTTCAAGAGCTGGCGAGGATATTAGGGAAGACCAAGCAGGGCGCCCTCAAGTCTCATGTCAGCAAGGAGGGCTATGCTGCGATCCTTTTTTAGTCTATAGGGTTCTCTGTAGTTTTCTTTGACAAGAAAGTTTCTACTGCTTTAAACATAAAAATGAAAGGAACCAACCCACAGTATTTTTTGCACAGGCAACAAACATATTTAGAAGTGGTCTTGGGATCGTCAATATAATATGTACTATAATGCAAAGTATTAACTGTCAAATACTTTAATTATAATTTTACATACACCTATAATGCTATGATCATGTATACTTAATATATTTATGTTTGTATAGTTAAATTATATGTACAGAAATCCTGCTACATCCATGGATCTGGAGCCACATATTTAACCACCTGAGGATGGAAAATATTCGAGGAAAAAATTGTATCTATACTGAACATGTACGAACTAGATTTCCTTGATCTCTAAATAATGCAGTACAACCACTATTTACTTGAATTTGCATTTTAATTGAGATCAAATGTAATCTAAAGAGGATTTAAAGTTTCTAGGTTAAGTGCATATATTACCGCATTTTATGTAAGGAACGGCAGTCAATCTACCTAGAATCTGAAAGGACATCTCTTTATATCACTAGTGTTTAAGGTTATTATTTTTAAAAGACATAGCAGGAAAAAACACACTAAATATTCAATGTGGTGATTTTTACCAGGTAATCAACTTCAGGTATTGATTTTGGACTTTTACCTTTTCAGAAAGGATCTCCAATTCCTTGGTTAACTGTAGAAAACAAAATGTCCAGCAGAGGGTATGCCCCTATTCATCCTTGCACAAAACAGAGATACAAAGACTGTCCCCTCATACATACTTATTTTTAGACAGATGACTTCCAAACAGCGTTGGTACATGGGAATGTACTATTGTTAACTGAATGTAAACGTGAGAGAAGATAAGCTGTTCAGGACACAGCACACACTTAAATTCAACACAAGCTGAACTGCAAGAAGGGTGTATGTTTAAAAAAATCTGTGCAGTGCTGACACATCCCACTTGGACAAATATACTAGAGTGTAGGTTGAGAACCATGGTGCAGGTTGAAAAACTCTGTATAGTCCAGGTACTGCTGGATACACAGCCTGAGGCCTTTGGGAAGCATTATTAAAGAATGTGTAACCTTATAGAACATCTCTACTATGACTAGCCTTCTTTTTTCAGAGATGCTATGCTGTACTGAAATGGGAATCCAACAAGCTATATGATCTGGTTCTTCTTCACCACACTTCTATTCCTCAGCCTTTACACTGTGCAATGCACACCTGTACCACTGGATTTTTCTGAGTCAGACTCAATAAAGAACATGAATTTAATGACTCTAGACTTCCACCAGAACAGTATCAAATACCAGTTCCTGCTTGTCTAAAGACCCCTTACCTGACTTTACTGTGCCATATTCCTTCCCAGGTAGCTCAACAGGTAAGCTTTCAGGTTGACTGATAGGTAAACAGAAACCTATCCTGTGGCCAGTCTCTTCCTGCACCCCAGCACTTCCTATGGGACACTGACATTTCCCTTAACCACTAGTGTGTGAATTTCAGCCTACTTTTCTCAGGCAGACTTCCTGAATTCCAGGTACTAGGATGCACATATTGTCTATTTGTTAACAGAAAAAAACCCACAAAAATTCCATTACAAAGATATGGGAATATTTCAGTCCAGTAAGAGTTGTTTGATCCTCCATTCTGTGACTGATCTGCCCACTGTGAAACATTATTGATACTGGCTTTTGACTTCTTATAACAACTCCTTATCAACTACATGTAGTAATACAGTTCAGGCCTTATACTCTCCGATTTTAGTTATTGTCCTTCTTTCCAAGAATCAAATCTAGAATCCCCCGACACGTTTCAAGTGGTTCTAAATTCTCATTGAAGCAGGTTGTTGTCAAATATTGCTTTCTCAAAAACCTACAAAACCCAGAGAATGCAAACCAAAAGAACAACAAAGAATAAGCCACAGGATGAAAGAAAATATTGACAAGAGACATACCTGATCCAAAACATACAAGGAATGTTAGTTAAAGGTTAATGATAAAAAACGAACAACCAATTGAAAACGGGACACTGAAGTACATTTAGTCCATGGACTGTTGTTCAATACTAAAAAGAAGTGAAACCAAGTCATGAGAAAATATGAAGAAAACATACATTACTAAGTGAAAAGGTTGCATGCCCTGCGACACCAACTATGCGATATTCTGGAAAAGGCAGAGTGAAAGGAACAGGAAATAGATCAATGGTTGTCAGGAGTCAGAGAGGCAGAGAAAAGAACAGGAGAAGCCAGAGGATTCTGAGAGCAGCAAAAGGATTCTCCCTGAAAGGGCGATCACACTGGACCCACATCCATCAGCCGATGCTTTCTACGCCCTTAGATAAGGCACCACCAGTGAACTCCAACATGCACTATAGTCTCCAGGGAGTAAAGCATTTCAGTTAGCTCACTGATGGTAGCAAATATGCCCAGGCAGAATGTAAGTAGTAGAAGAGGCTGTGGGCATGTGGAAGTAACACGTGTATGGGAACTCTGAATCTTCTGCCTATCTTTATTTGGACCAAAAGCTGCTTCAGAATAGCATCTACATGAATTTAATTTAAAAAGATTCTAAAAGACTGTGTTTCTAAAGTCAACACAATCCATTCAGGACAAAGGGTTTTATTCAACTACTATTATTAGTAAATTGCTCTCATGAACAGAAAAATATAGAAGAAAAATGATTTAAATGATCCAGAACTTTAAAATTAAGTCACTGAAGTCCTATAAAGCGTATTCCAGCAGAAAGGGATGGACAGCTGAACCCAAGTTAGTCAGGAAGGGACCCGGCCTCAGGTCTAGACTGGGAAGGGTGTGGAAGGCCTGCATCCCAATGTGCTGTGAGTTACTGTTTTGTGTTTACCTCACAGAGTCTGTATTTTAGAGATTAGGAATAAGACACATCGGTTGTCTGTTTTTGACATTTAGGCCTAGCTGGCTTGGATATGCATCTGTCTAATTAAAATATACTTTTAAATTCTCCAGTAGTCATATTTAAAAGGCAAAAAAAGAAAACAAGTGAAAATAAGATTTTTTCCTTAACTCTCCATATCCTAAATATTACCACTCCAATATGCAATCAATGTAAAAAAATATTAATAGCAGCTTTCATATAATTTTTCATACTGAATCTTAAACTTTAGTATGCATTTATATAAAGAGCATATCTTAATTATTGACCTTCAACTAATATTTACTAATAATTGATCTTTAATAAAATTTAACATTAAAGAGTAGATTTACATCGTCAAATTTTCTCCGACCTTAAATTTTGCAATAACTTGGGGCTGGAAGTTACCATCTTTGGAATATTTGTAACTGGGTAAATGCCCAGGGTTCTACCCTGTAACATCCAGGAAACAGCTTGTTCAGATCTTAATCTAATGACACACATTTGCCATGTCATGAAGTGAAAGAAATAGAACAATAGACATGTGTCCATTTTTCTACTTTCCTAAGGTTTGCAGTTATTGTGGGTTTCCTAGGAATCAGAGGAATCAGATAAAAATCACAATAACTTTCAAATCTAGTAGAACTAAATATGTGGTAAAACTGCTAAGTAAATGTTATTTAGGATATTTATGGGTTCTTTATGACAGTTTCTAAGGACTGAGGGATACTTGGACCCTGATGTAATAATAAACAAGAGTGTCATAAAAATGAAAAGCTTACAACAGCAAAATGAAGAATCTCATCTTCGTTCAGCTCGTTTTTCAGTTTTCTGAATAAAGTTTGCACGGCTTTGCAAGGTCCACACCAGGCTTGGTAAACATCAATCACTAGAAGATAACGTTTAGGAAAAAGTAGTCCAAAGAATCTAGACAACCAGCCTATTCCAGGGAAAGGGTGCCAGGAATTCAGGTTGGAACAGGGAGCTGAATCCTGCAAGGTGTCCGAGGTGCTCTGGGGCAAAACCTGGATATAGCAGACCCATTGCCCCAGGTACCTGTTAAACCTTTGTTCAGCAACATCTCATCCCACAAGTTTTGACTATTGATCACTGCCTGCAAAAAGCAAAAGACTGTGTGGGACCAAGTGCCACTGCACTGGATCAATACCTGCTGGCAAGGGATGCCCACCTGTAGCTGGATTTCTCGCTTTTTGCTTGCCATTTGTTTACTTCTGTGTGGAAAAGGAAAAGAAATACAAATGATGAGGAGGGGATCAAGTACCGGTCTCTGTGTAACCCCAAACAGTGTTTTAATGGACCGCAGAGATTCCTCTTTAGGAAATTTTGGCCTGCTGCGTCTCCATCTCTCTAGAGAGGAGCTCATGTCAAAGGTGGACTAGAACATGCTTGCAGCTGCCAGGCTCTTCTATTCTGCCAACAACCCTGAAGCAAGGTCAGAATGCTAAGCAGTTATGTCATCCTCTAAAACACATGTGGAGGTTTCCCATATTTTCACTCGGACACATGTTAACTGTGAATCCACTCTTCGGATCTGTTCAATCCAGAGATGTCTCATTTTCAGAACAAAGTTGCTAGTGCTTTGGGCAATACTGCATAAATTTTCAGTGGGTCTTATCAAGGACCAGGTACTAGAAGATTTTAAGGAAACGTGGGGAATACCACCAACTATACTTCCCAACAGAGCAGTATACCCCAACCAAATGGACTCTGGGCTAGACTGGCACGTTTAAAGAGCAATGCATATGCCCAGAGGTTTAAACCGACTCCCTATGACCCTTGATAGTGTAAGCGCCCGTAAGTTCTCAAGTCCCAGTACCTGGGCCGCGGACGGCAGGGTTCTTGCTTAGTTGTCTTCCCCAGCTGTTCCAGCTAAAGGAAAGGGATGAGGGGTGCCTGGTACCACCCCCTGGAAGATGATGGGCGCTAACGTTTAGCCCTCGAGCTCTGGCCCGCCCTTCCTGTGACTGTGGCTCGAGGTTCCTGCTCCCAGCTGGTGGAACTGGGCCTCAGGTTAAGAGCAGTGGGCATCTAAACATCCTCCGCCTCTGCTGCTGCTGCGCTGGATGGACAGTCAAATGTTTCCACCTCCTGGACATCCCTCCTCCGCCCGCTGCCTCCCTGCTCCGGCTTCAGTTCTCCAGGTTTCCAGGCTGGTTTCCCAAGTGCAGGGGAGATTGCCTCCCTCCTAGGCTTTGAAGCCTTCCTGAGTGGTCACGCTTTGCAGTCAAGGTCACAAATTCCTCGACTTGAAGACGGGAAGCAGAAGCAGAAATTGCACTCAGCTCCTGAATCTCCAGCTTTGCCGCAGCTGTCCTGGTGAGCTCTTCCGCCCCATCTCTCTGGTCCTTCCCACTTAGGAGCCAGGCTCCTGGACCTCTTTTTACTCTATTTGAGCTACTTAAAATATTAAAGTCATAAATATGTTGCCAAAACAATGCTCAGAGTTCTACAAATCGTTCCCTCTAACATTAACGGAGTTCCTAGGCCTAATAATACACCTGGATGTACCAATACTACACTTAAAACACTCCATGTGGACTTTACCGCGTTTCCCTACCAATGTGGTTTTTCTAGTCCGGGATCCAGGTCAGAGCCCCACACCATGCTTAGCTGTCATGATTCCTGCAGTCCAGGACAGTCCATTTTGATGAGAGTATCTTATTTCAATGACTGTCATTTGTAGAATTTGTACCAAGAATATTTTTTAAGTAACTTTGAAAATACCTTAAATTCTTAAAATTTCCTAAGTGATTTAAGTCTAGTATTTGACCTTTGCCACCAGTTCTCACCCACTGCTTCTAAATTCCTGCAGATTTCCTGAATAATGGGAAAGTCTTTGGTTAGAATGGAATGACTCTTGGTGCACGTGCTTCTGGATATGATTAAGAAGGGGACTAGTCACAAAAAAGACCAAGCTGCGATCAGAAGCTTGGAACTTCATCCTCACCCTTCACCCACATTCTCCCTAGAAAGGAGAGCCAGACATTGAGTTAAAATGTCTATGAGAAGAAACCTCAGAAAGAAAGAAAAGAAGAAATAATTAGAGGCTAGGGAGACAGTGGCTCAACAGTTAAGAGCACTGGCTGCTCTTGTAGAGGACCCGCGTCCAATCCCCAGCACCCATATTGCGGCTGACAACTCAAGGTCCAGGGGACTCTGACACCCTCTTCTGGCTTCCATGAGCATTGCACAACACAGATGCACTTATAAAAATGCAGGCAATACACTCATACACATAAATAAAACATTTATTTAAAAATATACCTGATTTAAAAAATATACCTGAGTTATTTTCTGCAGTATTTACACCTTTGGGATGTCTTCTTCTCTGCCGTGGACTCAGGCTGCTTCTTTCACTTCAGCTGCTCCTGCTCTACGACTTAGGGTTGTTAGCTATGAAAAGTCAAGCCTGCTTCAGACTCCTTCACTCTCCTGCAGTGAGTTTCAGAGATGCCGCTTCTGAGCTCTTCTTAGCCATAACCTCTCTGGAATGCAAACTTCTTCTCCTTCACCACACTTTACCTTCCCCTTTACCCTTCCTCAGAGCAAGGCCTGTTCTGTTGTGACAGGGGTTGAATGCTTGCCTGACTGGAAACTGTTTTATGCTCATTGTGATTGCATGGAATTTTCCAGTAATGTCTACACTCAGTCGACAGATTGTGTGCATGACTCCAGTCTAGATTCCTGTTTTAGCAAGCTTCGCTCTGGTCACTGTTGTACTGAGGTAGCATCTTTCTTGCAGATATTTATTGCTCTTTTTTGATAAAGATCAGAAAACACTATTCTGCCTCTCACTGTGCCTTATCAGAGTGTGTCCTGATTCTGAGCAGCCTGGGAAGACGTTTCTCAGAGCGCATGACTCAACTGCAGTTTGAAGCCCAGTGTGTGTAGCTGGTATAGCTGGTAGCTGCCTGGATTCTGGAGTCCATTTCTTAAGTATCAGTTCTTCTGTTCAGGTATTGTTTCTGCTTGAAACCCATCTGCTAAACCTCCAGGGAACATAGGTTTTCCTGTGGGCTTGAGGTGGCCCTGTAAAGTAGAAGTTTTAGGAACTATGCAACATGCCTTTAAAATAACAGATGTTAAACTGAAATGACAATCCATGCCCTATCTTGATAGGATGAGACTCTGTTCAAACTTCCTTTGCTTGGTAATTCCACTCACTCAGGGATGAGGCCTTGGTGTACAAATGTGTTATATTCTGTAGTGTCTTCTTGTGTCTCGATCCATGTGAAGGCTCTGGAAATATTTCTGCTTACCCTAAAAAGATGTTATTGTGTAGGCACCTACAGGAAGACTTTGACAGGTTCCACAAAGTTGTATGCAAATATTTCAACAAATTTCTCATATAATATTTATATTTTTAGTAGAAAACATCAAAGCTACAAAAAGAAGTTCTGGTCTATGCTTGGATGAGAACACTTGATGTTGTTAGGTATATGGCAAATGTACTCCAAATGGTCACGTGTCTAAGTCTTACACTGTTGTGGAGACTGGGAAGTCCTTTGCTCTTTGTCCTCCCTTCCTTTTCCATCTTGGCCATGAGGCAAGCACACAGCTCTGCCATATACTCCCTGTTACTGCCATCCAGAACCTTCCAAAGCCTAAGGCTAGAGCACCCAGAACTATGAGCCAAAACCAACCTTTCTCTTTATAGGGAATTATTTTAAGTATTTGTGATAGTAACAGAAAACCACATCGCACATTTACCAGTGGAGAATATACAAGACGGCATATGAAATTAGTCTTAAATCATATGAACTAACTTTCAGTAGATTTTCAAAGTAGGCTAATTTTGAAAGAGATATGAAGACTCAGAGATATCATAGAGCTTTTTAAACTTCTAACATGAAGAATTTTTGCATGATCCAGAATATGTAGATATCTAAAATCTATATTCAAATCAACATTTACTGAAAGTTAATAATAAAAACGTTATTTTCAAATAATTCTTCAGTACACATATAAGTTAAACCATTTTATTTTTAAATTATTATTATTTTTAATGTTATGTGTATAAGTGTATTGCCTAGTGCATGTGTGTGTATCCATGCTGTACAATGCCTGTGGAGGTCAGGAGAGAGTATCAGATCCCTTACAACTGTAGTTTTGGACAGTTGTTGACTGCCATAGGGGTGCTGGAAACTGAACTCAGGTATGCTGGAAACTGAACTCAGTTACTCTGGAAGAGTAGCCAGTGTTGTTAAGCACTGAGCCATCTCTCCAACCCCGAGTTTTACCATCTATTAAAAAGAAAGTAAATTTGTGTACTGCTGAGACAGTTGTACTTGCTTTTTTTTCTACCAAGAACTGAATCTTGATTAAAAGTTTGATAACTGCAGGACACAGAGAAGCTTTGGCATTTTTTCGAGGTCAATTGATATTTTAACTTTAGAATCATCAGTGCTGAGAACATCATATCATATAGGGAATGATGGAAGAAAACTATTAAGAAGAAAACTTAGTAGGAACAGTGAAACACTGCGACTCATAACATGCAAGTCTTAACCTTAGCTGAGGGGTTTCAGGCAGGTTTGTTTCATCAGCCTTTTTTTATAGTGAAAGGTTTTCATTCTCCTTTAATTATGACAGATAACTATGCTGCATATGGAATCTGGTTGACAGTTGTTTCTCAAAACTTGGAATAGGCCTTTTTGTTTTTAAGCTTCCTTTTGAGAAACCATCCATTGAGCTTGTCTTTATATGTAGCTTGGTGTTCCTCCTTTTTATTCTGTATATTTAGCATTTTAACTATAATATGATGTGGGGGATTTCTTTTCGGGTCTTGTCTATTTAGTGTTCTAAATAACTTTTGTAACTGGATTGGCATCTTTCCCCCTAGATTTGGGGGAATTTCTATTGTGGCTTTATTGAAAATGGTTCTATTCCTTTGCCTTGTAATGCTTCTGTTCTCACAATTCAGCAATTTGCTCTATTTATGGTGTCCTGTGAATCTTGCATGCACTGGTCATACATTCTTATAAATTTGTCATTGTCAATGACTGCATGTTCTAATTCCTCTACTTTCTGAAGCCCTGATATTCTGTCCTTCCCAGTGTCCATTCTGTTGGGAAGGCTTTCTATGCAGCTTTGTATTTGACTGTAATTTTCATTTCCAGTATTTCACATTGGTCTTCCTTCAGTATTTGTGTCTTTTTATTGGATCCTATTTTCATGTCTTGCATTGACTTCCTTATTTCATTTAGTTAGTTTGTTGTGTACACTTGGGACTCATTCAAGTTTTGTGTCTTCTCTGAGTTCACTGAACGTATTTATAAGCATTCCTTTGCATTCTTTGTCTAGAGTGCCATCTAATTCACTCCCATTGATGGTCATTATTGTGGACTTGCTTAATTTGAAGAAGATGAAGGTGTGTTTCCTGGGTTTCTTGTGTTCCTTGTCTTTTTGTTGGGACTTGCACATCTGAAAACTCCGTAAGAAGAAAAAGCTTACAGGATGATTTAAGTAGCCTATTCCTCCCGAAGCCCTCACTGGCTCTTAGCTTCAACATGTGTAGAAAAATACTCCAAAATGAGTTATCAAATCAGTGTATTTAGAAAAAGCAGATATTCTTGACACTTTATGAACTCATTAAGGATGATAAATACAACCTTTATTTTTAAATTCAAGTTACCTTTTCCAGGTAATGAAGTGGATCACAAGAGATATAAGCAATATAGAGACTTAAAATCCATCACTTTGGCTAGAAGTGAACTAATTTTTCTATCTGACAGAAATTGTATACAACTTTCCTTAATTTCTCTTATCTCCTTTAGGTAAGAATGCCAGGTTCTCATCTCAACTTTAAGTCACTCCGGTAATAATATTGAAGTAAATATTGTCTTTTCCCACTAAATACAAACATAAGGTATTGAGAATAATAAGAATTCGTAATCATAAAATCTCAGACCAAGATCTGGATATGGTGGCACATGTTTTTAATCCCAGCACTGGGAGGCAGAGGCAAGAGAGTCTCTGTGAGATCGAGGCCATCCTGGTCTACATAGAGAGTTCCAGGTCAGCAGGGACAACAGGGAGAGACTTTGTCTCAGAAAATTTCCTCAGATTGAAAGAACCTATTTCTATAACAACCTGTTAGTAACTTTCAGATCAGTGGGTCGGAAGTGCCAAGTAACTCTGCAAAGTCCCTAAATCTGAGTTTCTCTGTTAATCAAGAATAGTTTTAGGACATCACTGTCTGCTCCCTGGCTCAGACTCAGAGACCTGCAATAAACAAAAACAGTTGCCAGGTGCTGAACTGTAAGGCAACTGAAGTAATATTTTCTACCCATCAAAATATTTCTTGCTATAGTTGTGGAAAGCCACAATTCTTTTTTTTTTAAGACTTATTTTTATTGATGTGTCTGCATGCGTATGTGTGGGTGCCCATAAAAGGATAGGATCCCCTAGAGCTAGAGTTATCTGGCCATTGTCTGTCACCCCAGGTGGGTGCTGGAACATTACTCTGGTCCTCTGGTAGAGCATCAGTCACTCAACTGCTGAGCCATCTCTCCAGCCATGAAGGCTACAGTTCTCACTAAATAAGAAAGGCAAATGTAAGATTAAAGCAGTAGTTTGTGTCATTTTTATAGTCAGAATTACTGAGTGCTGTTGGTCAATGTTAGCAAACAGCTCACTTAAAACACTGTGTATGATTAAACATTAGAAACTAAAGTGATATCATTGATTTCCACAGAAATGGCAGTCATACACATTTTCGATAGAGCCAGTTGATTCTCCCAAAAGGTTTTCGTTGATTTTTGTGGTGGTCGTTGCTAAGTTCTTGCGTCTGTAGCGAATTTATGGTTGCAGTTCATTTAGAATACACAAGAGTCAAAATAAGATTAAGTGCTTATTTATGATCTGATTCAGCAGAGACATGGCTCATGTCATCATGAATAAGTATGGTTCTACAGATATGCAGGTTGGCATTCTCATTTATGTCACTGAACAAGACAAAGTGTAATGATGAAGGTCTGTGTCTGACTTTCACCTTTTTATTAATGGCATGATGAGTTAGTGATAATCTGGATAATATTTTGCAAATACTGAAATTTCTCATTTGTTGGGTGTTATTAAAATGTAATAACAGAAGCAGCACACTTTTAACTTTAATCTGCATCAATAATCAGTCCAGCACTTAGCCCCACTATTGACCTGTAATATCTGCCAATGATTATGGGTTGGTGGGTCCCTGATATCAGTCTCAAGTTGCCATCATGGGCCACTGGGCAGAAAGGGGCTGTGAGAGGCACATCTTCATATACTATCTTTACATATTGTAAATATATGATATGCATAAATAATCTCAAGCACAGAAAACAGTAGATATGGCAAGGTACTGAGGAAGGGATGAATCTGAGTATTTATTGCTTTTGTTTATAAGTGATTGGCAAGGAAAAATATTTATATGTAATTATCTGACAAGCAGCTAATATAGACATAGGACACTTAGAGAACAACAGCACACAATGGACCCAGAAGACAAAGATCTTTATACAAACAGAAAGTTTAATTATCTATCAAAAATACAAAATACATCCAACATTACTGCAAATCAGAAATGATAATTAAAGTAATATGAAATAGTGTTTTTGATTATCAAGTTTATAAAAATTAAGGACCAGTAGTGTCTAGTGTGGAGGAGAGACTTTTACACACTGCTGTGGCAATGGTCAACTGAAAAAGCAACTTCATGTCATGATTTCTACCTGAACACTGACATAATGGTCAGAGAAGCATGTACAAAAAAGTTTTTTCCAGTATTGTTTGCCAGACGGTCAGCATCAGGGGAACAGTGAATAAAACACAGTATATCCACATGATTAACTATTTTACTAAAGTGTATGCATTGTTACATTAGTATCCACAGGTCCTGACATGCAAACACTACCAACTCAAATATTTTAGTGAAAAAAGGAGAGAGGAGAAAGCCATGAATAACGATGTCATTTATATGCAAACGAATCCATAGGTCCCTATACCGTGCACTATAATTTTTAGAAAAGTGTGCATTTCATTTACTCAGTTATTAATTCAATACATATTGTATTCCAAGTGCCAAGTACATTAAAATATGCTTAGTCTAAAATGTAAATATGTGTTTAAATCCATATTAAGACCCCAAATATCTATGCTAAATAGTAGATTTTATTTGGAATTGTGGTAAGGGTCCACAAATAGGTCAAATAAGCTCTTACCTGGTTCTGCAGTATTTGAACACTAACACTGAAAATAGGGGTGAACTTTGTATAAAGCAGCATACTAATTGTAAAGATATAAGTAAAGCAAAAGCAATATAAATGACTGACGCAGAAAGAGATGATGGTATTAAAAGATGTTTGCACTGAATGGTGATTGTGAATATGATGCACACTGAAGATATCGGCCACCTTGGTGGCATTTGTCTTTGGTGTGATAATTCATGTAATTCTATAGTTTATATCTTGCATATTTTGTGTGAATATATTTATCTTATGAAAAGCTTACCTATGACATTTTTATCTTTATTTTTGTCTCATAGATTCTCTTTAATTGTTCCTGGATTCTTTTCCAAGTACTTTCTAACCCCATGTCAGATGCAGATAATTTTCACTTTAGTTGGATATTCTTCTAAATTAACATGACATCTCACTTAATTTTTCTCTTCTTTATTCTCTAAGCCCACACTTGCACTCCCAGAAGCATCATGTCTTTACTTTACAAGGTAACCCAGTTTTCTTCAAAAGATGCTCTCTTTTCCTTCTTTATAGAAAAGGAGCAAACTTTGAAATTGAAGAATTCTGGGCAAATCCTCAGCTTTACCTGACCTGGAAGAGGTTCAGGATAATCCTTCCAACATTACTTTTCTTGTGTTCAAACAAGGGTTACAGCTATGTGTTTGTGAGATTTAAAAAAAAAGACTCAAAAAAGAACTGTGGTAGGAAGTAGGCTCAATATTTGCTTCTCTACTTTCTTTGGTTGTTTCCCCCTGAGACAAAATCTGTTGACTGTACATGCTTTTAAAAGACATGAAATGCCCCAGGTGTGCTGTAGCCCAATAAAATACTTGCCTCACAAGCATCAAGCCCAGGATGGATCTCTGTCCCACCAAAGAACAAATGTGCCAACTATTATGCTAACTGAAAGTAAAATTTAAAAGACCTTAAATTCCTAAAACACTAAAATATTAAGAGCTTTGAGACCTGTCTGATTTGCTAATGCTATTTAACCTGTTTGATGAACTGTCTGTCACTTCAGTATTTTCATTTTAATGCATTCTTCCTGAAGCCCTTGTAAGAATTTTACATTTTTGCGTATTTATAGAAACTGTTGTCTAGTCTAGAATTTTATAATTTAAAGCTCTTCAGTACAAACTCTGAAGATGTCCAGCAGGTGGCAGTGTGCACCTCACTAGTGGCCACTGAAAAGTAGGACAGGAAGAAATTCCACCAACATCTCACTGATGAACTTCCACCTGCCACTAAAGATATAAAGATTATCTGGGCTCCTTCACCAGGGCTTTGCATTTATCCCCTGTTTCCTGTCCTCCCACCCTTCTGCAATCAAATGGCACCCCATTGGAGGATGTGTGACATTTGGCAATTCACACCTACCCAGGTGATGCTGGTCTGTTACCAATTTTTCGTTTGTTTGTTTGTTTTGAGAAATGATCTTACTATATACCCCAAATTGGTCTCAAACTCAGTCTTTTTGCAACAGCCTTCTGAGTGCTGGGATGACAGTCCAGCCCTTCCATCCCCAGCAGAGTTGTTTCAGGTTTTGAGAGGCCTCAGCTCAGAAAGGAAAGGGCTTGCTAGCAGCCGGATGGTACAACCATTCCGGAAGCACACAGAAGTGGAAAGTGGTGAACAAATGGCATGGGACCAGGCCCTTCTTCCATCCTTCATTCCAGTGCCAGGCATCACCAGTCAATCTTGATGGTGGTTCTTCTGTTCTTCTGTCAGAGACCCTCATATTCCAACACAAGAGCTTTTTTGGCTCGAACCAGAAACTTCTTGTATCCTAACCTAAGTCTGCAGGTGTCACACATTGGTGATGAGTAGCAGGCCAGATTCTCTAAGATCAGTCCCTGCACACAACAAGAACGACTCCTGACTTTCCCCTTCTATGCTCCTTATTGTGGGTCTCAAGTATCCCAGGTTGCATTTTGTGTTTTCATCCAAATTTGATATTATTTCTTAAGTACCTTTATACTACAACTAAGTTTTCTTTTTTCCTATTACTTTTTTGCTGTATTTCAATCTGTAATTACCTGGGAGTAAAAAGAAAAATTCTCCTGTGTATCAACATTTGGATTCTCACCAGGAGCAAGTATAGAATTTAGCTTGACTTGGAATGCCATAGTACTATTCCTCAAAGAATCACATTACAGATTCAGCTTGATAGATACTGCTGGAGGAGGAAAATGAGATAGACAGAAGGGCACAACGTCTGGTGGTTCAGGGCAATATAATATGCGTCCTTCCAATGAAGGCCTTTGGTTTTTCAATGCATGGATCTAGACTAGCATCTAGATCTAGGATAAACTTCCTCTAGCAAGAGAACAGACCCGAGCGAGTAGGAGTGGTAGTGACTGCAGCAAGCACACGCCGTGATGAGGAGCTGGTGCTGTCACTGTGGTTCATCTTCATGCTACCAGCAGTGGAAGAGGCACCCAGCCCCACAGAAGCAGAACAGTAGTTTTCCGAAGTGAGGAGAAGCCTCACTCCCCAGAGAGATGTAGCTATAAAAAGCTGGGAAGGACTTGAGGGTACCAGACTTTCCATTTGGAAGTGAGGTGACTATATGGGACAGATAGCTAGGACTGAAGGAGCTGGTTCGAGTAATATCAGATGGAAGAAGGTCCAGTGAGACCCTCTGGAATTTTTCTCCTTTGTGATCCAGGATATACTCCACTTGTGAATTTAAGAAATAAATATATTATGGCCCTATGGATTCTATTCTCAATGAATAAGGCTGACAACTCCATCATGGAAAAATGATAGTAAACTGTAGATAGTGTAGAATACATTATCTCCAAATTCTGTGAGTCTATAATCTTTCTTTAATATGTAACTAATCCTGCTTTTAAATTTTTATTTCTATTTGTCTGAATATTTGGCTGTACACATGAGTCCATGGTATGCATGGAGGTCAAAAGAAGGCATTAGTTCCAGGATGGTTGTTAGCCACCATCTGGGTGCTGGGAACCGTACCTGGACCCTCTGCAAGAGCAACCAGCACGATCAACTCCCGAGCCATCTCTCCAGTTCCTTGAGCTGGGCTTTTAGAACTATATTGTGATTTTTTTTTTTTTGGCTTCCTCAGATATAATTCTAAAATACACCTGATCTTTGTAATTTTTTTGAATCACCAACTGATTTTTCATTTAACTAGAAAAATTTGTCATCATTATATTCATGAAGCTTCAAAGCCCATGAGTCTAATTCTTGTTATTTTTAGTTTCTGTGATTTAAGAATCGATGTTCTTACTCAGCATGTTTAAAAGCTTGGGAATCCTGAATCATCATTACACTAGTTCTACTTTATTTCTGATTTCATGTTAGCTCAGTCTTTGCACAATTTCTTTCATTCTCAAATGATGTAGTCAGACTGCTAGCTTTGGTGTTTTTATTGTTATGCATTCTGGTTTATTTTGAAATGCTTGTCTTCCAGTGGATTCAGCTACTCGTGTCCCATCTTTCTAAAGTGAATTATAGACACTGTAGGCAACATTTGCCAAACACAGTCTACTTTGTTCCCCACAATTTATGAAAAACTCAGTCAAAGTAGCCAAAGGTGACCCTTACTGCACATCCTTGAAAAACAATTGGGTTTAACAGTTTCTTGAGCTCACAGAACCACAGTTCTTTAAGCTGGGTTCCCATTCTTCTGGTAGATATTTATTAGTAACTTAAATGAATTGAAGATGCACTTCTCAATGTACAAAATCCATAATTCCTGAAGCTGTCCACTGTCATGGCTGACGAGTTCTTATGAAGTGCCTAGGACTTCTTATCTGATAGCTGCAGAAACTGAAACCCAAACTTGATAAGCCCAATCTCACCTGACACAACGTGCCTCTTCTGCACTCTGACCTCACCTCCTGCCATTCCAGTCAGGAAGAAATGAGAGTCATAGCAAGTCACCTCTTCTAAGAACCCTCACATATCTGACTTTTGTTTTTTATTTTGGTAGTCATGACCAGAACTTCTTCATGTCCTATCCTTAGTCTCACTGGGAACTATACACTTCCAGTAGGTTTACTGACCACATGACTTCTTCTGGCTAATAAGAATGCCCAATAAGGAGAAATCATGCTGTTACTGACCTTGACACTTCACCTCTACTGTCTAGCCTTCATGGTGCTAGAAGGTACAACACATGCTATCAGAAAAGAAAAGTAATCATCAAACTTACACAGCTGTGAATGCTGTCAGCTAAGACAATGACTGGCATGTAAGTGTACCCAGTTGATGAAATGCCCACAGAAATCAGAAGAGGGCATCAGATCCCCAGGAACTGGAGTTATGAACAGTTGTTAGGTGCTGTGTAGGTGCTGTGTAGGTGCTGGGATCTTTCACAAGAGCAACCACTGCTTTTAACCACTGAGCCATCTCTCCAGCCCAAGAATTAATAAACTTTTAAGGACCCCCTGAAATATTTCAGTCCAATGCATGAAATTTTAGAGGGTGCATTCAAACCACAGCATATCTCAGGCCTGCATTTATTATTAAAGTCTTGGAATTTATGGCAACATTTCTAAACATCCATTTTCATGCAGATCTTTCTTTTTAAAGCATAAATTGTTTCAAGAAGCAGTAATTTTCTGTGTTTTATCATAAACTGTTAAAAAGGCTCAGACAATGATGATTCTTTAAAATATACCTCTTGGCAAAATACTGACTGTCTGCTCCTCAAATTTAAGCACTTTCCTGTTTGAAAAACAAAATAAACCTTGCTATGAGCTAAGCAGCAAAACCATATGTAGAACAAAATATTTCTGTAGTTGATCTCTGCTCTGGTCTGGATGTCTATCCATTTATCATGCCACATGGAATTCAATCCCCATAGCAATATCTCAGTAGCATTTAAAGGTGGGAGTTTTGTGAGGACAGAACCTCTAATAGCATTAGTAGCTTTAGGCATAGAAAAAATTTTTCTTCCAAGCTAGCATGTGTTCTTTGTATCGCCAGGTGTTGCCTTGCACTTTACTATTAATTGGATCAAGAAGTCCCTCTACAGTTAGCAGTGCCATGCTCTTCAATTGTCCAGGTTCCTGAATCATGAGCTACATTAACTTCTGTTCTTCATTAATTTCCTGGTCTCAGGTATTCAGTTATAGCAGTAGAAAATGGAATAAAATATTCTGCATCCACACAAAATATAACAATTCATGATTCTATGTCAGGATTGTGGCTTTTATGAATTTCACAGCTAGGTTACATTGTGACCTATGTATCTCATCTAGTTTATCCTTATCATCTATTTATTCTTCAAGCAATGTAGAATATCATAGTCACTGTCGATCAACACTGTGGAACAGATTAATTAAAAATAAGTGGTTTTCTTCAATTATGGGTTTGTAAGTTGTTTTTAAAGGGGAAAGCCAAATATGTTATCATTATTTGGGAATTATAATATTGGATTTATGATTTCTATCATCTAGTTTAGGCGGAATCAAGGATGAGGAGAAAGAGAGGGTTTAATAGACAAGGTGGTGTACAGCTGGGATATGCCTGTGTGACTAGCTCCCAGCAAGGGATACTGAATGGTTATTGAGCTTTCTGGTAGCTTTGGATACGTGTAGTAGTTGAAGAGCTTGAGACAAATATGTTTCCTATTGTCCATAAATGAAAGGACAAGGAAACCATCAAGCACATTATTCGTGATGAATTTAATGTTACAATAATGTCTTTTTCATGTTTCAGGCAAGAAAATAAACAAAATCAGAAGCACCTAACTTCTTTCTGTAACTTTGGAGATTGGTTTATATGCTCAGATAACTTGCAGCTAGCATGTTAGTTACTAATATAAAACTGAGATAGCCAGGAAATACCTGAAGATGCAGATTTGTATGCAACCATCAGATAATGACAGTAGAGGTTATAGCCAAATAAAATATGTAGTTTGAGAACGGGAGCATCCAGGATGGTGTACCAACATCAAGATTTAAGAATAAAGAATGTGAAGCTCACAGAGCAAAACAACAAAAAAAATCACTAAAAACAGCAAGAGAAGGAGTAGGAAAAGGTGATGTCAGCGGTCAAAGGATGATGCAAAGATAAGGCGGAACATGTCAGCAACTGAACCGAGTTGAAGTGTGGTCAAGAACAGAAAGAATGAGCAAGGAGACCTGAGCCAGGGAGATGGTAACACTGATGTGGTAAGAGTGCTTTCTGTGGAGTGGTACTGGAAAGTCCCTTGAGTAATCAGTGTAAAAGCAGGAAGTGGAAACCGAATCAAAATGCTTTCTAGAATCTTAAAAGTGCAGAATTGTTTGATGCAAAGGGTCTATTGCCAAAAGAAGAAGGTGGTAGAAGGCTTGTCTCTTGTAGTTTATAAAATGGAAGAAATTTGATTATTAAACGTTGATTTAGCAGTCAGTGTTGGAGAGGTTCAAGAATTGGGAGACCAGGAAGCAGGAAGGCACAGATGAAGGAAGTAGCCTCAGATGGGAGGGAAGAGCGATTCTCTCCACACAACTCAAAACATCTGCACAAAAGGTAAAACCTCTTTCTACCTCCAGCTTTCTTCTGTTTAATTTATTTCTAGCATATTTATGCAAAGTATTTCTATTAAAATCATCTTGGAGGATCTTTGTGGCCTAAAAAATTTTATCACTTAAAATTCTGCAATGGTAGGGTATATTTTATACAACCTATAATCATAATTATTTTAAATTATTTTAAAATGCAAACAAATGATAAAAGAGTAACACCTCCATATAGTAATGCTCATATAAATGATGGCAAATAAAAACAGTATATTGCACATGAAATTGCTAGGCAAATGTATTTCAAGGGTGGATGTAAATGTGGCTACGTGTTTGAACCAATGTAAAACTTTACCTTTTTAGATTCTTATTTCTATACTCATATGTGTATCTTCAAATCTCTATGTGATATGTGTTTCCAGTATCTAGACACACATGTGTATTAGACAAGGTCACAAAGCTTTTGTGTTTTTGCCATTTCAACAAATATTACTAGAAGAAAGTGATCAGCTGGGCTTAGCTCAGGTGCGAGTTATGATTTCTACCTTTTCTTTCGCCTGTAGGGGAAGATGTCATCGAACCAGTTTCCATGTATTTATGTTTTATTTTTTCCTATCTAACCTTTTACCTTTTAGACATACTTTCTATGAAATCTCCTTGAGGTAATATTGAGTAGTGGTGGTTGTTGTGACCTTCGGCAAGTTTACCAGCCTCCGGCACCTCCAATATCTTTGCTGACATTTACAATGCAGTTTATTTGATAACCTCTGTGAAGATGAAGGATTTTCATTTAAAATTCCAGCTTATAGCAGCCATTCAATAATTGCTGCCTCTTTCTTCATAGAGTTATCACTTTAAAATGCTTTCCTTGTTATTTTTTTCCTTTGTGGAATTATATACTTTCCTAAACTTGAGAAAAACATAATTAGGCAAATTTTCTATCACCTATAAGTAAGTATAGGACAGAGATGGGCAGTTGAGCTCTGAAGAGAGGTGTAGTCAGGGAAAGGGAGAATTGCTTGGGTGAGGTTTGTTCAGGAATGGATGCTGGTATTCTGTTACACTGATGTGTTTGTTATTCATGGATTACTAAGTGAAAAAACAACATTTGCAGTTGAGCCATCTTAACATCATCATGTCATCTGAGACAAATTGCTCTGTACACAGAATAAAAAGATCATGAATAGCTATGGCATCTTGTTGTATATTAAACGTCCGTGGCCCCCCTGAGATGTAGCTACAGGGACTGGATTTAGGCTCTGGCTTGAAACAATAGAAAAAAAATAATGCAATGCAAGAATCAGTGGGTTTCCAGACAATGAATAAGCATAAGCAAAGAAGGACAATGATCAGGAGTGACTGAATTAGAAACCCTGGGGCTGCCTCATCTTACTGTCTTGCCAATTGCAGCCTTCAGGGGGGAAAACACAGGTACAATCAGAAAGAAAGGTTCTTTGAGGAGACCAAGTTGAAAATCTAGGCAGCTAAAATTTGTAAAGGAGAGAGAAAATGAGAGAGAGAGAGAGAGAGAGAGAGAGAAGAGAGAGAAGAGAGAAGCATTCCCAGAGCCTTCCCTGCAGGTCCCAGGACAGGTCCCCTGTCCCTCACCCCCAGATCCAAATTCAGTTTCCTGCTGTTTCTGATCAGGATCAGAAAAGCAGGAAATATGAGCCTTAGTAGGAACTATGCCCAAGTGTGGATGGGTCTCCATCTCCAGCACAGCTGTTGTGCTCCAGCCATGCCAGAGAATGGAGGACGATGGAACAGTGCCTCAGGTGGCTCAGAGTGCGGCGGGAGGAGGAGCTCCCAGGATACTACATTGGTGGGTAGTTTGTTTATCAAAACCAAGGCAGGGGTTTATATACGGAGGCCTTTCTGACTGTTACAGAAGGAGGGAAAGTTAAAGGTGGGGTATTTAGGGTAAAGGCAAGAAGGTTGTAGGGCTAATGTGGAAGGAAGTTCAGAAATGAGGAAATGAAACTCAAAAACCTGGATCTGGTTTGGGGTGGGGGAAAAGAAGATTCATATCTACAGTGATTTCCTGGGGCCAGGTTATCACATCAGGCAGGCAGGCCAGACACCTGCCATCCCTTCAGGGTATCCAGAGTTGCTTGCCTTGCTCAATATCCAGACCCCCACACCCAAGGTTCATAAAGATCTTGTAGTGGTACATGTTCCCACCTGACAGGTTGGAGAACTTAGTTTATTTTGTATTGGGTGTAGTCAACAAGACCTTGGGTGAATAGTAGGGCACACATAACCCAGGACAGAGCACAGCTATGAGCCTTGTTAACAAATCTTAGAAACAACACCTGAAAGAATCAAACAGCAGCCCAGAAAAAAAAAAGAAAAACATAAAAGTACAAAATGGCCAATATTCAGCCAAGTAGAATTTGCACAGAATGCAGTCAAATTAAAAATTGACAGATAAGGGGTTTGAGAGATGGTTCACCAACTAAGAGCACTTACAGATCTTGAATTTACCCAGGTTCTTACAGCCTGGGCAAGTTTCTGTGTATCAGAAACAAAATCACTTCATGCACCCTACAAAGACAAGGTGAAAAGAAACCACCTGAGGTGATTTAATCTTAAATCTGGCCTCAAGAGAAGTTATTTAGCCTTATGTGCTCTTGTTGAATGGAGCCTTACTAACTTGAGAAAGGGAAATACAGCCCACTTTGGTAATGGTAAGCTTGAGTAGCTTGAATTCGCTATTATCTTTCTGTCCCACTAACAAATAAGAGGAAAATGAACTGATAAGCCTGTGTGGAGTTTACAGTCTAGGGCCACAGCCTCAAAGATGGAGACAGAACAGAGAGAAGGCTTCTCCCCAGCATCCAACACCTCACCACCACTTTACACAAGGCCTGTCTGCAGCAGCAATGTCTTTCATCCAGTACGTCATGTCTGGCTATCAGAAGACATTCAAAATATGTAATACACAGTAAAATGCATAGTTTGAAGAGACAACGCAAACGTTTTAACCAGTCTTGGATATGGCAGTGAAGTTAGAAAATATGTAAGAACAGAAAAGCAAACTGAACCAACATAGGAATCCTAAGAAAGAAATAAAACAGAACAAAACAAAATTGTAAAGACAGAAAACACTATGATAGATTTGAAAAGTACCTTTAATGGGTTTATTTCTATCCTGGACATGGCTGAGGAAACAAGCTCTCAGCTTGAGGGTGTGTCAAGAAAGGTTGGACAATGACTACACATCCATATAATAAATACATAAACAAGCAATTAAACCTGGAGACAGATATCACACCTTCCACACATACTCATTCAAAATTGATGAGAGTCAGAATATTTTGAAATTACAGAGACAGCAAAAAGACCAGTAGTCCTAGTCTGAGGAGGGAGTGACGAACAGATAGAGTCAGAGGATTTTTGGATCAATGAAATTGTTCTCTGTGAGGCTGTTGTATGAAGTTTTTCTTCTTACTGTCAGAATGGACCAAGTGCAATGGAACACTGTGCAGGGTGCTTGATTGTCAAAAGAAGAAGCCAATAGAGTTAGCTACCTCACCCAACCAATCAGTGACTTGACTTGTATGAAGGGGAAGGGATTAAGGGAGAGTGAGGAAATCTGAGAAAGAGATAGGTGGAGGTTTGCACGCTGTTTGCCATCTTGGGGGTGGTCAGTGGAACGTTGGTTCTGGCAAAACTCTGAAATTCACTGCCTGGCCTCCATAGGAGGATTCTGCACCTGCTCCCTGATAATTGCTCTGTAAGTAAGCCCAAATAAACTCTGGTTTCCCAAACTGTAATTTGGTGAAATCATACTTTATTCATTTTGTTGTTTTGGACCTAGAGAGGTGGGTGGAACTGAGCACAGTTTGGTCTCACTGAGAGAAATTCTTA
Organism: Eospalax fontanierii; assembly: GCA_035773235.1. NCBI lineage: Eukaryota > Metazoa > Chordata > Mammalia > Rodentia > Spalacidae > Eospalax > Eospalax fontanierii. The sequence goes on along the minus strand of CM069539.1, from coordinate 42,763,507 downwards.
AGACAGAGGCCACGACTAAAGAAACCTTCAGGACTTATGAAACCAAGAGTAGACTTGAACACCAACTACAGACTTTGAGCAATGATGACGTCAATATGGACGTATGGATTATAGCGAAGCACCACTCTGAGGGGCTGTGGTCATGGTGGAGGCTGTGACTGTGTGAAGCTGGGGGTATGCAGGAACACTCTCTGCTCAGATTTTCTCTGAGCCTGACACGGCTGCCAGCAAATTGTCAGTAAAAAAATGAATAAAACATACGCTATCCATTCATATTTGGCATCATCTCACTGATCATGTGGAATAGCTGCCATCTCTCAGAGACCTGTCATTAACAGTACTACAGTTACTCTCTTTCCTGAGTAAATAATGCTTTTCTAACTCTGTTTTCCTTGGTTCCAGAGGCCCTTCTGAAACATTCAGAGACATTATTCAGATTTCTCCTAGTTCCAACTTAATTTAGACTAACTGAAGAATTCACTCTGCTTTCTAAATCGCAACCTTTTACAAAGATACTTTCATAAGCTGAGAGCAGTTTTATCCTTAAAAGTGTTTTCCTTAAAGAATATTGTCATTGCTAAAAGTATTCTAGAACAGTTGCTAATATCTCATCACACATCTTTATCACTTAAAAATTAATAAATATGTATGCCCACTTAATACATATTTATTCATAGTTTACATCCACATGTTAGTGATAACCCATTTATACAGCATCACTAAAATGTAAAGAGATTACTTTTAAAAGATATAAATAGAAAGTTCATCCTACTGTTACTATGCTTGTTACAGTCAAAACTTGGGCACTGGAAGCCTTAGAAGCTGATTTGACCATCTGTTTTCAATAGGCCAACTACAGAAACAGATAAGAGTGAAACAGAGAAAGGGGGCTTATTTGAAGAAGCCACATTAGGAGGAAGAGCAAATTAAAAGGTCTAAGTTCATTGCTGGGGTTCTGACATGAGGCTGAGGTTTAACTAGAAGGCAAACTAAGCAATCCTTCTCAAAGAGTGATTCTGCCCATCATTGACCCATTGTTGTCTTGGCTCCAATCTCTCCTTTAAGGCATTCTGACAGTTTATCAGAATTGTGTGAAACCTTCTGGGAGACACATTTCTCATCTGGCTGACAAGTCTTCATCTTTTCATTTCCCTCAGTATCCGAATGCCGGGAAAACACTAGTTCCTTGGGGGAACTACTGTTGCAATTGATAGTTTGAAGAAGGTACAAAAGTGTCTCTCTTTAGAATATCATAGCCTTGGTGAGACAGCTCCATTGATATGCCTTTTGCATACTAATAAGTTACTGTTTTGTGCATTCCCGTTCTCCACACAGCAGGTGCACAGTGCTGGCCATACTGCTCCGTGTATTTTAGGGTCTGCATCTATTCTCGTACAGGTTTTCAAGTGATCTAAATGTTATTTCTGCTTGATACATTCAGGGGAGAAATGTTGTGGAAATAGGAACTCCAAGCCACTTTTGGAATGATTGTCAGACTTTCTTTTTTCCTTTTAAAAAAGATTTATTTTTACTATTTTCAGTTATGTATGTGAAGGTGTTTATGTAGTTGCCTGTGGAGACCTGAGGTGTTGGATTCCCCCTGAAGTTGAACTTACAGGCAACTGTGAGCTTCCTGACGTGGGTACTGGAAACGGAACTCAGGTCCTGTGCAAGTGGAGTACTTGCTCTGAACAACTGAGCTATGAGCTATCTCCAGTCTGGCAGAATGTATTTTTACCTTTCTCCAAATCCAGAGTGAGTTAGAAGTTTTAAAAGTGTAATTTGAAGGAACATTTTGTAAAAGTAGTGTGAAGAGGAAATAATGCCCACTGTATAGGATAAGCTAAGTGGAAATATAAGTATTCAAACTAGAGAGGGTTGTAATTTAAGAAAGTGGAGTTTAAATGCATCACAAAATAGATGGCATAGTTTTGCAATAAAATGTTGGCAAGGAGAAATTCACTACGACCTGGCTGTATTTGTTAGAGAGAAAGAAGATGAGACAGGAGTAAGGATTGTTGGAGACAACTGCATTGGATTCATCATCGATGCTCTAGCGTTTACACTGAAACTAAAGTCTTATGGTCTTGCACCCTGGGGAGTGAGAAGAGGGAGTGAGACCTCTTTAGAGAGTCCATTTTAACCTTCATCTAGCACCAAGAGTGGGTTACTAGAGAAAACTCCCCCTCCTCTCCTGACCTTGCTATTGGCTTAAATATATTGGCAAACACAAAACCCTTTCCTTCATGAGAAGGGGAAGTATGGAGCAGATGTATAGACTGGGACTGTTTCTCTTCCCCTTCTGTCTTGAGGAATAGGTTTGACTCTGAGAACTTAACTCGGGTTCTTTGCAGGAAACAGAATGCAGGTCAGATTGGATAGTGCAACTTAGATGGATGGACCCAAGGAGGTGCTCTTCCCAGGGCTTTGGGCAAGGTAAAGGAAGCCATCAAGCATACTATGAAATTAGCACAGCGACATGTGAAGAGATAAGAGAAGACACAATGGTAAAAGAACCCCATGAGAGCTGGGCTGCGCACAGGAACTGTGTTCTGGAAAGAATGTAGGCAGCGTCTGTGAACTGGAAAGACAAAGAAGGAGAGCATGGGTACCTCAGCCACCGCCTCCTGCTAGACCCCATCTCCTGTCAGTGCCTCCGGTAGCCAAATCCAGCAAGATTCCAGGGAACACCAAAACCCACAAGACAAGCATGTGGGCCAAAATCTTCCACCTATACTATCAATAACTGGACCATGGACTACAACTGCAGCACCTTTTGAGTGTATAGGTAGCTGAACTCAGGAAATTTTCCTAGGTAGCCCTATGTGACAATGTGAGAAGGATACCCCTTCAGCCCTTCTTTTCAAGGGACGACCTTTTAAATGAGCTTATAGTTCTTTGTTGTGAAGCTCAGGTGGGTAGCGTTCATCAAATACCTGAGGTGTTCATTCTGTAAAGATATATTATTATAAGTCAAGTAGAAGTACATGCCAATTTCTAGATCATGTAAACAGAATCTATGTTCATGGTTGTTTTTATTGATCCAAGGTAATGCAAGTAATACAGATGCTAATTTTAATTATATGGCAGTACTTGGGTACATAGACGCTTTGGAAGATCAAAGAAACCCACAGTCTCAAAGGTTTGAGCTCTAATTGTCTGTTGATAGGCTCAACCAAGATCCAGGTTCTTGCCACTTTTTCCATTTTATTTCCCTGCCAATTGGGTTGATATTTATGAAGGTAAATCTTGGAGTTAGTCTCAGCTTCCCCTGTTGCTACTACAATTCAGTCACTGAATCACATCTATTTCCAGAAGGATTTCCTCTAACCTTCTTCATCACTTCATCACCAATACCAGCAGCTGTAGCTTAGATAACTTGTTACTTTGAAGTGGAGGCTTCCTTAAGTTGAATAAATTAAGGTTGTTCCAGAGCACAGTGTAGAATTTTTTTTTATTGAATTTTTGAAATTTTATACAATGTAATTTTAATTTCCACACAATGTATTTCAAAAATATATTTAGGTCCCACTCCCTTATCTGGACCCCTCTTAAATCCCCTTACTGAGTTTTATGTACTATGTCTACATTAAGGCCTATTGAATCAAGATTGTGTCCCTAAATATTCTTTGCTATGTGTCCATTCACTGGGTAACTATGCAGCAGCTCACTCTTAAAGAAAACTGACTCTATTTTTTCCAGTTGTTATTGGTTGTCAATGGTTCCTCAACTAAAAACAGGGCTTCTTACCCACTTCCACGCTTCTGTGTTGGGATTTTGTCTGGTTGGAGCATGTGTGGATCTTATACGTGCTGTTTCCATTGCTCTGAGCTCATATGAACAACGTCGTGGGAATCTGGAAAACTCGATTTCCTTGTGGTAATCCATCATCTCTGGCTTTTACAATATCTTTCTCCCTCATCTTCTGCAATGTTCCCTGAATCTTGGGTGACAGAGGTTTGATAGAGGTGTTCTATTCAGGAATAAGCACTCTGCAGTCTCTTATTCTCTGCACTTTGATCAGTTGTGGCTTTCTAGGACACTCTCCATTCACTGGGTAAGGATGCTTCACTGGTGAGAGGTGAGGGATGTATTTGTAGTCTTTCCACTCTGGTTTTTGTTATTTTCCCTGGACTTTAGGTGTAGAAGTTGTATTATAGATATGTCACCAAGCGTTGGGCAGCTCACAGACACATTCTCTGCATTTGACCTATTGTAGAACTTTTTCTCTATGTGTTACAAAAAGAAACTCCTTTGATGAATGGTGAGGGGTATTTTGCCTATAAAGATAAGGATATGTATTCAGAATACAGTAAGAAATTATATTGGTTTAAGGATGAGGATATCATTACATAACCGAAAAGAATTCCTATTTCCAGGTGTTTTGAATCTCGAAGGATGAAAATGGGAAATGAACATTCTCAGAACAGCATGGCATGAACAAATACCTGGAGAGTACTGGAAAAACTAATAGATGTGTTTGACTTATGTAAATAGTGTATGACCGCAAATAAAAGGAGGGATTAGTGACGTCAGTTGCTGGAGGGATAAGAGACTGACATATTTTTTTGATATATCTGGGGCTTCTAAGCATTCTTTACAGAGAAGTAAATGATCAATCTTCATTACTTTTTTGTAGAAAATTATTTCTATTAAGAGCAATTCGACAATTTTTTGAAGATGTTTCAGAGCAGAGAGTTTGAAAAACTTTGAAATAAGTCCACCAATTTGATTGAAATGATTTTTTGGTCATGATACTGTGGAAACCGATTACAAAGCAAGTCCTTAGGGAGGGTCTAGTAGATGATTCCGCCTACAAAACACAGCATATCCAGGCAGCAGAATGTTGTTAAAGCCACACAAATTTCATTGTAAAGTATTAACTTGGAATTTTCTTCCTCTGAGTAATTTTGAATAAAGTATACCCGGAAAACATGGTGGGGTATGAAGCAGACAACTATTACTAACAGGAAGAAGAGACTCTTGATTTGAGCTCTATACTCTTGATGGGACCACAAATCAGGCCAATAAGCCTTTATCAACTGAAGAATGACAGCCATCTGCAGGAGAAAGAGGACTAGAACAGTGGTTATCATAATGACAATCAAAGAATAGTTCATAATGATGACTTCCCTGAAGTTCAAATCTCTGTAGAACTCAAAACAGCGCTGCTGTTCTAAGTACCTTGGATCCATGCCATATTGCAAAAAAAATATTGGCAAAAAAATGAAGCTACCCACCATCCAAATGACAATGCTTAGAAATACTGCATGGTACTTTTGTAATCGTTGCGTTTGGAGTTTCTTAAAATAGATGAGCAATCGAAGTGTGACGATGACCACATAGAAAATGAAGGTGAAGTACATATGACCGTATATGATACCACTAGCCACTCGGCAGGTGAAGGATCCGAGCTCCCAGACCACTGAGAAGTAGTAACTAAGGCGGAATGGAAGACTGACCAGGAGGAGGGAGTGTAGTACTGTGATATTAAGGATGATCGTGGCGATCACGGATTGACTATTCCTTTTGAACATCATGTATGACATCGTAACTGTTCCAACACTGCCTCCAAGCAAAACCACGCTATAGAGCGTTATTAGAATTGTCCTGCAATGCACATTGCAGTGGTCTGGGTATATGCTTGAGATGTTTGACAAGGTGGTTGTATTGATCTCCTCCATGGTTTGTCACAAAGAAGTTAGTTCAGAATCTGCTAAACCAGAAGGTTTATAAAATTAGAATTGAAATATTGAAACTATACAGTCATTCAGCAAATATTGAATTTTGCAGTCCTAGACAACTCTTTCTAAACCTTGAAACTGGTTACCACAAAAAAAAAAGTTTGTCAGAGATTCAAACACATTAAAGAGACAGGAGTGAATGAAATTAAATAACGAAGGGAAGTTTGTTGCATTGTAAGGTTCTAAGTTGTACCACTTGGTATTGGTATTCCTCAAATAGATACGTTAATGGGGGAGGTGACTGAAGAGATGACTCAGCCATTAAGAGCACTGACTGCTCTTGCAGAGTACCAGGGTTTGATTCTCAGCACTCACATGGTGGCTAACAACCATCTATAACTCTACTCCCAGGGGATCTGATGCCTTCTTTTGATCTCCATGGGCCTTGCACAACACAGGTACAATTACACACAAGCAGGCAATATACTCACACACATAAAATAAAAATAACAAGATAAAATACGGTTTAAAAAACAAATATGTTAATCAGATATCAGGGTGAGGAGCAACATGAGAAATGTTAGCATCAGGTATAAAATTTAAGAGCAAAAAACAAGCAAAAAATCCAACTCAGTAATCAAAATAAATACTGTGGAGTGTGTGTGTGTGTGTGTGTGTGTGTGTGCAGGCACTCACACATTTGCCCATGTGGGCACATATGTGGAGACCTGTTAACATCACGATGTCTTCCTCAGTTGCTCTCCTTTGAGACAGGGTCTCTCACTGAACCTGGAATTTGCTGATTTCTATAAACTGGTCATTTTGCCCCTAGGATCTTCTTGCTCTCCCCCCACACCAGTGCTGGGGTTATAGGTACCTTCTTCCGTGCCCAGCTTTTACGTAGGCACTTGGCCTGAACTTTGGTTTTCAGTCTTGCTCTCAGCCATCACCCTAGCCCATACATGATATTTCAGCGCAATGATTTTAAAATTAAAAAATAAGCAAAAATTGTCAGTATGAACAAAACCAATACAAACTCAAGGAGACAAAAACCCTATATAGAACTGTGGAGATGGGCAGCAGGCCCCAATCTTAGCTGAAGAACTATTGGCAGCTGATTACTGCTGGGTGAGGAAGAGCTGATATTCTTTTTAAAATATTTTATTAATTATTTTTATTTTATGTGTATTGAACCTGAGTCTTCTGCAAGGTCAGCCAGTGCTCTTGACCACTGAGCCATCTTGCCATCCTAAAGAGCTGATCTTAAAGGGGAGGGAGGCTGTAGATAGGCTGACTAGACCTGAGTGAAAGAACTTGCACTGAGGGACTTCTGGAGACACCTGACTCAGTACGCCTTAACACAAATGACAGAATGCATGAAATACAGTGGAGAGCTGTATGTGAGGGGACAATGGGAAGGAGCTATACAGATGATTAAGATGTTCTGTATGAAATATACAAAAATTCAATTTAAATTTACAAATTAAAAAATGATATACATACAAAAAATGAGCAAAAATTCATCATGAGCAGCATTTTGAATAAAGTTGGGATCAATAGAAACCAGCTACACACTCAGATCACATTTATAAATGTAATCCCTCTGTCACCCAGCAAACAAATTTAGAACAAGTAGAGGAAATCTGCATAAACTGTGTCATCCTCACAGGAAGGTGTGCCAGATGACATTTTATGCTATTTTCTGGGAACACTTTTTAAGCAGGAAGGGTCCTAAAGCAGACACATTCCCTGCACCTCTCTCTTCTTAAGCTGGGATATTTTCCCTGCCCTGCTTTCTTAGCTTTCAGTGAAATGCACTTTGAGGATGGGTTACTCAGTTCTTATTTAAGTTTTTCATGTATGAGAATTTGAGAGATATCTTGCAATAAGCAGTGGGATTGTATGGTTGTGGTCAGCCATCCTACGGATGTGAATGTGTCAGTTCCGTGCTTAGAGCCCAAGGGGCGGGCCCAAGCCACAGTGGTTTCAGGGAGCTTCAGCTATGAAATGAGGAAGGCTTGCACTGCTTGCGTTCATCTTACTCAGAAATTCAGTGACCTAGTTGGCTCCAGACAGCAAGACAAATAAATACCATGATTGTTTAGATTAATCTTAACATAAGAAGATATATTTTGCTCTTGTAATTTTACTATAAATGGGGGCAGATACATAATCTGGTTACCTAAATTTGTTACTGCATGAATACATGCTTAATAAACATCTCACTGTTTGAAATGGCAGACCTCTGCCCTAAGAGTGTAAGACTCAGTCATGGACAGCTCAAGCTGTGCTCCGGAATGTCTGGTGTCATTTTCTCACACATATCTTGCCTAGTTGGAGAGAGGTGAAGTATAATCATTTGTGTTTGGGCAAGAATTCCTTCACACTGCAAATTAAAATATTCTGGAGTTTTCTAGCTACTATGATATTTTTCTTGGAGAGAGCAACTGCATTAAAAAAAATCTGTTGAATCTAGCATAATTATTACCATCAATAATGTTTTACTGTAACTCAAAAATGCTGCAGCTCCCAAAACAATGTAAATTATACAGGTAAAATAAGTATTTTAATAAAGTGCATGCATAAATAATATACAATATTTGTGTGCATTCATGTGAGACTGTAACCCTATATGACTTTAAGAATGACAGATATGATACTAATTTCATTTTTAAATTTTGATCAATTTCAAGTCCAAGTAGATAAACCTCAAGTTCAGTGAAAGTCTAAATTATTGCCAGTTCCACATTTAAATGCTGCATCTCCTCAGGCAGCCCTGTCTCTTGCAGCTAGTTAACAGTGGGCCAAGATACCAAAACTTTTCTTTAGTTCTTAAAAATGGAATGGCATCTACTTTCAAGATTTTTGTAAGAAGTAATTTAGATTATACCCATAAAAAAAATGAAATCATGATATTTGGAGGAAAATGGATGGAACTCAAAATCATATCAGGTGAAACAAGCCAGACTCAAAAGGACACACACAGCCTAGCTTCTCACATGTAGAACATAGATTTTACATTATCTACCTATGTGTGTGTTAGTATATGTATATGTACACGTGAGTGCATCTGTATGGCATGGAATTTGAAAAGAGATTACAACAGTGGAGGATGAGGTCTAAAGGGAGGGGAAACACTAGGATAATAGATTCAGAGGAAGGACTCTTTGGTAAAGTAAGGTATTCAGCCAGATGCGGGCAGAGGAGGTGTGGGGACAATGGAGGAAGGGATAAATAAGAACAGTATAATCACACGCACGAATGCGCATGCACACACACACACACACACACACACACACAGACACATTTGCTACAAGAAAATAATCACTTTTTAGTATGTCAACTTAAATATTAGCAAATTTTTAAAGAAAAGAAACAGATTCTCTGACATATGTCATCAAAGTGTCATTTCCAAAGTACACAAAGATGTTTCACAAACACAGTGTAACTTAGCACAAGGTCTGTCCCCCTCCCTCTTTTGGCAAGTTCTCAGAATCTTCCTAAAAACCTTTTTCCTTAAAACCTTACCTGTGACAACTACCCCATTTGTAATATTATCCTACAAAAGTCAATGACTATAGATATTTCTTTGCTCATCCAAAATAAGTACTGAAATCTGAGACAGGGTCTTCCTGTAGCCCCAGCTGGCCTGGAACTCACCATGTAGACCAGGCTGGCCTAGATCTTACAGAGCTCCTTACCTCTGCTTATCAGATGCTGGAATGAAATGTGTGTGCCACCATGCCCGGCTTTAAGTACTGAAATTTCTAAATATGCATTCTACCAAGAAACAAAAGTAACCACCAAAAGTACTTACTTGCTCTTCTGTGGTTATGGCTTGCTTCTAGTGGAAATCACAAAGCACTGTGGTCATTTCTTCGCCTACATCAGCACAGGCAATGACAGCAATTTTTAGAGCCAAGATTCCCCTAGCACAGAGGTCAAGGAATCTACAGGACATGTGACAAGCTGAGGGACCTGTTCAAGCCTTAAACTGATGACTGGCTCACTAAGTCCAACAATCAAAACAGAGAGACTTGATAAGCCATCTGAGCCACAAACTGACCTTCATCCCTTCCGTGACTATTGGAACAGATTTAAAACTGTTCCTCTATGTAAAGACTTTCATTTTCACTATAAATAACTTATATACAATTTTTTCTTATTAAAATGAAAACCTTAAAGGGTTTTTCCAGGACTATTTCTCATCCTACTTTAATGTCCTGACTCAAATATTTCACACTCAGAAAGAGAAGGGCCTAGGGAAGTACTTACTCTCTGTATAGCTTCCATATTCACAGTGCAACCTCAGTACATTTATTTCACACTCTAATCTCCAAAGACTCCTTTCTCCCATCCTGGTTGCTCTTTGGAGATGTGGTTCTTTTGAAGATTGACCTTCTGCTGATGTAAATTCGACAAAGGGTTCATTTCTCTCAAAAGTCTCATTTTCTTGCCTGAACACTCTCACCGTCTGTTCTTACTTTACAGTCTTCTTTAACTGTCCCAAATCATGAAAACATAATTTAAAGGAATAATGAGCTCAGTATAGCATAAAAAAGATACAAAGGACCAATACATCTTCAATGGTCACAGATAAACCTAGTTCAAAATATATCAATATACAGCTCCAGAAATTTAAAATTACTGAAATTTTATCATCTGTAATACAAGTTCATTATGGTTTACATTTAAGTCCCAGCAGATTCAATTTTCAAAGTGCTTTGGAAGAGAGTAAGGATAATCTCCACCTGATTCACCTGTTATTTGATCATCTACCAATGCTTATTGCTATGAAGATGTAAAATAACAGAACCTACATGTCACAGAGCCAATGCTTAATTATTTTTTAAAAACTCTAGATGAAAGACAAAAAATTGATTCTTACAAAGAAAACAAAAAATTTATCAGCTCAACTCAGTTGGAAAAAAATGTGGAAACAATTTTTCAACCAATTTAAATATATCCTTTAAGTCAAATTAATTTAGAAACACAAAATCTGGATTATAGCCCAGATTTGGGCATATTAACCTGACAGTCTTTATTTTTCAAATAAAACGTGTTCCTGGAATCTACAGGACAAAGTATGTTCCCATAGAAACTGCTATATTTAGGGGTTGCTTGTGTGAGGAAGGAAAACTGAGAAATAAGTTAGTTGTGACCAGTGGTAAAGCAGGAAAACAAAACTAATTCAGAACTAGTCAGAGCATGCCTATTTTTCTCATGGACAGCATAAAGTCTCTGCTAAAATGTGCATATATTACACGAAGAACATATGAATTCCACACCTTCTCCACACATAGCCAACCTTTTCTCCATGAGAGCATGATTAATCCTTAAGGAGACATAACGAATACTTAATGTTCTAGCTTAGAAGTGATTTTATTTGGGATAGTTCAATTGTTGTTGTTGTTTGTTGCTGTTGTTGTTATTAAAAGATTAAGCCACCTAGTGCTTAGAAACTTATCACAAGAAGCAGTTAGGAAGAAGACAGGATGAAAATCATGATTCTTGTTCCAAATTTTCATTCCTACTATACCATGGTACACGGGGATTTCTGTCAGTCTGAAAGTTATTTTATTTTCTATCGTTAATTCTTTATTTGAATGATCACATACTTCCTACACAAAATGGTGCTTTTTGTGGAACATTTTCATATAGGTTCATTTTGTATTTTGTTGATATTTGCCATATTTATTTCTCTTGTCCATTCTCTCCTCTTTTACTAGTCCCCATTCTCCTCCCAGACAGTTCCTATCCTCTGGTACTTCACACACACACACACACACACACACACACACACACACACAGAGAGAGAGAGAGAGAGAGAGAGAGAGAGAGGAGAGAGAGAGAGAGAGAACACAATATCTGCCTTTCTACATGTGGCTTATTTTGCTTAGCATGATGATTTCCAATTCCATTCACTTTCCTGAAGAATGAAATGATTCGATTCTACTTTATGGTGGAATAAAGCTTTATGTGTACTGTGAATATACTATATTTTCTATCGAATCATTGGATGATAAACATCTAGGTTGGTTCAACCCCCTGGTTGCTATGAACAGTGTAGCTACAAGCATGGGTGTACAGATGCTTCTGTAGTATGGTGGCTCTGATCCCTTCCAGTATATTCTGAGTGGCATATGTTGGTCATACAGTAGTTCTATTTTAAGTTTTCTGAGGAATCCCCACATGCATTTCCATGGTGGCTGCACTAATTCACATTCCCTCCAACTGTGTAGGAAAATCATTTTCCCCTCTACATCCTAATAGCATCATTGTTGTTTGTTTTCTTGCTCCTTGTAATGAATGTGAGGTAATCTCTGATGGACAAATCATTCTATGCAATAATTCCACCCTCTTCTCTGGAACCTTATATTTGGAACAGAACTAATTTTTAAAATAGAAATACTATTAAAATACTATAGAATCAAATTATTTTCTATGGTCTCTCCTTACCCCAAGTGCTAGAATGAACTTTAATTATTAATCTGTTAATTTTCAAAAGACTAAGTCAGTATGTTCTCATCTTGGACACACAGGAGCAGATCTCCTAGAGGAACCACCAGCTGCCCAGCTTTCCCCTCCTATGTAAGGTGTTTTTTGAGGAGTCCCTTGATGGATTGTCTCTGCTTCTGAAAGAATAGGCTGGAAATTGCTCTCTTTTATAGTTGCTAATTGGTTTGGGAAAATACCCTTAGGAAATTGGTGACAAATTCAGAAGCTACTCACTCTCAAACGTATCTTCAGTCGTACATCAGGAGGCACATCCTGTGACACGCCAGTCTTGGTGCCCTATGTGACTCAAAATACTTAGAATCTAAGCCATCCTGGATAGTGGAGGAAGTGCTCTCTCCCCTCTCTGGCACTTGTGTTCTTAGTTTGTCTTCATTTAATTCCCTCAGTGGGGTTTGTGCTTGTCCATTCTGCCTCACGCTCTCATAGGTATAATAGAATTTTCTATCATGAAGACACTAGATTTGGAAAGAGAATAAAGACAGGTCATTTCATCTTTCCGCCCTGCAGAAGAAAGATGAAGGAGATCCAGTGTCCCTCTAACTTTCCTCAGAGGAGCATGCCTCAAGTCAGCACTTCTGAGCATATTTAGAATTCAAACAAACAAAGTAATTATTTAAGCAAAATATATATTCTGTGGCCCATTTTATAGCATATATATAGATTCAAATAACAAAGCCATGTTGCACATAAAAGTTATGTGGCTGAGAATCACGGATATTAGTCTTTAAATATGCACAGATAGGAGTTGGCTCTCCACTTTTCTGGGCACCACATGAGATTTCTGCATCAAGAGGAAATTATTTTGGGAATAACTATGTCTGTGCTAAACATATGTAGGTTTTATTGTCTTTATTATCTAAAAACATAACTATTTATGTAGCACTTACTTTATTAGGTCTTATCATTGATTTAGGTACACCAGAGGAAGCGAGATGGTTACATGCAAACACTATTCTATTTTGTATAACTGACAGGAGAAATGGGATTCAGATATCCAAGGATTCCTCCTGGAACTGTCTTCTACGGATACTGCAGGCTGACTATGTATCTTGTCCAGGCAGAGAATCCTCTATATCTGAAAAGAGAATAAAGATTCTTAAAATTTACTTTGTGTGTACATATAATGTATGTGTGTGTGTTTGTGATTTGTGTATCATATGTATGTGTGCATGTATGTGTGTGAGTGTAGGCATGTGTGCCACAGCATGCTCAGGGAAGTCAAAGGACAAACTCTGGTTTGGGTCCTCACCTTATACCTTGAGATGTGGTTCTTTCATTGTTGCTGACCATGGCATGTGCCAGGCTGGCTGGCACGCAAGCTTCAGGAGAGTCTCCTGTCTCCTCCTCCCCATCTCCCTGGATTATAGACACATGCCACTGTACCCAGCTTTACACAGGTTCTGGTGATTCAAACTCAGCCTCTCACACTTGAGTGGCTAGTGCTTTACTAAGTCATCTCCTCAGGTGGGAATAAATATTTCAAGTAGAGCAAGGGAGAGATTGGAGATTAGAAAAACTTTAAGAAAAACCATCTGTTGAAATCAAAGAGATATGACATTTACCATAGAAGGCCATGCTTCCTCCCTTGTACACCTAAGTCTCTGTGCATTGTGCCTTTTGCACCTGCTGGTCTCTCTGCTTGGAGTACTCTTCTAACTTCTGTCTGTCAGGCTGTCCCTTGTCATCTGCTTTCTGCACTGATGGTACTTCCTTAAGGAAGCCTACTCTGTGCAGTGCTCAGAAACTGTATGGATGCCATCCCACCACCCTGTTTGAATTCTTTGTATATCATTTTCCACCTGAAGAATTTCCCAGTACCCAGTGAATATCTAGCATATATTTGGTAAGTTGATTCCATAATTTAGATGAAATAATAACTACGTGTAATTTTCTAATAGTGGCTGTGGGATAATCTCTCTTTAGGTGGCAACATTTTTGGTGCCAGGGTTGAGAATGAGTGCTGGCATTGGTCTGAAAGAGGATCCATCACATCCAAGTCTCTCATTTTACAGGGAGGAAACGGGCCTCAGGAAGCAGCCTGGGTCAAGGCCAGATGGAGAACCTCGTTTCGAGATTAGCAGTCCATCCATCTTTATTAACCAGCACTGCAACCGAGGTAGTCATCTCAAAGCTGTTACAGCAGGTGCTTGCCCCATATCCCAAAAGGTCTTCTCTGGTTTTGAAGGTACTAACTATACCTCTTAACATTTTGGAAGTATCCTATAATGGATGGACATATTCAATCAAGAGTGAGGATACATTTGATTCACCATAGAACTACTACAGTACTTTTTATTTCAGATTCTAAAATATGTGAGAATCATCTTTGTGATTTAGGGCTCCATTATGATTTTAGTATACAAACCCAATTTACTGTGGAGAGTAACCATACAAAGTGATTAATTCTCTGTCTTGGTCTCCTCTTTTTTCTCTCTCCTTCTCCATCTCTTTCTCTCTGTATCTCTCTGTGTGTCTTTCTCTCTCTCTCTCTCTCTCTCTCTCTCTCTCTCCTATATATATAATATATAGTATATATATAATATATAATATATATATATATATAGTTTTTTTGTGTGTATCCTCCATTCTGTATTCTACTCCTTTATAGAAGGAAGATATTATTTCCTCAGAGCACAGGAAAGGATCAGGCAGTTTAACTAACATGAAATGTAGCTCAGATCAGTACATTAAACTCAACTGTTTACTGAGATGATAATTATCTTCAGATTTTACCTTACAGGGGGAGTTCAACTTAGATATGATTCACAATAGATTTGATCAATGTGGCAAGGAATACATGGTAAAAATTCAGGGTCATTTTTGGATTATAATCATATCTAGAGTTTAGAATACAAACATGTGTCAGCTCTGTCTCACTGCGGTGTTTTAAAAATCAACCTCAAGAGCAATATTTCTCAGTACTATTGTGCTTATGAATCACCTGGGAACTTGTTAAGATGACAACTCCAGCTCAGCAGTTCTGGGACCTGAAATTCTGTATCTCTAACTTTTCCCCAAGGGATCCACAAGCTACTGGTCTCTGCAACACACTTTATAGAACAGGAGTGTACTTCAGAGTACATATGGCAGGCATATGCATGTATGGCTATTTCAAACAACTAAGTAAAATATAACAACTCACTTCCTCATTTACACTAGCCCCATTTCAAATGCTCCGTCAAAGAAAATTCTATTGAATAAATTTACCAAAAAAAATCCAACTTATTAAAATAAACCCTAGTCTTGGTGATTTCAGTGTGCTCTGTAGCAATGAGAATCTAAGAGAATTAGTAAAGAATCCAAGAAATGAATAGATTTCAAGAAGGATGTAGTCCACACAGACAAATGTAGCAGAGAGGAAAAAAGAGTTAATGAGAGCTGTGCTCTGGTAGCAGAAATAAGGACAGAGTAAGAGAGTACTAGCCAGAAGAGCTCAGGTTTGAACCAAGCATTTCAATATGGACTCTTTCTGCTTGTTCAGATGCTAAAACTCAAAAATGCCCATCTTGTGTCTCAGGAATACTGACAATGGGGAGTAGTTTTAATGTCCAATCAAAATCGACCCTGTGGTGTCCTACTTTTGATGCTGATAGTTTCAAGAACTCCAAGAAATACCCTTAGTCATTGAAAATTCTATCTCCACCCCTGGGGGTCTCACGCTTTCAAAGAAATCTCACAGTTTCTTCTAGCTAAGTAGAAAAATAATTACTTTGTCTATGACACCAACAGCTACAGAACTCCAGGCTCTTTTTCAGGATTCAGCTGGAATAAAGAACAATTTCACTAATCACATGTTACTCAAAATCGTACAGGACCTAAAAAATAAAATCTTTTCAAAAACAGGCGAAACCCTATGGGATCTTGCCAATCGAAACTTTATACCTTGTTCAGAGTGTGAAAAGCAGGTTTAATTAAGTGAATAGAACATCTTCCTTTGAAAGGAAATAAAACTTCTTCAAATCACATTAATTGCCCTATTATTAGTACATTAAAAAGCACACAAAAGCTTATAGACTGCAGTAATGAGCAGAGTGGATTAGACTTTCCCACTGCTGTAGGAAGCCCACTTGGAGAGGTTGGCATGCATCACAGGGAGACAAGGCTTAATTTCCCCAGGGCAGTTTGTTACCTCAGATGCTCTTAGGATATTGCCTTCTTGATGACTCTGAATTGCTACCAGTCCACTTGTATCACTGTGTTATGCAACTGACAGCTTGACATGCTACTGGAAATGGACTCTTGAGACAAGTAGGACAATTGGTATTTGGGCTCAGATGGGCACTACACACAAAGCTTGGAGTCTGAAGCTTTTTAAAAAGAGGCAGTACATAAGTTTGTTCCCTGTGCTAAAAATGTTTTTCAAAGGAAGAAATATGAAACTGGCAGGTGAATCAAATCTGTCTTGGTTTCCTAAGATAACTGTGTGTTGTTGCTCTGGCTCATTCTCCAAACCTTCTCTATGTATATGGCTAGTGGGTGGTTGTTTTCTTTTAAGGAATTAAAAACCACATGCCTTATGAGTAAACAATGGCTCAGGAGGGCCTTGGGCATAACATAGCTAAGTCCCGCTTTAGTATATGCACTAAAGAGAAAAACTGAGACATGAAGGGAAGCCTAAGAAAATGGAATTCATAGAGGTGCCACTTCAGGGAGAGAGCTAGATAATATGTAGTCGAGTTCACAGTGTGACAGGCTCAGGGAAGTTGAATCTCAGGAGAAAGAAGGAGGTAGAAGGAAATCAAGATGGATATTATAGCCTAGATAGAGACAGGTAGGAGAAGCAATTCTAGTAACATATTGATTCATGCACAGGCCAGTGAAATAATAGGCAAAGGGTAAGGCAGAGCTTCAGAGCTTTAACTCAAGTGAATCACCTGCGTACCTCACAGGCATGACACTTCTGATTATCTGTGAAGGACACCAAACACCCCCACTTTTGATCAGACAATGAGATTATTGTCTTCTATGGGGGGTCTCATTCTTTGTAAGAACTAGGGTGACACCCAAAAGGGCCCACAGCTCACTTTACAACACTTAAAAATAAAGCTGGCATTCTAGAGAGAAACAGATACAGAACCACAATCTGGTACATTGAACCATTAAGTCGGGTGTGACAAAGGCATGTTTACATCATACATACCTACCATACATTGGCCCTGACTATAGCCTGAGAATTATGACCAAAGGCAGATCTTAGCGACAGAATTAACCATAGAGATGCCTAGGGGTGACCAAAAGCAACTTAAAGAAGAAAATTTATTTATTTAGTGACAGAATTAACCATAGAGATGCCTAACAATGACCAAAAGCAACTTAAAGAAGAAAATTTATTTTGGCTTACAGTTCCAAAAGGTTAGAGTCCATCATGGCAGGGAAAGCAAAGCATACTGGCGGGAGCAATAAGTGAGCTATTCACAGTTCATCAGAAGTAGAAGTAGAAGGAACAAGGAAGCAGGGTGAGAATATAGACCCCCAAAGGCTGCCCCTAGTTACACACTTCCTCCAGTAAGTATACATTTCTCAAGGCTCCATAAGCTCTCCAAATAGTGTCACCAACTGAGGACTAAGTGATCAAATGCATGAGCCTATGGAGTGACATTTTTCATTCAAACCAAGAGATAATGTCAAGTAATAATATCTATATCTTGAATAAGATGAGACACTTTTATTCCAAACTGCCACACATTAGAGTGCACATGCCTAGTAGGTTATGCGAAATATTCAAAGATGGAATAAGTCTGGGTTACTTTCATGAGTTCTGTGGTTCTCATGAGTTTCCTTTCATGACTTCAAAATGGTGCCTGCTGCTTCAATGTTCAAGACCCTTGAACAGCCTTCTGAAGAGGCAAAGAAGGAACTTAGTTCCCCTGGCACCTGCTTTTATTAGAATGGAAAGCATCTTCTGAACCCTTCCTCAGGCCTGACCTTATACCTCAGTGGCCAGAATGGGCTCTTTGCAGATTCATCTACACGTCTTAGAGCCATCATGGTTCATGCACGCCCTATGACTAGAGGTGACCCTCTCTTCCCTGGACTTCCGGATCTCCCCACTATAAAAGTACTATGTTGCAGCAAGTACTGTGATGAGGAAGCCAGCATCTCCCTAGATGGAAGCCAGTATTTGCACTTGCTCGTCTTCCCCAGGGATTCTGCATGCTGGGAACTGATCCATGTTGAGGTACTTACACAAGTACCTCAGGAAGAGTTCATTATCCAGTGATGAATTCAAGTTATGTTCAAGAACTAAGCTACAGACAGAACTTAGAACAATGCCTTTTCTCCTACACAGCCTCATCTGAAACACAATATAAATTCCTGGCATGTGACCCCCTCCCCATGCTTGCCCTGCAGATCTTCATTATTATCTCAACCTTTAAATTGAGATGAATTTCATTGTATTTCTGAGTCCTGTTGCTTTAAAAAAAAAAGTAAAGAAAACAAGATTCCTTCTTCCAATCTCTTCATTTTTAATAAGACTCAATTCAGATGCTGTACCTATAATGTATTTTACTTCTCTAAGGGGCAAGCACCTTAGAAAATGCTGTGCAAGCGTATTCTGCCTCCTTTTTCTGAAGTGATCTGAAATCATGTTTTTTTTTTATTTGCACGAAAACATGTGTGTCTAATGGTTTCTGTACTTCATGTGACTTAGAAACATATAGACTTCCTGCTTAGTGCAACTAGTGCTCCATAATATAATGGTCAAGCTTGTACTTTTAGTGCTCTTTTCAGACAACGAACAACAACGATATCTCAGGTGACTTCTATGACCCTTCTTCTCCTTTCCTTTGTCAAAATTAAAATAAAGAAATGAAATATGATCACATTATCAAAATAATCTTAAACTGAATATTCAACACAGATTTTTTTGAACATTTTAGCAAGAAAATTATTTTGCAGAACATTTAACTATTGTAGGCAGAATTTATGAAGAAAATCTGATGGCTGGACACTGAATAAAAAAATCCAGAAAATAATTTCTTTTCCAAATTTTTTATTGATTTTTTTGGTATTTCGTACAGAACATCTCAATCAATCTTAGTCATCTTTATATCCCAACACCTATGGAGGCAGGCCTCCATACCTCCCCAACTGGAATCCATAAACTCTGTCATCTGTGACAAAGCCTACTGTTTCAAATTAACGTCTCTAGACATTGTCCAGTACTAGTTCATTCACTGAGGTTTAGTCAGTCTATCTAGAGTCTCTTGCCCCAGGAAGATCAGCCCTTCATCATCCAGTACTAATTAGTTGTCAGTATTTCTTCATCTAAGATCGGGATCTGCTGTTCATTTCCCTAGTTCTATGCTGGGTCTTTGTCTGTTTGAATCTGCATATGTCTTGTGCATGCTGTCACCATTGCTGTAGGTTCATATGAGCAGGGCCCTAGCAGCTTGTAGAATACTATTTCCATATGGTCACATACCTCCTCCCTGGCTCTTAAAATCTTTCTGCCCCCTCTTCCACAATGGTCCCTAAGACTTTGGTGGATGAAGTTTAATATAGGAGTCCTGTCCAAGGACCAGCATTCTGCAGATGCTTAATCTCTCTATGTTTTGGCCATTTTTGACCTGTTATGTTCCTAACCTCTGTTGCATGAGGGAACTTCATTATTGAGAATCGAGAGATTCACTAGTGTCGTCTTAACCCCTTGTTTTATGTTCTTAGGTGTAGAGGGTGATTTTAGATGAGCCACTTAGGCTTGGGCAACTCAAAGACAGTGTCTATGTGTGACCAGTTGTGGTACTCTGTATCAATCTCAGTCTGGTGCCAAAGAAGCTTCTTGATGAATGATGACTGGGATATTTTTCTGTAAATATAAGGATATGTATTTTGTAAGAAATTCCACTAGTCTAGGGATGTAATAGTCCTGGGGGTTTCTCTAAAATCTATTACTTCTCCAGCCATGTGTATTTGGTTATATTTAAAGTACCACACAAGAGTTTCCTCCTATTGAGTAGGCTTTTAGTCTGTTAGGTAGCTGTTGATTGGCCTCTAGATAAAAGTGCCTCTGCTGCACCAATGGCCTGTTCTGTGTGAGTCACTGATGTGGTTATTGGTCTGAAACTGATGTTGGACCATTGATTGGTGTTCTCTCTTAGCAGGCTCTGTAGTGTTTTCCCAGGCTTTGAGAGCTAACCATCAGGGCAAGTTGCTTCCAGGTCAGTTCCAACTCCATTGTTCCCTATCTTATGTTTGAAGTATGTTATGTCTTTAGCAGTAGGGTCTTACCTTTAAGTTCTTGAGGCCATGAAGGGCTGTGGCAATAACCTGTGTAATTTTAGGACTCTTTTGGACTATCCTGACCAACAACTCAAAAGAAGTGTTTTTTTTTTTTTCTGTATGGCAGTGTTTCTTGTTTTGTAGCCTTCAGTTACACAAATGGATTTGTGTAGAGATATTGTATATGTAATTTGCCAGCCTGTAAATGTTCTAAGAAACTAGACTGAAAATTTTAGCTGGTCTGACTACAGTGGATCAGGACCCAGTGGGTGCATCTAGACAAAGAGACTAAGATCTGGGGTGTTAAGAGCAAAAGTGGGTCTATGTCCAAGGCTAGAAGTAGAACAGGATGTGGGGTGGGGGAAATTTGAATTGCTCAGACAGGAGGGGAGTAGATGCAGTGTATGGAATCAGACTTACCCTGAAGAGTAATTCTTAAGAGAAAAAAGGATAAAGCCATTAGTAATTGAAATGAGGTTTAGTGGATAACCTAGTAGAGCCACATGTTCCTGCAAAACCTCAAAACCAGAGAGGTGATAAACTTGCCTAAAATCTTACCTGGAAGAGGAAATCTGCAGGCCAACATTTTTCACATCAATGAAATACAATCACAGTTACTTTACACAGTCCCTAAAATTAATTAAAAGTATTACAATCTTGACATAAAAACAGAGACCAAAAAAATCTCACTATTGACTTTGATTATAGTTCCACAAAAATAAAGCAGAACAAATTCAGCAAGGCTAAAATAAACAAGTGAGACTATATCAAGCTGTTTTGTGCACATTAAAGGAAAATCAGTAAGATGAAAAGGAAGCCTGTAGATTAGGATATATTTTCAAAACGTGTATCTTATAAGGTATTAGAATTTAAAGTAGATGATGAATTCAAATAGTTCAATAGCAAAACAACTATGTGGTCAAAAGCTCTGAATAGATACACCTTTCCTTTTAAAAAAATAACAAGCATACAGGTGCCTAGCAGGCATGTAAATAGAATCTTTTAAAAATTATTTTTATTTTATGTGTATGAGTGAATGGCCTGCATATTCATAAGTGCACCCATGCTGTGTAATGCCCATGAAGTTCAGGCTTTGGATCCCCTGGAACTGGAATGCAGTTGGTGGTTGTGAGTCATCATGTATATGCTAGGAACTGAAACCAGGTCCTGTGCAAGATTAACCTATGCTCCTAACTGTTGAGTCATGTCTCTAGCCACATAAATAGAATCTTAGCATCACTAATCATCAGGGAAGTGAAAATAAAAAGCACAAGGAGCTTTTACCTCACACCAGTTAATTATTGTCTCAAAGACAAGGTGTATCTGAGAAAGAGCTCACATGAAAGGAGATCAAAGGGAGGAAAACAGTACAGCCTTTACAATACAGAGGTTCCTAAAAAATGTTAAAGTAAAATTTCCTTTCCTGAATATACCTGCAAAAGAAAGGAGTTCCTGACATTTCCATGTTCATGACTCATTATCCACAATAGCTATTAGAAGAGCCTATGCTGGGATAATGAATTTGAAGTGTGTAACTATTTAAGGAATATTGTCCAGCCTGTCAAAGAAAAATAATACTGCCCTTTGCAACAACTTGGATGAAATTAATTAATTAAAATACCCTGTTCTTAGTAAAATAAGTCAAACGCAGAAGGAAATACTGCACGATATCAATTATATGGCATAAAAACAACAACAACAACAAAACACTAATTGAAACCATAGAAACAGAATTAGAAGAGTTTTTGAAATGAGGATGTTGGCCAAAATGTATGTAGGAAAGGAAGTTAAAAAGTATAAAGTTGTGGTTTTATAGGGCATCTGTCAAGAAAGCTACTGAATAGCACAAGACTATGCTTAATTTTGAATTTCTGGATAGAGTAAATTTGTATATGTTTTCCCTACACTAAAATGAAAAGAAGAAATAGGAGGGTGGGGTGGAGGAGAAATAGTGTTTGAAAAGTTGATTTCTTGATTAGCAATCATTTCAATATGTATATTTATAACAAAATGTTAGTTTGTACTCTAAAACAAAAGAAAAGTAGGTAAGTGACACATTATAGCTCTGTTAGCTCTGGTGAAGAATATGACACTTTCCCTATGTATTTTAGATCTTCCTTTTAAAAATATGGTAAGAACCTTGGATCTTAGACTGAAAATATACATATGCAAGATGTATATAAGAACTGAAAAATAATTTCAGAACACTCATGGATGTGTGAGGCTAAAGACAGTGAAGTAATGTTCAGGACAGTGACAATTTAGCCTTGGCTATTTCCTTTCTAGTAGGATGACACTCTGCTGGTGATGTGTCCACTGAACACCCTTCTTTTACTCTTCAAAAAACATTGTCTCTAAAAAGGAAAAACAATCCTATCATGTGATTCTCAATGTCCTTGTATAACAGATTTAAGATACAGCTTTTGCAAACATGCTATGAGATGTCATTTTCTCAGACACCTGATAGAAATGCCAAGTATAACACTGTGTTTGAATTCTGTATATAGTATATTGAGTTCTATGTATAGTCTGAAAACTTTGTCTTAGTTGTTATCATCTTCTATAAATAATCACAGGACACAGAGCACAACATTCCAGATCATGTGTCGGAAGGAGGAGAAGCAGAATCCTTGGGAAATCTAGAGTCTTCCAAATATGAACATCACAGTCAATCTTACCTCATAATTGTCTCTATTCTTCAGCCATGTTCAGGTTTCATTGTAAAAGAGATTTAACTTTCAGAAAAGGTGGTTTCTGCTTCCTTATGTTTTGTTTATTTTCATTTCATTGGTAACAGGTGATTTTCTTCATCTGTCACACAGTGAGAGCACAAGCTTTCATCCAGTCATTTGGAAATCTCTGTCAGGTTCTGGCTGTATTCCTAGGCCAGTCACTTAACTACCTTGCTTTTCAATTTCAGAACCTACAATAAGTAGATAATAAATCCTATATTATTATTATTATTCGGATGTGTATAAAAGCAACACATAGCCACTATTTCATAAGAGATAATTGGATCATTGGTAGACTAGGAGGCAGCAATAAAGTGATCGACAATAAAAGTAATCAACATAACAATCCAGATGTTGGAAGAATAGAGAGATTGATGCTGCCTGGGCTTCCCCTGATCTCTACTTCATGAAGATTAAACAACTGCATTATATTTTAGCTTCCTCTACAATTAGGTGAGGTTATATGACCTAGTTCAATGTGAATAGTTCATAAGTACCAGTTCTCAGCCCAGCCCAGCTAGAGATTTAATGATCACTCATTATCAGTCCACATTTTAAAATATTCGCCAACTGAATAGTAAGGACTATGAAGCTAGCACACTGTTTTCACGGTCTCTAAACTTAAACTTAACACTCTTGAAGGAATACCCTTAGGAGAAGGTAGGAATCATCCAAAACATGAAGACATAAGAAGTGGTGCCAGGAACTGGGCTAAGAAGCTGAACGTGGAGGGTCAGGTATTCTGCACAGAGAACACCGTACACAGAGAAACGGTCATAACATATTTCATGAGAAAACAAAGGCAAATCAGCAAACCTTGAAGTCCTCAAACAGAAAGCAGTCAGAGTGTACTCCTCAACAGAGGGTCAAAGCAAACGCACTTACTACAGCTCAGTCTCATCTTTCTAAGTGAGCAGATGGCTTCTTACATAGGAAAATAAAAGGGGGAAGGGAAATAATGGGATAAGAAGGGTTAAATAGGATGGAGAATAGAAAGACCGGGTAGAGGAGGGATCATGGGAGAGGGTTAACAAAGGCCTCGGGAGTTTCTTACATACATATAATTAGATTTTAAAACATTTAAGTGAAGTCACCCTGTATTAGAGGGAATAGGGGACAGTGCCTCTATCAGACACCACAGGCAAGCAAATAAAAAGCCCAGGGCCAGCAATGGGCTCTCTCTTTTGGAGTTCCTGATTAAGGTAGTTCCATAGACCCTCAAGTAATACTGGCTATCGCTATAGCTCCTGGCTACCCTCCAGAACTTGACATTAAGATCTTATTTTTGAAAGCAATACGTAGACGAGTCATAGAAGAAACAAGGAGAAATCAAGCTTTTATTGACCTCAAAGCTTCATTCCTACTGTCCAGATTTCATAGTCTTGGAAGGGGCTATGAATGCTACTGGGAAAAAAGTAATCTTCACCCTTACCCAGCTGTGAACCCTGACAGATACAATCACAACTCACTGGCCTGGACAAACATGCCTACTCATGCAATAGTGGCCTGAATGTCATGTGAGCAATCAAAACTCTTAGATTAGATTTAAAGTTTACTTCACAAGATAAAACCCATAGTTGACACTGTTATCAAGGCTAGAAATCTGTGGCTGGATAGCTCACAGACCATAGGGGAGAATGTACTACTGTTATTCTGCGAAATGGACATGGTATTAACCCGACTCCTAATGATGTAGTATACTACCCATAGATTAATGCATCTCGTAAGCCCTCATCAGAGAAGTTTCTTGTAGCAGATGGCAATTAGCATAGAGACCTACAACAAGTCAGTGTGAAGAGAACAGGAGACTGTGGAGTGCTCCATCGTAAATGGAGCACCTATAACACATCTCTTACCCCAAGGCTCTGGAATTATAAAGGAAGAGAGAACAGAAAGGTTGTAAGAGCCAGGACAACAATGATACAGGGCGGTTGCATATATGAACCCATACTGTGTGTGACAGCATGCCCAATACCTATGCAAATCTAAGTCAGACAAAAACCCAGCATAAATGGGACAGAGCGGTCCTAGTCTTAGGTGGGGGACTATCAGCAATTGACAGCTGCTGGGAAAGGGAGAGTAATTTTTCTTTAAGAATATGATGCTGGGTTAGATGACTGGCTCCAGAAGATGCAAGAGCATGTGTGAAACACAAATTAGACTGGATAGGCCTTCTAAAAATAAAGAAGACATGAAGTGAGGGAAAGAGGGAGGTGAGGGTGGGTATGTAAGGATGGAGGAGGGGGTCTGAGTATGAGCAAAATATGTTGTATGAAATTCTCCACGAATCAAACTATTGTTTTAAAATTTTTTAACTGTGTGAATGTCTGAGAAAAATAAATAAATAAGATAAATAAGTAAAAGTAAGCAAGTTCCATCTGGCTCATCATAAATACAAACAAGCAAGATGGTGGCCTATGAACAGAAGCCATATGAAAAACATCATTCTAAATAGATCACAAAGAATTACAGAGGAAGCTTCAGATAAGATAACGATTACTGTGACTCAAAGAAATTTCAGACAAAAAGAACTTTCTAACTGGGTGTGATGGTCCATTCTTGTCACCCCAGACTTTGGAGGCCAACACACGAGGATGATCAAAAGGTGATTGATAAACATCAATCAAAGAAATTCTGTGGTGTTATAAGACTTTTAAAAAATTATTGTTACAGTGCTTCTGAAAAAAAGCTTCCTAAATTTTAATCTTGACACTGGAGACACATTTCCTTATTTCCAATCTTTGCTCCTCTACCTAGCAGCATTGTGGCCTTGGGAAAATATTTATTTCCCAATTTATTCACTCACAAAAAGGAAATGACACCAGGCCCCAAGTCAGTGGTTTTGGAAGAGTCTAATAAGCTCCTTTGCATAAGATGGTGCACATTGAGACTGCCTGCTCAGAGTTATTCATTTGGGGGGTTGTTTGTATAGTCACTAGGGGAGATCCATTCTAAATTGCATGAAGAAACCTCTTCTCCATTTTGTTATGAGAGGTGATACAGAGGAAGTTTGACTAAAGTCAGGTGAAGGCCAAAGCTTGAATGCTACCTGGATCTGATCATTGTACCCTCCCTTATTAACATACATGTAACTATGATAACCATACCTAACCCAATATGTGTTATTCTACAGACGTGACCAAATCTATAAATAGTGTTTGATCAAAAGTCAACATGTAGCCAAGGACAACTATAATACTTCAACCTGAATTTTTACACTTAGAGAAACACTTTTCAGTAAACAATAATGGTATGTAAAAAACCACCTTCTTAGTTTTATATCCCTCAAGAATCTAGTAGCTAGGGATGCACTGATATTGTAAAAATCATTTGCATTCTCT
The DNA here is from genome assembly GCA_035773235.1 of Eospalax fontanierii. Lineage (NCBI taxonomy): Eukaryota > Metazoa > Chordata > Mammalia > Rodentia > Spalacidae > Eospalax > Eospalax fontanierii. The sequence goes on along the minus strand of CM069539.1, from coordinate 42,737,008 downwards.
CAGTTTAACTTAGTTCTTTGTAATATTAATTCATCTTTTATAAACTACATGGGAATTTTTTTTATTAAAGAAATAATATGCAGGAACTGGAGAGATGGCTCAGTAGTTAAGAACACTAAGTTCTCCTGTAGAGGACCTGGGTTCACTTCCCAGCACTCACATGGCAGTTAACAACTATCCATAACTCCATTTCTAGGGGATTTGACACCCTCCTCTGACCTCCAGAATATTGCACAACATGGGTGCTCTTACATACATGCAGACAATACACTCATACACATAAAAATGTTTAAAGAACTAATATGCATGTATTACATGTATTTATTTTCTATATGCAAACCAACACCCACACTTCCTTGCCTGTAACTTCCTTTATCTTTAACTGTAACTCAGAGAAGCACTGTAATCCTCAACAGGTAGACAGCACTATTCCAGTGTCCTCAAGTTTAACTTCGCTTTGAATTAGCACCTATTTTTACTACCAAGCTTAATCATTATCTGTACCTCCATTACTATGAACTATCTTGGGTATAACAATTCCTTAAAGCTCACAGTGAACAATGGTTTTGTATTGCAAAAGACAAAGATGGATATCTTTTGATATCCTGGGTAGCTGATGCAATCGTGAAGCTTGTAACGTACGCAAACTCGTTTCCTGGCCTGCAAACCTGATTAAGGATATGTGTTCCTTTCTGCTTTATTGAATTTAGATTTTGTATACCTGGAGATATTATTAATTTTAAATTTTAATCAAATTCAATGAGAGAAAAAGACTAATTAAAATGCCATCAACAATTCTGTCAAAATTATTAAAGCAAGAACCTAGTCTATTTAAGGCTTAGGATATTTTTTAGATTTAAGCCCTGCTGAACTAACTTAAAAAGTCAAAGTGATTACAGAGTTACAGGATTTCTCCAGGAGAATAGCCTACCCTCTGTGAAAGCAACTCATTTGACCTTTCTCCTATCGTCTCGTCTTACTGTATCTGCAAGAGCAGAAATTTAGTAGCTTTACCCAGTCATTCAGTTTCCACACTCACAGACCCTCTTTAAAATCATCCAGACTTTAAGACCATGAACATGAACAATGAGCCCAGATTTCCCTTTATTCAAACACTACTCAGACTCTATCAAACATTGGCTTTGTTAAACTGATATTTCTAAATTTCAGAAATCACAGTAGTAGTCTAAGAGTTGAGGGCATTAGACTACTATTTTAAAGAAGAGAAATTTAAAGTTGTGAGAAATTCAGAAGCCGGCTGAAAATTTGTGTTTATAAATGGTTGATGGAAGATATAAACCAGAGAGAAACATATTTTCATCTGTCCATTAATCATTTCAGTATTTGTTTTTTGAATGTCACTAAGATCTAGCTTATGATAACAAATCCAAGCTATTAATAAAAAAAACCTTCCCTTCATGAAATTTAAATTGCAGTAAATGAGACAGAAAAATCAGAAAGAAGGAATAAATAACATAATTTTGGGTAAATGATACATCAGAGAAACATAATGTGGCTTAAAGAGTAGGGAATGAGGATCTACAGTTTTCTAGGAAGGAGTCAGAGCATCTTTGTGGATGACATGAAAAAACCAGCCAGCTCAGGAACTTCATCATCATCAGAGCAAAAGCAAAGACAAAACTTTAATGGCTAAACAAAGAAAAGAACCAGCAGAACAGAATGAGCCTCAGTGAAAGAGAGGCAGATCTGTAGGGGACTTTGCATTTGAAGCTGGGTGGGACAGAAAGGAAAATTTCAGTGAACTCTAAGAAGATCTACTTTACAATTTAAAAGATAACTTGCTTATCAATCTAAGACATAACATAATTCAACTCAAGGGGGATAAAAAATAGTTAATCTACAGGCAAATATTAGTGATGGTGGCCTGGGAACACAGACAGGTTACCTAAAGTTCCATGTTCCAGGGTGAAACTTCTCATGAAGATTTTATAGGAATAGAATAAAATAAATCATAAATCATAAATCAAGACACTTTTCAAATACATTGGTGGAGACAACGGAGAGATGGGTCACAGCAAAGCAGAAAAATGTACAAGGCTCAGATGCTGTCTGATGATACGCTAAGCTTTTAGGTTGATGGAAATGAGTGGTCTACTAAGTTAATACATACCAAATATAAAATTATCAGGTCAGGTAAAGAGGAGGGCAATAAATAACTATTACATGGACTAAAGAAGGGCCCAGATAATTTGACTCTGAATTTGGAGCATTCATCCCAAATGTTCAACATTCCCTGAGGTTCTAATCAGAGTCTCAGAATGAGCCATCTGAGGTGTAGCTTCTTTCTGGGAACTTTTGTTCACTGTTTTTCCTGTTGGTTAAGCATCATATTTGGGCGTATAGGGTCCACATATTACAATGTCCCTCATTGCTAAGAAGACTCATTCTTACAGTCTGGTGCAGATGAGGCTGAGTAGTAGGCAGGGCAACAGACTTCAGGAAAGAATAATTGCTAAGCCATTAAGGAAGAAACTTCCGGATCACATCAAAGCTGCTAGCTATCATCAATTAGATCAACTTTTCTTTTTTTTTTTGTCCTATATATCTGACATAATGTTTACATGTGACATATAATAATATTATTATACTTAAAATGAAAATAATGACAATCTTTGGCTTAATGGAGTGAAGGTAACAAATGAAGGAAACAGTCATTTTAAACAACAAAAATGTACAATTTTTTTTACAAAAGCTAGACTGACAAGATGTTTCACCCCTGTGTTTATAGTGACTTGTACTCTGCACTCTCTTTACATCTGGAGGCCTTCTTTTCAACATTGAGTATATTTGGGGGATTGGTAGAAGCTAGTGGTCTACATAGCTAATACATACTAAATGAAACATTATGCTCTGTACATTACAAATGACTTACATAATGATTAAGGCATTGTTAGGTCAGGTACAGAGGAAGGCAACCAATAATTGGCCATTAAGAAGGGTTAAAGATAATTTGGCTCTGAACTTGCAGTTAAACTCTTTACAGTCATTGAAGTTTTAATCAGTTCATCAATATTGCAAGGTTCAGTTTGGAGGCCAAGTATTTTCTGAGAAATTTTGTTCACTGAGTCATGTAGGAGGAATTATACAAGTAACATAGGCAGAGGGAGGCTGTTCTGTTAGCCCATGCAGGCAGTAGGGGTGAACTGGATAAGATAGTGATTAGATAAAGGTCATTTTTCAAAGGCAGAGTCAGTACTGGTCAGTAGAACACATGTAGATACAAGACAAAGAGGCTGGCAGAGCTGAGTACTGCCTGTCTGCGTAACTGCAGTGAGGCTAGAACATCTCTCCGTGACTATAGCATCTCCATTGTAAGGTGCTGATGATACAGACACTGAGAGGATCAAGCTGCCTATTTCTATCAGGTTCTCATGACCTGTTCCTCTAGCCATTTTTGCCACTTCCTGTGGGTCCGTCCCCTGCACCTCAATCTACGCCTCTCACAGACATCAAATTCCTTTGACAGATTTCCAGAATGGGCTCAGATGCACTATATCCCCTGGAACACGCTATTCGGACATCTTTCCATGTGAGTTTCCTCAGGGTTCCATCAACATATCATCACAGAGCTCTTCCCTTGTTCAGTGGGTGTTGCAGAGACCGACTATGATGATCTTCTCAACAAGGTCTAAGTTTTTTTTTTTTTTTTAGAAACAGAGATACTCAGACAAAAAAAAAAACATAATTTAGATTTGACTGCCTACTACCCTGCTAAATTGATGAAACTAGAAACTGTTATTTGTAAGTGAAGTAACAGAGACTCTTCAGAAAAGCAAGTGACATAGGCCATTTGTGGATTGTAGCACTAATCCCTTATGTGTGAGTATATATCCTGATGCAAAGGCAGGGCCAGTAAAATGGAAAGAAGCACAGAGATAGAGGGAAAGAAAGAGTTCGAAAGAGGGGGACAGCAAAAACCAGATGTTACAAAAGAGGAAATGGGAAGTGTGGGTGTTCAACTGGGAAAGGAAGAGGAAAGAACATAAAGGAACTATGCGGGTAAAAGGGAAGTAGGAACTCAAGAAAGGGGAGGTAATGGGAGACTGGTGTAATCAAGGGGGAATGGGGCACTTAAATTTAGGAGGAAGGAAAGTGCAAAGAGAGAGAGAGACAGAGAAAGGAGAGAGAGAGAGAGAGAGAGAGAGAGATATCAAGCTTAGGTGGCATAAAAATCAAGAGGGAAATGTATTAGCACAACTCCCCGCTCACCCCCAAAATACATATAATATCTAAACATGTGAACATGACTGCATGAGTAAACTTGAAGGAGTTAAAACAAGAAACCCAGTGCCAGACAAGAGAAACCTCACTTTGAGTTGTTTGCCAGGGAAATGCAAGAGTCTTACAAAGTAACATGGGCTATTGCCATAGCCCTTGATTGCCTCCCAGAACTTGAAAGTAAGACCCTATTGCTGAAGTCAAGACATATTTTGGATACAGGGCTTGGGGCAATGCAACTAGAACCGTCTTGGAAGCCACCTCACCTAGCTCTCATAGTTCTAGAGGGTACTATACAAGCTACTAAGGGAGAAAAATCTCTGGGCTCTGTGAACCCACTGTCAGCAGGCCACCAAACATTAGATCCACTGACATTTGTATACTATTTGGAGGCTGTGGTTACCGTCACAAGCCTGAAGCAACTTCTGCGACCACAGCAGTACAGCGTGCCACTCTTCAGTGACCACTGAAACCTCAGAAGTTAAAAGCCCACACCCACACTGTCCCTAGAGACCACTGAAGCCAAATCTTAGTCCTCAGGGGAATATGGACACACTGAATTCAAATTTCAGGTTTTTTATTGACTCCTGAGGCCACTGGGGTTTAAGGCTCCAGCTTAGGGTTCTCTTGGGTCCCTCCAGTGTTGGGGGTCTAGTCCTGAGGAGTTCCTTGGACCAACTTAAACATATAGCTTGTTCTCTCTCGTGCTCTGTGCTTCTGCAGTAGCCAAAGGCCTAATCTCAGGGTGCTGCCTGGATGCCCTGCTGTCAGAGGCCTGGCTATAAGGAGTTCCCTGGTTCCACAAAAGTCAAAACATCTAAATTTCAATTGTGGGAGGTGGTGAGCTAGGGACATTAGTCCTTAGCCAGATTTGTTTTCTCTTGCAATCTCTTCAATACACTTGGAAATACTGACTATACCTCCTATTTTTTGTATGGTCTAAGTCTTTTTACTCAGTAATGAATCCTTTCATTATTCTAGTCTTCTTCTATTCCTAATGCTCATTATACTAAATTTCCCCTGATGAATTGCCATGTGGTTCCCATATCTTGATTAGACCTTGTTGGATATAAAAAATCATTAATAATAGTTTCTTGGCATTTAGTCTGAGCAAATGGGGCAAAATGTGGTGCCAGTTGATGAGGTAAGAAAGGCTACTGTAAGGGGAAAAATTAAGTGTTCTTCTTTAATTATAGTAAATTAACTCTGCTTATGATTATAAGTAGAGTTTCAAGTTGACAGTTTTGTATTAGTGGATTAATTTGGTATAGAAAACAATGCAAGAGATATAATTTTGTGAAATCAGCATATAAATAACATTTACAGTCATAGGACTGTGTATTATCTATTCAGGAAATGTGTAGAGAGAGACTGGAAAGTTGCTGAGCACTGAGCCATGCAGCACTCTAAACTTTAAAGACTAAGTAGAAGTTGAAATGGAATGATGCAGAACGTAAGAGAAAACCGAAGAAAAAGAAATTCTAATAACTGAATTTCAATAAAAGAGATCAGTCAAGCTTATCACTCCTTTCTTTAAAACTAAAGTGAAGTTTCATAGTTAACCACTGGATTTATAAACTGATGGCATTGATGACCTTAGGAATCCTGTAGTGGGGTGAGGTTTCAAAGAAACAGTGGGAATGGGTCAAAGAAATTACAAGAGGTTTGATGATTTGAATGAGAAATGTCTCTCATAAGCTCAGGTATTTGAACCCTTGGTCCTCGGTTGATGGCACTGTGGAAACTTCAGGAGGTATAGTGTTGCTGGAGAAAGAATATCACTGAGGACAGGCTTTGGATATTTATAATCCAGCCCACTTCCAAGTTGCTTTCTGCTTGACTGATTGAAGATCGATCTTTCAGTTAGTTTCCTGTGTGTGCAAACTGCTTCTGGAATCTCCTCTGCCATTATGGGCCGTTCTTCTGGGACTATGAGCCAAAAAAAAAAAAAAATCTTTTCATGCCCAAGAAGCTTTTTTGTTTTTTGCTGTTTTGTTTCCTTGAGACAGGGTCTCCCTATAGTCACAGCTGGCCTCAAAGATTCTATGGAGATCACGATGGCCTTGACCCACAGGGATCCACCTGCCTCTGCCTCCTAGTGCTGGGATTAAAGGATACACCAGCACGCCTGACTTTCAAGCTCCATCTGGTGATGGTGCTCTGCCATAGCAGCAAAAAGTAATTAATAGAGGTGATAAGGAGCTAACATTGAGAACACAGACAATCCTTTTGAAACTTTTTTATTTTAAAAAATGGTTTATTATTTTAATTTTAGTGTCTGAGTGTATTGCCTGCATGTGTGAAAATACACCCATGTCATGCTCATAGAGGTCAGAAAAGGATATCAGATTCCCTAGAACTGGCATTAAGGACAGCTCTTAGCTGCTATGTGGGTGCAGGGAATCGAACCTGGGTCCTTTGCAACAGTAGTCAGTGCTTTTAACTGCTGAGCCATCTCTTCAGTGCCCCGAATTTTTTTTTTTATACAAAGCTTATAGAGGGAATCAAAAGAGAGAGATGACACTGATGGTTGACGATGGGGAGGAGGGAGTGGTTGTGTGTCATGCATTACTCTGGCATCTTTTATATAAACATGGAAGCTCACATTTAGGGGTAAAATCATGCCACTGCCACTGAGGCCACGGTTGTACGGACAAAGCTTTGAGTTCACAAGAAGCAAAGGGAGCCACGAGATGACGGAGGCACTGGTACAACACTCATGACTTTGTGGTTTCATGGTTTGGGAACATTTCTACTGTTAGAAACGATCCACATTGATCTTTTGGAGCTGTGTCTTATGTTTAAGTGTCTGAACGTTCTGTGATTTTTGAAGCATCACTGTTGAACAATCCAGTTTCATCATGCCTTATACTTGCCCGATCTTTTTCATTCAGCTTGATAATTATAGATTGAACATGAGAACTCTCATATTTTTTAGGAACTCTCTTCATTGACAGGCTGGATATGGTTCCTGCGATGCCCTTCTGTGAACTTGCCCCCAGCACAATCCATGGCAAGCACATTTTCACCCTGTCAGGTCTTTTAAAAATATTCAAACATTCCGAGTCAGTTGGAACAAGCTTCACTTTGACAGGCTTGGAATTCTTAATCATTTAATATCTAGAAGAGACAGAATTAATTCAAAAGATTAAATATATCGCAGTCGATCCTTTCAAAGCATTGCAGTATGTGTTCACTTCCTGAATGTTTACAAGTAGCTTCAATCGCAAATCAGACATATTTTAAACTTTGGCAGATCTTCCAAAAAAAAAAAAAGTGTTATCTGGGATGATGTCAACAGCAACAACTGATACAGGCTCTTTTTATCTCTATGATATACCAAGATGAGACAAAAAGTACCAAGGCCACAAGCAGGAAACTGTGGAAACTGACTGATACTGTCAACACAATCATCTCTGTGGGTTCTTTCCGTGATCATCTCTTATAGGTCAAATAATCTCATAATTAACATTAATTATATTTCTTCAATATTATAACATAAATAGAGTGAATTGCAAAAGTGTATTCTACAAGATGGCATTAATATGCTTCACTTTCGGAATTTCACTGCATGGTTATTGTATGACTGAGCCCTCAACAGATAAATGAGGTTTCCATTATGGACCAGCACCTATCATTAGCAGATCCAAGTGTTCCACCAATGTTCATTGTCACTGAGTAGGGGAGGCTTGTACACAAGACTGGGCAGCCTCAGTGGCATTCTGGGTACACAGAACTGTCCACCAAACACAAGAAGTTGCAAGTCTGACAGAGTTTTCTATAGTCTCTTGCTGTTGAGACCAGCGAATGGCCATCACCTTCCTGCCTTGATAAGATGAGGCCAAGAATTCACTGAGAATTATGTATACAAAGACAAAAGAGGGGCAGTACCAAAAAATATGAGCTACTCAAATGGTAGAAAAAAGTCCTTTGAAAATGATTCTCTGTACGAGACAGCTATCGTGGATGGGATCCTTTAATTCTGAACTATTCATAATATTCAAAATATATGTTTCCTTTAGAATAAGAGCTGAAGCTAAGATTCTAAATCAATGAGTTATGATAAAATGGAGATTGTGAAAAAGGAGTTGAAATCAAATTTTAGGAAATATCAGGACAATATTGTGGAACTAACAGGCAATCAAATGTTTCATACCAGTAAAATTTGATGGCAGTTTGAAAGGAGAAGGGGAAGATAATTCAAAACACACATCTAGCCTGTTTCTAATTCTAACTGAAACAACCAAGGAAGTGGCAACATGTTTAAGAATGGGAAGGCACAGAACATGAGCACAGGAAGCAGAACAAGGGTGACTTCCTGCTCCGATGGTCATGGAAGAAGATCTCTCCTAGGCTCAGTGCTTACACTCATAATCCTAAAGGAAATGTGGAGTTTGCCAGCTGTTTGCCTCCTGAAAAGATGAGTGGGCTTCCAGAGGAGGAAGTAGACTTAGTCTCATGCTGGGGAAGACCCTGGTTTTGAAGAAGTAATGGGATCATATTTGGGATCATAGCTTCTGTGATTGGAGGCAAAGTGGCCCACAAGTCCCTTCATTCATAAAGGAAAATATATAGCAATCTGCCTGATTACATAGTTTATAACCATAGTCTTCAATAAAAATCCAGCAGGCGTTGATCTCCCCAACCTCTTGTAGGACCTTTACAGTGCTAGATCAAACAAGTGACACAGGTTTTAAACCAGGATTATAAGATTATAATCAGGTACAAAAAGAAAGGGGGCAATGTAGGACCTTCATTTTTCTTAAAAGACAGGACCCTCACTTCAGCCATTAAAACCTCCTTATCAGCTCACCCCTCCCTAACTGAAAAGTCCCAAAAGTCATAAGGGCTATGTCAGCATCTCCTGTCACAAGAGCCATGTCAACAACTCATGGTATGTGAGATAATGTCTGGGATAATAACAGAAAAAGCCCCTTTCTTGTAAAAATAGACTTCTGGTTAAAACATTTGTCCAGTCAACATTTTGTAATGTGTCACAATGCTTGTGGCATAAGGTTGGACTATGTAAAAGTTGTGTTTTTGTAACCCTGGTCTGTGCCAATCTATACCCTGTATGTCAATATATGATAATCTTGTGGTTTTTTGCTATAAAAGCTTGGTCCGAGCAGGGCCGCGGGGGGCGGGGGGGCGCTTAGCTTCCCGAGGCTAAGTCACCCACTTGTACAAGTGCAATAAAATCCTCATGCTGTTTGCATCTGACGGTCTGGATTCTTGGGACTGACACTCAGACAGCCTGAAGGGGTTCGAGTCCCCTAGGCTGAGAGTGGGAGTGGGGCAAGGCTCCCCGAGGTTGGGCTCTCAGGCAGCCCTGGGAGGGGTTCGAGTCCCTTGGGCTGAGAGTGAGAACCAACACTCTCATCTTCTGGACTACACACTGTGAAAGTACATAATTAATGTGTTCCTAACTGTTTTTCTTTTAGTAATAAGCATTACCTTTCCCTGGTTTTAGTGATACTTGTTCTTTGTTTTAAAATTCAAAACATGTTCCAAGATACATCCAGATGTAAGACCTTCCGTGTTTACTTACTCTGTACTCTGTAAGTACTCTTGGTAGGAGGACTGACGTCTTCTTGCATATGTTCTCTTAGTACCTTTTGGTTGTTTATGCTTTAACCTTCTCTGTGTGTGTAATTCTTGCTTGTGAAATTTCCCATTGCAAATAACAAATCTCCTAATTATGAATAATTAGCAGTGGAAAACATATGACATAAAATTGTTACCTCAGCCAGTTTTCAGTATATGGTTTGGTAGTGTGTTCGTTGCCAAGCAGAATTCTATTCATGAAATTCTCAAAGGAAATGGGCAGATTAGAGAATGTGTCAGTGAAATGGCCTATACACACATTTGTATAGAGAATTGAACAGCATTCAAGAGCAGGCCTAGGTGCTTTTCTATGCTGTCCTGAACATGAGATTCTGTAGGCCTCCAAGAAGATGGCAGACTGAGGAAGGGTTTAGCAAACAAGTATAGATTCCTGATATTTCAAAGCTTGCTTTTCTGAGAACAAAAGGGAATCATTCTTGATTCCTCTAAATTCCAAGTGATTTTTTTCTTTACTTAGGGATAAGCTGAATATTCTTGTCTAATATCACTGGTCAAGGGACTGTAGTAATGACTCAGCAACTAAGAGCACTAGCTGCTCTTGGAGAAGACTTGAGTTCAAATCCCAGAACCCACATGCAGCTAACAACTGTTCGCTACTCTAGTTTCGGAGGATCCACTGCCCTCTTCTGGCCTCCACAGGCACTGCACAGCATGGGTGCATTTACATGCAGGCATAGCATTCATATACATAAAATAAATGAATGAATTGATTAATTAGAAAATTTAAAGTCCTTGGTCAAATGGACAATGTTTATACTTGTCTACCAACACCCCATCTTTTCTGAGATCCATGCTTCAGGTTATTTTTGTTAAACCAAAAATCATTCATTGCTAATAACAAAATTCTAGGATAAACTTCAAGTAAAATGAACAATAGTCCGCTGTAGTTTCTTACCTCTTGTTCCAAATATCTTCCTTGTGTACTTCTCTGACTGCCCTCACTGTCTACATTCCAAGTGTAGTCTCCTGACAAGGATCCCCAAAGAGACTAGAGTCTCATCTTCCTCAACAACTCCACTATCTCTCAGATCCCCCATGTCTGATGGATGTAGTCCCCTTACAGGACAAGTTTACCTGACATCATAAAAACAGTGTATCCTCACCATTGACTTTTTCCTATAGACCTTTCATCACCAGGTAGTTCCATATATTCATTGAGTCCCCATCACAAAGAGAGTTATCTTGTTCCTCATGACACTGTTGCATGGGACAGTCTTCTCCTAGGCCATTCCCTTCATCTTAAAAGGAGAAAAAGTATCTAATCTAAGATATGACTTTGACATTGTTCATCTCAAAACTTCAGATGGCAAAGATGATGATAGACTATTTTCCTTACCCTTGTCTTCAAAAAGATGGACAGTGCAACCTAGGAATGCAGAATTAATGGCAGTCATTTTGAAGGAGAAGACAGAAGGGATTTCTCTAGATTAATTGATTCACTCCATCCAAAGCTCATTTTAGCTATGAGTAGTCACCTTCTCCTTAACTCAATGTCCCTTTCATAAGAAAATTAAGAAATGAACAAGGGCAGACAAGAAAAACTCTTAATGACTCTTAATGAATGCCCATCTTTCTACCTGTATCTCAACTGTGGTCCTTATCTTTGGGTTTAACATTGCTTGACGTTGACTGTGAATCAATCTGAGAATTTGTTGCTCAGAAAAATTCCTTTCACTTACCAACAAAGAAAACATACATGTAGATTTTATTTTCAGTTTTCAAAAAAAATCACATTTAATAGATGCAGAAATAAAAAATTGGGAAGTTTATCAACTTGAGGTAAGTATTCTTAAAACATCAGTGCATTGTTTCCTATTCTTAATGTTCACATTGACAAACTTTCCATTTAAACTGATCCTCTTCATGTTCCTCACAGAGCAGAACAAAGCTTTGCCTTTTAACACAGATATTCAGTAACACTTCCCCATACAAAGCTGGAATTTGAGGATAATTTTACTATTCTATAATGATTTTCCTAACCTTCCTCTGTTAACATAGAACATATTTAATACAGTAGTAAGTATCTCATTGTACACTGGAGTATGATCTCAGAAAAGACACAGGGAGGCAACCTGACATCTAGATCTCTACATTAACATCCTCTTGACTACAATGGCTGGCTAAGGCGTCACTTACAGGAATATTGTGTTGTATTTTAATGTCATAAATGGTTTTGCATGTGATTTTCTAAAGCAGCAAACCACTCTGAGTAAAGTTCTCAGGGAATAATCAGAATAAAATCTTTTTTCAATATCCATGGTAGTTGCAGTTTCAGAAAATTCAAAAACTTCATATCATGTATGTAACATGTGCATATGAAGACTGGATAAAACCTCACTAATTTCTCAGATGGTTACCCATACATATGACTTCATAAATGACTGACATATTATTCAAGTACAAACCAAAATTAGATTAACTGTTTTCATACAAAACAAAACTGCCTACTCCCCTGCCTCAACAACAAACATGACCAATTGTTCTTTTAATGGTGATGTTGAAAAGTGGTCTTTGACGCTAATCTCAGCTCCCATTCCTATATGAGATTCATTTCATATCAATTAAAGATAAAGGCCAGGCAACTTGATAAATTTTCATTTATTCTGTGAGACTTGATGAATAGGCATTTTAAATTATATAATATTACATTTTTATCTTTTAGATAATATTTCTATATGCATTCATAGAAATAAGTCCTTCATTATAATTAATAGAAAAAGATAACTACTTCATGTTAACATACCTAAAACCTGGAAGTTATAATCCAACCTACAAATTTATTATATACTATGTTCAAATTATTATAAGAATGAACCATAGGAAACTCACAGGTAATACTTCTCTTTAAATATTTTACTGTGGGTCCTTATTTTCTTACACCTTTTGAGGATGCTACAAATTTTGGTAAAATGTTCATCTGTCATCTGTCTTAGTAATGTTCTTATAAACTTTATGTGTCAAAGTGTAAAAGAAAAAACCTAGAACATAAATGAGAAAAGAAAACAAGTCATAAATGGAGGAAATATTTTTAAAGAGGGTTAATAGGACAGACAAAAGAAAATGTAAAAGAGGAAACGTTGAAAACAAGTCACTTTAAAGAATGTTGTTCCTTTGTCTTTAGAATGTCTTTTAGCAATGATAGAGACTCATAGGACACTTATTCAGCAGATGATGTTGGGATCCACAGAATAACAACAACTAAAGAAAAGCCTTTAAATCATAAGGATGTCCCTTGATTGAAGAGAAGAAATTCTCTTAATTCATCTGCTTTTCTTTTCATACTGTTAATTACTTCAGGTTTTTTTGAAGCCTGAAATGTGAACATGGGTCAATTCTCTGTAAAATTTCAGGACCGTGAAACTTTGAGGAAAATAGAATTATGAATAAAAGAAAACAGCAAAAATATAGGGCAAATACAAAAATGAAACCATGGGGATGGAGAGATGGTTCAGAAGCTAGGATCACTGACTGTTTTTGCAGAGGACCACATGGTGCTAACAACCATCTGTAAGTCCAGTTCCAGGTGGATCCAACACCATCTTTTGACTTTCATGGGCATTGCATGACATAGGTACACTTACATACACTCAGACAAAACACTCATACACATAAAATAAAAATAAATAAAAATATTTTTAAAAAGTGAAATCATAGGCCTCTGCATGAACTTAATCATGAACTTTTTTTGGATCAAAAAAAAATTTTAATATACTTTAATATGCCACATGTCACAAGTTAAGAATCACCAGCAAAACCTCATTCAGAATTTGGTAAAAATATCCAAATTACTTAAATGTATTAAAGGGATGCAGTTTTATTACCTTTAAGTGCATTTATTCATCTATTTTTCTAAAACTCTCTTAGTTCAGCCTCATTTCATACATTCTAAATTATTATTCCATTGATTTCTCAAAATTCTCTTTTTCAAGAATATAGTTTTCATTTATTTAAGCACATATAGCTTTAATAGTGGAATACAACTTTAAAGATTTCAGTATAACTTTTTATTTCCAAAGAAGAATTACATTAACTATGGCCCAAGACACCTAAAAATTCTCTTAAAAAACAGAAAAAGAAAAAAAAAAATGTAATTTCCTTGGGAACTCATTTCACTGCTTAGCAGAACACTGGCCAGAAGCATTCTCTAAGTTATATTTCATTGTTATTGAGGCTTGTGAAGTAAGCTTATAATGATTTTTGGAGGAACAGTACAGTTAGTGATAATGAGTTATCAAGGCCCATGTCCTTGAACTAGATCTTTAAAAAAGCAAATCTAGAAAAGCGTGTTAGGGCAAAAGTCCATGAGATTCCTCCAAAATTAATATAATGCAGAAAAATGTGTTACTACACCTCTGTTTTTCTTTTTCTTTTTCTTTTCTTTTCTTTCTTTTTTTTGGCCAGGGTGTGAGTTGAATAGGCCAATCCATCTGATAAACAAAGCAGAGTTAGTCTCTTCTGATTTGTTTTATGACCAGAATTAACCTACCTATGTGGACTGAAAATAGTTCTTCAGCTAAGTCTAGTGCAAAATCCAAAGGGGGGCGGGGCATGTTTCAAACCCAGGAAGTCTGCATGTTCTAGTAAAATTCCAGCACCCATTGGACCCATATTTTCTGGATGGGACAATCAGATATTTTGCAATGGAAAATAATGCAGTATCGTAACTCTAGTGAGTTTACAACCTCTCATCTTTGTATGAGTGTCCTTCACAGTACTCTGGGATCATTCAAGGAGTGGGATGAGCTCTCTGATGCCTCACAGTCCTTTTCCTTGGCTGAGTCAAGGCCTGTTTTGGATCAAGCAATGCACAATCACTCCTACTGCCTTTGCCTGTCTCATCCCCCAGTCCTTGCCCAGTCTCATTCCCAACAGTCTTGGCTAACAGCATAAAATGCAATTCCATAACTCAATAACTTTTTGCTTAACCCAATGACTTCCTCCAAAAACAAAGAGCAGCAAATCACAGCAGCTAATTGCTGTTATGCTCAGGAAGATTTCATTATAAAATGCAACTTTGTTGTTACAATCCTTGGAATGGGCCACAACATACAAGTAGTAAATCCTAAAGAACTGGTAGGGAAGAAAACAAATAAGGATGATGCCAATAAAAAACAGGTTTTTGAGCTGAGCCCAAAACTCCTGGTGGGAGAGCAGAGAGTGACGGAGCTTCCGCACCATGGACAAAGTGATGAAGGCTTGGAAGGCCAAGAGAATCATCACAGTAGTTATGACAACAATGACTATCATATAGTTGATAACTTGCACATAGTCACGAGCAAGTTCTTTATGGAAATTAAAGCAGTGTTGTTCATTGTATTTCTCATTATTTCCATACTGAGAAATCACCAGGGGCACCACAATGACAATCACCAAAAGCCACATGGCCGTACTGGCAGCAACCGCATGCAGTTTCCTGTAGAATTCCACTTTGTCCTTGCGCTTGAAGAAGATGAGGTACCTGATGACTAGGATCACCACGTAAAAGAGGAAGGTGAGATACATGTGTATGTGCAGCATGGCACTCACAAGTTTGCAGAAGGACAGCCCAAATGTCCAAGTCCCTGTGATGAGGTAAGTCAATCGGAAAGGCACTGTGATCAGGAACAACCCATGGACCACTACCAGGTTAATGACTGCCATGGTGGTCACAGAACGGGAGTTCATTTTCACCAGCAGGAACAAGATGGAGATGACGCCTGCCAGTCCTCCAAGGAGCACTATGAAGTAGAGTCTGGTTAAGTGGGGCGTCAGGATAGGATCACAAGAAAGATTCTCAGAGCTATTGAGTCCATCCATTCTTCAAACATTGCCTGGAAGAGAAAAAAAAAACATACCAATGTACCTGACAAACTTTCAGGACTCTGTTCACAGCTGCCCCAGTTCAATGACAAGGTGTCACTGTAGATCATCTCTTCATGACATAAATATTATGTGCTTTTAAGAATGAAGGTAGCAGAGCTGGACAGATGGCTCAGTGGTTAAGAACACAAACTGCCTTTGCAGAGGATCTGGGTTTGAGTCTCAGCACCAATATGGAGGCTAACAACCATCTGTAACTCAAGTTCCAGGGGATTTGATAACTTCTTATGACCTCCACTGGCATTGCAAGATATAGGTACACTAACACACATGCAGACAATACACCCATACACATAAAAAATAATTTAAAAAAAATTTAAATATTTTATAAAACAATGAATATGACATCATTGCATATTTGTATTTTCTATACCTAATGTTTTACTATTGTTCATTAATCAATTTACTTCACTAATAGCACAATACTACAGACTGAATAACTTTATGAAAAGGTTCATTTTGGCTCATAGTTCTGAAATTCTAAGTTCTAGGGACCATACCTGATGATGACCTTCTGGAAGAGTTACAGGGTAGAGATAGTGCAGTGGGAGTGTGTGTGTGTGTGGGTGAGAGAATGTCTCTTCTGATCCTCCGTCCTCATAAAGTCATCAGGATCCAGTTATGGAGATTCTACCCAGAGAAAGGATGTGTAGGCTGAGGAATGAAGAAGTGATGCCAGATATTTTTAGAAGTAAGTTTAATTCTCTAAAGTCTCCAAATAATTTGTAAAGGACCCCAAAATATTCCTAATTAACTCACTAGGAGTAATGATTAATTTGACAAAAGCTCAGTTATGTCAAGGCAGTAAGAAGTCATAGGACGGTGCATTTACATTTCTCATGATAGGTAGGTAATACCATCTCTGTGAGGCCTTGTCTAAGTTCTTCTGCTTGAGAACTCAGCATGTCTACCAAGTCTGTCAGCCTGTGTGTCCAAATGCCTTGCAAATTCAAAAAGAACCCACTGTTACTTCTCCTCTGGACTCCTGAAAGATCTCCTCCCCAGGACATCCCTCTA
The DNA here is from genome assembly GCA_035773235.1 of Eospalax fontanierii. Lineage (NCBI taxonomy): Eukaryota > Metazoa > Chordata > Mammalia > Rodentia > Spalacidae > Eospalax > Eospalax fontanierii. Next base: position 42,720,268 of record CM069539.1, on the reverse strand, counting down.
CTCCATTTTACACATTCTTATTCATTATCAGGAAGACTTTTAGATGTTTGGATTCACTGCACAAGACATATCTCATTTCCTAACTGTATGTTCTCAATAGTTTCTCATTTAAGATAAAGATACAAGCATTTTTAAATGTCCTGGTGACAGGGCCCACTTCTCACTGATTGAGGAAAAATAAGATCAAGCCTATCTTTCTGACTCGAAAAATTGCATAATAATGAAAACTTTTAAAAGGACATCTGTTTATTGGCACCAGACAGACCACAACTGAGCAAGAACAGTAATTGCATTATTCCCCATGCACCTGACCTTTGTAACAAATTTGCAGTTATTCTTAATGTTTTGTTGAACATCTCTTCATCCAATGGATTATCACCAAATTACAAACCAATTGCTAAGTCAAATGATATACACAATGGTAATAAATCTCAAAAATAATATATAAATCATACATATTCTCAATGACATGGCAGTGCTTCTGAGGGGACCAAAAAATGTTTCTAAGTATAGAAAGCATTATTCTATGTATAAGGCAGAGATAGGTGAACAGCTCTTACCCAGACACACAAATATACCCGTGGCACTAAGTTTTCAGATTTACCTCTATTTTCTGATTTCTTTATAATTTTTAGATTTTTTTTCTCTAAGGCAATGAAAATGAGAGGAAAGATGATTTGAGGAAAAATATCTAAAAATATTTTCTAGGGGAACAAAAATTTCTAAATGTTGCAAAGCACTAATAAGGAAAAGAGATGCCAGCTACAACAATCAGGTATATGGCTTCTTTTGTTTGAAAATGCAAAACTGCTATCAGAGAAAGCAGGTAAGTATAGCCCAACTTGTAGGGTGAAGGGCTGGCTTCAAAGGGGTCATGGGACTTTGGGGTGTTGGAGATGTCTGGGGTCATGCTTGCTACCACTGTAGCAAGATATTTGTCAAAGATGATTAAAGTGGACACTTAAAATTGAAGAATGCTCTTGTATATATTACATCCCCATTAAAAAAACTGATGATAATACCCCAGCTCTAGAATGCTTCTTCATCTGTAAGCGTGGAGCATGATTCAGAGAACTATGGCCCACTTAACTGAATATTCTCAGCACTCCGAAAGGCTGCTCTGTCACACTTGGGTAATCTCTCTACTTGCCTTTTATTTTTCTCTGTAAGAAAGTTCTATCAAGAGGAAAGCATCTTCTTTTCATCTGAGTCAGGAATGGATAGGCTGCCTTGCTTCTGCTCACCGTTTCCTTTGACTCTTAGCTTAGCAAGGCTGATTCCTGAAAGAAAAGAGTCAAATCAGTGATGTATCACTTGAGTCAATCTCTTTGTAACCTGCCATGATCTCTGACTTTCAAATATCAGAAATGATGTGAAACAATTTCTGTGTTCCAACACTAGCTATACTATAGTGTCATTTAATTGAACTCTCACAGTAGGCACACAAGCTCTGTAATATAGAATTACAGTGAATTTTAGATGACAAAATGAACCCTAGACCAGAGAGTGCTCTCTCTCTCTCTTCCCCTCTCCCTCCCTTCCCCTAGGAGGAGAGGAAGCTATGCACCCATTTGATTTTATTTGGAGGTAGGCCTGTATATCTTGAAAGCCACTTTTTCTCTTTCCTTGGTTTATAGCAGCTCCTACAGCTAGCAGCTCCTACAGCTAACAGCTCCTCATTCTTTCTGGCCTTCTTCCCTGTTTGAAGCTGTGGTGCCTGAATGCAGCTTAGTTTCTGATAATCTTTTGCACTATTATAAAACTCAGAGGCAATAGTTAGCCAGTGATGGATGACAGTGTACAAAGATATTAGATCATTTAGTAAGACAGCAGCAGAATTACTTGGTTGTTCTGAGACAGCTGTTGCAGAATTCTATACTCAGTTCTATAAATCCTGGATCTCAAATACCAACATGACATATTGAAAAAATAACTTCAGTCAGATAACGGATCAAACGTAAATGGAATAAATGTAGCAATCTTGAAATTAGATGTCAGAATTTGTTAGGCCGAGTTAAAGATGGGATCCAGCTAGAATGCATTTGCAAATGCCACTTTAAGTGTAAGAGTCACAATAATGATGTATTCATATATTCATTGTAAAATGCCTTCTTCATTCCGTTTTGCTTTGGAAACAGGATCTGTTTACCCTTTACAGCTACCTTACTGATTTGTGAATTTTCAATCTACATATACTGTACTTTTTTAGAATGAAAAATATTTAGCACAAGGTTTGTAGAAATTTCAGACAATCTATACTAAATAGTCTCTGGCAACAAAGTCACGATATCATTAGCTGTGGTGTTTAATGATCCCCTTTTGGTTCAAAGGATCCAGCTGGTCTATCTACTGCCTTATCTAAACAAATTTAGACTATGTAGAGAGCATATTCTAAAGAACTATTTAGCTGATTTTAGCTATCACAATTTGAACATCATAAATAAATGGGGGAACTGAGCCCATAAAATTAGAATAAACTACTTTCCTTCTTAAAAGGAATACACAAAACCACCCACACTAGTGCTACCATGACAACTACCTTCATTCACAGTGCTTTAGAGTTTAACCATGACTGGGGAAATGAGTCAACATAGAAAACCACTGCTTTTGAATATTTTATAATTCATTTCATAGTTCACCACAATAATCCCGATGATACTTCTAACCTCTGCCCATGCATTCTAACAACCAATCAGGACAAAACAGAGACCTGCTAATATGCATTTAATCACTCCAAACTGCATACGTCTGGCTTTTCTTCTGTTGTGGTTCTAAGATCATGTACAGAGATCATGTACAGTACATGCAAACAATAATCGGGAGACATCTCCGCAGAACAGAAGTGATGGGCCCTTGATGACCTGATAATTTAAATGCCATTTCTGGAGCAAGGCCTCATCCATGCTTTTGCAGGGTCTATGGCTTGGGTTCCTTGGCCCTCCACTGCTCTGTTGTTCTGCTTGCTAATGATTCATCTAGGTTAAAAGCAATTGGCATTGCCCATCATGAATTACACAGTCTGAAGATCTGAAGCAAAATACATAAGTATGTTCTTCTGAACTTGTGTATGTTAGGATGATAAATTTTGGTCATAAAATTGACTTGAGGTTCTACCATTGGATTTTCTGGACAGAATAGTTCCAGCTTAAGGTTCCTCCTTCAAAAGAAACCTCCTTCAGTGACAATATGTGAATAACAAACATTGCTGTCATTTGGTTTGTTTTTGAGACAGGAGATAGTTCACCACAGATAGTAAAGGAAAGGGCTCACAGTCAAAACTACATCTTGATCTCAAATCATGGTGTTTGAATAAGAATGTTCCCATAGGTTCACTTATTTGAATGTGGTCGCCAGTTGGCGGTGCTGGAGAAAATGTCTCTGGAGCTTTGGAAGTTCAGAGTCTTGCCTCACTTGCATCTTGCCCTCTTTGTTTCCTGTACCTGCCGGAAGACACGAGCTCTCAGTTTTCTGCTCCAGCCTCCCCCTGTCATATGGACTCTCCCTCTGGAATCACAAGGCAAAATAAACTCTTCCTGCTCTAAGTTTCCTTGGTCGTGGTGTTTTATCACAGCAACAGAAAAGTAACTAGTACACAAATGTTACATAAAAATGAATGTTGAGGTTAAAAAAGAAGCTTATGGTTAGAATAGTAAAGTTAAGAAAACTAAAGATGAGAAAGAGCTTGCAGTTGGATAGGAAGGACAGGGCTCTAAGCCAGTATCAACAGGCTGGTTGATTCCTCTAAAACCACTTTCATTGATGAATATATGTAAGGCACTATCGCCCTTTTACATATCCTTGCTTCTAATGCAGAGAATGGTAGCAGATTAAATTGTAAATAAGGATGACTTCTAAAATACCTCCAACTATTTCAGGAAAAGAGATCCTCAGACTACTTTGTGAAGAAGGAGTTGTAAATATGAGGTAACCAAGAATAACGACAGCACATGTTGGTGTCTGTGACAGGAGTTACTGTCAGGGTGGAGCTACAATTTGACTACAGAAATGTGAGAACAACGGGAGCATAGTAGAGTTAACAGCCAGCAAGACCTTGAAAGGGGAGAATTAGTCAGCTAACAATGAGCAGTCAGGTGCAACAGCTAACAAATGAAGGCTTCAGAGATGCACAAAAGGGGGGCTTCATCTGGGTGAGCAACTCATGCACAGAGCATGAACATCTGCCTGTTTGGCCAGAGTCATAAGCATAAAGCCTGTGGGCCTCCACTGGCTCAGCTCATGAGAGCCCACAGACCCAACCTCAATATAAAGTGCCTCAGCCTTTCTGCCATACATTCTGTAAAACACCCTTGACAGACAAGCTCAATAGTTTTTCCTCTCCAGAATGCCTCCCACTCTCAAGTGTTTTCTCCCCTTTTCTTTTGTCTTCCTTTCCATCAACTTTCCTTTAAAAAAACTTGCTTCTGTTTGGCTTATTCCCATGCATGTCTTCTTTTTCATTGAAATGAGACAAGGTCTAGTCCACTGTTTGTGGTTGACTTTTCGTGAGTTTCAGGTAACCTAAGTCCCTGGATCAAGCACACCTGGGATGAGCAAGGTCCCATAGTTTATAAAGACTGCATCACTTTAACGCTAGGAAGTGATTCTATCCCAAATGCACGGCTTCCTTAATGTCCTCTGAGAAGACTGGGTCTTGTGTTAGTTTTGCCTTGGCTCTTGCCTCTGGTTCCCATCGCCTCACATATGAAAGTGTCCCGGTTCTGCCTATGTGTTGCATTGTGCAATGTTACTGCTACTGTTTCAGCTGTGGCTATTCTTCAAACTCTGGCCCCTGCATTCCTTCGGGTTGCTTCCCAGTAGCTTGGCCTCGACCTCAAGTTTTGAAACTGCGTCTTCCAAATGGACAGTGTTTGTGAAAACGTCAGGAGGTTCAGCTTGTACCATCTGCTGTTTAACCCTCGCTTGGGACTGCCTGCTACAGTTTTAGAGTTGTCCTCTGCTTTACTCCAACTCTGTTCCCAGGACCAGCTACGCTGTTTCCTTGTGCTGGGACCATCAATTCTGTAACCTATTGGTTGTCCTTGTGCATATTCTTGATGATCAAACTCTCTCATCCCTTCAGCCTAATAAGGACCTGACCGGCTAGCCTGGTAACTGGACTTGAATGGTTTTCTAGATGTTGCTTCTATATAATCTCTTCGTCATAGCTTGCCTCTTTTTTGTGATCCCATAATTATTGTGCTTTGTCCATACTTAATCAGGATATTGTGCCAGACTCCCTCATACCATAGCTTCTTGGTTCTGCCCTATGACTCTCAGCTAAAGCAACCCTTGTACTAAACTGAGTCAGCTTTCTCTCACTGTCCCTGGTGGGGGTACACTCTTACTATATCATGGCCAATCACTGGACTTCCATGGGCCTGTGAAATGCAATGAGTAAAAGAGAAGAGGTTTAAAACTTCCTTCTGCCTTTTTTTAAAGAAAATTTTCTTTCTCTTTAGTTCTTTCCATAGGCACACACACTTTTACTGTCCTCTTGAAGAGGACTCCATCCTGCTGAATGAACACCCTACCTTCAAGTTGGCTCACCAGCCTTTGAAAGCCAAGTAATTGGTGCACCTTGGCCTAAGGAATAAGACAGTGAAGCAGTGAATCTTTTGAGCTCACGAGTACTAAGTAGGGTTTAGGGCCCAATTTCTTCTGAAGGAAACTAAAAAAATGTAGACATAAAAGAAGTTTCCTATATAGAAAGCATAGGCCATTAGGAAGCATTGGAATTTTTTAATTAGCTGACCTGAAACCTGAAGTTTTCTTTCTTTCTTTTTCTTTTTTTTTTAATTTTCCCCTTAAAGAGGTGACTCATTCTCCCATGCAGATGAATAGCTTACAGCCATAGATGGGCATGTCCAATTTCACACCACTAGAGCCAGACTGTAATGGCCCCACCTATATAACTAAAAGAGAATTGGTGCATATTCACAAGAGCCTACTCTCTGATCCATGGGGAAAGGTGGCATATTGTACCAACACCATTATTTTAGCAGTACCTTATTAAAGAACTGTATATTCCAAGCTGAAGTAGAAACATTGGAATCTACTGACAGTTCTCATCTGGAGTTTTGATTTTCGTGATGGTGTGTATCAGTCTGGCAGGCCTAATTTCTTTATACAGTGGTTTCTTTAAATGGGAATTGATAGCAACATCAGTTCAACCAAAGTAAACATAATTATTTGAATTTAGACTATTAAAGATTTCCTCATTTTCTATGTTGTCTCTTAGCATTGGAGGTCAACAGAATGGAGGAAGGAATAAAGTTCAAGGCTTCTGTATACAACAGAAAATTCAAAGATTAGAATATTGGAAGAAATGTATTCCTTTCAAAGAAATTATGTACACACAGAAATAAAAATACAGACCAGAAGTGATTTCAGTGTCTCATTTCAGAATAACAGCCTGCTAATAAGAACAGTCCCTGAGACTGTGGGACAGCCATGGTGTCTGAGAAAGCCAGCAGGCTGTGAGGATACATCTGTGACAAATAGGTCATGGGACAAATATCATGGCCAGGAACTTGGGACCTTGGAAAACTAAGTCAGCAATTACAGTCCCTATGCTCAAGGAAAGACATAGATGATGACTCTAGACAACTAACTGATGTTAAGATCTTCAAAATAATCTGACTCCTGAGCCAGCTCTTCTGGGGAACATAGCCTACTCTCTTGACCGTACAGAGAACCCCTTGTCCTAGTCAGGAACCCCTTATCTATCTCTGACTTGACTCTAAAGGACTACTATGAAGCCTTGTCCCAAAGCCCAGTTTTTAGCTTCCAAGGCATACAGCTCTTCTTGAGGTCACACTTCCTTACCTTCATCCTATAACTAAGATTTATCAATCCGAGAATGCTTTCTTTCATATCTCCAGGTTGCTTCTTCTCCCCGCATACCCCAAATGTATAGCTAGGCATCTGAAGTCCAAAATGCATCATAACTTATTCCAGCCCTCTTCTTATAAATTTCCCCCAGCCTCCTGTTACATATGGAGAATGTATACACTTATTAGCTTGTTATACTAGACCAAGACCCACTGTTTTTTTTTTCAGTTAAACCCCTTCTCCCCCATCTAAAGAACATGAAAATTCTCCTGTTCTCCTTAATAATTTCTTTTGTTTTACTCGAACTTCAATCTAAATATAGTCAATTTGCCAGAAACTCAGCTGGTAGCGATACCCTTGTGTCTTGCCAGGCCTCTTCCCAGCACCTCGCCCACAAACTTTCTTGGGCCTCAGTGGTCATTGCTCGTTTCATCAGAAGTACCTCAAAATCAGAAGTGAAACCTGGAAGTGGTTTCTATGGTTATTTGTTTTAATCCACTATCGGATCAACATTAGAGACTAGCCTACTAAGTAAGAGTCCTAGAAAATTTGTAGAATTTTACAAAATAATGTTATGTAATCCACATCCTCATGGGTACACATAGACCTGTTTCCAGGACCTCTTTCCACATACAAATAGATGAGGAGCTATGATCTAGATTGAGACTTTTCACTTTGATTGTTAAATATTATCATTTGAAGTGTTTATTGTAGTCTAGGTAGCAAAGACTCTCTAATGAATATAACACATCACTACCTTTAAATGTTCTTCTGTTTGATAGGAGAGAAACAAGAACATAAATGACTTAGTGGAAACCTTATGTTTATGTAAAGATGCCATAAGAATTAGGAAAGAGAGCAGTAAAGTAAAGATAGAATCAAGGTGTCAAAAGAAATGATCGAGGCTTGGTAGAGATCTGTAAACAGGTGCTGGATCTTGGAGGATGTAATCAAGTTCTGAATTTACAGAGGAAGAAATAGAGCACTCCAGGTAAAAAATGAGACTCCGAGCAAAGGCTTGGATGCACTGTGGGGGATTGCCAGTGGCCTGATGTGCCTGGGACATTAGATTAAAGAAGAGAACACACGTGTCTGCAGAGTAGCGTTACCAAATGCACAGTGTATTGCATGATAAGTATTTCCTATTTTAGCCCCAAATTATGAGAGATGCAGGGAATTTTAGAACCAAATGATGTTTCAGTATTTCCATTTCTAAAGTGAATTTTGGCAACAGAATAGAGTTAGAGAAAGGCTAAGAAGAAAAAGTAATATCATCAGGTGGCTATTTCATTGGTCAAGCTTAAATAGTGTAAGATTTGGTGCAGGTCAGCGTTACCAGGGAGAATTTGACCCTACACTGAACAATTAAATTTGATGATGGGTTGGAGACAGATTGTGCTTTAGGTCCGTCCTTCCATCATCAAGTAATGCCAACTTTAATTAAATTAAAAATGGAAAACAAAAATTAATTCATCAACATTTTAGAAAAGCAAATGCCATGTTAGAAAGCACCAAATCCCTCAGGCAAAAGAACAAACCTGCCTGTTAGTTTTCTAAAAGGGAAAAGAAAAGAGTAATTTTTAGGGTCCTCAGAAAGAAGAAAATGAGGTGAAAAAAGACTCAGAGGGGTTACTGACTTTAAAATGTACTTCTCTGCAACCAATCAGCCTCTAGGAGAATTCAAAGGGTTTTCAGAAGTCAGACAATAATTTCAAGCGATAGAAGATTAAAAGGAAAGGCCCAAAACACTTAATGTAAAATCAAAAGTCAGAGCAGCATCTGGAGGCAGCAAAACAGAACGGGATGCACAGGTGATCTAAGAGCATTTATTATGCAGAATATTGATGAGAGATGTTGATTGATCCCACTCAGCTGTGTACTAGACAATTAGAAGATTCATACTTACTACAGCACCAAATCACAGGTAAAAACTTGCAGATTAACGTCAATGTCTAATTTGAATCACAGACTTAGTACATTCAAAACTGAATAGCACTTCTGACCTCTAGACAGACATGTAATGCTGCTTCTTACAAAGTCCTTCATGCCTGCAATAACAGCGAATTCGTTTTCCAGGTGCACTATTCAAAACCTGGCAGTTGTCCCTGAGTTCTTGGCCCTCCTTAACGTTTTGTTTTTACTTTATTTATTACTTTTATGCATTTGAGTGTATTGCCTGTATATGTGTCTTGCGATGCCAGTGGAAGTCAGAAGAGGGTGTCAGATCCCCTGGAACTAGAGTTCTATACAATTCTCAGCCACCATGGGGGTTCTGGGAATCGAACCCCAGACCTCTGTGAGAGCAATTAGTGCTTGTTTTTTTTCTGTTTTTTTTTCCTATGTAGAATATTATTGTTATAGTTGACAAAACTATTAACAGAGCTGACAGATTAAGTCATACAATTACATCAGTGTTGTTTTCCTAACCTTCGTTATTATATGAAGCTATGAAAAAGAATGATTCTTTTAGAGCAGCATAAGCTGAAAACCAAATGATAAAAATATTAAGCTTATAAGCAAAAATAAGTCATTCAATAAATCAACCAACCAACCCATAAATAAATAAATAGACCCACGTGTACATATAAACATTTAAGGGATGGGAGTTCCAATAGATGAAGCTTGAGCCAGTCACACTCCCATCTCTATGTTTTCATTTTCAAAGGTTCTAATGATCTATAATCAGTTACAGTCCAAAATTTTTAATGGAAAATTCAAAAATAAACAAATGGTAAGTTTTTAACTATAGGCCATTCTGATTTATAAAATCTCAGGCCTGTTTATCCTCCTTCCTAAGACATGATCCCTCCCTTATCCAGTGAGTGTGTGCAGTGTGTGCTACCTTCCCTGAATTACTGAGAAGTCACTGGCCATCAACCCTCGGTTGCAGGATCCATGGTGCTTAAGTTCACCTAGTCTTTGTTTTACTTAGCAGCCACAGCACAAGCTAGCAATTCTAACAAGCCGAAAAGAAGCTGTAATGTGCTTCCTTTAACTAAAAAAACAAACAAGTTACTCAAAGAAAGTGCTGATTTAGCTATGACATCTCCAAATGCAGAAGTGATGGCTGCAGTGAGTGATAAAAGGACTCACTGCTGGGCTCAGAAGGAAAATAATTCAGCCCTCCAGTGGGGATCTGGAGTGTCCCTCAAAGACAGAATAGTGCACTCAGTAACTCCATTACTTTCTCACTCCCACATCTCCTCATGGCCCACAGAGCACCAAAACACCGTGAACAAAAGAAAGAAATCAATCAAGATGGCTTTTCTTCTGGGCACTGTACACGATTCACTGTGTTTCACCTACAGCATCTTCACTGCAGATGGTACTGTGTGGTCAACTGCCGACCTGTTCGCCTTCACATTCACTGTACGTCCTCCTAGCCACTGACAGAGTTTAATTTCTTTATCTTGTCTCAGTGTTTCTGTCTTTTTAGTTTATTCTATTCAAAAGCAACTAAAAGAAATGAAAGCAAAATGGGTACAACAGAATTCTTAAGTATTTCAGCATATTTCTTGCTAGCATTTTTTTTTCATGTATCTGAGTTTGTTACAATTTGTTGTACCTCTGTTCTCAACCCATGTTTCTCTCTAGCAGTGTAGCAAAGTGCAGAAACTTGAGGGATCTGCATTGAATGATGCAGCAGTATTTTACAGAGATGTCTCCAGAGCTGTTTAGCCAAGTGTTCAGTGATGATGCTTCTAATGCTGGCGTTATAAATAATCTTGATAAACATTTTGTGAATTAAGAATTTTACATATTTCATTTGATTTCCCAAAAGTGATATACAAGATAAGAGTGGTCATATAGTACAGAAATATAGGTGAATATAGATTTATAGAACCAAATTGATTCATTTAGAAAGATATAAAATATTGCTTAAAGTCAAAAGTTGATTTCTACTTTCTAATTTTGGCTGTTCCTTCCTAGTAAGCGGATTTAAGCCACTTGACATCCAGATGGCTTTAATCAGATACCAATCTTTACTTGCCATTCTTGGAATCATATTTCTGAAATAAATGAGGCAAGAGGCTGTGACTGAAATGTTGTCTCCATGTCACTTACTTCCCCAGGAGCCATACACTACCTCACGGCCTCTGTAAGTTAAGCCATCTGTGAGAGAAAACTCCGTACCCCCTGAAGGTCTGCACACTGTCCCTGTTCAATGGACCTCCCATCTGTATCCAAATAGAGACAAAAAGAAGTCATTGTTTTCTATCTTAACAACCAATACAATCTGCCAATAAATAGTTAAGGTGCCATATGAGCACCAACTAGGTCTACCAGCTCAGTTAGAGCTGCAGGGCCATCCTCAAATCTAAATGCCCCACAGAGCATCTGTGAGCCTCATCCAAACTCCATCTTCAGTCTCAGGGGCCTCTGGGGGTGCTTCTTCCCCTCCAATAACAGGTGTGTTTGTTACACTGACCTTATATCTATGGTTCCAGGACTTGAGTCCCTTCCCCAAACCTGGCACTAAAATGAAATTTTTGTATTCAGGAGTTATAAATGCTCTCAAAGATTCTAGTAAGTAGACATTTTAAAAATATTTTGTTTTTATTTTATGTGTGTGAGTAGATTGCCTACATGTATGTAAGTACACCAATGTCACGCAATGCCCACCCACAGAAAATCAGAAGAAGGTGTCAGATCCCTTGGAACTGGAGTTACAAATGGTTGCTGATTGCTGTGTGGAACCAAAGTCAGGTCCTCTGCAAGAGTAGCTACTGCTCTTAACTGTCTTGACTTCTGAGCCGTCTCTCCAGCTCTATACGTGGGCATTTTTGTTCCAAGTATTAGAAAAAGATACCAGGTAAGGGAAAATAGCAAACCTCCCACCTTTTCTTATCCAATAATTGACTGCACTGCTTTGGGTCTCTGCCCCACCTCACAGGGGAGAGCATCACAGAGGTCTTCTTGTGGGGGTGGGAATGGTGAACATTCATCAACCACTCTGTCGTTGTTCTCCCAAGCCCAAGCTCTCCTAGAGAACAATCCCTGGCTCTTCACTGTGCTGCTTGTATCTCTGTGACCAGTTGTCAGTATATTTAAATGCAATTAATTTGAATACTAGCGGGAGACCTGGAGAAATAATTTTAATGGGCCCATTCTACATTCTCTAAGGCCAATAAATGTTGAAGAAGCAGCTCATTGGGCTGCAATACAGGGAAAAACAAAATTGCATTTAAAATTTAATTACCAAAACTGAATTTGTCCTGGAGAGTCATGAGCCTTTTCTTTTCACTGTTTGAACTCTAAGTCTTTCCTCCAACTCTGAAATGGGAAATCATGCTGAGAATTTCTAAGGGTTGGACCTACTCACATTCTACGCCCCAGATGGCTGTCCCCAGGATGACCTAAATAGAGCCATATGGTACACCAGGGACAGCTCCTTATGGGTTTTCTGCCCAGGTCCCAGAGATCCCCAGAAATGTGGCCAGTTGTGACCATTCTCTGGAAGTGCCATGCTCGAGTTGCACCATGCCTTTCTTCTGCCTGCCTTCCTGCCTGGCTGCTGGTTCATCTCCCAAGTCCTTCTGCACCCCAAGCCTCCCTGAAGTCCATCAATTGGACTTTTCTCATACTGCATGGCTCCATAGTTCAAATTTAGAAGCTCCTTGCAAAGCAATGACCTCCAAAAGACCAGTCTCCCCTTAGATACTGGTTCTGTCCTGGCCACCCCTTCCCATAGCTTCAGTACCTGTAATTCCTGCTGGATCCTGTCTAGACTGAGTCCGCCCTTCCTCATCCTTGCCTTAGATCTAGTAGAACTCCTGTGAAGACTTCCTTCCCAAAGTTTGTTCCCTGTCTCATTCCACATACGGTAATTTCACACAGAAATATCAGGATGAGAGGAACTGTGTCACTAATTAACCCAGTGTCCCAGCTAATTCTCAGCTTCTTTATCTGGTTTGCTTTTGGCTGTCATGAGCTATGCCTTCTAAACATGGCCGAGATGACTTCCAAATTCTCTAAGATTAGACAATTTAGACCATTCTTAGAACACTGACTCAGGACTCACAGCTGTGTGCAGCAAAAGAGGACTATTGATATTTTGAAGAGAGGAATCTAGCTGCTAGTAACTTTTCAGCACTCTCCACTATTAAACAGAGTGAGATCCATGCTAGCAAAGTTAGAATGGTTAGAAGAAACTGCTATCAATGCTGTGTGAAGGAAGAAGAGACACAGACCATCAAAACCTCAAATGAAAGTAGAATCCCAATGCTGGGATTCTACAGCCGTCAGAGGCCTGGGTTTCACAGTTCTACCTTGTTCCAGCTCTTAGTTCACAATGATTTCCTCCTAATAGCACTAGTTACTAAGCAACCAATAACCCTTCACTCTGTCTCTGATTCTGGAACATTCAAACCACTCAGATCTTTGTGGGCATTATTATAGGACAAATTCACTATACTTTGTATCATAGCCTTTCCAGAATATGGAAGAAAATGAAGACCTTCCAATGAAATACATGTGCTTATGAAAAAAAAAACTTTATTCTTTAAGCCTACAGATGCTGACCCCAATCTCCCACCAACAAAGTCATAAGGGAAGTTAAGGATAGAAGAGAATGAGGTTGAGGCCTGCTCAAGATCCTGTATCTCCAAGTTCCCTTCCTCTGGTCTGATGGGATGCTCATGAAGGCCCCCAGCTGCAGCTCAATGACAGAGGGATCATCTTCTCAGTCACCTCGTAGTCTGTCTCTGAGGATCTAAGACTGTAGTGGATGTGGACAGGGTTCATCTGTCATTCCTGTTTGGGAATATCTCCTTTGCTGACTTATTCTAAATAGGCACCCACTAGCCCTTTCAACATTTGAACTTATTTTTCTCTAAAGTTTCTGTCTAATCCTGAATTACTATTTACTTCTCCACAGCATTCAATATAATGTTTAACTATGAATTTGTTTTATTGCATATTGATTAATTATTTTCTTCACTAAATTAGAGTCCCCCTGAGGGGAGCCACTATGACTATTTAGCTCACTGTTAACACAATGCTGGTAGGTAGTAAATGCTACATATTCAGTTGGCTATTTACTAAATTTAAGGTTTTTTATTTTCCGTGATACTTGCAATCTTTTGAATGATGGAAACTTTCAATAAAATTGATTGACTTTATCTCAGAGACAGGAAGTATTATTTTGTCAGGCTATGAGACCAGAATATTCATTTCCTACCATATTTATTATAAATTACATTTCTGAATAATAAAAAAAAAACTTCTACTTAGTTGAAAATGTACCTGTTTACCCAATAAATATGTAAAGACTGCTGTGATGATTAATACTGTCTACCTGACAGGATCTAAAATTACTTAGGAAACAAGTCCATGGACACGTCTGTGATGGGTTGTATAGATTAGGTTAATTAACATGGGAAGACCTTAACTGTGGGCTGGCACTGTTCCACAGGTGGAGTCCGAGACTTAATAAAAAGGAGAGAGCAAGTTGAGCACAAACACTCACTGCTCTCAGCTTCCTAACTGTAAACACAGGTGTCCGGCAGCTTCATGATCTGCTTGATGCCCTCCCTAACGTGATGGGCTTCCCCGCGAACTGTGAGCCAAAATGCACCTTTCTTTCTTCCGTTGCTTTTGTTAGTTTTTTCCTTGCCATGGTTAAAGTAACTAATTATCTGGTAATAAATTAAGACTTTAAGTAAAACAAGGCTACGTGTTTTCAATTATTTAATCTAATGAAGGAGGAGATTATTAAATATTATTTACAAAATGGGCACAGAAGACATTCAAGCCATGAGAATAGTGGTGGGAAAATAGCCAAATGTGGAAAACGGAATACAACAGAAGCTGCTTCTGGAATAGAACTGAAGCATAGCAAGAATCTGGCAGTCAGAGAAGGGGTAAGAGAAAGAAGATGGAGACAAGTATTGTCAGGACATGGAGCAGAATTAGTCAACAAAGGCTAATCATCAGGTATTCTCAGCTATGATCTGAAGAGCATCTGCCAGCAAATTCACCATCTCCATGTAGACTTTGAGCACTGAGATCCAGTTTTTAAATTGTCCTCATTACCCTTGACTGCCGGGAGCAGTTATAAAGTCAGTGTTCTTTACTTCTTTACATTTGACAGCAGCTTTTATTCTTCGCACAACACCCCAACTACGTTTTCAAGTCTTTATTCCCTGCTGATGTCTCTACTTCAGGTTTAAGAAATTAGGTAAATTTGAACCTTAGCTGGAGACAAAGGTAATGAGAAAGGTCCTCTGATATCAGATAAGTCTTTGGGTGGGCACAGCCTTGCTCTGTTTTGATCATGTGCCCCATGGACAATGGA
Source organism: Eospalax fontanierii (assembly GCA_035773235.1). Lineage (NCBI taxonomy): Eukaryota > Metazoa > Chordata > Mammalia > Rodentia > Spalacidae > Eospalax > Eospalax fontanierii. The sequence goes on along the minus strand of CM069539.1, from coordinate 42,705,141 downwards.
AGCTCACTGGCTCAGGAGTCTCATATATCTTTCTGGGAACCTTCTATCCAGCTGGTCCCACTCAGTACTCACAATACCCCTGGCTCCTGTGGCAGGTACTTTATCTCTAGGGTATAAATAAAAATCCTCTCTTTAATAAATAGGAAAAAAGAATTTGAGTTGAAAATGTAATGAAAGTGTGGCCATCTTCATCCTCTATCAGAACAAAACAGAAATAAATACATTCTTTGAAACGTCACTCTGAAACAGAAATTCCTATGACAAAACCATACAAAGTGAAGAAAATGTTTTGCAATACACTGGCTTCCTGAGCAAACATAGCTAAGTGGCCAAAGAATACAGAAGTCACCACTTTCAACCAACAAGAAATGATACCTTTATTCACACATTACTAATTTTTCTAACTCTATAGAAAGAAATTACCCTCAATGAAAAGGTAAAATGGGATGATTTTTGCCTTTGGAGTCTTATATTTTCTGCCAGAACCCTGGGCATTACTTAGTTTTCTACTCTCCCTGCTCCATTTGATGCCTAAAACAGTGTTTTCTTGTCTCTGTCCCACTTTCTCTAAACAACTGATCAAACATAACTAAAAAATATTCTTCCCTAACTTCTCAAGATCAATGTCATCACACCTTCTCAGAAAGGACTTCACCCTCCCAATAAGGAGCTACCCTAGCTAATAACTGCGCCACATTTATACCGTCACATCATTTCAAGTTTTGACCACAGCTATTAACTACTTCCTCTCCGTATATATAACAAAATATGAACGAACACCAGGGAAGGGGTGGTATATAACCGCGACTCCACACCTGAGCTACGTGAATGCGTTCTGAACTTGTGCTAAGCTAAACTGAAGAGTGTGCCTTCCCTCCCACCTCATCCTTAATCATTGGCCTACGATGGAGACAGGAGCTCTTTCTGAGGATGCTGGACAAAGTCAAATCCTCCTGTTTTAAATAGTGGTATGTGTACTCGAGATGCCCAGTCATGTCAGATCTTTGGCAAAAGCCAACACATTAAATTAATACTCATCTCAGGCTGCTCATATCTCTTGGCATCTGATATAAGATCCATATTTTACTGTGAAAGGAAATAATAGGGGAAATCCCTAAGATTTGAGTCTGTCATGGTCGGGTTTCAATAAAAAAGAAAGTTAAATCAGACATCTTCAGACTCCATTAGTAAGAACGCTCTGACATCTTCATCTGCACAGCCCCCAACAGAGGTGGGCAGCCCCTCACAAATACCAAGAGCTGTCCTTTCCTTTCCTGGACTTCTGGAGAGCCTTGTCTTTAAAAACTTATAATAATCTGTTCTTGAAAATTTAGAATAAATATCTTGCAACTTTCAGGAAGTAAAACTATTATAAATGAGAACTCACTGTGTGCTCTGGGAAGTCTAATGCTTGGGATGCAGAGTGACAGGATGCTGTTGCAAACAACACAACAGCTTACATCCTATTTCTATACCCAAAGCAACAAGGCATGGTGTAATGGGACTTGCTACACAAGTAGATTAAAAGAACACACAGAAAAAGAAACTCTTGATTTCCTTGGCCCTGTCTCCAAGATAGAAAGTGCTACATGGAAGATAAGCCTACTATAAGGAAAGAACCTCCAACTGCCTTTCTTCAAAGCTATTTCGATAAATGTAAGTCAGCTTGACTGCTTCCAGATTATTAAGTATTCAAGATGTTGTACTGGGTCTGGGAAGATGGCTCAAGTGTTAAAGGCTTACCACACAAACCCGAGGGCCAGAATTAGGATCCCCAGAAACTCACATGAATGTCAGCTAGGTAGAATTCCTGTCTTGGAAGTCAGAGACAGGGGATCCCTAGTACAAGCTGGCTAGCAAGACTAGCCGTATTGGCAAGTCTTGGGCTTGACTGAAAGACTCGATGAATAAGTGGGGAAATGGGGAAACAATCAAGGACAATTCCTAACATAGACAGTGGGATTTCACATGCGTGTGTACATATGCATGTGTGCACTATACACATGTAAGAATATGTATCCACAGATGCATACCACGTACATATAAAAATGAAAGTAAAATACCCCAAAGGTTGTGTACCCAGAAACTAATTACCAAGAGTAACTAGTTATCAAGTTATTTTAAATTCTTATTATAAGTTGAACACTCTAGAACCTAGTAAACAATGTGATTACACAGTGATCATCTTCTACTATTTTATTTCTATGTTATCAAACCATAAGGAATACGCACACTTTTATTATTCACTAATTCTTAACCTCATAGGAAATTGCAGTCATTTGATGTCCAAGTTAACTGATTAGTTCCATTTACAAAAACTAGTAGTACATCACACTCTTAAATGTCTTGTTCAAATACAAAAATTTAAGTAATACAGTAGGAAAATGCACTAATTCTGCATCCAAGCCTATCCACTTGCTGAAATTCTCAGTCCCTTGTCTACCTAGAGAATAATGCCACGTGCCTTGCCAAACTCCTTAGTTCCCAAGAGAGGAATATAGGATCCCATTCATATTCACCACCAAAACAGCAGCATGAACTCCAGCCAAAGAAAAATCTAAAAAGCAAACTTCTTATGTAGGGTAGAGAATTTGGAAATTCAAGATGCAGAAAATACAAGAACAGTTGACTTTGCACGCCGATGTTGTCAGCTGCTCTTGCTGAATAAAGTTTATATGAAGAAATCACACAGCCATGCAGAACTACTGTAAGCAGTAAAGGCAGAAAAGGAGATGTAAGGGAGTCTGTTTAGAACGCCGCCTAGGGAGCTTCTTAATAATTACAGGCTAAAATTAGAAAGGTTGAGGAGAGAAATAAGGTTTCAATCAGATGATATATTACTGGTGGGCATTTTGTAGAGTGAAATAGAGGCTCTTTATCAGTCAAGTGAAATAAAATCTGCTTTCATGTGATTGGACAATTACTGATACAAAGTCTGAGACTTTTACTTAACAAATGAAGTTTAAGGCAGACCAAGAGAGCATTGGAGCTACAAGAAATTAGAAGAATCTAAACAGAAAAAGAAAAAAATATGAACAAGATCAAATAGGTATGAACACACTGAGTGAAAAACAATGCTTCACAATAATCAACACAAACCTATTGTAAAATAATGTAAGAACCCATTGATGTAATTTTCTTATATATAACAACATTGAACTTAATTGATAAACAGAATATATATTTGTGTTAAGGACATCATCTGCCTGTTTCTTTTGTTTTAAATATTTTATTTATTATTTTTATTTTGTGCACATGAGTTTATTACCTGCATATGTAAGTACACCTATTTTGTGCAATGCCTACAGAGGTCAGAAGAGGGTAACAGATTCCCTGAAACTAGAGTTACAGACACTTGCCAGCCACCATGTGGGTACTGGGAATCAAACTTGGGTCCTCTACAAGAACCATCTTAACCACTGAGCCATCTCTCTCCAGCCACTTTCCACTCAATCCTTTAACACTCCTTATATATACAACCCCATCACCAGCATGTATGGCCCTGAGGCTCCTTCCACTGCAGGAACAGAGTATATCTGTGGCTCCCTGACTATGTGTTTGCTGGGTGACTTGTTTTGCTTAGTAAGTAAAGATGGAAGAGAGTGTGCCAGTTCCAAACTCCCCTGTGTCTCTACCACTGCCATGAGAAAAACACCCTGGCTTATCCCTTGTGACAGGAAGCAGAAGAAAGACACGTGCTGAGGATCTATACCTTCTGGAAGAGCACATAATTAGCACACACCAGTCATGGGAACAGGCTCCACCATGGTCTGCAAAGCCAGCCCACAGTCTCAGACCTTTTGACTGACACTCAGTCAATGTATACATCCCTAAAGATAATCACTCCTATATGCTTCTGAGTCTTGAAATGATTTATTACATAGAATTTTCTGTCAATAGCTGATAGAACACAATGTTGTTAGTCGACATATTTTTTAAAAAATTATTGCTTCCATCTGCTTATATTTTATACTGTAAAGAGGAAACAATTTGCCATATTTCAAATATCAGGTTTAGTTAAGAGAAATCTTGAAGTCATAACCTGATACACTGAAAATATCACTTAGAGAAAAAGAAGAAGGTGAATAGTGAATTTCAGTCTCATTTCAGTGGACCAAACAAAAGCAATAATAGGTTCATGCAATCATCCAGCTGTTCTTTTCTTTGTTTCTTTGATGTTCTGCAGTACCCATTCATCTTACTTTGAGGCATATACCTCCTGAATCCTTCAACTACCTGTAATCCTTGGGGTTCTTTTCTCTGTAAAAGCACTATAAGGGCAAACCCAGAGAATACAGAGTTGAACAAGACACTATTCTCAGGAGGATCATAGGCAAGAAAGCTATCTCTTTCATTTTCTGTGTCTCACAGTCCAGTGGAATCTCTGTCCGGTCCTTCTGTCCCCCATTACTCAGCACACCCTCTCCTTTGGCACCTTTCTAGGGAAGATCTTGTCTCCCTGGGATCGGCCTGACAGAAGTCTTGGATACGTTACTGCATGTGTATCTATATATCGTTTTTCTTGGGCCTGCTAAAAATATGGTTTAATAAATTATCCATTTTAAGATCGTTTAGAAGATAAATGTGATACTACATATGATGAGTCTTTGATAAGCCTTTAAATTCCATAGCTGACACACACTGTAATCTCTGAAATGTTATCATAAATGAGCTGTTGGTCAGAGAAGCCCCAGAGGATTCTCAAGCAATACAGTCTACTGCCATTCCTCTTTGCTGCCCACAGAGCTAGATGATAAGCCCCTGTTGCTAAAGAGGCCACACACCATGTATGTGATATAGAAAAATCAAGCTGGGACTGAACTGAAATTTCCCCCCTGCCAACTTGTTTTCATAGTCCTGGAAGGTACTGTAAAGGCTGCTGGGGGATAAAAAGACATCAGTGGTATTACCCAGTGATGAGACCCATGAACTCTGAGACCAACTAGCTAGGCAAGATGTGCCCACTTGTGCAATAGCAACACTGCTCTTGCGTTGGTGATCAACTGTTCTCTGATTTAAGACCCACTCTGGAGGAGGGAATCCAGGTCTGGTACTGTAAACACTGTCAAAAATCTATGGTAGGAGAGATCATGGACTCTAGAGACAGCTGAATACTGTTGTATAGTTAGTATACAGAAGTTAGCATATTGTCAAGCTGCCTTTAAATATTTATGTTTATACCTATAAGATGAAAGCTGCTCTCAGCCTTAATTAAAGAAGCCTCTATTTATAGTGAACAGCAGTGAATGCAAAGACTCCCTAAAGTTCAAGGTGCTGAGAATAAGTGACAGGTGAGCAAATATATAACATTTACACCTTCACTTGTAGAGCTCAGGAGGAACTGCAGAAGGAAGAGCAGAAAGAATGTAAGAGCAGGAAGGTGGGAAGACAAGATGAGAAATGTCATCTTCTGGGAAAGTCAGGTATTGCAATCCAGAACTCAGCAGCTGTGGATGACTGCCCCAGGTCCACAAAAGAATGGGCCCACTGACAGTCAGTTATGGATAGAGGAAGGGTTCAGGGGCTCCACTCCTCACAGCTAAACTGTTTGCTTCTAATCGACTGAGGGAGGAGGGAGAATCTGCCTTTGGGTGTGATACACTGATGACCCCCACCAGGCTTCGGTGGACAGTTCCAGTCCGATGATTGCACAGATGGCCCTGGTTAAACCAAATGGGTCACACACACATGCACACACAAGTTGTGATCCTGATTGGTAAGGATGAGGGAAAGTTGAGAGGGATTGGGTGGAGGAGATTAGAGCGAATATCAGGGAGAGAGAAATCAGAGTACAACATACAAGTGTATGAAATGACCAAAACAAAATAAATCAATAAAAGAAGAAAAGAAAATGGGAGCCATTATTGCAAAGTACTTAAATAAGGCCTTTGAGCTTTTACATTCTGCTGCACTCCCATCCGGCCATCTTTTACATGAAGAGGCTAATGCTTATGTAAGGGACAGACCCAGTCTATATGGGGTTAGCACCCCAAAGATGCCCCTGCCCCCTCTCGTAAATACACCTGGACCTAGAGTATCTTGAATCAATCTGCCTTCTCCAGAAAGTGATCCAGAACGTGTCTGTGTGCAGTTTGATAAAATTCCTCCTGCCCACAAAATAGTTGTTCATTTCTCCAGTGCTACCAGGTCAGCTCTGGTTTTGCACTCTGCTGCTACCATGGAGGAAGACATGATTCTTCCAAGTATAAAATTAAATTTTAGAATAACTCTCTACTTAATTAGAGCACAGGCTGCTCTGGGTCAGCTTTTTCTCCAAGGAATTTTTCAGGGAACAGTTAAGAAAAATGCCAATAACACCAGAGACTACATTTGCAGCTCAGCTCGATGACTAAATTAGATCTTCACCTGAGTTCAGCCATCTATCCTCATTATCCTTCAGGCACTTATAAAATTATATCTCTAAATCTTCTGGTCTGCTGTGATTGTTCACATGAGCTATCTAAATGTCTAAATCAAAGCACCTTAAATGTCATCTGTGAGCATAGAGGTCATACATACCCAGTCTTCTCTTTAGACTGGGAGATTTTGTTAGAGCCTGGAAACTTCCAGAGCCAGAGAAGTCACTCTGTTTTCAGATGCAGTCTTGTGTGTTAGATTAAAGATAATTTATTTCTGTGTAACAGTCCCCGCTGTATTTCTAGTTTTGTCTCGGGAGTTTTATGATGTGAGTGTTTTTCCTTCCCAAATGCTAATTCCTCATCAGCTTCTGTCATCCCCCTCCCTTCTCTCTCTGCTCTCAATCTGTGCCTTCCTTTGACCCCCTACTATATTTTGCTATTCAGAGAAGTAACTAAGTTTCTGTGTGACTATAGGCAGACCTGACTCTAGACTTTTGCCTTTGTCATTTACCATCTGTGATATCTTGAGCAAGTTACTTAATATTTCCATATTTAACATAACCTTTACTATTAAATTGGGGCAATCATAAGACCATGGTCTTAAAATTGTTGTAGGTTATAAATTCATGCAGAGAGATGTGCCTTAAGACTGACGTCACTGTGGAAATATGTTTGCTGTTGATCTGAGTATGAAGGATTTGTGTTATACTTACAGTCTTCCTCCTGTGCCTGTGTGATTTGGATACTTTACCTTGAGAATGACCTTCATAAATCCTAATGTCAAAACTGTAGACATCCTGGGCATGGTGGCACATGCCTTTAATCCCAGCACTTGGGAGGCACAAGTAAGATGGGTTTCTGTGAGATCCAGGCTACCCTGGCCTACAGAGTGAGTATCAGGCCATTTGGGGCTGCAGGGAGACCCTGTCTCAAAATAGCAGTATCAACAAGAAAACTACAGGCATAAAAGAAATGCTACAATTAGGAAGATTCAGAACACAGCGGAATGCTTATCACCCAATCCGAATATTAACTTCTGAAACTGTGGAAGATATTCAACATTTCAAGTCTATAGTTTTCAAATCTTTAAAATTTACTACTTTGTAAGGTAGCAAATATATGCAAATCATAATTCTCAGTACCAGCTTTACAAATGTCTGCAATCATCTTGGCAACCTGGCTGCCCTGTGGGCAATGTTTTTCCGTTAGGCATGTGCTTGAGGTTTTTCTGCCCCCGAGAATTCCCATCAAGGTCTGACCACAGTCTGCCAGGCTCCACCACTAGGCTCTTTAAGAGGAAGAGAGTAAAGGGAAGAAGGGGAGAAAGGAGATAGGGAGGTCCGTGGAAGGAAGACAAAGAGGAAGAGTCAATGTGAGCAGAAGTGGGGACCGTGCAGGCTGAGCTGTTACTTTCAGAGGAAGGGAGCAGTTGGACAGTCACCCACTTAAGAAGGAGATGTCTCTTATGTTCCTTTGTCCATGTACAACCTTATTACAAGGGTCTATAGTCAGTCATTGCATTCTATATGAAAAGAAAAAAATGCACTATAAAATCCACATGTTTCTTGCATACCGGAAGTAATGCTACAAATAATAAAGAATGTGGACTTTGATATCAGACATATTTTCCTTTTTGTAAAGTCATATATTCACAGCACCTATCATTAAGCCATTAAACCTCTTCACTTGAGTACCAGGTTGATCAGCACCTCTGACATGCATGGCCTTTAATTCATTGGGCTATGATCTTATAAATTCTTTTTATCATTGATATGTGAATTTTTCAGTATACTAGTAAAGTTAAGGAAACTGTAGGAGGGAAAAGCACTCATTCCTTCTACAAACTCACCATACTCTGGAGAACTGAGAAGTATTTTCCATTAGGAGAGTTTAACCTTGTTCTTGTTTTTGATTCTGGTTAAATGCTTGTGCGCACAATTCAACATTGTAAGTTTACTGATGCGTCTGAGCCTGTAAGTTCCCTTGGAGTTTGGAAATTCACCTCCTCAAAGCAGTGGTTCTCAGTCTAGACAGCCTTACATCATTTTGTGTCTATGACTCCCCCAGACCCCCTGGTTACAGGACTTACTGTCAGATACTACCAGAGAGAAGAGGTGGACCTGACCTTTTGAGGGTGGAGCGGAAGTGAAGCTATCCTTTTCTCCTCTGCACCAGCATGCAGGCATAAGGGCTTCTGGAGAAGAGACCTGCCATTCTTCCTGTGGGTTTCAGGCTTCTCTCCACACACCCTGACTGGAGCATGAGCAGCTACAGTCTTGGGTACCGCTTCTGAGGTTCCTACGCTGTGATTCCTACACAGGTAGCTTCTCTGGTCTCTTCTCGCACAGCCTGTCAAGGATGCTGCAGCCTCTCAAGTTCTAAGTCTGAGTTCCTCCAGTCTGAAACACTTTGAGCACTTTCAGTTTTCTCTTGACACCTTGGTTCATGGGCCTGTGCAGGCTTCACTGAAGAACTGCCGGAGAAATTTTTGAATACCTACACCTGTCTCTCACCTCTAGGAAGAGGATCTGAACCTCCATAGTTTTCATTCACTCTCCAGGTATTTACAGTCCCACCTAAGTATGAAAAGTGTCCTCTCCCAATGTCAGATTTGAATTTCTAACTTCACATTTGGGTCTCTTTCCTGTCAAACTCTCATCTCTCATTGTCAGCTCAAGTCATTTATCAAATCAAATGACTCGTTCATGTTTACTCAGTGTTTTCTATATACACCAATAGGAGAACAGAATAAAAATCTTCAACGTAAGGATTCTAACTTTGGGTATACTCAGAACCCACTTTCTATATCACATTCCCCAGAACTTTCTCTACTGAAATTATAGAAATACTATAAATGAAGAATACACACTTTAGGTGTACTTGTGCTGCAAGCCAATTAGCTTTTCAGTAATATGGGTTTTACAGGTATAGATGATGGTCAAAGCCATATTTGAACACAATCTCCCATCAATGCTTCCAGGATATTAGACTTAGGATCCTATGAGCACATGAAAATCTACAGCCGTTGTCTCTTGTATAAAATTCAACAGTGTTTGTGTATAACTTACTTAATCTACTCACATATGTCCCAATAATTTTAATCATCATTTTACATCTCTTATGCGGCTTTGTAAAACACTTTATGCCTTGTAAATGGTTATTACATAGTTTAGGCAGTAACAACAAGGAAAGTACTTACATACACATGATCAGTGAAAAGGTTTTCCTTTGCTTAATAATTTCAATTCCCAATTGGTTGCTGAGTCTAAGAACATAAAACCTACTAAATGACTCTGTCTATGAAAAAAATTACCTTCACAAAGGAAAACTATTGAGTTCAGAGGAGTTTTTAGAACTTATCCTGTCTCTAAACTCTGCTGTGCCTGTCTGAAATGGTTAGATTCTCAAAGTGGCAAAGACTGGAACTTCAATCTATTCGAAGCTTTGATGCAATATTCCGAATTAAAAATATCATATCAGCCTTGACTATTCACTTCAAGTACTGGGGTTCTCACTGATAATATAATGAAAACCCAGGTATGGACCTTAGAGGACAATAAAGTAAGTGTGATCCTCAGTGCACAGTATAAAGTATCTTAAAATGCCAACTATTATTTTAGAGCATTTATCATCTCTTTTGGAGCTATAGTGTGGGATTGAACCCAGGGCTTTGTGCATACTAGCAAAGCACTCTCCCACTGGCTATATCCAGGGTCACTAAATTAACATGATTTTAAAACTCATGGATGGATAAAAAATAAATAAATAGAAAGTCTCAGTGCAAAATAAATAACTATATAAAACACAAATCCAGAAAGGTAGGCTCGTGAGCAGTGACTCCTGTAGTTACTTGGCCTGGAGCTTGCAGACTAATGGCCCAGTGTAACAGACAAGGTATCAAGCTAGACTGGATTCAACCACACGACGCCATGACCTAAAAAATGAAAGAACCTTGAAAAAAAATCCCACTGTGGTAAAAGGCATAATGTGTACTTGCTTGTTCCAGGTCTTATTTTGAGAGGAAGGAAAATAAATTCTCTAAAAGCAATTACGCTTGTAAGCCAGCACCCTCACAGTTTAGAGAAAAGAGTCTAAATTATTAGTGGGCCTCCAAAACTCTATGATGAAAGCTTAGCTTGAGCTGGCCCAGGATCTCTAGGTATCAGGCTGAAGGCACTTGGTAGAAGACACCTCTAATATAAATGAACATATACAAAGGGTAAGAGTAACCTGCAGTAAGTTATTTTTAGAAGTAACTTGGCTTTTTTAAAACAACACTGAGAGTTACTTTTAGAAAATTGAACTTTTGAAAATTAAAACATGCTAATGGAACTGGGATCTCAAGGTACATAGAACACAAAGGACATAAAAATTGGTGAAATATATAACAGGAAAAAGTCTTTCGAACGCAGCACTGAAACATTGGAGCAAGCACACCGAGCAAAGCCACGCCACGCCGCAGCCTGGCTCCTAAGTGTCATAGCAATCCCCGGAAGTCCACAATCCATTGCTGCTTCTACATGTTAGAACTGCAGATCCTGAGGCACAGAGAGGATAAGGAGCTACTCACCAGTGTGCACACAGCTGCTACAGTACAGACAAGAGTCATAAGCCCCACCCGGAGAGCTTGATTTCAATTCTGCTTCTTGTAACTGTGCTGGTGTCCCCTGCAGGTGAAATTTGTTCCAGAACTAGCAACAGTGAGAACAAAGCCAAGACCATCTTTTTTTGAAAGATGATGGTGGAGATATCTCTAGAATTGACAAAAAAGCCTCAATCTTCCAATTTGGTGAAGGTCAGAAATTCTTAAGTATATATGTTTTTAAGTAATCATATTTAGACACAGCATACTGAAACTGCAGAATCCTAAGGAGGAAATTCATGATGATAAGAAAGGCGGGCTGTGAGAGAAGACACTGCTGAAGTGGAAATCCTTGAAACAGTGATGGGGGCCAGGAGATAGGCAGGCTATGATTTTAAAAACAGCCAGGGAAAATGGCATCAATTTACAGTGTGCAATCATGCACATACTCAAATGCTACTTAACATTTTTCTGAAATTCAAATTTCACTGGAAATATTTAATTTTATTTTCTAGATAGAAGCCACAGAAAGAAAAGAGGAGAAAACTGAGCTGAGATTCAATGTACTTTTCAAAGTCTTTCCTCCGGCCGAGGCTCCCCTCAACAATGCACCGAACACGGATAGATGAAATATAAGCAAGTAGATGGGGAGATAGATAGAAGAATAGATAGATAAGTAGATGACAGAATACAGATAGATGATAGATAGGCAGTGTTCTGGTTGCTTTCTATGGCTGCGATAAAAACATTAACCAAACCCAACTTGGGCAGGAAAGTGTTTATTTGGCTTACAGCTTACAGTCCATCATCAAAGCGAGCCGAGGCAGGTACTCAGAGCAGGAATCTGGAGGCAGGAGTTGAAGCACAATCCATGGGAGAACACTGCTTACTGGCTTGCTCCCGTGGGCTCTGCTCAGCCTGCTTTCTTATATGGCACAAGATCATCTGTCCAGGGGTGGCATCATCCACAGTGGGCTGGGCCCTCCCATATCACTCAGCAACCAAGAAAATTTCCTACAGATATGGCCACAGGCTAATCCAAAAGAAGAAATTCTTCATTGAGATTCCCTCCATCCAGGTATATCAAGTTGAAAACTAAAACTATCCAGCACAAAGAACCACTTTCCTATGATTTATTTGCTTATAGTATTATTAATATTCTGTTATAAATATAATATAATAAGACATTCAAGAAGGAAAGAGAGAGACTTAGGGACACTATTCTTACATTTTGTTTGTTCCATGTCCCATTCACTGCACTTGTTTCCTGAGTCCATCACAATGAGTCATGAGATCTATTGGATCTAAGTTTGCAAACAGATCTCTTAGTATTATAGCTACTGTAGCTATGTCCCACAGCATGACAATTCTACACACCATAGGACTCTATGTTTGCCTCACAGCATAAGCAGGACCACAGATCCTGGATGGACTGAAAGAATTAGGCATCCACACTGAAATGAATTAAATTTCCTGGAGGAGGTAGCTTTTAAACTGAGCTTGGTGATAGGACGAAAAGATAGGCTAGATTCTTCTAAAAGAGAGAATGCTGTCCAAAGGTCATCTTAAAGATTTGAAGATTAAAACTTGAATTTAAATTCCAACTTGTAGATAGCACATTAGTGAGACTGTTGGAGGGGATTCCACATCTGTCTGAGAAACATCAGGAGCTGGGCGTGCAATATAACATAAGGTATACATTACAAAAGTAGAAAGCTGTTTATGAGTAAGTGAACAGCTGTCTGGAAAACTGCTTCCTTGTAGTCATCCTCCGCTTCAAGTTCTTACAATCTTCTAGTTCTTACAATCTTTCTGCCTCCTGAAGGACACAGTCTTCAGACAGCTGGTCATTAACTCATATGAACTCATATCTATGATGACAGCATGCACAAATCCTATGCAAGCTCAAAACAGACAAAATCTCAGCCTAGATATGGAGAGGTGGGTAAGAAATCCTAACCCAGCCTAAGGAACTTTTGGCTCTTGATAGCTGTTGGGAGGGGGAAAGACAGTGTCTTACAGAGTTGGAACTTTTGGTGGTCCCAGTGAATAACTATATATATCTGAATATATATCTGAATAACTAAAGTCAAGTGACTTGATTAAATCACCTCTCAGTCTTCAGTTGAACTCACTACATAAGGAACAATGATAGAAAGGGACCCAGGATAATACCTGACATATGGCGCACAGGTCCTCTGAAGTTCCAGCTGCTGCTGTACAGGGCGGAGGAATACATGGCATGAGAGTCTATCCTGTTTTTCTACCATACAGGAAGTAGGAAGTTTGCTTAAAATAAACAATTAGCTCCTTGAGCAACAAACCTCTAAAATTTATAGTTATACATATTTATTACTCATTGCAGTTTATGAATATTTAATTGCTCAGCTAATCTTTAAGGTTATAAAATAATATTTTCAAATCCACATTCATTTGGAATCTCTGGTTTCTTAAAGTCTAGATCAGTACTTTGCAAATTATAGGCCAAGGTCTGAATCCCACCAACAACCTGATTTAATAAAGTTTTATGGGAACATAATTACACACATTTGTTTATACTGGATCTGTGTCTGCTTTCTTGCTATACTGGCAGTTGAGCAGTTCTAAGGGAAACTGGATGTGATGGTTACTTTATATTGTCAACTCAGTGTCATCTAGAATCACATTGAAAAGAGTTGCAGTGAGGAATTGTCAACATTAACTTGTTCTGTGAGCATGTCTGTGAAGGATTTTCTTACTTGGGTTAATTGAAATGGGATGACCAACCATGAGTAAGGCCAGCACCATTTTATGGGCAAAATCCTGAAATGAATGAAACCAGAAGGATGAGTTGAACACTAGCATGCATACATTCATTGCTCTCTGTTCCTGATTATGGATGTGGTATGATCAGATCCCTGAAGATCCCACTTTGACTTGGCTACCATGTTGGACTGTACTGAAATTGTGAGCCCAAACAAATCATTTCTTCTTTAAGTTCCTTCTGTCAAGGGATTTTTATCTCAGCAATAAGAAATGAAGCTAAAACACTTTGTGAACTCAGAAGTCAAAAATATACTTATCTGACTCTTTATAGAAAAGCATCATCAATCTTTGATTCTGAACCAAAGTATTCTTTCCTGTGATAAGTAAAATTGGAAGCAATCCAGTTTCTGAGAGGCAGGAATTCTCAACAGTTCATCAGATGTTAAAAGTAGAGCTCACAAGAAAACAGCAGCCAAGCATCATTGGTAAGCATCAGCTAGGCTTTCACCATCCCTTACTTAGATAATATACTGTTGGATGGATCAAAGGTTAACTTGATGCTGGATGCAGTAAGTGCTCAATAAATGTTCGATCTGTCTACCTTCCTTATATTAATTATATTTTGTTGCTGTGATAAACACCAATGACCAAAAGTGGCTTGGTGAAAATGTGTTTACTTTGGCTTATGGTTCCAGAGGGAGAGTCCATAATGGTAGTGGGGTCTCCCATGGCAACAGGCAGCAGGAGTAGAAAGCTAAGCATTTACATCTCCAACCACAGCAGGAGGCAGAGAGAGTAAACTGGGGTGGGGTAAGCTAGGGACTCTCAAAGCCCCCCTCCAGACACACTTCCTCCAACAAGACCTTACTCCTCCAACTCTCCCAGGAGTACCACCAACAGGGGGCCAAGTGTTCAAATATGTGAGTCTATGGGGGGTTTCTCTCATTCAAACCACCACATTTTTCTATCTCTAAAGATTTAAATGACTATTAGTTTTCCCTAACATAGTTTCAGTTCAGGTGTAAGACAGAGAAGGCAAAAGACTATGGCAAAATCATGTTGACACTGTTATAGAAATGACATAAAGGAAGACCATCAATCATTTTCTCTAAGCATAGACTAAAACAAGACACTGGGCTGTCTATAAAATGTCAAATATCTGCTTCATGGTTAAAATTAGAGATTGTTCTTTAATGATAAATTATCTGTGCTTTCTGTCTAACAGTGAATCTTCATTGTGGTCTGGGCATGGAAGTCTTTCCTGGGTGAATGAGTGAGGTGGCATGTGATTTGATGGCATTTGTGGACACTACAGCAACTAATAACTGCAGTGATGGAAGAAGGGAAGAAGGTAACTATAACTGAACAATATTGTTTCTAAGCCTTTCATAAACATTGCTCATTTAATGATCAGAAATAATGGTGTCACTTTTCTTACAGGAAAAGCTGAGGCTTAATAGGAATGATCAAACCACACCTCTGAAATATGACTGACATGTTAGTTTAAAGCATATAACAGCAAATAGAATCTTTACTACTTATAGGTAGTTGGATGGATAGAGAGAGATAGATGATCTGTAGATAAATGGTTGGTCAATAGATAATAGATAAATATATAGTACAATAGATGATAAATAACATATGAATAGGTGATAGATTATAATAATAAATAGATAGATGATAGATTATAGAGATAGGTAGATAAGCATATAATATAGTGATATAGATAATGATCAATAACAGATAATAAGACAAATAGATGATAGATGATAAATAACTGATATATAGATAGATGATAGATAACAATAGATAGGTAGATGGATAGATGATGATAGATAGATGGATGGATGGATGGATAGATAAATAGATAGATAGATAGATAGAGCAATGTAGAATAAACTGACTGGCTTTGTCTCCTGTGTACATGCATATTCCTGGGCACTGGAGCTAGGTTGTGCAGAGTGTCTGACTCAGTCTCTTAGAAATTTATCCATTCTTCCTCTTCCTAGAAGTAAATCATCAGAGCACCCTTGGTGTTTGCATATAATATATGAAGTCAGGAGTATGGACGGTGACATAATCATGCAGCTGACTAAGCACCAGCCTTCACAGTCCCCAAGGAGATACTCAAACCCCTGAAGAACAGAGGTTTACCCTATACTGTGGAGTATAGACCGTGGGAAGCCATGCTATCAAGAGGCTCAGGTGAGTCTCACAAACACCTGCATACCATTGCCTCAGTGATCCTCACTTCAGACAACTTTTTCACTTATCAAAATTCCTCTGGAGCATCAAGATCTTTGCTTACCTCCGTTTTCATAGACAGCTGCAGTCCTCAGATTCTGCACTATACATCTCAGGCTGGTTATGGGAAAATCCAAACCTTGGAATCAAAACTTACCTCCCTGATCTGCAAAACTGGCCAAGTGACCTTGAGCTTCGAAAGCTTCAATTGCAATGTGAAGGAAAAAGTGTCTTGACCTGACTGGGACAGAACTGGCCCAGTCCAGTTGTCCAAACTCTCCTGAGAAGCAGTTTGCAGTCTTGATAAAGGGCTTTTCTTTCCTATCCCTCTCATGAGTCTTAACGGTACTAGAACCAATTCTAGAAAATCATCAGCAAACTAGCCCCCCACCTAGGCATTTGGCTAAAGATGTTCACTCCATATTCTTAATTATGCTAACCAATACCATGCTAGCAGTCTTAGTCTTAAAAGGAAAAACTAACCTCTCTGTTTTTCTGCAAATAAACGTCTCTGCCAAAGGCAAAGATGTTAATTGGCCTATTTTAGTTCTATCGCCACAAGGAAAATTTGACACTAATTTTTCAATCTCTCTT
Organism: Eospalax fontanierii; assembly: GCA_035773235.1. Taxonomy (NCBI): domain Eukaryota; kingdom Metazoa; phylum Chordata; class Mammalia; order Rodentia; family Spalacidae; genus Eospalax; species Eospalax fontanierii. Next base: position 42,688,617 of record CM069539.1, on the reverse strand, counting down.
GTTTTCTGAGATAAAATAGTAAAATAAAAACCATTGCATCTACCGCCTCTTGCTTTTGGTTTTGTTTGTTTGGGGGAAGGTTTTTGTGTTTTTTTTTTTTCTTATTTTTGTTTGTTTGATGGCTTTTAGTTTCTTTGAGATAAGGTCTCTTTCTTCCAGGCTGAACTTGAACTCAATATATAACTCAGGCTGGCCTTATACTCCAGTTAATCCTCCTCCCTCAGCCTCCAGAGTAGTGGGATTACAGGTATGTGCCACAACAACTGACTTCCTACTTCTCTTAATAAGCTACAAAACAGGTGATGAAAATTTTATGAGACAACCGAGACATTTTTTACATGTATAAGTTGTGTTCTTCCAAAAGATTATAATCTCCTGGAATGCATAAATTATTAATAGCTCTGAATCTATTTATCTATTGTCATCATAAATAGTGTAACAGACTTAACAAATCCCATTTTACTTTTTAAAATTTTTATTTATCTATTTTTAATTTGGATTGGTTCATTGGAAATTTCACAAAATATATTTTTATCATATTTTCCCCTCCCCCAACTCTCCCCAGCTCCGCCCTCCCCTTCTCCAGCCACCCAAATTCGAGTCCTCATTTTTTAAAACCCGTTGAACTCAGTTTATGCTGCCTATGTACTCTTGGGTGTGTGGCCACTCACATATGAATCTACAGCAATGGTGTCAGCATGCACTAAACTCACGCAAACTCAAGCTGTTAAAAAAACAGCACAGAACTGGAGAAACGGGTCAGACTCCAATCTTAGTCAGAGAATTATTGGCAGGTGATTACTGCTGGGTGAGGAAGAGCTGATCTTCTTTAAGGAATAGACTCTAGATAGTCTAGGTAGACCCAATGGATGAAGTTGCACTGAGGGACATCTGGTATGATAATCTGACACAATAGGCCTTAACATAAATGATAGAACACATGAAATTTGGCAGCAAGGCCATGGGAGGGTGCAGGTAGGGAGTGGGTATAAAGATGATTACAATATTGTATATGAAACATAAAAAATTCTGGGGCTAGAGAGATGGTTCAATCAGGAGCATTGGCTGCTCTTTCAGAGCACCGGGGTTCAATTCCCAGGATCCACATGGCAACAAACAACCCTCCATAACTCCAGTTCCAGAGAATCTGATGCCATCTTTTGACCTCTGCAGGCATCACATGACATGGGTGTACTTACATACATGCAGGCTAAACACTCATAGGCATAAAATAAAAATAATAAATAAATAAATATATTTTTTAAAAAATATAAAAATTCTATGAAAAATATGAATAGATGAATTCTAAATGTCTGATAATTATTTTATTAATGTTCAGCATCTTGGGCCATCAAGGATATGTAAATTAAAATTTCTCTGAGATTTCTATCTCACTCCAGTCAGAAGGGCTAATGACAATAAATTCCAGGGTGATTTGGGGGAAATGGGAAAACTTATTTACCGCTGCTGGCACAGCCACAGTGGAAAACGGTGTGGCAGTTCTTCAGAAAGCTGGAAATAGATCTATCTAAAGATCCAGCTACACGACTTATGGGCATAAACTCAAAGGACTCTCTATCCTACTACAGAGGTTCCTGTTTATTTTATTTTAAACTGTGTATATGTAGGGATATGTGCATAATGTGCGCATGAGTACAGATACCCACTGATGCCAGAATGATGGGTTGGAGTTTCTGAATCTGGAGTTACAGGTGGTTGTAAGAACCAAAATAGGTGTTGGGAACTGAACTTGAGTCTTTGTGAAGAGGACATACACTCTTAACTCCTGAGGCATCTCTCCAGCCCCCTATTTTACTGTTAAACATTATTCTTCCTCAGCTCGGGAGAACACAAATATGTTTTTTTTTTCAAATTTACTTCTGAAGAATAAGTCTGAAATACACCAATACAAGAGTTCCTCTTGGTCAATAAGTTTGTAGGATAAATGCTTATACATATGGAGAAAAAGACAGGGAGAGAAATACGACAATTTTCTAAACTGGCATCTCAAGTTTAATGCTGTATGCTAGATACCATCCATACTGTGCAAGAAGATTGTAAATGCACGGCAAATTGTGTTCCAAAATCATCTTTGGCACAATACAGTATAGATGTGTCATGTGAACACCTTTGTACTCAATAACATGAAGGGATTAGAGAGATTCCATTGGTTCATATCAGTGATCTCTGTTCTGGGTTCATTGAACAGATGCCCTATAAGTGTAGGTATTGATCTCTTTCTAAAGGAGAAGAAGTGCAGTATGCACAGCACTGCAAGCTGGAGAACAGTGGTGATACTGCATGAAATGTACAGTAATGGGATAAAGGGATATCTTCCATTCCTCCTAACCAGGGGTAAAGGAAACAGGACACAAAACTCATGTATTGAAATGTCTCTATCCAAAACAGCATACATCCTTTAAACATATTTATACAAATGACCTGACATGTTCAAGTTCATAGAGACTGAGCATGAAACATAAGGAACTTGGAGAAGGGAGTAATCGGAGTAATTGTTTAATATACACAGTTTCATCTTGATAAGACACAAAAAAATCTTCTGGAAATGGCTAACATGCTTAGGGTGTTTACACTGTAAAGTGAGTATATTTAAGCAATCGGAATGCATTTTAAAATGTTTAGAGTGGTAAGTTTTTGCACATTACCATAATTATAATTCAAAAGCAGAAGAAACAGGACTCATCTGCACAGAAGTTCTCTTCAGTGAAGAATGGATGACTTTGGTCAGCCTTTCAGTGTGGCAAGTAGAAATGAGGGACATGGAATACTGGAGCTGACTCAGACCTAGAGGCCGTGTTTCTGCTCAGCGGTTCTTCTTGACATGACAGATGATATGAGAAAAGGTTTGACATCACCTCCTCAGTGTAACACATGTGAGGTCAGATAAAGAGCCTGAATTTGTGGAGGTGAAAGGAAAGAAAAGACTTCTGACCAGGAACAGTAAAAGGACTAAGGTCATGTGGAGGGAGACATAGCTCAGAATAGCATCAGAGTGCCGGTTGAGCATCAGAGTAAATCTTCTTAGGAGAACAACAAGTAAACAAAGGATGCTGATCGGTACAGAGGAATGATGTGCAATTCCATCACAAAATAAGTGGTGCATGCCTGTTGTTTCCCTAGCAGATCCTAGGGTAGAGTCAGGAGGCAGATGACAGGCACAATTTTATGTAAGAAGGTACCAGGAATAGCATTGGATGTGCAGAGCAATGCTGCCCTGTTTATTAATAGTTTCTTAATTTTTTTATCTTAAAATTTAAGTGGATTTTTTAAACCTTAAAGTTTTCCTTTTGTGTGCATAAAACTATACCCAACCATTCTCTTATAGTGTTATTCAATATGTAAACTATATTGCTATTAATAAAATAATGTTAAGATAAAATTTAAATTTCCTCTGAAAAGTGAATAAATCATAACTAGCTGCAATATATTTAATGTCATTTAAAAAACAGGATTGTTCTTGAAGAGAGAAGGACCATATATCCGGCCTGCCCTGTTCCCACAAGTTGTGGGAAAGCCCTGACCAGCAGGCATCATCAGGTGAAGTTCAATCTGAGCATCTTTGTCAAGGAGCAAAGTGGTTCCCTGAGTTCTCTCTCATCTTTCCTTTGGATTGTGCAGAGAAATCTGCTGTTTGTACACAATGCTTCAGATGTGCAACTTCCTACCGAGTCCCAGAATAAGACAAGCAAAAGGTAATTAACAAAACTTCACTCCATAGTCATTCTAGCCCAGAAAGTAGATTAACTGAAATTTTTAAGTATTTGTCTCTCCCGCATGAGTTAAACGCAACAAATATCACTCTTTTTCAAATGTGATGTAACTTCCAGGAACGGTGATCTTTATGCAATGACATATTTTGAAATCACAGTTACATTCAAATCTGAAAAGAGAAGCAATCTTTGTACTTAGCAATTAATATATACATATATAGATGTATATCTATTTTTAGCATTTGAAGTTCCAAGTCTTCAGCATCTGCATAACACATTCTCAGTAATGAGGTCCTATTTTTTGAGGGAGAGGGAGTTTGAGACAGGTTGCCTGCACTGCCCTGAAACTCCCTATGGGGTCTTTCTTCTCCTGTTCATTTATTCACATATGTATTTAAAGGATGTTGGTTACTTATTGTGTATCATATACTGTTCTAGGAGATAATGACAGGGAAAATATAGTCCCTGCTGTTAAATAATATGTTTATGAAGGAGGCTTTGTTTATATAAAGTTTGCTTGTGATTATCGTGAAAAATACCATTGGCATTCAGATTGAGATGGAGCAAATAGAAAATTAGGTAAATAATTTGGCATAAACTAGCTTTTCAGATACTTTAAAAAGTAATATTTCAGAAATATTTGAGCATCTATGGAATTTTCTCAAGCTTATTTGAAAAATATCATTAATTTGAACACACAGCATTCTTTAAAATATTTTGACATGTTATTTTAGTCACAACATGCAACATCTCCTATAGTGCTAGCACAATGGTTTATAGGTGGTAGATATTCAAAATCATTTCACAAGCCTGTTTAATTTGACATTTAGAAAGCACTTTTACAAATTAGTTCTATTTTCTTCACCTGAATTGGAATTTGATTTATTATGAAAATCTGATGATATCCATGTACTTTTCTTTTCCATTGTAAAGTATATTTTCATATATTCAAATATTTGCAAATAAATTCAGAAATCACTGGGTTACTCTAAAAATAATCATGAGCATTCCTAGTGTATCATGAGCTCAAATTGGCGATCTCTGATCTAGTCTATCTGATTTTATAGTGGTTTAGAGATACTGTTTACAGCAGGGCCAGAAAACTTAAGCTCTAAACCAGAGCCATCTCACTTCTCATTTTGTGTACTCTGTAAGCCAAGAGTGATTGTTATGTTTTAAAAGTTGCATTTTAAATATTTATGTAAATACTTACATGTTATCTTCAACTTTTCCTCTTGGCCATCAAAGCCTAAAATATTTACCATCCTTTATAGAAAAAGTCTGCCCAACTTCTGGTCTAGAATGGCTACATAACATTTTTCTAATTATTTAGAGGAATAGAATTCAAGCTACCTAATTATTAACCCATTGGTCTTCCCACTCCTCATATTAATTAAAGTATTGGCTTATTAATTGATTTATTTAAACTTAATTTTAAAAAGCAGGGCAAGGAGTTGTAAAACTGAAGCAGTATTTCCCAGTTTTAATTATGCAGTTGTGAGGGAATTGAGATGCAGTGAATTCAGTGAGTTATCAAAATAACTACTCTGCAAAAAGAATCTAAGCCAATCTCTTAACTTCAGCTCGTGTCAGTGACACTTTAAAATTGCATCATATTTCATTCCACATGTTGGAAATGCACTATTACTTGTAGATAGACAATAATGTCATAGAAAGGATTTTTAAAGTAAAATTACTTAAACATATGTTCGTTCTTGACTTCTATTTACGATGTTTAAATTTATTTGTAGATTAAGTCACACATTATTTTTAAACATAGAAGGACAATTAATTACAATCCAATGAAGATAAAGCTCAGCGATAGAGTCATCACCCAACATCAGGAGGCCCTAGGTTTGATTCCCAAAGGTGTAGAAATAATAATGAAAAGAACTTAAAATAACTCTTGCTTCATAGGAGATTTTGAATGCACTTCTTTTTAAATATTTTTTAAATTTTCATTTATTGTTTTTTAATTTTATGTGTATGAGTGTGTTGTCTACGTGTATGTAAGTGCACCAGTGTTGTGCAATGCCCAGGGAGGTCTGAAGAAGGCATCTGATTCTCCTGGAAAAGGAGTTACAGTGACTATAAGCTACTGTGGGTGCTGGAATTTGAATCCTGGTCTTTTACAAGAACAGCTAGTGCTCTTAACTGCTGAGCCATCTCTCCAGTTCTTGAATACGCTTCTTAAGACAGTCCTCAGCATTTGACTGCTATTATTAATTTATTTGCATGGATATGGCTGCCCTGAATGGCTTCAAATGATATATTGCCAATGATAATGTGATTTTCATAATAAAAACACATTGTTTTAAAGATAAGCATCTGAATAATTGTATGTAAAGGAAATCTTTATGACATTTCTTTATTTGGTGGCAGATTCCAAAGCATATTTATCCACATTTAATCTCTAACACAAAGCAGTTTCACCTTCAGAGTAGCATGTCTCAAACAGGAAAAAGAGAACAATTTCGTTCTATAATGGAGACTTGTGGTCAAACTGGAGGCTCTTGTTTTTAACAGTAAGCGCACCTGAAGATTCTGAGTTAGATTTAGACAGCATCAGGAGCTTCTTTTTGTGTCACTGTCATTGCATAGACCCAACCCCACCTCTTCTGTGCTTACCTTAAAAGCCAGATTTCCAGGGTGAGTTGCAGAAATGGGCTTTGTGCCTGAGCTCCAGAGAGTGTTTACAGGGGATTCTTCTCTAGCAGCAGGTCTGCTCCATCATTTCCACACTCTGCTGTGCACAAGGGCCCTGGACTGCCCACCAAACAAAAGGAAGCTAAAACGATCTAAGTTCCTCTCAGGGTGTTAACAGACCGCAAAACCTCAAAGCCATTTCCGGCATACAAACACTGAAAAAGCAAGCTCATAAGGATGAGCAGTCCAAGTTGCAAAAATGACAGGACGGCCAACTGTCAAGAAATACATATCAGGGCTTAATGAGTACCATGAATTAGTCATTTCTTACTCAACTTTGTAGAGACTAAGAAATACACAGAAACAGGAGATAAACTGTGCAGTATTTAGGGTGAGATATATATATATATATATGTATATATAAATATATATATATGTATATATAATATATATGTATATACATGCATATGTATATATATGGATATATTTGATATATGTGTATATGTATAGTATTTAGAGCAAAGATGATCCAGGGATTCTTCTGTTCTAACTAATAACTTTGATGATTAACTATTCTTTTAATTTTTTAAATTAATGGATAATAGTTACTAAGTTACTAAGATAAGATATATAATCATGTCACTTAAAATTGAGAGGATATTTAAAATAAAAATATATTTTAGCAGTGGGGAGGAGAGTACATTTTTGAACAAACTCATCTCTTTATTTGTATCATTTACTTTATTGTGTGTGTATGCTGTGTACATGTGTGTATGATCACAAGTATAAGGGTGCCATGTGAACACATGCAGTGGTCAGAGTACAACTTTTGGGAGTTGGTTCTCTTCTTCCATGGTGGGTTCCAAACATTGAATCCATGTCATCAGGCCTGTACTGCAAACACTTTTACCCACTGAATCATCTCGCTGCCCCAGACTCACTCCTGACATTCAACATAATCTTGAAAAAAAGACTTACGCACAGTCAAAGTTATTTGACAGCTAGCTATTGAAAGAAAAAGAAAATCTTCAAATCATGCTGTTATGTATTTTACATCGATACTATAGAATATCATTAATACATGTCATAATTACCTAAATTGTGGGACAGTCTATAATCTCATGAGTCATAAGCTCTGTTTTTCATCAGCATATTCGAATGCTTGCATTTTAAGCCATATTGAGACACTATAGGATATCAAGTTGATATTGCCCTTGAATTCTCTTTATTTTAAGGGCCTTAAATAGATATAATTTTAATAATCTCTGGTGCTTTCTGGTCTCCTTTACAATGCTGGAACATTAATGTCTGGGGCCAACTTCTTGGGCTTCATTGGTGGTCAGTGAACACACAATAGAAGTGCCTCTAACTTTGTCTTCTTAGTTTGATGAGAAGGACTTTGTAATTGGGCAGTCTTCAATTTCAGCAGATGTGCACTCTCTGTCACATGACTAAAAATGTGTTCATCAAAACAACTCATGGTAAAAGAATTTTAATTGTTAGCACTCATGGAGTCTGCAGATAAACTCTCCTGTAAACCAAGGCAGGGAGGGAGCGGGTAGGGGGAGGAAGAAAAAAGAAGGAAGAGGCAGGGGGAGATAAAAAGAGAGAGAGACACAGAGAGAGAGAGTTGAAGTCTTTAGAAAGTTCTTCAGGCACTAACAGTTTAAGAAAGGAACCCTGCAGGCAGAGGCACAGACAGCAGGATTCTAGCTTTTTCCCTGGAGGTGCTGCTAATCCCCCAATGACCCTGGAGAGGTGGGAGAGGAACAGAGCAAAGCCTATCACTGGGGAAATATGAAGGTTCAGACAAGTTAGTGCCTTATGACTACCTCTCTCATTTATTCGGACCCCTTAAAGTGTTAAACCTTCTAAGTAGGCATGGACTAGAAATATTGTGTGGTCATACACTTCAATCCAAATTCCAGATTGATGAAATTTATTAGAAAACTGAGTAATCCCTGGATAAATTAGGGGACTTGACACTATATCAACATGGTTCTGCCTGCCCACCATGAAAAATATTATCTAAATGATAGCATTACCTAAATTAGTCAATTTTCAGTCTTCTATAATGCCTAAATTTAACCCAAACAGCCAGCTGACAGGCAGAAACTTTAGGTCAGGCAGCTGTGCTTGCTGGGGAGAAGCTACTACCCTTGAAACCACTCCCAACATCTGTTGTTCTATTCGGTTCCTTGCTTTGGTTTGGTTTTCCCTTGGTTTGTCTGGTTGTCTCTCACTTAAGGTCCTCCAGAGAAAACCACAAGGAACCTGTTTAAAGGAGCTCAAACCAGGCCGGGCCTCTACTAGGTGAATACACTTTGCTCCTTAAAACATAATTGATTATAAATTTCTCTGGCCTGGAGGCATTTCTGTCTGACATCTTAGATATGCAATGTATGAGGAAATAGAAGAGTCTTTACAGCACCTACCCAGAAACGTGTCCTTCTCAGTCTCTCCAGTACTGATGTGCAGAAGTCTGCCCAGAAAAGCACCCTTGCTTGCTATGTTCAGAGGCCTGCTCTGAGAGAGTCTTGACCACTGTGATACCCTGTTACGAGTTAGTTGCTACAAGTAAGGAATGTTTCTCGCTCTCTCTCTCTCTCTCTTTCTCTCTCTCTCTCTTTGTGTGCAATTCATTTTAAAATGACTATAATTAATAGTTTCAAGAGAACAAATGAAATAGAAAGGTTTTATTGAACTCCATGAAAAAAAAAAAAAACCAAACAGAAACTTTTTTCCCTCAGACTGCCAGGAAGACAGTAAACATTCCAACTGAGTGTGTTTACTGAAAGCATCCCACTATCTTTCAAAACAACACAGTTTTGCTAGGAGAAACTGGCAAGGAAAAGCTCCCTTGATAATATTAGAAGAGTGATCTAGGCCTCAAGATTCCCAAAGAGGCCATCAAGGGTACTTACATAGTAAAAAATATCCCTTTACCAGCAATGTCTCTGTTCCAAGGGCCGATCCTGTCAGGTGTGGTGACCAGGATGAAGATGCAGAGGACCATGATCATCCACTGGGACTATCTCCACCACATCCAAAAGTGCAGTGAGTTCAATAAACTCCGTAAGAAATGTCCATGAACTTACCCATTTTCCACGAACATACAGATAGGTGACATCATCACCATGAGTGAGTGCAGGCCCCTGAGCAAGACCTTGTACTTCAATGTGCTCAAGGTCACCAGGCTGCCAGCACCAAGAAGCAGTTCCAGACATTCTGAATCAATGCCACCCAATTCCCCAAAACACAATAAAATTATTTCTAAGTTTCAGTAATCATATAGAAATTCTGAAACTTAAAAAAATAAAATAACTAAAATAGTCAATTTATAGGAAATGATATAAGATTAGACACAGAAGATAAGAGACCAGAATGCAAGTCTACAAAAAGCAGTAGATTGAAGTGCCTTGCTGGAAGAAAAGTAAAACTGATGTAGAAATCACACATAAGATATAAATGACAAAAGAATCTAACGTGCCTGTGATGAATACCTGAGAAAGAACTTAGAAGAAGCAGTATTTGAAGAGGTTATAAATTAAAAGCTTCTGTTACTAAAGCTGATGTTGACTGAAAGATCACTGTGAACCCTAAACAGGAGAGGAGACAAGAAAGTGCATATTTTATAACAACATTACTGAAAACCAAAAGTGAATATACATATTTGAGTGTTAAAAGTAATTGTGGAGTGTGTACTTCTATGCTTGCAAGTATGTGCATGTATGTACATGTGGAAGCCAGAGGTCAGTCTCAGGTTTCATTCCTCAGGAACTGTCCACCCTGTTTCTTGAGGAAAGTCTCTCATTGGAACCTGGGGCTGGCTGGCCAAGTAGGCTAGGTTGGCTGGTCAAAGAGACCCTGGGATCTGCCTGTGTCTTCCTTCTCAGCACTGGGATTGCAAACATATGCCAACCTATCCAGCTTTTTACATGGTTGAGGGGATTGAACTCAGGACCTCACATTTCCTAGGAAAGCTCTTTACTGAATGTTGTGTCCCCAGTCTAAAAGATATACTTTTAAATGAATGACAATAGAAAAATATTATCAGAGAATACCTGAATTGGACTTCCACATGATGAGCTTCCCAAATTGTGTTGCTGTGCCTGCTGGCTCGTACAGGCCCACACCTCAGAAGAGTACTTGAAAATGCCTGACTTGGGCTTCTGAAGGTTAAGAAATGGAAATAACCTAAGTGTCTCTCAACTGACTAGTGGATAATGAAAATGTGGTACATTCACACAATGGAGTTTGACTCAGTTTGATGAAATCATTATATTTGCAGGTAAGGGGAAGGAACTAGAAACTGTTATACTAAGTGAAATAACACAGATCCAGAAAAACAAATGGTATATGATCTCTCTCATTGGTGAATCTTAGCATCAAATCCTTATATAAAAGAATGCCAGTTACCATTCATCAAAGACGCTTCTTTTGCAACTGACAGAGACTATAACAGAGTTCCACAACAGGTCACACACAGAGATTAAGTGTCTGTGAAATACCCAACCCTAAGTGGTACATCTACAATGGAACATCTACTCCTAAGACTTGTGGAACATAGTGGACCAAGAGGTAGAGAGAATACTAATGCATCTCTCAACTCTCAGCAAAGAAGCTCCCTCATGCACAGAGGGAAGTGTGGAAGACCGGGAGGGGAGAGGATAAGAACTAGGAGAGGTGGTGCCAGTGATCATAGGGAAGTAGAGTCTTACAGGCTCCTGGGACATTTCCATATGAATTTACAGCAATGTGACAGCATGCACAAACCCCAGGCAAACTCAAGCAGATAAAAACCCAGCATAGAACTATGGAAATGGGCAACAGGCCCTTAGTCAAAGAACTATTGAGCAGCTGACAATTCCTTGCTAATGAAGTGTTGATCTTCTTTAAGGGAGTAACTCTAGATAGGCTGACTAGACCCCAGTGGATGAACTTGCACTGAAGGATGTCAGGAGACACTAACTTCACTCAATAGGCCTTAACATAATGACAGAATGCATGAAATACAGCGAGGGCTACAGAAGGGTGCCGATGAGGAAGGGGATATAAAGATGATTAAGATATTGTGTATGAATTAAAAACTGATAAAAAATATTAAAAATGAATGAGATTAATGGTAAAAATAGATTCTTAACAAATAAAAATGAAACCCAGAGGAAATGGAGTAACAGCTTCTAATATACAGACAAGAATAACTGTCAGCCTACAGTAATTTATTCATGGAAAACATCCACTGTCTAAAACCAAACTAATAATAAACTTTCCATAGATAGAAAAATAATGATAATTTGTATCCTACTTATAGGAAATAAGTAAAATACCGAAAAGAGACACTAAACCATTTGAAATGAAGAGTAGGGAGCTAAGACAGAAGCCAGAAATGAAGAGTGACAGAAGGTAAATACAACCTTGAAAATACTGAGGATGTAATGTAACAACAGCATAATAAGTAACAGGGTTTCAAGTTCAGGGAGATTCAAAACATGATTCTAACAGGAGTTAGTGTGGGAAGAAGTCACTTGATCTAAATGTTCTAAAAAGACATATACCTTCATGGGCAGTGAAAGTGCTAAGCTATACTGACTCAGTCCATAATTTCACTGGAGACTCTGAGAGAGTCAAAAAAAAAGAAAAAGAAAAAAAGCATATAATTAATGAGCAAGATAAAAATCAAAGGAAAATGGATCGAAAAAGTCTCAAAAATACAGAAAAAGGTCTATAATGATGGGTAGACAGGCAGAAAACAAAGAGCAAATGAGTAACTTTAAGCCTTAAAACACAACTAATATCCAAGTACAGTGAACAACCAGAAAGCAAAGTTGTTCTCACTGGATTGGTCTGAAAAATTGTGTATACAATTCTGTGTGGATCAAAAGAGATAGCCCTAAATAAAACACAACAAAATTGCCAAAACAATTGAATGAAAAATCATTTTTGAAAAGCAAATATCAGCCGGGTATGGTGTTGCATACCTTTAGTCCCAGCACTCAGGAGGCAGAGGCAGGAGGATCTCTGTGAGTTTAAGGCCAGCCTGGTCCACATAATGAGTTCCAAGCCAACTGGGATGATAGGGAAAGTCTGTCTCAAAAAGACAAAAAAAAAAGCCAATATAAATATTTATATGAGTTTGTAAGACAAAGACTATACCCTGTTTTCAGATAAAAATATTCAGATAAGAAAGCTCAGTCAGTGAACTGCTTGCTGCATAAGCATAGAAGTCTGAGTTCAATACCAGAACCCAAGTAAAAGATTAAGCACAGTGGTGTGTGTGTATTTGTAATCCCAATGTTGAGAAGGCAGGGATAGGTGAATCTCTGGGACTAGCTGGCCTCTAGCCTAGCCTACTTGGTGAGTAGTAATAAGCCAATGAAAGACCATTTCAAAAAAGAAGGTGGTCACCTCTTGAGAAAAGGCAGCTGAGGTGGACTATTCATAAACAAGTATATATGCACCTCCTCACATACATATGAAAAGATTCAACATTTTTTAAATGTTAATTCTCTCCGAAATTAGCTGTTTGTATTCAATGTATTTCTAATAAAAAGTTTCCAGGTGTTTTATGGAAATTGACAGACAGATTAAAAACTTACATGCAGATGTAAGGAACCCAAAATAGCCAAGATTAATGGCATAAAGGGAAAGTATTTGAAAGATTAAATTCAAATATCAAGATTTATTCTAAAGCTGAAATTATTAATATGATGTATCGTGTCGGCTCAACAGTAGACAAATTGCTTCCTGGAGCAACATATCGTCCAGAAACTGACCTAAAAATGCCTGAGCATTTAATTAACAGCAACAATAAACTGTCAAACAGAGCAGTGGGAAAGAAAGGAGGAAGGGAGAGAGGAAGAAAGGGGAGTGAAGGGTAGAGGAAAAGAAAGGAAGAGAACAAGAGAAAAGAGAAAGAAAGGAACGGAAAAGAGAACAAGGTCAGTTAACACTGTTGGGTTAAATAGATACTGAGTTCAATGTGCACTTGCTAGGAATCTGAGGGAAGAGGTAGATGATTAGATTTGTAACCTTTGTACATTCTCTAATTTTAACATACATTACGGATATTTTCTTTGCTTCATTATTTTTTACAATAAAGAATATAAAAGAAACAAAATTGCTTCCTTTTAAAACTTATTATTTCAATGTTTTTATTTTTGACAACTTCATACATGTGCACAAGGTGTAGTGATCATATTCACACACACACCCCACTGTCCTTTCTCATCCTCCTCCCACTCCTGCTGACCACTTTCTTCATTCTAACTAGTCCTCTACTGTCTTAATTTGTCTTCCAGTTACTGTGACAAAATGCCCAGGTGAAAACAACTTAAGAAAGAAAGGAGTCACTTTAGCTCACAGTTATAGGTTATGGTCAATTATGAAAGAAATGTCAGGGCAAAAGGAGCTCAAAGAAGCTGGTCACATTACATCTGCAGTAAGAATAGAGAGCAATGAAAGTGTGCATGCTAGTGCTCAGCTCACTGCACTCTCAGTAGGCCCAGATCCCCTGCCAAGGCATGATACCATCCACAGTGGGCAGGTCTTCCCATGTCAATAATGTAATCAAGAGAATTCACAGATGTTCCCAAATGACTCCCCTCACCCCACAGTCACATATAGAATGTCTACCTGAATGTGGAAAGCTTTTAAGCTTCCTAGAAGATATAGCAAAGATGATTATAAAACTACCAACCATTAGAGAATAGGCCAATAATTTGAGCAACTTTAAAATCAGATTCTATTTCCATCAAAACATCATTAAGAAGGTAAATGAAATGGGAGCCTATATTTATGGTTCATATCATGGACAAGATCTCACACCAAGTATGTAAAAAGAAATTTTATAATAAAAATAATACAAATCAAATACATGAATAGGCAATTTGTACAAGAAGATTTTCCAGTAAATTTATGAAGTGCCTCTCTGAATTTATCATTTGGAAAATGGTTTTCAAACCTTGGATGGAGTATCTCTCAATGGGCACCACAGGACTAAAACCATGAAGACTCACAATAGCAAGTACTGAGGGGATGTGGAGTAAGCAGAACCTTCACATGCTGCTACAGAGAATGTGAAGTGCTACCAATATAGCTGTATTTCTAAAGCTAAATTACACATGACCATAATCCAACATTACAGAACCAACAGGAAACATATGTGTGCACATACATCAAAAAGTTAAACAAAGTTCATAGCAATAGTGTGTATATTAACCCCAGGCTGGAAACATCCTGAAAGGTGATCACATGCAGATGCAAGATGTGTAGAATGGTTTAATCAAAATGAGTAAAATGAGACTTCTTAGACACTTAGAAGTTTCACATTGGATGAAAAAAGCCGGACACCAAATGGCTTACTGTGTAGTGATGTTTCTATGAAGCTTAAATATAGGCAAAGCTGATCTGTGACAATGCAGGTCTCACCAGTGAGGACTACTGGGGACTAGCAGGAACAGTGGGGGCCGTGACTAGAAGATGGAAACCTCGAGATGTGTCTGATCTGATGGCTGCTTAACTTGCTCCTCTTGATTTATCACTTTCTTATGGATACAATACACTTAAATAATGAAAGCACTTGTTTTTTCTTTTTAATGAGACACATTGAAAATCCAATAAGTTATTTAATAGCAATTATTTCATATTTCCTTTATTTCTGAATAGAGGTTTGACCAACATATTCTTTTCTCTCTGGGTAACTTGAGATTACTTCCTTTTCCAAATTTCTTGCATGTCAGGCTCATTTCCGGGGCATGATATTGAAACATCTCCTTCCTCATTTTGAAACAGGCTTGGCTGATGCTTTCTCTCTACTGAAATAAGTGCCAGAACAATTAGCTCCAAATCCATATTTAGAGCTCATTTGGAACAAATTTGCATATGGCATTTATGAGCTTCCAGTTCTTACTCCTTAACTCAGTATGCAAAATACACTCTGCTGTAGTTCTTCAAAATCATCTCAATTACATAAAAAGAATAGCTTCCATTGGGGCCACACACAAGTGAGCATGGTAAGACTTACACACGAGTGTTTGAAGAGCAAGGGAAAGATCTGTGAAGTGGAAAATCTCGGTGTTGGAAGATCTTCCTTGACCCTGAGAGGCGCCTCCAGGGGAACTCAGTCCCTGCTTCCTCATCTCACCACAGTCCTGGCACTTAAAAAGTTGATTTCTTACAAGACGAAATGTATCCCTTTAGCACCTTACTGAATCTTCAACTCCTAACATGACCACAGAGGAAAACTTCAGTCTCTTTCCAGTGTGACAATTATTCAGCAAGTCCTAGGTAGCACTAGGTCTGTCTGACATGATGTTTTAAAAACAAATGGCATGAATTTGAGTTTCCTTACCCTCCCAGTGATGTTTTCTCCCAGTATCCTTCAGTTTTTTAAGTTCTTCCTTCTCACAGGATTCAGAGCTGTAAAACAACTTCCAGTGCACTCTAACCCATGAAACAAAGTTTTTGTCTTGTTACGTGGTACTTTCTTTTTTTTAATTTTTTTATTGAATTTTTAAATTATTTATTGAATTTCATACAATGTATTTTTATCATATTTAGACCCCCTCACCTGTCTGAACCCTCACCTTAATACCTCCTGGCCCTATTTCATATACTCTGCTATATAGATTAAGGTCTACCAAGTCAAATTTGTGTCCCCAAATGCCCTTTGGCATAGATCCATCCACTAGAACCTGGTTAACCTATCCAGTGCGATGCCCTTAAAGAAAGCTGACTCTTCTTTCCAAGCGGCTGTTTTCCAATAGCTACAGAGCTGGGTTGGGCTTCTCACCCACTTCCCCATTCTAAACGGGGATTTTTGTCTGACTTAAGCTTACATGGACTTGTGCATGCTGTAACCATTGCTGGGAATTCATATGAGTAACTGTCTAGATGTCTGGAAAACTCTGTTTTCTTGTGGTCATACACTACCTCTAGCTCTTACAATCTTTCTGCCTCCTCTTCCGCAATGATCCTCAGTCTTGGGTGGCTGAGGTTTGATATAGATACTCTTATTATGGGTAAGCAGTCTGTGATCTCTTATTTTATATATGTTGACCCATTGTGGGTCTCTGTGATAATCATCATCTGCTGCATGAGTAAGCTTCTCTGGTGAGAATTGAAAGCTTCATTACTTTATGTATGTAGCAATAAGTCATTAGGAGTCAAGTTTCATAAATACTAATTTAAGGATCTTTTCATAGGTCTTAAAAAAGGGTGATAAAAAGTGTGGTTATGGGTGGTTCTTCAAGAAAGTGCCACATGTCTGTTTAGCAGAATAATAAGGGATTTCTTGAAGAACCACCCAGAGACACATTGGTTTGGGACCTATGAGAAGATCCTTACATTGATAATAATGAAACTTTATTATGCTCCAGTCTTTCCAAGGCTCTTTGATCTTAACCTTGAACACTGTACTTAATACTAAATGTGAAAAAAAAGTTCAACACAATAAATCTCAGGTTCAAGTTTTCCACTAGCCCCCTAAAACTTCCAGCTGGGCCCCAGTCCATTCGTGGGAGTTCTTTTCCTGGAGTTGTTCTCTAAATATCATACAGCCTGGGGTTCCATCAGAACAACATGACCAGCAGCATCCTTAGCAAAGCCTGGCCAAAAGCTACATAATCTTTTTTGATAAACATTATCTGTGTGCATTCTTATAACCTGTTCAAGACGTCTCTGTTGTTACCTAGCTTTATAGCCTGTATCCCAGATTTTAGGCATAGAAATTCAAGTTCTTTCACACCCTATAAACTGGGTGTACTTAGACCATAAGAATGCATTAACTTCATCATGCTTATGTTTCCACTATAGAAATGTGTGTGCTTATTTTTCCCATCTTGTATGATCTTTTTTTCTTAAGAGCATTTTCCCCTTAAGATGTTTCATAGATTTCAAACATTACATGTAGCGTGATCTGGAAGGAAACCTCAAACACATATGCAGATGGTATATGCTGCTGCTGCTGCTGCTGATGATGATGATGATGATGACATTCAGATATTTAAACTAAAGTTTCATTATTAACATTTAAAGCAAGAGTGCACTGGGAATATTGGGATAACTGCTAACCCTTGCTGGCTTCTCAAAGTACAGGGCTTTCTGCCTATACTCTTCAGGATATGCTAAGATATTTTAGGGCAGTTGCTAAAATGCAAATGAATTCTCTGCACAGCCCGAGTGTACTCAATTCTACACTTCCTCTCAGCAAAGGACTAGATTCAAGGCCTATGTAGTTCTCAGAAAACATAGTTTTATGGTACATTTTTAAAGAATTTGTTTTTCTAGAAGCAGAACATCAGTCTTTGCACTGTGGGAGGTTGAAGTTCTATAAATAGAGAACTAGCGGTATTTTACTTCAGTCAGAAGTCTCAAATGTGAGGCCCAAATTCTAGACTTTAATGTATTTATTTATCAATAAGATTCAAACACATATACACAGATGCACATGCATACCACCATACACATGAAATCTAGTGAGTTGAATCATCAAACAAGAACCTTTAATCCAGACTAAGTCGGGTCAGTGGTTAATCACAGAATACAGGCATTCTGACCCTGATTACTAGATGTCTTGCATCTCCTCTCTTGACCTCAAACCTACTTCTTGCCTCATCTCTGATTCTTCACCCTCCCCTTCTTGACTGTTCAGTTTGTCTTCTGTAGTGGCCCTGTGTTACCCCTTGAACCTGAAGGCAGATCTGCTTTCTTCTCTTCAGGTTGATTCCCCACCTGATGGAACTCTATCCACTGTCAGTTCTTTGCAGAGAAATGTAAAGTTGCAGAGGCCTTCATTTTAGTAATCCCCCAAATATTCTTAGTATTTAAAAAAAAAATCTTTATTTTTACTTAACATTTTTTTTTCTCAATCTAAGCTTGGGTGCTGTAGTTCCAGAATACGTTTCTTCTGTAATAAATTTAGGAATTCATTCAAGGAATGCTTCTTGTTCTGTTCATCACCCTTTGTAACATGGCTTCAGCACTGCCTGTGAGTTTTAGTCTTCCTCTGCGGGGGGTGGAGGGGTCACTGTCTGTGCACACTGATTCAGAGGCCTCACTGTGCAGGCCACGACTCTGCTAGGTACAGCTTCTTTGTCTGAATTCTCTCATCGCCCGTAGTCTCTTCCCTCACACACTCTCTCATTTACTACCATTCCCAACTTGTACATCTATCTATCATTTGGGGGTTAAAAGTGTAGCTCATTGGTCAAACATTTCCATAGCATGCACAAGCCCCTGAGTTCTAACCCCAGCACCACAGAAAAGTTCATAATTTCTGTTTGGGTTTTTTTGGGGGATTGTATCCTTATAATATTTATATTTCATCAGAAAAGGGAGTTCATTAAGGATTATGATTTATGTACAACTGGTTCACAGTAGCACAAAATACACTATATAAACTCAATACAGGTTTGCTTATTAAGTGGATACATAGATAAATGCTAACTACATGCCAGGAAAATATTAAGAATTTTATGTTTTTATGTTATCCCCTCAATAATTTCATGGGTAACAATAATTAGTCCTATGCTATACATGAAGAATCAAACTAGAAACACTGTGATAATCCATTCAGAGTATTGTTAGCAAATGCTACCATAACTTGGTATTGTTTTAGTCAGAGCCACATTAATGGCATTTATAATCCAATTATCGAGTATTATTCAACTCACATTGTCTTACATTGTCTCAAGGTAACTCTGTAAGACAAAGGGTTTCTTGTGCCCATCACGCGTGTTCTTTAATATTGCATATAAAATTCTCTTATGAGTGCTGGACAATATACATAAGAAATAATGGATATCATCTTTTCAGTTGTTCATGGTTCTCCCTCCCTGATCAACTGAGGAAGTAAACATACAGAAAAAGCTTCTGTTTTCCTAGAAACAGTCTTACCCAAATACAGTCTGCTCATATCTGCACTTGCTACTCTAGTTCCTCATATTCAGAAAGAGAGTTCTATGGATCGCTGATTCATCCTTACTGAACCATTTCAGACCTCCATATGCCACTAGTAAGAGGATCAGGAAAGAGTTACCAAGGTTGTTATTGCTTTTGATTTTCTTTTATATGTCATCCCAGACTACTAACCTTCTCAATTAGGGTGGGTCTACAGAAAGGAGAACTTCACTCTGAATCAGATTCATCTCATTTTATTCATCATTTCTGATTTAAATATATTACCCACCCAAATCAATGTATTAAATCAATTGTTCTAGGAATTTACATTTTTTCCCTCCAAATTCCTCTTATTTTTCTGCGGAAACTAAAATAGGCAACCAGAATGCCCTGGGATGGGATCCTGGACTCCATGTATACAAAGAAGAAAGTATCCTGCATACCAGCCTTCATCCCTGGCAGCTTCCTGACTACAGATGCATTGTGACCAGCTGCCTCAAGCTCCAGCTGCATGGACTTCCCCACCATGAGGGGCTTTAATTTCAAACTGTGAACCAAAATAAACCTTTTCTCCTTAAATTGCTTTCTGTCAGGGCATTTTATCACAGCAACTGGAAACGTTGATGAGACAGATTTAGTGTGATTTGTTTGGACCTTTTCAAGTCAGGGTCCCATGTAGCCAACACTAGCCTTGAACTCCACTAGTCTTGATCCTCCAGCTTCTACCACCAAGTGCTGGGATTACAATGGCTCTATACCTCTCCTGGGCACACCCATCATTTTATGAAGAAACAAGTCTGAGAACAAGTAGCCAGTGTGCTGAGGTTGGTATCTCAGATCATTGAGAAGCTGATCTTTGGCATGTTTCACAAAACCCCTATTGCATCAGAAGCCTGCCTCAGGAATTCTTCTCCCGTGGGGTGCTTTGATTTAGATATCTGTAGTGTTTAAGTCAGTATTTAAGTCCGAAGTGAACACCAGCTTAATTTGAACACATTATTAGTTGCAACTAAAGGAACAGAGTTTGCATCTTTAAGAGGCAGCTCAAGCTAAAGTTCTGCCCTTAGTCAGTATGTACCCCATGGGTGCTGACACAGCCCCCTCCACACACTTAGACTAGTTACTAAGCCTTGTTGGGCCACAATGTCATGAAATAAAAACAAGAATAAAACACTAATTCTGTTTGTCTTCACAGGATGACTATGAAAAGAAAATGTACATAACACCCAGCTACTGTAAGCACTGACAGCACTAATTTCCTTAGAATTTTCTCTTACAGGGGATGGATGAAGTGTTTTCTGAATGGTTCTTTATCCCCTTTAACTGAATTTTCATGGCAAAGTTTATGTAGAAGGTAAGAAAATTTAATTTCTCCAAGGTTCTAGAAGCTTCTCTGGAAAACCTTTTTCAGGAACATCCATAATGGCTTTTTCATTGAGGCCATTTGCCATTTCAGCTTTTGGTGTCTTAATTCAGAAATGGTCTCATGGCACTTATAAAGAAAAACTACCAAAAGCAAACAAATAAAACAATTCTGAGTTATCTTTGGGCTAATTCTAGTAGAAAACTAAAATAAATTAAAAGGCATATAAAGTGGGTATTGACAACGTTTCCTGATTTTCATCTTTCAGTAATTCTTTCTAGAGTGTTTGGGACTTCAAGAATTCATCTTGGGAATTTTAGATGGAGGTCATAAGTTCATTCCAACTGCATCTCTCTGATTGTTCATCTTTAAGTTTGTCTAGTCTAATAACTGCCAACAACAGATGTTTGCATTGTGGCCACATGTGTCCTGTAGTCATGTCAGTCCGACTTCCTCTACTTTCTCTAGTTTTGATCTGATTTGATACACAATACTTTCTAGAAATACATTTGCCTGGAATAAATTTGTAAGACTACGGGGTGGGGATTTTCTTAAATACCATGAGAGGAAATTTTGTTATAAGAAATATAAAGCACTTAAAAATTTGGCTTTGAACTAGTAACTTTGAAGTAACTATCTCCTTCCAAATGAAAGACTGCAGGAAAAATTCCAATTCCACCTGGCATAAAAAAATCTATCTAGTTCATGTGACTTAGACTAAAAATATGAATAAAATAAATTTGAAACTTTAGGCTTTTTTCAACTTTAACTGTCAGAGCCAAATGAATTCTATTTCTTGCCTTACTTCTTTTGGTCTTTGTGTTTGAATTTAAAATTTTAATTTATTTATTTTTATGTGTATAAATGTTCTGTCTGCGTGTATGTAAGTATACCACCATATGAGAGCACTGCTCGCAGAGGTCAGAAGAGGGCATTGAATCCCCTGGAACTGGATTTATGAATGGTTGCTAGCTGTCATGAGGGGCTGGGAACTGAACATGGGTCCTCTGCAAGAGCAGCCAGTACTCTTAACCACTGAACCATCTCCCAAGCCACCTGTGGTTGGATTTTAACTTAAAAGAGAATTCAGTCTTTGAACTAAATTTTCTGCCTTGGGTATCATGACGAAAAAGACATATTCTAAGATTAGTACCTATTAGATTCTAAATCGGTATCCACATGCTAAAATTGTTCTATCTCAGTTCAGAAGCCTATATGCAGCAGTAGTTCTGGTATAAAGTGAGTTTAGGAATAATGGTGCCATCAAAAATTTTGACTTTCAGAAAATACCGGTCATGGAGTAAAATCTATTTAACATTTTGTTCTGACCCTTTTCAGAGCATTTTGGAAGACACTTATTAGAGTAAAAAGCCTAAAAAAATACTCAAAGAAATAGTGGCTGATATTAGAGGAACAACCTCTTACCAGTAGAAAGCAGTCAGACTTCACTGATAACCTACTGTTCTCTTCTGAAGTGGGCAACTCCTTCATTTGTTTGGCATGGGCTTAAGTCTATTAAGTCTATTAAGTCAATAGAAAAATCTGGGGAATAGCATACAGATTCCCATGGAGGAGTTCCCCTATGTTTTCTGGCCCACATCCATACTCCCCACAGAGATGAGAACAGTAACTTGGTGACAGGAAACAGCAGATCATCTACATTTCAATATTGGATGGAACTAAGATATCAAAAGTTCTACATAGAGATGAGGTAATCGCTTCCTCTGCCCTGGTCCATGCAGGTCTGTCAATCACTTTCCTTCTTGTAGGTTGTATCCAATGAGCAAGAAATTGACAAGCCCACTTGAATCTCACACACTGCTCAACACCATCGGAACGTTAATGATCATCTTCATCTCACTTTCTTCACCCTTGTGTGGGAACTCCAGGCAGGAGGACCTTCAAGAATTGACAACATTTTGTGTGCTCTGCCGGTATTTTCTCTCCTTCAGCACCCCACATTCTCATCCTACATCTCATTTCAGTGTCCATGTTTTCTTGTTGGTTCATGAGAACTCACAGCAGATCTTCCCACTGTTTCATATGAGCCAGTATCAGGAGGGTCTCCCTGAGATTCATGAGGTTCTAACCCCAAAGACTTCTGTTTCATATTATTCCATGAATTTCATGTTGCTTGTGTTGTTGCTTCTTACTCTAAGTGAGGTACAGTTCTCAGACAAAGCAGAGCGGCAATAGTAAGAGGACAGGAAAGAAGGCGGGCAAGAGAAGAGGAATGACAGGATGAGCAAAGGAACCCTTGCTGCCTTGGAAAGATGCACAGAGATGGTCTGCAGGGAAAGCTGAATGGTCCCTTGGTGTCTACTTAGAATTCCCTTGAACTTCTTGAGTCTGTAGTTCAGTTTCAAAATCATACCGGCCAACAGTGACAGCTGGAGCCAGACTACTTCTGCTGTTCATACAAGAGATTTCTCATGTGGTTGATACGTCATTGAATGGTATTTGAAGTTCTTTCAGATGCAATTTTTAAGTGAGGCATGAGAAGAGAAAAAGTCAGTATTAAGTATGATTCTCAGTTCATGAGTTTCAGCTCTCAAAATGTCCTGATTAGAATAGCACAGCCATACAATGACATGTGTTATGTCCAAGTAATCAGTGCAGCCAGGGTGTAGCAGGGCTGGTAGAAACTGTCATCAGGCTCATAACTGCTGTCCACAGGTGTGTCCTCAGCAGCGGCTTTAACAGTCCACCGGTGTCTGTTGCTCAGCCTAGGTCAAAACAGTGGGAAGTCAGCAGGTTGCCATAGCTTCATCTACCCCAAAGTACTAGACACCCTCTGCTTACGACTTGAGCCCACCTCTGTGGTGGTGTGGCGTCCACGCTCGGCCTACAGACAGTCTTGCTATTCTGTTACCATCTTAGAAAATGCTGAGTCTGGTTAGTCTGAGTGTTCTTCAAGCATCTCTGTCCCTTTACACAGATAACAGTCACAAAGAAACATGTATTGTCTTATCCTGTAGCAAATTTAATGTCAGTGCTTTGACGTGAGGAAAGAGAAGAGGAATATGTTAAGAGGAAAAAAATGATGCTAACCCACCCCTACTGGAATCACGAAATGTTTCTGTATCTCCATGAAGCCCAGCTCTACCTAGCTCTGCTGTTAATGATCTATGACTTCAATTTTCTGTGGTTGTTAATTTGTGGTAATGGAGGCTTAAATGAAATATGCAGTTTTAAAATAATAATTATGCATTCTAAAAATGACAAATATTCATTTTGGATCTTTTTAAAGGGAGCCAAGTCCACAGTGAATCCCACCATCCAGAAATCAGCACAGATGCAGTGCCAATGTTGCACACACGGGTTTTCAAGAGCTTGATGTGATTAAAGAGCTGGGTTAGAAACTAAGGCTTTTGTTTTCTCGTCTATGAGAAACACTACAACCAGCATTTGTATTTAGTTATGCATCGGGTACATTTCGATACTCAGAGCGTATGTCTAACAAGGCAATCTTCCTTGTGGTATATTTCGATACTCAGAGCGTACGTCTAACAAGGCAATCTTCCTTGTGGTATATTTCGATACTCAGAGCGTATGTCTAACAAGGCAATCTTCCTTGTGGTATATTTCGATACTCAGAGCGTACGTCTAACAAGGCAATCTTCCTTGTGGGATCCAATTTTACTACAACAATCAACAATTATTTGGAATTGCGTTTATTTTAAATTTTTGTGTTAGATACACTGTAACATTAATCCTATCGTCTTAGCTTTTTCTTGTAGTATTCCAAATCACAATTTTACTATAAACTTATTTCTTGGTTCCTCTGCTTTAAAATCTCTCTTAGTTTGGGAGTCTCTGTTTTCAGTGGGTCACCATAGTCATGATGAATACTATCACAATTTCAGTTTGGTCTTACACCCACTAACCCGTTTCTTTATGTGAGAAAGGGATAGGGTAAACTGAAAAACAGCATAATATTTACCTGTGAAACACTACAGACATCTCATTAAAATCAGAATGGGAAAATGAAAGTTAAGATTTCCACTCCTTGTAATATCAAGAAGGTTCTAGAAAATGTGAGGTAGGATTAGTCACTCGCTGATAAGTCTTTAGTAGTAAATGTCCAGGTTCCATTTCACTCACAGCAAGAAATGGAAGTGATAAAACAGGCGGCCCACCAGGACACTTTAAGATCATCCCCTTTGAAAACCAGCCATTACTTCATTGCCCCAAATTCAGTCATCATTCACTTTGTACTTTTGCGATCACTGATTTGGCATGGCTGTTTTTAAGTAAGTATATTTAAGAGAGTCAAATGAAGTCAGCAACAAAAAGACTCTCTCTACATTGACCAAAGGATCTGAAGGGAAGTTTGACTCATGACTTCTGTGTACCATCTCCTGCTTTATCTCAGGGTCAAGTCCAGTGCATTTGGATGATAAATGAGACGTCTCACTGGACATCTGCTGCCTTCTGTGCCATAATTCTACAGTTCTGATCACAACTCCTTTACTAGTCAGATAGGCTGATGCAAAATTTTCCAAACTATATTTTCTATTTTAATGGCTCTGGTCAAATTTCCAAAGTCTGTGCAGCTTTTACTATCCACCCTAACATTCGCACCCATTCCTCAGGTCTGGGGCCAAGACCTACTTCTTTGTGATTTTCTAATTCTTTCTTAAATAAAATTGTTTCTTCAGTTTGTTCCTGTAGGAGTTTCCACATTGTGCCCTAATTTTTGTGTACTGATGGAAAGGCTTGTTTGTATTTAAATCCCAAGATGACTGACACACATAATAAGCAACCATTGCTTCACTAATTATTAAATAGAATCATCTCCTTACTCTACTCCAGGCACTGTTCCGGGCTCCAGTAATATAGTGTTGAAAGAATGAAATCCTTGCTCTCATGAAATACTTTCCATCAGCAGTAGTAGAAATATTCAATATGCTAGATTATAAAATTATAAAAATTGTAAAACTGTCTTTAAGAGGAATTTGTAATCTATTATATCTCTGATCAGTGAGAAATCATTCTTTTGTGATAGTATGTAATTGTTTTCATTTTCCTGTGTTGAAATGACAGTAGGGTGTTTCTCTTCACTGAGATATGCCAAATCTATGGAGTGGTGAGATTCTTGGTTATAAAATGAAGAAGTCACTTATGGAGGTACTACTGAAACATGAGACTACTCTGAGATTCATTCATAGAACTTGGCACAAAGGGAGGACTCAGCAAGTGTAGAATGAATGAGCCAGTGAGTGAGTGAACAAGCCTTCTCTATAAAGAAATATTGAGAAAGTTGAAATTATAAAAAAAAAAACCCTGTCTGGCTGCGTGAGCTAGATGATTTCTATATATATTATTTCCAAATACTTGATTCTAGGTATATTGTTTGACAGATCTCTACCGCATGAATTCATACCCCTAATTATACACAAACTGACAATATTTCTGAACATTGAAAGAAAGGTAAAGCATAGAGTGCTTCTGGGGTAGAATGTAAGAGATGACAGAATGCAGAACACAGCAAAGGGTTTAACACTCGTCTTACAAGGGAATCCATCGGCAGAAGCCACTCTGAAGGTACGCAGTCTGAAAGGAAGTGGACCAACAGGCTGTTCCTGGCATTGTTGAGGTTTTACCCCACTGTGGGTTGTTAGCCTGTCAAATTCATCTGATTCTTCAAAATGGTGTGGAGACGCATTTCAACAGAATCATCTGTTTTGATTTTACTGTGTTCTTATGTTTTTGACAGATCTCACACTTGGGCTTCTTACAGGATTAAAGAAGACATTTTTAAAAACTAAAGCATCACATGGTTATCTTATTTTAGGAGCCCCATACTTCCAATTTTGAAATTGAAATGTTCACACATCTATATACAAAACTATTTTTAAGGTTCTGATGTGACCTCCTGAGTCAGAATTCAAAGCGTGGAAATGATGCAAGGTGAGTCTACAGATCATCACTTCTCCCTTCCCCAGAAAGACTGACAGTATACAAATCTCAGTCTCCTCGGTCTCTCTCTCTCTCTCTCTCTCTCTCTCTCTCTCTCTCTCTCTCTCTCTCTCCTTTCGTCCCTCCCTCTCCCTCTTCCTCTCCTTCTAATTTCTCCATTCTTTTCCATACATGAAAGCAGTAGAATATATCACAATGCCTTTCACATAATCATCTGATTGCAAATTCTTCACTGTCCAGATATAAAGTTCTGCTGTCTTCTGACAGCTGTGTAAATTTCTCAAATAGATAATGGATGAGCATTAAAGCTCCCATCTTATGCCTTTGTAAGGTCTTACTCTTCAATAAATTCCTCTACTCCTAAGCCATTTTGTATGTATGTGTCTGTGAGATAAGCTCCTATAGGCACTGCTTATCTTGATCAATATTGCTGTTATATGCTCTAGAGGACTCTCTTCAATTTCTCTCCCTTCATGGATGTAAATGGCTACTTCTCCATACTTTTCCAACAATACTTGCTTGGTATCCAACTGTTCTTTGTGGTACAATGGGAGAAAGAACTGTAGTAGTGAAATGCTAGTCCATGTTGACCATGAATAATGTTGGACCTCCTTAGCATTTGAAGGCCTCTCATTATCTCTAACATCTGGACTCTCATTTCTATCTTTCACTCTTTTGTTTCATCATTGGCTTCTTCTCTTATTGGGTCACCGTATCTTTAATACATTAAGGAGAACTGCCTTTCTTTTTCCAAATGCATGGAAAATAGTTTTGCCAATGTATTGCATAATTTTTGACTTCAGTAATGTATATTTTGCTATGAAGAAAATTCTATTTTGTTTTGTTTGTGTGGTTCTGGGGTCAAACCCAGGAGTTCTCACTTGTAGGCAAGTCTTCTACTTGGGGCTCAAGTTCTCAACCCCCAGCTCCAGTATCTGTTAGTCTCTAGTTTCTGTGTCTTAGTTTATAAGGTTATTTCCCTTTCTAACATGGTTTCTTCTAACATGTACCGATCTGTTCACTTTTAAGTGTATGATGTATTTTAGGATAAATTAGAGAGATTGATCTGTTATTATTCTTTACAGATGGGTACTCATTTTTCTTCACAATGCTTAAGAATAATTGACATTTCTGCTACTGCTCTACTAACCCATGTTTATCATTGTCTATTTTTTGCATGTGCTCGAAACATATTTCTAGGCTGTGCTTCTGCTCATCTGTTTATTCATATTTACCTTACCTGTGTATTTAAATTCATCAGTTAGCTCACTTAATTGATGTCTAAGTGTTTGATGTAGATAATGTCTTCTCATTATACATTTTTGTGTATGTGTATTTTCATATGTGAATGTAGGTGTACACATGCCAAAGAATGACCGTGGAGATGGGAGAATTGACCTTGAGTGCCAGTCCTTACATTTCCGCCTTGTTTGAAGACAGGGTCTCTTCTCCATTGCATGCTCCAGAATAGCTGAACCGTGAGATTGTCCTGCATGGCTTTTACAAGGGTTCTGAGGATCTGAGCTCGGGTG
Source organism: Eospalax fontanierii (assembly GCA_035773235.1). Classification (NCBI taxonomy): domain Eukaryota; kingdom Metazoa; phylum Chordata; class Mammalia; order Rodentia; family Spalacidae; genus Eospalax; species Eospalax fontanierii. The sequence continues at coordinate 42,660,523 of CM069539.1, read as the reverse complement.
GTAAGGCTTGTGTGGCACGTGCTTTTACCCCCCTGTGCCATTTTTCCAGGCCCTCATTATACATTTTTTACTATGAATTTAATTTTTGTACTTTCCCCACTTAAACTTTGGTTTCATCTTTTGTACTTGAAAATACCTGTATGTTAATGTTTCTGTGATATTAGATTTGAGGAGGATTTACATTTTTATGGTAGTATCTAGTTCCATCCAGGTGCACAACACATCTTTTCTGTCTGCACCCTCCATCATCTATACTCTTCTTCTTGGCTTTTTATAATAAAGACACCCATTTATTTCCCTCTGCAGCCCTTCCTATAGTTTGGTGCCTACTTCTTCCACGTCCTCCTGCATCTCCTGGTCAAGCTACAGATCTTTCTACCAAACAGAGGTGTCCAGGCCAGACCTGAGAGGCAACCGTGAATAATGCAAGCTGAGAGTCAGCTAGACTTGGTGACAAGGGCTAAGGAGTCTGTGGCAATAACACTGGAGTTTCCACTAATCAAAGCATGTCTCTTAGCTGCATCAGTCCTGACTGTGAAATAAGCAGAATAGATCTCATTATTCTTACATAAAATTCTGTTTTAAAAAAATCTATGATTGATCTATTGAATGTTCTGGTTTCTGCAGCACTGATTAGAATTTCTAAATGTTTGTAGAATGTGAGCCACTGAGACAATTAGAATTTTGTATTGATTTTATTACTCCGTTTGGGTTAAAATATTATTAGTTTGAGGATGGATGCTGTATTCCATAACTCAAGACAGTAAAATATTTATCTTAAGGGTTTTCTTTAGAAATGAGATGGCAGCTCTGATGGGTCACTCTCAAGTGACACTAGGCAGAGAATGACCATGGTATGGACTGTCCTACATAGGAAGTTTAGATATAAGAAGTAGGATTCGGTTTTCTTAATTTGAGATGAAGACATGATTAGTAGCCCTGGTGTATTAGGGATCCTAACAATTAACAAGTGACTGTAATTTCCTAAATTCGTGACAACAGGCTGGACCTACAAAGACGTGTCCTAAAAGAGGGGGAAAGAGAAAGGAGTGTGTACAGATTGACTTGAAGATGCCCTGGGGGTACACATTTTGTTGCTTTCTTGTTTGCTTGCTGTGCTGGAGATCAAACTAGGATGAGGGTCATGCTAGGTAATGACTCTATTGTACCCCGGTCTCTGGAAGCACAAGTAAGATGCCGGAGCTGTTGGTAGACAGTTCTAGTGTGCCCGCTCCTGCTGTGTCTTCACCTCCCACTGGCATCTACCGTACTGTGGGAATTTTCTTATAACCTTGATTAAGAACCAGCCTGCTAAAAATCACCCTCCTGAGAGTCTTCCCCAAGAGAGAAGGAGGTATGGAAATCCTCACAGATTTCATGACTCCAAGTAGTATATCTCCTGAAGTCCTTTCCCCAGAGGGAGGGGACCAGATATTCACTGCTCCTGGGCTGGTGATGGTGATTTGCCAAATAATCAAGGAGTCAGGAGGAATTTAATTTGAAAATAAGTAACAAGATGATTTGGGGAAGATATCTATGATGGGGGTCAAGCACAGTAGGCCCAGAATAAGAGTATATTTTGGTCCTTGAAAACATTCCTTGGGGCCTTTAATACAGACTCTAGATTTTTTTAAGTGAATACTGGGACTGGAGAGATGGTACAGAGGTTAAGAGCACTGACTACTCTTGCAGAGGACCCAGGTTTGATTCCCAGCACCCACATGGCAGCTAACAATTCTCCGTAACTCCAGTTCAAGGATAACCAACTCCCTTGTCTTACCTCCATGGGCATTGCATGACACAGGTACACGTACACACATAGAGGCAATAATACATTCATACACTTAAAAATGAATCATGTTTTAAAAGAAAGAGAATACCAGGCATGGTGGCATAAACCTTTAATCCCAGCACTTGGAAGGCAGAGGCAGGAGGCTGGTTCTCTGTGAGTTCAAAGTTAGTCGGGTCTACATAGTAACTCCCATAGCAGAGGCTGTATAGTGAGATCCTGTATCAAAAAGAAAAAATAAGAGCAGTCCTTCCAACAGTATCGTCTATGAACCCAGAAAATCTCTGTTCATCAAAATGCTACATGGCTTCTAACTCAGCATCATATTTTGGGCAAAAAAAAAAAAAGAAAATCAAACAAAGAACAAACATGCAACAGACTGATGCTCATAGGATTCACTGATGTCTCTGAATCTTCCTCCAAAGACTGGCCTTGTTAAAGGATAGAGTGCCCGAGTGTGACTGAGCATACTATCAGACAAGGAAACACGATTGTGAGTCTGGGGTGCTAACCAGGGTGCAGCACATGCTCCGAGCCAGCAGCCAGGAGAGGCTGGAAAACAGGGATGCAGGTCGAAGTAACACTTTTTAATATAATATATAACAAGACAATTCCAAATGTGCTGTTTCCCATTATCAAATTCTGAGCTGTGCTGGTCCCCAAAGAGGGATGCTTCCACAGGCCACATAAGATCAATTCCATCCAGAAGAAATGAAGTCTGCTCCTGGCCTATTGGCTTTTCTGTGGTACCAGAGAGTCAGACAAAATGTGCAGTGACTGTAGCTCCTCAACTGTTATAATTGCTCTCAAACATAAAGAAGTAGGCTTGCTACTGTGTAATAGGGACCCAGATGAATATTCTAGAATATGAGATACCATCTGAGTTATCTCCTAAAACTGTCATGTTTGGTGGTCCAAATTAGTAAAGGACTTTAGTAACCCTGTGGAGAAGGATTCCACCAGGATCAAATAAGAATGAAAGTTTCATTTCCTTAACAAGACAAAAGTTGTACAATATAAAGAAACCAGGAAAGGGCAGGTAAGAAGGAAGTAATACCTTCAGAGAACTATCTGGTGACCATAGAAGGAAGAGGCTCCACTGTCCAGCTCCCTGTTGTTCCTGTGGGTAGGTGTTGTGTGCTCTGTGGCTACAGTGGCTTTACCCTGGCCCAGTCTCTTGATCTACATGTGCACTTACGGGCTGCAGTACCTCACACACTGTTCAGTCCCTTTCTGTGCTTCCTCATCCATGTGCTGAACTGTCACCCTAATGTCATGATATTAAAGGCTGAGATCTTGGGGGTGTTGTTAGTTCTCGAAGATGCAGCCATCCCCTATGAATGGAGTTACTGCTCTCATGAAAAGGAAGCCCAGAGAGATGCCTTACTCCTGTGTCACATGAGCACACAGCAAGAACATAGAAGTCACTGAACCAGGAAACAGGCCCTCATCAGACACCAACTCTGCTGTCCCTTGACTTTGGAGTTCCCATCTTCTAGAACTATGAAAAATTCATTCTGGTGTGTATAAGCCACCAGAGCCCATAGTACAGTGTTTTAGTGGACTGCATAAACAAAACTGTGGGGTCCTCTCCTGTTCAACTAGCTTTACTGGAGTAAGCTGTCTACAGTTAGGTCTGGAAAATATACAGTAATCTTTATTTGTCTTATTTATTTTTGCTTCGGAAAATTGTGTTTTTCTTTCCACTGTGTCTTGTATAGTGCCACTATGTGTAACTAGGAATATAGCCAAGTTTAGCTAGCTAACTTATGTTGAAATTACAGACATAAGTACACATCAGGCTTGCCTGGTCAATTTGAAGATTTCTTACTTTGAAGAAATAGTAGAACCACAGGAATTTGTAAAAATTAGAACAAAAAAAAATGTCTTACCTGTCTCAGTCACTCTAAATGATATGGAGTACAGCCCCTAATGTCAAGCCCTTCCTGCAAAGCCTACCTGGTCATCGTCCAGTTTTCTTTACCACACACTGCTGTGTTCTGTTTGCTAAGTCCTTTCTGTGGTGCTGTGGCATCAATACCCCTAAGTAAATTAATATTTTAGTGATTATTGTTCTGTGAGTATCAGTGCTGCCCGTCTATTCAAGAGAAGTTAGAAACCAGTCTTCCTTGTCTTTTGAAACATCGGAATTGCTGATCTTTCAGGGTTCAAGGTGGACACAGCTCGACTTTGTGCACTGTTACTATTGTCTGGTTTTCTTGGGGGAGAAGCTGCATTTACAAAAATGTCTGTTTCTTCTCAGATCATTGATTTAGGTTACCTATATCTAATTGGAGTTGCTTTTCTTAGAAAATTATTCATTTCATCCAGCGTTTTCAAACTTATTAGCTTAGTGTAGAACAAATGAGTTTATGAGAATTCTTTTTCTTTCCTCTGCTCCTCTGACTGCGCCCCTCGCCACTCCTTGATTTTATTTGTGTTTCTCATTTTCTTGCTAAGAATGGGTAATGATGCTTTTCCTTTTTAAGAACGCAGTCCTGGAAAGTTTTAATTAATTCTGTTGTTTATTCAATTTATTATATTTTAAGATTTTTTATTTCTATTAATCCCATTCTAACATCTTGAATTAAATATCTAATTTAATGACTTTCGTTATTTGCCAATAGATGTTTAATTAAGACTGTGGACTCCTTTGTGCTGCCTCAAGGGTATACTAAACATTTTTCTAAGCAACATACCGTTGGTTTTATTTCATAGATTTATTTTTCTGGCATCTCATTTTAATTTCTACTATGGCATAAGAATTAAGAGGAAAGATTTCTTCTCTCAATTTTCAAGTGATGAGGATTTTGTTTTCATTTTCTGATTTTGTTCTTAATTAGCTTGATGCATTATGAGCAGAGTACTATTTATATTTTCCACTTTAGAGAATAATTAGATCTTATTTTTAACTTAATTGTTGTTTATGTTTGTGAATGGTTTATAAATGCTTGACATATAGTTTCTTTTGAGTTGGGCTTACATACTTACTAAATATATTATTTAGGTTTTTTTGTTCCTGTTTGTATCGATTTTTTTGTCTTTTTTTTCCAGTTAGCTATCAATGTTTTTAAGTGTCTAGATTTTCCTTAATGAATATAGAGGAATATAACTAAATGCAGAACTATTCATAACTGCCTTGTTTATAATTACTCTTAATCTAGAATATAATGTGCCTTTTGTGTTATTTAAGCCTTTTGTCCTAAGATCAAACTTACAATAGTAAAATAATGACTCCTGGGGATGGACAGATGGCTCAGCAGCTAAAAGTGCTAACTGCTCTTGTAGAGGAAGCAGATTCAATTCCCAGTACCCACATGGTATCTAACAGCTGTCTATAATTCCAGTTCCAGGGGATCAGATGATGTCTTCTGATCTCCACAGGCACTGAATGCCACAAGAGTACTCAAACACATAAAATAAAAATAATACATAAACTATTTTAAAGGATGAATTTAGTCACTTGCAGTTATTGATATGGCAATTATGCTAGGAATTAATTTTTTGTGAAATAGTCTGCTTTGTAGTTTTGTCTTTAAATCTTAGATTGCTGATCAATTTAGTTGACTTGAGAATTATGTGCTTCTTGTAATAAGTGGAAAGTCTTTAATTTTCTTCTAATTATTTCTTTCTGACTTTATGTAAATCAATAATATTCAGAACTTTCTATGTCCTGATAGTTATAAAATATCAGAAATATTATCCTTGGCTGCTGACAATTCTGTAATTTCACGTAGGGTAGTTTTTCCTCTCCTTTCCACATCAGTCTCTATCACAGCAGTTAGATACATCATAGTCTATTTATTCCCCGTGCATTTCTCTGGTGCTATCTCTTAATTTGTTAACAATCTCAAGTAATGTTTTCAGGAAAGATTTAAGGGACAATGTTCCCTAAAGACTTGTCTGTTTAAGCATATCTCTTTTCCAGCTTTACAGTGATGTACTAGCTCAATTTGACCTAACATTTTTTTCATATTTTCCTTCCGTAAAGACTTTAAACATCTTAGATATACGTGCACCTCTCACCACTCATCAAAGAAGTTTCATTTTGCAACAGATGAAGACTAGTACAAAGTTCCATACATCATTAAAAACAGACATGAAGCTTTGAGTGGAACATGTGGGGATTTAGGAGCGTTCTGGGGTGTTGGAGGAGTGAGATGAAGACTATTAGAAGTGATCATATTTCATTGTATGCATGTTTGAAATTCTTAATAAAGAAAAATTATAAGAAAAAAAAACTTTAGATGTGTTGCCTGAGTGTGAACATGGTGGTGGTGTTGTCTGAAATCAACATCATTTTACTATAAATTAATAGATCATTTTGACATGTCTGCCTGTATTTTCTAGGTCATAATATGCCTCATTTAGCATAGATCCAAATTAAGTTTAGAATTTTGAATGTCATTTTAGAATATCTAAATACTTCTACAGATTAGGTTAAGATTCTGATTTATTTATTTGCTTCTTTGTTTTGTTTGTTTTTGCTGTACTGAGGTCTCCTGCATGCTAGGCAAGCACTCTGCCACTGAGCTATAGCCCTAGGCCAAGATTCAGATTAAAAAAAGAAATTGTTTCGTTTACCTGTCTTTTATCAAAAGGCAGCAAACTATTACTAGTGTGCCAAATTCAGATGAGAAACTGCCTTCATAAAAACATGGTGACATTCCTGGATACTCTCATCCTCCAACGGCATGACTGAGTCTTTGTGACCGACAATATGTGGTCCCCAAATCTGAAAATATAGCCGTTATCAGGCTCTTTACAGATTTTTTTTCTAATTGTAATTATGAACAATTGAACTGAAGAAAACACACTACAAAGAAAAATCTCTTGAAAGCTTTCCTGATCCACACAGACACAGACATAGACACATAGAAACAGACACAGACAGAGACAGAGACAGACACAGACAGACACAGACACAGACACAGACACAGACACAGACAGACACAGACGCAGACATGCAAAGGATACACTGATTCACATCATTTTTTTTCAAAACTGTTTTGGTTTATTTAATTTTATTTTATGTGTATGTGCATAACTGTACCTGTGTTGTATAATGCCCATGGAGAAGAGAAGAGGGACTCAGATCCCTGGAACTGGAGTTACAGATGGTTGTTAACCACCATGTGGGTGTTGAGATTGAAACTGGGTCCTCTGTGAGAGCAGCCAGTGCTCTTAACCACTGAGCCATCTCTCCAGTCCAGTTTTTCTAAAGATTTATTTGCATTTTCTATTATTAAATGCAGTTTGGCAATTAAATAATGTATTGCTAATAAGCTGAAGTAGTTTGGAAATTTCGGAAACCATCTATACCATCTTCTCACCTTGACTTTATACTTATTAAAAAGATATCATAATTAACTATTGTCTTCTCTTTGAAAGCCTTTGAAAACCTTAGTGTTTCTAATATTATAAAATATAAAAAAACAGGAAATTGTATTTCAATTTTGCTTTATTTTTCCTATTAAATATTATTTTAGCCATTACTTTATCATAGTCCTTTGGAATACAATGACATTAAGCTCTACTTAGTTAGAATGAACATTTTAACTTTTGTAGCTAACAGAAAATTCTTGGAAGAATGTTAGACTCTAACTATTGTATTAAGAATAGTGATATAATGCCATCTACTTGCTAGTTTGGAAAATTATTTGTTGAAAAAAAAATTGCTAAATCTTAAAACCAAAAGAATCAGTCCAAAAAGAGTTGAAATTACTTCATGATAGACAAGATAATAATAATTATTATGAATTCCCAGCATTTTTGTCAAGTATTTTGAAAACCAAGTCACAATTCTATTCTTGTGAATGAATATTAGAATGTGTGCTGCTATTTTCTCAGTGTAAGTTTCATTGTCATAGCCTCTAAATTCCAGGCTGTTCTTGAAGCCTTGAAGAGAGCACTACTTAAATCCTATACTACATTAAATGAGTTTTGATAGTATGAAGGGTTTTTTTGTATGTTTGTTTGATAGAGTGGCTTCCTACTGCTGTGACTAAAGGCATGCACCACCTGGCCTGGCATAAAGTTTTTTTTTTTCTTAACTACACATTTTCTTAATATCTTATTTATGATTTTTATTTTAAGTGTGTGTGTCGGTGCACCCTCATTGTACAATGCCCATGGAGGACAGAAGATGATGCTGGAACTGGAGTTATAACAGTTGCTAGCCACCATGTGGGTCCTGGGAACTGAACCTGGGTCCTCTTCAAGAGGAGCCCGTGCTTACCCACTGAGTCATCTCCCCAGCCCTCATAAAGCGTAAAGTTTTTAAGGGTATACTTCTTCTCTTTCATACAAGGACTATAGTTAGAATTAAATTTTAACATTTTATAATACAAATAAATGTGTTTTCCTATTTTTCATTCGTATTTTTTACTTTCAATCTTAAATACTCAAGAAATAAATTCATTTCATTCATAGTAAAGTTGAACTCTATATGGTCATTTTACTTGAGCTACATGTCAAATTTACAACACAAATGAAACATTTTTACCCTAACGAATTTCTAAATTTGATGTTTATTCCCAAAATTACAACTTAAATGAATATGTAGTTTATAAGATAGCATGTACTGATCAATTTTGCAACTGGAGCTTTTGAATACACCAAATAAATTAAGTACATAGCACATATATATGCATTCTGTTTCAGTAATGATATGTTGCTATTTATAACACTACACTAACATCCTTGTGAATTGACCAAGTATTTACATGTGGTTTTTATTTTTAACTTTAACTTTTTGTTTTAAATACTGAAGCAGTAACAAATTCAAATAATGAACAAAATTGCACTATGTAAGTTGTTTGTGTATATAATACAACATATATATGAAGTCGATGAATAATTTGTATGTTGTGAGGGTGTTTGATTAAACCTGTAAGAAGATATCTCTTAAATAAATTTTCAAAACAAGAGGCGAAACACAAATTTAACATCTCATTTACAGGAGAATAACAAAATTTAAACTCACCATCAAAATCAGGCAAATATAGCATGGTTATCAAAGCACCACACACCCCTCAGACCAATCGCAGACCATTAAGGAATTTAAACATGTTTTAAAATGGAATGTAATAATCTGCTGATAGACTAATACATTATGACTAGTAAGGTTTCATATAAAGAATACAAGGATATTTTTATTTTTTGTGCATGAGTGTATTGCCTGTGTGTGTGTAAGTGCACCTGTGTCATTCAATGCTGCAGGAATCAGAAGAGGGCATCCAATCCCCCAGAACTGAAATTATAGACAGTTGGTAACTTGCTGGGAGTAGAATCTGGGTCCTCTGCAAGAGCAGCCAGGGCACTTAACCTCTGAGCCATCCGTCCTGTCCCAGGATTAGAGCGTTTTAGTCCACAGAAGACACATGCTTCATCAAACATTCTATACTGTCACAGCAAGCACTGTAGGTTGCGTTGGTGAGTTCCAGAACAGCTGTGGTTATGGGGACACCCTGTCTCAAAACAACAAAGCAAAACAAAGAGAAAACTCAAAGATTCAAATATTTTCCATGTATATTCAGCAGGTTAGTGTACAGGTGGCCCCCTACCTAGGTCTATCTTCAATATGCTCTTGACTGTATATTGGCAACGCTACCTACCTTATTACTCAAGGTTCACACCGAGATGTCAGCCTTGATTCACACTTTCTTCTAACCCAGTCTTTAAGAAAATTGTTTTAACTCCATTCCCAAATGTAAGCCTGTGTCTCACCATTGTCATTGTTCTCAGCCAAGGCTGAGCCACCCACCGTAACCTCTTGTCTGCAGTGTAGACAAAATAAAAACAAAAATAAAAACGAGTATGAGAAAAAATTGCAAATGCATATATATAAAATACCTTAATGAAGAGCACATAACTAAAGGAAGAGAAATAAACTAGGGAACACAGATGGGGCTCTGCGTTGAGCAGAGGTAGAAGGGACCCTGAAATTTAATGCAGCTACATGGCTTTTGAGAACAAGGAGAAGACTAAGGAGAAGGAAGAGGAAGAGGAGGAGTAGGAAGAAGAGAAAGTGAGTGACAACAAAGAAGAGGAGGAGAAGGGAGGAGTGGATTATGTGGATTTCTCGTGGGGTGGGCGGGGGTGAGGAAGAAGCCAGTCCAATCACTATAAAAGGAAGTACAAACATGATCTGGAACTGTGCTTTCTGTACTCAAGATCAGGAAGATACCAGAGAAGCTGAATCAGAGTCCGTCTGCTTATATTGTGTTGCTATTGCAAATGTGTGAGAGAATAGATTAAGGAGAGAAAAGCGTTTGGGGTTTTTGTTTGTTTGTTTGTTTGTTTGGGGGGGTGTTTTTTGGTTCATAGCTCCAGAACTTTCAGTCTAAGTGTGCCAATTTCTTTGCTTTGGTCCTGAGGCAGACTATCAGGGCAGATGGGTGTGGCAAAACAAATAGCTCAGCTTATGGTGCCTGGGAAAGAGAGACAGAGAACAGTCCAAGGAAAGTTGTAGTCCCAAAGGACTTGTCCCAGTGACTACTTCCTCCAGTTCAGCCACACTTCCCAAAACATCCAGAACTCTGTGCAAAATAGAGCCACCAGGCGCAGAGCTAGCTTTCAGTATTTGAGCCTGTGCAAGAGACATTTAAATAGTTTCCATTTCTTAGCTATTATGAAATGAGTAGCAACAGGCATAGCTCAACAAGTATGTGTGCCGGAAGGTGTTGGGTCCTTTTGCTATATGCCAAGGAATGGTATAACCAGGTCATAGGGTAGATTCATTTTTAGTTTTTTAAGAGTTCTCTGCCCTAATTTCCACAGTGATCATCCCAGTTCACAATTCTGGGAGTATTCTCCTTTCCCTGAATCCCCACCGTCATTTGGGGTCATTTGCTGCGATGATCTTATCCATTTTGGCTGGGATAAGGTGAAATCTTTAAGTAATTTTGACATTAATTTCCCTAATTACTAAGAATGTTGAACAGTTTTTAAACTATTTCTTAGTCATGTGTATTCCATCCTGTGAGAGCTCCCTGTTCAGAATCATAACAAAATTCTTAATTGAGTCATTTGATTTCTTACTTCTTTGTTTTCTTAGTTATTTGTACATTCTGGGTATTAACTGTCTATCGAATGTACAACTAGTGAAGATTTTTCTCTTCACTCAAGTGGTGATTTCCTTTGCTGTGTAGAATTTTTTAGTTTAATGAGATCCCATTTGTCAACTGTTGACCTCAATTACTGAGTGACTGATGTCCAATTTAGAAAGATCTTTCTTCTACCTATGCCTTATAGGTTGTTGCCTATGTTTTCTTCTAACAGTTTCAATATTTTAGGCTTCACATTGAGGCCTTTCATCTATTTGGAGTTAGCTTTCGTGAAGGGTCATAGGTTTAATTTCATTGATCTACACCAATTAGAGATCCAGTTTTGTCAGCACCAATTATTGAAAATGCTATCTTTCCTCCAGTGTGTATTCTTGGCATCTTTGTCAAAAATAAGGTCACTGAAATAGTGTACATTCACGTTTGGGTCATCCATTTTATTGCATTGACATAGAGGTCTGTTTTTGAGTCCATATCATGCTGGTTTTATGACTATAGTTCTTAATATAGTTTGAAATCTGCTAAGGTAACCCCTTCTAACATCGCTCTTTTTGCTCAGGATTGCTTTGGCTATTCAGAGTTTTTTGTGATTCCATATGAATTTTAGGTTTTTTTTCCTACTTCTGTTAAGAACATCATAGAGAATTTGATTGGTTTGCATTGATTCTATAAATTGCTTTTGGTAAGATAGTTATTTTCACAATATCAATTCTACGAATCCATGATCACTGGAACATTTTATTGTACCTTTCTCAATCTTTTTATTCAAAGATTTTGGGTTTTCATTGTAGAGGTCCTTACTGTCTTTGGTTAGATTTATTCCTATATTTTTGAGACTATTGTGAATGGGATTATTTCTATAATCTGTTTCTCTATATGCTTGTTAATGGTAAATAGAAATGTTAATGACTTGCACATTGATTTTGTACCTTGTCACCTTGCTGAAAGTTTTAATCATTTTTTTTTAGAATTTTTTGATGAAGACTTTGGATTTCTTGTGTATAACATTATATCTGCTGTGAATAATGATAATTTGATCTCTTCTTTTCTAATTAGTGCTCCTTTAAATTCCTTCTCTTTTTTTATTGCTCTAACTAGAGTTTCAAACATTGTATTGAAAAGTATTGTGGATAGTATACAGCCTTGTTTGGTTCCTGAAAACTAGAATGCTTCCAGTTTTTCTTCATTATAATGATATTGATGTGGGTTTGCTGTGCATATCCTTAATTATGTTGAGACATGTTTCCTCCAGTCCTGTTCCCCTAGGACTTTTACCGTGAATGCATGTTGACTTTTGTCAAAGTACTTCTCAGTGTCTATTGGGAAGATCATTTGATTTTTGTCTTTAAGTCTATTTATATGATTTATAACATTTACTGACAAGTATATCGAACCATCCTTACATCTCTAGAATAAAACAAACTTGAACGTGGTGGACGAGCTTTTTGATGTGAGTCTGTATGTGATTTTCCAGTATTTTGTAAAGAATTTTTGCATCTGTGTTCATTAGGGATGAGAGCCTATAATTTTCCTTTTGTTGTGTCTTTACCTGGATTTGGCATTGAGTAAAACTGACTTCACAGAAGGAGTTTGTGAGTCCTCCCTCTGTTTCTATCTTTTTAAATAATTTAAGCAATAATGGTTGTAGATCTTCTCTGGTGGTATGGTGGAATTCTGCTGTGAATTCATCTGGACCAGGACATTTTATAGTTGGAAGGCTGTGTATTACTTTTTCGGTTTTCTTATTTATTATGGATCTGTTTAAGTTGTTGAGCTCTGCTTGATTTAACTTTGGTGGTTCTACTGAATGAAGAAAGTTGTGCATTTCTTTTAGATTTTCTAATTTAATAGAGTATAGGCTTTTAAATTATTTCCTTACTATATTATGAACTCTTTGGTGTCTGTTGTGATGTTTCCCTTCGTCACTGATTTATTTGGATTTACTGTTTCTTTCTTTTGGTTAGTTGGGCTAAAGGTCTGTCTATCCAGTTTACCTTTTCAGAGAACTAGTTCCTAAAGATCCATTGATTCTTTAAATTGTTTTCTTTGTTTGAATTCATTGATTTATACTCTGATCTTATTATTTCATCTCATCTTCTGAGTTTGTTTTTTTATTTGTTTTTCCAGACTCTTGAGTTGTACTGCTAAGTGATTTATCTGTGCTTGTTCCGATTTTTTAATATAGGCACTTAGAGCAATAAACATCCATCTTAGGACAACTTTTAATATGTCCTAGAAGTTTTATTGTGTTGTGTTTTCGTTTTCATTTAGTTCCAGGAATACTTTTATTTAAAGAAATAAAATTCTTTGACATACTCATCATTCAGATGAGTGTTCTTTAATCTCCATGAGTTGTGTATTTACTAGAGCTTCTTTTCTTGTTAATTTTAAGCTTTATTTCAATGTGGTCCAATAGAGTACATGGAATTATTTCCATTTTTGTGTATATGTTGAGGTTTGTTTTGTGCCCCAGTATGTGGTTACTTTAGAAAAACTTCCACGGACTGCTGAACAGAATATGTATTCTTTGGTAGTTGGGTCGAATATTCTGTAGATGTCTGTCAGGACCATTTGATGTATCATATCATTTAATTCAGATGTTTCTCCTTGTCCACATAACCTGTCTATTGAAGAAGGTTGGGTACAGCAGTCACCTACTATGACTCAGTTTTGGTTAATCTGTGTCTTTCAATTTAGTAGACTCTTTTTATGAAGTTGGATACATCAGAGGCTGGTGTATGTATGTACACAGTTATAATGTTTTCTTGATTGAGTGCTCTTTTGATTATAATAAAGAGGCCTTCTTTATCTATTCTGATTAAATTTAGCTTTAAGTCTATTTTGTCAGATATTAGAATAGCAACTCCTGCTTCTTTCTTAGTGCAATTTGCTTGAAATATTATTTTCCATCTTTCATCTTCCGGTGATAACTATCCTTGCAGGTAAGATGAGGTTTTGTAGACAATGAAAAGGGGGATTTTGTTTCTTAATATATTCAACTAGCCTTTTGACTGTCCTTTGACTGGGGACCTGAGGCCATTGATATTTACTTATTACTGAAAGTTGTATATTGGTTACTGTCATTTTATTTTCCGTTTGGGTCCTTAGTCCTGTTTTGTGGTTCTGTAATTATGTCTTCATTTGTTTTGTTTTGTTTGTTTTCTTTTGTTAGGCCTGTTGGGTATTTCTTTCTTCAGTTCTTTGTGTTGCTTCAAGTATTCTCTGTAGGACTGGTTTGGTGGATAAGAATTCTTTAAATCTATTTATATCACGGAAGGTTTTTCTTTCTCCTTTGACTATGATGGAAAATTTTGGTTGGTAAAATCTCTGGGTTGATATTTTCGGTTAATTAGGACTAGGAATATGTTGTTAGAGGCTCTTCTAACTTTTACAGTATGAATTGAAAAGTCAGCTGTTATTCTGATAGGTTTTCCTATATATGTTACTTGCTGTTTTTCTCTTATAGCTTTCAGTACCCTCTCTTTATTCTGTACATTTAATATTTTTCCTGTGAAAAATATTAAATTTTTCTGGTTCTGTCTATTTAGTGTTCTGTGTGCGTCTTGTATCTGTATAGGTATGTCTTTCTTTAATTTAGGGAAATTTTCTTCTATAATTATGTTGAAGATCTGGTGAATACTCTTTTCCTGTGATTTCTCCCTGTCTTCTATGCCTATGATACATAGATTTGATCTTTTCATAGAGTCCACTGTTTCTTGCATATTATATTCCTGAGAAATCCATTTATCCAAATTCATCACTCAGTCTTGATATTTTCCATTTGATGCTTTCTGCTAGTGAACCTCTCACCTATATTTTTCAATTGGCTTATTGATTTTTTCAATTCTAGCCTTATCTCAGCTTGAGTTTTCTTCAATATTTCTATCTCTTTCATGAATTCACTCTTCAAATACAGAACTGGTTTTATCATTTGATTCAGCATTATATTTGTATTTTTTTGAGCTTCAGTCAGGAGTTTATTCCTAACCTCTTTGAATTTTTTGAGGTGATTTTTTACTCTATAAACTTCTCAGATTCTTTATCATGTTTATGATTGTTCTTTTAAGCTCTATATCATGGCATTGCTCTGGGTAATTTTCATTGTAGAACACATTTATAGAACTAGCAGGATTTGGTAGAAATCTATTATCTTTGTTTTTCATAATATTTGTGTTTTCCCTTATGACTTGGGCGTATGAGATTTCTATTTTGGTTATGTGTCTAATCTGAAATTCTAGTTTTCTGTTGTCAAGTTTTGTTTTTATTGTTGATGTATCTTGATTTTCTTCTAATCAGTTATGAATACTTAGTTGATTTGTACTTCAGGTTTCTATTTTTGACTTTTTATTGCAGTAAGAGAATGGCTCCAGGCAGCCTAGTCAGGAGCTCTCCAGCATCATGAAAGTATCTAGTCCCAAAGCAGGATGATAGCAACTGAGTGGGTGGATGATGACTAGCTAAGAAGGGTACATGTGAGCACTGGAACAGCCCAAATGGGGTTCCAGATCCCATTCCAGATCAGGCCAATGGTGACCTAGTGGGCAGTTTCAGACTAACTTATCAAGTTAGTCTAGAGCACTCCAGCAATACGAATGGATCCATTCCCAAAGCAGGACAATGGGGACCCAAGTAGATGGGTTCTGACTAATTAAAAAGGATAAATATCTAGCTCAGATTTTTAAAAATTATTTTATTTGTCATTTATTTTCATTTTTATGTGTATGGATGTATTGCTTGTGTATATGTAAGTATGCCCATGTCATGCAGTGTCCATGAAGGTCAAAAAAGGGCATCAGGTCCCCTTGAACTGAGATTAGAGATGGTTGTTCGCTGTGTAGAGAATATACTAATGCCATATGGGTGTTGAGAACTGAATCCCTGAGTCTTCTGCAAGAACAATCAGTGATCTTAACTGCAAAGCTGTCTCTCCAGCCCGGAGCTCAGTTTTTTTAACAGCACATTTTCAAGATAGTGCCTGGACATTGCCCTCTGAGTCGTGTGACATGGCTAAATGAGATTCCTTTCAACTGCTCACCTGTCTGCAAAGGAATCATTGTTTCACTAAAGCATGCAACTGAATCTGAGGTTTTTGAGGGCTGTGGGATTGTGCTGAGGGCTGCAGGATTGAGCTAAGGGAGGACTGCGGGTTTGTGCTGAGGGAGGACTGCAGGTTTGTGCTGAGGGAGGACTGCGGGATTGTGCTGAGGGAGGGCTGTGGGATTGAGCTGAGGATAGGGCTGCCCAGCTGGCTCCTGGCTGCCTTTTGGAAGAGACGTCCTTGCTACTGCCAGGAATTATGCTGCTCAGTCGTGTTTACCTTGCTCCTTTCTGTAATGTCCTTCGTGTGTGCTCTTTTGTGGAGTCCTTTCATTTCCTGTATGGATTTCTCAAGCTCTTCATCTAGTCCTCTTTTTAGGATTCAGACTACTTTTTCTTAACTTCACTATCTCTCCTGTTGGCTCACATTGCCGGTAGTCTGTCAACTTACCCAGACCTCAGTGAAATTCAAGTATCAAGCTTATCATCCCCAGTAGAAAGTTTTTAAGTCACTAGTAACATCCAATATCCAGATTGGACCTTTCTTGTAGTGTTAGTACAGACATAACTAGTGTCATATGTCAGCATCCATTTAGATAAACACAGACCAACAGACAGGCAGGCAGATAGACATCCAGGCATCATTCTGAATACATTGCTTATTTGGGCCCTAAGATTGTGCCCATTTTTAGTGAGGAAACTGAAACAAAGTTCTTGTCCAAGTTCAGTTGGGTTTCCAGCTTGGATTGAAACTCATCTTTCCTTACCCACAGACAGTATCCTAGCTGTTGAGTTACCGGGTACAAAAATTAAATAAATGATAAACATCCAAATTACAGAATTATACATTTTTTACTTTTGGAAAAATTCCTCTATTTATTAATGTATTCTTTTTATTTAACATTTTTTGCTTTTGATCATTTTGTTAGATTTTTGTGTGTTTCATACAAAACATCTTAATCATCTTTATGCCCCTTCCCTATCCAGAGGCACCCATAGCCCACCCCATATGATTTCACACATTCTGTCATATATGTTAAAGCTTCTTTTATAATAGACAGAGTTCTACAACTGATCACACACAGGGAATAAGTGGATGTGACATGTCCAATCCTAAGTGACACATCTACAATGGAATCTCCACACCTAAGGCTCACAAAATAAGTGGAACAAGACTGAAAGAGAATACTAATGCATCTCTTAATTCTCACCAACAAAACTCCCGCATTCAACAGAGGGCTATGATCACAAAAGGTCACAAATGACCAAAGAATAAAGATCAAGAGTCTGCAGAGTACGGGTCCTTGGACAGGACTCCTATATTAAACTCCACCCACACAGGGTTCAGGGACCATTGCAGAAAAAGGGGCAGAAATGTTGTAAGAGTCAGGGGAGGTGATATATGACCATATGTAAACAGTCTTATAAGCTCCTGGATAGTTACTCATATGAACCAACAGCAATGGTGTCAGCATGCACAAGACCCATGCAAACTCAAGCTGGCAAAAGTCCAGCATAGAACAGGGGACATGGGCAGAAGATCCCTAACCTTAGCCGAAGAAATGTTGGGTAGCTGATTACTGTTGGGTGAGGGAGAGTTGATCTTCATAAAGGGAGTGACTCCGGTGGATGAACTTGCACTGAGGAACATCCAGGTACACTAACTTGACTTGATAGAACACTACTTCTAAAAAAAGAATCCTGTTATTGTATAAAGATAATAAAAAGAATGTATTTTGTTGAAGGAGAAAATAATATATCACAGTGTGATGTTTATATTTAAATATTACCTATTGTAAAATTTAAAACTTCTGAGTGTGTGAATGTTGCTTATGTAAAACTGTATGTAAAGACCTGCTAGAAGTTTTAAAAGTAAATATCAATAGTATATAAGTAGAATTTTAGGAAAAATTAATAAAAGAACACCCTTATACACAGCAACTAGCAGAAAACATAGTCTGACCATTCTGTGGGGTCTCAGTCTATATATAAAATTATTCAAGGAGACTTGGGGGTGAATACTCACTGCCAGGCAAGTGTGAGGGCTTCCATGTATTTCTTTATTATACTGTAGTACTTTCATTATCATTATTTTGTTTTTTAAGGGTAGGTTTGGACTATATAAAAAACTGAGAAGAAGTGTGTGTGATCCAATTTACTGTAATAAACAGCAGGAACACATTATTCCTTTATGTCACATAGCCAGATCCACACAGCAAGTCCACAGTGGTCTGCTGTTTGAATACAGAAAAGCTACAGCGGAAAAGTAACACCAGAACCAGACTCAGCTGATAAAGTTGAAAGACATAAGTGCTTACGTCATACACCTGTGTTTCACTGATGTTCATGTTTTTCTGAACTTAATAGTCATATATCAATATTTCATTTAAAAATCTAAGCGTCATGATAAAGAAAATCCACCCCTCCCAAAAAAAGATCAAGAATTTCAAGTGTGATAATACTGAGGATTTATATCAGTGATAAAGAATATCATGCAAATGGGTATAGAGTTTGTCGGCAGAGCCTTAGCCTAGCATGCTAAAGCCCTAGGTTCTATCTCCTGCACTGCAAAAATAACATGACACAAAATACAAATTAAATAATATAACCCTGATTTATAGGGACTAAAGAGATGGCTCAGCAGTTAAGAGCACTGGCTGCTCTTGGAGAAGAAACAGGTTTGATTCCCAGCACCCACATGGCCACCAACAATCATCTGTAATACTAGTTCTAGGGGAATCACTCTTTTCTGAACTCCATGGGCACTGCACACAACACAGATGCACTTACATACTTGCCAGCAATACACTCATACATGTAAAATAAAAGTAATAAATAAACTTTTTTTAAATCTCTGACAGACTCAAAATTGGAAGTGAACAACAGATATAACTCAAGGCACAGCAACAGTATTAATGTCCATGCACTAGTAGTAGAGATTCAGAGGAGGACACACAGGATGGGGTCAGCTTCCAACACCCACTGCTCACCAGCTGTAGAGCTAGAGGGACTTTCCACTACCTGCTCACCACCTCCAACATGTCGATTCACTTGTAGCTGCCGCTAAATGACATGTCATCGTGCAGAGGGAGCAGAATCTTCAGAGGATTCTTCTCCATACAACCTCCCCAACAAACACCCACAGGGAAAACAGAGAAGTGGTTCTGACTGACCCAGTGAAGAAGGAATGGCATTAAAATGGCAATGGGAAAATTGACCTTGAAACAGTACCAAGTCATATTACATGCTTCCAAATTTTTTTAGTGTGACAGTAAATACTAAACTTTAGGACTTAACTAGGACCCCAGCATGAGAAACCATGGAAATGATTAAGTAGAGATTGATTTATGAGTTCCACAGGGAAGAGTTTGGACAGTTATATCATTAGGAAAGCTTAAGCAATTCTCTTCCTTCAGACTGTGGACGGGTGAGATAAATGCTTTGGAATGTCTAACTAATTTTGCTAATGCAGCACAGAACAACATGGGTTGGTTGGTGCCAATGCTAATGTTAATAGTGACAACATATAAGGGCGGAGGAGCAAATGAGGGCAGAAAGCGCTGGCTATAGACCCAGTGCATCTTGACAATCAGAATACCTACAGCTGAGTATTTAGTATTTTATTCTGCTACTCAGTATCTGTATCATCTGCAATTAGGAGTCTCTCAGTGGCCTTTTTCCAGGCTAGAAACAGTCAAGGAGGGTGCATCAAACAGAAAGCCATCAAAAGACCTTGGGATATTCTGTCCAGAAAAGTAGCCAGTGGACAGTGTTTCAGAACTATCTGAACTCTGCTTCCATCCTGTAATGTAACAGGTCCTATAATGTAACAGGCACGACATAAAGTAACCTGCTAGTGTGCAGGCCTTATTAATTATGCCAACATTACAACTACCCTGAACAAATTAAAAGCCTGACTCTTAAAGTAATTTTTTAAGAGTAGATCCAAAGTTGGAGGACACCAGTTCCCCCAGATAGTTATTAGAACCCTTTGTGCTGATGGATCTCTCTTGTCCTTTCAACCTGTGCAGATAGAGGTCTTTGCATCTTCACCCTGCGCCCATGGACATCACCCTGGAATCCTGTTTCTCCCAACATCTAGCCACACCCATAATTTATTCAAACGGGTTCTCAGGCTTCACTGAGGAAGTACTCGGGAAATACAAGTACCCATTGACCATCCGGTCTTTTCATCTCTAGTATCTCATTTACCCAAGGTCACCTGTTCTTCCCAACCTCTTCTGTTTCCGATGGGTGGGTATGCTGCTTGCAGCAATTTAGTACATTAATTCTCTAACATACCTGTCATTCACTGTCTTCTGGGGAGGATACCAAACCAACAGGTTGTCAAGGAGGCACCCTGATTATCAAACCCAAAGGCATGATTTTGCTGGGGTTAATTGAAAGTCATTAATCCAGATCATGTTCATTAATAAATGTCATTATTACCCTGGGACATGGAGCCCCAAGCCCACTTGGAGGCAAACACTTTTTGTGCTATTACATAGGCTGGTTCTGTATATGTGCATACAAGGTCTTCAGGTGACAGTTCCTTCTGTGGCCAGTGTCTTTGTGCTCTAAGACATACAATGGTATGCTGGGTGCGAAGGTTGTAGAACCCACCACTGATGGCCACCAGTCTGAAATCATTTGCTGTTTCCAACCATCCTTACTTGGCAGGAAGTGAAGTCTTCTGGGTAAAAATAAAGAGACACTATGTCTGCTCATCTCAGGATTTTCATTCTCAGAAAATGAATGAGGAGCCTTTTATTGGTATCTTCAAAGAATGCTTTGAAACGTGATAGATATTGACTTTTCTGAGTCCACAGGCTTAGAAAAGTTAATATCCCAAAAGATTAGAGCATAAGTGATCCTGCCTTTAAGGAAAGCACTGGAATAAGTGGTCACATTGTATGTACACTGTACATCTGTTTGAGAGAAAGTGTAAGTGCGTATTTAGGGCTTTAAGCAGTGCTTGGTGGGTGGGTAATGTATGACAGTTGATTTTATGTGGTGTTCACTTGCTACCCATTATCTGGTGATAAGTAATAGACAATTGGAAAAATATTCCCAAATATTATGACCCAGATGGTCAGGTTATATTCAGAGAGGTCAAAAATTAAATATCAAATTATATGTTAAGTAACTTTACTTTTTACCTTTGAAGGTAAAGTAAGTAGGCATTAACAATTCATACAGTTTCTAGAGAGTAAGAAAAACATTTCCCATTTTAAACATAATTCAGAATCAATTCTATTATTGATCTCGACACAGCATGACTCAGCATAGTATACAATAAAAAGAGAGGCATTTGTAATATGGTGGGAAAGAATAAGCAACAAGCACTGGATCTCTAGAAGGAGCTGTGGCCTTGCTGGACAGTGAGTCATCCAGTGTAGAAGAAGGCCTTTTAATCACTGATGCTTTGAAAATTTCATACAATGTATTTGATCATATTCAGACCCCTCCCCCATTTTAACACCCACCCTAGACTCCCAGATTCATGTCCTCTATTACTACTTTTCCTTTATAAAGGCCTATCAAGTCTAATCTGTTTTCCCCAAATGCTAGTGGGTATGGGTTCATACCTTGGAGTCTAGTCTACCTACCCAGTGTCACATCTTTAAAGAAAATGGACTCTCCTCCTCCCAGCAGGCATCGACTGCCAATAACTCCTCAGCTATGACTGAGGCTTTGTACCAACTTTCTCCATTCCATCTTAGGTTTTTGTCTGGCTTGGGCTTGTGCAGATCTTGTACATCATACTGTCACAAGCACTGTGGGTTCATGTGTGCTACTACCCTGTCCTGTACAGACAATACCGTTTTCTTACATTCACCTACACCTCTGGCTCTTATAATCTTTCCAGTGTTCCTTCCACAAACCTTTTCCCTTGAGTGGAAAGAGTATGATATAGTTGCCCCCTTCACTAATGAGCACTCCCCCCTTCACTAATGAGCACTCCATAGCCTTTTATTCTTTGCAACTTGCTTAGTTGTCTCTCTGTTAATCACCATCTGCTGCAAGAAGAGATGCACTAATCTATGAGCATAACAATAAATCATTAGGAGACAGTTTTAAATAATATCCCTATTTAGCAGAATACTAGTAATATATTCTCCCCTAGTCATGAAGAGATTATCCCTACAATTTCTATGCAAAATTTCATTACATATGCATAGCAGCATTTTCACCTCTTCTGAAACACCCACTCTGTGCACATGTAAGGCTGCCATCCACTCTCATAGCTGTGTACGGGCAGACAACCAGACACTTCGGCACCTTCACCTCCTGAAAGTTACCATCAGCACCAAAATACTAGCCTCACAGCATACGAAAAGATGAGGTAGCCATGTGCTGTGGCTTGGGGTTAGTGACAATTCATGAGTCTGTATTTTGAGAATGACCACAGTGATTTTTAAGTTTAAAGGATAGACTGTTTACCCATTGGAAAGGCTCACTATTGCTTCTACAAATGACTTTTGGGGCCTTTGTGTAGATTTAAAGAATAGCTGCCTATATTGTACTTTTAAAATCTAAAGAGGTTACACTCATGTGTTAGAAACTTTCATCTCTGAGTTGGGGAGCACTGGCTGCTCTTGCAGAAGACCTGGGTCTGAGTCCCAGTACCCATATGGCAGCTATCAGTCATCTATAACTCCAGTTCCAGGCAATCCAAAGCCGTCTTCTGACTCTGTGGGCAGTGCACTTACTTGCATGTAGCATCAATACACTCATAGACATAAAATTTTTTTAAAAATCATAAATATTTTAGAAAACCTTATCTCTCTTGTACATAAATTCAATAAATACTGGTAAGACAGACGCAAACAAATTCTGTGGGTTTTTTTTTAACTTGTCAGAAGTCTCCTTTGGGGGCGTTGAAAGTGAGATTACATTCAGGCTGTCAAGGCTCCTGGATGGAAACTCCGTGCTGCTGCATGCACTGAGACCAAGGCTCCCAGCTGAGCACGTTCGACACAGATTGGCAGCTCTGCTCAACAGGAACCTAATACACAGCGCAACTGAATGAAAGTGAGTCTGAGATTGAAGAAGTTTGGCATTTAAGAAATTTTCAGAGAACGCTTCAGTGATCTCTGTGACCACACCTAAGTCATAAACAAAAGGTTCGCAGTTTGCCTAGGAGCATAAGCCTCTGAGCCAGAAAGCCTGCATATCCAGAGGATTAGCACTCTACAGCTGATTTGTTGTGAATCCCAACAGATGTAAGAGAGACCACAGGAGGGAGGTTGCAAAGCTATTTCTCATTTCGCTGGGTTATAAATTTGTCCAACAAATAAATCTTTCCAGCATCTCCTTAGCAAGAACATGACTACGGAGCTTGATCACTTCCTGTTTTCTCTCTTTCCTGCTTCGTCCTGCTGCCAGTTCATAAATGATGGAAAGACTATAATTTGTTGGAAGGCTAATTTTCATTTTAATTACCTACATAGCACAAAAGAGTAGTTAACCTGGCATTGCCAGGTTAAATTCTATAAAGAAGCACAATTTGGGGGTGGGGGTGCCTACATTAATCTGCTTAATTGGTAATAAAGGATTCCATTAGGTTTTAGTAGCAAAGAGACTGGGTCCATCCAGAAGCTGATTGGTCAAATGAATTGTCTAGTGGGCTGGCACCTGGAAGTTCATTAGAGATACTGACTGCAGAGACCCCAGTCCACCAAGGCTAGCATTCTTCCCAGATGCAGAGGCACAAGGTAAAGCTGAAAGTAGCCACCGAATCAGTGCTGATGGCTTATAGAATTCAGCTTGTCTACTTTCTCAAACAGGCATGAAAATCTATTTAACAAAGAGCTGGCCATTGTTGTTCTGAAATTTGCAATTTGGGGATTTAAATACCATCAAATTATACTGTTGAAAATTGCAAATTTCAATACAAAAAAACAAGAACTCAATAGTATGAAGAAGCACATAACAGATTCTGTGGGAGACAACTCATGCCTCTTTTTCTCCTGGTTTGTTTCCAGTTGTCATAGTGTTTTATCACATCACTAGTGAATCTAAACCTAACCCTAAGCAAGTCACAGTAAACCTGCATTTAAGGAAAACCATTTAAGGAGATGCCAGCTGAGGAAGATGAAGGCACAGTCACTACCCTGCGTATGGATATAAGCCTGAAAGAGACTGAGTGTAGGGGGAGGACCAGGAGGAGGGAGGAAAATAAGTGGGAAGGGAGAAGGAAGGGAAGAAGAGATGACTGTGTGACTGTGAGGGAGGGCCATCAGCTCTCCTGTAACACAGCATGAGTCAGACATACAAAAAATACAGAACCAATTCTGAATAACACTGGTTACTGCGTAGTCAAGAGTGCTCATAAAAGCTAGGCATAGGGGTGCATGCCTGTAATTCCAGCACTCAGGAGATGAAGGCAGAGGACCAGGAGCTCAAGGTCATCCTCAGCTATATATGAGGCCATATCACAGTACATGAGACTGTATTAATACCTCCAGCCCCATCAAATGCAAGGCCATTAAGCTTCTATTCCTAACAGGGACTTGGTCTGTGTTTGCCTAAGAGCTGAGCACAACTGACAAACACCATTAAAAGGGGTGGGGAAGATAAATGTGAGAATCTTAACAGAACTAAATTTTCAATCTTGTGTCTTCAGGAAACACTCCGGTTTATCAACTAGAATAGTCAGAACACCAGGCACCAGGCAACATTCCTCTTAACAAATGTCCAGTGGGTGGCATTTCAGGGGAAGTAAGGACTTCTGATGCAGACTCCCATTCTGAAGGAAAAAAACAGAGCTCATTGGAAAACATAGAGGTTTGCTTATTTTTAAAAAAAAAATGTAATTTGCAAACATTGAATAATACAGGGAGCCAGGAAGGAAACAGAGTTCCAACAAAACTTTGTTTATAGAAATCAGGATATGAACCATTAGCACACATTTGAAAGAGGAATGAGAAAATCATTCTTGAAGCTTAATAGTCAGCAATAGGTAATTCTGTCTTAACAGCTCTAACAACTATTTAATTGCCATGTTCATAGATGACCAAACCCTTCACTGGCTCATCTCTAATTAGGTGGTTCACTGAGAAAATGGCTAAAATACTGCCCTGTGAATTTCAGTTGAAATGTCATCCATGAAATAGCTCTTGAAATGGTTCTTGGGCAAGATTATAATAGTATCCAAAACACTCTAGACAGTCTTTAAATACAGCAGAAGCTAAGGAACTAGAGCTCTGCCCTCTGCTTCCTGTTTGAAGGAGGAAGTCATATTCTGGAGTGGAAACAGAGCATGGTTCTGCAGATGGAACATGACACCAAGCCTTGGTCTTGCTCTTCGGGGTTCACAGGCTCAGGTGCAGTCTGCTCCCGGAGGCAGCATTCGTAGTTCTGCATCCAGAGGCCCGCGGTCCACACCCGGGTATTTAAAGTTAACCAAGTTCTGATTCGACTCCTGGCACAGGCTCATAGAAGCCACCTGCGTGACAGATTTTCCTGTTTACATACTTGGCTCTCCTGAGGTAAACCGAACATCATGGCTTCCTGTCAATCTGGTACACAGCCTTGGCTGAACACAGAATTCCAGGGAGTCTCATAAGGTCCTCTTACAGGGAATCGGAAAGGCTGTGCTGTGGTAGCTTACTGGTGGAATGAGCAGAATTTAGTGTTAGTGTTTGTTTTGTTTTTAGAAAGAGAAAAATCATTCAGTATACTGCCAGGAGACAGTGCTGTGCAGAAACTCGTGTCAAGCCCAGCACTGCTTTTTTTTAAAATACATAAACAGAGGTGATCATCAACAGATGCAAAAATATAAGTGTGGTATATGAATAAGACATAAACATTGTTTTGGGCCCTAAAAAAGGATAAAATTAAGTCATTTGTTTAAACTTGATGAACTAGAGATCATGGTGCTAAGCAAAATAAGCCAAACCTTTTCTTCTTTTCTGGCTGGAACCATGGAGAACTTGCTAGAGAAGAAAAGGAAGGCTCTTGCTGTGCCATAAACCCTTAAGAAAAAGAAAAAGAATTTCTCAGCCTTGAAGGTAAAATACCTGCCACAGAATTTACCTAAAACCCCTTTGGAAGGTAAGGAGGAAGCTTATCCATGAGAAAGCTCAGCACCATCACGAAGCGCACAGGCCAAGTACAGAAACGAGATTTGAATGACCAGGATGGCAAGAGAAGCTGCATCTTTTTCATACCTATAGAACTCAAATTAGCCTTTGTCATCAGAAGCAGAGGGCTCAGAACATGAGCCCAGAGTCCGCAAGGTGTGCTGTCTTCCTCATCTGTGTCAGATCTTCAGAGGCACCTTTGTTAAGCTCAACAAGGTTTCAGGTAACAAGCTGAAGATTGTGGACCCACACGTTACACAGAAATGTCCTAATCTGAAGTCAATAAAGGAACTAATAATCTACAAATGTGGTTAAGGTTAGATCAGTAAGAAGTAGATAACTTGCTGATCTGTTAAATATGGTATCGTCTGCATGGAGGATCCGATTGATGAGCTCTAGACTATTGAAAATGCTTGAAGAAAGTAAGTAACTCTCTGTGGCCCTTCAAATGATTTTCTCCATGCTGTGGGATGAAGAAAACGACAGCCCATTTTATGGAAGGTGGTGATACTGGAACAGGAAGACCAGAGCAACAGGCTGATGAGAAAGCTGGACGACAGTACCTCCCATTTTTGTAATCTGGTCAGGTAATGAACAGTGACCACTTTAGCAAAAAAAAAAAAAAGCCAGACCCAGAAAGACAGATATTTCATGTTGCGCACATTTGTGGAAAATGCTGGTGCACATACATACATGTGACAAGAAAATAGAAGGGCTATTTGGGAATAGAAAGTGGACTAGCAAGAGGGAGAATAAGAACTAGAGAGGTTAATGAGGGTGAATACGGTCAAAACATGTGGCATCCTTGAACAAAAAGTCTCATCATGGCCCACCATTTTGTACAATGGATGTGCACTAATTACTTTTTAAATAGAAGATACATAGGAGGCACAGCCAGTGAAAAACTTTGCAAGACTCACTTCTAGTAGCCAACTATGAAAGCTTCTCAGTGTCCTTGCTTTGTATCAGTCATTGTTTTACTGTCTAACAAAATTCTTAAAGCATAGTGACTTTAAACAACGAATCTTATTTGTCATGGTTTGGTTTAGCTGGTTTAAACCAGCTTTGCGCATCACTGTGGTCAGCCTGTTGGCTCAGGTGGAACTCAATGGTTGCAAACATCCTCACTCTAGCCCAGTTTGCAGGGCTGATCCATTCATACTCCTAGAGGCCAGACTTGGCTTACACTGTGGCAGAGAGAAAGCACTCTCCAAAATTATGCTTGGTTTCCATCATTTATATGCTGTCAACCAAAAGTCTCAAGGCCAGGGCACAGACACATTAAGATGCATTACTGCAATGTAGTGTCTGACAGATGTGCACTGGTGAGCTGCAATGAAGGCCACATTGCTCAGTCACTACAGCTGATGATGGGACTTGAGAGTAGGTAGGACCTGCACCCTCACCAAGGCTTTCATGGTTTTTCACTTGTTTATTTATTACAGCATACATGTGGAAGTCAGAGGACAACTTGATTCTCCACTTCCACCTTGTGGGTTTCAATCTTGGCAGCAATCACCTTTACCTGCTGAGCCATCTCACTCGCCCCTCTGCCACAGTATTCTATGCCTGGAAACTAGAGCACTTTTTTCAGCTTGAAATTATCTTCACCACGCCTGAAAACATTAAATTCAAACATTTTTCCTAGTTTGATTCTATGAGTTTGTATTTTTAAAAGCCCAAATCCAACTTAGGTTTTCAGAACTTCAATGTATAAGCTATTTTCATGAGATTTTTTTCAATTATTTTATAAAACATAAATTGATGCACACAGTATTCACAGCTAGGTAAGATTAGTGATTGATTCTTTTTCTTCTGGTAGTATGCAGAGTACCTTCAAGCACTGTGAAAACTACCCAGTAGAAACAAAGCATTGAAGTCAGTACTAGCTCAATTTTCCTTATTTTTTTCTACAGCTCATGCATGTAGTGTCTTCAGCAATATGGGCTTACCATTAAGTTCTTGTGGGTAACCAAGAGCAGAGGCAATGGCCAGTATTATTTGAAGGTCTGTGCTCCCAAGCAGAGATGAATGTCAACCTATACATTCTTCAAAGCATGACTGCAGAAGGGCTGATACCAAGTCATGTAATTAGCACCCCATAAAATCTGTGAATTCAAAATTCTACTTTTGTTAGAAAGTCAAATTTTCATCCTTCTGCTAAATAATCTAAATGTTTACATACAAATCTTAATAACTAATATAAGCCCTGATCGGTGATGACCATGCTGAAAGGAAGGCTGCTCACTGATCATGTTTAGACTCATGAAAGTGGGGCTACACTGTACTGAGGTTCCTGTACCCACAGCATATTCAGTAGTGCTTCAGGGATTCTTCATAGAGAACATGCTACACCATAATCATGAAGTGTGACCTTCACTACACGATGTCACATTACAGCTGCGCCTGAGTGAAAGCAACCTGATTCTTAGCATCCATTTTAAGCCAAGAACATACCCAAATTGTTGAGAAACTGTTCCTTCAGAATTCTCTAAGAACTGTGCTTTTGAATAAAGGCCTCACTCTGTTTTTTACTGAAACATCTGGCATAAAATGGAGAAGTAAGTCAGAGCTTTATCAGAAAAGAATTTTGCTTTATCTGATCCTTATTGAGTAACAAACACACAACTACAAACCAATGTTATCAGTTTCACTGCTTTCAATGAGATAAGTAGTTTATAGCACTTTGATATGTGAAATATACATAGATGCATTTATACTTTGTTTAGCATGGAGAATGAGAAAGAGTTATAGGGGATTAAGGCTATATGCCCAGGTCCCAAGAAGAGTACATGATTCAGTGATCTTGTCTACATTATAAACAAGTTAAGATCAGATTAACTTTTTGGTTGCAAGGTTAATCGAAAGTCGTCTATAGAAAGCATTTCCATACTGTAAAAGTCATGTCACAATGAAGAGTCCACATTGTAGATATGTACAGGACTGACCTTCCACGGTCATGCTGCCCACAGATTACAGTATCCACAAGTAAACTCCACAGAGGGACTAGAGTGCTGTAGGTGGTTACAGAAGAGTGAGCACACTGTGCTTTATGTTCTTCACTAGACGAGATCACAGCAATGCTCATTTTATCAGAATTAACCTGGGTGGAGTATTATCCACATGGAAAGACCCTTCTCTATTTTGTATTGTTATTCACCATGCTTGTGCCCAAGTATTTGAGCTAACATCTTCATGGAGCACGGTCTGGGATGTTCTAAGAGGAGTTCCACAAACTTTTTCTGTAAACAACCAAGTAATATCTAATTTTGTCTTTAGAGGTAATGTGGGCCCTGTCAGCAAAATAACAACAGATAATTCACAAATTAGTGGGAGTGACTATTCAAAAGAAAGTTATAAAATTAGACAACAGTCTACCTTGAGTCTCTCTACCAAGAGCTGTTGTTTGTCAGCTCTTGCCCTAGGACAACATTGTACTTAGATGCAAATGTCTGCAGCAAACAAGTGTTGAAGCACTTCTGGGGAATGTAAGATAAAATTCAATATTACTCACCTTCAGACTGCTAAAAAATCAAATTTCTGAGGACTCCATCTGATGATTAAACTATTCGAACCAACCCAGACATTTAACCAACACACTGACATAAACATGCTCAAGATTTTGTGGGGGAGTAAACACAGTCTTTGTTATTGTTGTCTATTAATTTTGTACTCTCTGAGCTTAATAAATTGGGCACAGTCCACTCTTAAAACTTTAGCCAGAGTGAACATTACATCTGAATGTTGCTCTGAAGACTTTCCAAATTTCTGCTTTAACTTAAAAACACTAATCTGTTCAGCTGGTGTTCCTGATTCAGTAGACATTCACCATTGCTCATTGCCATTTCTCTCTCTCTCTCTCTCTCTCTCTCTCTCTCTCTCTCTCTCTCTCTCTCTTTCTCTCTCCTCACTGTGAGGCATAAAATCTCCCAAGGCTATAGGGGATTTTCCTAAATAGGAAGCCATTTTATTTGTCTAGGAAGGTGAGGGTCTGCAGTCAGTTATAAGATGATAGAGGACACTTATACTTACCCACCTTAATTTTAAGAACTTCTTAAACCATGCAGCAAGTGCCTACCTTAATTGAATCACTGCAAAGCAATTCATTCTCATTACTAGTCTTTTAAAAAAATTTATACTTCTAAAGAGTTTGAAATTTATTCCCGATCAATTTCTTATTCTTTTCCTCAAAATGTTCCAAAATAAAAGTGATCCTTATTTTAGCTACCAATGACTTCTCTAAAACAATAGATCCCTTTTTTAAAATGCCTATGCAGTAGCCATTTTAGAGAACTTTGTCATAAAAACAATATCCTTTCTTCACTTTATCAAAGTTTAAGAGTAAAGTACCTATCTGTCACATTAAAGCTTATCCTGGAGACAGGCCCAAACAATTTCTAACACAGCTGCTTTGGGCTGGTGGTTCCCTGGGGACACACACTCCTACCCAGATCTGCCCAAATGATCAGGCACAACACTCCCACAACATCTGTCAACGCATCAAAGAGAGGAGCAAACTGTTTCAAACTCCTGTGTGACTTTTTCATCTTATAAACAGTCTAGAGTAGCTATCATCAAATTAGCAGTTTTCCTGGCGAGATACATCTGTGTTTTTTCTCCAATATCAACCCCAGTGCAGGTATTTTGAGCTCACCTTCTCTTTAGATGATAACTAGTACAAAAAAACAACTCTGAGTTCCAGATAATATGAATTATAAAGTGTCCTCCAGAAGATGTTTAGAAATAACTTACCACAGGGCTCCTTTCACATCCATTTCACAAATGCCCAGCTAATCAATGTAAGAAAAGTAGTTGAGTAACGTGGGGCTGATGGGAGAGGGGGGCGATTGATGGTCCTTTCACACAGGAAAAATATCAGCATGAAATCAGGTAGTAGATTCCTATGAAATAAAATGTTAGACCAAAACTATTGATGTGCAAACCCACCTCAACTGGAGATACCCTTTACCCTCCAGCCGGCAGGACCCTGGATACATATAAGAATACCACAGTTTTAGTTATGGTATCAGAGACCCAGATAATAATTTTCCTTTTTGTATGATTTTAGAAGAATATGTTTGGACAATTGTCTCCCAGAGACCCACATGTTAGAGGCCTGGTCACCAGTCTAAGGTACTACTAGGATTTGGAAGGACCTTTAGTAAGTAGGAGGAAGTAGGTCACTGGGGGCAAGGCCTTGAAGAGCACACTGGGAATACAGCCTCTCCTCCTCATCTTCCTCCTCCCTCTCCTCCTCCTCCTCCTCCTCCTCCTCCTCCTCCTCTTCCTCCTCCTCTTCCTCCTCCTCCTCTTCCTCCTCCTCCTCCTCCTCCTCCTCCTCCTCCTCTTCTTCTTCTTCTTCTTCTTCTTCTTCTTCTCTCTCTATTTCTCTCTCTCTCTCTCTCTCTCTCTCTCTCTCTCTCTCTCTCTCTCTCTCCCTTCCTGGCTGCCATGAAATGAACAACTCTATCTCAAACTCCCATCAAGAATGATATTTTGCCTCATTATAGGTTCAAAAGCAACGGGACCAAATAATCATCAGTTGAAATCTAAGAACCTAAGAGCCTACATGAGCCTTTCTGTTTTATATGCTTATTACCTCTTGAATTTTGTTGCAGTTATAGAAAAATGTCTAAGGTAATGGCCAATCTCTGCAAACAACTTGTGCCTTTTTTCCTTCTTCACTAAGTTCTAGCAGACTCTGTTCTTTATCTTTTAGGATTTTTAATTCACCTTTTCTTATATCAGCTTCATAACTTAAGTATCTTTTGTTTTCTGTTTAATTTCTAAGAATTTTCATGTCTTTATGAGTTTTGAATTCTTTTTGTGAAAGTTTCTTGTTGTTCCCCCATGAACTCTACCTCTTCACATAGTCCTGGTATTTTGTAATATTCATGCCTGTTTCACATTGTAGTACTCTTAAAATTTTTGAAATTGTGGTAATCTATGCTCATTTTTATGTGGATACTATAAACCTAGTCAACTCCAAGTGACTGAAACGGTAGGTCATAAATCCCAGAGGAGACCTATTACATGCATTTTCTTAAACCAATATGATTTCTAATTCTATTCTAAATACCTATCCTATACCTACAAATAAGTGCAGCTCCCACCCCTCATCAACGAAGCTCCCTTTTGCTCCAAACAGAAGCTTTTACAGAGGTCTGCAACTGATCAAAACTCAGAGAATGAGAGACTGTAGGGTGCTCAGTTCCTAGTAAGACTCGGGAGCAGAAGCAGAATGATTGTAAGAAGCAGAGGATCAGGACACCTGCTGCTACATAGTGTGTTCTAGCATGACAGGACTTATGTGCCTATTAAATCTCATCAATATGGCTGCCTAAACAAGACCTGCATAAAGACGACACTGGCCAACATGGCAACATGGATGGAGGAAATTTCACAAGGTCCCACACTTAGAGAACTACAGGTAATCAATAGCGACTGAGAGAGAGGAGAGAATGAGTTTTCTCCCTGGATGAGTCCCTGACTGGGATTCATTCAGTGCCAAGTGGTCAGTGTACATACAAGCATGTAAGGATACAAGCATGTAAGGGTACATATATATATATATATATATATATATATTATATGTTGTGTACAATATATGTGTTTGTGTGTGCATGTTTGTTTGTGTGTGTGCATGTGTGTGCCAGAAATAATTACAGAAGAAGTCATAAATTTGAGATGGAGAAGGGGAACATGAGAATAGCTGGAGGGACGACATGGAGGAGTAGACACGATATAAACAGAGAAATCAACTTTAAGTTCTCAAAAAAATTTTTAATTTAAGTTAAAAAACCAAACCAAAAAGTTACTGTTCATCAAAAATCTATTTTTATTATTCAAAAGAGAACTGCCTTTCACCTGCTTGGATGAAAAGTATTCATTTTGAACAGATGGTGTTTGTTGAGAGGCGAGTCTAGGGATGAAACTGGGCAGAGGTACAGGCGACCATACAAAGAGAAAGGGGTTCTCCGTTTCTTCCTGCCAACCAAACACTTCTGTGGGCTTTTAGTGTTGTAAGCATCACACTTTGGCTTTCCTCTCGTGGCAGGCAGACTAGCATCTTTGCCCTCGTTCCAGCTCTAATTTTCTGCTTTCTTCACGGCACTGCCTTGTCTCCACCTGTGTCTTACTCTTAGCATAGCCTGAACTGTGCTAAGCGCAGATCTATCCCTAGTGACAGGGGAAGCGGGCAAGCAGAGGGCCTGCTAGTACCAGCTGTTTCCAAGGAAGTATTTTCACTGATTACCCTGAGGGTTGACTGTCTGCATTTGTTCGCTGACTCTCAATGTTCTCTAGAGCAGTTTAAGGAAAAAAGGCTCCCTTCTTAAATGCCTTTCATCCTAAGTGAAGTTGAACTGTGTTCTTTCACAGCTATGATTCCTTTAGAATTGTAACGTCTCATGATTTCTGTTCCAATGATTGCAACATTTCATATTTTTCCACCACTGTTAGGATTGATTTCTTTTAAAATACATTCAGTTCTATTAATGAAATTTGGGATATAAGAAGAAATAGATGCAAGTAACACATCTTCCAACAAGAGAAGTATTTTAAGAGTTAACTTATTCTTCTCAACAGAAGACAATAGATTTGCTCTATCATCTGTGTTGTTTCAAATACATGTGTATATATGTACATATATGTGTGTGTGTTTCTAAAATTTAAAATCATCTTTTAAGTTATTATGATCTTTCTTTTTATAAAGAATTTCAATAAAAGGGGCCAGAGAGATGGTTCAGTGGTTAAGAGCACTTGCTGCTCTCACAAAGGACCTGGGTTTGAGTCCTAGCACCCACCTGGCAGCTAATTACCGTTCCTAATTCCAGTTCCAGGGAATCCGACACCCTATTCTGACCTCCATGAGAATTACTCAACATAGGCACACTTACTCACATTCAGGGAATATACTCATACACATAAAATAAAATAATATTTTTTTATTTCAATTGAGTCTTCAAGTTCTTAATTTAATTTTGGCTACTTGGGGAAATTTGTGCTACACCTTATCCACAGCCAGCTTTTATGTATTTTTTAATATCTTTTTTAATGATTTCCTCCAGCTAGACTGAAGCTCTACTGTTTCAGGATAATAGTTCATTCCTTACTATTGCCTAACATTGGCATTTATACACACTAAGCATTCCCCTCATCTTTGCTGAATTCAGTTGAAATAAAAGAATCAGGATTTTATGTAAATTGTGTCTGACTTAAGAGCTTCATGTTTTTAATCACCCTTCACCATCAAAGTGCTTGCTTCTGTTACTTGAAGTTAAGATCCCACTATCTTCTGATAAAATTTAAGGAAAGTGTTCTTTTTTAAAAATATTTTCATTAATTCTTTGAGAATCTCATAGGCTGTATATTGAATATATACACCTTCCCTCCCCATCTCCCCTGAAATCAAATATTCCCACACCTTTCTACATCCTCAAAGTCATGTGTTTTTTTTTTGGTTTTTTGAAACAGGGGCTCCCTGTAACCCCAGCTGACCTGGACTCATTACATAGACCAGGCTGGCCTTGAACTCAGAGATTCCTCTACCTCCCAAGTGCTGGGATCAAAGGTGTGCACCACCATGTCCAGCTATGTCTTCTTTTTTAAAGCCCATCACGTCCAATTTGTGTTACAAAATACTTTTGGATGTAGGCACATCCCCTAGAGTATGGTTGACCTGCCAGTGGTGACCCCCTTAGGAGAAGTGACTCTTTCTCTCCTAGCAGCTATCAGCTAGAGGGAGGACTTCACGTCAATCCTCCCTCTCCATGCTGGGATTTTGCCTTCTTGTTCGAGTGCTTGTCTTGGCATGTGGTGAATTTATATGTACATCTACCCTATTGTGTCTGGAAAAAAGTTTCATTGGTGTCCTCCATCAACTCTGACTCTTACTATCTTTCCTCTCTCTTCCTCAGTGATCCTTGTATCTTGAGAGGAGGAGTTGTGATATACACACCACATTTAGGGATGAGCGTTCCTCAGGCTCTTATTGTTTTGCACCTTGGTCATTTGTAAGTCTCTGTGTTAACCACCATCTACTGTAGAAAGAAGCTTCTCGATGAGGACTGAGAGTATCACTAATCTATGGCTATAATAATGTCATTAGCAGTCATTTTAAAATTATGTCCACTTATCAGAGTAATAGTTATGGTTCTCCCCTAAAACATATGACTTATTTAGCCACAGATTATTGGCCCCATAACAGTACCAAGTATGGGTTTCATCTTGTGGAGTGGGCTTTAAACACAAACCGAAATAACTTGATTATTCCCATAAGATTTGTGCTAATATTGTACCAGTAGGCATATCTTGCCAGATCAGTCATTAATGTAGTTCACAGGGTTTACAACTGGGTAAGAATGGAGATTATTCTATTCCAGTTGTACAGATAACACTTTTCAGCACTGTGAAAGCTAGTCAGTAACGATGAAGCTTCAAGTCACCAGCTTGATCTGTCCATGTATACATGCAACTTCTACTACATGTTTGTCGTGTCTTCAACTAGAACTTACCATAAAATTCTGGAGAGGAACCAAGAGCAACAACAATAACCTATGATGTTAGGGGCTCTATGAGACCCCACCCATCAATAACTCTAAAAGAGGTTAACCCATTCTTGGCACTGGGATTATTGTTTGCGACCTACTATAGATATTGTATAAAATATCTACAATACTATGTTTCCATATGAATTTATTAAAGGTCTTTACTGTTAGCTATTTCACCACATACCCCCTGCTCCATCCTGCCATCCATTCCCCACCCCATTTAATCCTTCCTGACCCATCATCCCCTTTTCTCAGTTTATATCACTATATTCTATCTTCCCTCCCTTGAAAGCCCATACTCCATAGCCCCTTACTAGTTTTCTGACTTCTATAGGTTTTTCAGATGAAATAAAATATATCTAAAGATTCAAAACAGATTTGAGAGAAAACATGTGACATTTGTCTTTCTGAGTCCGGGTTACCTCAGGATGACTGTTTCCAGCTTCATCCACTAACCTTTGAATTTCATAATTTCATTTTCTTAAGAATCTGAATAATATTCTATTGTATAATGTGATTTTTTTCATTACTCATTCATCAGTTGCTGGTCATATAGATTGTATCCATTTCCTGGCTATTGTGAACAGAGCAGCAATGAACATGGATGAGCAAATATCTCTGCAATAGAATAACAAGTCCTTTGTGTATATCCTCAAAGGTGGTGTGACGGGATCAGGTGGTAGATCTACTTCTGACATTTTGAGGAGCATCCACACTGATTTCCACAGTGGCTGCACCAGTTTGCCCTCCTACTAGCAGTGAATAGGTGTTTCTCTGTCCCCACATCCATGCCAACATGTGTTGTCATTGTTTATCTTATCCATTCTGAGTGGAGTAAGAGTAGCTTTGATTTGCATTTCCTTCGTGGCTAAGGATGTTGAACATTTTAAAAAAATCCTCACATTTGCATTTAATCTTTTGAAAACTCTGTTTCTTTTCCCTGTTTTTTTTTCTCCATTGGGTGTTTGGTTTTTCTTGATGTTTCATTTTGTGGGTTCTTTGTATAATGTAGATAGTAAACCTCCGTTGGAGGTATATCTGGTAAAATCTCATTCTGTAGGCTGCCTCTTCACTTGAATGATGGTATCCTTTATAGTAAAGAATGCCTTCAGTTTCAGGAGGCCCCATTTATTAATTATCAGCCTTAATGCCTGCACTATTGAGGTCCTGTTTAGAAAGTCCTTTCCTGTGCCAATAAATTCAAACAAAATCCCAACTTTCTCCTCTATCAGACTCAGAGCATCAGGTCTTATGTTGCAGTCCTACAACGATTTACAGTTGAGTTATATAGCTTTTTTCTCATATAGCTATATAATTTGACCACTTGATCCTACTTTTCTCTAATGTGTATTTTTGGCCTCTTTCTCAAAAATTATGTAGATGTAGGTGCATAGACTTATATCTGAGTACAGCTCTAGTCCATTGATAAATGTGTCTGTTTTTATTATGATATCTCTGTAGTATAACTTAAAATTGGGAATGGTGATACCTATAGAAATTATATTACTGTTTAAGATTATTTTGGTCTTCCTCAATTTTGTGTTACCATATGTCATTTAAGATGAATTTTCCAGTTTCTGTGATGAATTTCATTACAACTTTGATAGGAATTGAATTGAATCCTTAGATTACTTTTGGTAGAGTATCCATTTTCATAATATTAATCCTACTGTTTCATGAGCCTGTGAGGTTTTTCCTTCTTTGACTGGTTTGGCAACACATACTTTTAATCCCAGCAGTTGGAAAACAGACGCAGTTGGATCTTTTTGAGTTTGGGGTCATCCCGGCTCACATGGCAAGTTTCAGGCCAGCCAGGGCTATATAGTGAGACCATGTCTCAAAAAGTAAATAAATATAACCTATTAGGTTATGATGCTAATAACAGAAAGAGGAAAGGCCAATTTAATGCTTAGAGTTGTCCAAGATTGTGTTGATGTTGGAATCACTATTTCACTTAATTGTTTTATAGGTATTACAAGTGATCTAGAGATCATTTAAATTTTGCAGTAGGATGTGTATAAATTAAATGCAAATGCTATTCCATTTAGTAATGAGCATCCACTGATTTGGGAATCTACAGGACTCATAGAAACCATCCCACGTGCATACTGAGGGATAATTATAACTACACCCTCCTTAAAGAATGACTTCATTAAGTGAAATGATTAATCCAAGCACAACAGAGTATTGGCCAACTCTGAGCATTTAATTGATAATTCCTTTTTTGTTATTAGCATCATAATGATTACTAATGAGTTCATATTTATTTAGGACATTATATTCATTCAACCTAGTCCATTTTTCATTAATAGTCATATGTATTCAAAGCCAGCATTCTAGCTCTGAATTTTGTCTTTTTATTCATGTGGGGGATAGAAATGTTCATTGTCAGTTTAGTGTAAGTGCTGTAAAGAAGATCCATGAGGTAAATGAGAACAGTGATCAGAGATGATGTTTTAGACAGAGAGCTCAGGGAAGGCACCTCCTTATGATTAGCAGAGCCTGGGGACATTCCAGCTCACAGTACTGACAAAAACAGCAGAATTATTGAGGCCCCTTGATAACAGTCAAAGAATGGTAGATCATCTAGAAGTTTAATAAAGAACCAAGGAAGAAATTACCTAAGAAGAGCTCTTCTGGAGTGGAGTACCATAAAAACTCCAGCAAAACGACTTCACTGTAATTGAACCAGACAATGGACATTTGACAACCTGAATCATTGTCAAAATTATAGTCATCTATAATTACTGGAGGTTAAGACCTAGGATCAATAACAGACCAAAGCTCAACTATGTGTTCAGACAAAGGGAAATAGATGGATTCAGTTAGCTACAGACAGTTCTCACAATGCTTGGGAAGGGAGATCAAGAAAACTGTATGCAGGTCCAGAGCTATACTCTCAGAGAATCAAAATGAGGCCATAAATGATATAAGGGAAAACTAAATTCATTGAACCAGCCCAACTGTGTAGCTAAATAGCCAAACAAGGAAGCAAGAGCACAGGGAGAATTCTTGAGGGAGTGGCAGAGAAACTATCAGCATTCATAGTTGCTTAAATATATTATAAAAATGTCCAGTTTTTTACAAAAACAATACCAGGGAGATGTGAAAATGTGGAGGAAAGTCTTTTCTATAAACAAGAAAAAGAGCAAGCAACAAAACTTCGTTCACTGGGCCAGATATTGGACTTAAATGAAAAAGGCTTTGAAATATCTATTATAATATCAAAGAACTAATAACAGAACTGTGCTTACAGAAGTAATGAAAAATGATAGCATTGCCTCACCAAATAAATAATATCAAGAGACAGAGTACTGAAAAGTATTGAAAAGACTGAAAGTTAAAATCTGGATTTGGAAGGTAGACTAATTGAAATCAGAATTTATTTCCTAGGCTAAATAGCAGAAAAGAATCTGCAAACATAAAGATATATCAGTAGATATTACATCATGCCGAAGTGATTCAAGCATCTCGCTATCCACAGCAAAGGCATTTGATGATGTCCAACACCCACTATGAATGTGCAGCAGCCTGGAAAAGAATGCCCTCTGTCAGATTAATGGCATCTACACGAATATTCTGAGAGCTAATGTCATACTTAATGCTAAAAAGCTGAAAGCTTCCCCCAAAGTATCAAAAACAAATTTATAAATGACCATTCTGAGCACTTCCTTCAAGAATTACCCTGAAGGTTCTTTCCCTACAGTGATAATGAAATGATAATGAAAGCACGAGACATCAAAATTAGAATGTAAACTTGTGAAACCACTATAGAAAGTAGTGTGGAGAACTCAACAAAAACTAAAAATGAATCTTCTATGTGATCCAGTTATAACACTCCTGGGCATACACCCAAAGGACTCATCCTACTGTAGAGATAGCTGTACATTCATGTCTGTTGCTGCTCTCGCCACAATAGCTAAAAAATGGAAACAACCTAAATGTCCCTCAGCTCACGAATGATTAATGAAAATGTGTTACATTTACACAATGGAGATCTACTCAGCAGTAAGAAAAGGTGAAATTATGACATTGTCAGGCAAATGTGGATTGTAGCATCCATCCCCTACATGTGAGTAATTTTGATATAAAACCAGGAGTCAGGAAAATGGAACGCATTCACAGAGGTAAAGGAAAAGGAAGACCCCGATAAAAGAGGATAGCAGGGAGGAGGTGGGGAAACTGGGAGTGTTTGGCATTGGGGAGAGGCAGGAGAGACATGCAGGGGCCTTGGAGGCGGGGATCGGGGTAGGGGGCGTGGTGGGAAGCGGTATTATTGTGGGGAGGGTAGGAATAACGTGGGTGCTGGCACTGGAAAGGCAGGAAGATTGGATAGGAGTTTAAAAAGGTGAGATGAATGAATTGTGGAGGGCTAGAGAAACTAGAGAGAAATGTGAGGCCACTGAACCATGAGAAATGCACAAATAGTGCATAAGCATTACTGCATATGTACACCTGGAGACTATTTTACAAAGAACACAGGGCCAGACAGAAGAGACCCCACCCCGCTTTGAGTGGTTGGGGAGAGTCGTTCAAGAGACTCCCAAAATAATACAGGCTATTGCCAAAGTACCTGGTCATTTGCCAGCAGAACTAAAAGATAGCACCCTATTGCTGAAAACAGGACATACTTCGAACACAGAACTTGGAGCAATGAAGCAGAAACTGATCTGGAAGCCTTTTACCTGAAGATTAACTCCCATAATGCCAGATGATAATATGCAGAACTTGGAGCAATAAAGCAGAAACTGATCTGGAAGCCTTTTACCTGAAGATTAACTCCCATAATGCCAGATGATAATATGCAAACAGCTAAGGGAGAAAAATTAATCAATGATCCTACCCAACCCTAAAGCCTAATAACTATAACAATGGGCACAGTACACGACCTCTATTTGTGCAGTAAGGCACTGTCATCTTGAGGGTAATCAACAGCTAGCCAATTGAACTTACAGCCTTCTCAACAGGAATGAACTCGTGGGTGGCCCTGTAAACTCAGTCAAATACACGTGGTTGGAGAGGTCATAGATCCTAGAGAAAACCTTATCTCTGTCTTATCTCTAGAAAAATGATAAATGTCTTACCTTATGCTGAATATGGATCCTTATAGTTATAGACAAGCATACGGTATACTACTCATCAAAGAAGCTTCTTTTTGCAACAAATGAAAGCTACAGAAAAATTCAACAACTAGTCAGACACAGAGAATATACATCTGAGAGATGCCCAGCACTAGGTGACTCATCTATAGTTGAACCTCTACAGCTAAGGATTATGGAACACAGTGGAAGGAAAGCTAATGCATCCCCAGACTCTCACCAGTGAAGCTTCCTTATACAACACAGTGCTATGCACATAAGGCTTCAACTGGCCAAGTTTTAAACTATAAGAGACTGTAGAGTGTGTATCCTATATTAAACCTCAATGTCTTATAGCTCAGGAATCATTGCAGAAGAGGGGACAGAAAGACTGTAAGATCCAGGGCTGGTTCATGAACTCAGAGAAGCAGAGGCTTTCAGGCCACTGAAAGCTTACGCATATGAACCTGCAGCCATAGAGGTACTGAGCATATGACTTATGCCAACTCAATAACATAAGGGCCCAAAGTGGGGTGAGAGAAATTTATGGTGGGCCAGACATAGACTGGAAAATTATTGCCGACTGATTACTACTAGGAGATGGGGAATAAGCCTTACTTATGATCTCTAGATAAGCTGACAAGACTCCAGTGGATGATTTGCACTGAAGGACATCTTAGAGGGTACAAATGCTTGACGTATAGGGCTTAACATGTATGATGGAATACATGAGGTCTGGTGGGGGACTGGGAGGACATGGATGGGGAAAAGGGGTCTAAATTTGATTAAGACCTGTTGTTTGAATTGCATAAAAGCTCAGTAAAAATTGTCTTAATTAGGAAGAAAACTATAAATGTTTCTCTGGTTTCAAAGGGCATGATCTTTTTACACAGAAAATCCCAAGAAATTTCTAATAAATTAGTCAAAGTCACAGGATTCAAAGTCAAGCTACAAAAATAATTGGTGTTTTTACAGAGCATAAATAATATGAAATTAAAATTAAGAAATTTCTGCTCACCAAAATGTTACCAAGAATAAAATATGAGTGCATTTGAAAAAGGAAATGCAAAACTTATACTGTTAGAATTTTTGCAGTACAAAATATCATTGAAAACCATTGAACTGTAGAACTTTGGAACACAATTGAAAAAAACTGGAAAATACCTACTTCAATGGAAAAATACATAGTATCCATGGATCAGAAAATTAATATTTTCAGTATTCTATAAACTGATCTACCAATTCAATGCAATTATTATTTTAAAAATCAAATTCTATTTATTTATTTTTTATGCCATAACAGACATATGGAAGTCAGAAAACAACTTGTAGGACTTAGTTTTCTTCTCCCATGTGGGTCCTGGGTATCAAATTCAAGTTATCAAGTTTGGTGTCAAATGTTTTAACATGTTGTGCCATCTCTCCAGCCACTTAGTACAATCTTTGTGAAAATCCCAGATGTTTTCTTTTCAAATTGACAAGCTCATCCTGAAATTCATATAAAAATGAAAAGGACTCAAAATACTCAAAAACTTGAATAGGCAATTTTCCCCATTTCATAACTTACTACAAAGCTGGAGCAGAGATTATTGTGCAAAGTCTAAGGATAAGAAATAGAGATCAAGAAAGCAGAATTGATAATCTAGAGACAAACTCTGACATTAACATTCAGTTAATTTTTTCAAAATTACCAAGACCATTCAGAAGGGGAAGGATGTGATAGAAAATGAAGAAAAAGTAGGTAAATATCAACGTACATCAAAAGAAAATGAATCCTCCATCCACATTCCATATACAAAACATTAATTCAAAACATTAATTCAAAGCATATCAAATGCTAAAATGTAAAGATTAAAACTAGGATGCTTATAGAAGGAAACTTATGTATAAAACTTTAAGCAATACTTTCTTAAACATGATACATAGGCACAAGAAACAAAGGAACCTGCTGCTAGTTGGTGCATTCTAGATATAATAGGTAAAGTGCACTATGAAATCTCCACAGTGTGGTAGTTTAATGAGATCTGCATAATGACAAAATCAGTTGACATGCCAGGGTAGATGAGAAGGGAGTACCATGGGTCCCACCTCAAGATGAAGAGCTACAGGCAATCAATGGATGGTGAAGGAGAGAGAATCTGTTTTCTACAGGAAATAACTCCCTGAGAGGTTATCTAATCCCAAAGGGACAGTCCTAAGCACAGGTACACAGGAACCCCACTAATGGACTCATTGTTTTATATATGTGTGTACTTATTTATAAATGTATGTTTATGTAACAGTAATAATCATGTAATAATAATAATCTTGGACAAGAAATTAAGAGGAACTGGAGGCAGGACATGGGAAGATTTTTGTGGAGACTGGGATGAAAAATACCATGTGTGCACATGTGCATACATTTAATACTCATGTATGAAGTTTCCAAAAAAAAAACAATTTTTTTAAAAAGGATAAACTGAACATTGCCAATTTTTAAAAAATGTGTTTCAAAAGACATGATCGAAAAGTGAAAAGACAATTGACAAAATGAGAGAAAATTGTGTATCTTGTAAAAAGCATAGTATCCAAAATATACCAAAAAAACTGCTACAACTCAGTAATAAACAATTCACTTCAAATTGGGTAAAGAGATTGGAGGGAATTTTTCCAAAAATGATATACAAATATCCAAAAATCATATGAAATGATGCTCAATTCAACATTCATTAGGGGAATGTCGATTAAAATAAACACGAGATACCTTTTCACTTCCCTTACATTGCCCATAATCAAAAAAGAAAGAATAGAGGTAGTGACAGAGAGACAGAGACAAAGCCAGATGGACAGACACAGAGAGAAAGACAGAGGCATTGAGGTTGAGTACTACTGAGTACATGTAGAAATCTGAACTTTCCCCTATGGTTGATGTGAATGTAAAACAGTTCAGCCCCTACAGAAAAATTTAACAATCTAGCAGTTCTACTCCTAGATATACATCAGAGAATACTGAAATACAAGCACACAAACAATGTATATGAACATACACAGAACACTATTCACTGCAGTCCAAATTGCAAGTAATGCAGATATCATCAATTAATGAACTGGGTTTAATAAACCAGGGACTATGCACATAACAGACTATTATTTAATTATGAAAAGGAATGCAATATCAGTGCACAAGACAACATGAAAGAGTCTTTGAATGCTGTGTAAGTAATCACACACACAAGTCACATACATCCCATTGCTTTAGGGATGTGAAATGTCTAAACTACACAAAACTAGAGTAAACCAGGAGAATAGTTGTTGCTGACAGCTAATGAACTGGAAGCGTTATTTGGAGTGAGGAAAACATGCTGGGAAGAGTAAGGACAGTGAAACAACATTGTGTAAACGCTAAAAATCACATAAGAATTTAAAATGGTGATTATAATGTTACTTAATTTTTAAGTTATTCAAAATCTTGGATCAGGGAAATATTTCCTAGCTATAACACCAAAAGCACTTAAAAATGATAAAAATGTTTGCTGAATAACAAAAACATTCTCTAATTAGATTTTGGTGAGAGATAACTGCAAAGCTTTCTGCTACAAAACTGTGGAATGGTTTGGTAGACACGATACATCTCAATAAAA
Source organism: Eospalax fontanierii (assembly GCA_035773235.1). Lineage (NCBI taxonomy): Eukaryota > Metazoa > Chordata > Mammalia > Rodentia > Spalacidae > Eospalax > Eospalax fontanierii. The sequence goes on along the minus strand of CM069539.1, from coordinate 42,616,295 downwards.
GTGTTAAAACAGAAGGTCCATGAAGATTGCGGGGTAGAGAGCAAGTGAAGGGGCAGGAATGGAAATAGGAACTCAATTCACACTCAGCTCCATTCAACTAAGGAAGGTCTAGGTGAGGTGGAGAGGTGTAAGCAGACAAATGTGACTGGAGTCATTAGATTTGTAGTGGGGAAAAGTCTGAAAAGCATGGAAATATGCATGGAGATAAATACCAGAAGTCTCTAAATGAACATGGTATTGGAATAATTGACTTTAATGAGCTCTTCAGAGAATAGCTGCCAGATAAATCTAAATAAATAATGAGAATCTGCTGCTTTGACTAAGATACAACGCTGCTTGGTGAGTGTTCTGCATAAAAGGCTGTACCTTTCTTCATTGCTCTTGGCACCTGCTCAGAAACTCTCATTTAATTGTTTTGTTGTGAGGCAGGAATCTACATGTCTTCCACATTCTCCTTCCCAAGGTAGAGTTCTTGTTAGGGACTTAGGGGGAGAAAACTGGTACAGGTGCTGAAGATTCCTATTAACAAAGAATACCTTTGACTTCAAAAGAGATGTTTAAAGCTATTACATTATTATCTTAAAGGATTCAACCAATGGAGACCTGAACTTTTAAGTAATTGCTTTAGATCTCATTTTTCCATGTACTACAGTATATAGCAGGGAAAAAACAAGAGAATGTCATTACTTACCTGTATAAGTTCGTCCAGAGCTCATCCACTTGCAGAGGTGTGTGTGACTGCTGAACTCATTTTTGGTATGCCTAACTTTTAACCTCACAGCTGATACTCCATGTGCCTGCTTCAGTTCCATCAGCAAAATCCACCCTGTTGATTTCTGACTTTCTAATAGTTACTTTCTCTTCACAGTGTAATGAAACCCATCTCTGTACCTGAGATTGTCTCATTTGAAACTTGTGTGATTTAGCCTCATTTTAACATCTGGTTTATCATGTTTTCAGAATTAAATACCCTAGAGACAAAATGCTTTGACAAGCTAAGAGCAAGCACATCTGGAAAACAAAATTCTGCACCTGAAAGTACAGTTAATACAGGCTATTAAGATTTTTAGTTGACTGACTATCCCTGAGTTTCCTATTCATTGTAGTCAAAGCCCACTTTCCAGCCCATTACTGCTAGCTAACATTTTATTTTCTTTTGTTTGGTGCCCACAGTTCCACTAAATTGGTGCTGGACTCAATATTAATATCAGAACTAGTATATTTTATATTTAACAGTTGTGCTTTTGCAGTAATAGATTCAAACATTTTTTGGTGTGATGAGTTCTGCAAAGTGTGGAATTGAATTTCTACATCTGAAAAGCAGGTATCTTCTGACCAGATAGCTTTTATTCCAACCAAAAAAAAAAAGAATGTGCCTCACAAAAATATGATAGGAGACTGAGTTAAATTTTAGATAAGGAAAATGGTTGGTCAATAATGTGATAGAAAACAGAGTAGGTTCTTACAAGATATATTTTGTGGAAATTTTTAAAAATTAAATACATCATATCTGATATACACACACACACACACACACACACACACACACATGCATGCACGCACACACATTTCAGTAGACTCCGGATATAAAAGGGCTATACTGACTCCATCAACTTAGATAACAGCACTTTGGATTAATCACGTTGTATCTTTCTTTGACCATCAAAGTAAATTAGAGGACAAAGACAACATTAACAGTTATTTTGTGTTTCTGATAGTCCTTGTTGCCTAGTTCATAAATTGATTTCATACATTTAGCACACCAGAAACTTTATCTTCTCTATCTGTATTTATTACAACATAATTAATTCTAACTATTCTCAACCAAATGTTCTAAAATATAAAACTTCCAGATGTGAAGCAAAGAGTTGAGAAAGTACAACGAAAAAGAGAAAAAATGTTCACAGTTACACATAAATATTACTGCAGCAAGCACTCGTCAGTATGGTGCAAGTCATACTCCTTCATTTCCTGCTTTTGGTAGAATTTCAAACAGGACAAGAGGAATTTCAGTTCCATGTTCCTATTTTAATATCCTTTTCTGAAAGTGTTCAGGCCTGGATGCAGTTCTAAAAATACAGTAGGTCAATACATCCAGTGATTTAGTCTCAGAAAAGCAGGTATTGCAAAGCAAAATGATCAGCAATATAGCATATGAGTCCATGATGGATGGATAGGTGAATATTAAGTGAACTAAAGCTACCATTTCTTAATTACATACTTCATACACCTCAGACAGTCTATCTGGTGCTTTGCTAATGTGCTCCTCACAAAGAACTCATTTTAAAAATGTCCAAAGAGCAAGGTTCATTACTGTGCTAAAGTCAAATGAGGTCAGACTAGGATTTAACATGAACTTGTCTATCTCTAAATCATGTGCTCTTGAAAAATCATTACATGGTGTTCGATCTTAACAATTATAAAACAAATTTTTATTGGACATAAATGTGTTTACTCTCTGATTACATACTATATTTCAAATGCAAGATGTCACTGAGGTCCTTTCAAATATGAGTCTCAGAAATCTCAAATACTGATGTTTCATGCAGTTCTTGGAGACTTTCCAAATTTAATCTTTGGAAAAAGATCTTTACACTTGGGATGCTAATAACCAACACACAGGAATAAAAGAGAGAAGAGAGGCATCTTCTTCTTTAAAAATTTCTAGGGGCTGGAGAGATGCTCAGCAGGTAAAGTGCTTACCATGCAAGAATGAGGATAGGGGTTCAGCTCCTCAGCACCCATACAAGTGCTAGGCAGTCACAGAAGCTCCCCTGCAATCCCTTCACTACAGAGGCAAAGACAAGTGATCCCCAGTGCAAAGTGGCCAGCTAGACCAGCCGAACTGGCAAGTTCTGGTTTAAGTGAAAGGCTATCTGCCTCAACATATGAGATGGAGAGAACTGAGGAAGACACCTGACATCAGCCACTGTCCTGCAGCAGTATGTGCATACATGTGCACAAGCATACACACACACACGTGCACACACATACATGTACATGAATCTTCTAGTGGTGGTAACTGAATCGCAAAGAAGTATTGACTTGCACAGTCTCCTTACATAGTCAGTGATAAAGCCAAATTTATGACTCTCTGGCTGATTCATGCTATTTCTCAGAAATGTTCCTGACCATAAGAGGCTGCAATTAGTCCCTGTTATTCCACTGCCCATCAAGCTTGCCTGACTTAATCCTAGCTGTCTGGTGGTCACCAAGGAGACCACTGCTTGGTAAAATCATGCCTCTTTTCCTACAAAGACCATGACGTGTCTGTCAGCAGCATGGGTTTTCCCCTCTGGGTTTTATTTGCTTGTATTTGTTAAAAACAAATTTTCAATGGAAGATATCTTTGGGGATAATGTACTGATTATCAAAATAGGTCAATTTTTCAGTTTGTAACTTAAAAAAGATGCTTCATACTGTGGAAACTTGATAAAAATCCACCATAAAGAATTCAAATGCAGTGTTTGTATTGTACACACCTGTGAGACTCAAGGGAAAAACAGAAGTGTTTGGCAAAACAGGATGTGGAGAAATTTCAGCACCTCCCCCATCCAAACACTTGCATGCACACTAGACAGTGTGAACACAAGGCTGACTACTCAACTAGCTGGCAGAGAACTGTGGTAATGTGAGCTCTTAGAGTGGAGGAGGCAACACCAATCCCTGTACAAGCTCTAACCATCAATATGAACAAGGCAATGAAATAGTTGAAGACATTCAAATAATCAAGTATGGTTCCATAAAAACAGCACACACTAACTCAGGTAATCTGAACTCACTACGTTTCTTGATTAGTAAAATGATGATAAGGATTAATAACACTAATCACAATGAATTTACAAGTCTATCTGGCAGATTAAAAATGTACATATATGTGACTGTACATAATGCATATAAATATAGCACATACACACACACACACACACACACACACACACACTTGCATTCGGTGCTATAATTTTGATCTTAAATGTTCCCCAATAGGCTCAGGGGATAATGGGAGGTGGTTGAACCTTTAAGAGGTGGGGCCCAGCGTACAGCAGTTAGGATGTCGATGTCGGAGCTGCACCCTGAAGGGAATGTAGAGACACTGATTCTCTCTGCTGTTTCCACCGTGACATCCTATCTTGCCACCACAGGGTCAAAGCATCAGAAATAAGTGATAACAAGCTGAAACTGAGCCAACATGATTTTTTTTCCTCCTTGAAGTAGGTACAAGGGTGATAAAAAGTACGCAGATAGTATATTAATGTACATAATGTGTATATAGATATATGCTCATCTATTTAAACCAAAGTATACTCTCTATTTCTATAAACACCTAATTCATCATTTATGTATTCATCCACTTAAGTGCATAAATGCTGGATGACTATTTAAAGTCGTCTGCTCTGCACATTCCTTCCTTATCTCAACTTGATTTTTTCCCCAAATAGCTCTGAATCCCTTTTCCTATTTCCTATTTGAAGCACATTTTAAGGGGATAAAGAAATCATCCATCCCCTACTAGAAGAACAATCATTAAGTGGCTCTGTGGGTGGAGTCTGTGGCTTCAGAGGTTCCTTACCTCATCTTGTGTGTCTCAGACACAAAAGGGAAACACATACAGAGAGAGAGAGAGAGAGAGAGAGGAAGAGGAAGAGGGGGGGCCCTGCTGGGCTTCCTGAGTGGCCCACAACATTGCCTCATTCTGAGGAATTTTGACAGCAGTTCTGTGTTAATATCCTGTGTCAGGGTCCAATTCTAACCCAGATTGGTTTGTTATTTGCCTTTGCAATGCACACAATCAAGTCCTCTGCTTCACTGCCTCAGTCTTTACACAGTTATTTTCTCAGCTCCAAAGCTTTTGAAAACTTCTGAAGACCCAGTCCTGAGTCTTGGTGTGGCAGGAAAAGAAGTTGGAAGGGAAGTCAAAATCAGTATACAAAAGTGACCTCCTGTGCAAATGGACTGGTAGAATTGCTATAGTGAAAATGACCATTTTGCCAAAAGAAATTTACAGATTTAGTGAAATCCCAATCCCTGTGACTTTCTTCACAAAAATTGGAGAATCCATCCTAAACTTCACGTGAAAACACAAAATACCCCTGAGAGTCAAAGCAATACTGAGCACAAAGAGCAATACCGGAGGAATTAATGTATCAGATATCAATCAATATTACAAAGCTGCAGTCATTAAAAACAGCATGGTATGGGCAAAAGACAGACTCATAGATCAATGGGAAAAAGTGGAAGACCCAAGCATGAGTGCATGCAATTACAGACCCCTGACAAATGTGCCAAGAATACACAGTGGATGAAAGGCAGCACTTGCAGCAAATGCTGCTGACAAAATTGAATCTCCATGTGTAGAAGAATCAAATTAGACCTTTAACTATCATTCTTCACAAAAGTCAACTCAAATGGATCAAGGACTTCAATATGAAGCCTGAAACACTTAAACTGTTAGAAGAAAACGTTGGCAGTAACTTATAAGACATATGTGTAGGAAAAGACTCTAAATCAGACATCAGTGGCTCAGGAATTATGGTCAACAATCTACAAATGGGACCTCATTAAAACTAAAAAGTACAGCAAAATAAGCCACCAAGGAAGTGACAATGAAGCACAGAGAATGAGAGAGAATCTTCACAACAACACATCTGACAGAGGATTAAGATTCAGAATATACAAAGAACTCAAAAACGAAAGAAGCAAGAAAACAAATGACCAATTTTAAAATGGGCTATGGATCTGAACCGAGCACTCTCAAAAGAAGAAATAAAAATGATTAACAAATACCTTTGAAAGTATTCAACATCCTTAATAATTAGGGAAATTACAATCAAAACCGCTTTAAGATTTCCTTCTTCCCCAGTCATAACAGCTAAAATCAAGAGAATAAATGATATCAAGTACTGGTATGAATGCAGGGAACAAGGTACCCTCATCTACGGTCGATGGAATTGCAAACTGGTACAACCACTGTGGAAATCAGTGTGGGGACATTTTAAAAAACTAAAAGTAAATTTACCACATGATCCGGTTATACTTCTCCATGGCATATCCCCAAAGGACCCATCCTACTGCAGAGATACTTGCTCAGCCATGTTTATTGCTGCTCTTTTCACAATAGCTAGAAATGGAAATAACCAAAATGCCGCACATCTGATGAATAGATAATGAAAATGTGGTGCATTTACACAACGGAGTTCTTCTTAGCAGGAAAGAGAAAAGAAATCATGAAGTTTGCAAGTAAGAGGATGGAACTAGAAATTATACTAAGTGAAGTAACACAGACTCAGAAAAACAAGTGGCAGATGTTTTCTCACTGGTGCATATCAGCTCCAAATCCCTAGATGAAAGAGTACATCCTATTGTAACCACAGGAGCCAGGGAAATGGAAAGTAACTGTGTGGGAAAGGCGGAAGTTGAAGCTGGAGAGAAAGGGGGACAGGTGTTATCGTGGGGGAACTGGGAAAAAGGAGGGTATTTCACTGGGGAGTGTATAGGAACGGTTATGCAGGGGAGTGAGAGGTGAGATCAATCTCGTAATGCTTAAATGGAAAAAAATCAGAAGGAGATGTATTAGTTCAAAGTCCTATAGAAAATACATGCATGGCAAGTGTGTATGTACAGTTGAAAGCTATATAACAAAAATATCATGCCAGGCAAGAGAAACCTTCCTTCAAATTGCTGGTCAGGGTTGTCCAAGAGAATCCCAAAATAACACAGACTATTTATTGCCACAGCACTTGATGGTCTTCCAGACCCTATCACTGAAGACAGTTCATACTTCAGACACAGAACTTAAAGCATCTGAGTTGGAACTAACCTGGAAGTCTCCTCCCTGATGATCAGCTCTCATGGTATCAGAGGATACTATGTAAGCTACCAAGGGAGAAAACCAATTGATGGTCCTATCCAACAATATAAACTAATAATCAATAATGACTGGCCCAGAAAACTATCTCTATTGGTGCAGTAGCGGCACTTTTATCTTGGGTATAATCAACAGCTATCTAATTTGAATGAAAGTCAGCTCAATGGGAAGGAACTTATGTGTGGTATTGTCAACACAGACAAATACATATGACTGGAGAAATCATCAGTTATAGAGGAAAAACTTATCCCTAGACCAATGTAATTTCTTACTGGGTTCTAAATATGTATCCTCATATTTACAAACAAGTGTATCTCTTACCACTTATCAAAGGAGCTACTTTTTGCAACAGATAGAGACTAACACAGAGTTCCACAACTGGTAAAATGCAGAGAATAAGTGTCTGTGAGATGCTTAGCCTAAGAGACACATCTTCAATGCAACCTCCACACATAAGATGAATGCATCTCACCAGAGAGGTTTCCTTTTACAGCAGATGGTGATTAACACATAAACTCACAACTGGCCAATGTGCACAGAACAAGATGCTTCAGAGTTCTCATCCTGCAATAGGATACCTGTTCAAACTTCTGCTTCTCAAGGCTCAGGGATCATTGCAGAAGAGGGAGTAGAAAGATGGAAAGAGCCAAAGGTCATGGATGATGACAAGGACATAGAGTTTTCCAGACAGCTGGTCAGTTATACATATGAACTCACAGCGATGATGACAGCAATACCAACCTCAAGTCAGGCAAAATCCTAGCATAGACATGAGAAATTGGGTAAGAAGTCCCACCCCAACCTAAGGAACTTTTTGGCAACTGATGGCTGCTGGGAGGGAAAGAGACAGTCTCATAGGAAATGGACTCTTGGTAGGCTGACCAGGCTCTAGTGGATGAACCTATCCTGAGGGACATGTGTGGACACAAATCAGATTCTATAGGCCATATTGTATATACAGTGGAGTACATTAAATTGGGTGGGGGACAGTGAGGATAGGTGCAGTTGGGGGAGGGACATAAATACCCTCAAATTATATTGTATGAATATTGCAAAAATTCACATTGGAAACTCCAACAAAGGTGGAATATAACAGTCTGGGCACAGAACACACAAGCAGCACAAAATGCCCTGTAAAGTCCAGGTGCCATTTGAGCTCCTAACCTTTCTCCCAGCTCCAGCCCACTTCCTGTCTGGGGAAGACTTTCCTCCTTAGTAAACTGTTTCTGTTTCTACCACCTATCCACATGTCTCTACCCCACATAGTTCTGGGAATCGTAAGCCCGGAAACCCCAGTGGGTGCCTTGCAGACTCCAGATTCTATGGAGTGTACCCAGCCACTCCACAGTTCCACCCACCTTGCAATGCTGATCAGCCTTCACATCTGAAACACTACTTGGAAGCATTCCATTTCCTTGTTACACAGTCCCATTCTGAAAAAGAAATGTGCTTTTAGTTTAAAGTAATTGTTACAGGTTGCAATTGTGTTGCATGTATATGTGTTTATTTGATAACTATCTACCTTTTTCACAGCACATCGTTCAGGCTTTTCAAAACGGTATATGATTTCTGCTCCAATTATTCACTTTACTATGAGTGCCATGCCTGGCACGCAGTAGATGCATTTGTTGAATAAAGACAATTTCATTGACTAATAAAATTTCAGTAATGATTCAGGAAAAATGATTCGTCATTTAAATAAATATTCCTAACCACAAATACCTAGAATGATGCTGAGTGTGTGGATGCCAGTCATGTAGAAAGTATAGATTCTTAGATTAGATTCTGGTCAACCCTTTTCTTTGGAAATCTATTCTACATGTTATATGCATGGTGCTAGCATGTGTATAATATCAAGGAAAATGTGAATTGTTCTCTTTGTTGAATGGCTATGCAACCTTCTCTTTTGAACAACAGGTGCAGAGCAAGAGAAAAAGAGTCTCAATCCCTGTAACAATTCTCTTATGTTCCAAGCATTTCATGTGCACTGCTTTCCCAAAAGAAAAGACAGTAATGTCTACTTATTCCACAGCCCCTAAATCACCTGCCTATCTAGGACACAAAGCAAGCAGTTCAGTAACCCTTTATTAACATTTGTCAAGTTAATTCATGTGTGACGTATGGTCCACTGTAGATTTATAAAGATGTGTTTCATATTTATATGACTTGGAAATAAGTAACTGGAAAAGACTTCTGAAAATTTAAAAGCACAACACTTAGGGCTACACTAAAAAGAAATGAATTAAAAGACAATAGTTAGGGGGACGAGGGACATGGTTCAGTTTGTAAAGTGTTTGCCAAGCAAGCATGGAGATGTGAATTTGAATCCCTTTAGAACCTAAAGCCTGGTGTGATAGCAAGTATCTGTAATCTCAGTGCTCCTAGAGTCAGGTGGGAGGAAGAGACAGGAGGATCCCTAGTTCTCAGGCCAGCTAGCTTGACATATGCAGCAGGAAACAATTAGGAAACCCTACATCAAACAAGATAGAAGGTGATAAATGACGTCTAAGGTTGCCCTATGACCTCCACATGTGCACCATATCACAAACACACACACATACACACACACACACACACACACACACATGCACACAGAGGCAACTAGGAATGTGTGTTAGTAACTGAAACATTTATTAGCAAACTATGAAAAACTAAGCTTTCCTAAATGTAATAGGTCAATATAAAATGACACTTGTTATGGGAGGCCTCTGCAAACACCCACTAGGGAATTTCTTTGGCTTCCGCATAAGAAATCACTTTCTCTATATTTTCGGGCATTGTTCACCATAGAAAATTCAAAATAAGTATAAAAACATAAAGAATGGTACAATGAACTACATGACCCATTCCTTAAGCTTCAAAAATTTTATACATGAGACAGCCTTTGTTTCATTTATATTGTCATTATTTCTCCCCTAAAACTAGATATGTGAAGAAAATCACATATATTATAGCACTTTATCCATAAATGTGTCAATCTTAAGGAAAAGAATTATTTTTAACATAACCATATTATTTTCACACCTAAAGTATTAAAATTCCTTAGTGGCTTAAAATACCCAGTCGGAACAGAACTTTCACAAAATATTACATAAAGTATTTTTATTGTTGTCAATTGGTTAGGTGGTTTTCATTTTTACAGTTGGCTTGTTTGAATCAAAATTCATACAAGGTGCACCTCTTACTCTGCTACATCACTTGTGTCTCTCTTCACCTCTTGTCCTATTTGCACCCCTTGGTATCTTTATTTGCAATTTATCTTGTGATGAAAGGGATCACATGCTCTGTAACGTTCCACACTTGGATTACTGGATCCATCACCTCCTATTGCTTGACTCCCTCTTCTGAGCAGTTACAGACTGGCCGTGATTTGGGTTTCGTATCTGGAAAGAATGCTTCATAGCCTGTGTTTTATGCTTGCTTTTATATCACATTAAGAATCACATAATATCTTACCCAATTTTCTTTTCTTTCTTTGTTAAAATTGGTCAGCTGATTCACCCTGATAAGGTCATTGTCAGTCTGAGTTACAAACAATTTTTATCAGCATGTTGCCAAAGATTTTAATAGTCATTCATGTTTGCACATCAGGTATTTATAGATTTCACAGTGGCATTTATAATTCAAATGCAATTTCACATATGCCAGTGCTATTCTTTGACTTTACATTTCTATCTCTTTCTCTTGCATTTAAAATATTGATTATTTTGTGAACTGCACATGGAAGTGTATGTATATATGTATATGGATATACGTTTGGTACTTTTATTTGTCAATAGTGTACAAAAGGAAGAATAAATGTTTTCCTTTGTTTATGATTTGTTAGGATGATTCCTTAGTATTGTTCAATGGTATTGACTGAATCTTAGTCACTGTTGTTGCTGTCCTTCATAAAATCATTACAGAATATGAATTTAATCATATTTAATATATTTAAGTCATTGCCACTAATATTTTTAAGACAAATTGGATCCCAAATCTGCTACTTATAACCCCAGTGATTTTTCAATGCTGTTGTGACTTTCCAGATTAAAATTTCTGGCTTATTTTGCACAAGAACCAGTACAAAAAATGAAATTCACAGTTTCTCTAAAGAGAAATTCCTTTTATAAGAATTGGACTAGACACTTGGGATAATCATTTTCTCTGAGCTGGTAATTTTGCTGGACTTTTTCAGTGGAAAAACAGAACATGTGTAACTTTTAAAAAAGAAAGCACATCAGGTATTTATAGATTTCACAGTGGAATTTATAATTCAAATGCAATGTCAGATATGACAGTGCTATTCTTTGACGTTACATTTCTATCTCTTTCTCTTGCATTTAAAATATTGATTGTATAGGGGTAAAAAGGAATAAGGAACTCAAGAGAGGGGTGACCATGAGAGACAGTTATCATCAAGGGTGAAATGCAGAAAATGAGGGTACTTTAACTGGTGAGGGGGAGGGAGGTTAGACAGGGATAAAGAGAGGAGAGACAAATAATGTCTCCCTGGTGTGAAAAACCAGAGGGAAATGTATTAGTTCAAAAGCCTACTGAAAAATTACACATACAGTATCTCTACATGTATTCATGTATATAGATGAAGGTTCTATAATAGGAAATAGTGCCAGACAGGAGAAACCTCCCTTTGAATTGAATTGTTGGCCAGGGTAATCTAGAGACCCCTAAAATTACACAGGCTATTGTCACAACCCTTGATTGCTTCTCAGAACTTGAAGGTAAGACCCTTTTAATGATCAGAGGACATGGTTCAGATAAAAGACTTGGAGAAATGGACCTGGAACTGACCTGAAAGACACCTCCCTAAAGGCTAGCTATCATAGTTTCAGAGGACACTATGGAAGCTGCTAAGGGAGACTGATGAGCCAACCCAGTTTTAAGGCCTAATAACCACAGCAGTGACCAGCATAGCACATACCATTGGCACAGTAGTGTCACTTTTATCTTTGGAGTAATCAACAGCTACCTAATTGGGCATAAAGTCACTCAATGGGAGGGAACTCATGTGTAGTACTATAAACATAGCCAAACATACATGGCTGAAGAGGTCATAGATCTTAGAGAAAACCCCAAGACTGTGACATCCCTAGACAAAAGTAATTTCTTACATGTGCTATATATAGATCCTTATATAGACAGATAAGTATGCCAGTCACCACTCATCAAAGAAGCTTCTTTTGCAACAGATGGTGACTACTGCAGAGTCCAACAACTGATCATACACAGAGTGTCTGTGAAATTCCTAGCCCTAAGTGACACATCTACAGTGGAATCTTCACACGTAAGGGGCAACCAGGGTTAGAGGGAATACTAATGCATCTCTCAACTCTCATCAGTGAAGCTCCCTCATGCAATAGAAGACAATGAACACAAAAGGCCACAAATGGCCAAAGCATAGAGAGTAAGAGTTTGCAGAGTGTGGGTTCATGGACAGGATTCCTATATTAAACTCCACCAATGCAGGGTTCAGAGATCATTGCAGAAGAGAGGTGGAAAGACTGTAAGAGCCAGAGGAGGTGGTACCTGACCCTATGGAAACAGAGTCTTATAGGCTCTTTAGACTTTATTCAAATGAACCAACAGCAATGGTGTCAGCATGCATAAGATCCACGCAAATTCAAAAACCCAGCACAGAACTAGGGGAATGAGCAGCAGGCCCCATTGTTGGCCGAAGAACTAGTGGGCAACCAATTCCTTCTGGGTAAGGGAGAGCGCTTCATTAAAAGAGTGACTCTATATAGGCTGACTAGACCCCAGAGGATAAACAAGCACTGGGGGATGTCTGAGTAAAACTAATTTGACTCCATAGGCCTTAACAGAGATGACAGACTGCATGAAGTTTAGCAGGGGGTCTGTGGGCGTAATAAAGATGAGGGGTAATAAAGATGATTAAGATATTGTGTATGAAATACACAAAAATTCAATAGAAATTTTTTAATGTGATTGAACATTTATGAAAGAGAACAAATAAAATATTGATTTGCATTCTAACAAACTTAGCATGAGTAACACAATTTCCTTTACATTGACACATTTATGAATATTGGTATTTGTACACACATTTACACACACATATGCATGTGGTTTACAATTTCAATCTCAATATTAGTATTAACAGTATGATTACTAAAAACAGTTTTAAATTACTTGCTTGTGATTGTTGTTCTCAGCTGATGTTTCACCAGGAGTATGGTAGTAAGCTTTTGCTTTAAGATCACTTGAAACATCGTTTTCTCTCTTTGATGAAACCACCAACTCAGTCCAGAGTTAGGCTTATTCATGATATTTTTGCTTCTTAATTTTACATTAATCTTAGAAGCTATATGAATCCAAAGTCAAATGCACTGCTTTTGAATGTCTGCCCACCAACATTTTCTCTTATACTCTATTTCCTCCCGTCCTAGAAAAGAACCCTTTTACTGGTATGAGGCTTATCCTTCCAGTGGTTTAACAATATAAGCAATATAATGTGTGTGTGTATGTGTGTATGTATATATATATTCTTCATTTTTAGGTAACAGTTTTCATGCTTGTTGCTATAGTTGTGTAAATACAAGAGTATTTTAGAAAATTTTTGTGTTTTATTGTTTCTTTAATGATCTGTATTTTTTAATTTTATATAAAGAATATGCAATGCATATAATGACGAGAGTCAACATTATGAATTGTCCCAATCATGTGTGGAACTACATCAAAATAATGCTAGTTACTTCTAGATGGAAGAAACATAGGGGCAGAGATTTTCTCCTGTCCTTTTATATGTTTTTCTGTATCTCCCTACACAAAACAAGTATAACTTCTGAAATCTAAATACAAAATGCTACATTTAAAAACAACATTGAGACACACTTTGTTGCTCTTATAACAGAGTCCAAGTTTTACTAGAAGATGTTTATTATTTGGCTCTTACCATAAACCACCTCTACTGTAGTCCAAAACTGGACAGAATTGCTCTCAGTTGTCAGAAAACAGCCAAGCCCCCTCTCCTGTTTCTCCAGCCCACATGCCGTTTCCTGACCTCTCTCTCCTTATACAAGAAATCGCCTCATGTTTCAGCAGACAACTTAGTCCTATGTTCTCCTGAGCATAGCAACATTATTACTCTCATCCAGCCTACAAATTTTTCTCCTTCCCTGGACTTTAAGTTCCCATAGTGCATCTCCTAATAAGTAATCAAAAACTGTCCTTCCTAAGGAGAATAATGAAGAAGACAGTCGAATGCCACTGGTCTCCCATGTGCCTTGAACATCACTTTTAATCTTGTTGACTCTTTATGAATTTTTTACCCTTAATTTCTATATAGAGATCAAGGCCTGAAGATTTAGGAATTTGGATCACTTTTAACATCTTATATCACATAATTAGAATATTTATACAACAGAAGTGCATACATAGGACTGGAATATACCTCAGTTATAAATCACTTGTCAACCATGTACCAGACCTTGGGTTGAATCCCTAGCACCACACACAAAAAACTGTATGCATTATCTATGGCCAGTTCTCTGAAAACAGAACTAGCTAAGAAAAACTGGCTTAAGTATCTGAACCATTAAAACAAAAGGCACCTTGCTAGAAAGATGGGCTTGGGAGTAGAAAGAGGAATGGGTTGTTCACTTACCTTTTTCCTCTCATTCTGAATTATTTCAGAAGGCTACAAAGAGTAATTGGGTCCTTCTGTATTGAAACCACTGGAGAATTTTCATAGGTTAAACCAAGACAGAATAATCAACTGAACCTCCTAGGCAGGAAGGCAGAGGTAGACGTAAAAGATATTTTTCTGTGTTGGCCTTTCTAGAGTGAACCATGATGGGTTCCAAGAAAATACATTATTTATGTGATGTAATAGGACAGCCTTCTTCTTCTCTTCTCAAATAATGATTTATTTTCTATTAACCATGCTATGAAACACTGCCTCTCAAGGCTGTTTTCAACACCACTGCATTGCATTCGATTCAGTGCCCTGCCTTTTCCATCTGTCACAGCAGCACTAGGTCTTGTCAATAAGGCTTTCTTCATGCCAGTATTCGAGTCCTCATTCAGCAGAGAATCAATGGAAGTCAACGTATTTTTCTTTCCCTAATCATATTCTTTGTTCCCTGCCTTTAATTGTCTTCAAATTCCAAGTGATTCCAAACTAATTTGTGCCTCCTCCGTGCCTCATTTATCTCATGTTCTTCTACAAAAATTACTCTCTAAATGTGTTACAGTTGAGAAAATAGATATGTTTAAGGATAATTAAATATTTTGTTTTCATGGGGCAGCCTGTACTTTATGTTTGGAACAACACAGTCCGTCTTTTTGTTGTACATGCAAATTACAACTGCACGCCAGGCTCTTACCGAGGTAAAAGAACAAGCTCCAAATCCAATGAGCAGACTTAGAATATGAACTAAATGAGAAAAGTTAATTACTATTTGATCTAATATTTATGAATCCATGTTACACAATTATTAATAATGTTCTACCCCAATTGCATTTGCTCCTGATTCATTTGTTTCCTAGTTAGCATTCAGTTGGCACTAACTTATAAATGAATACATGCTGGTAAGGACACATTCCTTCTTTTCCTGTCTGCAATGGAAAGTCTCTGTGTGCCAAGCATTATTCTAGACATGATCCCTAATCTGACAGGGCTGGTGATATGGAGAAAGGAGATGAGGTCATGATGATGAATGTACAACTGCAAACTGAGCCAAGTGATGTAAGGAAGGAGAACCCAGGCAGGATAACTCTGAGAAATGATGATAAAACAGAGTTGACAGATCTTGCCCCTCCCAGATCTCACTCCTTGGTCCTCTCAGGAACTTGTTCTTCAGACCGTGAAACCAGACCAGAGAGATGGCTCAGCAAGGAAAAGCAGTTATGGGACACACCTGGCAAACTGAGTTGAGTCCCCAGAACTCTCACAGGGGTAGAAGGAGAAAGCAAACTCCACAAAACAGCACCCTGATCTCATGCAAGCTATGGTACATGCACACCTGCACTTATATACATTCATCTCACACACACACACACACACACACACACACACATACACACACACACATTTAAAAAATGAAACAAATCCTGAAACCATAGAATCTGGAAGGTCAGTAGAACTCCTGCCTGGCCTGTAATCATGCCTAGATGTCTTCTTTATAAATGCTTGAGGTGAAGAACTTGATAGACCTAACTTGGCTTAAATATTAAAATCCAGTGTCTTCTACTGCTGACACTGCAGCACAGCATAACTGCAGACATAAGAGACCACATTTTATGTTGAAGCAAATGCCCACCTACCAATGCCTCACTGGAGAATGTAATCGAGACTGTGGGTGTGTGTATGCACAACCAGGACTGGAGACATGATGGTGAGGCAGTGTGGAAGGGTCTGGGGCTTGAGCAGCAATGAGCAGGAATTTCCAGGCAACTTTGTCCTATTTCATTATTTTATTTCACACATACAAAATACTCTTTGCATCTTCAAACACACAGACAGACACACACATACACATACACACGCACACAGAGATATGCATACACACATATCCTTCATGTAAACTGCACACGTTTCATTTTAAACATTAGAGAAGGAGAAATAAAGCAAGGTGCTCAAGTTTATCTCAGAGGAAGAATTGAAAGAGTAAAAAGGAAAATTGTATTGTAGTAAATATACGTCCTCAGGGCAGACATCCCACTTGGCAATGACTATTGAATTCAAATTTTAACAACCTCATTTTAGGTGCTGTACCTTATACTTTGTTTGTATAATCTTTTACACAAGTGTGCCCAGCCTGCAGAACCCATTCAGTCAAGACTAGTTATGACTATAGTTCAACACAAAATCATACTTATTTAAAATATCACAGGTTTTTTGTGAACTTGGTTTCTTGATTCTTGAACATGAACTTTGCTGTTGATAACATTGTGTTATAATAACACGAAGGCATTTGTGGATCTAGGCCAGCCTGGGCTACATAATGAGTTCCTGGCCACCAGCTGCAGCTACAAGAAGCTTCTATCTCAAAATGACAAAAAAAATAAAGAGAGAGAGAGAGAGAGAGAGAGAGAGAGATCCTGGGCAAGTAGGAGTAGGAGGTTCCATGTTCTGATTACAGGAAAGCCACCCTGACTGTTTTCAGGGTGCAATGAAGGCTGGTATAATAGTTTATACAGTTTCCAGATGGTAATTTCTGTTTAGACTACAGGTGAATAATTGAGCATTTCAGGTGTTTCCTCAGAGACATTCTGGTGATCTCCTCTTTAGTTCTCCCACCATCCTTCTTGTTTTTAGCCTGATTTCATTAATGTGCACTACATGTGTAAAATGCTCATTCTTTTCTTGATTCTTCTATTTCCTACCTGAATATTGTGATTAATTCTGGTGTTAAGTCAACATAGTATGTGCAGAGAAATGGAATTTGTGAGAAAGAATATATGTAAATACCTACTAGTTTCTAAGGTATTTGCATAACATAGGGAGAACATTTAATCTCCACCATAGCACTTAGTCTTCTGACCAGAGTCTTGAGATTTTAAGTTTATATTAATAAGTCTATATCATTATCACCATTTTACATATTGACAAGCAGATACTCAAAATCAAGGTCACATAGCTCATGGAAACAAGCAACTATTCAGCCTGAAGTTTTTGCACTGTAATGCTAAATCTTCTATAACATGAGGTGGAACTTAATAATGTTCCTTAGCAGAAGCACAAAATGGTGCAACTTGGAGAATATATTTTCATTTGAGGTTAATCTCCACTCTTGTCAGAAGAGCAGGCAGAACTCTGATCCCAAAGAGCACAGCTGCTAGAAAAACAACACATACCAGAAACTGTTCAGATGGTGAGTGGACTATAGCATTAACAAAGGCTGTGAAAAAAACAATAAGCTGAGAAGAACTGGTCCTCCAGAGTGTGAGGAATAATGACAAGGTGCAAAAATGTATCCTTATATATTTTTATAAGCCTACAGCCATATTGTGTTTCTGTGGAAACATCAAACATTTTTATTGAATCATTGTGTATTTCATATAGAGTATCTCAATCAATCTTAATCATCTTTATAACCCCTTCCCCACTGACACCTTCCCATAGCCCCCTAACTGGAATTCATACATTCTTTCATCTGTGTTTAGGTCTGTTTTGTCAAATCAGTGTCCCCAAATGTTCCTCAGTGCAAAGTCATCCACTGAGGTCTAGTCCACCTATCAGAGTCCCCTAACTTAGGAAGAACATGGGCAATTCACGGACGATGTCTGTGTGTGACCAGTTTGTGGTACTCATAAGTAGTCTCTATCTGGTGTAACAGAAGCTCTTTGATGAATGGTGACTGGGATACTTGACTGTAAATATTAGTATACATAGTTTGGAATGTGACAGTCTTGGAGATTACTCTAAGATCTATGATCTCTTTAGTTCTGTGTATTTGGCTATGATTATAGTACCACACGAGCTTCCTCCCATTGAGTGTGCTCTAAGACCAATTAGGTAGCCATTGATAGACCCAAGGTAAACTGCCGGAACTGCACCAGTGTTGAATGATGTGCTGGTCATTGATGTGGTTCTTTGGTCATAAAGCTGGTATTGGGCTTAGTGCTCTGCAGAGATATGAGAGCTAGCCTTGAGGAGAAGTGGCTTCCAGATCAGTTCCAGCTCCATTGCTCCAAATCCAGTCTCTGAGGTATGTCCTGTTTTCAGCAATAGGGCCTTATCTTCAGGTTCTGGGAGGCAATCAAGAGCTGTGCCAATAGCCTAAGTAATTTTGGGAGTCTCTTGGACCACCCTGGCTAACAATTCAAAGGAGTTTCTCCTGTCTAGCAGTTCCTGTTTCTCCTGTCTTCAGCTATGTACATGGATTCATGTAAAGATGTTGTATGCGAAATTTGTCATTAGGTTGTTATGTTAGACTATTATAATTCCCTCTGTTTTACACTAGCTGGGCATTACTTATCTCTCCTCTGTCTCTCTGCCCCTCTATGTCTTTCTCTCTCTATCTCTACCTATCTATCTTTCTCTCTCCTTTTCCCTCTCTCATCCTCTCTCTATGCCTTCCCCCATTTAAAGTGTTCCCATTTTCCCTGTTTCCCCCATGGTAATAACTGTCTCCTGTGGCTCCACTTCTCTTGAGCGTCTTCTTTCCCTTTTTCCCCAGAGTTCCTTGTATAACCCTCCCTTGCCCCTCCCGTTTACATACCCCCCCAGGCACCACATTAAAGAAACTTCTTTTGCCCCAGAGTCTATTACATAGTTCCACAACTAGTCATACACAGACATTGTCTATGAATTGTCTAACTGTGGGTGGGTCTCCATCTCCAGCACAGCTGCTGTGCTCCAGCCATCTCAGAGAATGGAGGATGATCAAACAGGTCCTCAGATGGCTCAAGGTGGGGCAGGAGAGATAGACTACATTAGTGGGCAGTTCAATTATTGAAACCAAGGCAGGGGTTTATATAGGGAGACTCTTCTGGCCGTTACAGAAGGTGGGAAAGTTAAAGGTGGAGTCTTTAGGTAAAGACGGGAAGGGTGTAGGGTTCACATGGAAATTAGGAACAAGGAAACAAAACCCCAAAACCTCGTTCTGGTCTGGGGTGATCTTTGTGGGTGGAAAAGATGAAGCAACTGCTGAGGCCTGCAGTGGCTTCCTGGGACCTAGGTTATCACATCAGGCAGAGCAGGCCAGACTCCTACCATCCCTTCAGGGTATCCAGGGTTGCTTGGCTTGCTCAATACCTTTTACAATAGACCCAGACCCCACATCTAACTCTAAGTGGCACATCTGAAATGCAACCTCTACACCCAAGACTCATGAAACATAGAACAAGGGGTAAAGAGGACATTAATCAATCTCTGTTCTCATCAATGGTGCTCCCTCATGTAACAGAGGATCAGGAACACAAAGAGTCACAAATGGCCAAAGCATAGAGACTAAGAGTCTGCAGAGTGTGGTTTCTTGAACAAGACATCTATATTAAACTCCACCCACGCAGGGCTCAGGGGCCATTGCAGAAGAGGGGAATAAAGATTGTAAGAGCCAGGGAGGAGGTGCATGACCATATGGATAGAGTCCTACGGCTCCTGGGCTCATAGGAACCTACAGCAGTGGTGTCTGCATACCCTAGACCCATGCGGACTCAAGCAGACACAACCCCAGCACAAAACTGTATAAATGGGCAACAAGCCCGATCTTATTTGAAGAATTATTGGTGGCTTATTACTGCTGGGGGAGGAAGAACTGATCTTAAAGGGAAGGACTCTAGATAGGCTGACTAGACTCCAGTGGATGAACTTGCTGGTTCAGTGAGGAACATCTGGGGACCCTAACTTGACATGATAGGCTTTAACACAAATGACAGAATGAATGTATTTCTAGTGGAGGATCACGATGAGATGGTGCCAGCGGGAAGCGGGTATAAAGACAGTTAAGATTGATTAAGATGTTCTGTATGAAATACACAAAAATTTACCAGAACAAGTTATGAGAGAGGAACCCACTTTTTTCTGAGCACTGGGTAACTGTCAAGCACTGCTGAAGCACTGTTAATCTACTAATATCACTACTATTATAAACAGTAACTTCTTAATATTATATTGTGAGCAGTCCTCTCGCGCTTGTTTTTCTATAAATAAGCATGGACGTTAGGGACGGGGCAGTCTGACGCCCGTAGCAGCAGAGCTTGGAATCTCCCTTGCTGTCCTTGCTGCCTTGAGTGAAAGGACTATCAGTCTAACAGCCGAGTGGACTATCGTTGCACCAGCACCAACTGTTTTGATTCCACTGTAGGTGCCTTAAGACAACTACAGAAGGACTGCTGCTGCTTGTCCTGGCTCCTGAAGATGCAGCCCCAGCCAGGCTCTTTGAAGCAGCTGACTTGACACCTTTGCTATCACAAGTCTCAGTGAACTCTAGATGACCCTACACCACTTCCACCTCAGCCAGAAGGTGTGCACACGTCCACAGGTGGTCTAGCAGATGGACTGCTGGGAGGTGCTAAGAAGCTAGACTGTGACTAGCCCAAACAAATGGCTATGATTCATCCAAAATAAACAACTATAATTGGTACAAACAAATGGCTATGGTGGCTCCAAACACCTCTTCTGAGCCTGTATAAGCAGGTTGCTCAGCATCCGTCAGCCAACACCAGGAAAGAAACAGAGCAGAATAATGGCAGGCCATAGAAAAGCAGTAGCAGTGATCACTAAACAGTCAACAGGCTAAACTGTGTAAGCAGCAAGCCAGCTGACTGCTTGTAAACTGAAGAAGCGGTGGTCTGGTTCGTATCTGGTGTCCAGGTCCCCAAGCACCCTTGGCATCCAACACCTAGGTCCTGAGTGACTCCAGCTCTTAGGAGCCCTGTCGCCCGAGCATATTCCAGCCAAAGGCAGGTGACCCAAGGGGTCCTGGTGGTAGTTCCAGAATAACCAAGGCAGGCAAAAGACAGTAAGTGGTGATGGAATGAGAAACAAGAGTGAATAACTGAGACCCATGGGAGACTGTGAAATTAAAGGTGCCGCATGCGGCTTCTACCTGCTCCCTGCTGCTGCTGCCTCTGCCAAACACTCAGGGAAGCACAAACTGCCAGAGGAGTGTCTCCCTCTTGACCCATGATTTCTATCTGTGCAGAGCCAAAGATCCCTGGGCAGCCAGTTAGTGGCAGTACCAAAAGGGGCAGAAGAAAATAGAAATGGATTGCACTGGAATTAGACCATTAGACACCTGTCTCACAGTGGGTAGAGTCTGAATATTAATATTAAAATCTCTTTTGTCGTTTTTAGAGCTAATTGAATAGAATAATCAGTTTGGACTTGTTTTTGCCCCTCAGTAAGGTTAATTTTCTATCTACCATCTGATTATTTTCATAAAGCTCTAAAAGTTACTTACCCCGTGAAATTATTATTTTATACCTCTCACTAGGTTCTCAGATAACAAAACCTGTTACTAGATCTGCCAAGGAACTGGATTTGATTTGTCTAATATGGTTCCTGCAGTCACTAACTGGGACTGGGACAAGGTTAAAAGGAAATTCTCCCAGTAGAATGAACAGAAGATGAGAAGTTGGGAGTTTGTGGTCACTGTGTAGGAGGGGAAAAACAAAACTAGTGTCCAGGAAGCATCCTGCCAGCAAGTGACTTCAAAGAACCGAAATGTCTAATGGAAAGTTTCAAAGTTATTTTCTGGGGAATGGCTTGTATAAACACCCTGCTCTGCCTCCTAGGACTCTTCAGTAAAGCCAGAATTGTGAATTGTACCCCAGTGCTTTTCTGTTAATGGGTTCTTAGCGGGGAACCAGTCAAGTGCTGAGCCTGATGTCTGGGTTGACGCCAGGCAAGGACAGATGCAGAGGCTGGGGAGGTGACCTGGTGTAGACAGGCAAGCCGCCTCAGTGGCACATGCCTTCACTCCTGCTGAGAGCTAAGATCCTGGCCACCTAGAAATGGTGGAGAGGAGATGAAGCAAGAGAAAAAGATAGTGAAGGGGAGACAGACGAATACAAGGAAGGAGGGTGAGAGGAAGCGAGCAGTGCAGCCCTCCTGAATGCCGTGATGACAGATGTGTGCTACCACACATGGCTAAGTCCTCCATTGTCTACTATAGCCCGATTCTATAGCAAAATCTTCATTTTCCAAGTATCATTTAACCATAAAGATTACTGAGTTCAGAAAGTCCACTGCCTCAGTCAGTTCTCCATCATGGTAATGAAATACCTGAGAAAATCAACTTATAAAGAAGAAAACTATTTTGGTTCATAGTTTGAGTTCATGGTCTATTGGTCCTATTGCTTTGAACTTCTAGCAAAGAAAGATGTCACACTGGGAGCACGTAGAAGAATGAAATGTTCACCTAAATATCCAAGAAGGAATGAGGGAGCTAGGGGGCTGGGGTCCCACAGTCCCCTTTGAGGGACCTAACGAACTCCCAGAAGATCCCACCTCTCAGTTACTTTTACCTCAGAGACCAAGACTTCAACATATGTATCTTTGGGTAGGTGGTCAATCAACATGTAAACTGTGTCTCAGAGGAAGCTAATGGTTCCAATGTCATAGTGAAAACCTCTAAACTTCCCAGAAAGACTCTTTAACCTCCTATCAAATAACTCCCTTGTATTCGTCTAAGCTCTCATTACACCTTCTGAAACAGTCTTGTCTACACTGTTGCATGTAGGCAGTCTTCTTTGGCACTTCCCTTTGTCCCTCTTTTTGAAAACCCAAAGCTGTTTGCATTTTTCTTGTCTCTGCTTGCATCATCCTATCCCTGTAGACGGGGCTCTCAATTTCCTCCCAGGTCTCTCTGTGTTTGCACACCCTCATTTGTCTCTATGTCTATGTCATTTTGTGCCATCTGCATGTCTCTTATAAATCTAGAAGATGTGGAAACATCATTGGGAATTTAAGAATGATGTGTCTATAGCATTATTTTCAGTGGACCTAAATTAATTGGCTTAACAAAATGTTTCCTCTATGATGTGGGGCTCAGTTGTATAGCTTTTGCTCAACATGAATGAGGCCATAGGTTCAACCCCTACTATGGAGTTTATAAAAACATAACTCATTTGTCATGTATTCTTTCTCGGAGGTATGTCCAACTTGGCATTGTAACAAGATCTTGCATGTACAAAGTTCATTGCTTTCTAATTTTAAAAGTATTTATTTGGGACTAGAGAGATGGCTCAGCAGTTAAGAGCATTGGCTGTTCTTGCAGAAGACCTGGTTTTGAGTCTGAGCACCCACACAGTAGATAATAACCATCCGTAACTCCAGTTCCAGGGAATCCAACACCCTCTTCTGTCCTCCGTAGGCATTGCATGATACAGGCGCACTTACATACATGCAAGCAGTACATACATACACATACAATAAAAATAATAAATAAAAATATTTTAAAGTATTTGTATTTTATGTATATAGATGTTTTGTCTGCATGTATGTAAGTGTACCATGTGTGTGCAATGCCCACAGAGGCTAGAAAAGGGAGTCTGATCCCCTGAAACTGATATTATGGATCGTTGTTAGCCACCATATGGGTCCTAGGAATTGAACCTGGGTCTTTTTCAAGAACAGCAAATGTTCTTAAATGCTGAGCCATTTCTTTAGCCTCCAAGTTCACTCTTGAGAACTTCAATGGAGTTACAATTTTTTTTTTAACTGTTAGAATGATTTTTTTTTTCCTTTTGCCATACTGGGAACTGAATGTAGACCTTCACGTGTGCCAGGCAAGTTCTACCATTAAGTTACATCTCCTTCCAAGAATGTTTAAAGTAAGTTAGCATTTGTATATTGGACATCATTCATAGCTAGCCTTGGCTGCATGGGCCACATCTTAAACTGGTCTGTGAGGAGTTTGTCCTGGAAAACAGAAAAATCACATTCAATGCCCCAGCACTGGGTTCAAATTCTGAAAACCTAACATGATTGTCTCCTAAATTGCTCCTGTAAAGGTGAGTGCCTGTACCTGCATAAGCTGCCTACCCAGCCAGAGATGTTTCTGTTGAATCAATGATAAAATGGTATGCAACAGAAACCCCACTGATCACATTTCATGACCAGCAGCTCTTCTGTGGCACCTACGTTTCAGTCAGATCCAGTAAGAGCAGCTGAAATTCTGTGTATTTAGGTGGATCTTGGACTTGGTGGACCCACTATAGAAATACAATACTGTACCTGCCTCTTCCTGAAACTTTAATTGGCACAGAGATTATTCCATTCTTCCCAGAAATCCGCATGAGAATAGAAGAGCAGTGTGATACGTAAAGCATCCCATTTGTTCCATGAGTGCTTACACTCATTTGAAACTAAACAAAATTACTAAGAGGTTTATGTCCTTTTTCTTATTTGTTCTGCCAGAATTAATTCTCAGAGCTATGTACTGCCTTCCTTTAGGAGTCCCCAAAGGGCTGCTCAGATGGTGTTAGAAGACAAACATCCCTAACAAAAGAGGAGATACTGCTCGGTGATGTATCCCATCCCTGCTTCACCAGACTTCCTTAAGTTCAGCATCATTTGAACATGAAGGATCAAAAATAGTAAAGAAAGGAGGTAGGCAAGAAAGACAGATGGACAAGATAGAGGAAAATAGAGAAATCCAGAAAAAGCAGAGCAAAAGAGACAGAGCAGGGAATAGCATGGGCTCTGAGGAGGGAAAAGAGAAAATAGTGCGCAGAGGATTACTGACAGTCCACCAGCCTCTACCCAAGCTGAACAGCATCTGAGATCTATTTTTTTCTCACAAATACTACCTGCTTACTCTGATGCTAGAGCCCACATTCTCCTCTTCCCTCCCCAAGCTAGCAACCTTCCATGACATGGTACCCACGAAAAGCCCAGCACCGCATGAGAGTAGGATGGAGATGCTTCTGCCAGCAACAGAGTGACAAGCAGACTCTAGACAGGAGGATGTGCGGAAAGGCTCTGGGGAGAAGAAAAGAGAGCGATGAGAGGCAGAGTGCCACCTCCCCTGCAGGCCGTGTTCTTGTTCCAGAGTAAAGCTGATGGCAGTGGAGGTGGAGGCCTTTCCTTGCTCCTTTTTGTGACTCTGTCACAAGCCATCTGGAGACCTTTGAGTGCCTCAGTTTCTACCACTGATCCTTTCAATATTCAAGTGATTGTGCCTTATGCTTAGGGAATAGATGTCTAAGTCTGCAGTATTCAAGTAACATAATGTTCTACAACTTGTATGCAGATGTTTCTACAAAACAATAAATAATATGGGGAATATTAAAATGTTTTAAGCATACATAAAGAGAAATGAAACACATATTTGCAAAGTATTAGGATTCTTGACTATACAGTGGACACAGAGAAAGTTATGGTTCAAATCTCTCATACTTCAGGATGCTTAAGCTTTTGGTTATAGGATATTGTAGGAGGGGCTGGAGAGATGGCTCAGTAGTTACAAATACTTGCAGTTCTTCATGGAGACCCAATTTTGATTCCCAGCACCCCACATGGCAGCTAACAACTGTCAGATTCCAGGGGATCCAATACCCTCTTTTGGCTTTTGTGTCATTGCCTGAACATGGTGCACTTACATACATGCAGTCAAAACACTTATACATGAGGCTGGACATGGTGGCGTGCACCTTTAATCCCAGTACTTAGGAGGCAGAGGCAGGTGGATCCCTATGGGTTCAAGGTCAGTTTGGTCTATATAATGAGTTTCAGGCCAGCTGGGGCTACAGGGAGACCCTGTCTTCATATATATAATATTGTAGGAGAGTTGCCAAACTATTCTAGATTCTAGTTTGGTTTCTCTTGCTGTGATAAACCACTCTGACCAAACGCCAAAAGCAACTTGGGGAAGAAATGGTTTATCGCATCTTACAATTCCAAATGCCAGTCCATCATTGAGTAAAGTCAAAGCAGGAGCTCAACCTGGGTACAGTAGCTTTAACAGAGACCATAGAGGAATGCTGCTTATTGGCTTCCTGCTGTAGTTTGTGCTCAGCCTAGGATCACCTGCACAGAGGTGATACCACCCACAGTAGTCTGGGCTTCCTCACATAACTCAATCAAGAAAATTCACATGGGAGATTGAGTTTGCATGGGTCTTGCATGCTGACACCATTGCTGTAGGTTCATATGAGCAGCCTCTCAGGGTCTTGTAAGACTCTATTTCCGTATGCTCATGCACACCCTTCCCGGCTCTTCAACCTTTCTGCCCCCTTTTCCACATTGGTTCCTACGGAGAATCCAATGGAAGCAATGCCTCAGTCTGGTTCCCTCTTCTAGCTGTGCCAAGTTGACTACTGAAGCTACCCAGTCCCTTTTCTGGGTATGAAGTCAAAGAAGAAGAAATCATTATGTAATCATTATGTAAAAGAGATATTTGCACCCACATCATCATTAAAGAGTTACTCACATAGCCAAGACATAGAGTCACTCTAAGTATTGATGATTGCATAAATATGTGTAATTATGTCAATTAAAATTTTTTAATGTTTTTAAAGTTGGAATTTTAAAAATGTAAAGTAAAGTATAAAAAAAAAAGATGGTGGGGATCCTGCTCTTCATACTCTTTCTCCTTGAATGTCCTTATCTCAACAATTCACTGAGCCATAGCACTAGCCGTCTCGCTCACATCTTGTGTTTGCTCCTGTTGCCTTCCCTCAACCCAACATCACTCTAAAAACTAGAATATAGACACTTATTTCTGCATTCACACAACCCTTCTCCCAGCAGTTTACTAACCATCCTGTACAATGAATAGAGCAGTGTTTTCCATTACAAATCTCTAAAGGACAAATGAAAATTGAGTATCTAGAGAAGATTGGTTCCAGGTTCCCACATATACCAAAAATCTCAGGATATTCAAGGGTTTTGTATAAAATGGTGCCATATTTACAGGTACCCAATACACACACTCCAGTACATTTTAAATATCTAGATTATTATAATACCGAATACAATATAAACGCTGTGTAAACAGCTACTAAGCTAGACTGTTTAGTCAATACAAGCCAGGGAAAGTTTGTACATATTCAACATACGTGTGATTTTTCCCAAATATTTTCACTTCAAAATTGGTTAAATCTATAAATATAGAACCCAAATATATTTTGAAATCTAAACTTCCAAAAACTCAGCTTGCCTTTGTGATTTTCAAACAAATGGTAGAGTATGACATCTTGTTTTTAAAGTCACATCTCTACCAGACAGAGAAAACTGGAAGGCAGCCCTTCTGCTTTTAAAGCCCCCCACAACTCCCTACAGCAAAAGATCAAGACTGCTTCATTTGTCTTCCCCTGGTCATATCTTCTCAAGACCTAGCCTCGACCCACTGTCCAGTTGGCTCTGGCTCCTCTGTCCCTTCCCTCCCCTCTCCACATGTATTCTGAATTCAACTCATTTTTTTATGCAGAGCCATTCCATCCTCTCTGTATTCTGCCCTCTACCTCTAAATCGTGGGTCTGTGCATGTGTTAGAGGGAGCTGCCCCCGTAGAGCTACATATCTATTAATTCATTTGGTTAAGTGAAAATTCATTTCCCCTTTGAGAGCAATTATGCTAGCAGAGGGCAGAGGCACGGATGAAGTGCTTGTTTAAAATGGCAATTTAAAAAACTCTTGCTGCTCCGAACTTCAACTTCACCAAAGAACCCTATTTAAAATGTGGCAGGCATACAGGAACAATTTGTATGGAGACTGTCTGCCAAGCCTGCCATAGGAAAACAGTGCCGCTGAAAACAGGTTGGAAGAATAAGAAAAAGAAAATTGTTGGGAAGTCTAACTTTCCCATGCCCCATTAAATGAAGTGTAAGGCAGTATACACACACTAACTGCACATGAACTTCTGGTCCTCAGCCACAGTGTCATCTGATCCCAGAATTGCACAGAACACTGTCTGTAGGCAAACCCATCAAGATTCTATGAGTCGCTAGTGTGACCTGTCCCAGGGCAATTTAGCTACCTCCATCCTCTGATTATTTCATTTGGGCCAAACTTTAGGATCATGAACTTATTTTACCAAGTATTGGATACTCTGAAATAAATGCAATAATTTGGGTATTGATATAACAGCAGATAAGTATGATTTGTAAATGTTAGTTTTAGGCTATGATCTACCAAAGCTGCATGCTCTTCTTCATTGTTTTCCTTTATCTGTAGAAGAACATTTAGACCTTAGTGTGCTTTTCCCATGGCCTGTACATTCATCTACCCTGATGGAGGCTTCAGAAACAATGACATAATCCAATGGTACTGGAGGAATGAAGGGACTGTTATTTGCAAAAGCTTCCTTCTCTGCCCATGTTCTTACAGCCCTCAGAGACTCCTGAGTTGACCACCCCTTCATCCTGAAACAATCAGTCCATCTATTGGAGTTGTAGAGGAGGGGTTTGGAAGAGGCAGGGCTGTCCTCTCTGGGGTAAGATCTGAGTGCCACCAACCACCCCTAAGCCCACTTCATGCCCCCAGCCCATCTATAGAAGAGAGAATAAACCCAACGTAAACCAGAGAAACAAATGTGAGTAACACCAAGGCTGCTGAGGACATCCAGATTCCTCAAAAGAGCCATGGAGACAGCCCTCCTAGGGTTTTGCTCTTAGATGAGGCTAGTTGATGTCTTGTTTTCCTAGTGATGGATTTTTACTTTATGAACTACTTTAATTCCTCCAGTAAATCTTGTTAGGCTTCAACAGACTCAAACAATTTTCTACTACCAGGAAGTCGGAGAATAAGTAACCAATGGTCCATAATTTATTTGTTTGATCACTGATATAATGACTAGTTGCCAGAAATTCTGTCAGGCCTTGGAGAACTGGGAATGAACAAATTGAAATGCAGCATTACAGTGTTCAGATTCCAGGAGGAGACAGATAAGTATCTCCTCTTCCTGACTTCCAGGACGGAGACTCCCTGTCCCTGTCTTACACTGCTATTATCTAATGCAATTATAAAGACTTACTGTGGGAATAAATAGCATGCAATAATAATTCTGTTTTATGATTTCTAAGCCTTTCAGAGAAATTATGTCAAATTTCCAGACTCTCCAATTAGGGGATTTTTACACTAGAAAGCTGATGTTTAACAGGCATCACAGCCAGGCAAAAACATCTTGTCAGGCTCGCATAGCTTTTCCTTTTCTTATCTAATCTGAATTTGGTTTTCTAAATAAACTTTCTTACTGTGAGAAGAATGAGCCAGTGGTGAGGAACTGCAGAGAACGAAACGTAGGAAAAGTATATGGTCAACATTGATGAATTTCCTAAAATTATATTTAGTTTTTGTTTGTTTTGATCTTTTGAATAGGGCCTGCCTATGTAACTTAAACTGATCTCAAACTCATGATTCTCCTTCCTCAGTATCCCAAGGTGCTGGGAATTATAGGAATGAACCACACTCAGTTCATACTAATTAATCTTTGCCAATGAGTAACTACAGGGTCTCAGATACCTAGATGCCCACTCCTCCAACAGTGTGCTGGCCACCAAAGTTCAGGATCTGCAAATCTAAGGTCACATGCATTTACCAACAAGCTCATGGGATTACATGACAAGGACAAGCACTCTGCATACAGACATGACTGCCTCAACTCTCTGGAGTTCAAGACCCGGTAGGGTACCTCTCAAATTGACTTGTGACCTGGATTCACATGGAGAGTTTCACAAAATGCTGAATCTTGAATATAACACACACACACACACACACACACACACACACACACCAAGTAATTCAAGTGCTTCAAGATTGAGAGCCACCAGTCTAGGGGGACAGGAGAGTGAATGAGCTGAAGATCACTAGCAAAGGCTTAAGCACATGGTGAAATTGAAATATGTGAGTCCTATCTGCCCAGGGCTAGGAGGTCACAAAGGCTCCTCAGAGAAGGCACAGCTCAACAGAGACCCAATGGGCCATGACAACTGGCCAGGTGGTGATTTTGGAGAGATGGAGGAACAGAGGTCTGGGCAAAAAAGAACAATAATAAAATATCTAAGGAAAGTACTCTGAAAGGAGAGAAAAGGTGGTGTGTTGGATAAGATTCGAAACAAAGAAAGCAAGTCTTGCAGCAGAAGAAAAGCCAGTGAGACTTGAACTGGGATTAGTGAGCAAAAATCAATCATAAAAGTTGAAATTTTGACATAAATTCAGAAGGCACTGAAGAGGCATTATGAAGTCTGCTGCAGGAGACTGGAAATGAGAAGGTGCGAGGTGGGAAAAGCAGCATCCTTCTATCCCGGCTCATCAAAACACCTCTCCGTGCTAGCCTGTAAGCGTCAGCCCAGTAGCAGCACGGTCAGTGTGCACAGATGACTAACTAATGATGGAGCCTTCCATTTTTAAGCTCTGTCTGTACCTCACCATTATGTTTGATATATTTATACCTTTCTTTTCCTCTCCAGGACATCAAAGAAGCTGCGTCATCTCATTAACCTTCACTCACCACCCCTGGAGAAGATGACAAGGTAAATTATATTAGGGAAAATTGGAAACATTTAAAGTTTGAAAGACTTGCCAAAACCTCAGTGTGATAAGCTGAGAAAACGCCAAGTTCTGGGGCTGCCTTTATCCCCAGATTTAGAGATTCTAATTCATCTATAAAGTGACATTGTTGAGAAGAGCAGGTCAATTTGGAGTACATCTGCAGAGAAGGACAGACCCAGCTTCAAGCTGACCTGCACTTAAGACAAAAATGGGAGTGGAACAAAATTGTTTTCTGCTCCATGAAACTCTTCCAATTTCAGTTCCAGGAGGAAAGAGGTAGTTCAGGAATTGAGCTGTGAGAGGAAGGACGGCACTGGATCCCAGGGGACGAGGAGCTGGCCAACTCTCCCACTGCTAATAAAAATATTCAGGTACTTTATGTTTGTCTTCATGGGTGAGAGTTAAGACATTGCTTATCTAAACCTAAAACACTTGGACTTGGTTTGACTTGGAAGTTTCTGCTAACTCGGCAACCATACATGCATAGAGGTTAGCTCAGGCAGTTTTGGGTCAGTCCACTGTATTTCCCAACAAGCTGCCAGACTCTTACATGCCCAGATCTGATTTTCTGTTATTCTTAAGTTACCTCTCACCTGATCACCTAAAGAAGAGAGTCACGTTTACCTCTCAGGTCTAGCACTTAGTTCAAGCAAAGAAGTCAGAGCACGGATTATACTACGACCTCTCACACTATGATGCACCCCACATCCCTTTCAGACAGTAAATCCAAGATTCTGCATTTCCAGCATACTCCCAAGTGATGCTAGTTCAAGAGCCACTTTTTCTCTGCTTTGTCTGAAGCTCTAAGTTGATCTCCCTACCACCCCTTCCAAGCTCTCCCTCAACAGCTTGCTTCAGCTTGGTTTCCATTTTTAGAATCTTCTTGGTCTGAAAGGTCTTTGTCCTTCCAGAGTCCCCTGTAAAATACACTCTCAAAAGATTAATATTTGATGCTCTTCTCTCAGCTAACACTCTGAGAGTTTAGGTTTCAGTTGATTGAAACCTGAACCAAAATGGAATTGGGACTGTGGATATTAAAGACTCAAAGTCAGCAGAGAACAAAGAAAGGAATACTTTGGTCTCCCCCAAAGAAAGGGAGACAAACAAAATCGGAGACATGTGGAGGATGCCACAAAGACCATGCCTGAGGGTGGCAGCCTTGGAACGGCATCCTGCCCCTGTGTTGGGACTGTGAGTTGTGCAGACTTCTTTCTACAACTGCATTCTGATCTTCAATGGATCAAATGCAAATGAGGACCCCTACCCCCAACCCACCCAAAGTCATAAAGATTAAAAATTACATGTGTAATCTTAGATGTGGCCAGACACTGGGTATCATCATTCTAACTATTCCTCAAAATATAGTTAAAAATACTTAATGCCTGGAAAGTCTGCACAATCTGGCTTAGAAGGAGTTTGGAGGTAAAGGAGATAAAGCTTGTGACATAGTTTTCCATCTTTCCTTTTATATTTTGTTCTTATGTCTTATGCTGTAGCAGAGCTTTCCTCCAATTTTCTCTCTGATGCTTGGAACACATAATTTACGTATATACTTATAAGATTTTCTACTGGGAAAATACCACCTCCCCACACACACAAAAAAAACACAATCAATTACCATGGATCATTGCTGGGATACTGTGTGTTATTGGAAGGCAGTGCTGGAAATGGATTGCTACTTGTCCTCTACTATCTGACCTTAGGAAAATGAATTATCTCACCCTAGATTTTCTGATCTGTAAAATGGGAACAACAACATTATTTCAAGGGTCATGTGAGGTATCAGTGGTTACATGCCATACAGTCCTGATGTCGTTATAAATTGTAGTTGCCTCTGCCTCAAATTCCACCAATGTCACCAGCATCTAATAAATATTTTCCTTAGGAAAAAACTAAAGACTGATACCAGTCCTATTTTTTCAAGTTTTTTCAACTTCAATATTCACTCCTGTTCTTTCAACGCCTGCATGAACAAATGTGGTTAATTGCTCCCCAAACTAAAGTGGCCCTCAGAGCTGAAAATGCACAACCTAGTTGAGTGTGATGTTGCAGAAATGTTCTTTTTAAATAGTAGTTCTGAATAGGGAAATTCAAATTCCTAAGGGAGGCAGAAGCTCACCAATTCAGCCTCGGATGGGAGCTATTCTCCCAAACCCGAGTTGTGAGGAATAACTCTACAGTGGTCATATAATGAGGCCTGGAAAGGGGGACCCTCTTCTCCCCTAGAACTCAAATAACCTTGAACCAAGAATCAAAAGCAAATTTGCCAACATATGTTTTGTTTCCCATCAAATGATGTTCAATTTGTTCCATGATAATGTTTCGAAAATCCCATTTAATATAAATTTTGTTTGATGTGGGCTAACAGATGGAGCCTGAGAAGCTGCCGTGCTGAATGGCTGCACAGTGTTATGAGTCACACCAGCAGGATGGCAGGTTCCACGTGTCTGTAAGGCCTGGGGAGCCATTAAAAAGTAGGAAGAAAATTAGGTTATTACTTGGGTGTTTTAAAGGTGAAAAACAATCATAACTTACAAGTCCATTGATGTTGATCTAGGTCATTTTATGACAGGAAATGAGATGTTGAGATACTTTTCAGATAGAGAGCCATATTTCCATTATGTCATCCTGTCTGGGTTCCAGCCTTCTCCTTTGAAAAATGAGGTTTGTTTGGGGTCAATGATGGTTGTAGAGATTTCACCTCATATGTCTTGGTCAAACCTGTACCAGTGGCTGCTATGGAGACTGAGAAGTCCAATGTTCTGT
The DNA here is from genome assembly GCA_035773235.1 of Eospalax fontanierii. Taxonomy (NCBI): domain Eukaryota; kingdom Metazoa; phylum Chordata; class Mammalia; order Rodentia; family Spalacidae; genus Eospalax; species Eospalax fontanierii. Next base: position 42,582,760 of record CM069539.1, on the reverse strand, counting down.
AGTAGTCAGATTCCTCAAAGGAAAAGAAAAAGAATCATGTATGTCTGTGTGATTTATTGTAAAGTAATGGCTCCTATAGTTACAGAATACAAGAAATCCCACTATCTGCCACTTATATGCTGGAGAACCATGAGAGCCAGCTCTGAACTAGTGAGCTAATCATACAGGCTCCAGACTGAGTCTGAAGGTCTGAGACCCAGGAACCCTGAATGCAGGAGAACCACATCCAACTCAACCAGGCAGAAAAAGGCTAATCCCAGCTCTCCTCTACCTTTGCATTCCATTCAGACCGTCAACAGAGTAAATCAAGACCACCCAACATTGCAGAAGGTCATCTGCTTTATTTAACCCACTGATTCAAATTCCAAGTTCTGTAAACACCATCCCAGAACCACGCAGAAATAATGTTTAATATGATATAAGGCATCTTATGGTTTAATCAGACTGACACATAAAACATCTTAGAGCTCTATCCCGATTAATATCACAAAAGATAATTAATGCAATCATCTGTCTACTTGGCAGCCATTTGCTCTGAGAAATGCACTAGCAAATGAGTTTGTAATTGTATGAACATCACAGAGTGCCCTCAAACAAACTGAGATGGCTATGGCATTAGTCACTAAAATAATTATGGGAGCACTGTCCTATAGGCAGTCCAAATGCCATTATATGAGACACAAATGCATCTGTCATGAGTCTAGGTTAGAAGTGGCTACACTTAGGTACCAAACACTTGAAACTCATTATGTAACCTAACCTGGCCTTGAACTCATAGCAATTCTTATCTTAACCCCTTCCAAAGTACTGGGATCCCAGTTACACATCATCATCCTCGGCTTTGCCTGGCATTTGATTTGTGTGTGTGTGTGTTGTGTGTGTGTGTGTGTGTGTGTGTGTGTGTGTGTGTGTTGCGTGGAAGCCAGAGATTGATGTTAGGTATCTTCTTCAGTTGCTTTCGACCTTTTTTTCCTTATTAAATTTGTTCTTTTGAAAATTGCGTACATGTATACAATATATCCTGAGTACTCTCGTTACACCCTATGTTAATGTCCTCCCATCTCTATCAACCCCCTCATCCTACAGTCTCTTTCCCAAATTCATGACTTTTGGGTTTGTTTGTGACTGATTTAATTAACCAGGGCCATTTGTGTGACCATTGGATTGAAACTGTCCATTGAAATCTGTTGGCGTCCCCAATGGGCACACAACTGAAGGCAATGACTCCCCTTGTCCATGAGCTTATAAATAGCAAATAGTTTAGGAGCCTTCCTCCATCCATGAGTAACTGTTGACAGGGACATTTTTGTGCAGATTACTGAATTTACAGACTACAGGCATCTACAGCTGCTGGGAGTTCATGATTCTAATGGATGTATCTTGCCCAGACATGTTTTCCAGTCCTTCTCCCTATCTTCTGGCTCTTACATTCTTTCCACGCCCTCTTCTGCAATGTTCCTTGAGCCTTTAAGGAAATGGCACAAATGTCTTGTTAAGGCCGAGCACTCAACTGACACTTTGCTCAACACCTTATACGTCCATTTGACCCTGCTTCCCTGCCCACTTTCTAGAAAGAGGGGCTTCTCTCTTATTAAGACTGAGATTAACATTTGTCTACAGAGATAACCAAATCTTTAGAAGGCAGTTTGACACTACATCCATTTGGCTAAACAGCAGTATTCCATTCCTTGCTGGGGTCTATGATTTACCCACCCAACCAGATATTTTTGACCAGGCTTACAGTGCTAAGCATAGATTCTCTGCTTTGGAATGGGTTTCAAATGTAATCAGAGAGCACTGAGTTATATCAGTAACAGTAGTGCCACTATTGCATAATTAGGCACATGTGCCTGTCAGGTTGATTTCATAGTGCATAGAACTCACAGCTGGGTAAGATCACTAATGTTAGTTTTTTTTCCTCAAATGGCCTGCATAGCACTCTGAAAGCCAGCTGGCAAGGAAGAAATTTCCAGTTCTATTGCAGTTTAATTTATCTAAATCATACAACCAAGCTGTGTGATGTCTTCAGCACTAGAGTCTCAGTATCTAATTCTGTATACCTTATTTTTTGAGGTAGCATCTCCCACTGAACCTCAAGTTCACTTGCTTGACTAAACTGACTGACAAAAAGCTGAAGGGATTTGCTTGTCTCTGCTTCCCAATCCACTCCCAGTGTTGAAGTTATAGATGTACACTGCTGTACTTAACTGTTTAGAATGGGTACTGGGGTTCTGAACTCCAGTCATCATGACTGCCTGGCAAGCACTTTATCATCTGAGTCATCTCCCTGAGAAGCCAACTTGCACTTTTCAGAACCACTGAGTCCAATTTCCCCTTTATAGATAAGGAAATCTGAAGAACTGGGAAGTAAATTAGTTTGGAAAGTCCAACTGAGAACAGAATGACCTCCGAGTCACCCAGACTAAAGAATTCAAGGAGGTCAGCACTCTGGGCTGCTAAACACCAGACACAAATTTAAGCCCAATTAATTTGTGTGAAGGATGCTTTCTTTTTAACTCTTAAGAGATGTAGGTTCTCACAGTTTTCTGATTCTTTCAGCAAATATAGTGAGTTAAATAGAGCTCTCCAAACAGTGTATCAGCCTCTTAACTCCTAGAGCCCATGAGTGTTAACTTATTTACAAAAAAGCATCTTTGAATAAATAAGAAATTGTATAAAGTTATTGAAGAGGCCCTAAATCCAGAAACTGCAAAGGAAAAATAATGAAGATGAGGACAAGAGACTGGGACCATGACTGGAGGCAGGAATGAGGACAAGGGACTGGGACCATGACTGGAGGCAGGAATGAGGACAAGGGACTGGGACCATGACTGGAGGTAGGAATGAGGACAAGGGACTGGAACCATGACTGGAGGCAGGAATGAGGGCAAGGGACTGGGACCATGACTGGAGGCAGGAATAGCACAGTCAGCAAAGCCTTGGGCATTAACAGTTCCCAGGAGTTGCAAGAGGCAATGAAGGATTCCCCAACAGCTCATTAGGTAGGCCTATGACCCTGCTGAAAAACTTGACTTGGCTTGTGGGCTCCAGAACTGTAAATACAGAGTAAATTATTGTATTTCTAGGACAGCAAGTTTGAGATAATTTTTATGGAAGTTGCAGGAGACCATTCCTAGCACCTCCAGGGTAATAGTGGCCATAAGGTGGCCTGAGTTGGGTTATGGAAAGAATCAAACATTGTACAATGGATTTTGCTGTGGACCCCAAATTGCTGCCCTCACCTCCAACTCTCGTCTTACACAGAATCACCTCTGCAGCTCCCAAGCTGTATGTCCTGGCCTGATTTCCTCTGGGCCTCACTGCTGACCTGTGTCAATTTAGCTCCTAATGGCCTTGCCCAGTCTCTCCTGAGGCCTGCCTTGACCTTGGTTTTGCTCTACAGTTTAACTCATTCAACATGATTTTAGTTGCACAGAACTGCCACTCTAGACACTCCGTCTACTCTTGTATTAACCAAAGGGCAGTGTAGAAACACATACACATAATGAGGGGAGGAACCTGCTCAGCTTTTGGCAGATGAGGAATGGAACAAGGTAGGATGTGCATCAGCATCCGAGTCCCTGCAAGAGTGTCCATTAAATATTCTTTCCCTCTTCAGTTCTGAAATGGATCATTTCAGAAATTTCATCTTGGCCTCAAAATTTCAATTTGCAGGAAAAAGTCAAAGTAAGAATAAGTGACCCCAGTCATTAGTTATTTTGGAAGCCATAACCTGCCCTGTCCACCAAAAATGATATCAGCAACACATACCAAAGGGACATGAATTGCACATTAGAGAAAACCATCCCATGACCTAGAAGCAAAAATTCCACCTCCACTTCCAATCCATAGCCACTTTTACACACGATCTCCTTGAAGACAAGAAAACAAGTTGTCTTGTGAGCTCTTCCTCTACAGATGTATTTCTTGCCCCACTGCCATGGAGCACAACAAGGAATGAAACTTCATCTGGTTCAAATCTCTTGTTTCAGCATGAGAAATTTGGGAGAGTGGGAAAATGTCATGGATTCACTTGCTACATACTCATTCAGAAGTATGTAGTATTCTAGCCTACTCTTCATCATCCATCTGAGACTGTAGAGCTTTAACCTCAAGTCTGGGATTCATTGGTTAATCGTTATAAGAAAAGAACACTTACAGCTTCTTTTCATGATTATAGTGAAAACTATCGTATCTTGTCCTGAGCTTGCATACAAAGTCCTCCATAAATATTACCTATTCCACTGCTGCTATTGTGCTTGTTGTTACAATCATCTTAAGGATGCGCTGATTTGCTGCTCTGAAATCTCACCTCACCCACCACTATCTCTGTGTCTCTTATGCCCCCATGCTTGATACAATGATTGATGAAGGGATGACAAATGTAGAAACAATATAATCAAAATTTTGCTCCTGCTAGATCAGAGATAGGGCCTCAGCCATTCAGAGGAAAATGGGAGCACTTGTCTGTCAACCACCTTCCTTAACTCTATTTTTTATTCTGAGCAGAGTCATCATTAGATAGTTTTCCTTAATAAAAAAAATCTCATAACAGCCAAAGATCATGTAGCTTAACTGGCACTTGGTTGTATATCCAAAATTACTCAAGAAGTCATTTTACTTTATGAATGACCAGACCTGCAACTCTCAAATTACCTAATGCAGACAACCATATTGAATGAAGGCTCATTGCACTAAAAGAAGACTTCATCTCAACCTGGTCATCTATGAAGACCTTATTTCCAAATAAGATCAGTTTCACAAGTACCAGAGGCAAGGACTCCACCATCATTGGGAGGACATAATTCAACTTTTAATTCTTAGGTGCCACATGTCATCATTGTGTCAAGAATAAATACCTAAAGACTGTATTTAATTTAAAACATAGTACAAAACTAATTTTTATAACAGAAAAATAAAAAAATGGGTACAATACAGCTTGTTGATGGACTAATTATTTAAATGGCTTTATCTACAAGCATACAACATGTTTGTGTTTTAAAATTTCTTTCTTTCCTTTTCATTCTAAGTATTTTCTCTAAAATTTCCACGGGAGGAAGGGGGAACTGACTTAAATTTGTTGTCTGGTCTCTCTCAGTAAGTTTTGCCTTTTATAAAGGCATTTTACATAACTGCTATTACAAAGTTACTAATTTCCAGACATGATTCTCAATACAAGTACAGCAATATTATTTAAAGACATCTTAAATAGTGTGTGATATAAAAGGTTTTAATTTTGTAAGTATAGGAGTTGAAGAGATGGCTCAGCAGATCAGAGCACTGGCTGCTCTTGCAAAGAACCTAGGTTCAATTTTCAGCACTCACATGGGGCCTAACAACCATCAGTAACTCTAGTTCCAGGGAACCAACACCTTCTTCTGACCTCTACTGTCATTGCATGACAGGGATACACTTAAACATGTGCAAGCAATACACTCATACACATAAAATAAAATAAAAATAATAAATAAAAAATTTTTAAAGTTTTAAGTAACAATGAATACTAAAATACCACAAGAGTGACTGAAATTCTGATGTATTTAAGCCTACAGGTGATCCAGTAGCCAACGGCAGGGTTATGTTCACAAACCTACTGAAGTGGTCCTTGGCATCTGGCAACAGTGTGAATTATATAAAATCATGTGGTCCCTGTCTGAAATCATGTGGTATTTAAATGTGGACGATTTATGTTTTATTTTTCAAATTTAATCAACCGATAGTTTGTCAATATTTTCTGTTCTATTTTTTTCCAATAACATAGTTCAGTTTTGGATTAAGGGCCACTGTACTATATAACAAGCATGTTTTTGTTATAAAGACTCAAAAAAATAAAATTACCCAAAAGAAACAAGTAGAACCAATGGGAGCTAATGACCTCTGCAGAAGTCAGTCTCTCGTGGGGAGGACATAGGTAGAGGTGTGTTTTAGTCCTTGCTCAGTCTCGTGTGGGTAGGATCTAGAGAGTGTACTGCCATTTCTTAGTCCTCAGCATTCATATAATTCTTTCACTTTGCCTCTCCATGAAAGCTACCACCCAGAGAAATATGATCTTTACTTTGTGTTCTTTTAGTCTCTCTGAGCAGCAGTCAAGTCACAAGAATAGATCTGTCATCCATGTGTGTGTGTTCAGCTACTAAAGAAAAATGACCTAAAAGTAACACAAGACAGTAAAATACTTAGATATGTGGAGTGCCACGGAGGATCGGGTACACAGAGTCCTGAGACTTGGCTCTTGGTCCTGGCTCTTCTATCTACAAGTTATACTTCCTGGAATAGTCTGTTTATTCCAGGAAGGCCTATCCCTCCATAGAAAATGATTTTGTGCTCTGTGTGTGTGAGTGTGTGTGTGTGTGTGTGTGTGTGTGTGTGAAATTGGTGGAATGCCAAAGTGAACACACTAAACGCTTGCCTAATCTTTCGTAGTGAGAAACTCAAGTCCAGGGCTTCGTACCTGCTCCCTTTTAAACCACAGCTTTCCTGAGTTCTCAGATGGTGCTGGCTCTCACTTTTCCATAGAGACGCATGGGCTGCTCAATGGCCTCAGCATGAATGGCCTCACCCGTACCATACCCCCTTTTCTGCTCTGTACCCTCACCCTAGCCCTAGTAGGCAAGAAAAGGAAATGCTGACAGTATCGTGTTCACCTTGATCCTGACTGCCACCAGGTCCTGGACAGATTCATCATGGGCTTCTGGACAGAAGAGGCCTGAGTGGATATAGTGTCCTTGTTTTCTAAACCAAATCACATCCTTTGAGTCACACAAGATTTGTGAAGTTTGAAAGTAAAATACTCTAGAAAACATGAATATTAAAACATACTTTGCTAAATGTCTAATCAGTTGCCTTAATGAAAAATGTCCGAAATTACATTTGTTTATCGACACACCTACCCTTGTTAGTAATTTCAACACAGGAATCCCTTCCTCCCCTGTCCACACTATGGGGCTCTATTTCTTCTCTTTAAAGCCCTTTCTTTCTGCATAAAAGAAGACTTTCCTTTTCAACCTCATGGAAAAAAAATGAATAAATAGAAGAAGACATCTTCTGATCTTTGGAATTTCAGTGTAAAAACAGGTTCCACTCATTGAACAAAGGCTTGTTATATTAATCACATCTTCCAGAATGGCAATTTGCATAATGCTTTGAGATTTGCCGTTTAGTTTGGATTGGCTTGCTTATTTTGATTGTTTCTTTTCTTGTGAGGGTTAGAGTATGGAGACAAAGACAGTAAGACTCAGCTTCTGCCTGCTCCACAGCAATGGAGGCAACTCATTTCAATAGCAGAGAACGGAAAATGAGTTAGAATTCCAACATCTGTGATCCAGGTCTCCTTCCATCTGATTCAAATCTTAAATACAGAAAGTTTAAGTCAGAAACACAAGATTCCTGAAGAATCAGAAGGTTGTGTAGATACGAAGATCATACTGCCCATTTTCTGATGGAAACACTTCTCAAAGAGAGTTGACAAAGAGGTTAGAGCCTGTGATTATTGGAGAGTCATTTGGCAATGTTTTCTGTGCTCAAGCAAAAGGTCATTAGAATTGCAAGCAGCTGGTGTTTTGTGCCAACTTATTTGCAGAAGCCACTTACCACAGCCGAAACCCTCTGGTCTCCAACTGGTTACTCTCCTGCTTACTTTCACGAAAGAGAAAGGAACAGCAGCTGCCCAGGCTCTGACATTACCTTGTCTCCAGTAGAGCAGTCTCTCAGGCAGCAGAGTCCTTCTGATCTCCTGCCAAATGGTACCTAGGTACTCTCCAGGGCCTTGGCTCCTCACTATCAGCTTCTCAAACCCAGTCAGGACTTCAGAGGAACATGATCTCTTCTGTGCTGTTGTTTTTAAAGAGAGAAGATGAGTGGTGATTTTTTAAAAAATAATCAAGAGCTCTAGTGCTGGTTCTCAAGGTGAACTTGGACTACTGAACAGGAGCTGTGGATTCTGTGACCTGCTGCTTGAATGACAAGCTGGTTACAGTTGTTAGATGACTCTAGAGATTTGAAGGCCTTTCTGTAGCGGATGTTTTTATTTTTAATTTTTTAAAATAGAGTGTTTCTGAAAGTTGTCATTTAGGAATATTTTAACTGCCTTATGCAGTGTGTACAATGAACCTTCCAAATTCTAGGTTCTTTATCCATTAATTCAACTAAATTTGAGTTGTAAAAAATTGTTTTTGTGCTGAGCATGTAGAGACTTTTTTTTTTACTATTCCCCAAATGATGCAGTACAGAGACAAAAGTTTAGTTAGAAGAAATTATAAAAGTATACTATTATGCTCTATAATCTAGATTGGAAAATTCTTTTTAAAGTTATTAACAAACCCACCTACATTAATATTTAAAAGTTTGAAAAGAAAGAACAAGGTAGAAGATATTTGTAGCATAGTCAACTGACAAAAGATTAATATCCAGAAGAAAAGGATACCTATGAGTTGTCAAGGAAAAATATAAAAATGGGCCAAACAGCTGAACAGATATTTTCCAGACATTCTTCAAGTGGAAATAGAAAAGGCCAATAACCATATAACCATATATGCTCAGTGATTACAAGGAAATAACAATTCACAGCTGCCAAGAGGATGAGATGCCAACATAGGAGGAAGAAGGGTGGCAGTGAACAGCAGTACCAATGCCCTGAAGATACACAGGCCTGACCACTTTGTAAGACATCAGTACTACCACGTAGAGATGGAAATGCATGGAGATACAGTCCATAATGGTCGCTCCTAAGAAGCATCCCAAACCTGGATACATATCACAACCACTTAGTGTCCTTTTAGAAATCCCAGTGCCCAAACTTCCCCAAGAATACATAAATAAATAAAGACCTCTAGCAGTAAAACTCAGGCATCAGTATTTTTTAATATACCCTTGTAAGTCCAACATACAGTCATGCTTTGAAGCTAGTGACATCCTCTGGTCTTGACCACGTGCTGTATAGAGACTTCCTCCAGAGATAAGTCCTTACATCTTGAAGAGGGAAGCTGAGTAAATAGCTGGATGTTCTGAAAGGAGGTGAAGCATTCCATCCTGAAGATAAGCTTGTTAAGTTTGGGAAAGTAAACAATTCAATAGCTTCAGGAAATCCCTAAAATTGACCAGGTTCACCAGTGTCCTCCTTCCCAAGACTGCGGACAGACACTTTCAGACAAGCCAAGGTGCCCAAAAGAAGCAGACACCAGGAGAGCTGCCTGGAAAGGGCTCAGAACAACTGACTACCTGGAAAGGCCACTCCCCGATCTGTGGAGCTGACTGTAGATTGTGCGGTGCTCCAGGTTTCCTGTTTCTGTGAGCTGTCATTCATGCTGGGGTAGACTTTTGATGATACTGTCTTTGGGTCATTTCTGCTCCTGTAGGCAAGCCCTGGCTCATATTCCTGTAAGTAAACCCAATAAAGCACATTGTTTCATCCAGTTAGACTTTGATGGTATTTTTACTTTGGTCTATCATTGGTTTCCTATCTGGGGTGAGTAGATGTTTGCTCGTCTCCCCAGGAATAGTGTCATACAACGCCATGCCTTTGACCTCTGTAATGGGTGCTGAAGTGGATTAACAGACACACTGAGTACACATGGGGAGTGAATCCCACAACACTTCCTGAACACAGGGTGCCTACACAAAGAGATTCTCCTCACCTTAGATCTCACCTCTTTTGACACATACCAAAAGAGATTTCTCTAGCAGCCACTGGACACAACACACAGGCATAACCTGCTTCACAAACACCAACTAGATAGTGCTGCTCAAAGTAGACAATCTGAGCCACAGCCTTTCCAGGCTGAGGGCCAGGGCCTGGGGATATTAAGCAGGTTCCCTGGAGAGGTGGTTTTGCTTAGGTTCTACACTGGATGCTCCTAGAGGTTTAGAACCTTTCTATCCCTTTAGAACAAGATAGCTATTCTGATGATGTAAACCACTTAGCAAATAAAAGTTTTCTCATTATTTTTTAGTAGTTGATATAAAAACATTATTGACTTTCATATTGACTTTGAAATGTACTTTCATTCTTAAGGTTTTCAACATAACATTTTTAATGGAAGAGAATGAAAACTGATTACATTAAATATCATTGTTAATTATTAAGTGCCTTTAATTTTTTGCCATTTTTATAGGTTAACAAACAAAGTAAGGTCTCTATTGTAGGGTCTTTGTACTTACATGGCATTATACTTTGCTCTCATTTCTTTGCCTCTACCACTGATCTCCCTGGGCCCCTTACCCCAGCCTTAAAATTTTTATTACCAGACTGACAGATGGCTCAGCAGGGAAAGGTGCTTGCTACCAAGCCTGATAACCTAGTTCAATCCCTGAGATCCCCCAGTGGAAAAAATAACTGATTCCAACAAATTCTTTGACCTCCAAGTACACGACATTTCTCTCTCTCTCTCTCTCTCTCTCTCTCTCTCTCTCTCTCCCTCTCTCTCTCTCTCTCCCTCTCTCCCTCTCTCTCTCTCACACACACACACTTTATTTAATTAAGAAACTTTTTATTGCCTGCTTTAAGAATGAGGGTTTCACCAATGGTAACTACCAGTGATTAATAGAGATAATTATCTAAAATTTGATTACAAATGGCTTATAGGCATTTTATGCATAGAACCTGAGTTTTAAGGATTTATTTTTATTAGGTGTGTGTGTGTGTGTGTGTGTGTGTGTGTACATGAATTCATGTGCCCTCAGAGGTCAGAAAAGAGTGTCATATCCCCCGGAGCTGCAGTTACAGGCAATTGTGAGCCTCCTTATGTAAGTGCTGGGAGCAGAACTGACGTCTTAAGTGACAGCACTTACTACACTGCTGAGCCATTGTTTTAACCCCTAAAATTCTAATTTATTTTTAAGTATATTCAGAGAGTAAAACTCAGGTTTGTGTTTTAAGAGCTAAAATGTTCTGTGTGGAAGTTTTCTACAAATCCATTTTCTTGATATAATTACTGAATGCAAACATTTCTCTTCACCAAGAACCATGGAGAAACATCCCTCATGCCCTCCCTGGGCACCTGCCCTCTCACCAATGCCCCTGTTTCCTATTGTGCCTTGATACATTAGGTCCAAAAGAGAGAAATGCATGAACCATGTGCAAGAATGTTAATAACACACTGAACACCGAAAACCCAGAGAGCGGCAGCGGTGGTCCAACGCACTGTGACAAAATGTGGAGAGGACATCAGTGAACTACAGGCCTATGTCGATTGTTGGTTCAGAACCAACCTCAGAAGCAAGAGGAAAAGCAAGTCACTGAAGAAAACACACCGAGTTAAAAAAAGGACTGAAACTAAACAATAAAACTGGAAGATCAAACATGATCTTTTTAGTAAAAAAAAAAAAAAAAATCAAATTATCCACTCATCTATGATCTGAGTTCAGGGACTTTACACTTGCTATTTATTTTTACCTGGTGCACATGTCGCCTTTTTCTGCCTCAAATGGTCTTCCCCTGGAGTTACTCATCTCCTTCTTCACTACGATTTAGTGGCTGTTCAGATTCTACCGTATCTGTGAAATCTTCCTAGACAAGTTGAGCTAAAATTGTGTGCAACAACTCATAGTACGCATACATAAGTAGAATCACACAAACCACATACACACCATGCACACGTTCCTTTAACCACCATCCATTCTGTATGTCAAGAGAATGATCTCTCTAATTGTCATACTTCTGGTTTAAAATTAGTTAGTTTATTAAGTTCGTAGCAATCAAAAGTAAAAGAAGAAATCACAAGTAGCAGATAGAGAGTAGCGGCCGATAGACAGCAAAATATCAAATTGGGAGTTTACAGTGTCCAGATAGATGACAGGAGTAGCCCGGTTGGGATGCAAACAAAGGTAATTAAGTCAGAGCTTGCAGATATGGACTGGGAACGTTGAGGGAGTCAGCTGACATTCCAAAATGAGCTTTCTCTGGCTTCTGGCTCCCACTCCAGGCATTTTTATGCCATGATAAACAAGAGTAATGTCTGTGAGAAATGGTTTAACCTCCAACTATTCTCAAAGACAGGGTGCTTTTAATACTCTTAGCTGCTTGCTGATTTTCCCTGTCTGGGTTACAGAGCCATAGGCCCTGCTTAAAGCAGGAGTTTTGAAGGAGACATGACAATTAATCACTGCACTGTCCCAAAGACAATGGAACACATGTCCTTGGGAATAAAGTCTCCTCCAAAAAGAGTGGAAAAAGTGGGGACAGGTGCTGAGAGGACTGACTAAACGTCAAACTGCAAGGCAAAGGAAAACCACAGAATAAAAAATTTGCAGCTTGAAATGAAATTTTTGATTTTCTCAATCAGTGAAAACTGGGGTTTGAGAACAACATAAAATGTAATGGTAGCAAAGAAGAGAAACCTCAATTAGAATAGACCCTAGTGATGGACTTTAAACATTATACCTTTGCCCTTGAATTGGACAGACCAAAATGATGTGTTGAATGTATGTTCATTTGGATCCCAGAAGCGTTTTCTGAACTCCTATTATGTGCCAGAAGATGTTGTATTTCCTAGGGCAACAGCCAAGAGTTAAAGAACTTATTTTCCTTGAGTGGGAGGAATAGAGGTTAAACACTAGTCATCACAGGTGTTAGGAATTAAATTCTATGAAGAAACGTCGAATAAGGGAGTGGCGTGTAATTTATATTGGTAAATTTTAATGTGCCATTCAAACTTTTTCAGAGTGAACTCTGGGAGTGAGGAGATGCCACCCTGTGCCCTTCCAAACTCTCTGTGTCCCAGACCAACCCAAAAGGTAATTTGTTTGAACTCCACATATTCACAAATCTGGCTTTATGGTCTGAACTGGAGCTGCAAACTGCACCTCGCTCATTAGACACATGGAACACAGCCTTAGGAAGGGAAGTTTATGGCTAAGTACCTATATTTTAAAAATTAAATTACTACATTTAAATTATAATTTAATATTCTAATAATAAAATATTAAAATCAATATATGTATAACTAAACTAAGATAGCGCTATTTTATTATTTTGTTATAAAAATAAACTATATATAAAATAATAATAATATAGTAGAATATAGCGGGTGAACCTGTGCTGGGAAACTCCCTTCTGGAGATGCCACTTGGGGCAATGGAGATGTCACCTGAGCTTCCCAGCTCTGCTCCCTGCCCCCTCCAGGGTCTGAGAAGAGCAAGGTGTCTGGGGGATATAGGGAGCAGATGGCCCTCTTGGGGCTCCAAACAAACCATATTTAGATAAGCAGCAGACACATGGGCTCCTCTAAGCACCAAAGTCAGTTCATGGAAGGCATATGCGAATCAAAATGCCCAGAAAAACTGCATCTTGAAAGTGAACATTCTGCAAAGACTGATCAACTGATTAGGTTCAGTGACTGTGGAGAGTTTGAATGTTGCCAGTCAAGAGTCTAAATACCTTTTGTCTTGGACCATCTTTATCACCCTAAACAGCTACCCTTTGCCCACTTTTGATTCTGACTTAACATGCCATAACTAACAGATAAAAACCTTTTGATATATATTAACTTAGCAGACCACTATCTTTGACCAACCAAAAACCTGAGTATCCTCAGACAGGATCTGAGGCTTATGACTGAGATTTTCCTTTTCTTCTATCCACCTACTTAATATTTACACCAATGTATTTGAAAAGTATCTTGACTTAGGACTTTTCTTTGTTCTGTTACAATAAGAACTCTATAAAACTGCTTCCACACTGGAACACGAAATTTAGGGTAACCAGCATCACTTTCTGGGCCATGGTCACTCTTATTTGGCTCCAGAATAAACTATCTCTTATCCCTTTTGAGGTGAGCATCATGCTTTTGTGTCGACACATCCTACCAAAGTGGAAGGAAATGGGTTAATTTTATCACCTTAGTTTTCTGATATTTTTTTTCCTCTTAAAGTGCATTCAAAAGGTACAGAATTGGAGAGGTGTATAAAACGGGCCCCTAAGCACATGGCAGACCTTATCCTTTCACCTGCATATAGTCAGCATGAAAGTACACAGTACCCTTCACCTGAGTTAAGCTAAGGAGTTGGCCCTCTCACTGTGGACTAATGAATCCCTTCTGCATTCACATTAAAATAGGTGACAGTCTTTGCAAGCAGACATCCCAGGTTGTACAAAACTTCTGTATATATACTTTGTCCCAAGCAGTAAAGCTACTTTTAAAGACCCTCTTCTTTCCAAAATTTAAAAAAAAATCTAGTACACTTTGCTATGATTGTGTTCTTGTTGTATTTTCAATCAATTTTCCTCTTTTTTAAAAAAAAATTTTTTTTGGTAAAGCAGCATAGCAAAAATAATTATAGGACTGCCCAAGGCTATTTTCCTAGTGGAAACATCAGTTGCATATCAGGAAGAGAGAAATAAAATTCCTGGAAGGGCAAATTTCATTTCACAGGTTGATAAGTTATCTTTTTGTTATTGTTGTTACTGTCTTAATTTTTATTGCGAAGCTTATTCTAAGTCATGAAGAAGATTTTTACTTCCCTCCTGAATGTTGTATGAAGACTATGAAGTTGGGACAGGAAAGTTCTTGGTAGGAGAGCTTCAATTTATCTATCTAATTTCTTGGGGGTTTTTTTTGTAGCACACACACAAAAAAAATCTCTACGTTTCTATTTTACGACTGTGGAAGTATCCAGGCATCATCTTAAACCTAAGAGCTGCTGTGCTGCTGGTAAAAGGTGGATGTTCAAGATGTCTTCATGATTTCATAGCTTCTTTTTTAAAATTCCATTTTGTACATGTAAGAATCTTGAGCAGCTAATATAGCAATGCTCTAATGGCTTATTGAAGGAGAAAGACTTCTGTTCTCTAGCTTCTGCATAGGGATTTCTTTCCAGCTCTGTTGAAGGACCTTGCCAAAGTGAATCTGGAAAGTGTCAGTTTCCTCATTTTCCAATATGGAAACATTATAAGTGCATCCACATTTTAAGGTTCATTTAAGAATTATATGAGTATACATCATAGTTAATATTAATATATAATACTAATAAATATGGCTGACATAATAAATGTTGAATAATTTATATTTCGTTATAAACAATTCATTGTATTAGGATTGCTATGATGATTATCTAAACCTAGATAAGAAGCCTAAAACTACCTTTATTTCCTTCTTAGCCAATTATTTAACTTCAGTAAATTTACTCTTGTTGAGCCTTAGCCTCCTCACCAGTAAAAAGAAGGTAAGAATGACACTCAGAGGACAGTGAGAGTGAGATGGGATGGCTTTATTCAAACACAGAATGGAGTATTTGGTCCATGCGGTCCTTAAGTAAATATAAAGTTCTTTCTCTCATTTGCCAAGAAAACAGTCAACATAAATAAGATATATTATTTTGTACACAATACATATGCAACATGTGAGCTACATATACCTTGTGCTTACCCCCTCAGAACCCAGGGGAAATGTCCCTTCCAGTGAAGTCTTCCCATTCTCCCTCATGGGCCCCTTACTCTGTCCCCATCTCCCAAGAAGCACTGGAATCATCGGGTCAAGGTGCATCTGCCTATATGTTCATCTCCCAATTGGTCTATGCTTTCTTTGGGGAGAGGATTGTATTTTATTTATATCTAGACTCCAGAACCCATGCAGGGCCTGACACTGACTAGAGACCCGAAGGGATAGCTAGATGAAATGGTAGGTGGGTGGGAGGAGCAATGGGTAGAAACCTTGGGAGCTCTGTAACTATCTTACTGCAGACAGATGTAGACACCAGGAGACAGAGATTTCCCATTTCTCTCCTGTGGTTTCACAGTTGGATTGGATGACTTGAGCAGCGCATTGCTGGATAAATGATGCATGACTCCATTATATTGTGAATAGTGAGCCCTTTTCTCCTTGATACATACATATATATGAACTACTGACTAGAGTTTAGGCAGCATCAGCTCCCTAAAAGAAGTATAAATATATACTACTATTCTGAGTTGATACAAATCCTTAAGAAGGGGTCCTAGGTCCTACTGGATCTTGCCCCAGCCTCCTTTCTCAGTTTGGTTTCTTCTCTATTCTTCCACAACTGCCTGAGACCCAAGTGACCCAAGAACATTTGGCAGTTGCCCTGTCACAGTCCTTTGTCCCTTCTCCACAATCCCTTGAAATTGCTGTATTTTGTCTGTGCATTATTTCCCATTCCACAGATAAAGAATGTAAAGATTACAGTGATAAAGTAAATTTCTAAACTGAAAACAAGAATAAAGAGGAACCAAGAATTGAATCTGGGCTCTCTAACCCTAGAGCAAATGTTCTTGAGCACTATGCAAACAAAGTGGTTTATAGTTTAAAAGAACTTATGTACACACTGACACAAAACTTTTTTAAAAAAGAATGACAAATAACCACAAATTACAGCTTTTATTTATTTTCATTTTCACATTATTGTGGGACTCAGATTATCATGGGGGTATCTTTTTATATAGAAGCTTATCTACTTTCATATGTACAAATACACATGTGTACTCACATTGATGCAGATAAATTTATAATTTTTTTCAAGGCAAGAATAAAGCCTGGACTTCAAAACAGTTTAACAATAATGATTATGTTTTGATTAGCTCTTTCTACTACTTCCTTTATAGACTTTATACCAGCTGCCAAGCCTCCTCTTGATCTGTTTGTTTCAAGAAACTTTTTGAAATGTCACATCACACTTCATAACAGTGTTAAGACTCTAGTCACCTGGGTTCTGGGTACTTCATATGAGGCTCATTAAGGAGACCTCAGATGCCATGACAACATTGCATGCTGGGTCTCATTAAGTAGTAGTCCTGGCTGACCTAGAACTCTTTATATAATACAAGCCAGCCTCAAACTCAGAGATCTACCTGCATCTGCCTCCTGAGTGCTGGGATTAAAGGCATGTGCCTCAACACCCTGATCAAACACTGTATTATCTTAATTCAACAAAACCAACATTCATAGCCCAAGGTTCAAGCAAGAGAAGACATGTGTGCATTTTTATTTCCCTCAGAACCTCTTCTGGCTTCATTTTCCATTGCTTTGATAAAACACTGACCAAAAGCATCTGGGAGGAGGAAAGGGTTTATTTCAGCTTGCAAGTTATAGTCTATCAAAGAGGAAAATCAGGGAAAGAACCCCAGCAGGAACTTGAAGCAAAAACCATGGAGGCATGTTGCTTGTTGGCTTGCTCAGAGACCCATTCCTAGCTGACTTTCATGTACATCAAAGACCACAAGTCCAGGCAAGGGTGTCTCCCACATGGGTTGGGTGATCCTAAGTCAATTAACAATCAAGACAATTATGTTTCCAGGCTAGTATGATATTTGAAATTCCTCTTTCAGATGACTGTATATTATATCAAGTTGATAATCAAAGCTAACTTGGACAAAACCTTAAACTCCAAAGCAGTTTCAGAATACCTGAGTGTCACCAAAGATCCACCAAAACCAGCTCCTTCCATTTGGATTTAGAGAATCCACCAGCAGAACACTGGCGCCTCCCCAATATGTGTTCCCCTCTGCCTCCAGAGTCCTGCTTTCCCCAGCATGCACTATTTTCCCTGTGCTTCAGACAAACTCAAGGTTTGCCTCTGACTTTGTAATTCTCCTGGATTTTGGGCATTTGCTGTCAATTTCTTAAGGTAAAACACCACCTTGTATTTTTATAGTTCTTTTATAAATAAACACTGGCCTTATGTATTTTGTCATAAGAATCTTTGTCAGTAACCTTAGAGATAGGCAATGCCGGCATTCCTAACTGCACCTATCTGAAGCTGAGGAAACACAGACATCAGGAAACAGACAAAACATGACCTCCAAGGAAAAACCAGACTCTGATCTTGTTTAGCATGAATAGAGAGACCTGGGTAGCCACTCAAATCACGGTTTTCAACTTCAATTACACAGAAATCCTTTAACCAGCCATTTGATTAGGAGAAAATGTTCCTTTTCTAAGTTGAAGACAGACAGAAAATAAATGTTTCCAAATGATTCCTAAGGGCTTGGCAGCAAGGTGCAGCACAAAGGTGATGATGGCAGTAGGCTGAGGTTGTGCAGAGCAGTTGTAGAAGGTTCCCGTCTATGTGGAACCTCTACAGCGTTCTGCAGGAGGGACATAATTTATATGACTCTAGTCACTGCCCTAGAGTCTAAGGTTTCGTTAACGGCTTTCATTTATTGTTATTTGCGTATTTATTTATATTTTAAGCTAGTCCATAATTCCTAATATAACCAGAAGCACTTAAAATAACCATTTCCAAAGAAAGTTTTACTCTTAAAAAATTGAGGCTTCTTATGTGGCCTTCACTTATGTAAGAAATGTTGAGTTAAACAACATAAAAAGATGTTCGTTTCTTTTTCTTTGTGGCAATATTTCTCAAGTTTACTTTTGACTTTGTCAAAAACACATAGACAATGACTCTAAGGTCACAGAATCAGGGAGTCGCAAGGAGAGAAGAGGATGAAAGGACAGAGCTACCTACCATAGAGGCTATGAAACCTGAGAATAACAAAAGGTAAAATATACAAAATGCAAGTATAGCAAACAAAACTTAATTAGGGTCATGAGAAGCAACCTCTCACCCCTTGCACAGCGGGGTCCTGACTTCTTCCTCCTGCCCTCCTGTCAGGGCTGGGCAGTAGGTGTCCTAACCTAGTAGGTCTTCTGACCTCACTCTCCCTAGAGGAAGCTGAGCTTGACAAGAGGGTATGCAATTAGCTTCCCTGGGGTAATCTGATAGATCTTGGTGACAGAATGCCACAAGATGGGAGAAAATAAACCACAAAAGTGAAGGAAACAAAACCAAAACTAGTAAGTAAGAATAGGAGATTAAGATCCATTTCTTTCATTATATCTGTATTTTACCGTTTATAGACAGTAAAAGTTATGTGTATTATAAACATTAAAAAAATGGAAAAAAAATCCCCAAACGAGTATTTATCCCCAAATCATCACTGCTAACCCTGAGAGCTGTATATTTCTAAAAACTTCCCATGCAGCTACAGAGCACATTGAACAGTTATCGTACACTCGTTCACATGCCTGTGCCATTTCTTCACATCTTTGTTGGAGACATTTGACTAGATTAATTAAACGTAGCTGCTCTCAGTGATAAGCCCAGACATCTGTACCTTAGAATGATGAGTAGACACTGCTTTAGAGGGAAGGTCATTGCCGTCAGCAGACTCTGCTGATCCTCCAAGCCTCCTCCAGCAGTACTAGGTGTTCTGAAGCCACGTCAGCACCATGTCTCCAAGGTCACAATGGAAAGGCTCGAGGGAGTCAATACAAGCCTCTGCAGACCAGGCCTCAAAGGGCAAGCGTCACTCTGAGTCTGTTCTGTTGAGTCAGTTTCAATCACACAGGCCCATCTAATTATGGCTGACTTATCAGTTGGTGAAAAATGACTAAGATGTAAACTTTAGCTTTGTGCTCAAACAGGAAGTGCACACGTGGTGAGCACACACTGCTTTTGAATTGCTGAGTGGTTTTCAGATATAGATGCAGTCTCTCTAAAGCATCTCCCTTCAAAAGGCAGAGTGCCATTCTCCTCCCCTGAGTGTGGCCCAAATTCTAATGTGATTGTCAAAGAAAGAACATCTCTCATCTCTATGGAATAAAAGAGAGTTTATTTTAGGGTCAAATATGAATGACTGCAGGCTGCAAACAGATTTAAGTTCCCCAAATACCATCCTCAAGTGAAGTAGAAATTTCATAAGAGTGTTTCAGATTTGTTTATTGATCTTTGTAGATTTCATATGTTTTGATTGCATTTGGATCTCTTCCCTTATATGTACTCCCACTACACTCTACAGTTATCATGTGTGTGTGTGTCTGTCTGTGTGTGTGTGTGTGTGTGTGCATGTATGTATGCACGTAGGAGCCAAACTTGCATCCTCAAATGCCCTTCAGTATAAATCCATCCACTGGTCAAACAACCAAGAATCTCACCCTTAAACGAGACTGACTAGTGGCTGGCGAGATGGCTCAGCACTTAAGAATACTGGCTGCTCTTTCAGAGGGCCTGGGTTAATTTCCAGCACACCCTGGAGGCTAACAACCATCCGTAACTACAGTTCCAGGGGAATACGATGCCCTCTTCTGACCACCATAGACACTGCATGACAGGTGCACTTACACACATACATGCAGGCAATACACTCATACACATAAAATGAAAATGATAAATAAAGTATATTTTTTAATGAGACTGACTCTCCCAGCAGTCATTGATTGCTAATAGTTCCTCAGATAGGATTGGGATTTCTTACCCACTTCCCCATGTGCGTGCTGGGATTTTGTCTGGTTGCATGAGACCTGTGCATGCTGTCACCATTGCTGTGAGTTCATATGAGTAACTGACAAGCTGTCTGGAAAACTCTGTTTTTCTTTGTTCATCCACCACCTCTGGATCTTACAATCTTTCTGCTCACTCTTCCACAGTGATCTCTGACTGAGCTTTGGGAGCAGAGGTTTGATATCGGTGTCCTATTCTGGATAAGTAGTCTGCAGCATCTTATTCTCTGTAGTTTCTATAGAAACAGAACAAAGAATGCCATAAATGAAGACACTTCAGATACATTGGTGGAAACTTCACATGGGTGGGAAGAAACCTGCCGCAGGCCCCAGATGCTATCTTAGCTTCTGGGTTGGTGAAGCTAGTGGTCTCCTGAGTTAATACATTTCCAAAGGTTTCACCTGATAGTCACAAGAATGTCAGATAAGACAGAGGTGGGAAAAGAATGGTTAATTAGGGGCCCAAGATAAATGTTAATTAGGCTCTGAACCTGAAACATTCCAAACTCTCCCAACCTTTTAATTATAATCAGTTGATCAGAGGCTTTGCAAAATGTTCAGTGGAAGGTGTGACT
The DNA here is from genome assembly GCA_035773235.1 of Eospalax fontanierii. Classification (NCBI taxonomy): domain Eukaryota; kingdom Metazoa; phylum Chordata; class Mammalia; order Rodentia; family Spalacidae; genus Eospalax; species Eospalax fontanierii. The sequence goes on along the minus strand of CM069539.1, from coordinate 42,561,957 downwards.
TTATTCTGGGAACTTTTGCTTGCACGACTCCGTTCTAGTTAATAGTTGTAGGAAGTGATAATATGTAACTTCTAAGACTATATGACAGTATTAGTACATTATTTGTTACTATAACAAAATACCTGGGCTGCATAATTTTCTAAAGAAAAGAGGCTTAGTTTATACTTTTGTAGGTTCCTAAGCATGATGCCAACATCTGTCTTGTTAGGGCCCCCTTGCTGTGTCACAACGTGGTTGAAAGTTTCATTGTCCCTGAAAGAGAGATCATATGGAGAGAAGAGAAAGTCATGTTGTTTTCATAATAGCCACCTTCACAGAAACTACCCCGGGTCCTACAGAACTATATTAGTCCCTTCCAAGGGCTAATCTTTCCTATCAGTGTGCCTCCAGTGATCTAAATGAGAGGTCATAAGGCCCCACCTCTTAAAGGGTCCACCACCTCTTTTATGTACGTATTTTATTATTTTTTAGAGTGTCATACAGTGTATTTTGATCATATTCTCCCCCTCCCTCACCTCTCCCATATTCACCCCCACCTCCCTGGCCACTCAGCTTCATGCTCCCCCCACCGCTACTGAGTTCCATGCATGTTTCCCGAACACTCTTAGGTGTAGAACTTGCTCTGGATTATGGCTGGCTTATAAAGGGTCACATCCTTAGAGAAAACTGATTCCTCCTGCCCCAGCGGGTACCAAATGTCAACAGCTCCACAGGTAGGGTGGGATCTGGTGTCTATCCGCCCCCAATGCTGGCATTTTGTCTGATTGAGCCTGAATAGGCTTTTGCAAGCTGTCACAATTGCTGTGAGTTCATATGTGAAACTTCCCACTTATCTGGAAAACACTGTTTCCTCATTCACTGCAATGGGCTCGTACAATCTTTCTGACCACTTTTCTGTGAAGATCCCTGAGCCTTGGGGAGAAGGGTGTGGTATGAATGTCCCATTTGGAGCTAAGCACTCCACAGTCTCTTATTCTTTACATGTTGACCAATGTGGCTTTCTATGTTAATTGCCTTGTATTGTAAGAAGCTTCTCTGATGAGGGTTGAGAAATGCGCTGATTTATAAGTATAGCAATAAGCCAATAGAAGTCATTTTAATATTAAGCCCATTTAGTGGAATATGAGTTGTAAGTTCTCCCCTTCGGTATATGACCCAGCTACAGGCCTGCAGGATCTTGACCCTGATACTGGTGCCTGGTGTGGGTTCCATCTCATGGAACGTGCCCTAAATCCAATTAGGGGATGGTTTGTTACTCACATAATAGCCTCAGTACTCTTACACTAGTGGGTATATCTTGCCAGGGCAATCATTAATCTAGTCAAAAGGTACACGGCCCGGTGAAACTGATAATTTCTTTTCTCCTCCATAGCATGCAAAGCACCTTTGCACACTATGAAAGCTAGTCAGTAGGGATGAAGCTTCCAGGGCAGTACCTGCTTGATTTCTCCATGTTTTATGACTCAAGTACATGTTGTCTTCAGCAACAGGGTCTTACTGTAAAGTTCTGAAAGGTAACCATGAGCATCAGCAATAGCCTGTTATGTTTAGGGGTCTATAGGATTCCACTGGCCAAAATTCTAAGACAGATAAGCCATTCCTGATACTCTACCATCTCTTAATACCATCACATTGAAGACCAAGCCATCAATACATAAACCCTGGTAGGCAAACTACAAGGGCCAAAAAGATGCTACAGGGCCCTCCTCACTTCCTCTCGTTTCTTTCTTGAATCATTTACTCTATGGTTGAGGTGATGTGGGATTTAAGACTCCTACCAATAACCAGGGACACATTGTCAGACTTTCTAGTAACAATGTGTCACAAGGACAGTGCTGAAATGTGTCTTCCAGCCCCAGTCCTCAAATAAATGACTTTAGCCCCAGCCAACCTCATGACTGCAACCACATGAAAAAGCCAAGGCAAAAACACCCAGCTGAGCCACTTGGATTCTAATACTCAAAACTATGGGAAATAATAAATGCTTGTCATTTTTGAGCCACTGTGCATGGAGATCATTTATTGTGCAGAACTAGAAAATAAATGCATTGTGGATCAATATACACATCTTAAGATTAGGCAAGTGTCACCGGATCCCTAAGTGAGTTTGGAACTCCTGATCCCCACATGAGCTCAATGGAGAATCAATGGCTCTCTTTAAACTTGACTCCTCTGGGGCTTAGAAGGCAAAGTCTGCAGCCGCACTTCCTCTCTGCACTTCCTTCCAGTCCAGATTCAGTAGCTGCCACTGAGATGGCCAGATCCAGGGAAAAACATGGGCCAAGACCAAGGAAGCCAGAGAGGAGGGAATTTGACTCTAACCAGGTCCCTAGAGGGAGGAAGAGAGAAGATAAAGCAGATTGCTAGAGGGGAAGTGGCCCTAAGAGAAAGAAGAGCAACTTTGCATAGAAGGAAAGCTGAAGGGGAAATTTCCCATTGTGACCCAGCATTATAAACACTGTCCTGTTTCTCTCCACATACTCGTCTTGCAAGGGCTCATTAGAGTCTTGCATACTCATTAGAATTCCTCTGCCCTGTGATTAGTGATGATATAGAGGGCCCTGAGCTACTGCACCGTTCCCTGGAGGTCAAAGCAAGTTATTCCACAGCCTTGGATGATTTGCTTTCTCTGCTTTCTGAAGATAAGGGTTCAAATGTGTTTTATCATCCCTAACAATAGCGTACCTTCACAAGTCCCTTTTCACCTAATACCATGCTCTACTCAAGGAAACAGAGTAAATCAATAATCAAGAAAGTGTTTTCTCCAATTAAGATCTTCCTAAGCAGACTTTAACAGACAGAATATTTAGTTCATTCATTGTTTATATACATCAACAAACATCAATTGCATGAGTTTGGTGTCTAGGATTCTTAAATTATTAAATTAAAACTCTCTTTAATTGAATTCTCAGAAGTTTCCATTTCAATAGATATCTATTATAAGTAAATTATCAACAAATTCTACATTTATGTGATTCAATTTTTTTTTAAGTTTCACTTAAGCAGTTATTTGGCTATTGTCCAGCAGTCAAATCATTCTTTAAGAGACAAATGTGCTGGGATGGAGGTTTGGCTCAGCAGTTAAGAGTACTAACTGTTCTTACAGAGAACCCAGGTTCAATTCCCAACAACCAAATGGCAGCTAACGACCATCACTTCAGTTCCAGACGTCTTCTTCTGGCCTCCCCAGGCATTGCATGACACAGGTGCACTTACATACCTGCAGACAAAACACTCAAACACATAAAATAATAAACTCTTTTCTAAAAGACAAATCTGCTTGGTAGGTTTATTCCTGCAGGGATGCAGAGTGAGCTCTCTAAAGAAGAGTATGAAGGAAGGAGAGAGGGTGAGAGGTGGGGGCAGTGGGCAGAGGAAGCTCTGGGAAGGCAGAAATGGAAGGTTGGGCTGAAACATTCTGAGGACAAGAAGCCACTTCTGTTTCTTGGGAAAAAACACAACAGAAAGCCAGACCTGTGTCATCCAAAATCAAGAAACGGAAACTATTCTGCTAGCCTGGTGCTGTATTTTCATTGGAGAACATGATTCCTCACTGCCCGGATGGTACTGTGGAGATTCTGAATTGTGTCATAGTAGCTTAAGGCAGCTGTAATAGAAGTGTGTGGACTGTGTGGCTTAAAGAAGGAACATCTGGGACGGGGGGGGGTAGTGTGGTGTTTGTTTGGTTGGTTCTCACTGACAGAAGAAAGCATAAAATAAAGAAACCAACAGTCTGATGTCTGGAGGGATCCCAGTTTGTGGGTTCTCATTGTTTTCCCACCTGATAGGGAAGTGGGTGTTTTCTCATGCCTCTTATAATAAGGATATTAATTTTCTCACAGAAGCTCCACATTTACACCCTAATTATTTCCCAAAGGCCACATTCACGGATAGGATTAGATTGAGGATGAAGGCTTCGACATATTAGCTTGAGAGAGGATAACAAACTCTTTCGGTACATAGCACTAAATCTGTATTAGTCAGAGTTTTCCAGAAAGACAGAACCAAAAAGGTGGGGGATGGCTCACACAATGATGAAAATCATCTGTAAGATGGAAGCCTGAGAAGGACCATGGTGGCATGCAGTGGGGTGTAAAAACTGAGACCAGGAGAGCTAAGCACATCTCGATCTCAGGACTGCAGCAGAATGATGATCTGGCTCCCATGATCAGCCAGAAGTTGCAGAAGCTCCATTCCTCACCTTGTGTCCCATTCAGCCTCTCAGAAGTTCGAAAGCTGCCCACCCACAATGGGACAGAGGCCTGCACTATTCACTCAGTTCAAAGGGTAGTCTCATCCATCCCTAAACATCTTCACAGATACATCAGAAACAATATTTAGCCACATAGATCACTCCATAACCTAGTCAACACAGTAATCAACTACCACAGCAGGTCACAAGTCTCTTAAAAGACAATCAAGAATATAAGAGATTATGAGGGTAGAAAGGGCCTCTTGAGACTGTCACTTCCAGTTCCTAGCCCGCTTTGTCGAACACACTCCTTCTGTGCTGCAGAGACGCAGTGACTTCTTGGGGGCTCTAGAGTTCTTAGTCCCCTTGAAAGCCCAGTGGGATACTGTGGAACAAGCAGAGGATGAGCCAGACAATATTTGTGTCAATTCCCTACTAAGTCAGATTCCAGGAATTTGGCCTTCCCTACCCCGAAATTGCACTTGCAGAATGAACCCAAATGCTAGAATAAAATAACTATGAAAGTCACTTTAATCTCTCTGACACAATGGTCAAGATCCAAACTATTGTTAAACCATACAAGGCTTGGCCCTAGACTAAACCTACCAATAGCACACAACTGCCCACTCCCTTGGCTCCCTTCTCCATCCTGGGTAGTGAGATAACCTCCGCTTCGAGGGCTAAGAATTTTAATGATGGCTTCTCTCGGCCTTAGCTGAATCTTAAAAAAAAAAAATTTTTTTCATTTTATAAAGGCCACTGTGTGTCACAAAAACTAACATTCCCTCCTGGCACGCCCCCACTCCCATCTCTAAACGTGTGATTATTAAGTAGAGCATGCTTCCTGACCATCCTTTCCAGTGTAGCCTCCACTCACCTGTAACAAGGTATTTTGGTCAAAGCCTCATGGAATGAGTCACAGATGATGAGAAATAGAGTTTTTCTCTGTGTGGGTGGTTCCTTGCTTTAGCGGATTTGTCAACTCCTTCCTTAGAATCAGGAATCATGGCAACCTTTGCAACATAAAGCCCAAAAAATATTAGCCAAGAAACCCATTAATGTGGCACACAACTATAAATGTTCTCTAGGTAGATGGACAAAAAGGATGGCATGTGATGCTGAGACTATGGTTCACAGGCAGCTAGATATCTCAAAGATTCAAGCCTCTTTGGGGATTTTCACTGAAATTTTTTCCAACATTAAAGTTGATTTGTTATTGACTGACCATAAGATGCTCAAAAATGGCCTTTAATTTGTAGTATTCCAGTCCGGATTTGACAGAGCCAAGGAAGAATTCCAAAGGAGTGTGAGTTTTTTAAAGTATCCTTACATAAGTGAATGAACATACATCCATTGTTGGGTTCCTTTCCACCACCTATTAAGCGGGTGCAATATCAGAGGGCCCAGTGCCACCAAGATAACGTCCTCACTATCCATGTCACTCTTCTGCCCCAGGTCTTCATTCCAGAACTTCCATCACTGGCCACCAGACAAATACTTGCTATAAGCTGCACCAGGTAGCTTTGAGGAACATGGCTCCATCCATGTCTGCTTTGACTTTCTTAGGATATTGTGCCACAGCTGCCACCACAGACATGGATTAGGAAAAGTTCTGTGTATGTCATCACCCCAAACAGTGGATCCAGTCCTTGTTAAGAGTCCTAGGAAGGTAGGTAACTTTAAACTTGGAGTAAGAGTGAGGCATCAATAATTTTCTCTCTACTTCTTGGCTCCACTGGGGTTGATAATGAAAGACTGCACTCTGTAACCCTGCCCACCTTCCTCCACCTCCATCCTCTCTTGCAAGCTACCACCAGGACTCTGTGGATGTGTGCAGTGGACTTCATGATGCATCTCCCTGGGCTCCCTTCAGAATGAAGGACTGGTTGTTCCTGCTGCCTTTTATACTACTAGACAACAGCACTCAGCCCACTCCTCCTTTCTTCTTCCGCCTACAGATGTGGATCCCAAGAATGCTTCCAAAAATACTACCTGTCTACTGACTTCTGACTAGAGTCTGATTCTAGAAACCCAACCTGTGACGGTATTGCACCATGTCTATCATCCCACCTCTGGTTTCTGTCATGGCCATGATATTACTGAGACACATGGACAGCTTTGTCTCAAACACCTAACTTCCCTCTGTCAATACACGTCACCTACAGGTCCAACCCAGGGAAGAGGGGAGCCTATGGGTCAATATAGCCTTCCAGCTTGGTTTTGAGTTCTGGGAACTATCTAGGCTCTCAGAGTCTCCAGAAGGACCAAGACTTGACTGTGTCCCAGTCCCCTGGGTGGCACACACTCTTCTCCACTTCCTTGCCTTTCTGTCCATTTCCACTGGCTGCTTGTGCATCCAAGGCGACCTCCTGATCCACCAAGTACCCATATTTTTGCCTCAGAATTTGCTTTGAGTAGCCCTAAAGAAAACAGTCATCCAGTAGCCCACATAGCACTTTCCAGCACTAAGAAATAAACCAGGGTATCCTTCTTCCTCTTTCACTGTGCTGAAAGTACATCTGCCTAGTGGACCAGACCTGGCAGGTAGGAGTGTAAGAGGGACAGCAGCAAAAGATACCAGTTGAGATGGACCCTGCCATGCCTGGCCAGTGTCAGAATATGCCATGGTGAGATTTCATAAGAATGGATCTAAACTGCCAGCTTTGCTCCATTTCCCTGTGGAATGCCCTGTGAGCCAGGAGGAGTGGGTCCTCCAGAGGATGAATGACAGCAAAGACTGTCCCCTAACTGAGCAGGTATGCCTTCTGCTTGCAGGGAAAAACACTGAACAGACATCATCTCACCCCTTCACGTTGGTAAAATTGCTGCCATTTCACATCTCATTTTCTGTGGTCTCACAGCCAATTTGAAGAGGCAGATCCAGACCATATCACCCTTAAAGCCCACACTCTTCACCTGAAGGCAAAAGGTCCTAGGAGGTTGCTCATACCTGAATGTATTGGGTACTTTATTCATTGCTGTGACACAAAACCAAAACTACTTTAAGACAGTAGGGCTTATTTGGGCATTGAGATCAAAGTACAGTCCATGGTGGCGGGGAGCTCATGTGACGGGACTCTAAGGTAGCTGGTCATACCACATCTGCCCTCAGGAAGCAGAATGAGGGTGCCTATGCTTCGTTGGCTTCATCGTTTTTACTCAGCTTGGGGCCAGAGCCCATGGAATGGTGCCACCTACAGATAGAGTGTGCCTTCCCACCTCAGTGAACCCAGTCTAGAAACTCCCTCAGAAGCATGCCAAAGGTGTTTCTAGCTCCCGCTGAGCTGCCGATCAACACTAACTATTACACCAGCAAAGCAAATTCTGAGTAGTGTCGGGTCTAGAGTGGAGAACAGATGCCATGTGGCCTGTGTAATGCAGGGACAAGTCTGAGAACAGAAAAGAAGAAAGAGTCCCCAGAGCTGCAACAGCAGAAACCAAGTTGGGAAGGACAGAGAAAGAGGAGGTAGGAATAACTGCAGCATCCTCAGGGTCAGCAGCTGACTCAGTTCCAGTGAGTTCCTAACCTGCTTCCTTTACTCCTGTGCCAAAAGAAATTAGGAATTAGAAGCAGATATTTGAAAGGGAAGATGAACTTGTTTAGAATTGACTGTGCAGTGGATAAGTGGGATAAGGAGAAGTCTAATTTCTTCCTCACTGTGCTTGTGTTTTTCTATAATTTATAGAAATCTATGAGACAAAGGCCAGAAGGAATGCAAGTTTAGCTCCGAGACTGCTTATTCCATCGTTTTCTAGAGAAAGATGACTTGGAACCCAGGTTAGCTCCCTTGACTCTATACTCTGCCATGGAGATCATTTTTAATTGAAGTTCAGGGAAGGCATGATACAGGCATTGTGTCTTAAAGTTCCTTCATTTTTTAAAGAGAAAGGAATGTCAGGGTTTCTATCAATGGTGGATGTGAGGGGCCTCACCTGTTCGGGTCCTGAAAATGTTCTTTGCCAGGTGCATTCCGTTGATAGGGAAGCAGATGAAGCCTTCTGTATCCTTTTGTACCTCTTCTTTGGAGAACAGCTTCAAGCTCAGACTCCTGTCTGTTAAACAAAGCAAAAGTGTTTTAAAAAAAAAAAGCATCTCTCTCTCTTTAGAATTTACAGCATCCGCTCTTCCACTGAGCTTTAGCATGGGAGCACAGTTAAAAATCAAGTCAAACTGAATCCAAGTGGTCCTGATGTTAGAAATAAAACCCAAGGTCCGAGGACCCCATCAATGCCGCACAAAGAAAGTATGGACAAAGCAGAAAGTTACTTGGCAAGGCAAATTTTGCTTTTGCAAAAGGGTGACCTGCATGCCAAGCTTGAAGAGAGCTTGAAGAGATGAGGCCAGAGCCTTCCACTTGATTGAAGACATCAGTATCATCCAAGCCTAGGAAAACTGGAAGCCTACTCTTAAATTCTACAAATCATCTACAAATCTACAATCATTGTCCATGCTGCCTCTTGCAGCCCCTTTTTCTCTTTCACAGTGTGCCACCTAGCAAATCCATCTCTCTGTTTTCCACAAGGCACACAGCATGATTATTATATTCACTTATTAAGATTTAGGGGATCAGTGAGCTCACTCAGGGAGTAAAAGTCCTTGTCACCAAACCTGATGATTTGTGTCCTATTATGGAATCCCATGGTAGAAGGAGAGGACAGACTCCCACAAATTGTCCTCTCATACCAGAAGCACCCCATAGCGTGCGCGCACACACACACACACACACACACACACACACAAATAGATAGACAGATAGATAGATAAGTGAAATAAGTGCAATTTTAAAATAAAATATTTAAGGACCTTGAGGAAGGGTCATCATTACCCAGATCATAATCTGCCCTCTGCCTTCTCTCTCTCTCTCTCTCTCTCTCTCTCTCTCTCTCTCTCTCATATATATATATATATATATTTGAGACAGGGTCTCACTATATAGCCCTTACTGTTCCAGACTCACTATGTAACCCATACCAGCCTCAAACCCAAAACAATCCTGCTGCCTCTGCCTCCCAAGTGCTGGGATGTACAGGCATGTACGCCATGCCCTATGTCATAAGTAGAAGTCAGAAAAATAAAATAATTTCTCAGGCAGCTCTCCTTAACAAGGATTCTAGAACAATTGCTAAGGAAACAAACTCCTGTCTCTCTGCTCTCGTCTGGACAGGTAGCCAGCTAAGGGCACTGCAACCCCCTGAACTTAGATTCAGATGAGGCGGGGTGGAGGAACATCAGCCTCTATTTGCATGCACATTGGCATTGCTATGTGTGCCTTTTTCTTAAGTAAAAAAAAAAATCAGGTCATCTATAAATGGAGAGAACACGAGCACTGTGAAGCCATAGCTTTCTGCTGGGTTTCCACAGGGATGATCTATGTTACAGAAATCAGGAGGTGTCCTTGGAACTCAGATGGGCATTTTGAGTGGGCTCAGCTTGCTTCACACATCACTTTTATGGAAGCCCTGCAGAATGGGAGTCTTAAGTGGTATGTTTTATGTTTATTTTGTTTTATGTTTATTACATAAGTTTTGTTGTAAGGTAGGAGATAGTTTTCGGAAAATAGACAGAGCTTAAGTAATTGTAAGTGTTCTGCAGCCTGTGATATTGTCACAACAAAATCCATTTCCCTCCCCTCTGCATGGCTTTTACCTTCATTCCTGAGAATACTATTATCATTTATTGCATCCTTAATAAATGTCAGGGCACTTTCTCTCATCTTCATATGATTAAAATAGTTAATAATGCTTCCATTTTATAGACGAGGAAACTTAAGCTCATAAAAGTTAGGGCCTTATAACAAGGTAGAGATGTACCTGAGTCCTTTGATTTACCCCTCATTGCATGTGTGGATTCTCAGAAATTAACAAATCCCTCTATTATCTGAATGATTATTTAAAAGAACTATCTGGGGACATCCCCTTGACTGAGTTTATTCCTTAACAAAATCAAAATGTCCCAGTAACCAGTTTACCTGTCACATGGAGCTCAGTGCCTAGAAAGAGTCTGGGGTGCAAGATCAAAAATAGTGAATGTGATAACTAATGTTGGTTGCTGACTTAATACAGTCTGGAGGAGAGAATCTCATTTGAAGAGTGACCTCCATTAAATTGGCCTATGGGGGCATTTTCTTGATTGCTAATTAATGTAGGAAGACTCAGTCCACTATGGACAGAGCCATCCCTGGGCAGGTGGGCCTAGGCAATATAAGAAAGGCAGCTTATTGTGAGCCTGGTAAACCAGTAAGCAATGTTCTTCCATTGTTTCTACTCTAATTTCAAGCCATCTTGACTTCCATGGATGCTGGACTATAAATCCTAAGCCAAGTGAACTTTTGCCTCCCTAAGATGCTTTTGGATATTTATGGTATTTTTTTACAGCAACAGAAAAACAAACTAGGACAATGGGGTTGACCACAAAAGAAGAGATAGGATCCTATCCTTCTAAGACTTAAAGTCTACTAAGCTTTTAAACATATCTGTTTTGTGATTCCATTAAGCTGTCAGAAGATACATGATCAGGAAAGATGCAATTTCTAACCTTCATACCTCTGCACACTGCACATGCTCTGTAGCTCACCCAGGTTAATTGGTTATTACTCTGTTCCATATCTTACTTGACTTTTATTAGGCTCAAATAAAACAGTTAATATGAAGAAACTTTGTAAACTAAGTCATTCAAAGAGTACCATTAGTGAGTGCTAAACAGATCTCTAGTCAAAGCCTTCCATGTGCCTGTTTCAGCATCTGCGTCATATGTGTCAACTTCAGGCATAATTAGAACCATCAATTGCAGCATAAACTGCATGAAATATTGTTGAACTCTTACATTGCACCATTCTCTATGCTTAGTACTCTCAAATTAAACACTATCTGATCTGTTAAGCATGCTTGTGTAGTGGAATCGTCTTCATTTTACAGAGGAGGATGTGCAGGAATTAGTCTCTAATTAAGATTCCTTAGATAAAGGGAATGTCATCACCAGGTGTGCTCCTCTCTAGAACTGGGTGTTTGGAATACTGTCTCAGGCAAACTGCTCCTTGGTTAAACTACCTCCTTCAGTTGGTTTGAAGGAAAAGAAGAAAGAGTTGTACTCTTTGGGAGATGAAATGTTTAATAAGGGGCCCTTAACCAGATCGCCAGACATCTCAAAACCTTCTGATATTCTTGCATCATCATGGGCACGGAAAGTTCAAGGTTTCTGCCTCAGAAGCTTAGAGAGTTCCAGGTCAATCTGAGTTACATGAGCCTATCTCAGTAGCAACAATGATGATAATGGTGATGATGATGATGATGATGGTAATGATGGTAATGATTTTCAATTCCTGAGCCAAGTACTATTCTGAGTGTTTGGTTGATAAATCCCCACATGCATCTATCTATTCATCCCTGTTACCACCAACTCCATTTTATAGAAGTGAGAATTAAAACATATAGAGAAGATTTTCTTAAGCACAACGCCAAAATTGAAAGACCTAGCTTGGGTATGAATTCAAGCCATCAAATTCTACTGCTTTACAGGCTATTTTATTTATTTTTGAAAGATTGTTCTATTCTGGAAAAATCTCAACCAAGCAAGAAATTTGGAAGTATTGTAATGAGATATCTCTCCAGAAAGTCAGCAAGTTTTCCTAGTTGAACATAGAACTGTGTGGAGTCACAAAGGAAGAATGCAGGAGTTTCATCACAATATGCCCTGCTTTCAACAGAAAAGGAAGGGTACAAATTAGGGGTGGAACCCAATGTCAAAACTATAGGTTTCAAGTCCAACCTCCTTTCACAGTATAATGAGAACCACCATATATGGAGTAAGAATTTGGAGTGGGGAACTGAGCTACTCTCCAGAGCACCCCTTCCTTGGATGCTTCCAACACCTTTGAAAGGGAGGAGCTTTCTAAAGATCTTCTAAGAGCATTGCTACAATTTGGATATTGACTATCCTCCAAATGCTGACATTTTTGAAGGCTTGTTCCTTAGCATGATGGGACTCTTTGGAAGGGGAGCTTAGTGAGATGTCCAAGGTCATTGTGGGCATAACTTGGAGTGGACTGTGGGATCTCAGTTTCTTTGTGTCCTGACAAATGCTGTTTTTTCACCATACACCCCCACTGTAGTGTGCTGCCTTACTACATGCCAAAAGAATGGGACTAAGCAATCCTGGGCTAATCACTGTAACACTTTGCATGGAAAAAAAGTTGATTGTCTCAGGGATCCTGTTGTAGTAAAAGAAAACCAACAAATGCAGAAGGAGTTTTCTGTGGGTCCTCAGAACTTGGGCATTGAGCCATTTTCCATGCCTTGCAGTCTGAAACAGTCAGGTGCAGGTGGACAGGCACCAAAGGAAAGAAGCCAAGGCTAGACAATTAGGATTGTGCTAACAGAACTCAAGACACTGCACCATCTCTATCAGAACATAACAAGGTGAGAGCACTAGACAGCATGGCAAGGATCAAAGCAATTATCTCCATTCCAGAAAGTCCGGTCCAGGGAGAGGTCTTATGAAAATCACAAAAGACAGTTCTTGGACTATATAAAGTAATTCATTATTACAATTATAATAAATTCTCTGCCCACAGTATGCCAGAGTAGAAATTTATTGTGGTGGTTTGAAGAACAAATGTCCACCATAGGCTCATGTAGTTGAACCCTTGATCCCCAGTTGGTGGCCCTGTTTGGGGATGTTATGATCCTGTAAGAGGTGATGCCTTGCTGAAGGAAATATGTCACTGGGGTGGACTTTGAGGATTTATAGCCTCACTCCACTTCTTGTTCCCTTTCTTCCTCTGTGTGAGTGGAAATGTGATCAGCCAGCTTCCTTCTCCTGATGCTTTACCCCCAATGAAGACTCTCTCTGGAGAGCCCTCTGGATCTATAAGCCACAATAAACTCTTCTATAAATTGATTTCAGTCATGATATTTTACCACAGCAGCAGAAAAGTGCTAATACAGTTCTCTATAAAGAACTGTGTCCATAAATTTAATTTTATGGAATAATGCTCTCTATAACTTGTCTTTGATTCTTAGGTGCTAATTTATTGTTATATTGTCCTAAAATACTTGACCATATTCTGAAAAATATTGTCTTTCTAACTGAAGTCTTTCTTCCTGATGATTTAGTCAGCTACTAAATATCTGTTAAGTAGCTACAATTCCATCAAAACTGTCAAAATAAAATGATAAAAGGCATGTAGAAACCATTAAAGAAAAAAACAAAATCTCCTAGAAGCTACAAATAGACTCTCTCAAAGCCCACCCAGTTCTCAAAGGCAGACATTGTCAGTTCTAGCACAGGAGATGCCATGCAAGGGACTTCCATGGAACAGGGCTGAGAATGGACTCTTCCAACCAGAACTTCTGTCTTCCTACCAAAGTCCGGCAGTATGATTCAGTTCACCCTACCACCAAAGCCTGCCACCACCAAAGAGAAAGGTGCTTGTTGTGATCCAAGAACATGGAAGCACAGAGTACAAATATTTCCTCTCTAGTGGTTGAAGGGACTTCAGAAAGCAAAAGACTATCCATAGGTAGAGTGCTTGAAATGCTGCCTGTGAAAAGACCCTGTGACTGAGGATGAGCATGAAGTCAATGCAGGGAAGGAAATCAATGCACATCCACCTGAATGCCAGGAATCCTGTATGCAGGGCCCTGCTAGGAGAGAATGCCAGCACTGAGGAGTTGGCAGAACGGAGAGTATGTCTCTGGGCTCCAATCAGCTCTATGTTACTGGTGAGACCCCACCCTAATGAGTGTGTTTTCCTCTAGTTTGTTGGTTATTAATGAGACCTGTGCCTTTTAAAAGGGACATAGTGTAGTTTTAATTTGTCCCAAGCAATCCTTTTACAATTCTGCAAATCTCTACTTTTGAAACATTTCGGGTACCCTTCAAAGTCCTATCTAAATGAGGTATAACCAAATGAGAAGTAGAGTCAAGTCCTTGGGACTTAAGTGGGGTCACACTCTGTTTAAACAGCTACTCTTATATTATCATGCTTCAAAGAGATAAGGACGGGTAATTGGGATTCACTCAAGGTTCAATACTAAAATTAACCCATAAAAAACTGCACCTTTAAGGGAATGTGAATTCTTCACTCGACATTCCTTTGCTGTGCTGGAGAGTCGGCTCCGCAGTGAAGAGGGCTTGCTGCTCTTGCAGAGGTTGCAAATTCTCGGTTCATAACATTATGTTGGGCAGCTCACAACCTGTAACTCCAGCTCTGGGAGATAGAGTGCCCTCTTCCGGCCTCCTTGGGCATCTGCACTCATATGCACATACCCACACACAGAAAAACATACCTATAAATAGAGGGTATAAAGATGATTAAGATTGATTGAGATATTCTGTATGAAATACACAACGATTCAGTAAAAAATAAAAATAAAAATAAAAAGAATAAGTATTCTTTTAAAACATTTCTTTTCACTTAGTGTTTAAAAGATGAGAAGCTGCACTAAGAGAAACTGCTTTATGAAATGGGCACCACGCAATGGGCTCTGAAACCAAAAAGGAGATTCAAACCTGCCTCTCTGACATGGCGGCTGCACGGGCTGTGCTGATGACTTGCTCTGTTCTGTTTTGGATCATGGAATTTTACCAGGGAAGCCCACGGCCAGGCCCTGCTCATCTTTCTTACTCTTTATGTCTGTCTCTTCCTTCATGTTTGTCCCCCTAAACGCTTACATCTCTCTAAGTTCATCATTACTCGTTTGAAAAATGAATACTTGATCATATAAGGACAGATACTGTGTGATCTCTCCTGTACAAGGGACTGAGTAGCCAAACTCATGGAGATAGGAGACTCACTGAGGGAGAAAGGACTAGAGAGTTGCTTTTTAATGGCCAGAATTTCAGTTCTTTAAGGTGAAAAAGTTCTGAGGATGGATTCTAGTGGGCTTCCAACAATTTAAAAAGGCACGGTGCTACTTCAAAATGGTTAAAATGGTAAATTTTATATCATATACATACATATATTTAATCCCAATTTTTAAAATAGAAAAAGAAATAAAAGACCTGATTCACTTCTAGCATATGTACCTACAAGAATCACCAGAGTAAAAATACTGCCCTCTAAGAATAATTCAGACAGATTAATAGACATTTTCCTCATCCCTTTTTTTTTCCTTTTTAGACTCATAGAATTTATGAGTCTATGGCCAGCAAGGGGCAGAAGAGAGTCCATGTGGCATCCCCTCCCCCACCCACCCCTTAACTTTTATGATGGGGGAAGGGGAATCTTTTTAAATTTGTTGTCTTTTTGACCCCAAAAGGGAAACTGTTTCCAAGACAGACACTTTTAGATAACAGAGAATAAACAACTCTCCCAGAGTTTATTAGTTAAATTACCACATAAAAGCAATTGCTCTGTAGAGCTGAGCTTTGTGGTGATAACAGAGTTCTGACATAACTAGTCTTGGTTTTAATTTGGCTGTACATCATTTACACAGATCATTTTGCAAATCACTCTACAAATAATTTTATTGATATTCCCACAAATAGACACTAAGAACTGTGCTTAGTGTCTTGTGGAGACTCTTCTGAAGCACTGTAGTAACCTTAATGGGAAGCAGGACTTAGTAGTTCTTTTTCCCAGCTAAGCAATGCTGCCATAACAAATGTCTCCATTCACATCAGCATCAGACACAAAAGAACTTAACTTCCCCTTTCCTTGATTTGCTCTTTACCACGTGATTTCCAAGAAGATATTGTCAAGATATAGAGCCTTGATGCACTATAATTACTTCAAGGAGATTGCTTTGTGGCCAGGAAGAATATTGCTGTTTTAATATTCTAGTAAACAAAGGGAACTATAGAGGAAAACACCATTTTAATGACAGGGCCTTTCTTTCTCTGAAAGCCAAACCTATACTGTCTCCTATACTGTCTCATTTAAGGTGGAAGATTGTTTTTACTTCTCATTCCAAATAGCCTGGGAACCACAGGGGTGGCCTGGGAATCCATGTGGAAGATTTTGTTTAGTGGACATGAGCCTGATCCTGTGACTGCATCTCAGTGCTCAGGTTAAGTGGCAGTGGTGGCAGTTGCAGCAGGATCTGCCCAGGCAACTCGGGTTATTTCATTTATCCAAATAGTTTAGATGCAGATACCCTTTCTCTTTCATGCATTGAATATGTTCAAGTCCCAAATACCCATTGTTATTTCACCAGTCTTGAAACTGGAAGTGTAAGCACTCTGATAAGTGATTTGAAAGACTAATTCCTGTAACAACCTCTGTCTGCTGTTCACGCGCAATTTATTACATTGAAAACATGCTGAACCCTCTGTTCATAACCCTGAGTGAGATGATCGCAGTGTGTCCCTTGCATCAGTACTGCAGATAAATAGATACATGAATAGATGATAGATAGATAGAATAAATAATAAACAAAAGAGGATGGGAGCTTATTTTTCTCTTTCTCAGGCAGTGGAAGAATACTGCTTTCAAAGACAGCATGCTTAAACAATGAGCCCTTCTCTGCAGAAATGATGAAGGGAGCTTTAACAGTGCATACTAGGACAGGCTTAATTTACTTAATTTCTATCTCTAAAAACACTCTCTTTTCAATACTGAGAACAAAAGTGAGGAAAGTGGAAGGGAAGAGAGATTGGAAAATAGATGATTAAAACAGAACCACTCAGTGACTAAGCTGCTGTGATCTCAGCATCTGAAAACCTTGTTTGGGTAAATGAATCATGTGTTATGGGTTATGTGGATATTTGCCGCAACATATAAACAGATCTGTGCCAGCTATAAGCTTAGCTGCCTTTTGTGCATTGCAATTCGTTTATCACAAGTTTTGGAAAAAGCTGGCTTTCATGTAAGTTACTTTCACAACCCTAAATCCAGATTTTTCCATGAGGAAAAAAATCCTAAGCAAACTATAGACTAAATAAACACCCGTGTGGCTCCAACATGAAATCATGGCAGGAGCTGCATGCCACAGTAAATTAAAATATAAACAGCCTTCCTTAGTAGAAAGCTCATGAGGAAAAAAAATGGTATTATGCTGCAAAGGTTGGGTCACCAAATGTGTCTCTGACCTTGCAGGCACGGTGGGACAGAAGTGTTGGAACACTGTTCTTCAGTGTGCATGGTAGAGACTATGGATCAGTCCTGAGGCCTTTATCACAGTAGGTGTGGATGCTGAGGCATCCTCTTGGCTTGTTGTATCCACTAGGAGACAGTTCTTTCCTTGAAGATGCAGTTTCTGATGGGTGAGCAAGGATCTGAATCTCTATTTAGAGTGCCCTCTATGTGCCGGATGCTTTCTCTTTTAATTAAAAACAAAGGAGACATACAGAAAATTATGTGACAGTCACTGTGTCCAGATTAACAAATGCCAACACTTTGTTGTACTTGTTTTGTGCCTTTCTGAATTTGAATGAAAACCACACACTACCAAGTTAAAATTAAAGCTCTCTCTGCTTCCCTCCTCAGTCACAGGCTCCCTTCCTCCCTTCCTCCGACGATCTTGAGTGAGTATCCGCCCCCTGGTCCTACACTACCTTACTTAGCTATTACACTTAGTCCTTCCAGCAATTCTAAGAGGGATTTTTATCCCCACACCACAGATTAGGAAATTGAAACCCACGGAGATCAGTCTTTGATCAAGCTTGTGCAGAGACTGTGCAAAAGAGTTGAACAAGTTGTGCTTGCCTTTATTTGAAACTCAGGTCTTTTTATTTTATCTTAAGTCCAAAGGAATGACCTTCTGCCTCTTGTTATCCAGTGTCTGCAAGAATTCTTCCCAGTTCAAGGGCTTCCCTCTTTGAAAGCTGAACTCAGAAGATTTCCTTTCTGATTCCTTAATGGAAGATCTCTTCTGAACCAGTCTCAATTTTGTTTCTCAAACACATAAAGTCCAACATGAACCTTGCCAGGGAGGGGGGCAGTAGGACCTCATCCCACAGGCAAGGGCCTCTCTGTCCATACACAAGCAGGAACACCCAGCCTCTCATGTTAAATATTCACTGGTGCACAGAGCTTCACTCCACCCTTCACGGCTCCTGAGCTAGTACGGAGTCATCTGTAAAGCTGGCTTTTCAAACTTCCCCACAGCTTTGTACACTTTGTTTATAGACATAACTCTCAAAAAAAGGCTTGGGGAGAAAGGTAGAGCAATGCACAACTTGGATTCAATAGTAGCTATAATGCAAATTGGAAGGCCACATTATGAAGCAGTTTGGGAATATGTATCAAGAACTGTAAAACTGACCTTAAGAACTCATATTAATGTTCATCTTACAGAAAGAAGTACTGCTTCAGTTTGGATTTGCAATGTCCCCCAAGGGCCACCAGGGTGACACTCTTGGGAAATGGTGTGTGGGATCTTTAGGAGATGAGATGCTCTGGGACCCACTTAAGTCACCAAGGGTATACCCTCAAAGAGCACTGTGGGACCCCAGTACCTTCTGTCCCTGTTCTCTGACTCCTGGTAGTGAGATGAATGGTTTGTTTCATTGGTCTTCCCCCACATTCTGTGCAGCCCTTGCCAAAAGCCCAAATATTGGAGGCAACTCAATCTTAGATCAGTAAACCAAAATAATCTTCTCTTCATCAGTTGCCTCAGGTAATGGAAAACTGGTTACTACAAAACTTGTATCCTAAGGATACATTCTAATGAAGTAACATAAATAATAAGAAAACACAGCATACAGATCTGATATTTATTATAGTCAATACCAAGAAGCAAACTAATACTATAGCATATGTGTGAGATCCATTACAGGAGGACTCCTTGTTTGAACTGTGTTTTAAATTAAATTGTTAATTCTGAAGGAAAGCAGGACTTCCAACCTGACTTTGATTAATTAGCTATGTTAAATCTGAAAAACTAATTAGCAATCTCAATTTCAATAAATGCAAAATTCCAACATCTGCCTTAAATAGCTAAACAAATGAATGAGCTTTCACAGTTCATTCCAGTTATGAGAACTGGTAGGACACAAACAAATTTTACCTAATAGAATGATTACATATGGATGAAGTATTATGTTTACCATGCAATATGTCTATAAAAAAAACTACGTTTAAATCTATAAAACTGATAAGAATTTGGTTCAGGGTAATGACATTGAAGTCCATTCCCTCTACCCCAACAAGTTTGCTATAATACTGTTAGACTGGTTTCATAAAGTTTTTAAATAAAATGAAATTCCCAAACTGTTACTGTGTAAATTGAAACACAGGAAGCACTTTTAATATAATAGGGGAAAGTTCTAGCACATTCTAGAGGGAGAGATTATCCTGATAGAAAGAGAACTAGAATGAGGTCCCAAAGATCTCTCCAATAACATCGTGGGTACTGATTTGTCTGTTCTCTCTGTTCCATCACCTAGCTCACTCTCTCTCTCTCTGTTCAATCACCTAGCTCTCTCTCTCTCTCTCTCTTTCTCTATCTCTCTCTCTCTCATCACCCAAAGAGTTGGGACCTGCTAACCCTCGTTTCCTCCTCTGTAAAATGCAAAGACAATAATGTCTAATTAAGACTTCTTAAACTACGTAATATATAAGTTGAAAAGAACCATTGGTTTAAACAACTTTGTTAAAGTCATTTTAAAATGCTATGATTTTTCTTAGTAAGCTGACATTTTATTCATTCGATGCAAGAGAAAATGGATGATGATTAAACTTAGAAACAACAAGAAAAAAATATATATGTACTTACCTCTGGGGAACCCAAGCTGACATTCATCCAGAGTCACCCCAGTGGCAATAGCCTATGTCAATACTGTTGTTTTAGAGATAAATTTTTAAAAACCTGAAGTTGTATAAGAGCCAGAAACCTGACTGAAGAGAAACAGTAGGTTCTTGAGTGCCCTTGAGTAAGCTGAATTTGCAAAATGCCATTGCTTTTTGGGAACATTATGCCCTTAATATTTTGGCCTTGTTATTTTCATAGCCCAAACCAGAGTGCCAGGTATGTTTATGGACAGTAACCGATTGACTCTGGACTCAGTTTTGGTCAGTTTTCTGTTCATTTAGCCAAGACTTCCTAACATGTCATCCTTTGTGCGCTCATGCATGCACATACACACAATCTTTGTAAAAATATATTTTTTTTATTGCCGGGTGTGTTGGCACATGCCTTTAATCAAGCACTTGGGTGGCAAAGGCAGGTGGATCTCTGTGAGACTGAGGCCAGCCTGATCTACATAGCAAGTTACAGGCCAGTGGATACAGGGATACTGTGTCTCAAAAAACAAAAAAACAAGAGCAATGATCTTTATTGATTTGAGAATTTCATGTTATGTATTTTGATCCCATTCAGACCCCGGCCACTGTCTCTACCCCGCCTTTCCAACTCTTCCCCCAACTTCAGGTCCTCTGTTATTATTTGTGTTTTATGAAGGCCTACAGAGTCTAATTCTCTTGGGTATGGGTCCCTTGGAGTCTGGGTAACCTACCAATTGACACAGCAGTAAGAAAATGGACTCTCCCTCCTGCAGCAGCTCTCAGTTGTTAATAGTTACTCAGCTGGAGCTCCGGCTTGATGTTTCCTGCATCCATGCTGGGTTTTTGTCTGGCTTGGGCTTTTCACAGGGCTTGTGCACTCCATCACAAGCTCTATGGGTTCCTATGACACGCACAATCTTTGGTAAAGTGCTGTCCCCAACCTTACAAACTTTCCTAGGGAAAAATCTAAGTAATCCATCAGTGTAGCTACTAACTCCGAAATTGTTATAACAAGGCCCAAGTGAATGTAAACATTGGAATAAAGTGTTCTATGAACAGAGATTCTTTATAACATGCTTCTAAAAAAATTTGCTTTTCATGTGGAAATTGTCAAGTTACTAGCTGTGCTCATTTCAAAGGAGATAAATAGCTTCAGGACTATGTATTACACATTTTCAAAAGAATTATTTAAAAATCCCATCTGTCTAGCTCCCTGATAGAGCTTCTGCAATTTCTCACTAAAATACACATAAAAAATTAACAACAGTCATAATACAATTTTTTCTAAAAGATGCTTGGAAGTTTGCCAGAATCTGGGAGGATTTCTTCTAACTAATTCCAAAATCAACCAACTGATGTCGACAGTCAGTGACTGCCTCATTGATGTGCTGTTTCTGAAAGCAATGGAGGCCCCCACTATAAAACAGAGGCATTCCCACTTCATCCTTTCCCAGTTTCAACCTCCTGAATCATATTTCCATTCCCATGTTCCTTTGATGCTTGGCAGAGGTTTTCGCAGAATTTCATCAGGACTTCTCAGGGTACCTGTTCTTTCTCCAACTAGTCAGAAGCTGCAACCTCCAGAGGAGATGGAGCTCTTTGCACACGGCAAGTCTCCATTCACTGACATGCTGGAGGTGAGGACAGAGGGCCCACATTCTGACATCTAAGGGACCATACGTTTTAAATTTGCTCAGAGTATCAGAGAATCTTAGGGCCACAAAAATGTCCTAAATGAAAGTCCATTAAAGTCCAAGAAGTCTGCTATGAAACTGTTCAAGATAAGAGATTACCACATGGAAATTGAACAAGGCAACAGGCTGTCTAAGGACAGTGTGCTGATAGGTATCAGGACTGTTCTTTGAGAGTGAACAGAGTTAGAAAAGGGGGCAAGTATGAAAAAATAAGTTTAAATAGGAGAGAAAGTATCCTTAATACCTAAGCAATCACAATTTTCTCATGATTTGATGAAGAAAACAGTAAAAATTCATTTTTAGTATATGTCAGTTTCCAGAGATGCTAGAACACCAGAGCTCAAGCCTTGCTTCATGGATTTCCATGGGTCAGTTTCTTAATCAGTGTGATATTTATTTCTCTACAAGTAAAAATTGGAAATAAAAGTGTTCTCTCTTACAAAGACAAATTAAGTATTATATAGTATCATGTCAAGAAATGCTGGGCAGGCACAAATATAAATTTTCAGAAAATGCAAGAGGGTAGATGTTGGTAACAGGACATTGGTAGGTTTATTAAGGGTGACCGTATTTTAAATGGAATGATAAATATTTGAACATATATGCATCCAGTGCTAAGCAATAAGCCATAGTTAAAAGATTATGACTTAATAAATTCCCTCTCTCTCTCTCTACTTCCCTCCCTCCCTCTTGATTAGAGCTCACTAGATGGTCCAGATGACCAGAAAATCACTATGTAGACTCACTTTGTAGAGTAGGCTGGCCTTGAACTCACAGAAAACCACCTGCCTTTGCCTCTCAAGTACTGGCATCAGAGATGTGTGCCACCACACTCAGCCTCAGTCTCTATTGGTCTCTTATTTGCTTCATTTTCATTAATCCTCTTTCCAACATATTAAATACAATACCTAATTTTAAAACAGATTAAAAATGTTTTCCAATTTTGGACTGGAGAGATGGCTCAGTGGTTAAGAGCACTGAATGCTCTTGTAGTGGACCCAGATTTGATTCCCAGGACCCACATGGCAGCTAACAATCATCTCTAAATTAAGTTCCAGGGGATTCAATGCCCTCCTCTGACCTCCATGAGCACCGAACAACAGGAATGTGTTTACATACATGCAAGCAATACACTGACACATATAAAATTAAAATATGGCAACTGAGTGGGTGGATGATCACCAATTAAGCAAGGGCTTGAACAGTGCAAATGAGGCTAGTTCCAAATAAGGGCAATGGTGACCTAGTGGGCAGTTTCTGACTAACTTACCAAGTTAGTCCAGAATTCTTCAGCAACCCAAATGGGCCTATTCCAAAAGCAGGATAATGAGGACCCAAATAGATGGGTTCTGAGTAGCTAAAAAGAATAAATATCTAGCTCCATTAAAAATATATATATATTATTATTTTTATGTGTGTGTATCAATGTATTGCCTTCATGTATGTAAGTGTACCATGTTATGCAATGCCCATGGGTGTCAGAAGAAGGCATCGGATGCCCAGAACTGGAATTAAAGATGGTTATTAGCTGCCATGTGGGTGCTGGTAATCAAACCTGGGCCTTCTGCAAAAGCAGTCAGTGCTGAGCCATCTCTCCAGCCCCAAATAAATAAAATATTTTTACAATGTTTTCTAGATCCTCAGACAATATTCACTATTGCCATTGCTCTTCATTACCTGCCAGACCTTGATAATAAAGCTCTATTGATAAAGACACTACATATGTGAGTCATAGAACAAGAGGAAATAAAGCTAATACTGAGTATATCATTGATTTTGCACTTCCATTTATAATTCTTTAAAGGCACAGAAATTTTAAATTTCATTTGCAATTTAGTTTTAAATAATTGTGTGTCTTTGTAACAAATTTCCATCAAATTGAGAGCTCCATTTACTACCTAAGCCATTTTACTTGTCTTCATTCAGATTTGAAATGCTCTGTTCATTCCATGTATATATAAAGATACATTTGTAGAGAGGAAGTGACATATGTGTGTTGGGTTTTCTCCTTCTACTTACTCATTTTTTTCTGTGGCTTAAGTTTTTATTTAGGTTACCTAAATGTCAGCTAGCAGGATGGCTGTTACATGGTTGTTATGGTGTAGAATCATATCCAGATACAGAACATGACTGATATGCACATATTGACAGGAAAAGATGCCTGTGAAATAGTTTTGTAAAGAATCTATTTTATATGCATCATATGTGCATACGGGGTGGGGTCTATGTGCACATGATTATAGGTTCCTACAGAGGCCAGAAGATGACATCAGATATCCTGGAGTTGGAGTTACAGGTGGATTTCAGCCGACCTTTGTGAGTTCTGTAAACCAAGCTGTGTCCTCTGCAAGAGCAGTAAATGCCTTTTACTGCTGAACTATCACTACAGCTCCATGATTGTTTTAAATCAAGTTAAAGAAAAGTAAGCTATATAGTTTTCTTTCTTACAGAAAAAAGATGGCTATTCTTATCTCCCATTTTAGAGCTCTAGCTAAGAATTAAGGCACTATACTACAAAGAGCAGGGAGCTAATCAAGCTCTGTGGCTGCAAAGGGAAAGAACTCTGAGGTCTTAGGAATTACATGGCTTGTATTCCTTACTCTGCCTCTCATGAGCTGTGTGATGTTAGTGAAAATATTTAATCTTGCTCATCCTTTGCTAGGTCACCTGTAAATGAGAGGTATCGGTAACTTATTTCATAGAAAGGTTATAAGGATAAAATCTATTAGTTTTCATAGAATCTCAATAAAGTATCTGGAATCCAGTAAACAAATGTGTTAGCGGTTATCCTCACATGACTATTACACTAAAACATTTCTAAATCTTTTTCATGAACACACTCTTTTTAAAATATTTTGTTATTTTTTATTTTATGTGTATGATTGTATTACTTGCTTGTAAATAAGTATACCTGTGTCATGCAGTGTCCACAGAGGACAGAAGAGGGCATCAGATCCCCTGGAACCGGATGGTTGTTAGCTACCACATCTGTGCTGGGATATAAACTCAGGTCCTCTGCAGGAGCAGCCAGTACTCTTAACTGATTAGCCATCTCTCCAGCCCTGTGAACACAGGCTTCTGAAATAATAAAGTCATAAGCATATACATATTCGAATTTTGCACACTACTAAGTTCTATGCATTGATATCACAGGAGTACTAACACATTAAATGTCATTAAGTTATCTGCACCTTAAATAACAAGAAAAGAATTCCAGGACCATGAACACATTCACACTGTTGTAGTTTTATCACTATCTGGTCCCAGGACCTTTTTGTCACCCTCCACATCCACCCATACACAGTACACAACAATTTTCTTTACTGTCCCCACATCCCTGACAAACACTAATCTGTTTTTTGTTCCTATTAGTCTATATATTTTTCATATAAATAGAGTCATACAGTTTATGGCCATTTTGAGTCTGGCTACTCTCATTTAATATCATTTATCCAAGGCCTGCCCACATTGGAGCATGCTGTCTACCCTCCATTGCCTTTTACAGTTGAACAATATTTTGTCATGGGGACAAACCACATTGGGTTTATGTGTTCATCTACATCTTGGCTTTGTGACTGAGCTTCCCCTTGAGCTGTTGTGATGAGAGCTGCTGTGAACATGTACCATGTGTATTCATCTGCATGTTTGTTTTCAGTTCTTCTAGGGCAAATATATAGATGTGGAATTACAGGATGATGTGGTAGTTCTATGCCTGACTTGTTAAATGTGAAAAATATTTTAAAGCAAAGAAATGAATTACATAATAATCTGGGGCAGTTAAGAGAGATGAAGTCAAAAAACTATCTGAATTCTGGATTCACTACTTGGAAGAGGTGTCACCTTAGAGATCTCCCCTCTCTAGTCTCTCTTGGCCCCATCTGTTAATTGACAGTATTTGTAATCCTTGTACTACCAGATTGCATGGAGATTAAGAATATTGGTACATACGGATAACTATGAGAAGGAGGTAATACTTGCATTATTACTTGCATTATTCGGTTCTATTTGTGTGCCTGCAGATAGAGTCTAGGTATAATTGTTTACATCAAAAAGTTAAGAATAGATACCTTGTAAAGTGAATTTGTGGGAAAGTCAATTCCTCTTCTTTTCAGCTGCTGAATATTGTACAGTAGTGACCTCAAATGCCTTCTCTATATTGTTTTAGATCAATATGTCCCCATTAACTTAAAGATTTCACCATGAAATTAACATTTCCATTTGATAGTGTATATTTACATACTTTTCCTCCAATTGGTGGGAAGCTATGCCATAAGTTACAGAGCACAGAGAACACTGGTTCAGTTTTACCAAATTTATGTTTAATTTGTGCAAAAACATCATATGTGTGCATGTATATACTACTTGTGATTTAAAATAACCCATGAAACTAACATTTCTTGAAGCACAATTTTAGAATCACTAGTGTCAGGAGCTACTTGATGATACCAGGGAACTCATTGGTCTGCAAATGGGACTCTGGGATGGGAAACTTATATAACATTTGGGAGGCCTGAGTTCCATCCCCAGCACTGAATATGACAGATGATAGATGATAGATGGGTCAACAGACATATAGATGCTTAGATAAATAGAGCAATAGATAGATGATAGATAGATAGATAGATAGATAGATAGATAGATAGATAATCAATGATGGACGGCTAAAGCTATTTTGAATAGCTTCCATCTGTGAGAATAGTCATTCTTATGGGTGGCAGTTAATATACATTAAAAGAAGATGGTGGCTTATCAATAGGGAAGAAGAAAAAGAGGCACCTCTTTCTGTGTAGCCTCAAAGTTATTTAAAAATCATGTTTATCACATGTATTTGTGGTGATATCATTTATCCCATTTAAGTGATCTCTCATAAGTAAGGCATGGTTTTCAGCATGTGGATAAAAATGCACTGTTTATTTATGGTGCTGGGTGGCACAAGGACACATTGGTTTCTTCTATTTTATTCACATAATCTTAGCGTAGGAAATGCCGCAGTATCCATTTATGCTTGTGGCTTTATATTCAGCATAATATTAAGTTTTCTATCTGATGTCATTTGTCAAGTAAGCTTTTAAAGCAGTCATTTTGAGATCCTTGGAAAGGCAGCCTGTCTTTAAAAATCACAATGTGCTATATCACCCATGTTAGCACTGAAGAGAAGGGGTCTGAGAGTCTGGAGTTGTAGTACTCACCAAACAAAGAGCAAGATACATCCCTGACCAACATTTTCTCACAACTGCAAAAATGCAGTTGAACTCTGGTGATAGCTCAGAAGATTAAAATGCTGCCCTAAGTGTCACTAAGTTTCAAGCAGGCAGAATTAAACATGATGAGTGTATTGAGCATACTAACCATACAAAGATGCCAAATGGACAATAAAATATATGACTATCATGTGAAGATAATTAAAATATACGTGTTTAAAAAGTAATACCCTA
The DNA here is from genome assembly GCA_035773235.1 of Eospalax fontanierii. Classification (NCBI taxonomy): domain Eukaryota; kingdom Metazoa; phylum Chordata; class Mammalia; order Rodentia; family Spalacidae; genus Eospalax; species Eospalax fontanierii. The sequence continues at coordinate 42,534,971 of CM069539.1, read as the reverse complement.
AACAGAATAATGTACCAACAACCATGAATTGTTGTAAGCATTTGATTAAGTACATTTTTACTAAATGTTTAAAATTTAAAGGTGGAATTAAACACAACGCATTTGGTTTCGGAACGTTAAACAGAAAGGTCTGATTACCAAATCACCTGAGCATTACAAAACCAATTAAATAATTTGGTATTTTATGAAGAACCTGCAATTACAACTCTTCACGCTAGGTGGTGCACTCAAGTTTAAGAGAGGTATCAAATGGATAGACACATTCATTGCACAAGGTCAAAAGAACAGAAGAGGCTAATTTCACATTTGAAAAGAAGTGGCTATTTTATATCAGGATTTCAATATGCTTGACCAAGACAGTAGCCTGAGAGAAGTTGAGGAAGGAAAAGTCTGTTCAAATAGTCAGTGAATCAGCACATCAGCACACTGTCATGAGATGGAGCCGTTCTATGTCCCTTCCTAACAGACACTTGATCTGTATGCAAATCCTTGAGAACTGACTTCAAACTGTTCTGTCATTCTCTTATAAGGAATTTTAGTTGGTGAATAAGCTCCTAAAGCTCAGAAAGCTCTCATTCTCTTTCCATAGCTTGAATCTTGAAGGGCATGAGTCATGGATTGGAAAAGTCTCCTGATAAATTTTTGTTATTAGTTGTTCAAGAGAATTCAGAGTGGCAGACTGAACCCAGTATGTGACCAGCGTTTGGAAAGTAGTTTCAGCTTTCAGCAGAAGGGAAAAATGTATTTTATAGAATGGGTTAGAAATGAATGTCTTCTGGGAGGAATGGGTGATATTTAAGTTAGATATTCAAAAGTTAAACCTCATTGATCTGTCTTTTGAAGTAATTACATTGATCTCCTGAGTCTGAAGAAATACACTGTCCTTCCCTGTGGAGGTTTTCAAGAGTCTTTTTTCTATTTTTACCAAAGCAGTTTATTTTCCTTTAAGTTGGATTCACGAATGAAACATCTTCCTGGAGTGCTTATGGCTGTCTGTATATGTATGCACATTCGGTTTGACTCGTGTGTGTGTGTGTGTGTGTGTGTCTGTGTGTGTGTGTGTGTGTGTAGGTGTACATGTACACATGGGCTTCTAAAAACATCTTAAATGAATTTTATGTTTGTAAACATTGTTTTTAAAGTCACATCTTTTCCTTTAGACTAACTTATTTTAAAATAGTTTGCCGACAGGATACTAAACTGTATTTCCCACATTCTAATTTCAACCGAGTAAAAAGAAATTCAGACATTTCCTTAAGACATCACACTAGGTATATACTTGGAATTGGAGGCGGCCCTGCCTTCAGCTTCCTCCAGCCCTGAGGTCTGCTGGCCAAGGAAGGACTGCCCCAGGGAACTTAGCTCTTTGAATGCTCTGCCTGCATTTCATTCTTCTGAGATTCCCCTCACTTTCCCATGCTAAACTACCACGTTAAACTACCTGAAGAGGTAGAGACTCTTCTGTTTATGTGCAGAGGCCCTGAAGACTGGCACTGGGGTATGTTAGAAGTCTCTGAGTACATGATAGGATGCAGGCGGGCAGGCCCAGGGGACCAGGAGGCAGGCCCATGCAGCCGGTGCCTGAACCATGCTTACAGCAGAAGTTGCTTTGCCCTGCCTCCTCCAGCTCTGCTTTTTAATAATCTCCTCTCTCTCTCTTTTTAATTTTTTAAGAACTTTTATTTTATGCGTGTTGGACCCACATGATTGTAAGTGCACCCATGTGTGCAGTGTCCACGGGGGACAGAAGAGGGTGTCAGATCCCTGGAACTGGAGTTAAAGATAGTTGTTAACCAACATGTGGATGCTGGGAACTGAACCCTGGTTCTCTGCAAGAGTAGCCAGTGCTCATACCCCCTGAGCCATCTCTCCAGCCTCTATATTCTCTCTTTTGGTGAAACTACAGGTGATTGCATCATTGGTAGTTGAATTGTTATTTCAAGAAAATCTTTCTAATTTATTTTTTGCTTATAGCTATAATCATAGCGTTTATGGGGAAGTTTTGCTGCCTCTTGAGTTATATAAACCTAAAGTATTTTATTTTTCGTGTACTAATAGGAGCACAGGGTATTTCCTTTGTCATTCATAAAATGTTTGAATCTGCTAGAGGATTTCCATTTATAAGGAGTATATCTGCTTTACTGTGTGGGGGAGAGTGGGTTGGGACCATATTCCTTCTGATGTGGGGGAGCATCTTCCAAGACCCCCAGGGGTGCTGAAAACTTTGACTACTACCAAGCCTTATATAGAGTATATTTTCTCTCTGCATATACATACCCATAATGAAATTTAATTTAGAAATTAGGCACATTAAGATATTAACAGCCTCAACTAATAATACATGACAGCACACTGTCATTAAAGTCCTCTAAAACTTATGAACTGAGCAGATCATGGTGGCTCATGTCTTTATACAAGCACTCTGGGGAGACAGGGGCAGGCAGATCTCTCTCTGAAATGGAGCCCAGCCTGATCTACACAGCAAATTCTAGGTCAGCTGGGCCTACAGAGAGAAAACTAAACAAAAACCCCTTATGAATTGTTTATTTCTGGAATTTTCTATTCTGTATTTTCAGACCACAGTTGATTTGGGGGTAATTACAACCTTAGAAGGTGATGGGTAAGGGGCCCTCCCTTATTACATGACATATACATTCATAAATGTGCATGAGTGAGGATCCATTCTGGGGCAGAATGAGGAAAGGACTCGTTCTTCCATTGTGGGCAAAGTTTTGCTGTCCTTAAACGCCTTCTCCTGGAGTTACTTTTATTGCTTAATTATCTTTATCAAGGTCATTAAGTGGTAGAAATGCTTAACAAAAGGGGAATGATGATACTTCACATAGAAACAGTTCCTGGGCACTGTGGCTGTTTGTCTGCTCTCTCTGGGGCAGGGCGGAGGAGCTGGGGAACAAAAGCAACAGTTTCCAGGAACAACAATGGGCTTTCTGTGACCTGCAGCCCAGCTGGCAGCTCTGGGCTCCCAACCCTTGGCGCCCTCACACACCCTCCCTAGGGAACATTCTTCCATGTCCACAGCCCACATCTCACACATGCAAGAGGCTTCTTTTTATGATCCTAAATCATTCCTTCCAATTAACAAAGACAAACAGCATTTGTACTTTTTATTTAACTAAAGATTCCAGTGAATGGGTGGGCAGTGTGTAAATACATGGAGTACTGTTCTTTTGCTGAGCCTGTTGATAGTGGAATCACCAAGGCTTATCCGCCTGCACACTCGGGAGCAGACTTCCTAGCCTCTTGTTTGGACTAGGGTGGACCCACAACTAGCGTTGCTCAACTGAATGACAGACCAAGCTACAAACAGAATCTTATTTGGGGTAGGTGGGGAAGTAATGAAGTTGTACAGGTGCAGATAAGTTAGAGAGAAATAGAAGTGTGTTTCTATTTGTATCCCTTACAAATCATCGCTGTATTTCACTTCAAAGTCTGAAAAGATTGAAAATTAATGAGCAGTAAATAGCATGTTCCATTTGCTTTCCCAAGTCTTTTCTGAATTCCATTTCTTCTTAATTATCAGAAAAGTAATTGAATTTTCCCACCAGAAAATGTATATTTTAAAAAATATGTACAATCTCATTGCCCAAAATATCAGCACGAAAATGTTTATTGTCTCTCTATATACCTTTAGCTTATACCTATGTTTACACAATTGAGGGGCAAATAATTTTATATTCTGTGCTTTTAATTTAATGTTACTTCTTAAGGATGTTATGCTCTTGAAGTCACTGGAAAACCACTATTAAGTAATTTGGATTCTTTATGTCACTATTACAGTATTATTGGACTTTTATATTTGTCTGACGGTCGTTATGCATGATACATGTGTAAAGATGTCTGTGACTAGTTCTTCAAAGCAGACTTTATGTTAAGACTTTTGGTTATGTTTTGCTCTGTCACCTTCATTTTGACTTCAGTTTGTCACCTAAAGTTCTTGCAACAGTATGCGAAATTGTCATAGGCACAACTGACCACTCCTCTTCTTCTTGGGGATTTCTTCCACTCCAGGCACCAAGTTCAGTGCATCATGTGCTATCTCAATAAACTTTATCCAGAGCAATATGAAGTAGAGATTTTCTTATATGCATTTGACTGATGAGAAACTGAAGCAGACACAAGTAAATTCTCCCATGACTGGGCAATCAAGTTATCCAGGTCTGAGGCCTGGAGGAAGCTTGTCAGTTGCTTACATGATAGACCCAATGTTTAAATGTTTGATGACTTGATAGAGGAGAATAAAGGTATCTCATAGTTGTTCTTAAGTTCATTGCTTTGACATCAGAGACTTCTCTGATAGTTACTGGACAGCTGTATTTCTCCCAATGTGAATCGTCTCTTTCCATCACTTGCTATAGAGTGACTCTCTTATTATATAATTTGTGGAATACTAAAAACATTCATCATTGACACTGAATAGTGTCTAAATATTGTTCTGTTCCTGTTTGGCATCAATTATATTTACACTTTGAATATATATGCGGTTTCTTCATTCCTATACAGTCCAATATATTGCTGTTGCTCTTTGTGATTCTCCATGGTTTTTGTGTTCCAAGAGCCATTCTATATCTGAGGATCTAATCAATAGTAACCTCTAAAACCTCCCTGTGTTTATCGGCCAATTCCTTTTACCCCTAATGCCTGCCTCCAGCTGTGGACTCCTATCTGTCTGCGATTTCGTCATTGGAAACAAACATTTTAATATTTCTGGTACTCTGAAACATAGACATGTCAAAGAAACAAGTTTGTTCTCCCTCTTCAGCCTCTCAAGAATGGCAAACAAAGAAAGCATTGTGTGTTGGTTTCTTTCCATTGCAGAAGCAAAGTACCTGACAGAGCCGCTTCAGAAAGGAAGGGTTTTGGCTTACAGAGGGTTCTGTCTCATGGCAGGGAGAGTGTAGTGTGGAGCAGAGCAGTTCAGGCTGGTTCAGGGGAACCCTGAAGCTCAGCCTGCTTTCTCCTTTTCCCTCTTTCATTCTACCCAAGCCTCAAGTCTTGGATGGACGATACACATTAGAGTGAGTCTTTGTTCTTGGTTCAGCCTCTTTGGAAGTGCTTTCACACTACTTGGGGCAGGAGGGTGTATCTCACCATCTCCTAGGTGATTCTCATCTAATTACACTGATAATTAGCCATCATACACATTGTTTAGACAACTGCATCCAGATCTGGTTTTGCTCTGGGCATTGAGCTTGGATGTCACCAGCACAAGACCCCTCCTCTGACCCTGCAGTTCACTTGGGTCTCAGGGTGAGAAGCCAAAACAGCTATTCAAGAGATATTTCTGTTGATATCTAGATCAGAAAAGGAAACATTTCCAACCAAGATATCTGCCTTCAGGGTTGATCACAGCATGGCTGCATGTTTGATTAGAAGGCTGCTCAGCATCACAGCAATAGAATCTCCAAATGCTGCAATATAGGCTTCCTCTCATTCCATCAGTATTATCTGCTGATAACTTCATAAAAACCTTTGAGATGAACTACCTTTTTTCAGTATACTAATTTGCAGCACAATAAGAGTGCAATATTCTGTTTAAAAAGAATAGCTGTGTTTTAGGGAGACAACACACAGCTGTTCCTTCACTCAAACATCTAAGCTTGAAATTATTTTCATGTAATTTTCAGGAATTTATGAATTATCAATTAAAGTTGGATTGATGTTGAAAAGAGTTGATTTGCTGTTGCTTACTAAACCAGTCTTTAACAGCTAGAAAATGGAAACATGTAATTATGATCAAGACACAAGCAGCCATGGTAACAGAGAGATTCACTTTTTAGAACAAATACAATTTTACAAAACCAATAGATGCTCATGTATATCTGTATGTATATATGGATGGTTGATTATTGGTTATAAGATATTCCAGTGGCCTTCAATACCATTTGAAAAATTGAATGCTCAGGCAACTATTGTTGACTTGACTTTAGAGCAGTCAAGTTATATGAGCCTAAGACAGCTTAAATTAATTTTAGGCTTTAAAACTCTGCAGCTGTTTAAGATCCCGTATTAGACTATTATATGTTGCAAGTAATTTATCAACAGACAGTTACTAATTTGGAAGTTATACAATGACTTATAATATATTGTGTGATATTGTGGAGTGGCTGTTTAAAAATAATACCTACAATGAAAATCAGGAATGGTTGCTAGCAGACCAGAACCTATGGCTTAGGCATTTGTATGGTCTTTTATGCTTATTCTCCTGCAGTAAAACTGTTGCCAATTTCCTGATTGCATTAATGTTCTGGATTGTATAAGATGTTATCACTGGGGAAAGCTGAGGGATGGAAACACGGGACCTCTCTGTACTATTTTTGCAATTTCTCATGAGCGCATAATTATATGAAAATAACATTTTGAACTGTTATCAAATTTCATCTTGCAGGGGAAATGAACTTCTGGTATCTTTCATTTGGTGACTTAAAAGCAATCAAGCTTCCCTTAGGGGGACTTGCCATCAGTCTGAGGACCCACTCATCTGAGATGGGTGCTGTTTGTTATTACACGAGGAACAATGAACTACATCCCGAAGCCTGGCTCAGATGTTCCGCCACTTTCCTTCCTCCTGAAACCTACCCGGAGGCTAGGTGCTTCAGAGAAACCGCCATCAAAAGTGAAAGTAAAGGCTAGGGAGATCGCTCAATCAGAAAGTGCTCTGCCATTCAACCATGAGGACTTGTGTGCACATTCCCAGCATCTATGTAAACTGCTTGGCACGATGGTGCACACGTGTAATCCATCTCTAGAGCTCAATGGCCAGCTAGTCTTGTTGACTAAAAGGCCTTGTCTCAACAAAATAAGATAGAAACAAGGAAGATATTCAGTGTTTACCTCTGCCTTTCACATGTACACATACATACACCACACACATACCACACAGCGTATAATTAAAATCAACCTGTGGAAAAATTCCAAATGCTTCTCATGACACTGAACCCCCTGATAAGGGGAATATACAATGTGACAAGGTAAACCTTCCAGCAGTGGATGGCGTTAGCTATGCTTCCCTTCTGGCTGTGCAGAAGATAGTTCAGTGCCAGAAGTATCAGTGTCAGTTACTGACACTCTCAGTGCCACATCCTGACTGAGGCATATCAAGGAGGCGCTGGGATCCAGGAAGAGAGGGAGCCACAGACAGAAAAGCAGAGCAGTCTGACTGCTGTGCAAACCAGCCCATAGCAGAGCCCCAAGACGGCACAGGTGCTTTGTCCTGAGACAATGCTTACAAGTTTGTCCAAGCAATCGGCACTCAATAACATACCTTGAGCAACTGGAACCATTTGGGAAGTGAGAGGCTGATGTGAGGCACCAGCTGAGGTAAAAGGAACTGTCTTAAAGATTTGTTCTGCAGATGCCTACCTGAAATGCAGTCTTCACATTGTTCCCTTGAGGAGTAGAAAGGAAACTCAAACTGCTTTGCTTCATTAATGAGGCTGAACCAGGAAGCTCCTGGAATTCACTTCAGTCTAAATTGACCAGAAATATTGTGCCAAAAAAAGAATCTTTGTCACAGCCACAATTATGTGGGAATCTGTAGAGGTATTGGGAGAAAGGTTGAAATTCACAGCATGAATTCAGAAAAGAGGATCTGCTAGCAGAATGTGTGAAGAAAAACAGAGGTAGGGAGACTAGAGGGAACTTTTATACAAGCCAATTCACGGATGGTCCTGAAAGCGCTGTGCCTTCCGTTGTCACCCTACCAAAAGCCCTGTTGGCAGCCCTGGAAATAGATAACTAAATTAGCTTAGGCTTCTTTTGTTTGTAGAATGGCCAGTTGAAGGGGTAGACTTATCTCATTCCTCAAAAGATCATTTATTACATCGCTAAGTGGTCTGGGATAAAACCACAATCAAGGTGATTCATGCCTCCAAACCACTGTGTTGAAACAGAAATGAAAATCCACATTAAATCTGTCTGCTCCTTGCAGGGGAGAATTAGAGCGAGCCAGTTCAGGAGCTTTGCAAGCATGCTGAAGGCTAAACGTGATTGCTCTTGGAAAGTAGGCAATGGGTCTCCTCCAAGTGGAGAGTGCAGCCTCCAGCCCTGACAGTAGGGATCCTGCAGACAGGGTGAGTAGTTTGTGGCCCTGCTAAGCAGGCTCAAGCATCTGGGACTGTGTTCCCAGATGGCAGCCAGCCTGGGGATCTATTCAGTTACTATAAGATCCTTGCCAGGAGGTTTTCACCAATTCCACTATTTATCAAGACAATTGGATTTAGTTCAAAATCCACCTTTGCAAATTGCTGTTAAAAGGACTAACTGTGCTGGTGATATCTGCTGCCTCCACCATCTGAAGGCATCTGTAGAGTTATCTTATTACTTCTTGAGTACAGTCTTCCACAAAAGGTCTAACCCCTTCTCCTCATCTTCCCTTCTGGTCTCAAAGACTTTCATATTGGGGAATGATGTAAGTTCACGAGTTCCTGGAACACTATCTCATGGTTCATAATTTTGTATAAACATACAAAAAATGTTTTTATGGCATTAGGTCCTTTTAGATTCCTGTCCTTCCTCCAGCTGCCAGCACATTTTCCATCAGTCTCTGCTCTGTCAAGCAAGTAGAGTAAAGCAAAGTTGGGCTCTGGTTGGAAAGGAAAAATGACATGTTTTCTAAGATAAAATGTTTATACCGTAATTCTTTTCAGAGACAAGTGACTGATGGTACAGCAGAAGCTCTCAGTTTCTACTGTAACTTACCTTTATTTGGATTTTCCTTGTCCATTGACCCTCTTTCCTGTCAGCCTTCTTTCATGTAGGTATGCTGCAGCTTATATGAAAGTTGACTCAAACAGAGAACAATCCAGTGCCATTAGAGATTAGTGAATGACAAGCAGAAAGTCTGAAACAGAGACTGCCCATTAACTACGTACAACTAATGTACCATCGTCATAAATTACTGGTCCTCATCTGTTGTCTTTGCTGAAAATTCATTGTGGTTGTTATGAATACCCTAAAGGGTAGTCTAGGCAGCATGCCCAAGACTGTGAAAAAGGTAGGAATTTCAACCCTGATGGCTTCAACCAAAAGAAGGACTGTTGAGTTAAAACCCTCTTCCTTGAAGATAAAAGAAATTTGTTAACTTATTCCATTTTTATCAAAAGTGTGTATGTCCTTGTAAGCAATGGCAAACTATCTTGTCTTTTACCCAAACGCTTGACAGTTGAATTTATTTCCACCTTCTTAAAAAATAATTCATGTCTACTCTCATGTATGCTAGAGATGCACTGTAAATACAGTAATAAAGAAGCCTTATCTTATGGTTTAAAATCTGTAGATTGTTATAAGATGCTAAGTTTCTCTGGCCCTTTCAGTCTTTAGACACAAGAACTTTAAATGCCTCACTTACCCAGAGCTCCTCTGGGTCAGTTCTTCAATAACTGCTTCTTATCTCAAGATGGTTGCCATTTTCTTTGGTTCTCACTTGTCAGACTGAGAAAAAGGACGTGCCTCTGGCATCTGGTTGCTACCCGTCAGCCTGTGGGGGTGGCAGGATGCACTGAATGAAGAATTTCTATTTAGAAAGAAGCTAGATGAGGACAGGGCAACAACTGGCGCTTCCACCGGACTGTTTGCTGTTGTGCGTCTTCTGAGACAGCTGGCACCCTGAGTGAAGGAAAGTAAAGCTCAGTGAAACTGAAATGGTCTTGGGACCATGGAACCAGCCAGGATAATATGGCAAAACTGAACTTTCTCACAAACATCAGCCCTATAAAGAGTGTTCTTCTTTTCACTTCAAGCACTTTGTTCTCTCTGATGACTAAGCTCCCTATGATGAGCACAGATGATCTGTTTGGTTTCTCCGCTTCTACCCAAATCAATTCCAACCGTAATTTTTAAAACTGACTTTATATGATCCAAGGTATTCCTAACAAATTTGAGTCAAATTCTGTTTGATTTTTGTTGTTGTTATGCTATTTTTTAAAAATCCCTTTTTCTGTATATGTGTATGAGTGCATTGCCTCTGTGTATGTAAGGACACCAGTGTGGTGCAATGCCCATGAAGGTCAGAAGAGGGCACTAGATTTTGCTGGAACTAGAGTTATGGATGGTTGTTAGCTACCATATGGATGCTAGAATCAAGTCCAATGCTCAATCACTGCTGAACCAGCTCTCAGCCCCTTTAAAAATATTTTATTTGTTATTTTTGTTTTATGTGTATGACTGCATTGTCTGTATGTATTTAAGTGCACCCATGTTGTGCAATAATACTTGTGACAGTAAGAAGAGACCATCAAATTCCCCTAGAACTGGAGTTACGGATGGTTTTTAGCCACCATGTGGGACCATGGGAACATGCTGGAAACCAAACCTGGGTCCTCTGCAAGAGCAACCAGTACTCTTAACTCCTGAGCCATTTATCTAGCCCCTCAAATTCTATTTGTGTCTTTTGTATATTATGGCTTTGTTTGGATATTGTTTTGTTTATTTGTTAATGAATGAATATTTGTTATCAAACTACATTGAAAGCAATGTGTGTATTTATGAAATTAATATATACTGTATCATAGAAAATTCTTTTGGCACACAGGAGTGTTCAGTCCACAAATGTTCCTGACTTAAAAGCCAAACAAAATAAAACTTGACATCCAAGGAAAATATTGTATAGGCAAAGTGACATTTCATAATAACAGAATAATAAATGCAGAAGGCAAAATATGAACTAAGGTCATATCAAATCTTTGGATACCTCAAGGAGGTGAATTTCTGTTTTCATTACACTAATGTGAGCTCCCTTCAATTTAGAGGACGCCAGCATTTCTAATCATGTTGTCACAAATCTTTAATAACCCATCTCCTCTCTGAGCTCAGATGATATCCTGGAAAAATAAAATGAAAGAAAACTCACAGGAACACTTTGCCAAGCACTCCAATTTGGAACAAAATCAAATAATGTTTTAACATACTGATGAACACAATCTACCCAGAACACACTGGCAAATTGAATCATATTACAAATGGAATTAACGAAGGGAGAGCAAGTTTTGTTTCGTTAGTTCGTCTACCTGCCTTCCTCTTCCTTAGCCCTCCACTCAGCAATGGCAGTTGATCTGGGCCACTTTTGGAAAATCAGCAAGGGTCTATCAATCACGCTGGTTCACAGGACAATAGTTGCAAAGAATGTTTAAAGCTCTAATAGTTAATGTTGAAAGAGAGAAGCAGTAGAGGCTGGGTTTTACAAAGTGGTTTAGATCATGACAAAGGAAGACTAGGCTGTCCAGAGAAGAGTCGGTATATGCATTCTCCCCTAGGTGCCTACAGATGGGTATCCTTCCTGCAAGTCCCACTTGGGCTCAAGGTGGCTTCCTGGCCAAAACTTGTTTTCTTACAAAAAGATAGTCATGCTGTAATACAAGATATGGCAAGGTAACATGGAACTCATGATCATCAAATCAATGGATTAGAAAGTGATTTAGATAGTGTGTTCACTGTTCATTCATTTCAAAGATCTGTGACAGGCAATGATTCCTACTTTAGCTAAGGTAGCAAATAGGTTCTTTAGGACAATCAGGAGACGTCTGAGCATCTCATCTGGAGACATTCAGTTTTGGTAGGTCTAACGCTGAAGTGATTTTTCCCATAGTAGATTGCCTACTAATCATTCTATTGGAGAATGCTATCATCACTGGTGAATAAAGAACTGATCATAATTCCCACCTCTGTGGAGTGTTGCTGGGGGAAAAAAAGACTCAAGACATTATGTGATGGCTTAGAAAGCATAACACCATGAACAAGTCACAAAACACCTCAAATAGCAATGACAGAGCTTTTCAAACTTCAAAAATACTGGAACATGTCTATGTTAATAAATATAACAAGGTTCTCCATCATGGCTAGGCCATTGTGGCTGTTGTGTTAAGCTCCATTTCTGTCCATCTTCCATGGCAGACCTACCCTCTTTTTTGTCCCTTTTTGAATTTTGAAATTGTTTTCATTCTCTTCAATCCTGCTCCAGCCCACATTGTTCATGAAGACTTCTCAGTATTCCTTTGACCTCCAGCACCAAGATCAGCTCCCTCCTCTGAGAGCCTACTTTCAGACCATATAAAAGGATGCTTAATTGATGTGCATTTGCTTCATAAGTATAGCTTGAATGTCATCTCAGGAGTTTGCAAAGAATATTTACATAGACAATGTTTTCTTCCATAGAGATGCAAAATAATTACTTGTTGATTTATGAAAGGTGCATGTTGGCAGTTGCCATAAGAGGCCTCTATCCAAAGTGAGGAAAGAAAACCTTCATTCAGCATAATGCAGAGGAGGCTGGTCAACGCAATACCGCCTCTGCAGGCATTAGTATTCTAAAATAATCATCAGAATGCCAGTCTCCTTCCACACCCACATACTTATTTTGCTGGTAAAAAAAAAATGCAAAACCTGCACTTCTAGAGTGAACCAGATCGCTCTATGCACAGAGCAAAAGCAATGTCTGTGTTTAACATCCCAACGTGATAATTATGCATTAAGCTTACTCACTCTGTGGCTCTTACAATTTTATATTAAAACACAAAGGAATGACTAAATGGTATGTTATCTTACTATGCTTTGCTATTGTGACTTTCGGGGGGAAGGTTCTGGTCTAGATTATCCCCACAATGAAAAATGTCAGGTATGTTTATAAGTTAAAAGGTAGATGCGGTATATTTGGACTTCAAGTATTTGGACAATTTGTCCCTAGTTTGGTGGCACTGGTTTGGGAGGTTTTAGTGGTGTGGTCTTGCTGGAGGACACTCATCCCTGGAGGCGGGCATTAAATGTCCTTAATTTACCAGATTTCTAGTCATTCGCTGTTTCCTGTGCCTGCTTGAAATCGTGAGCGCTCCACTTTGTCCTCCTACGGCCTCCTGTCACCGTGCCTCCCCAACATTACGGACTCTAATCCCTAGGAAACCATAAGCTCCAATACTCTCCTCCTCCTCTAAGTTCGCTTGGTCACTGTGTTTTCTCACAGCAAGAGAAAAGTAGCTAATAGAGTAGATGATATGAAAACAGGTGAACGAACTACAGAGACATCTGTGCTGCCATAGTGATAGGTGTTTGTGGGGGGGATAAGAGAGAGACATAGAGGGACTGTGTGCCTGTGGAGGAAGCAGTTTTTATTTTAAAGTAATGGGGAACAAAAGCTGGGTTATGTATGTACGCAACACTGAATTGACTTACACAGCAAGAATGGAAAGAAGACAGGAATATTCATAAATAAATTGAAGAAGTGTTCATTTTGAAGGGGAAGTAGAGATAGAATTCTGAATTTTGTTTGACCATGATATTACCCAGGAGGTATTGTGTAGATCACATAACATGTCATAAAAATCAAAATTAACTAACTTTAATCCCTAAATTTTGCATTTCTTAACACACCATTAATATTTTTATTAGCATTTCTACTTGTGATTCAATTTATTTTTCAAAGTTTTATTTCACATCTCAAGACCTAAGAGTAAATAAAAGAAAGAAAAACAAATCTTGCCAGGTATGGTGGCATACAGCATCCCTGTGCATACACAATTATTTTAAGGCAGATAAACTGGGATCTGGAGAGATGGTTGAGTGGTTAACAGTACTGGTTGCTCTTGAAAAGGACCTGGGTTTGGATCCCAGCATCCACATGTCGGCAAACAACCAGCAGTGACTCCAGTTCCAGAAGAATTAAAGCTCTCTTTTGACATCTAGTATCCGTGGCCACTGCATGACACATGTGCACTTACACACATACAGAAAATAAAAACAATAAATAAAATATTTTCAAAAAATAATAAATTAGCTCTAAATAAACAAAAATCTAAACTGTAAGCTTCTTAAAAGAGGACATAAGGAGAATTCTCCATGACATTGAATTTGGCAGTGGACTCTCACTAAATGACAACAAAGCCATAAACAAAAGAAAAGTGTAAATAATTTGAGTTTATTTAAATTAAAACTTTTTTGCTTCAAAATATACTAAGAAAGTGAAACCAATCCAAAGAAGAGAGGAAATGTTTGTAAATCATAGATCTGGCAGAGATATGTGTAGAATATACATGGAACTTTTCACAACTTGGTAATAGCAAGCTACACATAACGAAATTTAAAATGGGCAAAGGATCTTAACATATTTTTTCATATATGTAGATAGATAGATAGATAAATGATAGATATCTCCAATAAACTCATCAAAACATGCTAAAGTCAGTGGTCATTCAGAGAATGCAAACTGAAAAGAGAGAGTAATATTACATCATACTTATTAGGATGATTATAAGTCACAGGTACATAATAACAAGGAGAGAAGTGAAGATTGTAGCTCACATATTCTATTGTTAGGGATGGAAAATGGTATAATCAATTTGGAAAACCCTCTAGAAGTTCATCAAATGGTTAAAAGTAGAATTAATATCAGACCCAAGAAAAATATCCCAAAGAAATGAAAAATACATCCATATTAATAGGTATGCATGAATATTTATGGAAGCATTAATTATAAGAATCAGTTGTGGACATGACCCAGTTATACAATATCTGACAAGATAAACAAAATTCTGGTACATCCATATAATGGGATATTACTTGGGGAAAAAGTATAAATATTCTCAACCCATTTATAAGATACCAACTCACTAACCAGACTATTAAATAAAATTCAACTTTCTGTTATCACCAAGAAATGTACTTCATTGACAGAAACACACACAAACTGAAAGGCAAATGATAGAAGTCAGCCTACCAGAAAACTGAATATAAAGACAAGCTGGTATGGCTATTTTGAAATGCAACAAAGTAGAAGACTCCAGACAAAAATACATATTAATAAACAGAGCACATCATCAAGAAGGTATAAAAGTGTTATTAATTTAATTCACCAATTGTTGATGGATTGCAGCTTCTTAAGTCAAATACTAAAAGGCACGAAAAGCCAGAAAATCCTGATGCAATAATAATGGGAGCCTTTAATACCCCATTCTTATCTTTAAACATGCCCTCCAAACTAAAAGTCAACAACAAAAAACTTCAGAGCTAAATTTTACCATAGATCAATTGGATTTAACAGGTATATAAAGACTATTCCATTGAACAGATACTGAATATGCATCCTTTCTTTTCTATGGCCCACAGAGCATTTTTACAAGACCTATCATATCATAGGCCATAAAACAAGTGTTAAAAAATAGAAAAGAGGTCTGGCAAAATGGCTCATCAGGTAAAGGCACTTACTGTCAGTCCTAACAGCCTGAGTTCCTTCCCCAGACTTCACATGGTCGATGGAGAAAACCTGCTCCCACAAACTATCCTCTGATCTTCACACATTCAGTATGGCATGAATGCCCCCCCCACACTTATACACAAATAAATAAATGTATAAAAAAGAATAGGAATGCTTTCTTATATCTTATCAGATCATGGACTCAAATTATAAATTAACAACTAGAGAAAGTACAAAAATTACACAAATACCTGGTTATTGAACAATATTTTGTTGAATGAACAGTGGTTGTTTGAAGAAATTGGAGAGGAAAATTTTTAAATGACTAGAATCAAATGAAACACAGAACAGCTTTCAAGAACCTGTGAGATACAGCTAAGGCAGCTCTCATCTAAAAGTTTCTAGCTAGAAGTCCTTACATTTAAAAGAAACACACACGTGGGAGTCGGGGGATCAATAGCCTAATGATGCAAATCAAGATCCTACAAAACAAAAGGAAGCCAAAACCAAATGCAGCAAAGCATGAGAAGTAATAAAGATTGGGATTGAAGTTAATGAAATTGAGACTAAAGGATCAATTTATAGAATCAATACAAAAGTTTATTTTTTGAAAATATCAGTAACCTCCTGGCCAAACAAACCTCTCCCTTCCTCCCTCAAAAAAAAGTTAAACATAGAAAAAGATGTTGCAACAGACTCCAATGAAATCCAGACCCTTAACAAGGAATATATTGAAAAGTTACATTAAAAAGGGAGAGAGATCTAGAAGAAATGGATATATTCCTAAAGATATACCTATCAATATGAAATCAAGAAGCTATGAACAACTTAAGTAAACCATAATACGCAATGAAATTTGAGCAATAAATAATTCTCCCCACAAAGAAAATCCCAGAACTAGACAAGTTCACTGTTAAATTAAAACAAACTTCTAAATAAGGACTAACACCAGTATTTCTCAAACTGTCTCACAAAACAGAGAGAGGATACTACCAAGTTCAAATTCATTCTATGATGCCATTATTATCTTGATACCCAAACCAAAGATAGACACAACAGAACAATTAGAGATGACCTTCCATGATCAACATAGATGCAAAAGTTATCAATAAAATACTTGCAAACAAAACTTAAGAATATATAAAGAAGATCATATGTTGCAACCAAGTTGGTTTAATTCCAAAGATATAAGCATTATTCAACAAACACAAATCAATAAATGTAATTCAATATGTAAATAGAAATCACATGATTGATTCAATAGTCACAGAAAAAGCATTTCCTAAAGTTCAACATCACTTCATGACAAAAGTCTTGAAAAAAAACTAGGAATAGAAGGAATAACATAATAACATAGCAAGGGCTATATGAAACAGATTTATAGCCTACATTATACTAAATTGGGGAAAACTGAGAACATTTCATCTTAAATCCAGAATGAAACAAGAGTTCCCATACCTCTCCATTCTTTTTTAATACAATACTCAAAAGATTAGTTATAGCAATAAGACAGGAGAAAGAAATAAAAGGAATGCAAAGGGGAAAGGAAGAAGTCAGAAGACCGCTGCTTATATAGAGCATGTTAATGAGGGAATTATTAATCCTATTCTCAAAAGACCCTAAAATCTCCACCAGAAAACTTGCACATCTAATAAACACTTTTAACCAAGGAAGAGGATCAAAAAAATCAGGAGATTTCTATTTAGCTTGCTAGGAAAAAAAAAAAGAAAGAAAGAAAATCCTAGTTACAATATCCTAGAAGATACTTGGGAATAAACTTAACCAAGAAAATGAAAAATCGGAGCAATGAAATGTTAACACACTGAAGAAATAGATTAAAGAACACACTAGAAGATGAAAATTCTTTTTCTCATGGATTGAAAGAAACAATACCGTGAAAATGATTCTATTATAGAAAGTGGCCTGTGGACCTAGTGCAATCCTCATCAAGATTACAATGAGAGTCTTCACAGAATTAAAAAAAAATCCTAAAATTCAGATGGAAGTCAAAAATACCCTGAATAGACAAAGCAATCCTTATTAGCAAGAATTATGCTGAAAATATCACAATGCCTAATCTCAATTTGTGCTATAAAGTCATGGTGATGAGACAGCATGACAGTGACTTGGAATCAGGCCTATAGACCAATGGGAAAGAACTGAGGATCCAAAAATGAATGCACACAGCTATAGACACCAATTTTGTTAAAGGTGTGATTATTAGCTTTAATTGTCAGCATAATGAGATCTAGGATGACCTGGGAGGTTGACCTTGGTTTATCCACGGGGGATTATCTTGACTCAGTTAACTGAGGTGAGCCTCCCTCTCTTGCTGTGGGTGGTACCATTCTTTGAATTGGACTGTGTAAAAAGGACTGAGACAGCACAGGATTCACTATTCTCTTCTCTCTGATTGTGACTTATGATTCTGAGTGTGATTGACTGCTTCAAGCTCCTACTGCCCTGACTTTCCCACCATGATTGACTCCACCACGAACTGTGAGCCAAAATAAACCCTTCCTTAAGTTGCTTTTGTCAGGGTTAATTTTTCACTGCAACAGGAATACAACTAAGAAAACTGGTGCAGAGAAGTGATGTGTTGTGGTGATTAACCTGACTATGTGGTTCTTGAGCCTTTGGAACTTTTGTGGCTGGAATGTGAGTCTGTCACTTTGGTCAAGAAATACCTTAGCATGCTGGAAGCAGAGCTTGATCGGCTAATCTAATGGAAGCATGGAAACAAGAACTCCAAGAGGAAGGTGGGTAGTGGAGGCCAGGCTCATGAGGATTTGGAGAGTACAAGGATATATCAGGAACTGGGCTAGGGGCCATTGTGTGATATTTTGGCCAAGAATCTGGTTTCAGTCTGCCTATGTCCTGGGAACTTAAGTGAAGGTAATAGTTTAAGTTGCTAGGCAGAGGAGTTTTCAAGATAGGAAATCTTCAGGTACCAAGAAAGCAACTGTAATTGTAAATTGTCAGCAGCATTTAAGACAAGCTCCTATTCTGCTTAAATAGAATTGTTTTAAATAGAATAGAATTGTTCTCTGTAGAACAATAGTAAAGATGTCCTGAGGGCAAAACCCTGCCATAGGGTCTCCATCTTGTGAAGATCCAAAGGCGTTTGAAGGGATGGAGCCTAAAACAGAAAGGAAATAGATGCTGAGTGGTTCCCTGCTCCTTAAAAGTAGCTGCCCAGAGAATTGTTTCCCCTCAGGCTTGGAAACAGACGCTGATGCAGTTGTGGTTCAGTGGGGTGCAGCGCCATCTTATGCTGTCGGCAGAGTTTGGCGGCATTGTAAATGCAGTAACGGCTTTGCAGACATGAAATATGCAAGACTGAGGGAATCACAGAGACTTATTTTACAATTTCATAGAGCATCTGAAGCCAGGCAGTGGTAACCAAAGTCAGAGTCCCCACACAGAGGCTCTTGGATGCAACTGTGTGAGCCTGGGATGGCAAAACTTAAGTTGCAGTGGAGGGTACAGGAAATTGGAGATTCTAGGACCACAGAACATCTACCAAGGAAAGCTATAAACATGGAGTGGAGCTGGCCTAATAGGGGGGATATGTGTTCTGCAGGCAGAGCTAGAGAACTGGTGCCAACCAAGACCTTTGGAGCCCAGATGATTACATGATTACATCATGAGCCCCAGATGATGAACATAGAGTTGCAGGATTTGATATTTGTCTCATTGGATGCTAGTCTTGCTTTGGTTTGATCATTCCTTGATATGCCTCAATTCTCTAGTTCTAGAAGGGGAATTGTTTATTCTATGACATTGCCTGTTAGAGGTATATAGCTTTATTTTGATTTTATAAGAACTCAGTTAAATTGCCTTGATTCTCTGATGAGATATGGAGTTTGGACTTACAAACTGTTGGAATTGTTAAAGTCTATGGGACTTTTTGAAATTGGATTATAGTTTGCTTTATGAGATGAACATGAGACTTTGAGGACAAGGAGTGAAAGAAATGATTGAAAGTGATGTTTGTATGCTGAGTTGACAGAGGGAGAAGCTGTGAATGTTAATCTCAACTGTTAATTTGATAAGATCTAGAATCACCCTGGATAGGGGCATTTGGGCATACCTATGGGGAATTATCTTGATAGCATTTTGTCAATCCCTGGGCTGGATTGCAGTGAAATGGAAAAGCAAACTGAACTCAAACATTCATCACACTCTTCTTCCTGAGAGTAGATGTAACATGATCAGCTGCTTCAAGCTCCTGTTGTCTTGGCTTCACTACTATGATGGACTGTACCTTAAACTCCAAGTCAAAATACATCTCTCCTCTCTCAAAGTGTTTTAGCCAGAGTTTTTTCACAACAGGAAAAGTAACTAAGACAAGTATTAAAAGTACACATTTGAAGAAACAGTTGCCTCTTCAGCATGGGTGCTGAAAAAAAATGGGTTATCCACATGTAGAGGAATGAAGCAAGATCCATATCTCTTACACTATACAAAAATCAATTTAAAATAAACCACAGTCTTTAATAAAAGATCTGATGCGCCTGAAACTGCTAGAGGAAAACATAGGTAAAACATTTCAAGCTATAGGCATAGAAGTTTCTGAAAAGGACTCCAGAAGCACAGGAAATAATAAAAAAATTGACAAAGTAAGCTTGCACTAAATTAAACAGCTTCTACACAGCAACAGAAATGAGAGAGAATCAGGAAAAGCCTATTTCTCATACGAAAATCTTCAGATTTTAATTTGTGTGTGTGTGTGTGTGTGTGTGTGTGTGTGTGTGTGTGTGTAATATGTTGTATGGATAAGTCTTGAAACTTGAAAGAGCACCCTTTCAGGAAGAAGCAATCTTAAGGAAAAAAATAAAACTAGGGGATAATGGAATGTATATGTTAGGAGTATGCTGGGATGGCTATGAAAGGATGGGACCAGCAAGAGGGGAACAGGAGGACAGAGGAACAAGTGTGGGGAAGAGAAATGAATAAGAACCAAGTATTATGAAAGTGCCATAATGATATCAATTAGATATCTTGTGTGCTAACCAAAAACTTGACTCAATAAAATTGTGTCATATGATCATTTTTATATGAAATACCTAGAACAGTCAACTCTATACAGAGAGAAAACAGATTAGTGGCTGCTTCAATCTATGTGAATTATAAGAGAACAATAGCTAAAGTTTATAGGGTTTCTTTTGAAGTTATGGAGTGCTCTAAAACTGTGTTGGTGGTCCCATGGTTCCGTGAATATATCAAAGTCTGTTTAATGGTATAGAGTACCTTAAGTGAGAAAGTTGTATGAATTATATCTCAATAAAGTGCTAGTATTTTTTCTTTTTCATGTAAAACTGAGAACACAGGGTGGAGGATCTTCCAAAATTTGATGTGAACATGAGAACAAGCTCTAATAACCAACACTAAGATCAGGCATAGCAAAGAAAAACACTAATTATATTTCAGGTTGTTCCCAGACTCCAGGGACTTCTATGAAGACAGAGAACTTGACCAACTTCTCCATCTTCCCTATGATTCAAGCAACTCCACTTCTACCCATTTTAACATGTAGCTTCTGATTAAAGCCTAGAGAGTTGGGCCATTTTAATACACAGAAATCTCTGAAGTTGCTCCAACTTGACAAAAATTTCAGCAAAAATAAAAGAGGGCTGCATTACGGACTGAATGACACTTGGCCCACAGAAGACTTGCTACCTTCAAAGAATTCTCTATCCCATATGTTTTTGGGAATATCACACAACAGAGTTATCTGCCTCTCTCTTGATGAAGGGCTCCTGTCACCCTTGACTCTTTCACTCTTTGTCAGCAAAATTACCACCTCCAACCATAAGAGAGGGGGAATCTTGCAATCTCTTTGTATTATATATTGTTTAAAAATAATATATACCTTAACACCCCACTGGAACAAACAAGACTCCCATATATTCTAATTCCTGCTAATCCAGCACCAGCTCAGGAGAACAAGATTTTCTGACTGTGAGAGAGAGAGAGAGAGAGAGAGAGAGAGAGAGAGAGAGAGAGAGAACTTTTCTACAGCCTTAGGACAAAGATAAATGTGGATTTTTTATTTGATTACATGGTTTCAAAGATTAATAGCATTTAGTCTGCTTGCAGAAGAAAAATCCCACCCTCGAAAAATCTGGTTCTCAGAATGAGTCATTCCTAGTTTCAACTGGCACACCTGCCTTGGCCTCACACACATCCCCACTGAAACATCAAACAGGGCTTGAGAAACAAGGATATCTTAGACAGATGGCCACCTCAGATGGCCAGTCTAATACCAGAACATGTTTAGGGAGCTGCACCAACTCTTAAGAGTAGTTCAGCATTTGCAGAGTTGAAACCAACTCGTTTTGTGACTGAAAGAGTTACACTCCTTTTAACTGGCTCAGGTTTACTTAGAAGACCGAAAACAAATCTCAAAACATTTTTAAAAGAAGGCATGTACTACAAAATAGTTATCAATAACTTAGAGTTACACTATAAAACCCAGGAATTAGGGTAATTGTGTTAGAAAAAGTGTTCGTATTCTACATTTCCCGAAAGAAGGAATCAAGGGGTTGATTTTCATTCTAGTATTGATGTAAGGAAATTACAGTTTAAATTTTGTATTTATTTTTATGTGTATGAGCATTTTACATACATGTATATAAGTGTAACACATGTATGCAATGCTTCTGGAGTCCAAAAGAGGGTCATGGATCCCCTGGAACTGGAATTAAAGGCAGGTGTTAGCTGCTACATAGGTCTGAGAACCAAACTTAGGTAGGTACTCTGGAAGAAAACTAAGCGTTCTTAACCACTGAGCAACCTCTCTAGCCCTAATTATAGTTTTTATTTTTTTAAATGACAAAATAAAAT
Organism: Eospalax fontanierii; assembly: GCA_035773235.1. Classification (NCBI taxonomy): domain Eukaryota; kingdom Metazoa; phylum Chordata; class Mammalia; order Rodentia; family Spalacidae; genus Eospalax; species Eospalax fontanierii. The sequence continues at coordinate 42,512,926 of CM069539.1, read as the reverse complement.
ACAGAATATGTAACCTTCAAATTGCTGAACATAAATGTGAACACATTATGATATGATCCTCTTTTAGGGTTTTAAATGCCAAATAAAAATATATAGTGTATGGGATGTTTTTATATACTTTCTTTTTAGTTTTCAATATTTTCTAAAACAGGCATATATTCATTTTAAGAAGAAAACAGTTTAAAGAATTGCTGACATAAATTAAAGTAGATGCAGACAACCAAATTTCCAATGACCCGCATTCATTTGCTCCTTGAAACTCATTGTCAGAATTAGACTTCTAACGTGGAAACGTCTGTCATATAAACGGGCTTACTGCAAATTTCCAGCTGGACTTTTTGAAGAATGATAATGTGCTCATTATACAACTCTCTGCACATTACTTGTATTGAGATTAGATAGAGGTTGTTTATGTAAATCCTAGAATGTCAATTACTACTGCACCTGTGTTTTCATTAAACTACAGTCTCTTGGAGAGAGACCCAAGGTTATTTTCTTTGTTAAGTCCACTTACTATGGCAGAGCCAAGGTGTCACATTGAAAAGAATGATAAAAACAAAATGGTTCTGCCAGATGGTCGATGCCATAATGTTCACTGTCATGTCAAAACACTGACAACACAGGCCAGGAATCTTTAGTTGTCATTTCAAACTATAATTCCCTCCATATTTTTAAGTTTATTCACACCTGTAAAACCCAGGTAGTATTTGTTACTATATATGATTTTAAGTACCAGTACCTTAAATAAGCCATAGTTCTGAAACTGCATTTTCAACTTAAATTTAAGTTCTTTCTCTGTCTTCTGCTTTTGTTTAGGTCTTGACTTTTGCCCCCACCTTTTATGAATCTGCATTAATTTTACTGCATTTGGAAAATGTATTCAAGCTAACAGTTCAAAGATGGTATGCCTTTTTTCATGCCCAGGCCTTTGCTAATGCTGCTTAGCTGCCCTGCACATCCTTTCTCCCACTTTCCTCCCAGCATCTTTACACTCCTCTGAATATGGCTTTTACTGCCACTGGACTTTTCTGTTTACCTATATAGTTTTCCATTGCACATTGTACAGTCATTATGCCAGGACTTATGAAATGTCAGGCTTGTATTGCCTGAATATGTAGCCATTTTGGAGCACTGTGACATACATGTTCACTTTCAGTAAAGTGATAATTCCTAAGAGCTGACTGAATGCCAGATCCTCTACTATACTCTCGAGGTGTAGCCGATTAAGTGAGTACTGTCGTCATGGAGTTCCCGGTCTTATCTACTACATAAGATAATTCATTCTAACAGAGCTGTGATCTAAATAAATGAAATTATATACATACAAAGCGGGAAGACTTATTTTATTACATAGGGTGGTCAAGGCTGTCCTACCTGAAGGTAAAACTAAACCAGTCTGAGGAGTCAACTCGTGGGAGAGCCCAGGTCAAGTGCATTCTAGGCAGAGAAAAGCATAGGAACAAAAGCCCTGGGAGAGGCGTGCACTACCTGTTCAGAGCAAATAAAAGGTCACTGTGTCTTGACCAATGGATGAGAGATGTGGGGAAAACTAATTGGGGGTGAACCAGTTAAGCAGACAGATATAGAAGACACTAGCCTTGCAGTTGCTAGAGAATCCATCACACATAGGTCATTTTTCAAGGAATGTAGATATGGATGTGGCAAAGCATCACTTCTTCTTTTAAAATATCCATTTAAAAGTGGATTAACCTGAGACACTTTAATTGGACAATAGTGCCATTTTGCTAGTATGGGAAAAACTGGAATATGGGGGTTGCAGGTAGATGGGTTTTAGATATGTTTTATTTGAACATAGAAAAATCAAGATGACAGGTAGATGCATGAAACTGTGGAATACATGAGCTTATAACTCATAGCAAATATCTGACTGATAGACTTGAGAGGTTCTTACCTACAACTGGAATTGGAATCTGTGGCTAGGAAAAGATATAAAACTTTGAAAGAACACAGGCCAACTTCTGAGATACTCCAAACAGGTGAAAGGCCCATGGAGGAGGGAAAATCCATGAATGAGCCTGAGGAAGAGACTTAGGGTAGAGGAACTTCCCCTAAAGGAAAACAAATTCGAGTATGTCAGGAGGAACAGCCCATGGTGGAACAAATCCCAACAAATCTCATTAGCGAACGAGAGTAGCAGGTATTCTGCTGAGCCTAGAAGTTATGAGTAGCCTTACCCAAACAGTTTGGTGGGAAGTGGTGTCAAACTGAATGGTTTAATTGCAGGAAACATGTGAGGAAGGAAAGATTCTGAGGGACTTGGACCTTGACAGAAAATTTGACATCACTTTCTGTCAGTTCCTGCTGTGCATGCAAAATATGTTTTTACTTGTTTGTTTGTTACTATTGTAAGCTGGGCTTTACTGCATAGTCCAGGCTGGTTTCAAACTCAAGATTCTCCTACTTCCACCTCCTTAGTTGCAGGGTTTATAGGCATATACCCCACATTTCAGCAAGCTGGTTCTGAACATTCTGTAATACTTCATTCTCACAATATAAGACACAAGGACTAAACCCGAACAGTAACATTTACAATATTTGGCATGAGTGTGGGAGAAATTTTTTCATTACATTACTCCTTTGCTAATTACTGCACAATCTTCCTCAGCTGAACTAATAATAACTGATATTCTGTGAGCAATTAAAATTTGCCAGTTAGAATATTTTAGTTGGGTTTAATGTTTGAAACTACTCTGGAAGGTACATATTCTGATTATCATATTTTATAGATGGAGAGGCCAAGTGTTGGAGAGTTAAGAGAATTCCAGAAGATTGCCCAAGTGGTTTGGTATGGCAAGATGAGGATGCAAATTTTCATTGAAAAAGCAATATCCCTATTTGTGAAGTAAGAATTAAGAACAAGAAAGAACCATGGGAATCATGACATAGAATAAAAACTAGAATCTTACCCATCCCCACACAATGAAATATGGTCATTCTCAATTTGCTAATAATTTCATAAGAAAATGAATGTGTTTGATGAATAATCTTCATTAATAATTTAGATAAATTTGGGGGGAGCTGAGGGTAAGTGGAAGGAGGCTCTAGGTGTGATTATTTTATATTTATATTCAAGTGGGAAAAAGACTTAGGAAATGAATCTGCAATATGTAAGACTAAATGTTTTAAATAAAGTCTCTGACAACATGTCCAAGAAATTCATAAAGCAAGTGTTTGAATGAAAGTAGTCTGTTTTTCAGATTATTGGATTTACAAAAATGTGCTTACAGGAATAGTTTTCTGTTAAAGAAGAAGAAAAAAAACCTGCCGCAACATTTGACTAACCAGACTGCTGCTTTATATCAGTGATGTTGACAAATATCAAGCAGGAAAACTGAGATTTTTCCTTCATCTAAGAGATCACTAAATATGCATACAATGGGAACAAAAGAAAGAAGGACGGTGAATGCTTTATAGGATGGACACCCCAAGACAAGATCCATTCAGCTCTGTATCAATATATCAGGTTGCAAGGTGACAGAACACCATGGTATGGAATGTTTAAGTCAGAGGCAGGCATGTAATTATCTACATGTTTAGGTCTGCAGAGGTGGCTCAGTGGTTAAGAGCACTGGTGACCTTTACAGAGGACCTAGGTTTAGTACAAGTCACCAACAAGGTGGCTAACAACCATCACTATCTGATGCCTTCTTCTGGCCTTTGTGGGCATTGTAGGCATGGGGACAATTATATACATGCAGGCAAAACTCAAACACATAAAATAAAAGTAAATAAATCAAAAAAGGTTTATAAATTATTCATGCATTTAACACTTTGGAAATGTTATGGAGTTTTATAAATCCCAGCCTTGCAAATGAAGTGGCTCAACCTCTTGAGAAGCTTGTGGTCTTCATGGAAGGATGGTTTCGTCAGCTTATTTGTCAAGTGCCAGTGGAGTGACTCACACCAAAACACAGGGTAGTACGTAAACAGAAAAGAATTGTGGCATAGCATCGGAGACTCGTGGCAAAGGTATGATACAAATCAATTTTATTTTGTTCTTTTAAGAAGATATATGTGTATTATTTCAATCACAAAGTAAAGAAGGAAAACAAACATACACAATTTACTTGAAGTGTCTTGATGTTCTGAGACACACATCTAAGCAATTGAGATTCAGTGTATCGCAAACTTCTTTTTCTTCATTCAATAATATGTTGTGTTTCATGCATCACGGTGTAGTTTCTAATACTATTAAAAACTCTTGCCAGGTATGATAGCATGCTCCTTTAATCTCAGCAGGAAGGAAAGACAGGTTGTTCTCTGGAAGACTGAGGGGTCTACATTGCAAGTTATAGTCCAGCTGAGGCTATAGGAGGATCCTGTCTTAATAAATAAGCCAACAAAAAAATCCTCTTCGTGCTTACATAACAAGAAACAATGCCAGACAAGAGAAACCTTCCTTTGAATTGTTAGTCAGAGTCGTCCAAAGGACTCCCAAAATTACACAGGCTATTGCCACAGCCCCTGATTGCCTCCCAGATCAGATTTGGAGCATAAAGCTGGAACTGACCTGGAAGTCATTTCCCCTGAAGGTTAGTTCTCAAAGCTCTGGAGAGCACTAGTCAAGCTGCTAAAGGAGAACATCAATCAATGGCCCAACACTACCTTAATGACCACCAAATAACCACATCAAGGACTGGGACAGCATACGACACTAATGCAGTAGTGGCACTTTTATCTTGGGGACAATCAGTGGCTACCTAAAAGGACCTAAAGCCCACTCAATAGGAGGAAACTTGTGTGTGGAATTGTAATCATAGTCAAATACACATGACTGAAGAGATCATAGATATTAGAGAAATCCCCAAGGCTGTCACATCCCTAGATGAATGTAACTTCTACTAAGTACAAAATATGCATCCTTATATTTACAGTCAAGTATCCCAGTCACCACTCATCAAAGAAGCTTCTTTTGCACTAGATGGAGACTAATACAGAGTACCACAAACTGGTCACACACAGACATTGTCTGTAAATTGTTGAAGCCTAAGTGGCACATCTACAATGCAACCTCTACTCCTAAAGCTCATACAGCATAGAAAATGGGGTAAAGAGAACACTAATGAATCTCTCAACTCTCATGAATGAAGCTCCCTCATTGCAACATAGGGCCAGGAACACAAAAGGTCACAGATGACCAAAGAGTAGAAATTAGGAGTCTGCAGGGTTCCTGGACAGGACTCCTATATTAAGCTTCACTCCCCCTGGGCTCATAGACCATTTTGCAAGAGGGGCCGAAAGATTGTAAGAGCTAGGGAGTAGGTTCATGGCCATAAGGAAATAGAATCCTACAAGCTCCTGGGACTCTGCTCACATGAACCTACAGCAAAAGTGTCGGCATGCAGAAGACCCATGCAAACCCCAGCAGACAAAAAGGAGCACAAGACTGGGGAAATGGATAGCTGACTCCAATTGGCAGCTATTATTGTTGGGTGAGGAAGAGCTAATCTTTTTAAAGCAAGGGTCTCTGGATAGGCTGATTAGACCTCAGTGGATGAACTTGCAGTAAGGATTATCCAGGAACACTAACTTAATACCATATGCCTTAACAGAAATGACAGAGTGTATAAATTCTGGGGAGGAGGGCTATGAGAGGGTGTCAGTGAGGAAGGGCATATAAAGGTAATTAATATTGGTTGAGATGTTCTGTATGAAATACACAAAAATTCAATAAAAGTAAATTTTAAAATTTTTCTTCATGTATATAGACATGAAGACAAGAAGGACAGCTTAATGGTCTATTATATAAAATGTGAATGAGTTTAGCATTTATCTATTCTTAGCCACTTGGTTTCTATGCAACTTTTTAATAAAATATTTATTTATTTTTATTTTATGTGTATGAGTGTTTTCCCGCATGTATAAAATGTATTACATTGGTGCCTATGTCCACTGAGGCCAGGTAAGGACATCAGGTATCCTGGAACTGGAGTAACAGACAGTTGTGAGCCTCCATCTGAGTACTGGGAACCAAGCCCAGGTCTTCTGCATGAACAATAAGTACTCTTAACCACTGAGCCATCACTCTACCCACATACCCCCATGTAACTTTTTTTTCAATATATATTTTTATCGATTTTTGTGCATTTCAGAAAAAATACATGTTAATCATATTTAGACCCCCTCCCCTAACTGCACCCCTTTGTAGACCCCCAATATATTTCACACTTTCTGTCACATATATTAAGGTCTACTGAGTCAAGTTTGTATGCACAGAAAGCCCTCCGTATGAGTTCATCCACTGAAGCCCGGTTACCCTGTCTATTCCATTTATGAAGACCAACTCTCCCTCACCCAGCAGTGATCAGCTGACAAGAGTCCCTCTGCCAAGGTTGGGGCTTCTTGCCCATTTCTCCAGTTCTATGAGGAGTTTTTGCTTGGCTGGAGTTGCCATAAAACTTCTGATTGCTGATAAAGTAAGCTGAGAGAAACACTTCTGTGTAGATCATCTTTGACTTCATCTTTGATTGCTTCCTGTTGTCAGGAGTAAAGAAACTCTGCTAAGTGAAAAGATATGAAAATGCCAAACCACTTTCCTGGAAAATTGCAGCAATTCTACTTCTAGCACTTAAGGTTATCTGCCTCACTAAACACTGGACCAGAATAATTGCAAATTTAAAAATAATATGCTTTTAATTTAGTGGAATTGCAATGAATTCTCTGGGCTCTTTATTCAATCATTTAAATGTGCTGCAAACCACCCACATTTCTTTTTTTTTATTAATTATCTGCCACCATCCCTTGTTCATTTAAGATATTAGAGCTTAGTGTTATAATGATGTGAGTTCATTATATATCAACACCTGCAATCCACTATCAGCTTAATAGCAAATATTTCCAATTCTCTCCCTTACTACTAACCTACCTTTTAATTGCTCTGATTTTAATCATAAGCTTGAAAAGCAGCAACAAAGTTACACAGCTTGTATTTGGGGTTTTCAGTTATGATCAGTGGTATAAATGAAGCCATCACCAAATCAGTTCATAGGGATGCTATTAAAAGAATACAGATCCTTCCTTTATACTTTGTAATCAGTCACATGGGTCAGGTGACCACATCTTAGAAATATTCTAGTAAAGTTTGGAAGATAAGACTATAAAAGATAGGCTGACCTAAAATTAGATGGCCACAGATGTTCTCTAGAGCTCGGAATCATCTGTATACAAGTCTAAAGTTTTATACATAAATAAAGCATCTTTCAGAGAATATTGACCAAATGTAATAAGAATTGAAAACAGAGTAGAGTAGGAGCCACATATTCACTTATGAATTTATGACCCTGGTACTTTTCCAGAACACAATTTGGCAATCTGCAGCAGCATGTATAGTACTTCCATTCTTTAGTCCAACAATGTTACTCTGAGGAACTTATTTTTAATTTTTATGATCTTTGGTGTTAAGAATTGAACCCAGGTCCTCCTACATGCCAGGCAAGTATGAGGTAAGAAAACGTGCTTAAAGGATATACAAGAATGTCCACTAGGATATTATGCATAATAGAGAAAAAAATTTTAAAACTAAATATCCCAAACCAGTATATTAGATGAAATACTGTAGATTAATTAGATATCATTAGATGAAGCACTGTGAAGTAATTAAATATAATGATACACACTTGTACTCATCTTGAAATGTTTTCACAATTGATCATGAAAGCAGGCAAGGCGCAGTATATTGTAGTGTGCTCTCCTTAACTTTAATCCATACATGTCATGTGTGTTAGTCAGCTTTCTGTTGTTGAATATCTGAAACTAACAACTCAAGAGGAGAATAGGTTTATTTTGGCTTGTAGTTTCAGTTCATGGACAGTCAGGCCCATGGCAAAGCACATAGGTCTATGTATCAAAGCAGAGCTGCTTACCACAGGGCAGCCAGGAAGCAAAGAAAGTGAAGAAGTGGACAGGGTCCCAATAGCTCTAGGAAAGAAAGGCAAGCCCTCAGCATCTGACCTCCTTCCACTTGAAACCCATCTCCTAAATGTTCCAACCCCTTTCACTAGTACCATATACGAGGAACAAAGCCCTCAGTCACTGGGCCTTTGGAAGACACTCCAGAAGCAAGCGCTAGGATCTTTTATCCACTGATAATTTTAGGACATTCATCACAGTTGTGGTTTCTAAAGCAGACTTTATTAAATTTAATTTCACCAAGCCAAAGTGTCTAATTCCTCTCTTTTAATCCTGTATAGAATGTAGCCAAGGAGCAGAGAAGCCAGGTTTAAACCAAGTTTAGTGCCTGACACTCAGTGTATTAAATCAGTATACGTTCAACATTCCTTGAGCCTGTAACATACAGTAGTACCCCACTTCTTTTTCAGTTTTGTGACTACAAAGACAGTTCTCTACAAATCCAATTAACTACCCAACAATCTGAATTCAAGTCCTCTATAATCCAGGTAAAACTAGTTGTAGGGGTTTGTGTTATATCAGAATGACCATCAGCTCCAGATTGAGCAATCTTTCTTCCAGACCTGATTAGTCACTTGATAACTGTATGAATCTGGCAAGCCACATCACCTCTGGTTTTGTTTGATCTATAAGACAGGGATCATAAGATGTCTTTCTGTGATTGTTCTGGAACTTAGTTCAAATATAAGCCCCTTTTCTTCTTAATTTTTATCTCCAAAAGTAGGAAACAATGTCAGTATCGAAAGCAGATTATTTTTTATCTTAATTAAAAAGTAACATTCACAACCACTTGCCTAAATGTTGAAATAGTTTTCTTTTATAATTAGTCTCTTTGGAATAAACCAGAGAAACATCCTTCCAAAATATTAAGAAACTTTTCTATTTCATAAATGCATATGCAAATTATAGAGGCTCTCATCTCAATTATGAGTGCTTAAGATAACATAATTACTTTATTCTTATAACTTACCTCATTCTTGTATTCAAATCCATGGCATATTTTTCTACAGTATCTTTAGGTTAATCTAAAACATTTTGCTCATAGATACAAATTGCTATTTAAGATCTTTGTCTCCAGGCTAAGAAGTTGAGAATTTTACCTTTTTTTTTTAACTTTCCTCACCCATGTCTTAAGTATTATAATCCATAATATCGGGGAACAAAGGCACCTGCTTGGAAGACAGACTTAAGAACAATTTTCAGTCAAAAGCTTTAAGATGGACAATTAACAGTAGAATTATGGCACTATCTTTAAGTTTCCTTTCACATTTAATTTTTTCTACTTTTCACTTTCCTTTGGAAGTAGAGGAGAGATAAAGTCATGATTGAGGGCAAATAGCACAGGGTATTGGCAACAAAATTGCAGAAACTGAGACACTGATCTTCCAATCAATTTGATGTCATACTGTTCTTTCAGAGTAGAGAGTAGCCTTTTATCAATATGGGTTCTAAAACAAACCAAAAAAAATTCATTAAATCTATGTGTACGAAATTATAGATAAGCTGAGTTGAATTTCTTTTGGTGCCCATGTCTCTAGAGAGGCCTATCTAATAGATGAGTTCAGATATGCTGTCTGATTACCTGAATTGTGCAGTAACCAGAGAAAGGAAGTGCAATATCTCCATCAGGACATTGCAACGATGCTGTTAAAGAATGAACAGTTCCACTACTACCGCCTGGCTTCTTCCTGTCATCTGATAGCAGCAAGCTCTTCTGTCTTTCACTGTCATTGACCCTTAGAAATCACAAATCCATTCTCTGTTTCCACAGTTTTTCATTTCAGTGATGTTATGTAAGTGAAATGATGATCTAGCATGTGAACCTTTAAGGTAGAATGTTTTCCACACAACAAAATTCCCTAGAAATTCACCCAAGTTGTCACATAAATAGCTTGTTCCTTTTGTTGCTGCGCAGTACTCCATGATGAGATGCACTGAATTTGTTTAACCAGGGATCCACAAAAAGACAAAATATACTCATTGAAAGTTTACATTCTCAATGCATTTCCACAGATGTGTACAGCCAAGGAATCATCACTGCCCTCAAATGACAGGGCATTAACTCAAGAGGAATGAAAATGTTCATACACAGCTACACCAGTGCTTGCAGCACTTTAATTGGCAATACCTAAAAACTGGAAACAACCCAAATGTCCAATCTCAGACAAATATATAACTTCATGAATAAATTATGATACATTCATATAATGAAATTCTACTCAGCAGTAACAAGCAATAAAAGAATCTCAAAAATCTACAGTAAAACAGGACAAGACATAAATGCATACGTGCTCAATGATTCCACTTATGTGAGTTTCTAGAGAAACTCAATTTAATCTACAGCATCATAATGCACGTTAGTGACTGTTCAAGGTTGGGTGAGTGGACCCAGTGGAGAGACTGACTGCCAAGAAACATACGACTTGTCTATGTGAAGTGTAATAGAATATTTTAAGCCCTAAGGGGGGAAAAAATGAGCAGGTTAGAAGTATCATATTTTCACAGAATATAAGAAACTAATAGAAAAATAAATTCACTTACGGAGGAGAAAAAAAAGGATTGAAGTAGAAAGAATAGAAGTTCAATAATCCAAGTATATAATGGACCCCTAAAGATTAAAATAAAGGAAACTTGTAGGAAATCAATGAAATCTTTCACCTTTAGGAAGCTGATTGGGGCAATGTAACACTGGGTTGCAGTCTACCAGCAGGACTGTAGTGTGTGGTTCCCTCTGTCGTATTTGTGATCTTTACACAGCTGTGATGCTGACCTTCTTGAGATCCAGTAGGAAAATCTGATCCAGAAAGTGCACAGGAAAGGAGGGTTGAGATGACGGATGTAAGTGTTGACAGGAAGAATCTGCTTCTTCCAGTTGGTAAGACGTGAACTTATCTCTAAAGTTTCCGTGTGATTTAAGTGTGCCACCCCGTTGGCTCTTGTGTTGTAAGCTTGCTTCCCAGCACAGCAGCACGGGGAGGCTGCTGAACTACAGTGTCATCCAAGGTCATTAGGTCACCCTCAGAAGAGATTAAGGTCGAGATCAGGGACCCTGACCAGGTTTTGAGAAGGAGTTGTTGCAGGAGGGCAAGACTAGCTCCTTCCCTCTGGCTTCCATCTTGCCAGCTGATCTGTTGCCCTCACTGAACTGCTACCGTGACAACACCTTCCCTCTGTGGCCTGGTAGGAGCATGGGTTGCTGGTTAGCAGAGCCTCTACCGTGCTGTTCAAATTCCCACCACTAAAAGAATTAAATAATTTTTTTGGCATTATAATGTACCAGCATCAAATAGTTCATGACATCATTCAAGTGCATTTTACTAGCAAAAAAAAAATCAGTAAGGAATAATTTCATTGTTTCTCTTGGGACACTTTTATAACAAAATAACATTTTCTGCTGCTGACCTGCTGGGAGGACTCATGTTACCTCTAGAAAGTAGGAATAACATAGTTAATGGTATTCCCAGCCACAGATAAAAACTTTTTTTCCCCTTTAAAAGATATTTTATATATATTTTATTTCTATTTTATGAGTACGAATAATTTGCCTGTATACAAATTCACCCGTGTTGTGCAATGTCTGTGGAGGTCAGAAGAGGATGTCAGATACCCTGGAACTGGAGTTATGAATGGTTGTTATCTGCCATGTGGATGCTGGGAATTGACCCTTGGTCCTCTGCAAAAGCAGGCAGTTCTCTTAACCATTGAGCCATTTCTCCAGCCCCAGATAAGCCCTTTTCCCACAATATATGACAATCCCCTCTATCTCTGAAAGGGACAGTTCTTTTTAGGGTTGAACAGGGAATGAAATTGAAATAAAAACTATGTAATACTTCAGTCTTTCTATCAGAGGCGTGAGCATAGTACAAAGGCAACTGAGAATGGTAACAAGTACCAATTCCAGAGAGTCTGGAACTGGTGGTGATGTGAATATGGTAACTGGAAGTCAGAAGTGGGGAAGTAAGTGAAAACAAACCAGAAACAAGTCAGAACGGAGGTGAAACTATGGAGAATGATCATCAGAATCTTAAAACCACCAGGGAAACAGTTGCTGTAGAATTTGATCTTTGCACAGTGTAAGATGACCTTCTACTGGTTTCAAACGTGTTGTAAAGGGAAGATCTGCCTTTCTACTGAAGAAATTAATTTGGTTTCAACAAGAGACCAAGTAAGCAGCCAAGATAGTGGGACTGTCTTTTCTCCTTTATTTTAAAAATCTTCACAACATTGACATTTTGAAGGATCCAATAAGATTTTCTGCCCTTTAGGAGGGGGAGGATGGGCTTCATGGACGGCAGAGCACTGGGGCCTTGCAAAGTTCAGCAAGTGAAGTTCCCTCAGCCCCACTGGCTGAGAATGATCTGGATGAACCTGTTGAGCTGTCTGCATTCAACACCAAGCCTCTAGCATGATGAAACAGAGACTAAGAGAGAACTTTTAAGGTTCTCTATAAACATCTCGGCTCACTCGTGTAATCATGAAGGGGAAGATGAGCCAGTAAAATCCACTGAGATTGATTCTCCATTGAATTCATCAAGGGAAAGTAGAAATAGATAAAAGAGATTCAGGAAATTGAGGATGTTTTTGCATTGAAGATGATCTGAACTTCTTTTCCCATGCCTTTCCAAAAATCCCACCAGAGTAATAATAAAGCTTCATAAGAAACCACAGGAAGAGCAAAATGGAGGACCTCTGTTCCACACATGAATGAACTGACATGTTCAGAATGCACATGCTTAGACATTGTGTACCACAGGGGAGGGAGGTGCAACTCAGAAAAATGAGAAGACTGCAGTAAAGGTGCAGCATGGGTCTGTCCAGAAGGCCTCATGTGGCTTCCAGCTTAAAGCATCTAACTGTGAGCAAGAACGGACAGCCGAGCAAATCCTCCTGGAAGGCAGTGATAGGAACCAGTGCAGAAGATGGGCAGGCTCTGTCTACCTTTAGAACATGAGTAGCATGACACTGCTGAGTTTAAGAAGCACAGCTGCTGTCTATAGAAATGGAAAGATTTACTTAGAAAAGGCTGGGGCTCCAGATGTGTCACTGACTTCCCTGAGAAAGGGGGATACTGAGATGTGAAGGAAGCATATCTATCAGTTTTGTGTAAGTGTGCCACAGAGAGATGATTATTCAACCTTCTACTCTATTCCGAGGGAACACTTCTATCATACCGAGAGAAGTTTCCTGGGAACACAGAATTTCCTAACAACTGAAAATACATACACAGACACTGGTCATGCATGTTACTGATAAAAATACTAGGGGATATAAACTAGTGATCTAGGAGCAGCAGACTATCAAAAAACCATTGGTGCTAGAGCTAAGAACCAAGGCTAATAGACCAACAAACATGATTTTACATTTAAAATTTGAGACTATATTATATCATAGTCTTAAAAGACAGATGGGGCTTAAAAAGAAAACAATCAGAAACATTTAAACACATTAGACTGATACTAAACGAATTCAAAACAAGGACCAGGGGGATAGCTGTGGACTTCTGGAACAAAGAGCACAAAAGAAAAGAAACACATGATGCCTCTGTGTGTGTGTGTGTGTGTGTGTGTGTGTGTGTGTAGGCTAGAAGGTCAATGTTGGGTGTCTTCTTCAACTGTTATTCAATGTATTTTTTTAAGACTAAGTCTATAGCTCATTCATTTGGCTAGACTGGCTGACTAGCAGGCCCAGGGATCCTCATTTCTACCTCACCAGTACTGGGGTTACAGCTGTCTGTGCCAGTGCTAGGGATTTAAACTCAGGCCCTCGTGCCACAGAAGTAGGCACTTTACTAACTGAGCCATCACCCCAATCCCGGAGACATGCAATCAATACAAAAAATCTAACAGGAATTTAAATAGAACATCTGAGAACAGCAGCTACAGAAAATGGGAGGAAAATAAGGGGAAATTTTTCCTTCAGGCAAACAGATAAGCTATAAAAAATATTTATGATGCCAAGACAGGACACACAAGAATGCAAATTTAATCAACAGTGAAAACATAAAAGTAATGTTAAGTTAAAAAATAAATAAAAATAGTATCCTAGTAACACACATCTATTCTTTCTCAAGCACAGGATATCAGGAGATGAATGTAAAGATATGGAAAGAGGATTCCACAGCCACACTGCAAAGCAGAAGAGAGAGGGGAAGGAGGGAGAGGATCAACTGGAAATAAGCTACAGTAATAGAAACAGCACGGGCAAATACCAGAGAATCACAAGTGCAAAACTAAGTACACAACCAAGGTGTAATCAGAGCTAAGGTGAGTATAATAAAGAAATTGAGTTAGCAGGGGAAATGAAAGAATTTGAAAAGCAATATTATTAATATCTTCACAGCAACAAAAGGAACAGTTGTATCAATAAAACAAGAGCAGCCAATGTCTTAGGTGAGGAAATAGACTTTGAGATGAGGCTGACACATAGGAGGTTAAGTGGGGAGTGTTCTTGAGAGCCATACTTAAGAAGGAAGGAAGGAACTGAACTGTTATATAGTCACTACAGGAGTCCCAGTTGCCCTCTGGGAGCACTGGAGCTGTACATAGGCATGAGCTTTATCAGTCAATATTTCCAGCAGCCCATTAGGTTTTCGGGGGGGGGCAACTGGAGTTTGGATGGTGCACACATAACCCAGCAGAGGTAGTTATGAAAAGATGGCAGTAGGGGCTGGAGAGATGGCTCAGAGGTTAAGAGGCCCTACTGCTCTTGTGGAAGACTGAAGCTTGGTTCCCAGCACTCATTGGCAGCTCATAAATTCCTGTGACTCCAACTCTAGAGAAAGAACACCTTTTTCTGGCCCTTGTAGACACCTGCACTCATACACATACATACACATATACACATAATAAAAATAAAAATAGAATCTTATAAAAGAAAAGATGGCAACTAGAAAAACTTTTATATTTAAGTGATAATCATCAAAATAGGGAAAATCATAAAAGTATATAAATAGTAAATTACTAAATGAAAGAAAATAAGGGCTGGCGAGATGGCTTAGCAGTTAAGAGCATTGGCTGCTCCTTTCAGAGGACCTGGGTTCGATTCCCAGAACTCACATGGTGGTTAATAACCATCCACTCCAGTTCCAGGGAATTTAAGGCCCTCTTCTGACATTTTTGGGTATTGCATGACATGGGTGCACTTACATACATGCAGGCAATACACTCATACACACTAAACAAAAATAATAAATAAAATACTTTTTAAAAAAGAAGGCCAGGAAATTTACTCAAAGGACAGTAAGGAAGATAAGAATAGAACAGAAAAATGACATCTCACAAATAATATCAGTAGACTTATGCCACAGAAAAATCCAAAATATAAGATCGTAATAAAGAAACTATTAAAGTCTTGGGAAAGGTGGGAAAGAAGTAAAAGTTTAAGAAATGTTCAAGGAAAAAAGGTAATAGTTAGTAGGTCAAACAAAAATCCAATGAAACAAAAATATAACATTCAGAACCATGACATTAATAATCCCTAAAAGAATTCAAAGTAGAAATGGTTGCCTCTTTGCTGCTAGAAATTAGAACTTTTGATAAGCGTAAAAGAGTTTTACTTTTTATTCATTATTTTACCTTCTTTAAAAACAATAGGTGTGTATAATCTAAACAAAAGTTTTTTTTCAAAAGAAATGTTGATTTTTTAATCTCTCATGTAACAAACTAATTGTTATAAGTACATGGCAATTCACACTCATTTTGGCTGCATGTGCTGAGTACTTAGTGTGTGCTGGGCACTATTTGAAAGAAGTATCATTATTCTAACATCCATACTTTAAGAATTACACCTGGAATATCTATCTGTAAACTCCAAAGTCTGAATATTTAAACATTCTTCAAATTTTGCTCTAACGAGGTAGGTAGGTATGCTAATTCTTTTGCCAATATTTGCCGTGAGGTTAGAAGCATTTCTTGAATTGCTGAATGTGATGATTTGAATGGAAACTGTCCCCCAGGCATTTGAACACTTGGTCTGCAGCTGGTGGTGCTGTTTTGGAAAACTATGACAGTTTTAGGGCATGGAGTTTTGCTGGAAGAAGTACATCACTGGAGGCGGGGATTGAGAGTTTATTGTGTATCCTTGCAGTTGTCTCTCTCGGCTTCCTGGTTGTGTGCTGCTGAGATGTGGTCTCTCAACGTCCTGCTCCAGCCACCTGTCCATGCTTTCCGTACTATTATGGACTCTCCCTCTGGAACCATAAGACTAAATAAACTCATTTTCTTAAGTAACTAGTGCTAATTAATTTTAGTTATCTACAGAAAATGGGTAGTAGATTATGCATACGGATCTGAAAAGGCTTGAATCCATCAAGCAAAACTCCAAACAGGACAGCAGATTTAGTTTAGTTAACATGTGAGCTGTGAGTCCATAGAAATGTGTTTTGTCTAAGAGTAGAGTGGGATGGCTGGAACAAAGGAGGAGATGGGCTAGTGCTTAGAATACATGTTATGGTTTGGGGCAAATGTCTTTAACAAATGCATAAAAATAAAATGACTGAAACTTGGGGTAAGTCAGGGTAAAGGCGTGGCTAATACTAGCAGGAGTCAAGTAGTCAAGCAGGACTGACTGGCATTAGAGATTCCATTATTTTGTGCCTGTCCTTGACTTGAGATAAATGTAACTGTAGTAATGTTGAACCGTAAGCTAAAGGAAGGCCAAGATAAAAGCTTGTTTGTGAGTCTCTCCAACCAGGAGGACTATCAGTACTGTGTGCCCACTATCTTGTAGGTAACATTTTAGTTCCTCTAGTTTTCTTGGTCCCTCAGCTAAGGCACAGTGGAGACTCTCATCTTCTCTACTCTTACCTTACTTCAATAAAGCTTAGAAGTTGTGGGTTGAATGTTTATGTTCTCCTCCCAAATACATATGCAGAAGCTCTAACCCCCAATGGTATTAGAAATGGAGCCTTTGGTATGTGAGAAGAGTTAAATGAAGTTATGTGATTGCTCCCCCTCACCTCTTGAACTGTGAGAAAACAAATGTCTCTTGTTTAACTCATCCAGTCTATGGCATCCTGAACAGGATAAGAGAATATGACTCTCAAAAGCATGTTCTCTCCCATGGCTGTCACTAGGATAGTCTTTAGAGAAAGAGACCCAGTCTCTAGCTCACAGCATCTCAGTGGAAGGCCAACCAAAGCAAAGCAAGCATGAACACCTTTTCAGTGCCTTTCTATTATCTTCTATGTTCCCATGAAATGATCGTCAATGGCTTCAGCATTTTGACTTTTGTCCACTGATCTCATTAACATAGTTGTGATATTCCGTACTTCAGATACATTATAATTTCGACAGACCTTCATACAGATAGAGTTGGGATGTAGAAGCCGCCCCTGTGGTCCATCTTGTATTCATCTAGAATCTGTCTTAGGTAGAATGGAAGCATCAGGAGGATGCACACAATGTTTCTATTTGCCTACAGAAGTCTCCCTTACTCCCATTTAATCTCACTCTAAGGTATTCTGTGCATGCTGAATTAATGAATGACCCAATGAAGGAATTCCCTTCACTGCAGATTCCTCTGCCTCTCTGCTAGCCCACAGTTGAGCCCACTGGCTTTGGATTTCAGGTATTTGCCTGCCATCCAGCCCTTATTTTCCATTGTTTGATGGCTTCCGGGAGCTGTGACCATACCCTGTACTCCAAAACAGTTGAAGACTAGAGACATACCAACAGGAGCTGGATTCCAACATAGGAAAAGGAAACATGCTTCCAAGCTATAGATCAAGGAACCCGATGACTGATTTGGGGCTCATTTCTGAAGCACATCATGAAACATATCAGTAAGTACACAGGACTCATTTGGAGCCCAGTGAGTGTTTTTATTAAATAGATTATAAATTAATATGTGAACACTTGGCAGAAATAGAGTTAATCAACATGAGTCATCATTGATTGAAAACACAAGAGGCCACTTTTGGACTTAGGAGTTTCATAGTGACGTTTTGATAAACTCCCATTCACCCCTCCTGTCTTTGGGTTCTGAATACATAAGGAAATATATAGACTTGGGTAACACTGGGAAGAAGTACTTAAGTACCTCCTCTAAACATCTTTCCAACCATAACTCTCTTGTACAAGCAGATGGATATGCTGGTTCCCCTCTACTGTGAGCAGAAGCTTCCATGGAAATGGAATTTGTTGATGTGACAAGTCCATTAGCTATTAGCTGACATTTTAGGCATTACCAATAGCAAGGTCACATAAAAAGTGCTTTTATGTGTTAGGTCCCTTTTTAAAAACTTCACATGAATTAACTCATTTAGCCTTTGCTCAGTTATATCAGTTAAAAGTGGTTTTCATTTCGGGAACATAGTGATTTTCAGAGGGAAACATAGTAAATGGAATCCTGAGATGTACACCTAATAGCCAGGTCTAGAGATTAAGCCCTTTATCTATGATGACACCACACTACTGGCTCACTCTACTTGTCACTAGTGTATGCCTCTAAGGCACTTGACAATCTCTCCAAGTCTTTAGGAATGAAGTTGGAAAATAAGGTTTGGAGTTTGCATGAGTAAGTATTAACAACTGTGTGACCAGAAATCCAGGAATGCTGCTCCTCTCTGGGCTATAAGGCCTCCAAGCCCCCTTAGTGTGTGATTAATAGCATTGTGGTATTACCTGATCTGCAGATACGGGAAGATGCAGAAAGCCAGAATAGAAATCAAAAGTGATTTAGGAAGGTAGAACAGGGGCTTTGAGCCCAAAGATCAAACTCCATGGGAATGGATTTGCCTAACAGTAGCACAGCGAAGAATTTCCAGTCTCCCCTCGCAGTTAGATCAACAGTGAGATGAATCTGAGAAAGGGAACTAAATCTCAGGCTGAATTGTGTTTGTTAAGGGCTAATTAGGTAAAATCTTCATGACTTGTCTCATGAAGACAAGTCAGAAAATGTTTAACTCTGAAAAGAAAAATGTTTATGTAGTTTTGGGGGGGCTATAGTCAAAGATGTGAAACATTGTGTAGTGGAGGAAGTACAGAACTTACCCTGTACTGACCGTAGAAGGAGAGGTGGAGTCACGGGTTATAGGACAGTGTATCTATCTAACCACTAGTGTTGGCACTGGGGACAGTTGTGACATCTCATATACACTTAGTGCTCACAATGCCTACACTGAAGTCTCTTGAAGCCTCATCTAGAAGTTGGAAGCTAAATTCTCCATTAACGCTACAAGCATGCATTGCATCTGTAGAAAAGTCTCCACTCACTGAGTGATCACTAAATAGCCTCATATATACACTTACTGTTTTGTAGATGGGAAATAGGGAAGTTCAGTTACTTTCCTGAAATCATCCTGCTTTAAATTGCAACCTACAACCACCTGGGCCCAATTATTCCTGCTACTTAGACTGTATGCAATAAGGGTTTAGGACTGTTCATTTAGAAATATAATTCGAGCCACTAATGAGAGTTACATGGTCAATCTTGCATTTTCAAGCAGTCATACTAAAACGTGGGAAAAGAAACTGGTGAAATTACTTTTAATTACATATATCCTAACCTGACATACTGCCCAACTAAATTATTACATGAGAACTCTAGCAGTATCATTTATTGATCAATAAATTATTTATCAATATGGGAATGTTAAAGTTATTTTATTTTCCATTTTCCACGCTAAATCTGTCACTAAGCTGTTAATGGACAATCAACACAGGGTTAAAATCAAAAGGGGGCTTTGCCTTGGACTTATATTCAGATGTACCTCCTACTCCAACCAGTCTCCTTTTCCAGAGAGGAGGGCACGCATAGCAACCACCTGCCCGAAAGCAGAGAGGTTTCTACTAAACCTGCGAGCTGTCATTTCCCTCTAGTCTGGGGGTTAACTTTCTTTGAATTCTGCTTTGAAAATAAATGATGTAGGTTGCATGAATTCAATAAATTATCGCTTACACCATATTCGGGGTAGAACATGTTGCTTTATGCAAAGCTAGATCAAATTATGCAGTCCCTGGCTTCATTGAGAGAAATCTTGTAGTTTCAGTTACAGTAAATACGTAGGTGATGGAGGAGGAGGGAACGTTTTGCTATTTTTGCCATCGTGCCCATGGGCAAAGGTACCTCGTCTAGACGAACACAGCAGCCTCTGGGAGTAGTTGCTGTAGAACAGCCCACCCAAGTTTCCCCCTGAAATCCCAAATCTGCTGTCCAAAATGAAAGCTTATAAAAAGATACCACGAGCTCTGGGCCCCCCGGAGGGGGCGCTATGAGGGCGACGGAGGTAATTAGTGCCTGTAAAACGCGGTAAGTGAGCTCATCCGAGGAATCATGCTCCACACACGTATTATTTATAGCAGAGCTGAGGCGGCATGGTGTGTGACATTTCCTTCTTTTTAAGTAGGGGGACTTCAAAAAGTCACGGGCACCCGGTCCTAGGCGCAGTGCAGCCGCCAGGCAGCAGCGCGCGGGCGAGAGGCGAGCGCGCCAACCACGCGTGTCCGCGTGCAGGTGCCGGGGGCGGCGGCAGCAACTCCGCAGCGTCGCCCAGGAGGAGAGTTCGCGGCTGCTCGCGGGATGCCTTGCAGATGCAAGATGTGTCTCCGGCCAGCAGGAGGAAGGAAGAGGAAGTGAGAGCAGCGGCAGCCGGCGGCGCGGCGGCCGGCGACCCGAGTGTAAGTGCGTGTGCTCGGGCCGCGGGAGGGCGAGGATGGGCACGAGATAGAAGCAGACCACCCACGGGCTGCGGCCCCTGAGCTGGGCGACACAGCGTCGGACCCCGGTCCACGGTCCCGGGCTCCCCAGCTCCGACTGAGGGAGCCCCCGCCGGGCCCGGCGCCCCTGGGGCAGGTTTGTAAAGTTTGCCGGGCTGGCGGGGCGCCGGGTTCGCTGACCTGGGCGTCCCGTGGAGGGGACGGGGCAGGACTCGGGCGCCCAGACACTTCGGGTCGGTCCCCCGGGCGGCTCGGGCGGGTGGGCGGGAGCTGTAGCGGAGGGCTGGGCAGAGGGGCGTCCCGAGGGACTCGGCACCGCGGCGGGATAGGGCGGGGGGCCGGGGACCCGCCGAGAGGCCGGGCAGGGTCGGCGGGAGGGGGCGCCAGGGCTGCGCCACCGGCGTGGGGAGCAGGACCGAGAGCGTGCGCCTGGACCGAGTCGGCGCTGCTGGGGCTGGAGACCCTGGAAGCTGCGGCGGGCGGCGGGGACCCCGGGGTTGGCTCGGGAGCCAAGGATGGGTGGGATGGGGGAGCGCGCCAGGGGAAGGGGCGCGGGGGGCTGCGGGACCCTGACGGGCGTTCCTTAGGGAAGACCCGCCTCCCCGGCCACGCGGAGCTTCCCGCTGGGACCCGGAGGGCGGCGGGGGCTCGGATGGAGAGGCGGGCGTGGGAGAGGGGACATCGGCGGGCTTGGGGCGTTGGGGACCGAGCTTGCTGCGATGGCCCCAGCGGCTTTGAGGAACAGGAAACCCAGAAGTCAGCCGACCCGGGCTGCGCGTGTGTTTTGGAGGTTGGAAGTCGGTGCTGAGCCGCGGGCGCGCGCGAGGCGAGTGTGTGTGTGTGTGTGTGTGTGTGTGTGTGTGTGTGTGTGTTCACAAGGGCGCGTGTGACGGCGGGGGTTTGTAGTTGGCACTCCCCTCCCACTGATCCTTTCCTGCCTGGGGCCCTTTGAAGTAGGCAGCTGGGGCAGGGGTTGCTGGACCTGCGTTGATCTAAAGCTGCAGGCTTTGGCCCCAGGCAGGGACAGCTCCGAGGGCTTCTGGACAGCTCCAGAGGCACGTAGAGCTCAAGGCATTGCAGCCTGGGGCCATGGGCCTCCTGCCTCTGGAGGGACCAGAACCTAGGACAGGGAGGGGATCACAGCTTGTGGGGGACTGAATTCTGATTTTTTTATTTTTCTAACTTGAACAAAATAAAAATAACTAATGATCTACGTTTACAAAGCCCTCTGGTCAAGATCTTCTTGTGTCCGTCCGTCTGCTCCCCTCTGCCCTTCCCGGCCCTGTCCCCTGCACACAGCTGCTTCCCAAGGTTATATAAAGGATTACTGACCCCCTTCCCAGTTCACAGAAGTGGAGATCCTAGTGAGTTTGGAGCCAGGTCACCTGGAGGCTTGTAGTAGACTTTGTATTCAATTTTTTGTTCTGTAGTTTTTCATTCTCTCTCTCTCTCTCTCTCTCTCTCTCTCTCTCTCTCTCTCTCTCTCTCTCTTTCTCTCTCTCTCTCTCTCTCTCTCAGCTGACCTTCTGATTCTCCTCTCTTACTACGGTACATTTCCCATCCTTTGAGGTTGTGTTTAAATGTTTATGTGACCTTTTCTACTACATTTGTCACTCAATTTTTTAATTAGATGAACTGGTGATCTGAAGGAATGACCCTGAGCCTTGGGACTCCTGGTGAGGAGCAAGAGCAAGCTGGGTAACAGGAAGCTTAGAACAAGTAAGCAAGGGGCAGGCCCAAACTGCAGACTGAATGGTCATTTTGCCACAGGGTAGGTAATCCTAATGGGCCTGGATGGACCTGTCCAGCACAGTGTGTCCCTTGTTAACCGCAGCTGTTTCTGACTGCTTTGCATTCCTCTTGTTTACTGTATTCTCTCCCCAGGACCTTTGCACATGCTATTCTTTTTTCTGAGTCAGTTTCCCCCAGATGACTCATCCTTTACTTCCTTCTGTCTTCTCGGCTCAGTTGTCAGCTTACGAGGCCTTCTCTGACAGCTCTGTATCAATTACCAGCCAAGCCTTCCCTGGTCCCCTTGTGTTACTCACTTTTCTCTTTGAGTACTTATCACCCCTCGGCATTTTATGTTCACTTGTTTATTTCATTATTGTCTCTCCTA
This sequence comes from Eospalax fontanierii, assembly GCA_035773235.1. Classification (NCBI taxonomy): domain Eukaryota; kingdom Metazoa; phylum Chordata; class Mammalia; order Rodentia; family Spalacidae; genus Eospalax; species Eospalax fontanierii. The sequence goes on along the minus strand of CM069539.1, from coordinate 42,490,222 downwards.
TTAGAATGGAAATTCCAGAAGGCTGATGATCTGCTCACAGTTCCAGAATCTAGATTAACTTCTAGCACAGGTTGATGATTGCCAAGTAAATATGTTGTTGAGTGACTGAAGGAGAGTTGCTCAGGTTGGTAGAGGCCACCAGGGAAATATGCCAAGGAAATCCTGCAGCATCAGTGACAAGTAAAGTGCCAGACTTTTACCTTCCTCTGATCCTTTTTTCATGCTCAGCCACAGTTCTTTCAGACCCCTTCTGCCTTGAGTCCCTCCCTCCCTTACTACTGTGGGCCGAGGAAAGGTGCAGAGGGGTGATTGCTTCGGCAGAGAAAGCAAGGCACTTGATTAAAAGCGCATAACACTGCTGATCGGGGTGGCACCTTTCTGTTTTTCAAAGTCTGTGTTGTTTAAGTCAAAGAAATGCTCTCCCTGAGGATGGAGAGGATGGGTGTTATTGGAAGCAGTGTGAGGCCCACTCATGCGCTCTGCCCTTCCCTCTGTCATAGAGATGGAGCAGCGGGCAGCGGGCAGAGGAGACCCGCAGGGCCAGGAGAGGAAGACTGCTGGGGAAGCTGGGAGAAAGATGAGGAGGAAAGACTGAAGAGAAATACCTAGGAGAGGGAGAAGATGAGCGGGGAGCAGACAGGCAAGGGGCTTCTTCAGAGGCTCCTATGTTAGAAGCAACTATGAAACTTGAGTAGTGAAGAGAAGCCAGGACTTGAGGGTTCTCAGGTAATCTGCTGGCTTCGGCTGTTTGGTGTGAGTGGGTGGGGAGAAGTGTGTGCTTGGAGGGAGGGCTTTGAAGCTCCTGCCCAGAGGATGTGGCTGAGGGCATGGCGAGGAGTGTACCAGTGTAGGTTTGCTTACTGCCCCATCTGGCCCAGCCCCTAAGCTTCAGAGGGATCATTCGTGTGTAGGAAGTGTTTGTTGCCTTGATCCAGGACAGTAAGCCCTTAAGGTTTGTCACTGAAGCCTGGGACCGTTCTTTAATGCCTGCAGCCAGCCAAGTAGATAACTTGGTTTAAACATCCTGTTGAATTTGGAGAAGGTGGCATATTACTAAACCTCTCTGCCTCACAAAGCCTCAAGTTGTTTGCTGCAAGAGTTGTGTAACTTCATTCTAGGCAACTAATGTAGAACTTTTTGTGCTTGCTTAAGGTTGCAGTTCAGGAGGAGAGTTTGCTATCCACTATTTGTAGGTCTGGATCAGCAGTCTAAAACCTAAATAATGCAGAAGGCCAGCCTTCTGGAGGCTGAGACTGAAGGATCTGGAGTTTGGGGCCAGCCTGGGTTAATAGCTAGTGAATGTGTAGCTCCTGATCAGTTGTGATTTTTAAAAGTGTCCTCTAAGAATCTTTTAGAGGTTCTGAGAATCTAACTGTCTTGCCTTGATTTGGTGAAAGGGGTCCACAGAGGCATGCACCTAGCTCTTTCCCTTTTTACAAAATTCTGTTGGTTTAATTTCCTGCAAAAGATGTTGTTTCCAAATATAATAGGTCCAGTGTCAGCTCTGACCTCACTCTTAAAAATGCTACTCCACATTGTACCAGGCTTCAGGTCCCGCCATCTTGGAGGAACAGGAGAGCCAAGTGACAAGCTTTCTGCTGTCGTGAAGCAATGGAACCATCCCCAATATTTTACTACTGTACTTAGAAGGAAATCAACTGCATCTACTGTTTTCTGGGAGAGAGTTAGCTTGAGCATTTGGAAACTTACTCTGCTGGATCTTTCCTGTTTTACCCCTAGGATTCCCTATGTGCATGGCTCTAATTACTTTTGGACTCTTGCAGAGGCAGCCGTTCTCTGTTCTAGTGGTAGCACACTGCTGTGATGCATGATTAGATTAGACTTTCTAGCTGACCTGGGCTTGGGACTGCCTAGCCAAAGAACAAAGGCAAAGATCAAGAACTGCTACACTATCTAAAACATAAGGATCATGAAAGCCAGCCAAGTAGACAAGATGTGTGTGGTTGTGGAAAACATATCGTGTTCTTAGGTTCAGCAAAGCCAGATTGCAGGCACCACGCACTCACTGGCTGCTATGCTCAGTTCTCTGGATCATTAAGTTGTCTGAGTATTAACAATGACAACTTACCTATAACAGGTGGAACTGAAGCCTGCCAAGCCCTTCCATCATCAGTATTAAATTAACTACTTGTGTGTCAGCCCAAAATAGGTATAGGTACAATCTGAGTGGTATTTTGTCAGTGACCTAGAGTGAGGTGAACAACTAAGTATGAAATGTATGTGTGGGTGAAGAAATGCTAGCTCATCAAACAGAATTAGCCACAGCAACAACCTGGCCCAGTGCTGAGTAGAGAAATTAGTCACATGTATCAATAGGAAGAGGCACAGTCCGTCCGTGTTCTGGGCCCCCGCAAACACTAGTTTCCAGAATCTGAGCAAGATTATTATTGGAACTTCAGTTTTAGGGATTGAAGCTACAGTTGAGCTATTTTAGTTTCTAACAGTTGAAGTAGAGAGAACACAGCTTTTCCCAACAGAAAACACTGGCAAATCATTACTTGCTCTGCTCCAAGACTGCTGTGTTGGGAGGGTGTTATTTCCGGATAAGCAGCAGTGGGCTGGGAAAGGATGCTCAGGTAAGGCCTTAGGAAGCATTGCCCTAGTCTGTTTGCATCATGGATTCAGTGTGATTTTTCCTCCATGGCTGATACTTCTCCCTCTGGAAAGGTTTAGGAGGTGATAAGGAGTCACCAGTGTTTTATAGATGAGGCCTGGAGCGATAGAATATCACAGGGTTTGTGAAGAGTGGAGCTAAGCCTTATCTCAGCAGTCCTACTTACTTTCCTACTGCTGTTTCTTTCCCACGTACCGTGATGCATGTCCTGGCTAGTTGCTTCTGTTGGACCTCCTGGACTTTCCAGCCTTTGAGGCCATGATCTGCATGTCCAGCTATGCTGTAGTGACATCCAGGGAAGTCTTTACTCCTATGTGTTGTTGTTAGAAATGCACTTGGCTGAGCAGGGTATGGTGGCTCACACCTGTGTACCAGCTCTTGAAAGACTGGGACAGGAGGATATGAGGCCAGCCTAGGCAATATAGGAAGAGCCAGCTCAACAACAACAAAAGACTGAGGTGGCTGAGAAGATGATGACTCAGTAGTTCTTCTATCTGTAACGTGAGCCCCAGAACTCATGTAAAAAAATCTGTTTATAATCCCCACCCTGGGAAAATGGAGACTGTTAGATCTCTGGGGTTCTCTAGCCTCAGGTGAAACTTGCCTAGTTGGCAAGTTCCAGGCCAGTGAACAGGTGAATGGTACTTGAGCAAGGACATCTGAGGTTGTCCTTTGGCCTGCACATGCATGCATGCTTCCTCACATACATACACACAAAAAAATGTGTGCATTTGATTCAAGTGAGGTTTTTGCTTAGCGTTGGAACACATGATTGGCATATATGAGTCCCTGGTTTGATCCTCAGCACCATGAAAAGAAAAGCAACAACAAAAGAAATGTCTTTGGCTCAGATGGATGTATCCCAGGTCGTCATGGCATCTAGGGATGTCTTCCCCACCACGAGGAGGACAATTTCAGAGTTAATCCCTCTCTGGATAGATCATTCTCAAGCTGACCTCAGCTTTGAATTTAGATCCTTCTATGGGCTTCCATATACCCATCAGCCAAGTTCAAAACAGTGGAGCATGAAGGCAATTTATTAATCAAAAATGAAGTGATCTTTGCCAAGGAGAACATATTCTTTAGCCAGCACTTAAAAAAATTGTGAATGAATTATGGTGAAGGGAAAAGCATGGACCCCATTGGTAGGAAACCAGTTGGCAAGAGAATGTGCGCTGTGGTGCGCTGGTCAGCTTGTCATAGCTATGCTGCTTCTCCTGGCTGTGGATTGATGGGGCACTGGACACTGAGCCTGTTAAGCAGCATGGTTCTTCCTTGTGTGACACACAGGCTGCTGCTGCTCTTCTACTTGCAGACTGTTGGTCTTTTATCCACCTTTTGTTCCAGGCAGTCTTACCCTCCCGTGCTATCAACATTTCAGACTGCAAAATTCTGTCTTGCCCTGTGTCTTGTAGGAAGCTTACAAACTCCCTTGCTCTGTTCACTGGGTGCCAGAAATACCGTTCAGTTGTGACAACCAAAAATGTCTCCATGACTTTTCAGGTTGGTGGCTCCAGCCAACCCCACTTGTCCCCACCTCCCCTTGAGAATCTCTACTTTGTTTTCTTGAAGGAGTCAGAACAATTGTGTGTTATCTGGCCATCTAGATTCTAGACTTTCAACCACGGTTGCAAGTGCCCCAGTTTTCAGTTTACCAGTTAATCCTTGGAGCCTAAGGTAGTGTATTCACAGATGGGGAGCTCACTGAAAAAGTTTATTTATTTGCCTTAGTTTTCTAGCTTCCCTTATTACTAAATTGCAGTTGTCTTTGCAAATCAAAAGGTTTTCAAGTATGATTTTGCCCAGCTTCTTCCTGGTACCCTGGGCAGAAAAAGCTAAATAGTGAGTTCTTGTCTCAGATTCCTAGCAAGGTTTGGATGTGACTACTGGTTACTGCATTCAGCTTACCCTTTGCATAATGGTTAGAGGTAAATAAATGGAACAGGGTGGTAACAAGTTCCCCTTGGCTCATTTAGAGGTTCTGTAGCAAAGTAAAAAATGTCTGTGTGTGTAAGAGTCCAGTAACTGAGTGCAGTGCCCTCTCCTGTGCTTGGCAAATGCCCTTTGGCTGATAAGCTGGTAATGGATCGTGATGTTCCATCAGTGCAGTGTGATAGGACATAGTAGTAGGTCAGGGAGAAACGTTCAAGGTGCTGTTTTTTGTGAAGTCCTTTCCCACAGTGCCCATTAAGATTTCTGTACTAATCTTGCCACATTATTTTCTTATGTAATTATATGTCAATCGCTTATTTATCTCCTTGGTCTGCTGTAGCATCCAGAGCAGCATCTAGTGGCTTGTGCCACACAGAACCTATTGCTGGGTTGCAGATTAGCTGTGTCTCTGCCGCCCTCTCCAAGTCACAGCCCTGTAGCAACCCTCCGCCCTTCCTTCCGCCCTTTGTACCTTTGTGTTTTCAGTTTAAGATTGCTTTTGGAGTACCAGTGTTTTGTGCTCTGGGGTTCAGTGGCTGAATGCTACTGTATGAGCTGTATTTTCCAGGCTGCTACACGCAATTACCCTTAATTTTGAAGCATAATGCATTTCAAAATAATTTTTTTTCTGTTTTTGGATTCTTTAACCCAAATGCATAACCACAGCTGCCTGTGCCCTGGCCTTCAGAATGCATGTGGCTTGGGAGGTAGAGCCAGTGGAAGGGCTTTGGTCAAACTGTGCATTTTTGGCCCAGTGAAGACCGAATTCCAGTGTCACTCAGTAAGGCTGGTTTCAACTTGACTCCTGCCCACCCCACTCCTGCCCTTCTATGTCCTAGGTTTTTGGAGTAGGCTAGTTTCTCAGTAATTCTAGCTGGGGGCTACTTAGTGAAAGTGGCCACTACTTAAACATTTTGGTTTAGGGAAATGGGACCCATTCTTTCCTGCAGTAACTAGTAAGTGTGTGCTATGTAGATATGTGTGTGAAACACACACATGCACACACACCCAGGTAGCTCTCCTACTAATGAAAGGTTTTCAGCAGCAAAGATAGGTTTTCTCCAGCAATTGTCGCCTTGATAGCAAGTCAGCATGAATTGCTTTAAATCAAGAATGACTGTTTCTGCCCTCTCTTGATTCACTTCCATGCCAGAGGTGACTTTGACTCATCGGAACTGTTTTCTCAGTTCCCGTCCATACTTTAAAAAAAAAAAAACAAAAAAAACAAAAAACCCACTTTTAGCAATTCTTTGAGAATTTCATACAATGCATTTTGATCATATTCAGACAGTCTTGCCTATCTCTTTTCAGATCCACCCTCACCTTCCAACCCGGCACCCTGACTTCCTACCCTCTAGGATTGTTTTAAAGGCTTATCGAATCTAATTTGTGTTCCCCAAATGCTCTTGGGAGTAGGTCCAGCACCTGGAGCCTGGTCAGCCATCACATCTGTAAAGGAAACTGACTCTCCCTCTCCTAGCTGCTATCAACTGCTAATAGTTCCTCAGCCAGGGCTGGAACTTCACCTCCCCCACCTCTGCTGGGGTTTTGTCTGGTTTGGGTTTGAACAGGTCTTGTGCATGTTGTCCATTCTTTAATTCCGTGTTATTGAAAAACATCTGTCTAGATTTGTGTAAGAGGAGCATAAAAATTTATGTACTAATTATTGTATATTTTAAAAAGCAATGGGGAGGGTGGAATGTAGCTGAATGGTAAGGGGTGTGCGGAGCACCAGCAAAGTGCTGAGTTCTGACCTCAGTGCCACACATGCATGCATACACACCTGCATACACACACACACACACACACACACACACGCACACACACATAATAAATAATAAATAAACAAATAAGCATCTCAAAATGCATATGAAGACTTTCAACACCCATTACAACAACTTATTCACTTTGCCCATTCTCCTGTCCTTCAGTCAGTCAGGCAGCCTTGCCATGGCCACCACAGTCCTGCTGTATATTCTGTGGTCAGAGCACACCTCGTTTGGAGTATTGCTAGAGATGGGTGAATGAGAGGAAGATTCATTAAGGGATACAGGAACTATCTGTAAGGACTTTATTTAGGGTGTGTTTGCAGATCTCAGAGGAAGGAGTTCACAAATACTCATTTGGAAAAGACCTAGAACGCCCAATATTAAAGAAAGATTGCCCTGGGGATTCAGCCGTCTATGATGGAGGGATGTTTGGAGGGGCCTAGAGACAGCTCTGCTGGGAACATTTGGGCTGAATAGAAAGGAAAGCCAAAGGCTCTTAGGCGGAAAAAAAACAGGCAGTGGGTTCTCATTGAGAAGGAACTCTGTTCCAGAGCAACCTGGAGGATGGATTAGAAGGTAGAGCAAGTAGAAGGAGCTAAGGAAAGCTGGCAACTGCTTCTGCCTTCTAGATCTACCCAAGTAAACAGCAGATCATGGGGAGAAGGAGAGAAATAAATAAATACAGTAGTGGCTTGCTATGAGGACAGGTTGCCCCACCCCCACTTCCCTTTGAGATCCCACAGCTGGCCACCAGCAGAGCAGAGGAGGGGAAAGTAGGTGGCATAGACCTCTGAAGTTGCAGCCACCCGCTGATGAAAACAAATGGAGGATTTGGTCACTGATTGGATTGGGGAAAAGGAAAAGAATCTTTCATGTTCAAAGCTAAATAAACACATACTTGTTAATTGAAGGTTCTAGTCTCTCTGGGTGACTGGGCTAAGTTCATTACCTTGCTCAGCCTCAGTTTGCACACCTGTCAGATAGAGTTATAAGTCCTTAATTGCTGTAGATGCTGGTGTACTCATTTTAATATTGATTGTAAAGTGAGGTGTGCCAGCGACCTTGGGTTTCCTATTGTTCTGCTGTTGTTATTAATTCCGTTTTTAATGCCAACATCTTGCTGTACTTATTTAACGACTCACAATTATTTTCTTTAAGAGGTCTGAGCCATTCCTCTTAAAGGCTCAAGCAGACTTTGCTTCAGAAAGAGAAAAGTAAACTGCAGAAATACAAGTTAGAATAAATAAGATCAATTGTGGATTAAATGAACCAACATAATGAGTCATGTTACCAATTTGGTGTTCTCCAATAAAAGCTCTCATAAGTAGATATTTGACTCTAGTCTAATTCCAGCTAACTGGCTTCATTTTATTGTTATTTTCCACTGGGGATAGAGACTGGAGGTTGCTGGTCAGGGCTTTTCCCTGCCCTTAGATTCTAGCTTTCTGGAAAAGGACTATTTATATCTATCCAACTGTAGACAGGAGCTCTTTGGGGAACGCCAGGGTAATGGCATTATAGTGAGTAGCAATGGGCCGCCATTTAGTTCAGACAAACTAAGTTTCCTATGATTATGTGGTATGTAAAAGAAGTTCATTGGTCCCAAAACATTTTGTAAACATCCTTTTTGGATCATTTAGAAACTTCCTGAAAGTAAGTAGGAGACTGCTTAAATGTTCAATGGCATGTGGGTAGCTATAAAGTGTTAATCTTTCTTCTTTAATTAGAACTAGTTCACCGGACTGTCAGCCAGATTAGAAATCAACTCTAAGCATAAACTAGGAAGAAAGGAGCACCATGGCTCTAGTGTATCTCTGAATATCTCTGAATATCCAGAATATCTCTGAAGCCCTACATATTTAATTGTACCAACTTTCACTTTCAGAAGTATTGCATGCTGGATACTTGTTTTATGGTCACTTTAGACCAAGGCTGCTGTTCCATTTCTGTGAATTAGTTCTGGCCATTGGCAGTTTGTTTGGGTTCCTTCTCTGCTGAATGCTTCTTTAGGAAGGCAGCAAAAGCTCATGTATCCATTCAATAGTCACTTAGTAATGGCTTCTGAGGGAGTGCTGAAAAAATGTAAACCTCAGCTTAGACCCTAAAATGCCATGAATGAGTGTATAAGCTTGAGAGAGAAACGTGCCAATGCAAAGACGTTCTCTAAACTGTGCTTTCGTAGTAGGATTGCTTGATTTCCACTCCCCGCACCATAACTGCCATAACTGCAGCCAGGGAAAGCCACTTATCTGAGTCCTGGATGCAAATCTTGGTTGGACGCAGCAAATTGAACACTATCTTCAGTATATGACATTTCTAGTCCCTTTCTTTTCTATTAGCAGTGGAGGTAAGTGTGAACTATTCAGCTTCTAGGGGCAGTTGTACAGCAATGTCTCTTGGTGCATGGCTTGAAATAGAATCTAATGTTAAACATGTTTGAAGCTACATAGGAAGATCTCTGTAGTGAAACGTAGGTTTCAGGTAAAACACTGAGAAATTCTACTCACATGAAATGTGTCTAACAATTTAAAAGATTTCAAGCTTACTGACTCTCCAGTGCTCCCTTTACATTTGTGCCTTTTCTGCAGCATGTCACAGAGACATTTGCCAACGTCCCCTCAATTTCTGACACTCATTTTCACCTTAGTTGAACATGTTGCATTAGAACAATGTTGTGTGGACCACAGTACTTGGTGACATACAGCAGACGAGGAATAATTTGTCTTGAGAGTTTTGTCACCTTTGGAGCATTTATAACAGCAATCATGGCAGCAACCTTTCACCCCCAGCTGCAGGAGAGGAGATGCCACTATGACATTCCTGTCCTCACTGCTGGAGAGACATTGGAGCCTCAGATTTTTCAGGGCAAGGACAAGTATAAACTTTAAATTCTTAATCGTTGCTCTGGATCCAGATGTGCCTCCAGTGTTTGATTCAGAAATGCTTTTAAATTCATTTCTTCATTCACATTTATTGAGCATCTGCTGTGTACCATGTGGTATGCTAGGTGATACACAGACTGATAAACCTTCTTCATATATAAATATATATATTGCTAATTTCATATATATATATATATGTATATATATATGTATATATATATAATTTCCTAGGTCATATATACACTAGTGCAAGAAAAGTAAATTAATTAAAATTAATTAAAGTGTCACACAGCTACATGTGACATTTGACCTGGGCCAAGGTCTGTGATATGAAGCAATTAGTACTAGGATAACCTGTATAGGGGTCATCGATGTAGTCAGTATATTTTAGAAGGAAGTGGAAAGGATTTCACTGGGACAGAGAGGTGTTCTTGCAAAAGACAGTGGGTGAACTGTAACTTTTGTGGGAACTGAAGCCCTTAGTACGCAGGTCTGGAGAGCTGCATCCCTGCTTTAAATTAGAGAGTAGGTATGATGGGGACCAAGGGTCTCGGCCTTGATCCAAAGGGCAATGGGAAGTCACCCATGTTTTTTTTTTTTTCTTCCCCAGGAGTGACAGAAGCTCTTCTGGCTTCAATGTATAAATCTTGCATTATTTCAAATTGTCACAATATGACCAAACTATTTTTACTTTTAGAACCTGACAATTTCTAAAAGAATAATCAAGTTAGTCACTAGCGTCTCCTTCAGATTATAAGCAGCAATTTAAAGGAGTGATTCAGTGTGGGTCTGGCAGCCACTTAGGAATGATAAAGGACCTTAATCTGTGGTTCTTAGTTTTTAGAAAGCCTCAGAATCTTGGGGACCCAGGAAACTGCATCTTAGTAAGACCCTGTCTGGTTCTGATACAGTTGGCTAGGTTTCACTTTGAGATGCATGGTCCTGGACTGAGGTAGGTAGAGACCCTCCGTAGTTCTGATGCTGGTGACAGGACTCAACTTTAAAAAGCATTATCCTAGGCAGAAGTAGGGAGTGAGAATAGAGTTGGGAACCTTAGGCCAAAACCTCAACAGCCAGCTGAGATCAAGGGAGGATGGGTTTCCAGACTGCCCAGGTTTCCACTGGGCCCCTGCTCCCATTCTGGAGGGATTTTCTTCCAGTACACTTGAAATGGAGTCTAAATCCTTTGAGTTTCTTCTAATTTATTTTCTAATCCTTTCATATGCAGCTCGTTTCTCAGCTCTGTGACTTTCTCTTGTCTGATATCTTTCTTTTCATTTCATCTGTGTTTAGTGAGAACCTTTCTTCCTGAGTCCTGGGTCTCATTGGCAGGAAGAGAAGGGCCTTCTAATGATTAGAGAGGAGCGGTACCTATTTGGATGTGGCTGCTTTGTCCTGAAAAGGCTGAGCTCATATGAAGGAAGAGCCTATTTCACAGTATAGAATTGTGTTTGGAGACACGAAGGGCTGGGGACACAGGGAGAATTAGGTGGAAGGATGGTGTTGGGGGCAGGGGAGCATCCTCCCCTTTAGCTTCCCTGGTCTTGCTCGGAAGCCAGCTTCAAGGGATAGGAGGAGACTGTGCATAGGCATCCCCAGCAAGTGAGTTACAGAGCCCAGAACTCCCTCTCAGGTGTAATTAGGGTGAAATAAATGTAAAGGGCAAATATCCTGCAGAACAGAGGCCAAATAGAAGGCATTAGGTAGTTTTCAGGACTGGAAGACAGAGACTGCCTTCTCTGTATGTGAAAGCGCCTGAGCCCACAGCCTCCCTTGCTCCCCTTTGGTGCCACTAACTGATCCTCTCCCCATGAGCCTTGCGGCATTTCCTAGTGCTGCCTCTCTGGTCACATAAAGTACTTCCCTGTGCTGATGGTGCTCATGTCACCTTACTCTCTGGTTCATGACCTTTACCCTTACTAGACTGGAGGACTGAGGTAGGTGTGCCATGCTTAGCCATAAGAAGTGCCAGTGGGCATGTGTGGAAGGAAGCATTGTTATCCCTGTGTATGAGCTCTGTGTTCTTTTTATTGTACCCGTAGGACAGCTTTTAGAATACTTTGTGCATGTGCTTGAGTCAGGGCTCCAGGAGCACTAAGTTCAGGAATTCCTAGCATGTGACTGTCTCTGTCCCCAGTTTTGCTGAAAACCAGCCCTGCCCGAGGTCTCTGTGACAGAGGAGCTTCTGGCTGTGGACCAGTGATTGTGTCAGATGTGGTATTGGCTGAGCAAGTCCTCATCACCCGAGGCCTGGTTACAGCCTTGTCATCCCGCTCAGCCCAGTTCTGTCCCAGACTGCAGAGCTTTCCTGAGAGCTCCACCTCTTGCTACTGCATTGTCCTCTGCAGACACATCCAGTCCTTAGCTGCCTGTCATCGTCATCTAGTCACACACAGCCTGTGGGACATAGACATAGACACCCAAAGGTGGGAAGAATGTCAGAGCTTTCTTGGTCAGTCCCTAACGCCTCTGTACCCTTCACCTTTATCTTCAGTACAGCCAGTGATGAACTTGGAGAGTCTTTCTTTTCTTCCCAGCTCCTGTGGGTGACCAAGCCTTTGTGACACACACTGGGGGCTGGGACTTTTACCACACATGTGGTTGCCCACACTTCATTTATTGCATTCGGAGCAGAGCGTGGCCTTGGTAATTTATGTTTCTGGGCTGTAATTGCATACTATTTTTCTAGCAGGGGTTTCAGCTAGCAATTGAAATTTGATAGTGCCTTGGCAGCCTGTTGCTGGAATGATTTATCCTGATGTTCAAATACTGAGCTGAGCCCGTTTCTTGCAAGCCAAATAGCACCACAGAGCAATCCCCAAACTTGAGTATTCTGAGCTATCTCAGGAAATGGATCAGATCTGAGTCTTTGAAACTATATTCTCAGACCTTCTTCAGCCCATTTCTAGCTCAGCAGAGTATCCAAACAACCCCTTGCTTCCCCAGTGTGGACACACTGCCTGCTACTGAGTATGTCTGTTCCAGTTATACCTTCCAGAGAGAAATAGCCACAGAATAGTGTCAGAGACCCACAGAGAAGTGGGCCTGAGCTAAGACTCCACAGATCACTTGGCTTCCATAGCCCTACCTCTGACTGGGGCCTTAGTCATGTGTGGGGACTCCTGGGATTGGTGTAATCAAAGCCATTGTCTAGTGGTCTCTGAAGGACTTGACTAGTTCCTTTTCTCCAATGCATGGTCATTCTGGGAAAACATTGTGTTTAGGTCCCTTATAGGATGAAAGACATATTGACAGACTATACTTTTGCCAGTACAGTAACATTCATTTTCAAAGGAAACTGACCTTGCCTTTATTCTTGGTCTATAGACTAAGAATTGGTTGAAAGGCCATAACTCCGTTCTTATGATTTAGATTTGACTTTTGTTCACTTGAGCTGGAATTTTTCTTTTCATGCAAGTTAGAATATTGTAGCCTTTTTTGTTAGTCTGCTTTTTTGATACTATAAGAAAATGCCTAAGGCTAGGTAACTATAAAGAAAAGAAGTTTATTTTGTCTCACAGTTCTGGAATGCAAGGTTGAGAGTCTTCATCTGATATGTCCTTCTTGCTGATTCCAATGGTGGCTCAGGAGAACACATGACAAGAGATGGAATGCCCCTGTGTATCTCTGGGCCTTGTCCTCCTATTAATGTTCCAGTGTGTTCAGTCATAGGGGCTCTAGGCCATGACCTGTCTAATTCTGATCACCTCTCAACAACTCCAGTTCTAAACATCATAGTCAGATTAACTTTCTAACCTCTTAATACTTTGCAGTGGGTGTTAAGTTTTAATGGACCCTTAGAGAACATTCTGAAATAGTATCCAAAACATAACACCTTCCTATTCATCTGGATTCTTGCTCAACCACCACTGTAGACCTGTGTGAGTTAGACTGAAATTAGGTGGGAATAACTTGACACCTGCTTAGGACAAATTTACAAGCTCTTATCGCTTCTGTTTCCTCTTGTATAAATGGAAATTCTACCCATGTGTGATTAAGATAAAAGGAAGGCATCATTGGTGAACAGGAGAGTTCTTTGGCCTTGCCAGGGGTACAATTGATATAAAAAAAGATATATATAATATTCTATATATTCTATATCCTTTTATATCAATATATACTATATAATAATATAAATATTGCATTTGTATATAATCAATTATATATATATACATACATATATATATATATATATAGTGTGTGTGTGTGTGTGTGTGTGTTTATGTGTGTTTGTATACTTGAACCTGCCCTCAGAAATTGTGTGGCTGAGACCCTTGTGGGTTAGAAGTCATCACTGGTTTCACAATGCACACCATTCCTGATCAGTTTCCTGTATACTTCAAGTTTGCTGGCAGTCTGAAATGCATGTTAGATTTTAACTTTGATAGAAAAAAAAAGCCACTGTCACTTGCATAACTTAAACCTATCAAAAAAAAAAAAGCCTGCATATGTTCTACTCTTGCATAAGGATTGAAATTTCAAATTTCCTGGTTTTCTAGTGCTAGAGTTTGCTTCCCGAGCTTGCCTGGTACCGGTGATCCCTTTTCATCCTTTCTTGATGTTCTGAGGACTGTTGGGAGTCCTATTATGGACTTCATTCATCCACTCATTTTTAAAGCACTCAGTGCTAACCTGGGTAGTGGGGCTATCAGAGAGCTTTGCCCTCTCAGGGAAGAAGGAGGAGGGGTGAGCCCAGCTGGAGTTTTGCCTGATGCTGTCATGGAGGCTGAAGCCCAGGGAAGACAGGAGAGTGCTTAGTGAGAGTATTGTTTCTGGTGGAGCCCTCTGGGGTACTGAGGTCCAGGTGCTGCGTCGCTCATGAAAAGGACCCAGTCTCAAGATCGCCTCTGACTGTCATCTATGTCCCCCCTCAGGATCTCAGTTTTCTTAGCTGCAAATGTTGATGGGGAAGGGGCGGGGGCAGTTTAGACAAGGCTGATGGGCACCAAGGAGGAGTCTGTAGTTCATTAGCTGCTTGTATCTTAGAAGTCACCAATGGGCTCACAGACCATACCAGAACCTTCTCCGCAACTTGAAAAAATATTGAATTTGGATCTAGGCAGCAGATATTCTGATGCCAGGGAGGGTTCCTAGAATCCATGTTTCTACCTAGCTCCAGGGAACTGTGCTAAGAAGCCCATTTTGGAGATCTCTGGATGACTTCTAAGTCTTTCTTCCTTGTCGTTTTCTAACTGTCTTGGATGTCTCTTTCACAAAACCATGCTGACCTCTAAATATGCAGCTGTCCCTAGTGGACTGGCTCATGCCTCTATCTAGAAAAAGAAAACAGAAAGAAGCACAAAGCAAAACCCATGTGCTTGCTTACTTCCTCATTTCCCCAGCTGACCTGGGTGTGCCCTGGTCAGTCATCTTTTAATCTGCTGTGCACTGCCTCCTTGCTGGCACAGAGCATCTGACCACCAGGAAATTTTCAAAGATGGCCAGATGGGAAAGTGGCAAAACTGAAGACCAGCCCTTTCTCTGCCTTTCAGTGCCTGTATCAGTTCATTTTGTGCTTCTGTGATGAAATACCTGATTCCGAGTACTTTAAGAGGATAAGAACTTTATTTAGTCACAATTCTGGAAGGTCAGCACCATGGTGTTGGTGTGGGCTCTGATTTGCCATAGATGCCATCAGGAAGGTGAGACTGCATGCAGAAGGAGAGGTCACATGACAGGACAGGAAACCAGAGCCCAACCATGAGAACTGTATTAATCCCGTCCCCATTCGTGACCTCAGTGATCTCTTAAAGGTCTGATGTTAGTACTTCTTAACATAACCACGCTGGGCACCAAGCTTCCAACATGAGCACCTTAAAGGGACACACTTAAACCATATCCACACATCCACAGCCTCTTTGGGAAAGAAACGTTTCAGACAGGGTGTAGCTTAGTGGTAGAAGATTTATCTAGCATGTAACCCTCATCTCCACTAGATAAGTAAATCATAAACTGCCGAAAGACATGTCTCAAATGGCTTCTGTGTATTTCTTATTACCCACTGAGTTCCGTAATCTGTGTTGGCCTTTTCTTCCCCAACCTGTGACTATAACCAACTGCATTCCAGTCGTTGATCAGAAAAGCCTGAGAACAGATGAACCATCACTGAGGGGACCCAGAGAAGACAGGCCAAATACTGACATTTTACACAGTTTTGCAAATCAAATTAATGCTTGGCGCTCCCTTCTCTGAACCTCCGTTCCTGCCCCATTGAAAACCTGTGAAGCCAGTCCTCCCCTGGATGGTTGGAGCCTCAAAGGAGGAACGCTGACTTCCTGGTGTCCTCCCACGCGCGGAGTTCTGGGTGGCACCATCCCACGCTGTTTGTGTGACGGAGCTCCACACACTGAGGAGGCTGCATCTTAAATTTAAACACATTCCGATGAGAACAGAGAAAGCCTGGGGGAAAGGTAGCACTTCCCAGTGGAGGTGCTTGAGCCTGTGCTGCTGTGTTTAGCTTCCGCTTTTGGATTAAGGACAGAACGTTAATTAAAAAGTGCAAAGCTGGTCTTGTGAGCAGCGCTTGTTTTGTGTGCTGCTCTCCCTTTTATCTACTGAGTCTTTGAATTTTTGAAGATATAAAGTGTGAAATGTATTTCCTAAGGGTCTTTCTAATGTGCCTTTTTATTTTATTGTTTTGAACTTGACTTGAAAAAGAGCCAGTCTTGTAGAAAGGAATGTTATCACAGGGACCTGGGTCCTCATCAGTGCTTGCATGACAGTAGCTCCTGGGTTCCTACTGTACATAACGCTTCTTAACTGGTTCTGCCCATCTCCAGTGTTCCATGTAGTCAAAGCTGCTGACCAGTAACGTAACTGGAGTTATTACATTGAGTTCTGAAAGCTCGTAAAAGCTATTTTTGCATTCATACAATTTTAATATTTGGGGACAGGCTGCATCACTTTCCAGGTGCCAGAAGTGATTACTCAATTGTTTTTTTTTCTTTTATTAGGTGCTATTTTCACTTTGAAGATATTTTATTTTTATGGATGATGCTGTGTGTCTTTGACCCAGTTCTCTGTACCCTGGGCTCTGTGTCCTCTGAGAACGAAGTTTATAATATTAATAATGTCTACATTATTAATTCTTTTCAAATAAAGCCACTCTCCTTGGTCAGTCTCCCTCCTTCCTTCCCTCTCCTTCTCCAGCTCTCTTTCCCCCTACACATAGCATGTGCATCCTTCGTGTTTGTAAATGCCCTTGGAGTGTACCCTTTTGATTAGCAAAGGCAAGGCAGTCCTTCCTGGAGCACTCACAGCCTCCAGACTGACCGGTCTGGGTATTACTGTCTTTATTGCTCACAGAGTGCCGTGTGTGTAGCCAGGGTGGTTATGGCTAAACGAGGCCCACCGACCTTCCAACAGTGGAAGAGCTTACCATTCATAGGAGAAAAGAACTGTCAGCTTCCATCTCCTTTAACTATAATTTGCTGTAGTCTAGAAATGAGCAAGTGACAGCTATTCAAAGGGCCTTTGCTACTTTTGCAAACCCAGGGTTTGAGTCCCAGTACCCACATGGTGTCTAGCAGCCATCTGTAACTCCAGTTCCAGGATCTAATGCCTTCTTCTGACCTCTGTGGACACTGCATGACAGGTGTGCACTTACATATATATATATATATATATATATATATATATATATATATATATATATATATATATATAGGCAATGCACTCATACACATAAAATAAAAATAATAAAATTTAAAAAAAGAAAGATTTATTTTGACTCATGGTTTCAGAGGCTTTGATCATGATATTGGCACATTGCCATTTGGCCTGGGGGAAGCAGCACATCACAGTTGGAGTAGAGAGTGGGACAGAACTGTTCACTTCATGGCAGCTAGAAGGCACAAAGACAGAAGAGGCTGGAGTCCCAATATCCCCTTCAGTGGAGTGCCCCCAGTGACAACTTTCTTCTTAAGGCCTTATTTACTCTTCATGGTTCTATCGCCTCCCAGTAATTCCACAGGCTGACCACGTGGGTCTGTGGGGGGCATTCAGGAACCACATTATTCTGATATACTTTGTCATCTCTGATGCTCAAATGTTAAATGACTTTCATGTGGTGAATAAAGAGGACCCCTGGGTGGTCTGGACCACTGTACTGTCTGGGGAAGCTCATGTGAATGTTTTCAAAGGTGAGTTTGATTCTTCAGAACAGAGGCCACAGTTTTTGGTGACAGGATCTTAGATAGAGATCCCAAGTTAATGTTTCCCAGAATAGGGAGAAAACAGGTTATGTACCAAATATGCCTCTTAAGAAATATTTAAGTACTTGTTTTCTTTCTTTCAATGTGTATTTGGAAAAGTATAACAAGTACAACAAATCCACAATTTCAGTAATTTCTTGCCTCAGATGAGACTTGGCTACAATAATTTTAAGAGAAATATATATGTAATTGGTCTGAGAAATGGTATCTCAGGAGGTCAAGTTTGGGAAACACTGACACCATTCAGAGCTGAGAGGCTGAGTGGGGAGGGTTTACTGAACAGGAGGATGACTCGCCTCTGTGGAGTGCTTGCTGGAAAGGATGCAGTGATGTATTGATGTGATGTCATTTGGTTCTCACTTCTGCCCTTTAACATTAATGTTCCTGTTTTATAGGTAAGAAAATTCAAAGTGTAAAGACAGTGAGTAACTCTCCACAGGTCAGGGTCAGGAGAGGCTGAGCCGAGTGGCAAGATGAATGACACCATCTTCTCTTGGTGATGGTAGCTAACATCAAAGAAGACCTTGAATACTTCCTTTGTAGGAGATTAGAGAAGCCCTTAGGAACAAATATTTTTCCAGAGCTTTTAACACAGGTGCTAGAGACACCAGAGTTGTTCCGGAGCCTTTTGTCAATGGATGGGTTGTCACTGTATTGGAGTGGGAGACTGTGTAGTACATCCCTGAGAAATTCTCTTTGCATCAGCATGCTGAGGATGGGGAAAGAAGTCTGTAGTCATAATCCTGTCCTCTACTGTAATGTTAACAATTTTCACACCTGGCTAATCATAGGTTCTGTTTTCTCCAATTAAACTTGGTACAACTGCAGGCTCAATATCCTGGTCTAATCCTTTTAACTAATTTTATGCATGGAAAATCTAAGGTTTATGATATCTTAGTTTATTGGTTACTTTTCTGTCACTGTGTTAAAACACCATGACCAAGGCAACTTATAGAAAGAAGAGTTTATTTTGACTTACTGTTGAAAGGCATAAGAGACCATCACAGCAGGGAGGCTTAGCAGAAAGCAGCAGGCATGGCATCAGGAGCTGAGAACTCACATATCCAGTCCCAAATGCAAAGCAGAGAGCAAAGTAGAAGCTGGGCAAGGCTATGAACTCTCAGACGCCTCCCAGTGACACACTTCCTCCAGCGAGGCTATACCTCCTGAAGATGCCATGACCTCCCAAACAGTGCCACTAAGAACAAAATTTTCAAATACTTGAGCCTTTGGGGAGACATTTCCCTTCAAACCACTATGCTTGGCAAAAGTCAAAACCAGTTGTGGCAGAGTTTATGTCTTTGTTTCTTCAACAGATACACACATAGTGCCTCTCATGTGCTATATATTCTGGGATCTACAATGGAAAAGTGAATGTGGCAAATATTTAAGACGACATAGAAATGGTTTTCAATGATAGCTGCAGTGGATTTAATATTGGTGCCTACCTATCCCCTGCTCCCCACCAAATTTCATATGTTGAAGTCCTAACCACTGACATGACAGTGTTTAGAAGGTCAGGCCTTGGGAGGCGGTGCAGACCTACAATAGAGCCCTCCTGACATTGGAGCCTGTATGAAAGGGACCCCAGAGACTCCTCATTATCTTTCTGGAGTTTTCAGTCTCCATCTTGGAGGACATGTCTCACCAGAACTTGACCATGCTAGCTACATCCTGGTCTTTGGTACTTTGTTAGAGCAGCCTGAATTGATTAAGAAAGCAAATCTACACTGAGTGGAAATGCTCACTTTTGCTGGCAGAGGGCGTGCTGCTTCATCTTTTGTCTTTGTTTCTCAGCTTTGTGTATGAGGCAGAAACAGCAGAGCTTCGATAAAATTTGTTGAATAAGTGAATAATCTGCTGGTTATTTGAAATCCTTTCTATTCTGTAACTAAAATCACTTTAATAATAATAACTTATCAGTTTTAGAGTGCATTTTTCTTTGACAAGTTGAAAACAAAATGTTCCAAGATGTCCCCAGATTGAAGCAGTTTTGTCTGTTGATCACCACTGCTGAGCATCCCAGGACTGAATAGCATTGACCTTAGACATTTGTTATAAAATATAAGACAGTTGTTTATGAAACAAGTTCCATTTGAAAGTCGTCTCTATAGTGTCTTGGCCTTGCTAAGGTGGGTCATTGGCTATCATTTTTAGATCGCATCTATTTTTTTGATTCCTAGACTTTTATCCATGTTACTACAGTATCAGACTCTCCAATGCCCTATCCAACATGCTAATATCAACCTATTGCTGGGAAGTATATCATCTATTCAGATACAGGTGGATCCCAGAGTCTTAGGGAACAGTCTTTTATGCGTTGAATTAAAGGATACTAGACAATCTGTCCCGCTGACAATTTTCTGAAAGCACATTGTGACATTCTCAATTTCTTCCCATGAATACCAAAGAGTGATGGAAGGTTGCATAGCTCCCTGTGCACAAAATATTCAAGCATAGGGAAAAGGACTAATGACATTCCAGTAGGAGATGACTGTGAGCCAGTTCAGGACACTAGAGGTTCTGAGCTGCCCATGTGGTCAGTACTAGTAGAAAAGGCTGAGAAAATCAACAGAGCTTTCCCACTCACACACATCTTTCTCTAAGGAATCTATGGCTGCAGATGATTCTGCGCTGAAGGAAATGGTGCTGAAGTCCAGCATACTCAGCACATTTGGCAGTTTGCTTTGCTTTGGGAAGGAGGGCATGCCTTAGTCAACCTGGATCTGCATTCTACAGAGGCTCTCTGTTTCAGAGGTTCTCCTACCAAAGAGGTTCATTGATTACCACTCAACAGAGGGGAGCAGGAAGTCCTGAGCCAGCATCAAGGCAAAGCATATTATTCAGCTTGTAGGAAAGGTGTCATCAGTTCCAAAGAGTGGTATTTTAGTGACTGAAAGGAGCCTCTCCGGTAGAGGGTACTTACCATTTAGAAGAAGAGAAAGGGAAGTGAATCTGACACCATCTGTGATAATCATCTCCAGGATTCCTGTGGAAACCTAGGTTTCCCCACTTCCCTGAGATGGAATTGTTTCATTCTGCTGGGCATTGAGAACCCTAGAACAGCAGATGTTTATATTTGGGGGAAAGGGACGAAGAAGTACTTACATGAAAAAGTTAGGACTAGGAACAGATGTTTGAACAATTAAATAAATGAAGAGCTGTGAGTTCTATTGGATGTCGGGTAGGAACGCTTTTATAAGTTACATAATCTATCAAGTGGTAGCTTTAAACATAAACAATTAGTAGAGAAGTATCTGTGTGGACTCCACCAGGCCCAGAACGGAACTTTGAAATGCCCTTTGCAGGTAGGTGCCTTGAGACTCAGTGACCTCATTCGGTGTGATATCATGCTTTTGCTTTTCTGATTTTTTGATTCCTAAAGAAGCCTTGAGGCATATTATTTTCAAATCGCTTTGCTCATTCTAAAACCCCTTTACTTAAATGGAAAGGTAAATGCTGCCAGCTCTCTCTATCTGCTTGTACACCTGCTTCAATGTTAATAAAATCCAACAAAACATTTGAGACGATGAAAGGCAATTGCCTCATGACTAAACAAAATCCCATAGAAGTATTGTGCATTCCTGCCAACAGCTGAATCCTCTAAAAGAAGCAGGGAAGCCACATGAGCGTCTCTGTTAATGCCACACATATGTTGTGACTTGTACCAGGTCCCGCGGCCAAAGCAAAGCATAGATTGGCAGGGTCGGGGGCTGGGGGAACGGACCCGATGAATTAAGCCAACAACATCCAGTATCTCCACTAGAAAGATTTAAATTCTTTGTCTAAACTCAGAAATAAGACTTTTTCAGGACTGAAAAAGACTTTGATAAATAATGTGGTTTTGTTTCGTTTTCTCATTTATTTCTCAGGGTGTTAAGCACATAATTAGCAATCGATAAACGCTGTGTGCTTGCTTAGTGAATCAAGTTGAGGGGAGGAAGGGTCTGTGTTGTTGACCCAGAGGAAGGCTGATTTTTTCATGTTGGGATTGACTGTAATCTTGTTAGCCAGATGTTCTAAGCATTAGAGCACACCAGCCTGATGAGGCAACAGATACCTCTGTTGCACAACTCAATTGGACTGTGAACTGTATTCTTTAAAGGTCACCATTTTTATGGGGAGAGAAGTACCATTTATCTGCATTTTGGGATAATGGATGGCTTTCTGGTCCTACTAAGATTAGTTCAGAAACATCACCACCTGTCCCCTTGGCCTCCAGGTCTTTGGAGTTAAATCTTAATGCACTTGTACACTCCAAGCATAGAAATCAATTTTGGCCAATAAAAGTGGTTCACTCTTCCAGATAGCCCTCTTCTACTGAAGACTCTGAGGCATGACTGTTCTCATTCCTGCCCATTGGCAGAACATTCAGTGAAACCTAGAGCAGTCCCCAGTTCAGACAGAGACTTTAGCTTCCCACCTCTTCCTTTGAAGCTTGCTTCATGTTCAAATCCCAAAGAAGCCAGGGTTCAGTTGATAGCTTCAAAACAGCCCGGAGTTCAGAAGTCTTGGTTATATTCAAGAATCTCCAGGCTCCAATGTTCTTAGCTTTGATACCTTGGGGGACTATCCACATGAGGAAAGATTTGTAGTACTGAGGGCGAGAACATGAAGTGTGACCCAAATGAAACGTGATATTTTGCTAAGATTGTCGGATATAGAACAGAACAGGATTCTGAAGGATGCAAGCAATTTTGAGCCCTGCTGGCTGGTCACTGCAAAATGTGGGTGCCCTGGAAGATCAGAAAATATCTGGCAAACAAGGTAAAAAAGAGTCAAGCTAGACAGATTAAGAAAATAGGTGAAAAAGCTATTTTAGAGAGATCTTGGCATATGTTTGGTATTTGTGTCTGTTTTCTCTTGAAATGGGCTGATGTGTTGGCAGTAACTTCTCGCTGTGGTTGTCAGAGATATGAACATCTGTGCTTCTTTGTGGAAAATTCAGGACTCATAGCTGTTTGGTGGAAGTTGTGTAATGGAACCACTCACTCTGCCTCCTCATCAGAGACATCTGCTCAAAGTAGGCCTGTACAAGTGACTAAGGTTCTGGGCTTTGCTTTTTTTATTATTGTTTCTATGCACTGTCTGCCGCCCCCCCCCCCAAATGAGAATTACCAGCAATGAGATATAAGACTGTCAGATATGTTTGTGTACGCTTTGTTGCTTGATTGGAAATAAGAACAAAAGATATCAGGTTAGCAATTTCATTGGGGTGTGGACATGGCAAAAGGAGTCATAAAGATGTGCAGGGAATGGCGACATGTTCTTGGAAGCCTGTGCTTTCTTAGTCACTTATTTAATGCTAAATGCTGTTACAAATGTTAAAAGGAAAATCTCTTAGACTAATTAAATTCTAAAGAATCTATTGCAGAGCAATTAAAAACAAAGAAAAACAAAACAGTTAGTAAATTGGTTAGATGTAGAACAAGTTAAGAGAATTCAGGCCAATGCATTCAGAAAGCAGAAATTAGATATAGAAAAGGTCTAATTGGTTCCAGTATAATTGGTTAATTAGTTATGTCTCAACACTTTACATTATTCAAAGTAGCTGGCCTTCTGCAATTAACTGAAGTTCAGCTGCCAGTCCTGACCAAAACAGGCATCCACAGTAGTATATTCCTAAGCTAATTTATTTAGCATGAGTGACTTCATATTGGTCCGATCTGTCAGGCCCAATGTGGGATCCAATCAGTGATCTCCTGAAAATTTTACTCAATATAAGTGACCCCAAAATATCAATGACTTCAGGCAACAGAAGTGTAATTTTTAATCACTTTAAAGTCCACTGTTGGTCAGGGATGTGGCCCTGGGTGACAGTGTTCACTTGCAGGCTACCTTCTCCCTGTGTTCCTTTAGTCAAGACATAATCCCAGTTGTGGCAAAAGCAAAATAATCTGGGAAAGTTTAGAATATACTTGTGGAAAATACAATATATATATATATATATATATATATATATATATTATACACACACACACACACACACACACACACATATATATATATATATATATATATATATAAAACATATAACATTGTCTCTGCCTCAGTCCAGATATTTTCCTAAAACAATGGTGGGTCTGAATTTATGGAGCTTACTTTAAGAAAGTAACACAGTAAGGCCTGGTGAAATGAATTAATGGGTAAAGTGCCTGCCTCCAAGCCTGAGGACCTGAATCAATCCCCAGGACTCACATGGTGGAAGGAACAAGCTGGCTTCTAAAAGTTATTCACTGACCCCCTGCTCCCCCTGACACATATACACACACCACACACACAACAACAATAATAATGGTAAATGTAATTACAAAAAAGAAAATAACATAAAACTGTGTACAAAATGAATGCTTGTTTACAAGAATGAGCAGGATTCAATCATGTGAAAAGGGTTTTAGCTGCTTTATAAATGCATCTTTACTTCATGATGTCCAAACATAAAATTTGTTTGTCCTCACCTAATTCACAACCTAATCAAAACGTCCTTGCTTGGTGTCCCCATGGAGCATTTGTTGCTGGCAAGGGTGTGCCCAAACAGCTACTCTCACATTGCCCTTCAAAGTAAAAACTGTTCTTGCTTTTCTGAGAAAAAATTTGGGATTGTGTTTGAGTATTCATGACTCTGAGATCTTACCTCTCCACCTCTGACAGCCTGTGAAGGTGTGTGACAGATTGTGTTTGAGTACTCATGACTCTGAGATCTTACCTCTCCACCTCTGACAGCCTGTGAAGGTGTGTGACAGAGCCCAAGAAATGTGAATGCAGCCACAGTTCCCTCCATGTCCTGTAACTTTTCTAAATTGAAACCACCTTCCAGGTATGGAATGGCCATAAATGGAGAATGTGTTTGTTGGGGTCAAGAAAACTGGGACGCAGCATAGAAAGTGCCTAAGGCACAACACAGTACCTGGAACTTGGTCAGTGCTTGCTGTATTAGCATTCACTCTGGACAAAGATTTATGTTAGATGTTTTGTTCGCATTAGACATATGGGGAAAAATGAGAACATCTAATTGTGTATGATGACAGTTACCTAATATTTTTACTATTTGCAAAGTACTATGACATTTTCATATTTTCAAGAAACCAGAAAGGACAATAAAGAAAAAACATTTCATTTTCAGTAGAAAACTGATTCAACAGTTGTTCAATAGAAAACAACTCATCCAACTACTAAAACCTTGACTTGAAATCCCTAGGAATCACAGCCTGCGAGGTCCCTGCCTCTTCCTCTGGGTCCTTCACTATCTTGCTTTTGATCAAGTATACCAAGGAAGAGAAGAATACTAGTCTCTTCTCAGTACAGATTTTATGAATTTTTTCATTACAAATATAATATTATTTTTATTTTGTGTATGTGAGTGTATTGCCTGAACATGTGTAAGTGTACCTGTGTCAGCTGCAAAGTCAGAGGAAAACTGGATTCTGGGGGAAACTGGACACAATGAGTCACAAGAGGTCTCTGGGTACAAGGAGGGAATGGTTCCAGCGTCCACAGACTCTGGGCAGCTCAGTACCTCTAAGGAGAGTCCAGATCACTGAGAGCAGCATGGTCCACGAGCAGTGGATAGCAATGGCAGCAAGTTATTTTTTATGGCAGTTCTGGAACAGAACTTAGAGCCTGCTGCTTTTGACCATGGCTCATCTCTCCTGAACTCATGGGATTTTGATCTGAAGCGTCTATGGCATTGAGAGGGCATATAGTCAATGACAGGATGGTGTTTAGAAGCAATGTTTTGGGAAGTAACTAGATGAGATGGCCATTAGGGTAAAGTCTCCATCATTGAGTCTCTCATAGACAGAGACCACAGAGACAGTCATTCATGTTCCTGCCACGGTGTAATATGGTCAAGGAGACCCTCACCAGAGCCTGCACCATGCTCTTTGAACTTGGAACTTCTAAAATTGTGAACTAACTAAAACTCTTCTCTATTTAACATACGTCACCTATAGTATTTCATTACAGTAATGGAAAGCAGACTAATACAGAACCTTAGAATTGTTCCACCTGGAAAAATGTTTGGAAGTGCACAGTGGGTCAGAGGCAGCCCATTTCTGAGCACCGGTCCTTATTCTCCCTGCCTCACCCAGTGGGTTCAGTTATCCGGATGAAGAATGAAGTTTCTGAGGAAGTCTTTAAGACTATGAATACTAACACCAGAGATATTTCAATTGCCCTGGGTATTTTCTACCCAGGCTGACTGGTATCTTGTACCTGCCATCATCTTGGTACAAGTGCTAGAATCCTGGACTCAGTAATACACAGAGCTGGACACTGGGCTCTTATCAGTTCCCCTCCTTGCCTCAGCAACCCTTTACTACAGAAACTGGTGGGCTTCACCACAGCCTGGTGGCTAACACCTTTGTCGTGTCTATGCAGAGACTTCCCCTGATTCTGCCTGCCTGTACTAAGGAATAGTATGCTCCTGGATCTGCCGTTTCCACGCCTGGCCCTGACTTATACTTCTTATTCCAAGTCTGCAGATACTGGCCTGGTTACTCAAGTTGATTCTGGAACATTCAAGGGGCTGCTATTCCCCAGGTGGAGGCCCACTGGGCCAGCATTCTTGTTTCTAGCTACCGAAACTCACTCTGTTCATGAGAGGCCTGGTTCCAGGGACAGACTCCATTACAGGTTCTGAAATCTCCCCAGAGGCCTTACCTCATTGCAGTGAACTGGGCCAGGCCACTAGATACTGTACTTCGAACAGATGATCTGTTTTTAAGTAGTTCGTTGCTTGGTGTAAAATTGAGCCTACAGGCTGCTGATAGGGAGCAGGGATGACTGAGCAGTTCTAGAAGATACTTAGGGCTCAGATAGAAAAAACAAAAAACAAAAAAACCCCACAGCAGCGTTAACAGATAGTTCAGTGTGGTGAACATTCTACTCGCAATCTCAAGCCCAGAAAAGGACAGTGAACGGATGCTTTAGTGC
Organism: Eospalax fontanierii; assembly: GCA_035773235.1. NCBI lineage: Eukaryota > Metazoa > Chordata > Mammalia > Rodentia > Spalacidae > Eospalax > Eospalax fontanierii. The sequence goes on along the minus strand of CM069539.1, from coordinate 42,463,857 downwards.
CCCTTAGCAGATAGGTCATGTTGGTAGGGACAAGTAACGGAGAGCCCTCAAACAGGGGATTCATTTTCTTAACAAAGTGAAGCAAACGGAATGGAATGAAATGCTTAACCCAATAGAAACAGGAGCTGCTCTGGAAGCTCGTAGTCAAAGGTCTGCAGGTCCAGGCTCCTTCTGAGTCTCCAGGGCAGAGTTCCTCACTTCTTCCTCCAGCTCCTGGGAGCTCCAGATGTTTGCCTGCTGTGCAGAGCTCCCCCTGTCATTCCCTCCATCTTGGTAGCTGTCTTCTCCTGTGCGCCTCCCCCTGTCTTTACACGGTATTACCTGTTTTTATTTTATTTTATTTTATTTTTTTTTATTTTTTTTATGACACCTGTCATAGTAGAATAGAACTGAACCTAATGACAACATTTTAACTTGATTCTGTCTGCAGAAAGACTATTTCCAAATAAGATCACTTTGAGAGCTAGAGGGTTAGGACTTGAGCACATCTTTTCTGGGAATATAGCTTAACCCATTAACTGCCTACAACACAATCATCTTATCCTATCTTCAGTGGTATGGTTGACAGGAAGACAGCTTTGTGCCTCAGTTTTCTTGACTGTCAAGTGTAAGTAATAATGGTGCCATGAGATCATGTTTGGCCCAATATCTGGCTCATGGTAAGAAGGCAGGGCTTAGCACTTCTGACTACTCCTTTCCAGTCTTTTTGGTTTCACAAAGGTGTTCATGAAGAAATTAAAGAAGTCCATGGGCCCCACATAAACATCAGTGCTGAGATAGAGCCAAAGGTTAACCTTTTTGATGCTGTAAAACAAATCTCTTTCTTCTGCACTCAAATTTTGCTTACAAGCTTGTTGACAGCACTCACTTTGTAGTTGATTGTTTGGCCTCTCTTCAGCTGCTTTTTAAAGTGAATGAAAAGAAACCTCTTGGGGAAGTGCTGGAGTCAGGTATGCATTGAGCTGAGCAGCAGCACCTGTCTCTTGAGGTTCCAACTGGAAGGCGTGAGGACAGTTTCATTCCAGGGATAGCATTTCAGTGGTGTGTGGGCAGAGGCCCCTGTCAGCTGGGGAGGCTATGGGTCCTCCTTGGGGTTCAGTGAAGCTGAGGGTGGCATTGTCAGCATGTGATGCTTGAACTCTGAGTGCTTCCTTAATTATGCATTAGGACGGGGATTCCTGAGTCTAAGGCACACTCCACACCTTTATGGGATGTGCTTCCTGTTAAAAAGCTAGGTGCTGCCTACCTGTCAAACTGTTCTTCCTGCTTCATCTGTGGGAGGTTTGCATTGTCACTTTACAGCAGTGAGCACCTTTGTAGTTTATCTGATGGGAAAAGCAGGCTTTTCCCGAAGGCTTCATTTGCTGAAGCCCAATAAAAGAATTATCAAAAGTTAGCTTACTTTCGTTATGAATCAATGGCAAAGCTTCTAAGACAGTCTTGAATTCGCATGGTCCTTTAGGGTATTGATAATCGGAAGTGCTGACTATTGATTTCATTGAAAAAGATTAGGGATCTGAGATTAGGAGGATTGTAGATGCCATTGTGTGGAATAAATTTTTACTTGATTTATGTGTAGAACTGCTTCACGTCTGTGAATTTTGTTCTGAAATGTTTTAAAGAGGCAAAGTGGCTATTGGTTTATGATTTATTGAGGCATTATTTATTTTAATATGCAGTGCCCTGTTTTCTTCCCATAGCAAATAATCCAGAATTAATGTTTAAGTTGTATTCATTTACTTTATATGGAGAGTCATTATTACTTTAATTCCTGTTTCTTTTCTGCCCCCACTCCCCCTCATCCTGATGTATCTTTTGGAAGATATACTGCCTGTGTATCAATTATTTTCCTTCTGAGAATAAATGATTACAACCCTAGAAGGACCATTTGTTATGCACTTATTATGTGTTAAGCACTATGATGACTGTTTTAGATAAATTACTATTATTATTGAATTTTTCCTTTACTTCTAGACTTGCTGTGCTCTCTCTATAACTCACAGTCTGTATTAATGACTTGAGGCCTATTGGACTGAGCTTGCTAAAGCTACATGCATATAAAAGGTGCCAGGATTTGAACCCAGCTGATATGGTGTTGGAATCTGGGCTCCTGAACTTATACTTTTAAATGTCGTAGATTCAGATACATCTTTGTATTTCAGGAGAGAAATTCAGCTGAAATCCAGAAGTTTTCAGTGAGTTCCATGGCCTCTCTGTATTTTCACCAAATGTGAATTTTGGAACAGGACTTTTATTTAGCTTGATTTGTTTGACTTGGGGGTGGGTGACATCCATGCCAAGTTGATAACGTAGTTGCTAAAATCAGTGGGAGACAGTCCTTCAGGCCTCCAGGTTGCAAGAGAAAATTAGGGTGAACTTAAAAAATCCACAGGCTACACACACAGATTAAAGACAAATGAGTTAGTTGCGAAGATGTGTGTTGTGGCCTAGAGATTTATTTCAGAATGTCACACGGTACTTGATTTTGTGAAATAAATAACATCAAGGTTAAACCAATTTAGATAAAACTGAATCAGTTTTTAAGCTGCCAGCATTTCTCAAGGTTTTAATACATGCCGTGTGCTCTGCAATCTCTAGAGAAAAAACAAAGGTAGTATCAATGTTTTTAAAATGCTTCTGGCAGGTGTTTGCTTGTTTATTTGTTCTCATTTTATTCTGGCAAGATGAGATTCATTGTATATACTCAGGGAGATGTTCTGGAATTTTCCAGTATAGCAGTGAGGATGAATCTGAAAGTAGGTTAAAAACCTACAAAACTCCACGTTGATTGGCTTAAGCAGTAGAAACATATATACACTGAAAAGGTTAAAGGTGGGTTAGCTGCAGGTATCTTTTGGCTGAGCCACTCTCTAGGACATTTAGAATTTGGTTTCCTTTTGTGTTTCTGTTTCTGCCAAATGAAGTTGTGCTTCGGAGTTAGTGAAATCTCCAGCAAACAAGTAAGGTAAGCAGAAAATGCCAGAACAAAAGTCTGATAAGCTTTTGGAATATCACATGTCTCATGGTTGCTGGAGAGGCAGTGGCCAAAAAGTATCTACCTTGACCAGCCACTTAAATAAGCTCTTATTAATTTATGAGAGGGAGTATATGCATGTGTATGTGTTCGTAAGTATGAGTGCATGTGTGTGAACACTTGCATGTAGAGACAAAGTTCTATGTTGGTGTCTTCCTTTATCTCTTGATACTGTATTTTTTTTTGAGGCAGGGTCTCTCATTGAACCTGGAGCTGACTGATTCAAGGAGACTTACTGACCAGTAAGCTCCTGAGATCCTCCTGTCTCTGTCTCCCCAGTACTAGGATTACTGGCATTTGCCACCAAGCCTGGCCTTTTGTGTGTGTAGGAGATCTGAATTTAGGTCCCCATCCTTACATAGCAAGTGCTTTGCTGACTAAGCCATCTCTCAATCCTGTATAAATGTAATTTAGATGAATGAATATATCAATTGCCTTTTTTGGTCCACCTTGTATATGATAATATTTTCCATGTAAGACTTAAGGATGTGGCTCAGTGGTAGACTACTTGCCCAAAAGGCACAGCAACCTATGTTCAATCCGCAGAACTCCCTATCCTCTAACCCCCCAAGAAAACCTATATGCAACGTATAGAGGGCCTCTCTCCTCTCCCACTCCTTTGAGACATTTTTACTGAATCTCTCTGTAGTTACGCTTGTATATAGAAGTGTTAACTGGTGGGATCTAAGAATTGCCACTGTGCACACATCAATCTACCATCAGCAACACTGTGGACCTGCTAAGGCATTGATGTCAGTTCTTCAGGTCAAAAGTAAGTTTTGGTTTTAATTTTCTTAGCAAAATGAATGTCATGATTCATTGCAGTGTAATTCATATTTGTAGTTGTTATTAATTTGATAGTCAAGTACCCGGCGGATATAAATTGACTTTCTTTTATTATCTTTCACTATTTGCAAAGTATGCCTCAGATCCCAGGAACATGCTGGAGGGTGTTTGGCTTTACCACTGACTGGGGCTTTACAGAGCAAGAAATGGAGAACCCAGGGCTAGTGTATATGCCAGGTGAATACTTGCTTTGTGCCCTGGGGATTCCTTTTGAGACATGTAAAATGTCTGCAGGTCACTAGGCTCATTTGGCACTTGCCTTGTAGAACTGGCTGGTATTTCTGAACTGTTTTGTTGAGTGAACCAACTAGATGTTGGTTATAGTGAAGTATTTTGTATGGATTCAAAGTTGAAGGAGAAATGCAGCCTCCCTGGTCTTTTCACACTGGAAATGAGACAAGCATTTACAGCATTTACCAGATGCTGTAAAGCAGTTAAAACAAAAAGAAAATAATGTACATAAACCTTTAAATTATTGATTTATTGTTATATAACCAGTATCCCCAAGGCTTAGTGACTTGACCAATAGGAAGCTTCTGTTCCTTTTTATAGCTCCAGGAGGATAGGCATACAGGAGCAACTGAGCCAGGTTCTTCCCTCTAAGGGTCTCTCATGAGGAGGTGTTAGATGTAACTGGGGTTCAACAATTTGAAGGCTAGACTGGGACTGGCAGAGTCATTCCAGAGTGAGACGCTGCCTTGTCTGTCACATTGTGCTGATTGAGATTACTTCTGAGGGTTGCTTGAGCCTCCTCTTGGCTAGCAGCTGGCCTTCTCTAGAGCAAATGTCTCAGGAAGAAATGTTCAGTTGGCTACTGTCTACTTTTCTACTGAGCTAGCTTTGGAGATGACAAAGCATCCCTTCCCAAACTTCCTCCATGTTAGGAAAGAGTCGTGATGTTAACTGTTGTTCCCTCATGGACAAATACCCAAGATAATCGGCTTTAAAAGATGAAATGGTGGTTTTAGTTCAGATTTAGAGACTTCAGTTTCAGTGGGTCTCATTGCTTTTGTGCTAGGGTAAAGAAGCATGTCCTGGTGTTGGGCATGTGGTAGAGCAAAACTGCTCAGCCCATACCAGGTGGGAAACAGTGAGGCGAAAAGGAGCTGTGGTCCCAAAACTTCTCCAAATAAACATCGCCAGGACATAACGTGTTTCCAATGTGTCCTACCTCATAAAGATTCCATCTCCCTTCATGGTGCCGTAGCTTGGGGGCCAAGACTTTTGTGCATGGATCTTTGGGGGTGATCATTTCATATTCAGTCTACAGCAGTTGCTAAGGTATGTTTAGAAGATTTCAAGATGCACCTTTTAAAGAGAAAAGTTGAAGAATGAAGACATATTATAAAATCAAAATTATTCTTGGAACAATGAGACAGAGGTAAAGACAATAATACATCTTCTAAGTTGTTGTTTCTAAATGTGTGTTCATAATTAGTTCATGTCTTCTACTGAACTAGCTGTTTTCAAAGACTGACAGTTGACTAGGAGGTGTTTCATAGCATAGGGAAAGCAGCAGTACATGGCAGAGGGTGAGGACTGGGTGGAAGGGCAGTGCCCAGGGGAAGTCTCACAAATAACTGCAGCCCAGTTGCTGCTTGGAAGCCATTCTATGGATCCATCTGTCCCGACCCTTCCTGATTTTTTTCTTGCGAATTCACTTTGCTCTTTTGAAGAACTCATCCCTTTTCAAAAATTTTGCATTGGTTTGCAGAATATATTCTCATCCTAACAATTATTTTCTGCAACCTTGAATGTTGTCCATATTGTTTCTTTTGTGAGCAAAAGCAGGTGAGTGAGATGAGAGGATTTTAATTTCAACCAAGTATTTTCCTCTGTGGTATACCTGTTTAAAACATAGTTGTCCCTCATTTCACAAAGGAGACAAGTTCTGATGCATAAGGCTCAGGTGACTTTGTCGTTGTGTGGATGTCATAGCACGTTCCTATGCGAATCTAGATGATGTAGTTCAGTCAGTTCAAGTTGCATTTTGATGCAATCAAGAGAGGCAATAAGTTGGGCATGGTGGCATGGGGTTCTCATAGCACTTGTGAGACTGTAAGGTAGGAGGATTATAAGTTTAAGAACAGCCTGAGCCAGATGGTGAGACCCTGCCTAATATATATGAGAGAGGGAGAGAAAAAAAAATATATATATATATATAGAGAGAGAGAGAATGAATGGTGCCACATGCATTTTATCTCAGCACTTAGGTGGCAGAGGCAGGTGGATGTCTGTGAGTTTGAGGCTAGCCTGGTCTACATAGTGAGTTCTAGGCCAGCCTGTCTCAAAAGAGGGAGAGAGAGAGATGTATGCACTAAGTACAGGAAGTATGAGACTGCAACTGGCTTGTATAACAGAGAATGATGTCATAAGTCAATTGTGTAGGCTTTTTTCATAGTAGAGGGAGTGCAGGCTAAGCATTGCAACGCACAAGCCAGCGTTGCAACTGGTTATCATCAGTGTAATGTGATTCCGTGTCTGTGCTGTGCATCCACATCACTGCAGAACAGTAAGTCTACAGCAGTATTACTACAAACAGGCAGGTCACATGGTGCTCTGTGATGGCAGTGAAATCTCTGGGTGACAGGGACTTTTCATCGTTCATCTTAACCAAACATCACATAAGGTATCCGCCGCTGACTGAAAGGTCATTATGCAGTTCACATCTGTAACGGAGACTGAATCACAGAGTCATGGGTTGTCACTGAGAAAGGCTTGCACCCCCTTTCTCAGCAGTGTCCTGGCTGGCCATGACTGTCTTAGGCCAGCATGGTTGTATGTGCTGGAGTGGGCGGCAGTGCTCTGAGAAATGCAGAAAGGGATCTTTTGCATAAGTATATTTCACAATTATCAGAAGGAACAAGAAATTTTTATCAACCAGATAAAGAGAATATGCTTATTTGTCTTATGAATATCAGTTTTCTCAATGTAACAATATACTTCCGATGAGTACCCCCAAATAAAACCATTTCTGAAGATTGTTTATGAAAAGAGACCCTAAAACACAGTAGGGAAATTGGTCCAGCAGAGCTTCCATTTAACATGCTTAAACGGAAGAGCCTGAAAAGTTAAACATTATTTAAAGAATTTTAAGGGTGAAAGACCCAAATATATTAATTTTTCTTCACAATCACTTTCTGCTTTAATCACTGCAGCAATCCACTGTGCCCACTTGTTCCTGAAAAAGAAAGAGTGCAGAGCCTCCTGCAGTGATTTCTTTTTAAATAAGGAGTGTGCCTATGAAAAAACCCAGCCAGTGGCTGATGATAAAGGAAAAAAACACTTATTTACGAAGGTGTGTGTGGGAACTGGCATTCATCCATTCATAATTCAATCTACCTTTGGGATTTCCCACTTAGAATATTAGTGAAGTAGAGTTTGTTTCTGTAATTATGTCTTAACACAGTTACTTCTCCTCCTACTTCCTGTTCCGGCTTCTGTGGCTCTATTATGAAAACAGAGAAGTGGGACTGAGAGTCAACTCTTCCTTCTCAGAGCACAGGCATGGGCCACATCCGCTTCCTCCTCTTCTCCTTTCTTAGGGGAGCATGGACTGGGACCAAGTTAAGTCAGCTCCCTCCTCATCGGAGCTCTGACCATGGGATCCAGTAGAGAGTGGCAAGTGGCAGCATAGGTTAGTAGGCTCAGAAAGAACATCCTCTGGTTCATTCAACTGAAAGCTAGTCTTACTCATGCCTTCTTTGCATGCACATTTAGGGTTTTTCTTGACATGTGACCCATATGATTTTCCAACATATGTCAGATTACCTTCTCTTGGTGCTGGGCTAATAGGATCAGTGGCAGGATCTTGTACCTTTTATCGTATTAGTTTCTGTCTGAACGATAAAAAGTAATTAAAACTCAGAATATTGTTTACTTGATGTCCATATGTATGTATAAATTTTCTGACCCAAACCTTTACTGATGTCCCCTATCCCTCTTGAAGGGCTCTCTGTGTTGAAGGATCATTGGGACTAGGAATGCAGGATCAATGGGACTGGAGTGCAGGCCTTTGTCTCCCTTGTCCCTGCCTTTTAGTAGTTCACAGTGTGGTATGGCATTAGGGAGATAGATACAAACAATAACAAAGATTTATTGAACTTCTGTTGTGTTCAAGAAACTAGATCCAATTTCAGGTGAATACCAGGTTTTACTGAATTGAGCCTTGTTTTGAAGGACTTCATCCTTTAGTGGATAAGGAGATACATGCTCAACATGGATGAAAATTAGGTTGCTTTCTGTGTATCTGTAACCCAGCTACTGTAGTGCTGGAAAATTCTGATGGTAAACTGATCTCTATGAGAATGTAATGGCAGGTATGATCTGGTCCAGATACCTAGAACGGTACAAGACAAACATCGCGTAAGCTTCAGACTATATTTAATGATTGTCAGTGTTCATCAATTTTAAGTAACTTGCCACAGTAATCTGAGATGTTAGTAAGAGGAAAACCTTGGGAGGAGACCTGTAAGTTCTGTACCCAATTTCCCTATAAACCTTAAACTGCTCTGAGAAATGCAATCTCTTAATTTAAAAGTGTTTACTAATTGAAAACATTGTGTCCCATCTGTTACTTTGGTAAAGAGCAGTGACCGGCCATTAATTACAGACAGCTGCATTGCAGGGTGGCATCCGTGTCCTGTCTGTGTCCTCACGTTCCCTGTATTGAAGAAACAGCCATAGTATAGCATGGAAAAATAGACTGACTAGTGCCCATGAAGCTGCTCTGAATGTGACATGGAGCCTGCAGATACAGGCTTGAAACTCTGATATCATCCAGGGCCCCTAGATCAGAGAGAACTTGTAGCCCAGGAGGAATTCAGGCAGTTTGACTAATTGATTCTGTATTATTTTCCAAGTCACATTGGAAAAAAGGTGGTCATGTACCTAGGATGCTACCTCCACCTCCAGTGTATTTCAGAGATTCTTCTATTGATGGGAAACAGGAGAAAAAAATGATAGCAGATCAACACTTCCTATGTTCATTGTAGTAAATGTCCGTTGACATGTGAATGGGTAAGAAGACCATGGTATGTATACATAGGGGTATATTAGCCTTTAAAAGAAGGCACTCCTATCATAAGCTACAACATGGGTGAACCTGGAAGACATTATGTTGAGTGACATAAGCTAGTCACATAACCTCAAATACAGTGTTAGACTCAGATGGAGGGTCTAAAGTACTGAACTCTTTGAAAACAGAATAGAATATTGGTTGTCAGGGCCAGGGTAGAGGTCATGAAAAGTGGTTCGATAGGCATAGTTTTGTTCCTGTAATAATAAAAGTTCTAGAGATCTTTTGTACAACAGTGCCCATATAGTTAACATGGCTAATCTGAGTCCTTGAAAATGATTACAACTCCAGATTATGCATTGTGCATTTTTTATCACATAAGTTTCTGCTGTTGTTGTTTTTGAGACAGTGTCTCACTTTGTAACTCTGGCTGACTGGAAACTCTATGTAGACCAGGTTGGCTTCCTCAATGCAAACTCATAAAAGATCTGGCTGCCTCTGCCTCCTGAGTGCTGGGGTCAAACACATGTGCCACTGAGCCCGGCCACCTAAGTATTTTTTAATGAAATAACATCAGTGGGTGTGTGATTTTTGTAGCGGAATCTGCAAAGTTTAGATACCATTTAAACATCTGGCCAGGACTCTGAAAATCTGAGTAAGACTTTGATCCTGTAGAGGCTGCTGAGCTAGGCATGAGCCAGTGCAACCCAACAGAAAGCAACCCCAGGATAGATTAACACAGCAGGGTTTTACAGAGGAACAATGATACATGGACCAAGTTAGTTCCCTGAAACCTGCTGGATACCAAAAGTTCAGGGTGCACTTTGGGTTATGAGGTCACACTGAACTAATGCTGAACTCCTTGAAATATCTTCTCTAGAGCTTTCCTTGGTGGAGAACTAAAGTGCACTAGTTTATGTTCCTTATTTTATTTACTATCCTGGGTGACTTTAAACTGGTTGTTCATTGGTATGTGAAAAGAGTCCTAAAGCTCAGTGGCTTCAAACAATACCAGCATTTGTTTGTTTATTAATTTCTTACCTATTTAATTTGTGTTTTGAGACAAGGTCACATGCAGCCCAGGCTGGCCTTATACTTGCTCTATAGCTGAGGATGTTCTTGATTTCCTAAGTGCTTGGGTTACAAGTAATAACCACCATGCCCGGCAACAATGATTTGATTTTACTCATGAAACCAATTTGGGGCCTGTCTGAGCTCGTGTGGAATTGGTCAGGGCAACCCAGCTGAGCCTTTCTGGAGATCCACTCTCATAGCTGGGAGTTCAGGTTCCTTGGAAACTCTGCATTTGGGGATCCCTCTCCATTCCCTGCATGCCCCCTGCCAAATAATAATGCTGTTATTGCTTCTAGAGCATCATTTTTTCTAAAGAGCTATGTAGTTGGAGTCAAACTCTTCGTAGACTTTGGAGACTGTTTCCTTTCTTTAGAAAAAGGAATTTAATCATCATCCATGTTTGTGCCTATGCCTTGGTAGTTTATGACTCTGTTGGCTTAGTACCGTTTCATTGTATGCATGTACCACAGTTTATTTACCCATTCATTTATTAAAGGACATTTTGATTGTTTCTGAGTTTTGGAAGTTATGAAAAAAATTGCTATAAGCATTTGCATGCAGGTTCCTGTGTAAACACATGTGTGTGTGTGTGCCTGTGTGTATACATACATATGAGAGAAATCCCTTAACCTAAATTTCCACAATGATGACATTTTATATAATTTATATTTCCTTGTTGAAACCAGGAAATGGATATTTTCATGGTACAATTAATCGGATTATGGCCTTAAGCAGTGTTTCAGTCATTTTTTGACACATTAATTCTATATTTGAGTGTGTTTATGATTCAATAAAAATTTATTGCATGGGTGCTCTTGTTAATTATCACTCTAATTGGGGCTAGAGAGATGACTCAATGGTTAAGAGCACTGCCTCTTGCAGAGGACACGGGTTCTATTCCCAGCACCCTCCAGTTTCAGGGGATCTGATGCCCTCTTCTGACTTCTGTGGGCATCGTATCAGATGAATGCACTTAGGCACATGCAGGCAATATAGTCATACACAAAGAATAAAAATAATAAATAAAATAATAAAAAAATTTATCTCTCTAATCAAGATTCTCAATTCTTTCAGGCTACAGAGAAACTCTCTGGAACTACTGTTTTAAATCCCTTTGCCCTGGCCCCAGCACCACTTGGTGAGTACCAGCTTGGCATGTGTTTCTGAAAATGTTATCTTGGGAATAACTAATCCGATTTTGTCTCATCATCATCTGATGGTAATTGATGTATTGATTTCTGGTGTTTCTGAATCTCATCTCAGGTGGCCAGAATGGGCATACACAGCTGTAAAACAGGAAACTTTCTTCTTATAATTTCCTCAAAGAAATTGTAAACTGGATGTTTTCTACAGACCCTGAGGTCTACTCGTTAGTGTTAAAGCAGCATATAGATTAGGCTTAGATCATTATGTGATAGGAAACGTCACATAAGGTTCTTTAGTACATTCCTTTAAGGAATGACCTACTTTTAGTTCATTTAAAACGTGATTCAATTTACCAAAACATAATGTGCAAATAATTTTTCAGAAGGAATAGCAATTTGTATTCCCTAACCAGCAAATGATAATGCTATTAAAAACTAGGAAAACGAGGGGTATAAATGAGCTGGGAGCAGGGACGGCGCCATCGGGATTGCAAAGATGCCGTTGTGTGTTTTACAGCGTGAAAGTCATTTAACAATCGCGCCGTAGACAAAAAAGATGTTTAGGGTATCAGGAATGTTTTAATCATCAGGGTTCAGAAGGAATGCCAGTGTCTATCAGAAGCCAATGTGGCTTGTTTCTGAAAGAAAGAAGAGGCCTAGCCCATGGTGCTTTGGGACTGGATCACAAGGATGCCCATATTCCAGCTGGTGGCTGTGTAAGTTTGTGCCAGAAAATTGATTAGGTTGTAAAAAAGCACAATTTTATTTCAGAATTCTAGAGCTGGGTTTCTTAACTTCAGTCCTACTTATACTTTGGGCCTGATAATTCTTTTTTGATAGGCATGTTAGTTTTGTATCACTGTGATAAATAACAGAAAATGCACTAAGAAAGAAATGTTTATTCTACAATCTTCCAGCCGGTTGTCTGATAGGACCCCAGCTTAGAGTGAATCTTCCCCTAGGGCTGACCCACAGGCCACTTGTCTTTTGTAGCTCTCACTGACACCCCAAAAGTGTACTTCACTAACCTCTTAGGCATCTCTCAGTCAGCATCCCAGTGTAGAAAGGTTGTTTGTGTCAAAGGGTAATATTTAGTATCGCTGGCCAAAAGGCATTGGTTTCCACCAGCACCCAGTGGTGAGGAAGAAAAATGTCTTCAGAAATTACCAAATGCCCCTCAGGGAGAAGGGAGAATCACTTCTGTTCAGGAACCGATCATTTTAAACACTCACACACACACAAACATGCACGCACGCACACACACACTATATAATTTATTTCTGAAGTGGCAGTCGGGATTTGATGCTTAGGTACTATTCTTCCTCTTGTTTGGTTCATTCATTGTAGCTGAGGTTCACCCATGCTTGTAGTATGGTTTACCCTTTAACTTCAGTGTATTAGATGCATGTTTGGGTCTGCAATGTTCCCCACCAGGGCCATGTAGTACAGGTTTAGTCTCCAGTCTGTGGAAGTGTTGGGAGATGGTGGAATGCTTAGGAGGTGGAACCTGGTGGAAAGGAGTCAGGTTATTGGGACAGGAGTCAGACCCCTAGTTGAAGGAGATATTGGGACCCCCAGACTTCCGTCTTCCTCTATCTACCCAGCTGCCATGAGTGAGCGAGCTCCTTCTTCTACTGCACATTCCTCATACCATGGTGATGCGCTGCCTTGCTACAGACCCAAAAGCAATGGGACCAATGATCCATGGACAGAAAAACCTTTGTTCTTCATGAGTTATCTCTCTGCTATTTAGTACGGTATCCAAAAGCTGAGTAATAAATTGGGACAGGTCAGGATTGTATTGCATTTTATTTATCTATTGCTATATATATAATTTGTTTCTAGTTTTCACTATAAAAATCTCATTCCTCAATGAATATTTTTTGGGTGTATAACCCTGACTATGCATATGATTATTCTGGGCATTGAATAAAAGCTCCATAGAATTTGAACCCAGTTTGGTGGGATATACCTTTAAGTCTAGCACTTGGGAAGCAGAGGCAGGTAGACCTCTCTGAGTTTGAGACCAGCCTGGTCTACATAGTGAGACCATGTACTGAGTCTCATATTGAGACTACAGGGAGACCCTATCTTTGAAAAATAGCTCCATAGAAGTTGTTCAGCTTCATTATAACTCACATTGTCCTCCTGAGACTATGCTGATTTCTACCCCCTTCAGCAGCGTGTGTTATCCTTTACTCTGTATCACTGGTGCTTCTTTAAACCATCCAACTCTTTGTTTCCCTGAAAGATGAACACAATGTTTTATTGATGTTTTAAAGGTTTTCGGATTACTCCTGAGTCATCTCCTTGTCTACTTGAAGAACTTTTGAGACCTTGTACTCAGTCATATATTTTGAATATGCAAAAAAACAAAACTAAAAAGTATTTTTAAGATTTTCTTTTGCTATTACTTTCTTTCCTTGGAGTCTTAGTTTTTGCCTGTCTCTCCTGCTTTGTTGCACTGAGTTTGGCATCTCATCAAACAGAAGCCTTCAGCACACGTTGTAAGGGTGGACTGGCACACATAGGAAAAACATGAAGGACTCTGTCAGAGCAGATTTCTTCCCTGCCACCATTGTCTCTTACACAGCTGATCACGGAGGGCGCTGGTGCTTGCAGAAGGGGTGAAGGAGGCAGTCGTGAGCAGGCTGGAAATCTAGCAGAGCAAATGCTATCTCTTTTCTGCCCCTGGCTCTTGTTTCCTGATTCCTGCCAGTAGCTATGGCAGCCTGGGAGCTGCTGATAAGAGAAGAAAAGATTGACATTTTCCTTAGGAGGATGGATCCCACCTGCTCCTGCAGCCAGGCCTCTCTTGACACCAGTCCCCACTCTTGGGCTCTTCTTAGATGGAACCAGTTGGACCCTTGGTTTCCTTCCTAAAGCTTTTGGAGTGTTGGCAGAACCTGACTGGGCTGTATGTCAGCCAGTCTGCATTGACACTACCACCAACACTTCACCTTCCCGACTCTCCAGTGACACCGTGTCCCAGCAAGTCTTCTGTGCACTGGGCACTCATACATGTCCTGTTGATTTATGGTGGTCCTAGTTGTGAAATGAAGGAACAGCTTGCCTAGGAGTTAGCATTTGTGATTCTGTGTATTTTAGTTCCTTTCAGCTATTTGTATCAGTCCAAGTAAATTGGAAGTGTATTTGTTTTCCTTAAAAACCCGTTTCCTCTGACTTCCAGTGTGGTTTGAAAGAGTAGCTACAGATAAGCAGGCCCTTCTCAGAGTTAAACTCGGTTAAACTTGGTGGTCTTAATATTGTACTAATGAGGAAGATGATGGGTACGAATATTTTGAAAAAGACTTGCCACACGCAGCCCTGTTGGAGAGTTCATAGCGTTTCTTCTGTGATCCGTGTACAGAGCAGACATCTGTGGGTGACCTACGCTAGGCAGCATACTGTCACAGAGAGGCCCTGTCTTCATCAGCTCCCTGCAAACAGATGCTGTAGTCACTAGAGAGGAGAGAGGTACCAGGCAGTCTGGGGTGGAGAGGAAGAACTGAAGAACCAGTCTGGGGAAATTGGAAATGATTCCAATGGGGACTCTTCTGCTGCATCCTGAATAATGCCTGTGGCTGTGAACCACAGAGTGGGGGCAGGGCAAGGCAGGGCCGGTGGGGGAGGAGGCAGGGAAGGGGGGGAGACTTTCCAGGCAGAGGGAAAAGCCTGAGCCAAGCATAGGAGAAAGGCTGACTGGGGAGAATTGCTCTTTACTGTGTTTTTGTTACTCTTTCAGTCTGGGGGTATTTAAATCACCCATGTCCTGTCCTGGGTGTGATTCATTCGTAGAATCTCATTTTCACTCAGTTATGCTCTGTCAAACCATGTCAGTGCCCACCTGGCGGCTCCCTTACAGGATCTTCATTGATCATGCCCCAGTAACAGCTCTCCAAGGAATGTCTGGTCAGCAAATGCTTTCTTCTGGCTTATCTCATGGAGCCCAAGTTTTCAGTGAGATCTCCTGGTCATCTGGTCATGTGCCATTTTCTTTTTAAATCAGAAAATCACAGAAGAAAGGGAAAGAAGTGGGCAAGAGACAATAGTCCAGTAATAGCTCATTTCTTAAAAATAGCTATGTTTTTTCAATTAAGTAACAATTTCTCAGCTAAAACTATAATCAACTTCAAACTTAGTGTTTAAGTCAGCCATCCAAATGCCAAAGAAAACTGTATAAAAAGCATCTAGGGACCCTTTGGATCTAGTGCATGGTACCTTCTTTTCATATTGAAGTTGAAAACCTTGCTAACTGTCCTCAGCAGAGCAAGTGCTGGGCCTCTGCAGCCTTTGGGCCTCACAGGTGGGCCTGTTGAAATATGTATTGCTAATCAGAAGCTCTGCTGACACCCTCTGGAGGGGCTGCAGTACTTATTATTTACTAGGTTGTTACTTCCAGAAACACAGGGGAGCACCTACAAGGAAACTCGCTTTGCCAACCTGTCATTATGAGAGGCAGGCAGCCCAAGGGATGCGCTAGCAAGCTGAACTGAGTGGCCAGAGCTGACAGGGAGAGGGCAGGAGGAAGAAAGGATGTAGGGGGCGTGGTTGTCTGTTGCACACACTGGCGAGGTCTTCTAATGTTAGAGAAGGTGAGAGGTGTCACTGAGACCAGAGATCAGTCTGGGGTGGGGCTACTCTTTGTATTGTACAAAAATTAAGGATTTCAGCCATCACACAAAGTCACATGTCCACAGTTACAGTGTCATAATGAATAGTCCCTTTGCCTTGAATGTTGCTTCTGCTCTGCCTGCTCAGCCCCCGCTGCTTTCTGCCATTCAAACCTCTGGCAATGACTATTTTTGAGAGTCTACGTGACTTGTCTTTTATAGAATGCCAAGAAGTCAGAATCCTATAGGATGCAACTTCTTCTCTTAAAGATATAATTTCTCTGGATTTTAAAGGTATGCTTTCAGCCATATTTTTGTGACCCAATGGCTCAGTGCCCTTTTTATACTTCTAACGGCCCATTGTATGTTTGTGTTGCAGTTTTTTTATTCATTTGCCTGTTGAGGGACATCTTGGTTACTTCTACTTTGGCACATTAGGGGTACAAACCTGTGTAGAGGTTTTTTGTGAATATACATTTTCAACTCATTTAGGTAAATACATAGGAGCATAATTGCTATGCTGCATGGTAAGACCATGTTTATCTGTGTAAGAAGGTGCCAGACTGTCTTCCCGCCTGTCAGAGTCATTCGCCTTTGCTTTCTTCATTTTCTGATGACGTCTGGGAACAGAATGTAGGTATAATTTGTGGAAGAATGCAGATGCTGCTTTTTGTGCGGCACCCTCTTCTGAAATAGTGAATGAGCAAAGATCTGGAGTGTCTGCTGCTATGAGAAGAATTATTGCTAACTGAGCCAGAAGTCCCAGAGCACAGTATGTAAACTGGAGGATGTCATTAAAAAACCCAGACCTTTCCTTTCCTTCCATCTCTACCTTAAATATGGGGTCTTAGCACCAGGCATCATGTCGTTACATATTTAGCAGGGAAAACACCAGAAGCCCTCTTTTTACTTTCTCTCTTTAATCAGAAAAGTCAAAGCCCTCCCAGAACTCCTCGGCAGATAGCCTCTATTGCCTTGCTCCCATTGAATGGGTCTTAAAAGCTATTCTAGCAATAGACAGTAGGAAGCAGCTCTTTATGAGTCTGACTAATGTCTGCCGGCCCATGGTTTCTTCCTATAAGACTGTGTTAGCCCATGTTATGTTACTATAATGAAATCCATCAGACCATCAGCTTTAAAAGAATAAAGGTACATCTCACCAAAGCAGTTTCTTCTTGTAGTAGATGATGACTAACACAGATACCAACAACAGGTCAATCTGCAGTGGAGTGCTCATCCCTAAATGGAACATCTCAAGGCTCAGTAATCATTGTGGAAGATGGAGGTAGAAAGATTATAAGAGCCAGAGGTGGTAGATGAATACAAAAAAAACTGTATTTGGAATAATAAGAAAGTTGTATACATGAATCCATAGTGCTCATGACAGTGTGCACAAGGCCTGGTCAAGCTCAAGCCAGACAAAATCCCAGCATTGATGAGGGAAGTAGGCGAGAAGCCCCAGCCTTAGCTGAGGAGCTATTGGCAACTAATAGCTTCTTGGGAAATGGAGAGTCCGTTTTCTTTAAATGTATGCTACTTAGTAGGTTTACCAGCTCCAGGGGATGGACTCATGCTCAAGAGAAAACACAAATTAGACTCAAGTTGATAGGCCTTAAAAAAAAACAATAAAGGATATGAAGGGATAGGGAGGGAGGGGGTGTCTGAATATGATCAAAATATGCAGTAGGAAATTGTCAAAGAATTAGTAAAATTTTTTAATGGTTTTCTTTATTTTATGTATATGAGTATATTTACACGTGTATGGTACACCTGTGTTGTGCAATGCTTGCAGAGGTCAGAAAAGAGCATCAAATCCCTTGGAACTGGAGTTATGAATGGTTGTTACTCTGCCTATGGGTGCTGGGAACCGAATCCAGGTCCTCTGCAAGAGCAGTCAGTGCTCTTAACTGCTGTGCCATCTCTCCAGTCTTATAAAAATATTTTTTAAAAGACACTAAAAAAATAAAAAGAACAAAGATTATTTATTTGGCTCACAGGTTTAGAAGTTTCAGTCCACAGTAACATGGCAGAGCCATATTGGCTCTGTTTTTGTGGTGAAACAGTACCTCATGACAGTGAGCATGTGGTGGATCCAGCTGCCAGCCTCATGGCAACAGGGAAGCAAAAGCCAAAGCCTGGAGACGGGAAGAGGTAGCACCGCACATCCCTGCTGACCCACCTTCCTCACACTGGGCTTCTTAAAGTGTCTTACTACTGCCCAAGCACCTATGCTGGAGGCCAGGCCATCAACGTATGGGACTTCTGAGGACATTTCATATCCAAATGATCCCAAAGTGCATCCTCATCTAGGCTTCACTCATTTATCCATTAGAACACTGCAGAAGCTGCCTGAGACTCTTTTGAGGGGAAAATATGTTTGATTATCCACCTCTAGCTTTGTGTCAGGGGTTCGTAGAATAAGAGACGGAGTAATAATGGAAACGTGCAAAGTTACTTACTATGATCTTGCATGATGGCCTGAGATGCAAACAAGCCTATGTATGTGTGAGTGGGTTTCAGGACAGATTGTTAGGTTTTCGATTGGCTGGGGTGGGAAAGGGGGATGCTCAAAAGATCACTGAGATGGATTTCTGGGGAATAAGGTGCTTTTAAAATAGATTTATTGGGCTGAAGAGATGGCTCAATGATTAAGAGTACCAACTGCTCTTGCAGGGGACCCAGGTTCGATTCCCAGCACCCACATGGTGGCTAAAACTGTCCATAACTCTACTTCTAGTATCCCAGTGCCCTCTTCTTCCATTTGTAGGCATTGCACAACACAGATGCACTTACATGCATGCAGGCAATACACACATACACATAAAATTAAAATAATAAATAAAATATTTTAAAAGATTTATTTGTTATTTATATTTATGTATGCATTTGTGTGAGTTTATGTGTGCTATGTGTGTGCAGATGCACAAGGAGCCCAGAGGAGCTCAGAACCCCTGGAACGGAAATTATAGGTAGTTGTGAACACCCTGATAGGGGTACTAAGAACCAAATCCAGGTTCTCTGAAAGAACAGTAACTGCTGATCCATCTGTCCAGCCTCAGGAATCAGAAGTTTACTAGAAGAGTGATTAACAACATAGACAGACAGAGGAAACAGCAAAGTGGCAGGGGCGTGTCCCAGGATAGGTCAGGCCCCTGCACCAGAGACAGACAGCATGGACGTGGGTCACTACAGAAAGAAATCAAAACCTACTTGGCAGAAGTGGGAGACTGTGCTTATAATTTTGTAAGGATGGTGGGGCAGGGTCTGCATGAGAGTTGAGACTCTAATTCCCAGGCAAGAGGTAGAGAAGGGCTGGGGAGCAGGACCTATCCCTTTTGATGATACTTCATTTCCCAGGTGAGAAATCCTTGTGCCAGAGGATCCTCTGCTAGCGGGAGACTCACAGACAGTGTCTCAGTAGGGTGCCTGTAGAAATCTATCTGAGAAGAGAAGAAGGCCATTGTACCTGTTATGGCTAGAACAGAGACTAAATTCTAATGTGTGTTCTTACACTGATGAGTGGGCAGTTGTGGGGACCTGTGACTGGATATGGAATATGAGCCACATGTAACAGACTGCAGAGATTTAACAAGGCCTGCATAGCTCTTGTCAACCTATGATTTCAGGCCCTTTTCTCCCAACATAGAGGGACTGCTCTCCCTGGGGATTACAGGACTTGCTTCTTCTTAGTTTTATGACCCATTTCTGGAGAAAAAGATGTCAGAAGAGGGAGGGTGACCTTCTTGCTTCCGCTGTATTATCAAATACCAAAGTGCTGTTTTGGAGGTAGTGTGTCCTAAGACCTATCACCCCAAATTTCTGAGATGGACTCAGGGGTGCCTACAGGGAGTAGAGTGAGCTGAGCTCTGGTTCTCCACTTCTTCCTGGACACCTTGCTCTTTCTCCTTGCTTTCTCACCAGAGTGGGCTCCATGATTTCCTCTGGGTCAGGTTGCTGCAGCTCCAGCCAGAGATGCAGCATCCAATAAATGGATGTTCCTTTCCATTTTAAAGCTCAGTCTTCCAGAGAAGGGGGCGTCAAGGCTCTTGGTTCCCTTCATAGTCCTTGGCAAAGACTTTAGGAACTTTCTCTTGAAAACTTTGCCCATTTAAACACAGACTGGGAGAAAATAGGTTTTGTTTTCTATCCTAAAAACAGAGGACTTTCATGTCATTTTAAAAGTAGTTTAAATCTTAGTTCTTCCTTGACAAAGCCATGGTCTGGAAGGGGAGATAAGCAGATGCACAGCAGTTCATACGCTGGTCTTCAATGTCACAGACTTGATCTTTCCTGTCTGTTAAAATACAGCTTAATCACTGTCCTCCAGAGCTGGCGGGGTGGTTTGTGATGTCTTCTGTCTTGTCCTAGTTCACGTATATGTTTTTGGAAAACGTGCAGGCATTTCAAATAAGCATTTTATATTTGATGTAGTGTTTAATTTATGCTGTGAAATGCCATTGGCGTTAAAAACATATTTTAGTTAAAAGGCTTTGTAATTGGCATTTCTGCCCCCAGGTGATTTATGAAATTTCAAGAATATGTGAACACGTAAAAATGAAAATACAAACTAGTTCTATACTTCCTCAGGATGAATCTGCTGCCGAGTGAAGCTGGTATTTTTTTTATATTTTTGCTACTACTGAGGCCTTGTCATGGTTTACACAGCATCTTGTGACATATGAACGATGTGCTATTCCCAATCTTCTTGTTCTGAGAGGCATGCTGGCTCCCCGGGCTCACTGGGGCTGTATTTAGGTAAAGGAACCTTGCTGAGTGACAGCCAAAGGGCCTCCAAACTCAGGCAGCATATGCTATTTGATGTTCTATGCTCATCACACTGACAGAGCCTAACTCTGCCTAAAGTAAGTGCCGTCCCATTTTGCTGTAGAAGACAGTGACATACTAAACTTGTGCCATTTTAAGTAGCTAGGAAGTGATGGGGCTGGAGCTAAAGTGTCTCCAGAAGCCTGTGCATTTGTCACTAAATCAATAGCTCTGCTTCTGTAAAATTAATTGGCATTCATCACATGACGCAAGGGGAAGGGAATTAGCAAGTTTTGGAACACATATTCTTTGCTAAATGACTTGCAGATTTGCATTTGTTTAATCCTCATGACAACCATGGGGGGAAGGGGTTTATGCTGGTGTGTGGCCCAGAGGACTTTAGTATTCACGTGTATGTCACAGCAGATTGAGGAATGAGACCTGGAGAGTCCCTGGGCCTTTTCAAAGCATGTCAGGATCTTCTGCACATGTCTGAGAAATGTTGCCACAGGCAACTTTAGGTGATAGGCTTTTGATGTCTTTGTGGATTTGTAAATTTCCCATCCAAATAACTCCTCTGTTTGTTGCTGTTCCAGCTGGTACAGTGTTATTCATTATCTGAAAAGTTGGTGATTGATTGTCCACCCTGATTGTCTATGCAAGAAAAAGAGGAAAAGAAGCTTCCTTTCTCCTTCCCCACACACTTGTCCAGTGAGTAACAGGCAAGTGTGCTGGTCCCTCAGTATAGAATTGGTTCCAGGAACCCCCTTGGATAGCAAAATCCTTAGCTGCCGAGTACCTATTCTGAAATGGTATAGAATTTACATATAACCTGTGCACACCCTCTGGCACCCTTTAAATCATTTCTAGATGACTTATAATACCTAATGCAATGCAAATGCTATGCAAATAGCTGTTATAATGTATTAATTAGGAAATAATGATAGGAAAAAAAAATCTGTACATATTCAGCACAGTTAGAGTTTTTACCCCCAGTAGTTTTGATCTGCACTTGGTTGAATCCATGGATGTGGAGCCCATGCATAAGGAAGCTGCTGTGCTGGGCTGGATTGCACTAGTGTTAGATGTGAGTAGAAAAGGAGCTTGTTTTGGTGCACCTTGGCTTTGCACAGGCCTCTTGAATGTGATTAGGAGCCCCGGTGGTTTTCCAATGGGAATCCTCTAACTGGAAGCCTTTACAGAAGACTCAGACTTATAGACAAGAACACTGCAACCCTATGAGGGAATTCCCCCTCCCTAAAAGTTTTTTGAGTTGAATGAAGGACATGATTCTAATTTTCACTATCAGTTCCACACAGAGCCTGGAAAGGGTATAAGATCAAGGCAGGAATCAGAACTTGGAAGTTGAACTTGAACTAAGGAAGTTCCTGAATGAGAAAAGATCCTCAGCCCAACATGAAGATCTTCTTCATTCTGCCAAGCAGTAGGATATGGGATCCTGACTAGAGGTTGCCATGTACAAGCTTCAAATGAGTGCTTGGCCTGTTGGGTTAGTGAGTGGCCTTCAGGGCACATGTCAATTGCAGCTCTTGGTTTGCACTGCAGGAATAGGAAACTTGAAAGGAAGTCTGCAGAGGCTTGCCAGGGGCAGGAAAGACTCCACACATAGCTATATACGTGTTTATCAGGTCTATCAGAAGATTCAGTCTAAAAATATAGCTGTCTGCCACATGGTAACATTTTGACCAATGACAGAGTACATATGTAACAGTGATCCTATAAAGTGATAATGATGCTGGAAGGTCTTTATTGCCTAATGTCATCACAGTCATCCTGAGGTCACAGTGTGATGAGTTATCCACGTGCTTGTGGTGCTGCTGCTGTGAAGACACCTACTGTGCTGCCAGTTGTATAAATGTGTAGCAATTCTATTATTTATAGAACAAAATACTTGACAGTAATAATAAAATATGTTGTTGGTTAAAGTATTTACTAGGCTATACTTTTATAATCATTTTTAGTGCATTCTTAGTATATACCTTGTACTGAGTTGACTGGGATACATACTATGTGGTGCTGGAACTGAGACCAAATCACTCAGTGACCCATTTTCTCAGAATGCATCCTGTTGTATAGAGACACATGATTGTATCAATGTGCCCTGGCCAGGGTCATTCTTCTTATGCATTTCAGGAGGGATTAGTGGATGTTATTGTTTGGACCTTAAACATCCCCTTAAACTACATATGGTAAAGGCTTAGTTCCAGCTGGTTGAGAGATGGTGAAAGCTTTTAAGAGGTGAAGCCTAGATGGCATAACTAAGCTCTGTGGGGTTCCTTTGAGGAATGTAGTAGGGTCTCCCCTGCCTTCATGGTCCTCTCTCTTTTTACTTCCTAGTCTTCATGAAGGGAGCAACTTGCTCTGGTGTGTGCTGCTTAGTTAGCCATGGACTCAAGTTGAGGGGAGCCAAACTTTTAGGGACTGAGACCCCTGAACCCATGACAAAATTACTTCTTCCTTCTTTAAGCTGATTATCTCAGGTATTTTGTCCCAGTCAGGTCAAACTGATTGATTCCATGGAAAACCACAAGGTAGGACATGCTGTGATGTGACAGAAATAGCAGTACACAGAAATGTGATGTCCTTGGACCCCTCCCTCTTCCCTAGAGGAAACATGGGCCCCTTGCCTTTCTTATTCCTTACTAGAAAGGGCTTCTGCTCTTTCAAGTGTCCAGGAAATGTCTGCAGAGAGATAAATAAAATAGAAGGAATAGCCAGAACAGAAAGGTAAGCAGAGTCAGTGACTCAGCTCTATTTGGTTTCCTACCCCAGCTTTCTTATCCTGTTTGTTGAGTGAAATGGAGAAGGTAACTTAATAAGAAATGCAATAATCGAGTGTTGAACATTTAAATGATGTATGACTTGAACTTGCCCTAAAAAGAAACTTTAAAGGCCTGAATGACAGGAAGAAAAAAATACTAATATTTTTGCTTTCCAGGTGATTGGGAAAATACTTCAAAAGTCCTTCACTACTTTTTCCATTATTTTTAAGTTTATTTTTGTTTTTGTATGCTTGAATGTTCTGTCTGCTTGTGTGTATACCTGTACGTGCAATGTCCATGAGAGCCAGAAGAGGGTGATCCTCTGGAACTGGAGTTATGGATGGTTGTTAGCCATGATGGAAGGTCCTCTGCAAAAGCAGTCAATGCTTTTAACCACTGTGCCATCTCTCCAGACCCCCAAATTCCATTTATTTATTTGGTGATGCTCTAACCCAAGACATTGCCCATGCTAGGTAAATTGTCTACCACTGAGATACACATCTTCAGCTCCCCCCCTCCACATTTATACACTAATAAAAATAAACCTGGGCAGAAAAGGATAGTAAAAAGTGCCTCTATTATAGTGGTAGGTACTGTGCTGGACCCTGGAAATCTGAAGCCCTTTAATTCTCACAACAGTTCTGAGGAGTCTAAGGAGTGTATATGGGAAAGCTGACTCTCATACAATGAGGTTCCTGGGGAGTGAGGCCCACATTGCTATACTACAGTGAGAGCAGGACTGTGCAAACAGTCTGCTACAGATAGAATTAATGTTCATTCCTTTACCATGTGTGTTTCTGACAGAAATAGTCCTCAGATGAGCAGGAATATTCTAGCAGTTTCTGACATAGGTGGTCCTGGGATGAGTGGGAATGTTCAGCAGTTTCTGTCAGATCTTTGATCCCTGAACCTTTGAATTTTCAGAACAGGATATTTTTAAAGCATTGTTATGCAAAAGAATAGAAAGATAAAGGACAAATGAACTTAAGAAAGTTCTATCATGAAAGCAGTCCAGTTTTCTCACTGGTCTTAAACGGTTTCAGATTTTTATATACAGGAAAATGAAATAAAGCCCATTTTGCAGAAAATGGAGCTTGTTATTAGCATCTGTGAGGATGGTTAGCTCTAGTTAGTCAATTTGTTTCTTCTGGAGTACTGTTCTGCTTTCAGTCTGTACCTCTATTTTCTCTGGGTCTAACTATAAGCTGTAGACAAGTGATTCATCAGAACACGACGCATTCAGATTCAGGTTTCCCTTTCATTATTGGAACACTTGATATGCTGAATTCCCCTCTAACTCTGTTCCTTACCTTGTGGAATTTCATGTTTGTATGAAAAAACTCCCTTCCGTACCCTCCCAAGACTTGCTAATTCTCCAGTGGTGTCAACTTTTCCTATTCTTTAGTAGATTTAGGATGTGTTCTGTTCCATACCTATACAAATGAATAGTGGTGCCAAGGGTTCCTAGATTTCAGCAAAGGTTCATGTCTATGAGAAAAGATACAAAGCATAGTTCGTACACCTTGCAGGATGTCATCCCGTTTATATCGATGTCAGCAATTTTATTTCATTATTGTTTCTTTCAGAGATAGTGTATAACGATGCCTTCTCTCTTAGAACCCTTTGAACCAGTTCCTTTATCCTGTTGATGATCTCCTTGAATTAAATGTCTTTAATGAGTACTCATTTTATGTTTGTATAAGTCAAGCTTTTAAGTTTAAAAGTATCTGTTTATTCATTTCATGGTGTGCAAGTGCACGTGTGTGTGTGTGTGTGTGTGTGTCCATGTAGGTGTATGCATGCTGCAGTGCTTGTGGAAGTCAGAGAACAACTTTTGGGGATTCCTTTTTTGGAGGGGGTGTTTCTCTGTTGTTTTTGCTGCTGTGCTTCTCATGGAAGTTGCTGCTGATTGATTCCTCACATCTGCTTTTTTAATGTGGGTTCTGGGGATTGAACTAATATCACTGGGCTTGCCCAGCAAGCCTCTTAACCTACTCAGGCATCTCCTTGGCCACAAATGTTTAACGCTTGGAACTTATCTTAGGATCAAATTAGAGGTCTTCACGTGCATTCTGTGAGTTAATGTTCAGGTAGGTGGTCCTCTAGTATGCTTAGGAGAAATACAAACTCAAAAGGATTCAAATGACTTCATACAGAATGGACAGTTCATATCTATTGGCTGCCCTATGGCACATTACCAAAAACACTCACCTGGTTTTCAGCAAGGTCAGCGTTTGTAAATTGTAGCTGAGCATGACTCAGGGAAACAAGTAAAAGAACACAGCTACAGAGGAAGAAATCTATGAAGGGCAAAGACTGAAATTGCCTACAAAAGACTTATGACACTGTTGTAATTTCTCTGAATAGACCGAATAGAATGTGCAAAAGTCTACATGAGTGTTTTTATTCATTGTAGCATTGCACAGGTTTTATTGGGCTTGTCCTCATACCCGATCAAACCTGAATATTTGGATATTGGAGTTTATGGAGAAAAGTGACTTAGAACAAGAAACTATAGAAGTCCTAGCTTTACATTAACTAAACCACATATACATTATGTTGGGAGAGAAGAGTGGTCATTGTTTCTAGATTCCCACCAAATATTGGAATTTCACTTTCCAATATCTGTAGAGTCTCTAAGTTTAGATTTTTAACACCCTAGGGTGCTTTCAGGTTTTTCAAATATCTTATGAAATTATGAAAACAAAGTTGGTTATAAATATATGAGATGTGTACTATAACATTGAGTCAGCAATAGGCTGTTCCAAGTTCAATGTTATTGAGAATGATTAGGGAAATATAAATGATAGATGGTTGGGACGGGGTGGCAGAGATGAACAAGCCTCACAGCTCTCTTTCCAACACTGTGAACCTGTTCCCAGCTATGGTGACACTGGGAACTCAGATGTAACTTAAATACCAAGGTCAAAAGCAAGCATCCATGATGTCCATACATGGAGGAAAACTTTGTCTTCTCGATATTCTAGTAGTCAGGATGATTAAACTCAGTAAGGTCCCATCTTTAAGAGATTGGGAAATCGGGGGCTGGAGAGATGGCTCAGCCGTTAAGAGCACTGGCCGCTCTTGCAGAGAACCTGAGTTTGGTTTCTAGCCCCCACATGGTGGGAGACAACCATCCTTAACTCCAGTTCCGGTGGGGTCTGATGCCCTCTTCTTACATCCACTGGCATTGCATGACACAGGTGAACTAACACTCGTGCAGGCAGTACACTCATACATATGAAAATAAAAAATAAAAATAATTATGAAAAGAGATTTGGAAATCGGTTTCCTATCTGGAAGCGTTAAGTTACTGACGCCTTCTTCTGTCGTAGTCGAAGGCTCCTACCCCATGGACTACATTTGGAAGCCCACCGTGCTGTCCTGATGCCTCCATATCCGTCACCCCTCACTTCCCTGCCAGGTCCATGGATCCTGTGCTCTTGTGGAATCTGGCTTTGTTTCATCTGTTCTGTTTCTGTTAACCCTTGCTGGACTCTGTTCTGGAAGACCCTGCAGTTATCCCCTTGTGTGTGCCCTGTGTATTTGCTTTCCTTCTATTCCTCTTTCTTCTCCTTCTGCAGCATTCTTCAGACTGCTTACAGGCATGTCGTTGGGATCTGGCCACTTGGCTTCCATTCCCTCAGTGGTTCCCTCGGCTATGGGATGAGAGGCCCATTGCTGCGCATAGTCCAAGCTACCCTTCTTTTAACACCTATTTTCGGTTTTCTGCATCTGTCAAACAGGGTTGAGCTACTTCTTGTGCTGGACTGCTTCCCTCTCAAGCTATCTTAGGTCAGACATTCCCTTCTTTGTGCTATCCCACCGCCGTGGAGGCACAGTGTTTCTGGAAGATGCTATGCTTCCCTTTGCAGCAGGGAATTGTCTAATATGCACTTGTGTCACTGTCCTAAGGGAGAACCTCTCCACACCTGTGACCTGAATGAATGAGTACAAAGGGAATGGGGTTTTCCTCTATTTTGTCCCCGAGCATTTTGTGTCCATCATTTCCTTCCCATCACTTGTCTGTGTGAATCATGACGAGGCCAGGTGTAGATCTACACCACGAGGCAGAGAAGAGGCATGAAGGGCACACCCCAGACCTCTTTGTTCCTCCTGAGTAGGATGTAGGCAGGCCAGTGCCTTTGGACTTGTAGGAACTGAGCAAAGCAAAAGCTTGGGAAGGAGTGAACAGGATCAGCAACAGGACAGTACTTGATGAGGTGAGAGGGTGTCCACCATTTCATTTTGCTGTATACTCGTGCCCAAGATGCATGATCTGCAGCCAAGCAGAGGAAACAGTCAACACATCCAAATTGAGAGCATTATGCAAATCAACCAGCCTGAAGCCTTCTCAGTGTTAAGGACAGATAGATCAGTGGAAGACTAAGTAAGGAAAGTCTTTCAGCACGAATGTAACTAGAAACAGAACAGCTAGAAGCTCAGTATGAGGAAGCTGGATCCTTTTGCTCTAAGGTGCAGCTGGGACTTTAGGTGGAATCAGAATAGGATCTGAGGAGCAAATGCAACATGTCATAATTGCTCTTTTTCTGATTTTCATGGATATATTGCGATTATAGAGGAATGAACATAAAGTTAGTGAGTGATGATGTATCTGGTTGGCAGTTTGCTCTTACATGGACCGAAAAGAAACAGTTCTTTGTTCTATGGTTGAATTTTTATTCTTTGTTCTGTAGTTGAATATTTTTTGTAAAATTGAGATTGCTTCCCCAAAAGTTTGAAAGAAAAAAAAATGAATGAACTGCTGTGGCTTTTTCTCACGATGAGATGTTTTACATTTGTACTGTTAGAATGTGTGTAGACCTTGGGATGAATTATGGTGAATTGGCCTTGGCCAAGAGGAATCTCTCATCCTGTGTCAGCAACCTTCATTCATCAGGTGGTCCTACCTGCAACAGGCTCACAGCACTGTTCTCCAGATAAGCATGGCTGCCTCCCAGGTCAGGTAGAAGTAGCATGTTTCCAGGACCTGAGGAACAAGATGCAGACTGAGGGTTCACTACGGTGATTAGCACCCTTTGACAACTACCACATTTCCAACCTGTAGTCAGCCTTCAAGGAAGCTGAGAGGAAATCTGGGTGCTTCATAAATGGAGCTGGCCATGGTGATCATAAATCTACAAGGATCCACATGGGCTTACATCTGAGAAGCCACTTGCTTGGTGGTGGGATGGAAGGCAGAAGCAAGAGTCAAGATGTCCTACCTGTTCCTACCTGGAACAGAGGTGCCATGGTCTACTAGGCTCCTTTGTGTCTGCTCTAACACATGGCCACTTCACTCTTTCTGATGGTTGTGTTCTTTATTTACATATGGTCACAGACTCAGACAACTTGTTTCTTAACTGTTGAGCCTGTGTACTCTCGAACTTCTTTACAGGTTTATGATTGTGTGCTGACTCTTTCTAGCTTAGTTTTATATGTTAGCCCTCAGGGACAGCGTATTTGGGTTCCCCAGAGTTCATCTTTGCCATGCCATGCTTACACAGGTGGAAAAGAAGGAAAAAAAAACCTTATTGTTTCAATAAAAATCTTAGTTTTTCACTAAAGTCTTTTGACTTCCCTGGGTTGCAAGATGACTTTTAGAGATTTAATCAAAATAATTGTGTGTCTTTTTCTGGGAACACCATGCCTCCCTGTTGTGAACCTAAGTTCTTCAGTTCCTTAGTACCAAGTACATGCTGGCTGACATTTGTGTGTGGAAATTACACTACCTTCATGCTGAAGCCTTGCAGCACACCTGATTCCTCCTTTGGGTTCCTGTTTTCCTTGCGCAGATGGCCTTATCTCCTGCTTTAGGCCCCCTGAGTACTGAACCCTGGAGCCTGTTCCCTGGTGGCCTTCAAATAAATGTCATTTGTTCCTCCGGGGGAGGAGTTCCGTGAGTTTTTGGAGCCTCTTTTTGAAGAAGTTTCTGAAGTTGGGAGCACTGAAATAAGTCAGCCTACAGCTGAAGTCTCGGTATGGCTCAGTAGTCAGAGACCAGCCAAGAGGATTCTAGGTCCTTCTGTCAGTGTCAAAGGCTGTGATGCCAGCAGGTGTAATAACCTTGTAATTTAAAGATTTTCAGAAGGTAATGTACCTACATGTATATGGGAGGTGACAAATTTTATGTTTGCTTTGTCCTTTGTCATACCACCACACAACTTCATAGAAATGCTGCTCTAAATAGCCACTCCTGCTCCTGACTGGGCCTAGCTTGGCATTTCTGCTCTGCCCTTTGAACTGCCAGTTCCCAAGTTGAAACAGAAGTTTCCTGTCACATATTTAGTTGGAGAGGGGAAGACAGTGTTTCTGGTCACCAAGTCAATTTGATGTTCTGTTTTGGTCACCCATGCTCAGAGGCTGATGTTGGCAAACAGGCTGCCCTGTCTTCTAGACACATTCTTTCCTGAGGAGTCTGTGGTCTTTGGAACCCAGGGAGAAAGCAGTGGCTTAGAGGTTGGGATGATGAACAATGCCAAGGTTCAAAGAATAAAAATTTGCTGCCCATTTGCAAATGAGATGAAATAGTAAGCTCCCTATGGACAATGGTACTAGTCACTGACATCTGCTTCGTTTCTTCTTGAGCTGGGGACTGTGGTGAACCCCAAGCTATGGAGCAGCGAAAGCAGAATCACCTGAAACACAAGCTGTTCAAAGCAGGTGGGGCCTGAGGTCTGCTTGCGGACAGTGGCTTTCACTTGCCTCTGTGTCTGGGCCTCTGTGCATCTGGGAATCAGAACAAAACAAGGTGGGTGTAACAAGATATATGCTCAGGTCTGCTCTAGTCTGGACTGCCAGGTGTTTCCCTAGCTGAGGGTATGTGGGCTTGATGTGAAGCAGATCACTTCATGCAAGTGACAAGAAGATAACAGCTCTGTAAGGATACTCTTCCTGTAACGGGCTTCTGTCCCCACTCAGTCAAGGGGCTGACATTTGATAGCCAGAGACAGATGCAAAATGCAGATTTATCATAGGACCACCAATTCTGAATTCTAATCACCCTTTGCTTCTTTAGAGTCTACATTTCCATGCTGGGGATGCGCTGGTATAGCTTGCTGCTCTGATAGACTATGTACAATGATCCCATTAATAATGTTTCCATCCAAATGATTTGCAAAATGAGGGCTCAGATGATAGGTACTTCCTGGGAGATGGCAATGATGGGGAATCTCTCAATTTCAAG
Source organism: Eospalax fontanierii (assembly GCA_035773235.1). Taxonomy (NCBI): domain Eukaryota; kingdom Metazoa; phylum Chordata; class Mammalia; order Rodentia; family Spalacidae; genus Eospalax; species Eospalax fontanierii. Next base: position 42,433,395 of record CM069539.1, on the reverse strand, counting down.
AGATGAGATTGGGAGGTGGGAGGGTTGAGGCTATAAGATTTTGGAAGTGGGGCAACACCTGTGAGATGGCTTACAATGAATAATTTTTTTCAAAGAATATTTCTCTATAGTGGAAGTTTTACACGCCTGAGAGTTAATACATAATTTTGGGATGCCTATGCTTGGTGCACTGTGAACTCCTGTAGGTGGAGGTGGAAGCATTCAATTTTGTTATGATCTGTGCCGCCTGTTTCCTGTGCTTGAATAATAGCAGATTGCCAATGACAAAGGCCGGGTATTGGGCTCTTGAAACTAGTGTGTCCCTTTCAGAACACAATCATCATTTGTGCCTTGTAATGTTCCACAAGGTGGAAGGATGGGAAGTTACCTTCCAGCTTGATAGTTCTGGATTAAGAGACTCTTGTTTATCTCAGACGTCTAACAATATATTATAGTATGCACATTTCAAATAACAGCCACCTTGATCTTGTTAGAGGAAATATGTGTGCAAATCAGCACAATGAGAAAAGAATTCAGTCTTTTAAAACAGAGCTTTTAAAACATCACCAAGACTGCATGGCACTTAAAAAAGTTCCTCCCTTTGAACTATCAAAGTCTTTTGCTCCACATGTAAAGGAAAGGTTTTATGTAGCTAGTTTGCTTAATGTGGGCTGGTTTTATTTTGGGCTCTTTGAAACCCAGTATGAAGGCTAAAATTCTGCTATGTGGAGAACTAAAATGAATGGCACTGGCGGGTTTGGGTTGTGCTAAATTAAAAGTGACAAGGTACAGATAATAGGGCACAGTTGTGGCCACAAATTAGCCCTCTCTAATTTGCCACTGTGGAAAGTGGTGCTTTGGGGTTGCATTGTAATTTCTTTCCTTGAATCAAAGTTTTAAAAAGAAAATCTACTTTGCTGAAAAGAGAAAACCTAAAAGAAAAGTAAGCCATGTGTCACTGAAGTGAACTGTGCATGGGATTGTTTGAGAATTCCTGCTTCAAAAACATGTAAAGGACATGTTGCTATTTTCAGAAGCCACACCTCTCAAATAGGCATAGTGTTATTTCATGTGTTGCCTTAAGATCCATTCCCTAACACCTCTGTTTACATCATTATGTGGACTGGCAGCAGTTGTGGGTTTCTGTGTCCTGGCCCCAGTGAGAGCTTTCTTGGTGGATGAGGCAGGTGAAAAAGGTGAGAGTCACCACTTTCTCCATCTTTGGTTTAGGTCTAGCCTCATGCTAATGAAGGCCAGGATGCCATTTGGTTTCCTCAGCCACACATACTTTGATCCAAATTATAATACTGCATTCCTTTCTCCTGTTTTAAATGACCAGAGGGCTAAAATAGGCTTCTTTATGATGTGGTGGCAAAAGAACTATAATAATACAAAACATTAACTACTTAAACTGGATATTACAAGTCTGGATTTTGACTGACGGTGCAGGTATAATTCAGTGGTAGAATTTTTAGCATATAGCAAGCTCTGGATTCAGTCTCCAGTACAAAAAAGTAACAAGTAGACAACAAAAATGTCAAGATTGTTTGTTACAACAGTGTAAAGAAGTGCTATTTTTTGGCTATTATAAATTATCTTTTGTATGTAGATGACCGTTTGTTCAAAAGCACCTCCATGCCAGGTGCTTACTCACAGGCAGTGCTGACTGGTACTTTTGTCCTCCTGAGGTGTCTATTACATCTATCCTCATAATTATTCTTCCTCTTCCACTTCCTCCTCCTCTTCCTCCTCCTCTTCTTCCTCCTCCTCCATGGGCCCAAACCACATCCCCATTTTAGAAGTTTCTTATCCAGGCTCTTCTCTGATCCCTTCTGTGGATTTCCCCTGGGACCCGCAATTTTTTTCCCTTGTGCCTTGAATAGTGGCTTCTAACTCAAATCTGTGCATTGGAATCCTGGGAGTTTTGGAAATACAGAAGCCTGGCCTCACAGTGGACTAGTTCATACAGAGTCTCTGAAAGTAAAATCCAAGGAGCCAGTGTGTGTGTGTGTGTGTGTGTGTGTGTGTGTGCACGCGCGCGTGTGTGTTGAACATGGGTATGTGGGTACATGTTCCAGTGCATGTATATATGAAGGCCAGAAATGGATGACAGATGTGGGTGTCTTCCCATGTCCCTCTCTACCTTATTGCCTTGAGATAGGATCTCTCTCTGAACCAGAAGCCTGCCAGTTTAGCTAGGCTGATAGGTTGACAAGGTCTCAGAATCGGCCTGTCTCCATCTTTCAATTCTGGGGTTACCGACACATGTGGGAATACTCAGGTTTTTTCAGAAGTTCTGGAGATTTGAACTCAGGTCCTTAGACTTGAGAGAAAGTTCTTTTACCCACTCTTTGGCCCCTAGATACTTTCTTTAAAAGGTCTCTCTTTGCTTCTAAAGAAGCAGAAACGAATCTGTGCGCATTGAGGAGAGACTATGTAGTGGTAGTAGAGGGGACCAACTAGAGTTTGGGAGACAGCCAGAGGAGAGTCACTGAAGCCAGAGAGCACCCTGGGAGGCCAGTGGGCTCTAAGGTAAGCAGGGCACTGGACACTTTTTTCTGAATGGCCTGGGATGCTTCTGAAGATTTTCAGCAGAGAGTGACTTGATCTGAATTATGTTTTGCTTGTTTCACTTTGGAGAATCAACTACTCTGGGAAAGACTGAAGTCAAACTTGAGCTAGAGTTAGATTTTCAGATGTCCAAGAGGTAGCTATGAGATATACACAAACATCACATATATTAGGCAAAATATTAAATCAAATCTTTAAAATATTCCAAGGCAATATTTGTTATACTTGAACATACTGAAAATTAAAAGCAATGTCTGAGACGAATTGTTTTGCTGTTTGTCAGATAAGTCTGTATTTTAAAATACGGTACTTACAATGTTATTTGAACATGGTTACAAGTTCATATGATTTTTTGTGCATTTTTACTCATGTCTTTTTCATGTATAGTCTCTATGGGCTTTATTCCAAGTCAATGTGGAAGAAACGGTCTGTCCGGGTAAAATTTCTGAGACACCTGCTTGAGAAGATCTAGAACTTAGTGTTTTCCTGCTAAATAAATGGCAGTTTTCCACTTTTTCTCTGATTGTTTTGCTCATTCATGTTTACAGGTGTTGTGTCTTTCTGACTTGTACTTTTGATTTGTATCTGTTTCACTTCATTAATCTTGTTGGAGTCAAAGTAATTATATCTGTAGTGACATCTTAGTCATTAGTGGGTTTTCAGTCTCTGTGATCAAAGTGGATCATATTCTGTATGACTAAAGGAGTATTACTCTTCAAGCAGCACTCAGTAGACATTGTCTACACAGCTTACTGTATGCCACAAGGAAAATACAGAAGATGCCATCCAGTACCTACCTATATATTTGAAAATTGACTTAAACTTGCATCTTTTAAAATGATGCCCTAAGAATCTATGATTAAACTTGTTTCCTGTAACATATTACTAGACAAAACAGAGACACAAGCCTCAATAATAAAAAGAATAATTAAATAGTAAGAAAATAAAGATGAAGTTCCCAAATAAAATCTCTACAAATTCAATAAGAATACAAAACGATATATGCTCATGTATGAAATTCTCAAAAAAATTAAAATTAAATAAAAAATGCAAATAGTAGAGGCTATGAAAGTAGGTCATATGTGAAGACTTGGCATTTTTGTTTCAAATGCCTGTAACTTAAGTAAATCAGAGCTCATGTACTCACCAGGTAGAGTCCTTCTTCATTGAGTATTCCAAGTTTACATCTGTGTTAAGGGGACAATCCAATGACTTATGCATCCTCACATGAAACATCACTGCTGTGGTATTGCTGTCCTAAGTGGTCATCTGAACCTCGTTGCAAGCAGGTGGTAGAGTGATCCAATTCAAGGGGCATCGTACAAAATAACTGTGGTCGATTTTTCCAGCACTCTTCAAAAATGTCAACATCATGAAAAAAGTAAGGATAGATATGATGAAGCCAGGCATGGTGGTTGGTGCACACTTGTAATCCTTCCAGTCTGGAACTAAACAAGGAAGAGCACAAGTTCTAGGCCAGCTTGGGCAACATAGAGTCTGTTGCAAAAACAAACAAACCTCAAATAAAAGCATCAACTACCAAAAAGGGTGATGAACTGTCTCGAAGTGTAAAAATCAAAGAGTCAAAGTAATAATGAATGCATTAATCAATCCTGAATTATTGGTTTCTGGACCAGGGAAACAAATGATTATTGTTATTGTCTTTTTAGATACGGTCTTTCCAGGCCCAGGTGCTGTTCAAACTGCAGATGCACTGCCTCAGCACTATGGTTGCTGAGATCCCAGATATGTATTGCCATGTTCAGCTAACAAACTTTTTTTTCTTTTATGAGAAAGGACATTATTATGACAATTATTGAAATTTAACCTTTAACCAGAGACTGTGATAGTATGCATCAACTTAAGTCTCTTGACTGTGACAATTGTGCTGTGGTCATAAGAGGATAGACATTTAAAAGACACATGGGGCTACTGAGAGCTGCAGGCCTGTAACTATATGAACTGCTTCAGGGAGGTGGAAACCATTTCTTTCCTCTACCTTTGTAGATTCTCTGTAAAGGCCTTACAAATTAGACTACAAGTGACAAATGAACAAGAGTGAAACAAACAGTAGTTTGTTCATGGCTGCAATGTGTGAACCTGTGCAAAAACCCCAGTGATGTGTAACTCTAATGGAATGATTAGAACTTGGGTTCATAGAATGTCTAATCTAGGACCACAAATTTTGAGTTAAGATCGAACAAAAGAAAGAGTTTAGGTTTCCAAGAGTGCCTTTTTTGGCAAGGTAGATGTATAGGGATCCTAAGGAAGAAATGATTGCTGGGTTTTATGCTCTCTCATCTCAGGTGAGAAGACTGAACTCCCCTGCCTAGTACAGGAAGGCATAGGACGTAATAAGAGCAGGCTGTTTCTTCTGCTTTCAGGCAGATAGTGGAAGGGCAAAGAGCTTAGACAGAGTCTGCTTTTGAAAGAAATTACCTTCAGCTTAAAATAATCTTTATGCCTAACCTTCATATTTTAGGATAACATACTCTGGACCCCTTCATAATTCAGAAAAACAGCAATACAGGAAAGAGAGGAGAAGCTGCTGTGAGCAGACGCCACTGTTAGGGGAAGGGTTCTCACACCACCTTGAAACTTTTCCGTAAGTCTGATATTATTTTTGAATTACCGTCTCTAAGCTGAGTTCAGGAGAGAACATTTTATTTTCTCCAAAATTTCAGATCTAGAATTTTGATCTGATATAGTAAGAAGGAACTTTTCTTTCTTTGTTTTTTAAAGGAAAGGGAAGTGTTTCTCAAATGGCCTTAAATTTATTATATCAAGCACCTAAAAAGTATTTGCAGCATCTTTTGTCCATGGAGCAGTATGAGGGCTGCAATACTTGAAAAGCCTGTTGGAATAGAGTGGGGACCAGAAACATGTCTCACATACCTAGCTCTCAATTATTAAAGAGATGTAATGTGTAATTTGAAATATTTTATTCATAGCATTTACAAACTTGTAGAGAAGTACCAACCATTATTATGGAATGAGTTTTAAAAGAAGAACCAAAAGTTTACTAAGAAGTAAGAAATTTATTTCAGAAGGAATTTCCTGAGAGCTGAGCGAAGTCATTTCTAGAAACTTATTAAAGATTCTCTCTGCCTTCCTGGACCAGAAAAAGAAGTGGATATGCCTTTCTTATGCTATGGGTATCAATTTACCTGGACATTGGTTTGTGAATAGGTCAAAATTTGACTCTTAAACAGTCTTATTTTCCCTTAATTTTATATTTGTGCTAAACTTACAGCCTCCATTTAATATGAAAACATGCATTGTTATCCTTTACAATTATAATTCTCCAGGTATATCCTTTGAGATTACCTGGAGAATTGTCAATTAAGGGGTTGTCTTAGTTTGTTTTCCGTTACTATATTAGTTACTTATCTTGTTGTGACAAAATATCCGACAAAAGTAATTTAAGGAAGGAAGGTTTATTTTGGCTCCTAATTTGGGGGTATTTAGTCCATTATGGTGGAATGACTCATGGTAGAGGGACTGAGTCAGCTGACCATGCCACATCGTGCCCTTGTGAAGGCTGGGAAGTCAAAGATGAAGGACTGAGTCTTCTGAGCATTCCTCCTGCTACGTGTAACAGGAGAGAAGGAATCTTGAGAAAGTGACCACAAGTACCTGAACTCAAGCCTTTTATAGACCTCATTCATCCATTTGTGAGTGGAACCTTCGAGACCTAAGCAACTGCCTTTAGGCCCCACCTCCCAATACTGTTGCATAAGGATGAAATTTCTAACCTACCCGTTGAGGGACACATGGAAGTCTGAGCAGAGCAGTAGCTCGTCCTTGTGTTTTATCTCTGAAATAGTTCAGGAAGGTAGACTACTGAATGATTTTGTATAAACTAGTCTACCTCATGAAGTTTTGATTCCAAAACTCAGCTTTCTTTGTCAGACTGGTAAATTTTTTTTAATGACAGTGATGATAATATTATCAAAAAACATAACTAGTTTAGAAAAGGAAATGGGAGCTGATTTTCCTGGTAAGACTTGTCTAGTCAATGGATTGGCAGTGAAATTGGACCTACCTGAAGTTGGTTTCCACCCCACCACAGCTGTGGAAACTTAGACCCACTACCTTCCTTATTTACAGAAGCTCCTTAGTTGAGAATTCTGCAACGTGTATTTATTTTCTTTCAGGTTTTCAGACTTTATCTGATATTAGAAGTTGTGGATTTCAGTACTTGAAACCATTTGAAAAGGAATGGTCTTCTGATTCACTTGCACCTTACGGTCTGTAGGGAATCACTCAAGGTTTCACTCTGTCTCACCCTACTGATTCCTTTCCCTTCGATGTAAGCAGACGCCCATGTGTGGAGGCAGGAGTCTGCTGTCAGTTGTTCTCAGGTCTTTGATGTGAGAGGAACAGCGCAGCATTTGAACTTGATTCAACTTCTTCCCATCTTGCAAAGTTAAGCAGCTGGTTGTACCGTAAAGCCACACCCGAGGCACAGGCGGTCATGGTCATAGTGGGGGCACACACCTCATTGGGATTTACCTTCTCTATTCTTTCTTCTGAGGGAAATGGATTTTCCTTTGCATTTGTCTTCTTCCATTTCAAACTGCTCTAATTTCTTGATTTCTGCCATATTGGGCTTGTCAGACAGGGTAACCCAGTAAGGGGAGTGTGGTGTCTGAGCAATCTGTGTCTGATCTGTGCAGTGACCGCCACTGAGTATCCTTTACCATTTATTTGTAACCTTCAAATAAATACCTGTGGTGCTTTTATGGTTGTGTGTAGATGTGCAGACTGGCCCAAAGTCTGAATCTCCTCATGGGAGTCCCAGCCTAGGGTGAACAAAGCCACAGTTGGCCTTCATCCTGCAGCCCTCAGTATGCTGAGCAAGTAGCCTTTGGTCTGTTTAATGACACGTTTCCTGCATGTTTTGTGCCTTTTAAAAGAAATTTCCGTCATTTTTTATTTTCTATACTTTTGTACTAGCAACTGAACCCAGGTGTTTTACCACTGAATTATATTCCCAGCCTTTGATTTCAGTCTTTAAAGGGCCCCAAATATGGTGCCAGAGTGCTATGTAGTGCTCCCACATGTCAAATAAGTATGAGCTACAGCACTCTTGGCCATCAGTGCAGTAATGCATGGTAAACAAAGTATGGGTATTAGGATTCTCAGAGGAGTAGATCTGATCAAATGAATATATATCAAAGGGGGATTTTATTAGATTGGATGACATGACTCAGGTTGGACAGTCCAACCACGGCTGTCCACACACTGGAGAGCCTGAAACACTCTTTTGCATGCATTAGTCAGAGACTCATCAACTATCTCCGCAGTTCTATCTTAGCATAAGCTTCTTCTACTGGCTTGGTGCAAGTATCACATTTGCTTCAGAAACCTGGTAACTGCTCAGTCCACGAGGCAGGATGCCTCAGAAATTCCATCCTGGTGCTGATGGTCCAGAAGATTCTTAGAATTACTGGTCTTCAATTCACACTGAAACCTGAAGAAGCTGGCATTTGATGTCAGTAAAGCGGAGCAACTGTAGTACTCAGCCAGCATGAGGTGAAGGCAGGCAGCACTGTTTCCTCTCAGACTTTTTTTTTCTGGGCCTGGGTCACCGATGGAAGCTGCGGTGTGCTCTGGGGGAGAGTCTTTCTCCCTCAGTCAGTCCTCCTTGGAAAGGCCTCAGCTACTCTTCCAGAGACTTAGATTATTCCAAATCCAATCAGCTGAAACCAAGATTAACCATCACTGTATCTTAAGTCAAGCTGAGTGTTAATCAGTTGGAAAAAAATACCGTGTCTTTATTGTCAGAGGGAGCAAACTCTGTATTTTCCTTTGGAGCAATAGGTTAGTTTTGATAGTTTTGTGTTGGTGATAAGTTAACAACATAACTGTTGATGAGTGAGTACACATTGTATTTCACCTCTCTGAGTTTCAGTTTTCTGATCGGTAAGTTGACTATATTCATGATGATACAGGCCAGGAAGGTGAAAATGAAACGTTGTCGTTGTACCAGGGTAAAGGCGCAACTACGGACTGTGCTGGGCAAACTGTCATCTGGTCATAGATGAAAGGCAGATGAAATTACTTCCTTTCAGTAGCATTGAGCAAAGATTTCACATCTCTCATGGGGCTGGATTTTGTGCTGATCAGTGGATTTCAGCAGGAAATAAAACCACCACGTCCTCTGACTTCATAGAGTTTGTAGTCTAGTAGAAAAGAAGGCTATAAAACGAGTACGCACACAAATAATACGTGTTGTTCTACACTTTGACCAGATCTATTAAGGAAAGAATAAGCTGTTAGAGCAAGAATGCTTATATGAGAAGCTGGGTGGTGAGTCAGGGAAGCTTTCTCAGAAAAGATGATATTTAATCCACAGTCAGCAGGGAAGAGCTTTTCAAGTAGAGTGGGAGCTTGGCTAGAATTTGACCTTTCAAGGAAGACCTCAAAGAGATGTACCCAGAGAATCTGCTGCAAGGTAAGGGCCTGTTAAGGGATCAAGAAGCACTGGCGATCCACGGGGCAGTTCTAAGCAGGGAGGGGACATTTTCTATTGTGCAGAATATGCAATTGGGAGTGAACAGAAAAACAAGTAAGTACAAGGGACCAGTAAGGAGTCTGCTGTAGTGGCTCTCACAGAAGTCATGCAACGCAGGGGAAAAGACATGACAGATGTTGAAGGGACCTTAGGAGGTTGGATTGTGAATCTTGGCAACAAACATGAATGTTCAGGATGAAAAAGACCCACTGCAAATGAGTCTAAAATTGCTTGGATAGTGACACTATTTTCCAAAATAGAAAATGTTGAAGAGGAAATAGATTGGGAGGAGGAGGGCAGCATCAAGAATTAGCCAAATTAGGTAAGTGCATTTGTACACGAAATCATCCATAAATAGTACTTTTTTTCCTCTTCTTTGTCTTGGCAATGGGAATTTTTTTCCCAGATGTTTGTTGCTTTTCTCTCCTGTTTCTCCTATGGATCTGTGTTTATTGGAGGACACATTTGGCCACTTTTGTTCTTCATATCAGATATCTGAGCACTCTTTTGCATGCATTAGTCAGAGAATCATCAGCCATCTCCTCAGTTCTGTCCTTGAGCAAGCGTCTGTTTGCTTGGTGCAAGTTTCATATTTGCTTCAGGATATCTACAAAGAACGAAATGTGAACTCATTTGCGAGTGGTCCCTGCACAGACCACAAAATGCCCAAGCATCTGCCTCCTGATATAAGAGCTTCAGACACTCTCCCAAAGTCAGGGGCTGGCCCAGTAAGTCTTCTTGGGAAGCTTTTTGCTCCAGATATACTACCAACATGACCACAAAACTATAGAAACATCCACATTTGTCTCTGAACTTTGGTTGTACTTCTGACATTTCCTGCCTTTGGAACTAATCAAGAGGAAAACTTTTCTTTATCTACATTATTTTGCAAGGTTTGGGGCACATGAACTGTTAATTAACTGATAGGAAACAGATTAATAAGAGAAAAAAACAGTGCATTTATACATATCCACTGGAGCACTCAGTGATGAGAAACTGAATAGCAGAGGTAAAGATTTCCATACCAGTTCCGTTTTTAAGAAGCTCAGGGCTTTTGTACATTAGTATTAAAGTTCTATTGAGGTCTCTGAGCCCTGCCCAAGTACTGGAGATATGACCAAGGTCTTTGTGCATATTAGGTAAGTGCTTTACCACTGAGCTATATTCCCAGCACTTTTTTCTTTTTCTTTTTATTGAAACAGAGCCATAATAAGTTTCCTTATTGGCCTTGAGATTGTGATCCTCCTGCCTTAGCCTCCAAAGTAAGTGGGATTTCAGTCTCCTATGCCTTTAGGAGATCCACTCTTTGGCCTTCTTAATACTAATGGCAGCTGACTTGTACCTAATTCTTGATGTTAAGAAGGGTTGGTCTCTCCCCAAATGGAGAGTCCTTTGGAGAGAGTTCAGTAACCTCTGTTTTTCTCAGAGGCTGTACTTAATTTAAATTCAGAGAGGTCTCGTCTTGTCTTTAGCTGATTATTGGGATGTTTTCAGTTTAAATTGGTCTTCATATCACTTTGATGAGCTATCAGTCCTTGCATTCTCTGGGTTTCCTTTTCTGTTAGAAAGTTTCAGAGTCAATTAATCAGGTGGAAGGGCAAAGGGAAAGAGCTCCTGAAGCCCCTGTGTCCTTATTTGATGCACCATCTTCTCCCTGGTAACTTGTTCTGCCTCCCAGAAGCTTTGGAAGAGGTACCTGCTGTGTCAGCAGAGGAGTCACCTTCTTTCTTCATCAGGGTGCTTCTTCACCCCAGTTGCATAGCTGTGTGAGGCCAGTTCTGTAGATTTATTCCTGCTTTGAGTGGCTTCACTTTGGCAACCCCAAGATGGACACTTGGTTTCGGGCTTCCCTTTCTTGAGAACTGCAAGCGCCACCACATTATGTGTGTACAGAGATCATCAGTTAAGGGGTACTTAAGGAATACTGTTGAGTTCTAGGTCTACAGATTTCATATAGCCTTTTGATTTCTAGTAAATGCGAATTGCAAAACAGGCAACAATAACAAGCAAACAAGCAAACAAAGGCCTAAAAATACCTAGCACCAGGCCTGGCCTGTGTACAGAAATGCGATTGTTAACTCAAAACTGAGTCCCTTCAGCCTCCCCCTCCTGTGTGCATTGATACTTTGCAGTGAGAAAATATTTAATATTTATTTACTGGCTCATAAAAATGGGAAATTTTCCTGTTATTTTCAGTTATTAAGATTTTAGGTTGGGGGACTGCAGCCTGTTATGAAGTCATTGTGCCTGCTTTGATATCTTCCAAGGAAAGGGGATATTAGGACTCACAGAGATTGGAACAAAGAGCAGCACTCTGTAGCAGAGGAGATTCTATTAATGATTATCATCTTTTACCTGGCAGTGGTAATGATTTTGGTTTATGGAGCTGTTAGCAAGACTTCCAAGAATGTGTTGATAAATTTTTGGACAGCATGGAGAAATGCGAGCTGGATGCTGATAGGCAAAGGTGATTGCCTCCTAACAGTAAAGTCTCAGCCATACATCTTCACTTACTGAACTGGTTATCAGCCAGACCTCACCGGCATCCTGGTCAGGATCCGTTCTGATTCGATGTTGCATACTCTTTGTTAGTGCTCAGTATTTCAGTATGATATCAGGGTATAATAAACCAGAGCTCTTGGGAAGAGCAGAATGAAGCTGAATCAAAGCCAGATTGGCTCTTTGGGAACTGTATGCCCAGTCCCCTCACTGCATATATAATTCAAATGAAAAACAATCAGAAAGTGAGTATGAGGAAGTCCAACACAGTGTACATTTTTCCCATGAAAATGACTTCAATATGCTTTTAGAAATATTAAATAACATTATGTGTTATTTACTCATTAATTGGATGTGCCTGCTTTCTGTATATATTATACATGAGCTAGAGTGGGATTCCAAAGGCAGCTGGAAGAGAGAACTGGGAATTATGGTTTGAGTCTGTTTACAGTTTGAGTTTCCATTGGTAGTTGACTTACAGCAAGTAAAACTTGTTTGCATAGACACTAAGGGTTTTTGATAACATGTGCATCTTAGAAAGGAATCTCTGATTTAAATATCACCCTGAGCAAACAGCCTTGTGCTTTCTTTAATGGGGAAGGGGCAATTATTCTACACAAGAATTTACCACATAGATTTGTTATACTACTACTTTGCTCATAGTTTAGTGAAATGATTTGCTCTTGGCCTATGATGAATAAGTGCCTTTTGGGAACCCAGCTCTGCCAGTATCATCTTAATGTTTCACTGGTGCACTGGGAAGTGTTGACTTGCAAGAAAGACATGTGGGATCTTGGGAGGAGCCAGTCGCTTGATGTTCCCCTACAGGTACCTCCAGTTTTCTGATTCTGGCTCTTCCCTTTACAAGCCTTGGGATGTATGGCTGGTTCTGACTTCATTTGCCATCATTAAGAGCCTGTCTGAGTGGAAAAGATGTTGTCTCAAGATAATCACTCTCATCTGCTCCATGCCAGATTGGAAAGAAAGATAATTATGAAAAAGAGTGTTGAAAAGAAGTATCAACTGCCAGATCCCTAATGAGTAAGGGGCTTATGTGGAAGCACCATGGAAAATTTCCAACAAATGTGCAAACTCGATTGACAGGATCAGCACAGAGGAGAGTGACACCTTCCTTTTGAATAATTGTATTTTTAGTACTTTGAAATATTCTTACCTATGTTTCTCTTGGCTCGGTGGAGGAGAACAAAGTTTATTAGCACAATTCAAAGTTATAATACAGGCTAATTACTGAATTGGAATAGTTCTCCAAATTAGATGTGTAGGTGAGGAGCAAATAAATCATATATCTATGGAACATTTTATTTTGGACCTAACTGGGTTTGTGATCTTAGAAAATAACAGTGATCATTTACTGAACATTTATTGTGCTCCAAGGACTCATTTGAAACTGTTGGATTCATGTAATTATTGGCGCAGTCCCATGAGGCAGCAGTATCATTCCCAATTTTGCACAGAAGAATCTAAGGTAAAGGATTTTCCCAGAGTCACCTGTTGTTAGTCACCTCGGTGATCTAACTAGGGGTCCACCTAGGTCCTCTGATCTCAGAGTTCGTGGCCTTCATTCTTCACTTAAGTTTATTGGTTAGTTCTCTTATACTTAAAATGTGGGTCTACAAACAAATTCTTTATAATAAATCAGAGATCTGGAGCTGGCTCTCTGCTTTTTCTCTTCTTTAACTGAAAGCACAGCCAGTGTTCACACATGCTTTGCAAAGGTCACCAGAATGACTAAATGGTAATTACCACTCGTATTTGTAGCAATTTAAGTCATTTCAGAAATTTATCTTTGACAGTTATTTTTATTAGTTTTAGTAACAGGAGCTTGGAGAAAAGGCATTCTGGGACTATACCTCAGTTCTATTCTGATTTCTCTCCTGAAGCACCTTCCTCCCCATCCCTGTCATATCCCAGGAGTTACTACATGATCTTACTGTAAGCTAAGAGGGTCAGCTGCTCTGAGTGAGCCCTAAAGACAGTCATGACCAAATACAGAAGGTGAATGAGACAGGGGCTTTCAAGGTAAGAAACACATAAATGATGAGAACCTGGAGGGGCTACAGCTATTCTGTGCCCATGAGGTCTCCAGTTGCTTAGCTCTACCTCTTTAGAGAACCCTTGCCTTGCTTCTTTGAGGAAGAAGTGACTCATTAGCACACCACAGATTCCTCTGCACTGTTCAGGGTTACCTCAAGCATAGCTTTTAACAATTTAAATATATACAAGGAAATTTAAGGGATTTTCATATTTATCAGGGTGGGAGGCCTTATTCTCTGTTACCATGCTTAAGTTTGGCTTTCCATAAGTAAATTTTCCTAGTAAATAAAAACAAAAAGGAATCATTTGATAATTAATGATGATGAAATTTGAATTTTAATTAAGTATATGAATAGAATAAGGAAACAAATATCTAGGTTCTGACCATCCAACCTAATAAATAGCGCATTAACAGCACCCCTCGTTCTCATTTCCCCATTCTAGTACAAATGACTCTGAATACTGTACTAATGAATTCTTTATTTTTCTGTAAGACTGCATAAATACAAAAGATACATTTTTTAACTTTACCAAAATGCAATTGTTTTCCTAGAATTTTTTGGTGATTTGTTCAGTATCAGCATGATGTTTCTGACTTAACCTATGTTGATGTATGTGTCTGTGGCTTTTTTTCTTTCTTTGAGACAGGGTCTCTCTGTAGCCACAGCTGGCCTGAAACTCATTATACAGACCAAGTTGACCTGGATCTCACAGAGAGATCCTTTTGCCTCTGCCTCCCGCGTGCAGGGATTAAAGGCGTGCACCACCAGGCCTGGCTTCTCATTTTTTGTTCTTTAGAGTATATGCTGTTTATAAGAGGAGAAAATGGTTAATTTCTCCTGGAGTGACATCTGTTTCTAGTTTCTGGCACTTGGGAAGATGAGGACTGTTTTTGTCTGCCCCCTAGAGTACAGGATCAACAGTATTTCTATTATGTGTCCACAAGAGCGGAGATCGTGTCTTGAGATGATGAAGACAATATGCACTGTCAACTCGTTTTCCAGAATTGTTACGCCAATTTAAATTCTCACCAGGAGTACATGGAAATTCCTGGTACTGCACATATTTGTTCATGCTTAAGTTGTCAGGTAGTGTTTGTTTTCTTCTTTTGGGGGTTTAACGCATCAGGTTCTTCATCAATACTAGGTTTGTCATAAGGTAATGCTAACTAATAATGTTTCTTTTTATGACATACAACATAATTTATCTCTGAAGAGAAATGCCCTTCCTCTTTCCTCTGCAGAAAAATAATATAGTTAGGAGCACTGAGGGTCCAAAGTGAAGTCACTCTGAATTTCTCATCCTAGAGTTATTTGAATATGATATGCGTTTCTGTGAGAACTTGGAAACAATGTCTAGATCATTTTCTTGACCTTAACATCCTCCTTAGTGGAGAGACCCCCATAAATAGAATCTCAGCTTGCTAATTCATCTTTCAGATATCTTTTATCAATGTAGTGGTTGTAAAATTTATATTTTCACACTGTGGAACTTAAGATCAAAATGACAACACAAGACACCAAACACATGCAATGTCACCGGCTGTCTGGGGAAAGACTGGGAATGAGCTGATTGCTGTTGGGAAAAGAGGAGTTCTTGGGCTGTCAGCACTGACTAATTCCTTGGTTGGTGCTTCGGCTCTCTGCATTGTCTTAGAAACCACATTCCCCGTACATTTTGCACCTCTGGGTATGAGCTTTGGGGATTACTAGCTCAAAGTTTTGGTCACAAGAAAGACTGAGGTGAGAAGATGGTGTTCTGGAGCTCTGACACTTCTGAGTTGGAAGCCAGCCTCTTCTCCGGGCTCTCACCAATGGTAGTGCTTCTTTGGTGCACTGTTGAGCAGGTGGTTGGTAACCCTTTCACTCATGCAGGTACTTTGGTGTTGGCCATGATTAGCCAGAGGGAGGTTGGGCAACAGGAGTCCCTGGGGAGTTCTGTAATGCCTAATTTGGCTTTGGTTTCAGCCAGACTTTAGTGAGATCCCCGTAGCAAGCCTGGCGGTTGCTCAGTGCTCACCAAAAAAAAAAAACTCCTTTCATTTCCAGAGCTCCTTTGATCAACCCTTCACTGTTAAGTTTCCAAGCCTTTGATTACCCTAAGACTTTAGAATTACATCATGCAATTGGAAACACAAGGTGGAAACGTGGCCTACCATTAGAAGCTATTTTAGTGACACTGGTACCGGCTGTATTTTCCAACTGATTGGAACAGGCAGGGAAACTTGGTTGCTTTCCCACTCTTTGCCGCCTCAGAGTAAACCTGTGATAGCTGAGACCTTTGTTGATAAAAGCTGAAATTCCTACCGCTGGCTGTGCCTTACCTTTCAGGTTACATGTCTACTCACAGCTGTCAAATAGAAAAGCATTTGAACACTGTCTACAGGTAATCTTTAACACTTTCTAAGTGACTTGACACCCAAAAGTTCAAAAAAAAAAAAACAAAACAAAAAAAAAACCATCCTGAGCTTTGTTAGGAGCTGCTTCTGACCCCTCTTCAGCAGGATTCACTTCCTATTATTTTCCCATCAAAGGTGAGAGAAAAGCACATATCCTGAGTTGTCTGGCAGCTCAGAAGCAGGGTGTGAGTACAGAAGCTCTGTCCCTCCAGCCAAACTTGCTAGATTTTAAGACAATAAGATGAAAAGAGGAAATTTGTGTGACCTGAATTTTCTTCCTCTTGATTACCAAAGGTAAATACTATGAAAACTATTAGACCAGAATTAACGTATGCCTTAACAACACCTATGAGTTGTTTTTTCCTATGAAGTTAAAGGTTTCAAAAAAAAAAAAAGCGTAAAGGGCTAGAGAGATGGCTTAGCCATTAAGAGTACATACTGCTTGCTTTTCCAGAGGACCCGAGTTCAGTTCCCAGCAACCACATCAGACAGCTCACAACTGCTTGTAACTCCATTTCTTGGGGAACCCAACACTCCTGCTTCTTGGACACTTGTACTCATGTATACATATTATGCCAGTTTCTTATCCTTAAATGTTAAGTTCATTTATAAAATTCTCTAGTAAAGACAGTAATTTTATAGATACAATGACACCGATATGATGCTTATTGTTATTACTGTGCTGTGAAATATTCTTTGCAAGGACTTAAAACTATACAAGTCTTACTAGTTAGTTGAGCTGAGTAGTGCTTGTAATCCCTTTGAAATTTATGCAGACTAATTTGATCCCATTTTTAACTGATGGCTGCTTTACTTTCTAATAGCACCAGTAAATACCCACCGGCTGGTCCTAATTTCTTTCTAAAAATGTCATTTGGGTCTACTGTGCCCTGAGAGTTTTGTGCTCTGTATGTGTGGCTGAATTAATTTTTGCTTGGAAAATTTTTAAGTAGATGTTTGAAATGTCAACCATGTCTTTTTTTCCAATCTCAGTCAGGTTTCATAAACTTTCACTTTAAGTTGTGTAACTTCCCAGTGAACTCTCTTGTACCCCAGTGAATTGATTTGCTATTTAGGTTCTTTGCCATAATAAGCTCATTAAATGCTGAGACCTGCTACCAAAAAGTGATTATTTCAGTTTTGAGTACTTGTTCTAGGGCTGTGCTCTGAAGAGCTAGATGTCAATTAAGATTATTCCTTATTAGTGGAAATAAAATCGTGTTATCTGCTTATAAGAGAATCTCTCTGTTCTTTCTCTAGAAGGTAAGAAAGTAAATTCAGACAAAAGTTCATCCATTCATTAACTGAAGAATTAAAAGACAGAGGTCATGAAAAGATCCCTGTCTTACCACACCAGAATTTGAGATCTGAGCTGTGAAGTGTTTTCCTGCAGAACTCTCTCAGACGTGGTATTAGGTTGCAAATTCTGTCAGAGCATTCAGAATTGAGTCTTGTTAAGCATGAAAATCCCACATCATAACTGATTCCTGTCCACAAAGTCAAACTCAGAGTACATTCCTGAAGTTGCAGTGGGTGTTATGTCAGAATGAGTTTGAAAGTGGAGCACTGGTCAATTATGAAAATGCCCTATACACCCTCTGTCTTTTTCTGGAAAGGCAGGTGGGTTGTAAAAACTGGATCTTGCTGTGTCATCGTCCGGCTCCGATGGATACATATAGATGGTCTTACTTAAAATCAGTGGATCACAAAACAAAACAAAAAGACATGAATGTTGGAAAAGGACCTCTGAAGAAGGTGAGGGGTGAGAACAGCAGAAAAGAAATGCCAGGAGGTAGCGGGAGTAAACAGAATGCATGGTATAAAAGCAGGAGATTTGGGACAGGAGAAATTTGGGGCTCAGCAATTAAGAGCACTGGTTGCTCTTATAGAAGACCTAGATTCAGTTCCCAGCACCCACGGGGTGGCTAACAACCATCCGTAACTTTAGTTCTGGGGATCAAGTGACTTCTTTTGGCCTCCACAGGCATTGCACATGGCACACTTACATATATGTCAGCAAAACACTCATATATAAAAATAAAAATGAATTAAAATGTAAGTATGAAATTGTTGAAGAACAAATTTAATTAAAAGATGAAGAAAATACCTTGTAAAGATACAGGAACAAGCCACAAGCCAATGAGAGGGCTTAAAAGAACTCTAGTTTAATTCTCTACCTTTGAACTCTAGAACTGTGGGAAAATAAATGTCTTTAAAAAAAAAGAAGAAAAAGAAAGGCAGACTGAGTCCAGCCTGTGACTGTCACAGCTGTCCTCCGCTGCCTTCCTCCTTACTGAAGAGGAAAAGACTGTGTCTTTTAGATGGAGTCTACAGCAGATCACACTATAGCAGATCACAGGGCCACAAGAAGAAGAGTGTAATAGGGATGTGTCTTGAAGTAACAACTTGGACTTGCCCACTGTGACTTCTGGGGGAGTCACTGCACCCACTAATTGTCTGAGAGCCCAAGTGCTGTTTGAAATAGTCCTATGTCAGTTAAGGACACCACTGTATACACTCTTAAGAAAGTCAGACTCCTGAGCTGCCCTCAGCTCCAGCACATCTCCCTGTCTCCTGCTATTAATTAGTTCCTTTTGATTCTTTTAGTGCATTTAAATCAGTCACCTCTCCATCTCTAGTTCCATCTCAGCTCAAGTGACTGCCACCAGTTTGAGCCTACAACTGTCTGTACTTGCCCCATTCTGGTCCACTCTTCCTACAGGCAGAGGTAAAATGAAAATATGCTTCTCACATATCCACTCTAAAAAAAAATCACCTGCTTTTGCACTGAAATCCGGATCTGGAGCTCCAGAACTTACTCTCTTTTGCCACCTTCCCTGTATGGCATGTGTAGGATTACACTTGGTTTGAAGGGAGAATAGTAAGATTCTTCAGTGCCTGGTGGAACCTGGTTTTCTATCACTTTACCCATCAGATTAATGCCTCAGATTATTAGGTCATAGAACCTGCCCCTATTATGAAACCAGTTAGGAGAACCCAGTCATTGCACACCTATTTGTGATACCTGGTCTGTTTCTCTGGGCAATGAGAAATATATTGTAATGACAAAATGGCAAGATGCCTGGTGACCTCTTCTAGTTGGTTTTTTTCCATAATTATTTCCCTGTCAATCTAGCTGATACTTTTTTGTGGTTGATTTTTTGCCATTTTTCACCACCATGGAATTCCTATCAAAGCAGATATGAATTTGAGATCCACATATAATGGAATTAACTGATATAAAAAAGAGTTTTGAGTTATCAGTACTCTAACAATGGGCAGCACAGGGAAACTAGTTTCAAAGGTGTTATATGTATCAGCTTCAGCATGGTGGCTTCTCAGCGATGGCTGGCAGTTGATGGAGAAACTCTGACAGTCTACAACAAGGAGGAAATGCTCACACATCATCCATCTAGAATGTTTTCCTCAGGGTAGCAGGGAGCAGATAGACAGCACTAAGGTGCAATTTACACTGACTTTTAGACTAGAATGCAGACCCAACTTCCCCCCAACAGGTGCCAGGGCCTGTCACTTAGCACCTCCAGGCTTTATTTGTAAAGAACTACGGGGACAGGGAGTTTGGGGGAGGATAATTCTGTCATAAGATGCCTCCTGCACAAGCATGAGGACTGGAGCTTGATCCCTAGAACTTACATAAGAATCCTGGTGTTGTGGCTTGCATGCTTGCACTTGTAATCTCAGTACTGGGGAAGTAGATACAGGAAGATCTCCTGGGGCTTTCTGGCCACCAGCCTAGCCTGCCAGGAGTGTACTAGATCCCAGTAGGAGACTTTGCCTTAAAATACAAGTGGATGGTTCCAGAAGAATAATGCTTGAGGTTGACTTCTGACCTCCGTATGCACATATACACAGATGTACCTACACAAACACAAATGTACACAAGCACAATCAATCAGTCAATAAAAAAGGGAAGGAATTCCTGTTTTCATACATAGAAGAACAGTCTTTTGTTGTTCTCAAGCATGGCCTATAGGAGCCACCATTTTCTGAGTATTTGTGAGAAAACTCCTGGAAGGGTGTGCATATGTACATGCCTGTAGCATGAGCCCTGGCAGGGTTTAATCTTAAGGCAAATGGCACCAGTGCTGGATCAGATCCCTGCAGTTATCAGACAATTGGTCTCAAGGCTCTTGCAGATACCAAACCTATAGATGCTGAAGTCTGTTACATAAAATGGCATAACAGTGTATAGAGCTTAGATTTACTTAACTTAAATCATTTCTAGGTACTTAGAATTCTCAATATAATATAAATATTATATAAGTAGTTATATTCTATTTTTAAATTTTTGTACTTCTTAAAGTCTTTTCAAATCTGTAGTTGGTTGAACCATGAATACAGAACCCATTAAGGCCTGAGTGATATAAAATGGGGAAATCTGTCTTTTCTGTCTGCTCTTGATTGAGAAAGAATCTGAGCTCTTCTG
Source organism: Eospalax fontanierii (assembly GCA_035773235.1). Taxonomy (NCBI): domain Eukaryota; kingdom Metazoa; phylum Chordata; class Mammalia; order Rodentia; family Spalacidae; genus Eospalax; species Eospalax fontanierii. The sequence continues at coordinate 42,412,926 of CM069539.1, read as the reverse complement.
TTTCATATCGTGATTATACATACTGTCTGTGTAGAGCTGAGTAATCATAGTACTTTAGTCCCCATTAAATTCACAGTTCTGCGGCATAGCAAGCTCGGCAGACCCAGGTACGACATGCTTACCCTCTGTCGGCTTGCTAGGTTGGTCTGTCAGAAACAAGAACGAAGGTGCCACTGTGCAAAGCTGGAAGGACATAAATGAGGAGTTGTGTAATAATAATAGAGCAAGCCCTCCTCTGGCAGAAGTACCTTTTGATTCTTCTCTAGGTATTCAACTGCATCTGACTTAAACACCTATTTCCTGAGAAGGGAGGATATAAAGCAGGTTGAGTCTGAGTTCTTCTTCCTCAGAGTATTCCTGAACTGAGATAGAAAATGGGTAGTTTCTGTTTTACCAGCCAGATGCTCAAGCAATCCCCTGCCACCACGTGCCGTTTCAAAGCGGGCTGGTCCTTCTAGGGTCTTATCCCTATGTTTACCCTCAATTCCCCCCCTCCCCCGACACAGCTATTCTAGAACTTTCTGCATCTCTTAAAACTCAGAAAGAATGACTTCCAAGTCTAACAAGCTTTCTTTGACTTGGGGCAAAGTTATAATTTCTTCTCCAGTGTTGTAACACTGTCATGTCCAAGTCTCTTATGATCCTTAGAGCTGAAAGAATTCCCAGGCAGTGGGGTCTCTATGCACAACTAAGATGAAAGTTTGAGGTGTGTGCTTCTCTGGTTTCAGTCATTCTGGTATCTAGGTATGGTAAATAAGAGTATCAGGACAGGGGTTTGGAGAGAATGTTCAGCTCAGTGCTCTTGCAGAGGACCTGGTTTGGTTCCCAGCAACCACATGGTGGCTAACCACCATCTGTAACTCCAGTTCCAGGGTATCTGACACCCTCATTTGACCTCCGTGGGCACTCCATAAGCATTGCATGACACAGGTACAGTTACATACATGAAGGCAAAACACTCCTACACATAAAAATAAAAGTAAATTTTAAAATGTTTTGAAGAAAGACTACGGGGGCAGGTACCACTCTCATTGTATTGTAAATATTTCATCTTCCCAACTCTCGTGAGAAAAACAGTGGAAAATTGGTAAAGTGTGATACCTTTCCTCACCCGTCTGACCATCTGGTGGTCAGAGCTGGAAAAGCAAGGAAATAGGAGGAGGAGAAAAAAAAAAAAACCGGCATTTTCTTTCCCCCTAAAAGCTGTACATGACATGAGAGTTTTCAGAAATCAAGACCCAAAGACTGAGTAGAGATGAAAACCGACAGCATGTAGGAGCGTGACCCGACCAGTGATGAGGGCCCAGCAGGTCTCTCCAGATTCTTTCTGGCTTCCTGTGTAACATTCTTTCCTCCTGGAATGATGGTCTTCAGGGAAGAAGGGAGAAGGCAGATCATTCTAGAATTGCCCTTCCTAGGTCTCATGGCTTCAAAGGAGAGAAGTTCTAATGTCTATGATCTGCTGAGGGGAAAGGAATTCTGCTTTCTGTGGCCTGCGTTAGGGCACAGAAGGGAACAGGAGGAAGTGTGGGAGACAGGCTCTCCACCAACCTTCAGATCAAAGTCTGCAGCATGTCAACTCCAGACTCGGGGTGCAGTTCCCTGAGCCTCTGTTACTGCTCTTATTCTTGTTTTACAGATGAAGACAGAGGGTCAGACATATTATGTAACTTGGTTGAGTCACAGAGTTTTGGATTAACACCCAGGCCAATCTCTGACCCCAGATAAACCTGTGCTCATGAGGAGAATGAAACTCAAAAGGACCCGACAGAGGGAGGCAGGAAAAGGCGGAGGCCAGTGCAGACACGCTTGTGTGCCATCGGACTGCATTTGCTGTTGAGAATAACTAATGGCTGTGTGTGGGAGCTGTCAGGGAGAAGCCTGTCCACCTGCACTCTGTTCTAAGAACCCCTCAAGACTCCCACTCCCCACCTGATGCAACCAGTTTTTCTAGGCTAGCCTTAGAGCTCTGTGTTGCTGGAGAGAGAAGTCTCACATATTGTTTTTTTTGACCAGCAGGTTTGGAAACTTAGTGCTTGGCTGCAGACTGGTGGAAAGACTCCAGTGTTTCCTGTGGCTGTCAGTCTGGGTTCTGTGATAGGAAACTGGGCCTCTGCTCTGCTCTGCGTCTTAGCAAGGGAACATGTGCACACATCACCCAGGGACAGACCTCTCAGGGGCAGGGAGGAGGGAAGCAGCCACTGACATTACAGCAGAGGAAAAGGAATTTGAAAAGCAAATATCCAGAAACCGGAGCAAGGGAGGAAGTATGTGCATTTGTTTGCAAAATAATGACGTTTCCAGTTCCCCAAAACTGGAGAGGACTGTGTGAGGAGCAGAGGCTTTGCAAGCCAGCTCAGCCTGTTTTCCACTGAATTTCTCCAGAAGGAAAAAGAATCTGGAATGGGCCCTGCTTTGCCTCTGAGCCACCGGCTCCCCTTCTATTTCTGTCCAGGAGACAGCTGAATAGCTGCTGTTTGAAAAAAATTACCTTGAGGTTTTCGGTGCAAGGAATTCTGGATTTGAAAAAGGCATCATTGGCTTGAGTGTTCCCTCACATTTTCTTTTAAAGGTCAGAGTTTGTGTTTGAGGAAAGAGTGATTCATTCATTCATTTACTTGTCTGGAAAGTATTGAACTGTTCTAAGCCTTGTCATCTTGGGCAGTCTATGCAGAGATGAATAAGAAAGGAGCCCTACCCTGAGGAGTTGGCATAAATTAATAGGAAGGGTGCAGAAGAGCTCTTGTGTCTTGTGGGTCTCTATGTGCACCCAAGAAGATGGCTCCTGGCAGCTGCTTCAGGCTTCGGGGCTTAGAAGTCTAGGTGGTTTTGAAGGAGATGCAAGATCTAGGGAAGGAGGCTCCCAGGTAGAGCGTTATCAACCACAGGAAGGTCAACAAACAGCAACCTCTGGGTGAGATAGCAGATAGCAACCCTGTCACAGTTTTCTTACTCTTCCACACTTAGTCCAGTGCATACCTGGAGAATGACCTCAACTGTCTAGATGAGGGGTTTGCCTGCTTCAGTGTGGCTGCCAGCAGCCACTGCAAGTGAACTGTCCTGATCTTAAAGGAGAGCACCTTGGTACATGTGACAAGCAGCCCCTGCAAGTTCACTGGAGGTGGGGAGCAGGGATGGACCTCTGGCTGAAGTGAGGACTTGCAAACAAGCTGTGAAGGGCTTATGTCCCTCAAGTCCTGAGACTTACTGTGTACACAGTAAAAGCAGGAAGTGAGACCCTCAAATTCCAATGACCCACACATAGAAGTATTCTGTTCTTTTGTCATTTTATTTCCTGCTAATTTGAATCCATGAAGCTGCAGTTAACTGAATTTTTTTTTCTGTCTTCTGTGAATTGGAAACAGTTGCTCAAATGATTTCAGATGCTTTCTTGGAAACAGTGTTGTCTATGCAGGTGATGATTCAGTCTGGACTTAGCACAAAGTTTCCTCTGCCACGTTCCACTACATATCAGCCAAAGCTATTCAGCAGTGCTCTTTTCCTGAGAAACTAGGAAGGTAAATAGTTTCCAATCATTATTTCCTAGTATCCTGTGAGAAACTGGTACTGTAAGATGATCTGTGGGGAAAAAAATCTGGATAGATACATTAGGAAATATTGTGGATTAGATATGGAAATGTCATAGTATACACACATACACATACATACCACAGGTATACACACACGTGTGTCTTTGTATATATAGATCTTCCTGTAGCCTCAGGTGGCCTGGAACTCTCTATGTAGACCATAGTGGTCTCGCTCTCACAAAGATCCTCCTGCTTTTGCCTCCAGAGTGCTGGGATTAAGGTGTGACCTACCATATCCAGCTCACACATATATTATTTTAAAGTTCCTTAGAAGTTCTGCAGTAAAGCAACTCTTGTTTGTTTGTTTGTTTTTGAGACAGGGTCTCTCTGTAGCCCCTGGCCTAGAACTCACTATGTAGACCAGGCTGGTCTCACAGAGATTCTATCTGCCTCTGCCTCTTGAGTGCTGAGATTAAGGGCATGTGCCACCATGCTCAGCTTATTTATCTTTTTTTAAAAAATCTAGGAATGTTCTAGTAACTATAACTCAGACAGGTATGGCCCATGCTCTGACTGGCTGGGCTGCATATGTGGATGTAAGATACTTATATACACATTATAGATATTTTAGCATCTCATTTTCTTCCTCTGACACAGTACCTATTTCATAAGGTTGTTCTGAGATATATATAGTACATGGATTTGTTTTTAATAAGTACTGCTTAATTCAGTGTTTCCAAGAGTCTTGGTTCTTTTTTCCGTGTTATATTTATTAATATACTAGTGTCAGAGAAGTGGTGCTCTGTGAGAAGTGTTGGAGTGGGACTGATTCCTGAACTCCACACATGACTTCTGTTCACAGTTCTGGAGTGGAGAAGCAGCTCCCAAACCCTGAGGACTAGCTGCTATAGAAGCTCTGTGACTGAAGAGCAAAATATAGTTGCTATTGGCTGCAAGCTTCAGCTGTGTAACTGGACTGGGTTTTGCATGTTAGTCATCAAATGACAAGATAGTAACTCAGGGCAGTAAGCAAATGGCAGGGTTCATGGATTAGCTTTTCAATTACAAGTGGCAGAACCCTCCCTCAAACTTGCTCAGCATAACGGGGAATTAACTCATTCTCACATGTAAGAAGAATATTAAGTAGCTCAGAAAACCCAAGGAAAAGTGTTAGAAACCAGATGCTCAGACAGCTGCCGTCTCTCCCTTCATTAGCCTTTACCACTCTTTGTCTCATTCCTTCTTGTTACAGAGACTTCTGACCCACTTCAGGACACATGTCTCCTGACAACTTCAGCTTCCCAGACCCTGGCAGGACTCGAGAAAGAATTCTTTCCCCCAGCACTTCATGGTCAATTCCCAGAAATGGACTTGCCTTTTTTGAGTCCCATCATGTGGTCCTGGTGTCAGTCACTGCTGCTAAGGACATGGGTCTCATCATTGGTCAGGCGATAGCCAGTGGGGTGGGGCCTGGTATCCAAAAAGAAGATGGATGGACAAGGTTCCCTAAAGCAATGTGTGATCAAAAATGCTTTAGATCTAATATTGTCTTCGCATGCTGTCTAGGTATTCATGTTTTCACACTGAATTCATTTCCTACTGGTTTTTAGCAGCTAAAAACACTTATGGGGTTGGAGAGATGGCTCAGTGGTTAAGAGCACTGGCTGCTTTTGCAGAAGACTCAGGTTCAAATCCCAGCACCCCACATGGCGGCTAACAACCATTCTTAACTGCACTTCCAGTGGATCTGATGTCCTTTTCTGGTCTTCATAGGCATGGTACGACATAGATGCACTTAATATACATGTGGACATAACACTCAGACACATAAAATAAATAAGCAAAAAATTTAAAAACATTTATATTTCTTAAATTCTCACTTTACATCTCATGTCCCTTTTATGTATTTCTGATTGTTAATGTCCAGTTATAAAATTGATCTATATAATGAGTGTTCTCAAAAGTAAAGTTAGATTCAGTCTCCTTTAGTGCCCTAGTACTTACTCAGGGGATCTTTTTATCCTCAAGGGGCACTGACAATGCCTGAAGGCATTTTGATACGTCATGACAGATGTGCTACTAGCCTCTGATGAGCACAAGCAGAAGATGCTGTCAGCAGCCTTCAGCACACTAGTAGTACACCATAGTCAAGGATCATCTGGTTCAAACTGCCAGTAGTACTGTGGTTAAGAAACCTTTCATCAGTTGCTTTATGAGAACAGAAATTCTCCTAACTGAATCTGTCACTTCAAATTTTGTGGATCTTAAAATAAAGTTCTGGGGCTAGAGAGATGACTCAGCAATTAAGAGCACTTGCTGCTCTTAAAGAGGACCCGAGTTCAGTTCCCAGTACCCACATGGAAGCTCACAACCCCCTGTAACACCAGTTCCAGTTATTCATTTTTATGTTTAATACATTCTTACCAATCATTATATGCTTTTTCCAACATCATAGACAGAAAGGAATGCTTTATTATTTAACTTTCATTCCTGTTATTGCTTTTATTGTGTATGTATTAATCCTTCCTTTCCCCTCATGACAATTGTTTTGTATATTTTCTTTAGACAGCACATATGTTTTCTAATAAATTCATGAGAGACTGTTGTTAAGGAGATACAGTTTGCATTGGGTCCTATAATGTGCATCCATTTCTTAGATTGGTACTTTAAGGTCTCACAGTGCTTTTCAGAATGCAAACGTTTTTTAAGCTTCTTTTGATGTTATTGTTTGTTTTGGTTTGATTTTTGAGACTGAGTCTTACTATGTAGCCCTTGCTGACCTGGAAACACTATGTAGACAAGGCTAGCCTCTGACTCACAGAGATCTCCCTGTCTCTGCCTTCCAAGTGCTCTGACCAAAGGCAACTGCCACTATGCTTGGCCTATAAGCTCCTTTCTGTGCATCATAGTCATGCTTCTTGTCTTTGGTGTGGTAGTTATCAGTCTCCTAGGACTTAAATGTCAGAAATTATTGTCCTACAGTTCTTGAGGACAGAGGTCTTACAGTTGAGATGTCTGGTTCCATGTGGGCCTCCCTCGTTGGGTTACAGTGGTCATTTCCTGCTGTCTTCACATGTTTCTACCTCTGTACCTGCATGTGTCCATGTTCTTGTCAGGACGCCAGTCATGCTGTATGATGACTCATCCCCAAATCTCATTTTGACTTCATCAACTGTTCAGAAGCCTTGTTTTCCCAACCAGACAACCATGTTCTGAGGTCCTGGGGGCGAGGACTTCACCATGGGAGCCCAGCATGGAGGGCTCACTATTCCTTTAGTTAGCACCTGAGAAAGTTCTCTTGAGTGCATGGAAATATCTGGAAGAAATCATTTAAACTCACCGAGAGTTTGTGTGAAATGCATGAAAATGCATTTGCTGCACATCCTAACTCCTACCACTCCAGAGTAAGCAGAGGAATGTGCCCTGCCCAGTGGCTCCTCATAGACCCTGCCACTGTCTTTCCCAAAGCTGTCCAGTACTGTTCATGATGACAGTTCAAGAGGCTGACAAACAATTTTCTGTATAGGTTTCTATCATATTGCAGGGCAACAACAGCTGATAGCACATTTCTCCTCATGACAGTTAAACAGCCCCAGTTATTACGAAGATCACCACCGAAGGCTTCGGTCAACAGCGTTTACATGGAATGAAAGACTGAGCTTGCACGTTTGATTCCGTTCTCTCATTTCCTCACTTTCTCTCAAACATTCATATATTCTGCAGAGCATTCCTTCATCTCTGAAGTTCTAGAACTTCTCTCTTGACCCTTTGCTGTCCAGAGAATGGCCATCAGGCCCCAGGTAGACACAGAATCAATGGCACCCCCATCATATACACAGACCTGTCACAACTTTCCAATGTAAGGAGAAACATGTCACACTTTTGTCCCACTGGACTTCATGGCAGGCACTGTCCAAGAATATGACTGGTCAAGAGGAAAGTCTGCCCGCCTTGAAATATGTTTCAGAAAAGAAACAAAGGCAAGGCTCAGCAAGTCAGGGAAACACAGTTTGCTGAATCAGGCCAAGTGGCAGAATCTGAACCTTACTGCATTGCTGCACTGTTGTTCAATAAGGATGTTGTTAGACTTCTAGATACTGTGACAAACACTTGAAATAAGTAGTTTCAAAGGAGGAAATATTTATTTTATGTTGAGTCACAGTTTCATAAGTTCCAACCCATGGTTGGTTGTCTCTGTTGTTTCTAGACTGTTGTGAGGTAGAAAAGGTAGAAAATCATCGTGTAGAAAAATTGCTTACCTCATGAAGGCTGGGGAAGGAGTAGAAGTAGAGGAGAGAGAGACAGAGAGAGAGAGAGAGAGAGAGAGAGAGAGGCCAGAGCCCTTAGATATAACCTGGAAAGTCATGCCCCCAGTAACTTACTTCCTGTTCATAAACCCCACCTCTTATTTTATACTCCATCCCAAAATAGTGCCATCAGGTGGGGGCCATGCCCCTATCACATAAGCCTGTGACTATTCAAACCAAAGCAGATAAAAGGATGGTAACAGTCTGTTTAGAATAGAATGATGTAGCACAGAGAACAAGCTTTATCCAACCAAGTCTGTCTTCCACGAACCTTCTTAGCTACAGTGCCCCATATAATGCAGTAACCTCTAATGTGAAAACTGGAGAGCTCCAGGAAGATGAGAGAGGCCGTACAATGAACGGCCCCCTCCTCCTCCCCAGTCTAATGCAAAGAGAAATGTGTCAGTTTTCTTCTTTTTTCTTGGAAACCACTCAGCATTTTAAAAACAAGGCTAGTAGCTTCTTCCCTGCTGTCCTCATGATCATAATTATAAACCCATTATCCCTCAATAAACATGATGTCCATGAGTGAGGCAGAGGAAAGGAGAGAAGGGTTCCTCCAGCTTCTTGGTGTTTTGTCCTACTGTTCGACCCCGGCCCCACTGCCTGATTGTGAGGTTCTTTCACTGTGGTGAATTGAGAAGACAGACATCTAGTTGGGAACGGAGTAATTTCTGTCCCGTGTTTTAGAAACATGACTCATGTTAAGGAGATCTTCAGTGATATTGTGAACTTGCTCAGTGGTTATAGAGCCACGTGTAACTGAGGTGGAGACTTTAGTAACTTTCCAGTAAGAAAGGTGTCTCTATCTTATGTACTCAAGTGTGAGCAAGTCATTGAATATACATATCAGGTTACAGATTCTTAATATTACGCATGGAATAAAATAAATCCAGCAAGAAAGTAGGAGCATTTTATAATTCTCCACCCATTCCCTAGCCAAGTCCAGAGATTTAATGCTTACCTTGAAAGGCAGTGGTTAGGATGTCTAGCCAGTTGCATAGATGTCTCTTAATATTTCAGCCCAAATTTTAGTGTGTGAGAATCATTATACCAGGCTGTTTATGCTGGTTCAAATAGCACATACTGATGGAGCAATGTCAGTGAATCCATACTACTTGGGAGACTTGGAGAGTATTTCTTGGAGAGGTTTCCTGTTGTCGGTAGCTCTCTTGAGATATTAGTCATGAAACAGATGGGAACATCTAATATGCTGATATGGTCCTGGATATGGAACTGCATGCAATGCAGATCTTCCTGTAGGGTGCTCTAGGGTGTTAGGAGAAGTTGGCAAGAGTCAATCCTCATGCAAGCTCTGCCAGAGGAAGTAAGGACATCAATACACTAAGCCTTCTGGCTAAAGATTTCAAAATGTGGGGCTGGAGAGATGGCTCAGCAGTTAAGAACAATGGGTGTTCTTGCAGAAGACCTGGGTTCAAATCCCAGCACCCACATGGCAGCTAGCAACCTCAGTTCCAGAGGATCTGACACCCCTTTCTGCCCTCTGGGATACTGCACAACACAGGTATACTTACATGCATGCAGGCATAACACATATAAAATAAATTTTTAAATATTTCAAAGTGCATACCCATCTGTTATGACTGATCAAGAACTGGGCCAATTTGACCCATATCTATATTTGCCTCAGAACCAATGAGACCATTCACCTGTGTGGTCCAAGTGGAGTTGCCTGGACTACTAGTGATCTGCTGAGCACACCTGGTGCTTTATAACTTCTCAACTCAGCTAGGGGTGAATCTGCCTCTTTGAGGCCTTTATCTTTGATTGACTTGACTGAGGCAGACTGTTGACCTCTAGTAGTGAGGAGAGGCCAGAGACACTTCCAATCCTGCTACAATATTCAGGGCAGAGCTTTGACAAAACTTAATCTGTGCCAAGTAGGAGAACGCTGGAGCTGGAATACTCTCCCCCAAGTTTCATTGGAAGCTGCAGAGACTGTGCATAGAAGACCAGTACATGGTCTTCTGAGGGAGAACTGTGGACAGGATTGGTCACTGTCTTGTGTTGTGTCCCCAGTTCCAGCCCCTTTCAGTTATCACCACAGGGAGAGGCCCTGAGGCCTAGCTGGTCTGGTTGCAAAGCCAGGGAAGTCCCTAGTCCCCTCCTGTCAATGGCTGCTTTGTGCACACCACCCTCCTGTTCTCCACAGGAGACTCCCAGGAGAGCCCTGCTATAGTATTGTCACCTGTTCTGCAGGTTTTTCTGCAAGAAATAAATGCCAGTTAAAGCAGGAAGAAAACAAGCCTGGTCTTTGATTCCTAGAAGACTAAGTGACTCCTTTCTGTGTAATTTTAGATTGTTTCACAGAGAGATAGGAGGGGTGCCCAGGATGGATTTTTATTCCTAGTGTCTATTCTGTTCATCCCACAATTGGGTGTTCTTCCTTTTGGATGGAGTTACCTGATATTTACACAGCCAGTGTTCACATCGGAACTTCTTTCTTGATTTTTAGAGTGTGGGTTTGGATGTGGATCCTAAATTAATTAAAGTGCTGAAAAGATGTGTGCTCTGACAGTACTCAAGTATTCAAACAAGGAAGAGCCCATGCAGAGCCAGCCTTGTTTGCTTGTGTTCATGCACAGGAGACACTGTAATTATTTCACAGGCCCCTATTGTTTCGCAGAGAATTGTTTTCAGCTTTGAGCAATATTAAACAGAACAAGACTTTGTATTGTTATGTTTGATAATTATTTCTCCCGAATATCATCCTAGAAAATCAAAGTTAATCAAACAGAATGCAAAATTTTAAGGCTTTTAGTACAGTTGGTCAAAGGTCTTCTGAAGAGCTGTGTGTTTGAATAGGAAATTTTCGTACAGAAGTCATTAACCAATGGGTGCAAGACAGGGTCTACAAGGCCAAGAATTTGGCCAGCAACTTCCCAAGTTATGATTCCGCTGCTCTCGGGTGCTTTTGTTTTCTTCTCTTGCCCTGTCTTACTTGGTTTCAGTGACTGTCCTATCTGAGGAATATGCCAGGAATATTTTTGCCTCAGGGCCTTTGCACTTTCTGTTCCCTGGTTGAGAGAAGTGATTTCTCCAGATGCCCACAGGACCTGTTTTCACACCATTCACAGGTCTTCACTTGAATGCTGCTTTGTCAGTGAAGCTTTCTCTGAACTTCCTGTTTAAAGCTGTGCTCCTTTTGGTTGGTCCCACCTCCCTTGACTCCCATTCACCAATGCCCAGATTTACTGCAGAGCTGCTACCCCCCCCCCTTTATTTATTTCTCTCCCTGTCCCTTGCTGGCATCTAACACCAAGCTCTGCTGTTGTATTTCCAACACAGAAAGCAGTCCTGGTGCCTAGCGTGAGGCACACTAATGATTTGTGGATGAGTGATTAAACCACGGCTTTGTGGGTTTGCCCTTGCTGGGCACCACTGATTAGCACCACAGCGGGCTTCTCTAATCATCTGTAGGCGAGGAGCTGCTGCCTTGTTTGGGTTCATTGCCTCTACTCCTCAGCTCAGCTGAAGTTATTTATACAACTGCTGGTCTCATTGAGCTTTCACCATTAACGCCGCCATGTTTGGCATCTCTGCGGGTCCAGTAGCCATGGAAGTGAGGTAGAAACAGACAAGGCTTACACTGGTCTCAAAAAGAACCAAACACATATGTTTGATTAAAATCTTCATACAGATTGAGGCCAAGGGCCCAATAGGAAAGGGCAGAGCGTTTGACCACGTATAGTGAAGTGAACATGTCTTTTCATCTTTATATGCACCAATGAGAAAAATGCAAGTTTTAAAAGTACATTGAGATACATGTGTTTCAGCCTGTCAGGCTGGCGCACACTCCATCTGTTGGTGAGGCTGTGTGCAAACTCGGCAGTACTAGAGGGAGGGCAACTTGGTAGAACCTCACAGAGGAACATTGGAAATGCCTATCAGAATTTAAGCTGGGGATTGTCTGTGGCCCAGCAGTTTGACCTCTGTAATTCTGTTGTAAGGATATAATTTTACACGTGAAAAATTATAATAGCATGCCTTTATGCAGTACAGTGTTGTTTATAACCCCGGAGGTAAGAAAGAAATCATGGAATCAACCCACAGCAGAGAACTGGCTGGTCAGGGAGGATGCACCCTGATGACTAGCTGTACAGCTCTGTAAAGAGCAAGTGTGACCCATTGTAGTACCAGAGTGAGAGGCCGAATGTGCTAAATAATAGCATCAAACTCTGCTTTTTATAATAAAAAGGGGGGAATGTGAGAATATATTTTTGTGGTGTTTTCCATACATCAAGCCATTCTGAAGGACTGCATAAAGAGCTGGTAACTGAACAGCTGTTGGATAGGGTGACAACTGTAGGAGACCCCACACCATGCCTCTCCATGCACACAGTGACTTTTAATTAAATGTAAGTCAAATAAAGAAATGGAGAGGCAGGAAAGGAAAATCATTACTTCTTTTGTGCGAGAATTCAAGGCTCTTCTGAAAGCTGGCCTAGCCACGTGTACATCGTCCGGTCTGGAAGAGCTTTGTGCGAACTGGCCTTGGGGAGGGAGAGCCAGCATGTGTGAACTCGGGGAGTTTCTCCTTCCTCATGATATCCTGGTTGCTATAGCACGGAGATCTATTTGTGACACACAGAAAATGCTTTAAATAAAAGCTGCTTCCTGACCATGACTTCCTGGGCAATGTGTTCTTCCGGAGGCTGTTGAACGCTGAGCAGTTACATGCAGTCTGGGCAGAAGAGCCCTGCTCAGCCAGGCTTGGGATACCATTGGAGCAGGGTCCCATGGTAAAGGGGGCTCTCTTGCCCCTTGAGAATGTGGAAGCTGAACCCCCAGGGCAGCGCCCCCTGGAGGCTTTGACTCGGGGACTTTGGCAGAGTACCTATCATTTGGGGGCCGGGGTGGGGAGGTGGGGGGAGTGAGGGGACTTACGGTGCTTGCTGGCTGCGCCCCTGTGACTTCAGTCCCCAGGCGCCAAAGGGAGTGTTTCTCATAAACCACTGAAAACAGGAAGTGATGAAGCAAAATTCGTCCTGCATCTGCGCTGAGCCACTTCTTTCTTTTTGTCATTCCTCATCAGGTGTAGACACGTGTGGCTGTCCACGCCGTAAGATCTACAGTTCCACAGGCTTTGGACTTCCTCTGGTCTTACAATGCCGCCGCCCTCAGACATCGTCAAGGTGGCCATAGAATGGCCAGGCGCCTACCCGAAACTCATGGAAATAGACCAGGTGAGTAAGGCAGGCAACCCTGGTGTGCTCATGAGTTTCCCTTCTCGGCCGTAGTGGCTGGAGACCGAATAGCCCTTTTCTCCTCTCCTTGCTGTGCTGCAAAATCTGTGCAGTAACTGCTGCAGTGTAGTCTGTGCCCGGAACTTGGCAGAGGATGGGTTTTTATATTCTTGCCCCATCTACTGGATTGTGTCAATACTGGGTTTGTGTCTGAAGCAGTGAGACCAACAAGAGAGACAGGCAGATGGAGCTCTGAGCTGTGGACATAGGCTGTCCCAGTCAGCCATGCAGGGACTGATACATGGGCAGGATGTTGAGCAATGCAAAACTTATTTTTAAACTTATTTTTCTATTTGCTTTTAGCATAAGCACCAAGTATTTTGTTATAGTTACAGCTTTATAATAAAATAGTATAGAAGGTTCTTGGATCCCAGCCATTTGTAATTTTATTAGCAGTATAGAATTAACTATGTGTCTAGCACATTGTCTGGAATGTATTATATATTTAGAAAATATGTACTGAATGGAAAAAAAAAGAAGCCACGAATTTGATAAGAATGATTTTACTTCTGTCAACATCCATTAGCTTGGATGATCAACAGGCAGGTGATGTGACTTTCAATATTGGATTACAGATTATCTGGGGAAGTTGGCTTACTGTCCTTTTTACTGAAGTTATTCTAGAGCAAGTGATTGGAGGGAGGAAAGGATGAGACTTATTTATACTCATTGGTTTCAGGAAGCCTATAGTGTAAGATTATTGATGGCATCTACATTTTCCAGTTAGAAAATCATGGCCGCTCTAGCCACTATATTCTTGACACTGTTTTATCATTTTTATTTACAGCTGTCTTTCTGGTCAGATTTTATTTATCAGGTTGAAGACCCTACATGATTTACATGGCACCATATGTATTCAAAGGAATAATCAAAACAAACTACATAGATAAAACCAGAATTAAATGTCCTTAAAGTTCCATGTAGGAAGGTTGCATTGTGGGAATTGTCAAATGACTGTCAGACCAGCAGCTCACTGTCATTTTAACTGACCTCTAAGTCACTGGGGTTGCTACTCTTGAAAGAAAAGCAGAGCACAGAAGAGTTGTGCACATGTGTCAGACAGCAGACACTTATCCTTCTACATGTGGTTATATTACACCTTTAGTAAGAGTGCCTAGGGCTCCTTGACATAAGCCAAAGGTGTTCCAGACTAGATACGGTCATAGTCTAAGAATGATAACCATGATAGGAGTTGGTCTCACACACAGCCATCCCAGGCTGCACTGTGGTGTGTGTCTAGCTCCCTTCTGCCTTGCTGCTTTGCCTTTTCAGCACATGAGGCTGAGGACCAGGTGCTTGGTCATTAGAAATGCATATTCTCAGGTCCTACCTAGACCACTGACCCCAATCTGCCTCATAGCAAGATTCCTCGGGACTTTCCTATGCATAGCCAAGTGACAAGTGGTACCCAAGCCCAACTGGCTTACCCCAATAAAGTTTCATTTTCTGCTTCTCATGAACTGTTTCATTTTGATTCAACTACAGTTGATGGAATCTGTGATCCTCTGTAGTAAGACAGTAGCTTTTGAGTCCAGATGCCTGGGAGTCAGTCTAATGTTCTCTGCTATGCGGACAATCTTTGCTACCCAAATGTGTTTCAACACTTTTAGCAAAAGTAATATTATTACTTTGAAACCATTTTAGATTTACAGAAGATTGAATGCTTTTATGTTTATTTTCTTCTGTCTGGTATGCCCTGAAATTAATATTTTCACCTGGATCAGGTGCTTGGTTAATAATTTTATAATTTGTAGTACATAGTCCATATTCAGACCTCATCATTTATCTCAATAAGATCACTTATAGTGATTTATACCCCACCTGGGAACAGGTACTATATTTATTTTTATATCTCTTTGGTCTCTGTTGTCTGAAGTAATTCTTCGGTCTTTTATATTTGGTGGCATTATTGTGAAGTATGGGGCAAACATTTTATGGAAAATACTTCATGGGGTTCACGGACGCATTCTACCTGTCAGGTTTGCATTTTACAAATGGGGCTAAAGTCCTACAGAAATGATGTGTCCCTCCAGTGTAGCATCTCAGGAAGCTCAAGGTATTGCTTTGCTTCATTCTGGTTGACCATTTCCATTCCTTAGATGAGAATATGGAAATTCATATGCATCACATGACTTGTCAGTCAGTGATAGGCTAGTACAGAACCCCAGAGGCTTTTCCTCCTAAGACTTAACTCCTAAATGGTTGGCTAAATCATAGTCTTTCTGGTAATGTCATATTGAGACTATACAAAGAATGAGGAACTCAGGCTCTCTCTGCCCCACAGTGACTCTAGCTGAAGGTAGATTCACAGTACAGCTGCTATCGGATATTGTTTCTTGGTAGAGTGAGGAGTTGACATGAGAATTGGAAATGTATTTTCATTTTTAGTAACTAGTTGAAATGGTAGTTATCTGGAGTTTTTCCTATTTTCTGCCTGATTCAGTAAGCATCATATAGTCTACTTTTTATTCATTGATTATTAGCAGAAATATTGAAAAGCACTTTGTTTTTTAAACCTGGATAACTACTGTTTCACTAATGGTTTTTGACGGTTGGGTTAGGCATTGCTGTTTTGTGTTCTGGAATCTTGAGTCTTTCTCCTTTTATTACATTGTATCATCATGGTCCTGGACCTTTAGAATGTGCTAGAATCACCTTGGGAGCTTGCACAAAATATATGGCCCTAGCTGCAGAGATTTACATTCTGTCAGCAAAGCTGAGGGGTGCTTAATAAAACAAGCACCCAATGAATCTACACAGGCTTCCAACAGTTTGAGAAACAGTCATTAAAGTGGGAGTGGCCTTGTCTGAATGTTTAGTGACTCTGGGAGAGGAGACGCTTCCTCAGTAGTGGTTATCTTAGAGACTGAGTTCTGTTCAGATAGTTCTAGTGGCAACTGTTGTGTTCCTGGGGACATCTCCCCTCAAAGGACTTGTTTACCATCCTTATAAATTTTCAGTAGACAATTCTGTAATTCTACTTAATGGAAAAGTCTCCAGGATGTTTTTGCAGTTGAACTTTGCTGTATCTCACAAAGCTTCCTGGAGCCAGCTTGCTCCCATACTGTGCCCCGACTCCTCTTTCTGTTGTTGGGTTCTGCCCCAGCTGCCATGTGAGGATAGTTGTCTGGATACAGCGAACCTGCAAGGCTCCTGCATTCTATGTTTTGGTTAGCTTTCATCTATGGTATACTGTGCCTCTTGGGTGTGGCATCTGAACACTTGGCCAGAGGCCCTTGCTGAGTAGCAGAGCAGTGTGCTGGGGCACTATCGACGCCACCAGCACTGAGACCTAGCAAGAGTCTTTTCTTGTTTTTGTAACTGCTATAACAAAGGACTTTAAATTGGGTGATACACAGAAATTCATTGCTCCCATTTGTGGAAAATTGAACTCCAAAATCAGGGCACCAGTGGTTAAGGGTCTGGCAAGACTGGCTCCTTACCAAAGGGTTCTCCCTTGGCCAATGATACAGGAAGCCTCTGGACAATCTTCCTAACATGATTCTGCTCTTCTGACCTTATCACATGTCAAAGACTGCAGTGTGCAGTACCATCACCGGAGTCTTACATTCAACCTAGACTGAGGAGAACACAGATATTCTGAACTTAATAGTCCCAGAGCCCTGGTTTCTGGATCAGCTTTGTTAGCTTCATAGAACTCTAGTTTCCTTGTCTCATTAAGTTGGGATAATAATTTACTACTTTTATTGTCCTTGGAAAGATTAAAGAAAATGTGTGAAAACTTTGCAGCATATTGCCTAGCTGAGTCTTATTCACCAATCCAACTGTTACTGCTGTTAGTTTAAATAAGTATTCATTATATTTGAAAAGTACTCAAGTTTTCTTTTAAAAAAATTTTTTACTGAATTTCTGTCTTGATCATATTTAGACCTCCTCCTCTATATGTAGCCCTCTAACTAGATATTATGAATTCAGTCATATATGAAATGTCCTATAAAGTTTGTATCCCTAGGTGTTCCTTGGTGTGAATTTATCCACTGGAGCCCGGTCAACCTATCTCCTTTAAAGAAGAACAACTCTCCCTTACCTAGCAGTGATCATTTTCTAATAGTTCCTTAGCTAAGGTTGGAGTTTCTTAGCCATTTCCCCACTTCTATGCTGGGTTTTTGTTTGGTTTGAGTTTGCATGGGTCTTGTGCAGTATGTCACTATTGCTCTGAGTTCATATGAGCAAGTTCCCAGCTGTTTGAAAAACTCTTTCCTTGTGGTCATCCACCAACTACCCCTGACTCTTACAGTCCCATCACCCCTTCTGCAATGGTCCTTGAGCTCTGGGTGGCAGAGATTTAATATGAGTCCTTTAAGGGTACATGCATTCTACAGTCTAATATTCTCTGCATTTTGGCCAGTTTTGGCTTTCTGTGTCAATCATCATCTGTTGCATGAGGAAACTTCGCTGGTAAGAGTTGAGAAATGCATTAATATTCTCTCTATCCACTGTTCTGCTATGTTCCCTGAGCCTTAGGTGTAGAGTTTGCATTGTAGAGTGTCATTTAGATCTGGACATCACACAGACACTTTTTATTTGTGTGTGACCAGTTGTGGAACTCTGCAATAGTCTCCATCTGTTGTAAAAAGAAGCTTCTTTGATGAGTGGTGAGAGGTATACTTGTCTGTAAATGTTAGCATCCATATTTAGCATACAGTAGGAAATTACATCTAGGGATGACAGGCATGGGATTTTCACTAGAATCTATAATCTCTCCAGCCATGCATATTTGGCTATGTTTATAGTACCATACATGAGTTCCTTCCTGTTGAGTGAGTCTTAAAGTCTAATTAGATAGCTATTGATTACCTCCAAGATAAAAATAGTCTCATTGCACCAATGACCAGCACAATAAACTATTTCTAGGCTGTTTTTGCCTTTAGCTCCTTTCTTGCGGGGAGCGGGTCTTTTTGAGTCAAGGTATCGTTGTAGTCCCATCTGACCTGTAATTCTGTATGTCCTCCCTTTAAATGCTTTAAAAGCATTTAAAAGCAGAGAAGAATGGAAGGGCAAGTGCAAGGCATTACCTGGTAGCAGGAAGCTCATAGCTGTACATACAGTTTATAGATCATGATACAGGATAGCCACTGGCTCCCTAGAACTCCACCAGGGTAGTTTCTTCTATATGTATCTACCCACCAACAGCAGTTATTTTGTTCCTGGTATATTCTTCAAAGCTCCAACATCTCCTGATTATTCCCTCCCTGCCCACTCACGCTTCGCCTTCCTGGGAGGACACAGAAAATCAACACTGCTGGTAGCTTAGAATGTCACAGCCTGTGTGTATATATGAAAACACTGACTCACAGGGCCTTATCTCTTCCCAGCCTGTCTTCCAGATCTAGGAAAGACAGAAGAAAGACAGGTGCTGCTCATTTTCCTTTTTTCTAGGATTTTCCACCTATGACAGCCCCATCTTTCCCATCTTTCAGTGCGTACTTGCCTCCTTATCTGCTGCTTTGTTCCTTGCTTCTCGTCTTTATTGATTCTTTTTTCCTCTGTCATGCCTTCCTTGGAAAACAGTCCCATGACCTAGAACTCTTGTTAGTTGTTAACTTACTCCACTTCTCCATTTCATACTCGTTTTGGTGTTATCAGTATATATAGTTTATGTTGCCTTGGTGTCTACTTAATCTTTGGATGAGCATCACTCCTTTTCTTTAGAGTTGACCTTACTGATGCAATATCTTCTGGTAGTAGTCTTCCCTCGGGCTTGGTTTTCTCCTTCTTGGTTACACTGCACAAAGCTTTTCATTCACATCTTCCAGAAGCAACGTCCCACTCACCATCCTCAAGCATCAGTCCTTGTTGTTTCGTTAGTCTGTACAAGTTTCCTCTATGATTCCCATCTTCTGCTTCCGTCTAGATTTTTCCTAACCTCAGTGCCAAACCCTCTGGTCTGTGTACTCACCAAGAATGGACATTCTTGGTACCACCTTCCAGTGTCTCTCAGACATTGAGCATCACCTCTTTCCAAGTGATATCTGCTCTTCTCCACCATAGCCTACTAGTTGGCTCCACTTTCATACTTCTGCTTGATGGAGCCATTGTTTCTTTAGACAAATCTTTACCTGCAAAGGGGGTCTCGGGACATCATTGATGGTCTAGTGGTTTAGCTCCATCCTCTGTACAAGGAGATGGAGCTCAGCTCTGCTGAGAAAGTTAGCATGGTCCATCTCAGCAAGTGAGAGGCTGGTCATCTTCACTAAATGTGTATCAGAACTACACCTAGAGAGACCATTGTCCATCTGATCAAGGCCCAGAAGGATGATGGGAAGAATATATGGTTTCTAGCCTTAATTCTACAGAGCCTTCTTAAACGAGTCCAGAGACAGAGATGATCTTGGATTTCTAAGCCCTCGTTGCTCATTCCTGCTATAATGAGTTTGTAGTACCCCATTTCTCTGTGTTGAAAGTCTGAAGAAATATTTTATTTGAGGAAAGTACAAAAGGGAGAGAGAGAGAGAAAGAGAGAGAGAGAGAGAGAGAGAGAGAGAGAGAGATAGATTGTGGGACTTTTTGGTGATTCTGAGACTCAAGTCAGACTCAGCATAGTTTCCTGGTGCCCTATTCCCACATGCGTTCTATGTCCAATGTATCTGCAAGCATTCTGTGCAGTTCGGAAGTCCCTTCCTGTTTAGTAAATACTGCTCCTTTGGATACATGTCCCTGAACCTTCACAGGCTTCTCATCTCTTGAAATTCCCTTCTAGCAGTCTACCCCCGCCCTCCTGCCTTGCCCACCTTGCTCTGAGTCCTGGCTCTGCTAAGCCTGCTCAGAGCTGCCTTTGTACTCAGCCCTTTTCTGATCCCATTATAATGCTCTTCTTTCTCCTTCTGTTTTTGTGGCCCCTTACCTTGCTTTGCTTTTACTTATGGTTAATATATCCGTATGCAATGTAATTTGTATTTTTCTTATGTGCACAAACCCCTCGAAATAGATTAGAAGCTCCTGGTGGTAAGCCTGTGATTTAGAATATTTATAGTCGGGGGCCTGTCACAGTGATCCCTGTTTCTGCATGTCTGCTGTGGACTTGAATTGTGAGCATCTAAGAATAAAATGTTGATATTCCTCATTTCTCATTTTCCAAACAAAAATCTTTAAAAGCAATCCCTTTTCCTATATATGTGGGGGGTCTATCTCTCCAAAAGAAGCACATGTGTTTTAGGTAAGCATATTCAAAATTGCCTGTCGTTTTCCCCCAATTATAATATTTTATAACATATTTAAGGCATAATTCAATAGGCACAAATTTGAGCTATACCAGACCTTTTAAAAGCTCATTAATTGAGTACAGTGCATTCATGTTTCATACTTGGTATTATGGGTTTTTCTCATTCTTCCCATAATAGTAGTAGTAATAATAATAATGTATAATAACGGCTGCCATCTAATTAGCATTCACTGTGCCAGGCAGCTTAAGGGCTCTGCCCATAGTATTTCATCATCTTTCTACAGCCTGTTAGATGTTCTATTTCATAGTTATTCACAGGTTCATTAATTTGTTCACAAGTACTCTGCTGGGAAGGTACAACACTGAATCCAGCACTGTTTGACACCCTAGCCCAGGCAGATTTGAAGAAACTGAGGCTGCACTGCCTTTGTCCTGCAGATTGGGCTTTAGTTTCGTCGTCTATTATGTTCCCACTTAGTTCCTCCTGGTAACCCCAGCCTTGTTTCAACAGAGACACACATCATTGTACCCTCTCTAGTGCTAATAATGTCATTTCCAGGAATCTGTTGAGTAATGAAAGCAAAGGCTGCTTTAGAGATCAGAGACCACTGGTCAGTGGACCAGATTATCACACGGGAGATCATGTGAAGCCACATACAGCCTGACTGGCTAGAGTGCAGGGCTGGGCTCCTAGACAGACAGTTTAGCTGGGTGCTTAAGAGCTTGGACATCTGGTGATATATACTCAAAGTCAGGCTCAGCACTTCATTGTGGTGTGACCTGGAACAATTTCCAGCTCTGCAAGGAAGAACTGATAGTATTCCTAAATCCCTCCTTGCATGATGCTGTGAAATAGTCACTCACTGCTCTGCTTAATCATGATAACCATTGGCAGCCAGTTATAATTCTCCTGTTACACAGAACAGAACAAACATTTCTGCCTAAAGGCAGAACCGGAACCAATAATAAAAACTTCCACTTGAATGCATTAAGGCTAGTTCTTTAGTCTGAAAAGCAGTAATTCTCATGGCATTTAAATATTGAAAGACAACTGAAAGATAATTGAGCTCCTAGTAAAAAGAACTAAATTCAAATGGGTTTCTTCAGATCACACAGAATAAAGAATCAGACAGCATTCCTAGATAACTGGTTTCTAACCTGTGCTGTAGAAACCAGAAGTCCTAGGATTATTGCCCAACATGTTTTTTTTCCTGAATGACTGGATTAGATATTTAACCCTAACCCTCACATTTTAAACCTCATGATTCTTGGTTGTGGAGGCTGTCCTGTGCTTTCTGGCATTTTAAGGACACCCTGGCTTTCCTCATTAGATGCCAGCAGCACCTGTCCTCCATCCAGTGTGACAAGTAGAACTGTGCAGACATTGCCAAGTGACCCCAGGTAGTAGACAGGATTTCTCTTTTTAAAAATTATCTAGACCACAAACTACCAATCTTGGCTTTGCCTCATGATTGCCCATAAGTCATTGGAGATACAGAAAGGATGTAGGCATGTAAGGTCCAGCAGTTCTTGTTTGTATCAAGCTCTCCTGGTGGAATAGTCCTGTGGCTATCTCTATGGTAATCTCAGTTACAAGGCCCTGGAAATTTCTTGCTCTATCTGCTAGCCATACCTCTGGATCCCATAGTAAATTTCAGTGACTCCCTTAAAGTTGATGCCTCAGTTTCCCCATCAAGAGCAGTGTCCTAATAATTCTGAGCCTCCCCTTACTTTACAAAGTCATCCACCTTCAAGACTTCACTTTGTGCCAGGTAAGAAGTGTGTGGTAAAACGTGTGTGATATTACACTGAGCCTCTAGTGCTGTCCCAAGAGGTAGAGTGGTAGTGGTGGAGGAAGTCATCCTTCATCTGATTTTTGCAACTGTTGGATTTGGTAATGTGGCAGCTGTTTCTTAAGCTTCCTGTAATAAATAAATAATTTGGTGTACTTCCTTTTCTGGTTTAGCTGTTTCTGGATAGTCTGTATAAACTCATACAATCTTAGAACAATGCATTCATTGGAAGAGAACGAGAGCAAAGCCTCAACTGAAAACAGAATTTACTTGAGCAAGACTGAACCAATGTCCAAGTCTGCTTTGCTTTTGAAAATAAGCATACATTTACAGTGCTTCCTTGATAGGTGAGAGGGCGGTCTGCTACTGTATTCTTTCCATGGTGTTTTTGCTTAGTGAAGTTTGGGCTACTCACCACAGAGCTTTGGATCAACAGTATTTCTTGAGACTTGGTGACTAAAATCTCTTTCATTTCTAGAACATTCCATGCATGTCATAGCTTGTGATTCATTTTCCTGTTAGGTCAGCTGGTATTGTGAATATTAGGATATATACGCCTGTAAGATTTAAGTAGGAAGGACTCTGTATTCTCAGATGTAGATGCAACTGGTTATAGGTAAAGGCAGCATGTGCTTGAGCACCAGGGTCATGTGACTAAGGTGTGCAGCATGCCCCAGAACTTAGGGAAAGAGAAGGCAGGCTCCAGAAATAAAGCTTCTGCTGTTTCTTTGTTTTGAGATACCCATCAGTGGTAGGTCCTCTCAGTTGCTGGCATCTCTGGCTTGATGACACCCTCTTCCATTGCTCACAGTTCCTCACAGATACCAGTGCTGTAGAGTCTGCTTCCTAAATGGTTCGGAACTCTTTCTGTCTTCTGTCCTTGCTGTGACTCCTTGAACCTGCTATTCCCAAGGCCCATGGAGTTCATCATTCCTGTTCAGGGCCACTGCCACTTCCTTATCTGTCATCATCTGTAACCTTTCCCCCCTGTATGAACACAGATTCCATCCCTCTTCAGAGCATTTACAGATATGACTTTTCCTACCTGGAAATTTTACCCCTTGTTTGTCTGCCTGGTTCACAGTCAGTCTTCCACCTCATATGAGGCACAAGTTCCCATGAGAGGACTGTTTCTCACTCCTCAGACTAGCTGATGGACGCTTAACATCTTGAAAGATTCCCCTCATCAACTCTTTGGCTCATTATGCAATGTTTTGCTTTGTTCCAATGTGTGCCCTGTTCCCGGCAGAGTGTTTAGCACATGATAAAGTTATAGCTCTATGCTTTGTTAACTCTTTACTCATAAAGGAGATAAATTATTTTAGTATTCTCTATGTTTACTAATACAGAGGATGCATTTTAATCATGAAAGAGGACAGCTTTTATAAGGACAACCCTTTCTTTGTCCTCACCAAGGAGTCAAGATTTATTATTACCTTCTATGAATTAACTTTATGCATATCTATATGCATCCTTCCATCATTTTACTGGGACACGTTTGTGATAATCTGCTTGGACTTACCGGGTTCTTTATCATAAGGTGCTTATGATTCTGGGTGTCACTCTTGACCTCCCAGTCCTTGGAGACGACTATACATCTATCTCCCTCTTTGTTTTTCCCATCTAGCTGTTCCCCATTTGTCAATCTCAAGCTGTCTTCATGGTTCCTCCCACCTGTGTACAGTTTTTCTTTTCTTTCTGTTTTCCTTTTCTTGGTAAAAGATGTCAACTTACACCCTTTTGGTTCAAGCTGAAACTGTATCTTCCTAGATCCCCTAACCCTCAGCATTCTGTCCAATCAGTTATTGCAAAACACGTTTCCTCTTCTGTGATCTCCTGCTATCATCCTCTTGGCTACTGTCCTCACTGATGAGTGTGGAGGAATGGCACAGGGAAACTAAATAAGCACATCAAGTGTAGTCAAAGAATTTTAAGAGAGGAACTAATACAAACAAAGATGATGAATGGAAAGTAAGTAAATACAAACTGAGAACAAGTGAACTTGAGGAAAAAAAAACAGCTAGAAACCTTATAAATGAGAAGTTACAAATAGGATATTATAACAATTATTAAAGACAATAAAACACATAAAGTAGATTTAGCTAAGGCGATAATTGGTGAATTAGATGATGAAAAATAGGGATTCAGAATATGGCTTAAAATAAAGGACTGAAATTTAAGCATGCCAACACACATTGGCAAGGATAAATCAAGACGTTCCAACCTATATTTAATGGTCAGCTCTACTAATGGAGAAAAATCAGTGGATAGGCTGTATTTAGAGACTCTGCCTAATATTTTCCCTCTTTGGATTTGAAAAAACTTGACAGTGAGAAAGAGCAGGGCTCTTGGATAACTGGATGAGTGGACTTAGTTCTCTGTCCAAGAGATGAAAAGTTAAAAGGTCAAAGTGGAGAACTGGCATGTGCTTTGTTCTTTCAGATGGTCCCAATTTGAGAATTGTTTCATGATTAGTAAAATGAAATAGAAATAGTTAGCTTGTTCTTGCAGCAGCTCAGAGAAGGTTGGAAGAAGTGAGATTTGTGTCTCACAGTGACTGCAATATCTTTGTGGTGACTTTCTGGGCTCTGGCCCTCCTCCCTCTGCAGTTAGTACCCTAGGCTTGGCCTTGTTCAGTGGCTACCCGCTTTCAAGTTTCCTTTGGGTTTTGTTACTGGTATCTCAGCCTCAGTGAACTCCATTGTTGTTTTAGAATACACTTCGATTATGTCACTTTTCTCTCTAAAAACCTATAGCAGACCAAACTTTCCAGAGTTTCTGTGTGTGTGTAGGTGGATTTTGCTTCTAGCTTGCCTTTCTAGCCTCTCTTATGCTTGTGGTGATGTCAACTAGTCTACATTCATCATAAGCATCCATGTAGTGATTCCTTTGTGCTTATTGCACCTATAGCCAAAAATGTCTATGTCACTCCATGTGGCACCCACTCATAACTGCTTCTTTCTGTCTACAGGGAGAGTAAAGGGGAATGTGTATAGAATCACTTCTGACAAGAAGAGATGGGACTGGGGTCTGACACAGCATGAGGGAGAAGGAAGATATAATGCTCATTGCAGGTTTATAGTTTGGAAACTAGAGGAAGACAAATGGAAGTTGAGAATTAATAGTTGGAGGCTAATGTTTGAGTCTGAGTTTGCGGATGTGTGTACACACAAGTTGAAGTAGCCTGAGGAAAAAGAAAAGAGAACCACTGAGAGGATGATTTGGAGGTGGTAATTTAGAGATTAAAAGCAAAAGGGGATGGTACAGAGTAGCTGATGTGAAAACTTCCAGAGTTAGCGCAGAAGTTTGTTGTGATTTCTGTGAGTAAAGTGTGAGGAAATGGCTCATTTCCATCTTCATGGTAATGCTAAAACATTATGATTTAAATAACATTTATCAAGGCTGTGTTCTGTGCCAGATACCTCCCTATAATTGCAATGTTCTTCCTCTCTGGACACCTGAGCTTATTGTTCCCAGTTGTGAGGACTAGATTTGGCATGGAGTTATAGAGTAATAATATAGGCCGAGGTTCGAATTTTGTGTGTCTTGCTTATGCTGTGTAGCTTTGAGTATGCTAATTAATACCTCAGAAGTCTCATATAGTTTTCTCAATAGTAAAGTAAACTTAGTAATATCATCTTGCTGAGGACATGTGTTAGTTTTCAGATAGTAGCTACTTCTGCTATATTTTTTATTGCAAGGCTGGGCCAAGTGATGGTAGACAATGAAAGTCTGACTTGATATGGTAGGGTACAAGAGTTTGGAGAAAGTGTGAGGTTGTGGCCATTGTTTGCACATGTAAGTCTGTTTTAATATTCTGCAAGCCTGTGGCTCTGGCTCAGGATCTACGCTCTCATTAATAGGACATCTGGTAGTCCAAGTCTCTCCACTGCGTGCTGGTAGATGTCTCAGCACACCATTATCACTTAAAGGAGGATGAATTGGTAGTAGTATATCTATTCTCAAACATGTGGGCCAGTTGTGCAGTGAACTGAGACAAGTCAGAGTGGGTGGAGGAACTATGTGAAAAATGTGAATTTGTTTCTTAAAACATCCTTCATCACGGTCCACTTAAATATCTTTTTGACTGACATTTATTTATAATCTCAGTTTCTTGGCCACTGGCAAGTCTTTCTAATCCTGGGTTTAAATTGAACCTGGATCTTACTGTGCCTTCAGAGTTTATCTGGCTTCCTCTTCTGTTTTTCTAGTCTAATCACTTGCCACCTATCAGAGTGGATAGTCAATTTTATTACTCTAACATTTTATTATTTACTTATTTATTTTTGGTCTTTTTGAGACAGGGTCTCCCTGTAACCCCAGCTGACCTGTAACTCACTATGTAGACCAGGCTGGCCTTGAACTCACAGAGATCTGTCTACCTCTGCCTCCTGAGTCCTGGGATTAAAGGTGTGAGCCACGATGCCCAGCCCCTAACTTTTTATTTTTAAACTGTTACATACAGTTAACCTTCTATGTATGAACTTGACATAGAAAAGTAGATCATTTAACAAGAAGGCAGGTAAACAGACAAGAACTGAATGAATTCACAGTGTGGATCATTCACTTCCATATAGAAGAGAGATCCTGATGGCTTGAAACAGCCCGAGACCAAGTCTAAAATCATCTGCAAGGACTTCTTGGAAAACTGATACTGAGGAGGGTTGAGAACAAGATAGGAAGAAATTGCTTTTTGTTGTTGTCAGAGATATTGAAATTTAGGAAATGTTTCTTCTTATATCCCCAGAGATATTGATATGGACAAAGAGAAATAGCCAAGGACCAGGAAGGAGACTCAAAGATCACAACTGGAACACATAGCACTTTTTATTTATATTCAGTTTTCTTTAAAAACTGGAGGGAGGGTTTTTGTTTTCTTTCACTTGAGGGGAAAAGTTCCTACAGAATATGTTACAACATCCTAAAGAGATGTTTATTCATCGTTAGCCACCAATCTGACGCTAATTATTTTTGTCTTTGTTTGTCTTCATAGCCCAGTGATTTTTGAGATGCAAATACTATACTTTATGTTGGTAAAAGTCTGTTATTTAATTATTTTCATGAATCTTGAAACAAATTATTTTCAATAAACCATTTTTGAAACAAATCATCATCTGCCAGGAAATAGGTGGCATTACTTGTCATTCTTCAATTTTTCAAGTTAGTCTGATAACATTGTTTTCCTCCTGTGAGAGCTTGCTGTGAGCCTCTCTGTTGGTTTTAATAATTACTAGAATCTTATGTCAGTGTTTCACATTGCAACTGTTGTCAAAATACTTGATTTCCAAGAAGCAGCTAAATCTGCCTCATGAAAGTATGGTTTTGCCATTGTCTTTCAGACTAGTTAAGCTAGTTATTAGGAAAACAAAGAATATACACAGCCCTCTAGGAACACGTCATACTGCTCCAGACTAAAACTGTGTGCCTCAGAAGTATGGAGGAGACTCATAAGTCTCATTGAAGAAGAATAAAACTACTAAATTGACTGGTGTCTTTGACACAGTGTCACAAGGTACCTCTGGGAACTAGATGGGTCATTATACATTAAAGTTTCTCCAAATCATTTGTACAACAGCATGTGTATCCTTTCTCAGTGGTATCCTGACATTTGGAGGCTGAGTCTCTTTCTTCTTAGGCCAACATTACTCATGACTGCTGTGCAGAATCTGTTCAATGAGTCTCCATCTAGGAAAAAAAGCAAAGGAAAACCCCAAGCACTGTGCTGTACCACCTCAAAGTGTCAGAATGAAGCAGGTTTCAAATTCCTTTAAAAGCACCACAGAGAGGATTTTTTAGTTATTCTAGGCCCCAAAACTTGAACTTTGTGGAAAACAGTTTTGCAGTTAAAGGACTGTGGGGTGATGGCTGTATGGAAAGGTGTGTGAGCAATGGTGACTAGGGTTGATTTTTCCTCTTGCTGTATCCCACCTCAATACTCAGCTGAGCCCTAGGAGCAGTCAGACACCAGAGACAAGGTGAAGAAGCTAAAACTCTGGAAAAGAATGTTCTTAGTCTGTTGTAGACTGTACACAGGTCCATGTACCTGGGAGCTAACAATATGCATCTTTGCAGCAGCTCTGTTTCAGAATAAATAGACCTTGGTAAAATAAAGGAAAAATGCACTTAAGAATAAAGAACAGAATATAGCAAGAAAGGCTAGCATCACTTTAAGGAAGAAGGAGGAATTGGTTATTCAGTCATTTTTAACCAGAGATTTTAAGAGTAGGAAGAATTCAAACAGGTACTATTAAAATGAACATAGCTATTTGTGACAGATCTTATTGGGTACCAGATGTGGTTCCCAGGACCTTACATCATTGTCTCAGTTTTCATGACACTGCTCTGTGCAAGGAACATAGTATATGTGTGTTTGTTCTGATTTTAAAAGGGAAAAGCAAAGCACTGGGAAATAACAAGCCCAACCTTACAAAGCCAGGCACTGCAGAGCATGGGATCCAGCTACAGGAGCTCTTACTCTCTAGTTGTTCAAAAGCTTGAAGATGAGAGAAGATAGAGAAAACTAAGCAGTGGTCAAAATAGAATCATCATCTCAAGAGCTTTTGGAATGATTGTTTACTAATATCATCTCAAGGGTGTATTTTTTCTGTGTCATTAAAAACATTTGGAATGGATATACTTCTGACGGAGTAAAGCTTGTTTCTGGAAAATGCTCAGGGTAGACAGGGCAGCCTTAGCCTGAAGTGTGAATTTCAGAGTGGAGAACTGTAGTCCACAATGCATTGTCACTGACAGGTGTGCAAGTACATCCTCTGGGCTCCTGCCAGCATTAGTAGGCAGGTGTCAAGGCAGAAATGTGGATGGCAACAGACTGGAGAGCTCAGAGGTGAACAGGGACACTGTGTAAAGTCTCCAAGCCAGATGCCTTCGCCAACAGTCAGGAACAGGTGGTTGAGTAGCCAAGGACTGCCAGGAGGTTCTTTCCTAAGAGGACCCCCAGCTGTCATTACTCCTCAGGGCCCCTCCTTGTCCAGCTTGGGACAAGCCTGGCTATCTTCTAAATAAATAACTCTAAGGGGATATCTCATGCCTTAAAGGGGCACATGCCCAGTGTTGAGAGTGGAAGCCTATTTTTAAGCTCTAAAAGGCAGGCAAAAGTAGAGTCTGGTTTAGTAAGAAGGAAGATTGCATTTTAAGAAGGTGGTAGGGTATGCTTATAGAGTCATGGATCTGCATAAGCATTTTATTCAAGAACCAAACTTAGACCAAATAGAAGATAAGGGATTTGGAAATATATGATAGTACACTGGGGGGTGGGGGAGACAGAAAGAGAGAGAGAGAGAAAGAGAGAGAGAGAGAGAGAGAGAGAGAGAGAGAGAGAGAATATTAGAAATAGAGTTATATCAGAGATGCAGATTATAAATGAACTGCTAGAAAATGTGGCCATTTCAGGCATCTAGCGTATTTTCTGAAAAATGGGCAGTCTTTTCATACTGTGGGAAATTTGCTTTATGGACTTAGTCTTTGGTCGTGAAAGAATTCTTGGAGAACAGGAGATAAAATGAAAAGAGAAGACTAAGTCCATTAAAAGAATTTGAAATACTGTTGGAAACATATCTTACTGGTAGAGCACTTGCCTCATGTGTGCAAGACCCTAGGTTCAATTTCCAGCATTACTAAAAAGAGAGACCAAAAGAATGGAACAAGGGAGGAAGTTCACAAGAAAAAAGAAAACTTAAGTCCTTAGGTATACTTAATGGTTTATCGTACCTGCCAATCAGGTTCCTAAGGAAATATGTACTTCATTTAACAATGAGTATATATTGCAAATATTAAAAAGATAAGCTCACTGTAGCTAAAAGGGAAGGGGAAACGAATGTGGCTTGGGGGCCACAGTGCATGAAGAAATGTGGCCACTATCTAACCTTCCAGGTTGTCCTGAAAAGCAGGCCTGCTCTGACCTAGCACACTGTGTAGTCCCTGAAGGTACTTTTGACCTTCAAAACAAAACGCTTAAGTCATTTAGCCATATATGGCTTTTATGTGTTGTGAACTCATATTCAAGCAGTTGAAATAATGTTTTTCAGCATTCTGAACCCAAATTATTTCCAATACAGTCTAGAAATTAATTTTTAGTTCATTCGGGTTTGGGACATCAGCTGAAGAAGAGACAGTTTTCTTGCTTTAGACCAAATATTCTTTTCTCTTAAACTTTGACTTTCAGTCAGTGTCCTAGTTAACTTTTTCAACTTGACACACACAGTCTGAGTCATCTGAAAGGAAAGACTTAATTGAGGAGTTTCCTAGATCAGATGGGTATGCTTGTGGGGGATTGTCTTGATTATTAATTGATGTAGGAGGGCCCAGCCCACTGCAGGCGGCACCATCCCTAAGCAGGTAGTCCTGGGCTGTATAAGAAAACTAGATGAACAGGAGTGCACAAACAAGCCAGGTATCGAGTCAGTAACCAGCACTCTTCCATGGTTCCTGCCTCCAGCTTCTTGTCTTGAATTCTGGTCATGACTTCCTTCAATGTTGTACTGAGGCCTGGAAATGTAAGCCAAATAAACTCCTTTCTCCTCTAAGTTACTTCTGGTCAAAATATTTTATTACAACAACAATAAGGAAATTAGGACAGTGAGTGAATGGGAAATTACCCAGTGAGTCTTAGAAGCTCCCTATGTGTTGTCCAGGTCACCCTATTCCCATGTCTCAAAGAACTAGATAGACAGACCTGAGAATCTTGTGGACCTTTAGGCAAGAGTTAACTAGCAACACCACGAGCATAGATAATGTTTGGCTTGGAATTCACTCGTCAGTTGCACAGCTCAAGTCAAACGGAAGAATTATGCAGAAAGCAAGAAAACAGTAATATCATAGTATCTTGATTAGTCTTGCTTATTCAAGAGTAATGTGGGTATGTTTACTGATAGTGCTGACTGTTTGACCTGTGCATCTTTTATCATCTGCAGAGCTGTATTCATCAGCTGACCCAGTGCTCTTCCAAGCCATGCATCCTGAATCTCCTGAGACTGAATCCATGCAGAGTAGTGACAGCTTTCGTGTGCCTAACAGCTTATGGCCAGCAGCTGCTTAGACCCAAACAGTAGTGGAACATATTGTCAGAAATGGGAAACATGCCAGATATCCCACACTCTAAAGCAGTTTTCTTCATACATTTGAATTCTTGCTTTTTAGTTAATTTCTTAATTAAGTGATTCGTTAGTGATAACGGGAACGTGAATCCAGGGTGTTGTAAGAATGGGCAAGTGCTCTTCAAGCATATATTTTGTTTTTTAAAGGAAAGTTAGAAAGCTGAAGAAGTTCCAGTTAATAGTAATTTATGGAGTCCGCTTTTAGACTGTCTTAGCGCCTATATACTGTGGTAACTAGAACTGAGGGAGGAGAACGAGGGAACTCACAGAAATGAACTAAAATGTTCTCAAGGGACAAGAAGCAAAGACAATCTGTGAAGTACTCAGGAGTGAGTCATTTAATGTGCTAGGTGCAGAGAGAGAATAATTATGTCTCTCTGGTGAGATTGGGGACATGTGCTAAGAGAAGGTGGCTTTGACATGGATAATAAATAGCAGGTAAGATTTCAGTGTTAGAACAAAAAGAGAGAGGATGACATTTCAGCATTTCACTGGATTGAAAAATGTGGAGTTAGGATTTTTTAAAATCATCCACACATTTCAAAAGCACAGGCCACTTGTGCAGAATAAAATTTCTTAAGACCAGACTGTGGAAGGTCTTGCATGATAAACTTAGGGATTTATACTTTAGAGGTGGGCATGATCATTGAGAATCCATGGAAGATGTGTGAGAGACTTACCAGGATCTGATGGTGGGATCGAAAGAGAAGAGTGACATGAAGGATCTTGAAAGGAGAAATGTGGTGATGATAGAACAATGAGATGTGGTGTCTTGTAAATGTCTGTGACACCAAACAGGAAAAAGGCGAGGGGAATGCCAGGGGAAATTTCTCTGAAATGAGCCTGGGAAAATTGCCCACGTAAGCACCTCGAGTGCAGGGATTGACAGATGACCTGATTGACTTGATAGTCCGTATCTGAATTGAAATTTATAAAATTGGTTATTAATAATGAACATTTCAGGAAGGTACTGGGGCTGGGGAAGCAGAATTCAGGGTGCCAAGATGGCAGGCAGAACTGAAAGATTCATCTGAGGGTGGAGTTGGGATGCTGAGGCAGGAGTTCTGAGAGGGAGGAGGAGGAGGTGAGGTGGTACAGTGGTTATCACACAGGACTTCTGTACACACTGATACCAGATTGGCAGCAACTCTGCTGAAGGAGGGAGAAAGGTCACAGAGGGCAGGGTGTCAGAGCTGAGGTGTCATAGTTAGGGTGAAGGGTCACAGAGGGCAGGGTGTCACAGTTGAGGTGTCGTAATTAGGGTGAAGGGTCACAGAGGGCAGGGTGTCACTGTTGAGGTGTCATAGCTAGGGTGAAGGTCACAGAGGGCAGGGTGTCACTGTTGAGGTGTCATAGTTAGGGTGAAGGTCACAGAGGGCAGGGTGTCACTGTTGAGGTGTCATAGTTAGGGAGAAGAGTCACAATGGCAAGAAGTCACATTGAGAATGAAAGATCACAGAGGGTGTGATGTCGCAGAGTGATTGATGTATTGATCACAGAAGGTGGGGTGTCACATTGAGGGTGAAGGGTCACAGAGGGTGGAGTCTCATAGGGTAAAAGGTCACAGAATGTGGGGTGTCATGTCATAGTTGGGGTGTCACAGAGAGTGAGGTGTCAGAGTTGGGGTGTCACAAAGTGGAGGGTCACAGAGGGTGGGGTGTCACAGTCAGGATGAAGATCTAGTATGCTGTTTATGTTGTATACAAGCCTAGATAATGCCAGAGTGCTCAGCTAGGTGGATGGCTAGGGAATCCATGAAGTGATGGTGTCTGCTTGTGCATTATTATATCTTCTGAGGGGAGGTGACATGCTCTGTGTAATTGATTTTCAAGGGAGTCTTTGGAAACTGAACTGTGCACTTAGAATTGTTAAAGTCAGTAAGATCCAGAGGCGATGACTGATAACAGCAAAGAAGACAGAACAGAGGTTTGGAGTTGGGAACTAGGAAGTCTTTCTTTGGCTCTGTAGACAGGGCATGTCACAGAAGTTCTGCAAAGGAGGTTTCAGAAGGCAGCAAAAAACTGTGAAATGAAGCTGACAGGAAAAGGAAAATTGCGACCTGCCAAAAGATGTTGGATTAAGGCTCTGGTGGTCGGGACCTGATATCTAATTAGAACAGATAGAAGGGCCAAGAAGTGGGCCTTGGGGCCAGCCCCGTCCTTATGTAACAGTCATATTAATTGGCTGAGCTGCAGTTTGGGGATTCTTCTAGTCATCTTTCCTTTTCCTCTGGAGCTGAGAATTTACCTTTAGTCTTCGTCTATTGAGTCTCTAAGCTCATTGTTCCTTTTGTATATCCAGCTTCAGAATGCTCCAGGTATAAAGTATCCCAAAGACTTCAGTCTATTGAAATAAGCTGGGTTCTGTATCCATGAATCCGATGGAAAATGATACCCAAGTCATTGTCTGAGACTTCTACTTAGATATTTGATTTGTGGAACAATTGCTTTTAAAGCCTTGTCCTACTACAAGAGCATTGTCCTTTTGGCCTGGTCTGCTGCTTCAATATAATTTAAGACTGTAGCCTGGTCCTGTTATTTATTTGTGTTTTATCTTTCAGGGCACAAGAAATTAGATTTGGGACTAGGAGATTCTCTGACAGGACAGGTCTTTACATCCTCATACCCTGGAGGGGTCTGGCTGCTGGAAGTACAAAATTGCTATCTTATTGGAAAAGGTTTTTTGTTGTTGTTGTTTAGTATTTTCTGTTTTTCTTTTTTGAGATAGTGTCACTCTGTAACCCAGGCTGACCTTGAATTTGTCGCCCTGTGCCTCTGCCTCCAGAATGCTGGAGCCACGCCATGAAAATTTCGTTCTTAAAATTCCTTTGCCATTTGGTGGTAAGAACCACATTTACCTCTCAGCTCATGGCCAAAATTTAGGCTCCGGTAAATGCCCAAGACTTGTGCAACATGTAACTTAATGGTATACCCCAGTCTCCCTTTCTATTCTTATTTTGAAGGAGACCAACTCAGGATGTCAAAAATACTGCTGATTCTTGCCACTTCTCAATAATTGGTAATTGGTAATTGGTTTCCCTAGAGGACATTATGTTAAGCGAAATAAGTCAGACTCAAAAAGCCAAATATATATTGTAAATTTTATGAGGAACCTAAAGTGATCTCAAATAACTTGAAAATTGAATAATGATTTCTGGAGGCTAGAACAGGCCATATGTATAGGACAGAGAGAGCATAGTTAAAGGGTGAAAGGCCGTATGCAGTTAGACAGGAGGGACACATCTTGGTGAGGTGCAGAATAACGAACCTAGGGCTTCACCCATCCCAAGTACACATTATACCACTAAACTGTGCTGTAACCCAGGAAGAATAAATTGAAATGTTCTATGGGACAGAAGGATAACTATGGTTAAAACACAATTACTTGTAAATTTTAAAATAGCTAATAAAAATGATTTTGAATGTTCTTCACACAAAGAAATGATGTCTGTTTGAGGTAGTAGATATGCCATTCACCCTGAGCTGATCTCTGCACATTGTACACATGTGCTGAAAACCACACTGTACCCCAGAAATGTGTACAAGTACCATGCATCAATTAATATGTTAAAATAATTCAGGAAACTAAAAGTTGGGGCTGGAGAGATGGCTCAGCGATTAAGAGCACTGACTGCTCTTAATCAAATTCAAATCCCAGCACCTACATGGTAACTGACAACTTCCCATAACTCCAGTTCCAGGAGATCTGACACCTTCTTCTGAACTCTGTGGGCATTGCACAACACAGGTGTACCTACATACATGCAGGTAACACATGAATACACATAAAATAAAAATAAATAATAAATAAAATAAAAAATAACCTAAAAGCTACCATTAAAAATAACATTATTGCCTCTGCTTTCCCACCCAGTGCCTTCACACATGGAGAAGAATGCATTGCAGGAATTCTTTAGGACACTGCACAGTAGTTAAGCTTTCCGCAGCTTTGCAGATACCCACAAAGAGGTATGGGCCGCAGGGGCAGAACTCAGAGTTCTCCTGCACAGTTGACAGGCAACCTCTTTCTCAAGGCCAAGGATGAGTTATCAGTGACACTGGAGAATGAGGAACATAACATTTTATTAATCTTTTAATTTTCATAAGTCTTGACGATTAAGTAGCAGCTGTCCTTCTTATATAGAAAAGTCAGCTGGAGTTTTGCCAATTAAGGTAACAACAGGTTACACTGTGGACCTAGTATCCTAGTTAGGGCCTGAACTTGCAACCTGGGTCAGACTTTCTACTTGGGTACCACACCACTCTTCACAGGAGCAAGAGTATACCATGTTCATGTTACAAAAGCTTTGATGGATGTGTTTGAAAATTCATAGTTTTGCCTTGTACTTCTCTGATTTTGCTTCCTCTGGTTGGCACGCTCTCCCCTTCCTCTTCCCTCGGGACAGTGTCTCCTTATATCTCCTCCCTGTGTTCCTTTTGTTGCTAAGAGGAGGGGCAGTGCAGGGGGAGGGGGCAGCAGGGACAGCTGTGGTCAGCCGCCAGTTGACACCACAGCACATGGTGCCATGATCTCATTGCTCTTGTGTATCTGGCTCAAGCTGCTGCACAAGTGTCATTTACTGGGGGCACAGTCGGGTTAAGAAGATGCACTATGCAGAAACAATTTTGTAACTCTCCAACTCCCATTTACCAAGTGTTGTCATAAAAATAGCATGAATCAGGGGCTAGAGAGATAGCTCAGAGGTTAAGAGCATGTAATACTCTTTCAGAGGACCCAAATTTGGTTCTCAGGATCCATTGGGTCTCGCATAACCACCTGTAACTCCAGCTCCAGGGGATCCAATGTCTCTGTGGGTACCAGCACTTATGTGCACATAGACATACACACATGACTAAAAAAATCAAATAGATTTGAAAAATATCCTGAATCAAAGCTTGTTTGTACAAAACTAAAGGGCTGCTTGCCTGATTCATGTATAGCTTGAAGAACTCTGGGTACACCTGACCTCATAAGCTGTACATCTTTGAAAACGGTGATGCTTCATTGATTTTAATAAGGAAAATGTAAATATAGTGCATATTTTATTAAATTAATAATGCTATGCATATAAGCAAGGACCATGGGGTAATTAAATTATTAATAAGTTTGGTGGTACCACTTAGTAATTTGTTATCTTGAGAAATTTTTAAGAGACTCATTGACAGCTAAGAATAGCAAATGCAAATTTCCCTGGCTTATATGTTTTAAAGCTTGTTTCTTTTTTTCTATTTAAAATGATGAAATGAAACTAATGGTATTTCCTTTTTTTATTTGCAGAAAAAACCACTGTCTGCAATAATAAAGGAAGTCTGTGATGGGTAAGTGTTGCTCAGAATTCAGATGAAATTCTTTAATCTATTATTGATAGGCAAATAAAATATTTCTAGCATTATAAATAAATACTACTAATAAATATTATTGATTATTCAACACTGGATCTGTCCAAAGTCACCAGCAAGTGCTGGGTAAGAGCTGCGCATATTTCCCACCAAAGTTTTACCATTCTTCCTCAAAGAGGAGAAACTGTGAAGTGGATGGATGCTCTGCACAGTGGGTTTGCTTTTATTGAGGGGGGGTGTTCCTTGAGCAATCTAAAGGTTCCTGGGCTAAACACATACCCCATCACTCAGATGCCACAGAAGATGTGAGTGTGCTTCATCTGGCTATTCCAACAGTCCAGGGAGAATCACATATGGAAATTACATGAGCTGTGTTGACTAGTGAAGCAGAGCTGTGACTCTATATTACTGAGTTTGCATGAGTCCTGGACTACTTAACTGGAATGTTCCCATCTGTATTAAGTATACTAATGAAGTATAGAATTTAGAGACAATTGAACTGTATTAAATTGCCTAAAATTTAAATTGTATTCATTTCCTTTTCTCTGATTCAATCCTTCAAATTAGGGAAGAATGTTGATATTTAAAATTACCCCTCCCTGCAAGTCTTGAATCTGAAATGCTGGAATAGGCTTGGAATAATGTAGATAATCCAGTGTGAGATGACCTGGGTCAAGGTAGTGAGGGTGGGCTAGTGCTCTTTTGTTTTGGGAGTTGCCGTAAGATATATGTTGCCCTGGCCCAATTCTAATCCTGGCAAGTTTAATTCGTGTAATCCCGTAAAACTAATAAAGTGGAAATGGCCCCTATTGTCTTTCTGATTATTTGTGCTTGTGTTTTAGGTGGTCTCTCACCAACCACGAACATTTTGCACTGCAGCACGCTGATAGTTCAAACTTCTACATCACAGAAAAGGTAGGTTGGCTACTCTGTTTAATCTGGAGCACTCATACTGAAGAGAGGTAAATCAGGATTGACATTTATTCTGTTTAGGGCTAATCATGCTAGTCCACGTTTTAGGTGTTCGACATCTATGACAATAGGGTCTTAACGTAAAAACCTGCTATGCTATTATCAAAAAGATGCTATTTATCACATTCAAGTGTGAAGTCTAAATATGTTTCTGAGACCTGTTTAGCAAACCACATTTGCTTTCTTTAAAAGTATTTGTTAAATTACATTTCCTTATGTGCATGTGGGGGTCTGGCACATGAACCATGGCACAACAGCTGGAGATTGGAGGACAACTTGAGGGAGTTGGTTTCCTCCTTCTATCCTATGGGCCCTGGGGATTGAACTCAGGTTGTCAAGCCTGGTGGCAAGCCCCTCTACCCACTGAGCCATCTTGCATCCCACATTTTTTTTCTAATGTAAATATTTCAATTATCTCTTGTATTGCCTGGTTGACGACTTTGCTTGATATTTACTTAGTTTAATTCTCTTTCCTTGGATTTTTTTTTCTCCTCCATCGCTTTGTTTTTGTTTTTGCTGAAAGTACTTAAAACAAAAACAAGAAACTTTCTCAAGTGTGACGTATACATAGTGAGAGTTTGTCTGCTTTCTTCTTGGGTGATCTTAACAGGTTTGGGTGAGAAGTGGAGATCTGGGAAAACCATGGGTGACCCTGGAGGAAAGAAAAAAATTAATATTTAGAAGCTTTCTGATAATAGCAGGGGAACTAGTGTTTATTGATCACCTATTGTGTGTGAGTAGCTGAGCCAGAAAAATTACATCTGTTTGTTCATTTTTCCTCAGTACGAAAATCTGATCTAATAATATCAGCTGTGGTTGACAATAAAAATGAACCATTGATATCCAGTGGGTAGACCACTGTCAAATGGTTCGCTCAAGAAGTAAGGTTAAGTAAGATTAGATTTTTGTGCTTCTAGAATTTTTGTCTTTTGAAATTTCTAAGCAGTTCTGAAACAGTACAGCATTCCACTCAGCTTCTCGGAGAGCTTGCTGAAGTACAGGCGAGCTTCACTGCCTCACAGATGGAAACCTTGTGGACTGATGGGCAGGGAAGCAAGAGCCTGGTGAGCCCCTGACATTACAAGCATGTGGCTGGTACTGGAACCAAGTGAGTGCAGAGTTCTCTGAAGGAGGGAGAACTGGGTAACTTCAGGCTCTAGTGTATGGTAGGCTGCATTCACTTGCCCCAGCCAGCAGTCCCTGAGGTGGCCATAGTAACGTCATCATGAATCAAGTGACAGTGGAAGCAGAAACAGCAGGATACCCTTATGCCTCCTTGCTGTTCCCTGTAAAGGCTACACCAACCCGTGATCAGGAGGCATGTAGCCAGAGGCCTGGGAATGTCTTCAGAAACTGCTTTTTTTCCTCCCAAATGGATACTAGGCTTTTATAACTTCTCAGGTTTTCTTTTCACATTGATGACTGAAGACTGAGAGGTAGCGAGTGAACAAGGTTTCCTGGGAGGCATGGGTTTCCTTTACTCCTTTGATTCAGTCCATAAACACTCGGTTTTCATTTTGATTCTTTTCTTAATATTTTTCATTTATTTTATGCTGTCCCTGTATAATTTGCATGCTATTCTCTGTGAGATCACGAGAATGTAAATAAATAAAAGTTAAATGTTAGCAGTTAAATGTATTACTGTGATTTCATTCAACCATGGAGGCGAAATTAATTCATTTGGTAGCAGAGACATTAAAAGTGAGACTGGAAGTTGAAGCTCAGGGTATATATCTCCTGTGGAGTTTGTGAAGTGTTTGTCTCCTACACCCATATGCAATACATGTGGATTGTGCTGATCTGTCAGCTTGGGTTGTGGTGAGGAAGCCACCTAGTCACAAATAGCCCTGCCTTTGAGTAAGGTATACTGACTTATGTCCAACAGTAACTGTCATATCCCCTATCAACACTGGCTGAACGTCATAATTTTTTGGCAGTTATCCATATACATCACAGGGAGAACCATTTACAAATGCAGATTTCCCAATCTCAGCTCCAGAGACTGACCGGGTGAGCTTCTGGTGGACCTCAAAGTTTCTATTTGAAGGATCCCTCCTGGGAATTCCGACATAGTGTACCTAAGAATTTCTCAAAGAGCCCTGGTCCATGGATGGGTCCCTTTTCTAGAGAGCAGGATCTTTGCATACAGGGCAAGGTGACTCTAACCAGAAGTTGTCAGAGTGTTGGATTAAGGAGTATATGTTTGCACTGCCATTTCTTAGAGTGATTAACAGCTTAATACGAATAGCATCAAATAACATCGCTTCATCTTTTCCTAATTAAGATTCATATACACTCAGAAAATCCAAACTACTGAGAACAGGGGGTCATTTATTCTGTTTTGAGGCATCGTAATCATTTTGGAGGGCAATCTTGTTTGACTAAGACAGTCTTCCTTTTGGGTTTCAAAGGAACTCTCTGCCTCAATCTGCCATTGGGTCTTCAGTACGCAGTCATGGAGATTAGTGGTTTGTTAAGAGTGTAGGGCGTGAGAAGACACGTTGTTCCAATCACAGCTCTTTGTTTGTAAATAAAGTGTCACCACTCTTTTGCAGCTGTTACTGGTCACAGCTGTGTGTGCCTGTGTAAGGCACAGAGTTGGACATGCACAGGACGGGAGAGCACAGTGAATCTTGACCCCTAGAGGTTGAAGCTGGGCTACCATCAGTCTGCATCTAAGCTCTTGCAAATGAGTTCTCTCCAAAAATAAACCCTTTTCCATTCTTCAAATAGCACAGTTAGCATCCTCTTGGTTACTTACACAGCCCAGTGAGTTGTTAGGTAATATTTGCATCACCATGGTAACCAGTGACTAATTTTTGAAGCTCGTACATGCCATTAGTTTCTGACTTTCACTTGAGTAGGAAATCGTTTCCCCATCTCTGCAGGTGATAAAAATCACCTAGAATTTCAAAGGGGAAATATTCTCTAGGCCTGGTCCAACATGGGCGGAGGTGGGATGGATGAAGGATGTTTGTATTTCTTTGTGAAGATCCTCAGGAAGGAGCCTCTCCTTCACATGGTAACTGACCCCATTTTCCAAAATAGTTCTCATTTGCTTATTGGGCCATTAACTGGTTTTTCAGAGTAATGAGGATAATGTCACATAAGGTAGCATTCTGCAGAAGTGTAGCATACAGAAGCCACAGAGGCTATTAAGATGCAGCTATTTGCAAGTTCAGATTTTGCCCCAGAAACATATATTTCAGGGTGATGGGTACGTGTGCACATGACTGTGCATTTTGGTGGACTTTTTCTTTAGAATTGTAGTGAGACGCACTTAGCTTTTCCGTCCTCACTTCATTCTAACAATGTAAGTACCTTCAGTTAATGGGGAAGTGAGACAAGAGAAGTTACAGACCATACACACCAGAAGTGGCCAAGCTGAAGCTTGATCCCTGCAAGTTCTGATTCCAGAGCTGTGGGAATCCCCTCTGTTCTGCTGCCTGGAGCCCTGTGTGATGATAAAGATGCTTTCTTTGCTGACATCTGGCCAGTGATGCTGACTACAGTCACCTCAGGAGTCACAGGCAGTCACACTTGTTAGTTACCAGTGTGAGTGTATGGCTTCCTTAAACTGGTGAACTAAAGGAAATTATGTCAGGTAATGGTCCACTCACTAGGGATGTACAGACTTTTTTCTTGCCTTTCTTATGTGACTATTTAGGAGAGGGAGTATGATTGTATTAATAGCATTTTAAGGCAAATGAGAGAATTCCTTTTCTTCTCCTTCATACTAAGTGTGAAGAGAAGGGGTTTTCCCTGCCTAAAGGCACCATGGGGGAAGCATTCTGAGGTGTGCACTTGTGGATAACTGGGTTTTGGTTGTGACTGCTGTATTGTACTTGCCTTTTCTCTGCTAAGATCAACCTGGTTCTGTGTGAAGCAGAGTGATGGACCAGTGTAAAGCCAATAAATTCATTACCTTGCAGCCACCGAGGCAGGCTAAGCTTTGTGCAGGTCTTGTCTGTAAAGCTGCCCGAGGAGCCTTTGGAAGGAAGTGGGTTGGTTGTATGACATGTATTTTGTTCTCTCCTTTCCTCCAATGCTCTGGGTTCTCCGCCCATGACCTTGCTAGAATCTGTGACAGACATCACTGTGTGGCCTGGGATGGGGCATCCCACATTAGGTGGATGTTTTTCAGAATTTAGTTCAGCTGTCATGCATTGGTGATAAGTCAACAGAGTAAAACCAGTGTCCAGAAAGTTCTGAGACTCAGTGATAAGCAAAGAGGAAGGCCTGTGAGGGAATCAGTCACAACGGTGGACAGCAAAGCTTCCTGTTCTGATTTCCATCCCAGGATTCTGTTTCCTGTGTTTGTATGCTTGTCAGAGGACCTGCTGAGGCCACTCAGTTCCTCCCCCTGACTGTACTGATCTTTGTGAGTGTCAGGTAAAGAACCTTCATTAGGATAGTCATTTTAATTTGCATGAACCTAAGCTCAGGGAAGTTATAAATTTCTAGCCCAGCAAGATTCTCTAGTGAGGTTCCAAATTCTTTTGGCAAGAAGTCCCTCACTGTTAATTCCTTAGCAGCAAGCTACCCACTCAGCCAGGTGTGGCCAGAGTATGCTCACACCTCCATTCTGGGCCAGCTCCTCTAGGCCCCACTCTTAACATACAGAGGTAAGTGAGGAAAAAGGTTTCTGGCTCCCACTTTACCTTGATCCTTCAGCTCTTGAAGTTTTTTCCACTCCAGGAATTTCTCTTGTGCTGTTCCTTGGCCCCTTCTTGCCTGCTGACACCTCCATGCTAGCTGCCTCCAGCCAAACATAAGCTGCTAAATTCTTTCTTGCCTGCCTTGTGACCAAACCAGGCCTCTTTTATTGATGCTTTATAGATGCCACACTGGTACCTGCATGCCATCCCTAGCTTTTGTTAAGAATAGGACTGTCCTAGAAGGGCTGCTTATCCCAGGCTCATCCAGCTCATATCTAGAGCTGCCAAAAAGAAACGGCTGTGCTGGGAGAAAAGGCCACACCTAAATGCATTCAATAAAGAAAACTGACTGGTTTCCAATATGTGCCAGGCACTGTACTAAGCTCTGGGGATAGCTCCAGCCTTCTTGATTCTCACAGAATATTCACCCTTTGATTACAATGATAGTAAATGCCACAGAGGAGAAATGTGACGTGGACTTAACAAAGTCTGCAGGATGTGACGTTTAGGGAAAGGTATAAAGAAAACAGATGACGTATGTATTGACAGATTTAAAATGGCTCAGATCAGTGGCTAGTGTTCTGGTGCATGTCTTTAGTCTCAGAACTCTGGAAGATGAGTTAGGAGGATTGTCAAGAGTTCAAGGCCAGCCTGGGCTACCAAGTTCGATCTTATCTGAAGCAAAATCAAACAAAACAGAACCCAAATAAGCAAAAACTACACACACACGAACAGATAGAAATGACCTAGAATATTTACTTCCAAAGACCTAGAAAGACAGCTGGGACTGAAGAGGACTATTTACAGCTGGACAGTGGTGCCCAGGCCACAGTTTGGAGGGCCTTTTAAGGCCATTTTAAGATTTTAAATTTTATTCTGAAAGCATTTGGAAGCCTTGAGATGGTTTTAAGCTGGACTTATAAGATGGTTTTAAGCTTGGACTATAATTACCCTGAATGATTGTCCTGGAGTGTAGTCAATTTATGGTAATAACTATGAAAAGCAGTTCCCTGTGGAGAGGAAAAGAATTCAAGGTTGGTTTGAAATGCACATAGAGATTGACAGCAAATGCTGGTTACTACTTGTGAATCCAAGGAGAGAATGTGACCAAATAGCAGAGTTGAACTATCAGTCTTCATAAAGGTTACTGTCTATTACTGCCTTCGCAGCTTGCTAATGCTTATAATAATACTTTACACTTGAATAAAAGTACTTTTTACTATTTCCAAATGATTTCTTCCCAATAAGTTATTCTATTTTCATAGCCAGATAAAATGTCAATATTTACTTATCTGACTAACATTTCCAATTTCAAACTTCCGGTTTCATTTTCATTTTGAATACAGATGATCCTAATAAAAAATAAAAAATTATAATTAATATTAGGAAAATGAATAGAAAATATCTTCAGTCTTTCCCATAGGTTGGTGAATGGGAAAAAGGAATGGGGACACTTATTTTTCCTGGATTTGACAGGTTAGTGTGTGAGCAAGATCAGTAAGACACAGCCCTTATCCCTCTAGAGTTTTCTATCTAGAGGTAGCTTAGTCGGTATGACCTGATGATTGAAAAGCCTCATGTTTGAAGAGATCATTGATGATATGATTTTTGAGTTATGTAGATTTATAACTTAATCAGTCTAAGTCATTATTAAAAATGCTTCTTCGTGGGATATCAACTGCTCTACTCTTTCCTATCCCATAACTCTTGAGCTATAATTCACATGCCCTAAAATCTAACTATCTCAACTGTAAGTATTCTGAGGTTTTTTTTCTGTCATTCTTTATTTTTTAATATAACAACACTGTGATGCTTTCATTCAAGGTATTTCCATCTTCTAAGGCAGCAGCTCTCGGACTTACAGCTAGATCTAGAGACTTACAGCCAGAAGCCCTGGCATTTTAACAAGTGCAGATACCTGGTACAGTACTCATACGTGGGGAGAATATGACCAACCTCTCTCTACGCCCTTCCCCTTCGTTGTGTCCCCAAAATTAGCCAAATAGCTTCTGTATTCTCCAAATTTATATGCTTTGTGCCCCTCATGTATCCTTCTTAACCTGGAATTCAATTATCCACGTCCATTTCTCTGTCCCACTGTGTGTTTCAAGTACTAGACTAGGCATTGAAGATAAAGAGATGGAAGGAGCTTCACCTTGCTTCCAGGGAGATGGGTCTGAGGAACAAACATGTACCCCGGACCAATGTCCTTAAAGAGAACTTCATTTCAGGGCAGCCACCTTCCTGTCCTGATGTCATCCATTTTCTGCTACCTAACAGTCTAGCACAGGTGGGCAATTTATAAAAGAAAGAGATTTATTTCTTTTAGCTCTGGAAGTTGAGAAGTTTAGGGTCAAGGATCTCACCCATCCAGCTACATCATCCTGTGGCAGAAGACGGAGGGCAGTGTGGTGATGCAAGAGAAGATTGGACTGGCCCTTAAACCAAATGCAGTCTCCAGCTCATTAACCTTACAGGAAGACATTAACCCCCTCCCCAGCCAGCCTTCCTGATCCAATCATTGTTTTTCAGACCCCATCTCCCCACACTGTTGCACT
This sequence comes from Eospalax fontanierii, assembly GCA_035773235.1. NCBI lineage: Eukaryota > Metazoa > Chordata > Mammalia > Rodentia > Spalacidae > Eospalax > Eospalax fontanierii. The sequence continues at coordinate 42,368,206 of CM069539.1, read as the reverse complement.
TGGAATTAAACTTGCAGTGGATAAATCTTGAGACACCCATCCAAACCATAGCGTCTGCCTACCAATCCTATATTGTTTGACGTATCCAAAGTCCTGGCTTTTTACCAAAAATGTTTGCCTCAACTTTAGAGATTCCTTCCTTCCCTCCCTCCCTCCCTTCCTTCCTTCCTTTCTTCCTTCCACTGTCCTTTTTCTTTTCTTTTCCTGATGCAGTCTCTTTATGTAGCTCAGACTGGCCTAAATTTTTTATTATCCTTCCCCAGCCTCTCAAGTGCTAGGATTATAGGGGTGCAACACCATCCATCCCCAGTTTGTAGATTAGTTTCCTGTTACTGGTTTATTTAAATTTTCTTAGAGGTATATAGTGTACCTTAAGTACCTTTCCCCTCCTCACCTGCCTGCCTTTCCGTTACTCATTCTTCTTCTTTCTATTCGTCCCTCTTGATTTCCTAGACAATTCACTTCTTTTATTTTATATATAGATGTATGGTTTTATTTGACTATATAAAATCCAGGAACCACAAATGAAAGAAAACATGATCTTTTTTTTTCTGAAACTGGCTTAATTCACTTAATATGATTATTTCCAGGTGTATCTATTTCCCTACAAGCAATATAACATCATTCTTTTTTACAGATGAAAAAAATTTATTATATTTTTTATATATTTATATATTTATTACATATATATATATAAAAATACGTTTTCTTAGCCATTCTTCCCTTGTTGGACACCTAGGTTGGTTCCATAACTTAGCTATTGTGAGTATGTTGCCATGAATGTTGATGTGTAAGTAGTTCTGTGATACACTGTTGACCTGGAGTCCTTTGGGTAACTATCCAGGAGTGCTAGAGCTGGATCATGTGGTACATCTATTTTTAGTTTTTGAAAAACCTCCTTACTTACTTCACTAGTGGTTGGACTAGTTTCTATTCTTGTCAGTAGTATATAAGGGTCCCTCTTGTCTATTGCCTCCCAACATTTGCTTGTTATTTTCTTAATCACTGACATTCTGACTGGGGTAAGATGGCATACCAACGTAATTTTAATTTGTATTTTCCTGACGGTTAGTGATGCTGAGTTTTCTTATGATTATTGATCATTTGTAGTTCATCTTTTGCAAAATGTCTTTTCATCTTATTAGCCCATCTATTGATTAGGTTGTTTGATTTCTTGTTAAGTTTTTTTTTTTGGGGGGGTGGGATTCTTTGTATATTCTATATATTAATCCTTTGTCAAATGTATACCTGGCCAAGACTTTCTCCCATTCTGTAGACCATTTCTTAACTGTTTCCTTTGCAGTATAGAAACATTTTAGCTTCATGAGGTCTCATTTGTCTATTGTTAGCCTTATTTCAGTGCGAATGGAGTTTGAATTAGGATGTCTTTTTTTTATACCTATATCTTGAAGTATGTTCCTAAAGTTTCCACCAACAGTTTCAGAATTTCTGATCTTATATTAAGGACTTTGATCCATTCTGAATAGATTTTTGGGCAGGGTCAGAGATAGGGGTCTAGTTTCATTCTTCTACAGGAAGCTATCTAGTTTTCCAAAAACCATTTGTTAAAGAGGTTGTCTTTTCTCCAATGAGTACTTTTGGCTTCTTTGTTAAAAATCAGATGGGTGTAGCTGTGTGTGCTTAAATCTGCATCTTCTGTTCTGTTTCATTGCTCTGCATGCCTCTTTTTGTTCTAGGACCATCTTGATTTCTTCACTAAGGTTCTATACTTAAGTTACAGTCAGGTATGGCAATACCTTCAGTATTATTCTTTCTGCTCTTGATTGTTTTGACTATCTTTGCTTCCAATTGAATTTTAAGATTAAAAACCATCTTTTTCTGTGAAGAATAGCGTTAGAATTTTGTTGGGAATTGTATTGAATGTGTGGATGGCTTTGGATAAAATGGCTGTGTCACAGTACTAATTTTTCAAACCTGTGAGCATGGGTGGTCTTCCCATCCTCCAGTGCCTTTTTCGTTTCTTTCTTACATCAATGTTTTTTAATTCAACCTTCTTCTAAATTTCTGCTGTTTGAAAAATCACCATCTCTTGAGTTTGTTTCTTATATTCCTTTGTTAATTCATCTAGACGCACATCACTTTGTTTCCTTGAACTCCTGTTTAACTACTTGTGTGCTGATTTGTATTTTTATTTTCAGCAGCATTCCTTGTATCTTATTATACAGACACACACATGCACACACACAAACATACATGTATCTATGTTACACTACTGTGTCCACTTATTGTTCCTCATACATGACTCTTTAAATATAATGTGTAGGTATTAAAAATGCCTGTTGATTTTATGTCATAAAACTTCTTTGTTAGATAAAATACCATTTTTTGCTTAATAAACTGTGTAGGATATGGGTTAGTTCAGTTACCAGAACATATATGTATTCATTCTCATTATTCATAGTGGAAGAATTATAGCATAAATAAGTCATATTTAACTATCCTTTTGAACTCTGAACAGTGTTATAAAGTTTAGTTGGGCTTTCAGTCCCTGTAACTGATATCTTTTCCAAGTAAATATGTTCACACAAATGTACATATAATATTGGTACTGTGTTAGAGGTTGACCAGGTTTTTTCCAAAATAATTTATGAGTTACCATAAAATGACATATGAAGCTAATCCCATGAATTTAAATATCCCTTATTTAGAACAGATGGTGTGTTTCAGATAACTTTGGCACCTGTAGGAATTCATCTTTAGTTCGCAGCAATAATCATGCAAAGGGAATTAAAGGACAGAGACCCTCTGTACCTTATTATAAAAAACTATCATTATGCAAATGGAAAGAACAGCTTAACAGATTTTTTTTTTCATTATAGCAGATAATCTCTAAGGGTCAATTGGTGATTGTGAGAGACACTGCACCCCAGACTCTGATTGCTCAAGTCTACAAGAGTGAATTTTCCTCTACTTTATCCTGGGCTAGGTTCCACGAGTATCCCTGTGACTCACCTACCTTTAGTTCTTTATTTCAGGCAGTGGACTCTGAATCAGTGGACATAGAAGACAAGAGAGACTTGTGAGCTTGCACATATACTGAAGTTTCCAGGAAGCAAAATATTGACCCCGACTTTTAAAAGCCTCGCCCTCACCCTTCCCCCACTGCACATGCCCTTTCTCGATAAATGAAGGGAAAGCTTAGGATAGTTACACTGCACTGAGTGGCATATTTTCCAACAACTACAGAACAATTGAACCCAACTCTCTGCAGTCAGAATTCTGTGCACTGACATTGGAGTAAGCCAGTAGAGACACAGGTTGTAGAAGCAACAGAAAAAGCACTTTGAAACAAGCCATCTTACAATTTGCTTGGAATATGTGAACCAAGAGCCAAGAATATACTACTCTCACCCCTCCCCCAACCCCTACATTTTGAATTTTTACCCCTACATTTTGGATTTTTTTATTCACTGAGAATCTAAAAAACTGTTAGTATTAATATTTACTTTAAGAGAATATTGCATTTTTCCAAGTTCAATAGTTAAAGATAAAAGGCAGGGTTCAACCAAGGGTGGAATTATAATTACAGAACACGGCTGGTACTTGGTTCTGGAAGGATGATTGTGGTAGAATAGAAGTTCTACTCTTGGACTCGCTCCATCCCTTTCTGAATCCATCAAGCATGATAAGCATGAATTATGAAAACTCAAACACACACACACACACACACACACACACACACACACACACACACACACTGCTGCAGATTGCCCCGACTTACCCCAGGTGCTCTGAACCCTGGCGCTGGTCTTTAGCCTGCCAGTCCCTGGCTGGTCAGTGACACCCACCTCTGTCCTTGTGCCTTTGCTCTTAGTGACTCAGACTAAATTGCTGTAGACATTCTGAAATCCCTAAAACATTTTTTGGGTGGTTTTGGAATTTTCTAATTAGAGTTTGAGAACTGGATGGAAGCTATCATTTTGAATCACTCAGTGTTTTTCCTTTAGAGAGGACTTAAAAGTACGTATTCTTATTGCAGGGTGAAGTTAAAAAAAAAAAAGAAAACCTAGCTTGCATCACGTAAATGAGAGGGAGTGCGAGAGAAATGGACAGTAATGCCTCCGGCATTACTCAGATCTTAGTGGGTTTTATGGCATGTTATTTAATGTTTACCACTGGCTGCTAGATACAGATTATAACAGGATGATTACACAAGTGGTAAGATATTTTGCCTGGGCTGCCTGGCTTGTGTTTGGTAAGATATGGCTGCTTCTAGAATTGCAGGCAAAAAATAAATGCCAGAGGTCATGGTAATTCCATGTTCTCCAGTTCAACTATTAAACCAATGAATAGATTGACTCAGTTACTGAAACATTTAACTGTGTGATGCTCAAATGCAGAAAGAAGGGTACACAGATTTCTTTCAAACACAGAAACTTCCTTACAGCAGATGACCCTGGGGACACTGACACACCCTTTCCAAACCAAACATGCAACAGTAAAACACAAAAACTCATTAGTTACAGAGATGAGGTCTAAGCATGGCTCTGTGACACTTATCATATGCTCCCAAATGATGGAGTTAATTACAAGGCCTCCAAGAACAATCCTGTTCATGTTTTATACTTCAGAAATGAGATTTATTTTTTAAAGCTATTAGACTTTGTTTTGACATGGAAGTACAACGTGTACTATTTGTATGTGTGTTCGTGAGCTTGTATGTATGTGTGTGTGTGTGAAGAGTAAATAAAAATTAAGCAATAAATACTTTGTTGCTTAGAAGGAATTTTGTTGATGTTTTTGATCTATTCTCTTCTACTTTGCTTTATATTTTTAAAACATTTGCTAGAACCCATCAAAATGATTGCATGATTATTATGGTTGCATTTCAGTTTGACAAGCATTTCATTGTGCTCCTCTTTCCAAGGTTAAAAACAAAGCTAAATGTCCTCAGCTTTGTTATCCCAGCGTCTAGAATTCAGTTTATAGATAATTAACAGGATGATGACCATCCATTACTATAAATGGTCAGGAATATGGGATAGGCATGTAGAAGAGCAAAGGGAAGGAAGGAAGGGAAGAAAAGTAGAAAGTTAGGATGGATATTGGAGCGCTGAGGAAGGAGGTTTTGAAAAGGAATGTGCCTATGACTTCATGGAGATGACATATGAGGTACTAGCTTTCCTATTCTCTCCATAGCCAGTTGAGATACAGTAATTACTATTGTAAGATATCTTTTTCTTTCCCGATTCCCATTGTTTTAGTTGTCTATTTCTGCTTTCAAAAAATCTTTCAGAATTAGTTGGAAAAAACAAAAACTATTCTTGGTGGCAATGGTTAATTATGCTCACTGATGGGCCTGGTCAAGAATTTGAAAACTGCAAGACAGAGCCGATAACTAGGCTACATAACTCAGACTGACCTCAGAAGGGATGGTAAACTGAGTTACCCTCCTTGTGGCCTTCCTGCGTAACTTGGACTTCCTCTCAACATGGGTCTGAGGCAGTGTGTTCTGTGGATTAGCTATTTGGGACAGTGACTGTTCCTATAAGGCCAACCATCTGGGTGGCTCCTTGTGCCATATGCTCAGAGATCTGTTGGAACGCCTCTGCTGTCCTCTGCTAATCCAAGCAATCATGACCTTCCCTGATTCAATGGGCAGAATCTAAATACTCCTTTCCATGGAATGAGTGATAAAGAGCTTGAAGGACTTTGTGATGAAAACTATTCACCATTCTTTACATTTCTCTCTCAGGGAAAAGTAGGTATACTGTTTTCCAGAGATAATCTGAAGATGAAACTGCTGTGGACTTTTGCTAGATTTTAACTTCTTAAGCTGAGAGAAAGAATGAAGGAGAAAGTGTGTCATGAAAATGTAAGGCAGCAGTGAATCACATTTCCATGTAGATGAAGGATGTCCCTTACCGCTCTTTCTTAACTGGGTGGGAGAGGGGGGTGGACAGTGTCGTGCATGGTCAGAGGCATTTTTTAGGCATTTTGATATTCACATTTCCTTTGAGTATACATTTAGTGGAAATTACCTTGAGCTCCTTCCTCTTTTCTGTTTTTAAGAACTACTTCATACTGTTAAAGATAGTCTTTCTCTTGGTGCTGTGACTGTGGGGAGGAGCTGGGATGGCTTTGGTCAGTCAGATGTGAGTCTTTCCAGTGTCTGGGTCTGACAGAAGTTATCAAGTACATGGGGATGTGGTTCTCCTTCACCTTGCCCTTTTATGGGAGTAAACAATAAAAATCACCTTTAAAGGTGGTTCATTATGATATTACTTCAAATACCCATTTGATTGAGCGATGACTAGAGAGGGATAGCTTCCTCTTCTAGTTTTGTTTATTACTGTATATGTGTGTGTGTGTGTGTGTGTGTGTGTGTGTGTGTATGTGTTTAAACACTCATACCACTGTGCATGTGGAGGCCAGAGGACTTTCCCTCCTCTGTGGAATCCAAAGATCCAACTCAGGTCATCAGACTTGTGTGACAAGCTCCACTACACACCGAGCCATCTCTCCAGCCCTCAGTTTTGATTTTTTCTTTCACTGTCTTTCTTCTCTTAACCTATTCTTTCTCTGCTCTCTACTGTTTATTTATCTTTTCTCTCTCTTTTTCTTAGATTTCATTCTTTCTCTCCCTTTTCTGTGACTTCAGTCTCATTTCACACTCTTCTGCAGTTCCTCCCTTCTCTCTCCTGGATTGGGCACTAAAACTTCTGTTCCTGCCTCTGTCCAAATGCTTCCTGCTTACTTTTAGTGTGTCTACTGGGATAGAACCTACGAGCTCACACATGCCGAACATACGCTCTACTATTGAGCTATATCCCCAGTCCTGTTCCTGTCTTGAAAAGTTGCCTCTTTTCTTCTTCCTTCCTTCCTTCCTTCCTTCCTTCCTTCCTTCCTTCCTTCCTTCCTTCCTTCCTCTCTCTCCTCTTTCTCTTTTTCCTCTTTCTCTTTCTTTCTTTCTTTCTTTCTTTCTTTCTTTCTTTCTTTCTTTCTTTCTCTCTTTCCTCTTTTCCCTCTTTTTCTTTCTTTCCTTCTCTCTCTTTCCTCTTCCTTTCTCGCTCACTTCTTTCTCTTTCTTTCCTTCTTTCTCTCTTTCCTCTTTATCTTTTCTTTCTCTCTCTCCTTTCTCTTTCTCTTTTCCTTTCTTCTCTCTCTTTTCACTCTCTCCTTCCTTCCTTCCTTCCTTCCTTCCTTCCTTCCTTCCTTCCTTCCTTCCTTCCTTCCTTCCTTCTTTCTTGTATACACACATGTCACAGGAAGTATGTGGGGGTCAGAGGACAACTTAGAAAAGTCATCTCTCTCCTTCTACCATGTGAATTCCAGAGACTGAACTCAAGTCTTCAGAAATCTGGAGAAAGCTTTACATATTGAGCTGAGCCATCTCACGTGCCCCCTCTTCCGTTCTTGATCTTCAGGTGCCCTTTTTTACAACTTTAGACTTGTGAGCACTGTGGTTATATTCATATATTCTGATATTTAAAAAATAAAAAGGAACCACTTTATTAACTGAAAACAATTCACAGAAAGCATGCTCCCTGCCTGCCAGGATCTGCAGCTCTTAAGCAAACAGGTGTGAAATCTCAAGTGTATTTCTAAAACATTAAGATTGATTAGGTATATAAGTGGCATTAAATAAAAAAGAATCCAAAATGTAAAAACACATATCAAAATGATAAGAGAAAACTGACCTTTTGGTATATATACCTAGAATATTTGTGAGTAGAAGTAATTTGTATTTGTAAAGTGCATAAAATACACACATTTTCATAAACTGCATTTTAATTTTGATAGCAAGCACTTGAATGTGCTAACATGCACAGTCTGTTTCATCGTGTAATGATGATGACACGCTGTAGTGCCAACAAAAGGGCAGACGGAGTGTTTAGCCCCTTGCTGTCCCACAATGAGTCACAGTTCCCATTTGTAAAACTTTGTAATGGCTGAAAAAAAAGCCAGTTCAGTTTAAAAATGACTTATTTGTGTTTAGACTATTAAGCTCTATTTCTTTGTTTTATTTTCAATCTTTAAAAAACACTGAAATGTTCATTTTACACGCTGTTTTAGAATTTTTGGAACTCTTTATCACTATTTTTTTTATATTGAATCTTTGTATATTTCATACAGAACATCTCATTAAATCTTAGTCATCTTTATATCGCCTTCCCCACTGGCACCCCCTGATAGCCACCCAACTGGAATTCATACATTCTGTCATCTATATTAAGGCCTGTTGTGTCAAGTTAGTGTCCCCAGATGTTCCTCAGTGCAAGTTCATCCACTGAGGTCTAGTCAGCCTACCCAGAGTCCCTCACTTTAAGAAGATCAGCTCATACTCACCAAACAGTATTCAGCTGCCAATATTTCTTCAGCAAAGGTTGTAAAAGGTCTGCTACCCATTTACACAGTTCCATTCTGGGATTTTGTCTGCTTGAGTTCACATGGGTCTTGAGCATACTGACACCATTGCTGTTGGTTCATGTGAGCAGCATGCCAGGAACTTGTAAGTCCCTATTTCTAAATGGTCATGCAACTCCTCCCTGGCTCTTATGATCTTTCTGTTCCCTCTTCTGCAGTGGTCCCTCTGTGAGTGAAGCTTAATATAGGAGTCCTGTCCAGGGACCCACACTCTGCAGACTCCTAATCTCTATTCTTTGGCCATTTTGTGACTTTTTGTGTTCCTGGCCCTCTATTATACGAGGGAGTTTCATTAATGATAGTTGACAGATTCATTTGTGTCCTCTCTTTACCCTTTGTTATATGTTGTGTGAGCCTTAAGTGCAGAGCTTGAAATGTAGATGTGCCACTTAGGCTTGGGCAATTCACAGACAATGTCTGTGTGTGACCAGTTTGTGGTACTCTGTAGTAGTCTCAGTCTGGTGCAAAAGAAGCTTCTTTAATGAGTGGTGTCTGGGATACTTGACTATAAATATAAGGATACATATTTTTCACTTAGAAGTTGTATTAGTCTAGGAATTTGACAGCCTTGGGGATCTATGATCTAAGATCTATGACCACTTCAGTCATGTGTATTTGGCTATGATTACAGTACCACACATGAGTTTCCTCCACTTGAGTGGGCTTTAAGTCCTTTTAGGTAGCCATTGATTACCCCTAAGATAACAGTGCCACTACTGCACCAGTATCATATGCTGTGTCAGTCCTTGATGTGGTAATTTGGTCATGAAGCTAGTGTTGGGCCATTGACTGATGTTCTCCTTTAGCAGCTTGAATAGTGCTCTCCAGAGCTTTGAGTGCTAGCCTTCAGGGGAAATGGCTTCCAGGTCAGCTCCAGCTCCATTACTCCAAACCTGGTCTCTGAAGTATGTCCTGCTTTTAGCTATTGAATCTTATCTTCATGTTCTGGAAAGGAATCAGGGGCTGTGGCAATAGCCTGTGTAATTTTGGAAGTCACTTAGACTTCCCTGGCCAACAATTCAAAAGAAGGTTTCTCCTGTCTGGCACTGTTTCTTGTTATGTAAACTTCAGCTATGTACATGGACTCATGTAAAGATATTGTGTGTGGAATTTTTCATTAGGTTCTTAGACTATTATGTTTCCCTTTGGTGTTTTATACTAGCTAGGCATTATTTATCTCTTCTATCTCACTCCATGCCTAAGCTTTCCTCTATGGCTTCCCCATTTAAAGTGTCACCATTTTCCCCATTTCTCCTTTGATAATACCAGTCTTCTGTAGCCTCTTCTTTCATAAGCTCTTTCTTTCCCTTTATCCCCATAGTTCTTTGTATAATCCTCTCTCTCATCTTCCACTTAAGTATCCCCATTTTATCTATTTCCTCCATAGAAACACCTGCCTCCTACTATTCTTCTCTCTCAAGTTCCTCCTTTCCCTTTACCTCCCTGGTTCCTTTCCATTTTCCCTGTTCCTGCAGTTACATCAGTATACATGCTCACATATAAGGGTTTGGTGCTAGGAGCCACAAATGAGGGAGAACGTATGTCATTTGTTTTTCCTGAGTCCGTGTTATTTCACTTAGCATAACATTTTCTAGTTCCATCTATTTATCTGCAGATTTCATGATTTCATCTTTCTTTACACCTGAAATAGAATGCCATTGGGTAAATGTATCAAATTTTCATTAACCACTTGTCAGTTGAGAGACACTTAGGTTGCTTCCATCCCCTAGCTATTATGAAAAGAGCAGCAACAAACCTGGATGTACAAGTATCTCTATATTAGAATCAGTCTGTTGGGTATATGCCAAAAAAGTGGAATAACCAGGTCAAGTGGTAGGTTCATTTTTAGTTGTTTAATAGTTCTCCTTACTGCTTTCTGTAGGGGTTACACGAGTTTACAATTCCACCAGCAGTAAATGAGCATTTCTCTTTCCCAACATCCTCTCCCACTTTTGGTATTGTTTGTAATCTTGATCTTAGTCAATCTGACTGGGTAAGATGAAATCTTAAAGTTGTTTTAATTTGCATTTGCCTAATTACTAATGATGCTGAACACTTTTAATTCCTTAACTCTTACAAGGAATTATAAGAATTATAAACTGTTGGTAGAAGTTGAATGATAACTCAAAGGCATTTTAGCACTCAGGACCATGTGTAGCAATTGGGACTGTGTGTAGAATCTATGTAAGGCAAGCCCTTAGGTGCCCAGCACTTTTATGAGTTATTTCATTTTAGTATGTAGTGCTTATGGAAGTCTTGAGACTAATGGGGATTTTAGGCCACATAGCTACAAAGAGTCAAAGTGGAACTGAATTCAAGATCCTCCCTATTTCCCAATAGTTAAGGAGCTATTCTACAAAAGAATTTTATTCATAGAATCTTTCAACATGTTGTTTTGAACTGTATAAGCATCAATAAAACAATGAAGTATACCTCTAATAATAGATCAACTTACTATTTTTTTGAGAATTTTATAAAGGAGCACTGTATTTACATCATTTCCACACTCCTCCTCCTCCTCCAACTCCTCCTATGCCCCCCCTACTCCCTCTTAATTTTTCTCTAATTTGATTATTATTGCTACATATGCATTTATATATATATATATATATATATATATATATATATATATATATATATATATAAAATGCACTGAGTCCATTTAGGGGTGTTCATGTGTACATGTATGTAGGGCTGCCCACTTGAGATTAGATAACCTCTCAGAGAGTTTGTCCCTGGGGAAAACTGATTTCTCTTTCCCTCCCTCAGCTTGAACTTCTCCCTCCATTGAACTCCTATAGCTCTTCATTTCGAGGTGGAGCCCTATGAAGACTCGCCTGTTCCTATTGGCATGTCAACTGGTGTTGTCATTTTATAAGTCAAGGTTAGCCAACCATATTATGGAAATTTCATGGGCGCGGCTTCTTTGTCTTTTCTAGAAGATACTGTTTAGCAGCAGTTTGTTCTGATCCTCTGGTTCTTAGAATATTTCTACTCTATCCCTGAGCCCTCGGTGTAGGGGATACATTGTAGGTATATCAGTTGGGACTAGGCACCACAAGGCAACTTGTTCTCTGTGGAATTTTAAAATAATCTGCTATTGTTATAAAAGTAACTTCTTCGATGAATGGTGAGAGCTTTACTGATCTGTGATAAGAATAATTAGTTAGAATATAGTAAGAAATTATATTGATTTAAGAAAGTGGTAGTAGTGGATTCTTCTCTACAGTCTGTGGCCTCTCCAAATTTATGCATGTGGTCATGGGTATATTGTAGTGTCATGCATGGATTGCTATTAAGCAAGCCTTAAATCCAATTAGACAGCTATTAATTACCCTCAAGTGAAAAGTACCACTATTGCACAAATAGAGAGACCTTGCCGGAGCAGTCTGTGTTGTGGTTTGTAGGTTTTACAACTGGATAAAACCATTGATTAATTTCTGCCTTGGCAGATTGTATTGCCCCTTCCAATACAATAAGAGCTAGTGTTCGGGGGTCGGGGTAGTCTTCCTCAGTTCTAGCTCAAATTCTCCAAGTCCCATGTCTTATAAATTTGTCGTTGACAGGAAAATGGCACTGCTTTTATTTAAATAAGGAATGAATCCACCCACTCAAGAGAAATTTTACAAGCCAGTGACCTGCTGTGCCCAATATCCTTGGCTACCATGCAGTAGTTGAACTGGGGATAGTTGTAGCTTGTTGCCTTGGGAGCACGCCAGGTGACAAATGAAGTTGAAAACCAAGTTGCAGTCTTTTTTGTAAATTTTGACTTCTTTTTGCCAGGCTCCCAGTATATTGTAAAGAAAGAGTTGGGATTAGCAATTAGCTATACAAATTAGCAATAGAAAAGGTCCCTATTCCTGAGCATGGTGGCCTACACTTGTAATCTCAGCATTGAGATGACTGAGGCAAAAGAATGGAGAGCTCACCGCCAGCCTGAGCAAGACTCTGTCTTGAAAGAGAGAGAGAGGGAATGCCTACTCTTTATAGCACAAAAGCAAATTGCATGTGGTATATTGGTATATGATTATCATGATTGTTTATAATGCTGGCTATTGAATATTTTGTTAATATAAAGGTCTGACTAGTCCTTCCAATTACATTAATAAAATATATCTTTACAAGCCTATCAGCACATACTGATACTAATAAAACAATTCTTTATCTATTTTAGCTTCTGGAACATCATCTGAGATTTTTTTTTCCATTACAGAATAAAAGGAGTTACATTATTTGAAAACCTTTGGCTGGCTATTATGTACTTTTTACAAAGACTGTATTTGGGGTATTTTAAGAATGTAGCTGCTGCCAAGGAAAAGAAGAGAAAGACTGTGTGATGCTGAGTGAGGTTGACTTACAGTGAGCACATTGCTTTTAAATATGTGTTTATCTTTAATTGTTCTCTCATTGCAAAGTAACTCATAGGCATAAGAAACTAAATTACTAAGTTCAAACAGATTCAGACAGGAGTTTTGCATTAGTAATAGTAGTTGTTTAAAAAGCAGAAGTTACTTAAATGATAGTTTGAACATTTTAATTAGGCCAAGCATATCAAAAGTCGGTAAAATGATATAATGGACCCCCATACACCCAACTATATAGTTGATAATAGATGCTGCATTTTTGCCTATTGCTACAGCCCCATTTTATCATTTTCCCTATCTCTACCTCTGTTCTTCCTTCCATAGAGGTAAATACTACCCTGTAGGTGGTATTTGTCATTTTCATGAATGTTTGACAGGTTTTCTACATATCTTTGTGTTCAGAAATAATACGCTGTATTTCTTGAATAATATGCTGTATTTCTTCATGTTCTAGATTTTAAATAATTAGTATTCTCCTGTTGGTAATTTTTGTTGAATTTTTTCATTGGTAATGCGTTTGAGATGAACTCTGTATGGTGTCCCATGGAGTTAATGAGACAGTTGATGTATCCATTTTCTTACAGATAATCAGCTGTTTCCTTGATGTTGTTGTCATAAATAATACTGTGCTATAAATGTGTCCCCGTGGGATCATTTGCAAGTTTTTCTAGCGTAGATGTGGAAATGTTTTGACTTAACTTTCCAGATAGTGCCAGATGGCTTTGCCATGGATCTACCAGCTTCCAGACACCCACAAGGCAGAGAGTTTCTGTTCCCTCATATCAACCACTGATGGTCACTATCCTGATAGTGTTAGCCAACTGGATGGTGTTGCTCTAGGACATCCTGTGGCTTTACGTGAGATTTTCCCAACTTCTTCAGCTGAGCGTATTTTCCTATATTTAGTTCCGTACTCAGATTGCTCTTCTGACATGTCCTGCATAGTCTTTGTTCATGTGTAGGGTGGGAGTGTATTATTCTTCCTGATGTATTCACACACTTCATAGCAGCCTTTAGAAATTTCCTCTAGAGTTGGAAAACAGACCTTTACAAAACTCATTTTAATATGATCACATTGCTTCCCTTTTTTATCATTTGGGCTGTCTGTATTTTAAAAACATTTTCTATATGTTTTAAGATTATTCTCTTGTATTTTAATAAGTTTGAAAGTTGGGGCTAGAGAAATAACTCAGAGGTTAAGAGTACTGGCTGCTCTTGCAGAGGACCCAGTTTCAATTTGCCAGTACCCACGTGGTGCCTAACAACCATCCACAACTCCAGTTCTAGGGGATCAGATACCCTCTTCTGACCTCCTTGGGTATTGCATGACACTGGTGCACTTAGCAGGCCATACATTCATACACATAAAATAAATAAATAAATAAATTCAAAAATGGAAAGCTGTAATGTTTGCATAATCCATTAATCTGATGTGACAGTGTTATTTCAGTGTTATTTATGTGTGCACATATATGAGGCTAAGATTTACTTTAATCTTTTGGGATGGAGACAGCCAGTCATCCTAATGTAATTTATTGAATAATTTATTGTTCATCCCCTCATGCCCATGGTTTGCATTTTCACCCGTGAATCATACCAAGTTTTCAGGAATCTTATGAATCTCTATTTTGTTCTATTGCTATATAATTTTGATTGCTTACAACTTAGTAACAAGACATTTTATCTAGTGCATAGGACCTCTGATTTTAGGACTACCTCTCCCTCCTTTCCCTTCTCTTTTTCTCATTCTTCTTTTCCCTTCTCTTATTCCTCATAAAAAAAAATCACCTTGCCTAGTTTTTTACTGTATCATATAAATTTTACCATTGCTTGCCAAATCCCATTAGTATTTTTTGTTGTTGTTATATTGTTATTTGAGACAGGGTTTCCCTATAGTCCCAGCTAGGCTGAAACTTGCTCTGTAGACCAGGCTGGCCTTGATCTCACAGAGATCCAACTGCTTCTGTCTCCGGAGTGCTGGGATTAAAGGTATGGGCATCACGCCACTCCCCTTAGTATTTTGGTTGAGATTGAATTATAATTATGGATTAAGTTTTGGGGAAAATTGCTTTCTTGCGGTTACTGACTGTGTCTCCTATGAAGACAACATAGATTCCATTTTTAAAAAGATTTCCTTTTAAATATTTTTATTTATTATTTTTATTTTATGTCTATGAGTATGTTGCCTGCATGAGTGTAAGTACACCCATGTTGTGCAATGCCTGTGGAAGTCAGAAGAGGGTGTTGGATCCCTTGGAACTGAAGTTAGTTAAGGATGTTGTTAGCCACCATGTGGGTGCTAAGACTTGAACCCAGGTCCTCTACAAGAGCAGTCAATGCTCTTAACCTCTGAGCTGTATCTCCATCCCCTAATTAGAACATTTTTTAAAGAAAGCTTTATCATTTTTCTTTATAGTTCTTGTATCTGTTAAGTAAAATATTTGCCTAACTAGCTCATACTTTTATATCCTTCACTAATACTTTTTTCATATTTTTGAGAGTTTCATACATGAATCATCTATTTTCATCATTTTCTTCCCTTCCAGTACCCCCTCCAACTCTTCCCGTGTCAACCCACAAACTCCCTCTCAATTTCTTCTCTTCTTTGATTATTGTTGTTGTATATACACACATACATTTATGAATATTTATATATAAACTTATATATGTATATGAGTACATTTAGTGGTGTGTGTGTGTTTGTGTGTGTGTGTGTGTGTGTGTGTGTGTGTGTGTGTGTTTGGGGCTAACCACTTGACATTAGATAACCTATCAGGGAGCTAGTCCCTGGATAAAGCAAATTCTCCCTCCCTCTATCCACTGATTATCTGTAGCTCTTCATCTTGAGGTGGGACCCTGTGAAAATTCCGTCTTCCACATTATCATGTCAACTTATTTTGTCATTATGCAGGTCTTGTCAGACTACCATACTGTGGAGATTACATGAATGCAGCATGCCTATCATGTCTAGAATGTATCATCTAACAGCAGGCATCTTGTTCCTCTGGCTCTTACAATCTTTCCTCCCCTTCTTCCATGATGTTCCCTGAGTTTTGGTTATAGAAGTTACATTGTAGATATATCAGTTATGGCTGTGCACCCTACAGTCAAATATTCTCTGCATAAAACTGTCTTTTCTTAAATATATCTATTATTTTTATCTATTTATGTAGCATTATCTTCTTATAAGATATTCTGTTGAGCTTAAATTCTATAAATATGCTGAGATGTACTTACCAATTTATTTACCCTTTTGTATAAATTTACAAAGTTAAGTATCAAACATATTAAGTCGCTGGGTGTGATGGCACACACTTTTAATCTCAGCACTTGGGAGGCAGAGACCGGTGGATTTCTGTTAGATTGAAGCCAACCTGGTCTACATAGTGAATTCCAAGCCAGATGGGGCTACAAAGAAAAGAAAAAGCGATTAAGTAACTGACTATGGTTGTGTTGGAGTATCTGTACAACCTGTATTTGAGCTTGGTTTAATATAAATCTTCATGTTGTGATAAAACCTTTTCCTTTTAATTTGGTCAGTGTGTCTCTGACTTATACTCCTTTATTTAGCAAGATCACTTTATAATAATAATAAAAAACTAAACCTCATTCTAGACCTTCCATGTGAATAAAGCATTTAATTTACCAAGTAAATGTTCTCAATATGAGCCAACCAATTAATTTAGATAGATACATTCATGATGAAGAATACATCTATACAGTAAATGCTTTCTCTGGCCATTATCTTTGGATGGGCTCTTAAGGAAAACACCAGTCCTAATTTAGGTTAATAAAATTGCTCACTAATGCTTAGATACATGTAGGGTTAGGCTTCCACTAAATGATGGACAGCTCTGAAGACAAGGCATACTGCACAGTGTGCAGCTCTGGGTAGGGGGCAGAGAATGTCTCATGCAGTGTGCTAAAGGGTTCATTCATGAAGTTTTAATGCTATTTTTGCTTTTTAATTAATATATAATTGCTACACTTATAGGTAAAATGTTATATTGTGGTATGTATACACTGTGCAATAATCATTATTTTATGGCTGAACAATATGTATCTATATCTACATCAAATTTTCTCTAGCTACTTATTCATTGATGGAAACCTTGTTGGACACCTAGGTTTTTGATACTATGACTGTTATGAACAGTGCTGGAGTACGAATCTCATAAAATCTCATAATGCAAATGTTTTGTCCTTGAAGTGCACCTAGGTTATCAATACTGTGGCTGTTGTAAAGAGTGCAGCAGTTAGAATGGGGAAGCAGATGTCTCTTAAACATGCTAAGTTCATTTCCTTTGGATATGCACTCGGGAGAAATTGCTAGACCATATGGTAGTTCCATTTCCAGCTTTTTGAGAAATGTCCAGTTTTCTATAATGTCTGTACTAATATGACATTTCTACAGTAGTGAATGGGGCATTTTTTTTATCAAAATCCTCACCAGCATTTTAAAATTTTTGTCTTTTGAAAATAGCCATTAGGAATAGTAAGATAGTACCTCACTGTGGTTTCAATTGGCATTTTAGTTTTAATACTTTGAAAATACTCTTTTTAAATATGTCTCTGTAACAGATCTATAAAGCTCTCCTTATAGTCCGAGTTCACTTTTGGCCATAGCCGAGAAAGAGTAAAGATGGAAGGGAAGCAGGCCACTAGCCCACACCAGGCTTTCACCAGATCCCACTGACCCTTCCTTTCTGTTCTTCTGATTCCTCTTTCTGGCCTCTTCTTGTATAAGGGAACTTCCTCTTAGGACTGAGAAAGATGATTTTCTGGGAATGGTTCCAGATAGTGTTTGTGCCTCAGAACCCCATAGTGGTAGATGTCTGGTGGTCTCTTGCTTTAGGATTAGGACACTCTGATGTTGTGGCTTAGCACAAAACTGTGATGCAATATGGCTCATTTATTTTGGGGACTTATTTTAGAAACATAGGTTGATGGTGGAATGTGAGCTCATTTTTCTCCCCTAAAATTAAAAAAAAATTGATTTTCATTTTGTGTGAAATGAGTGTCCTGCCTGCATGTTTGTAAGTGCATCACATGCATGTAAAATACCTGGGCAGCCCATAAGAAGGCATCAGATTCCCAGAAGTGGAGTTATAGGCGATTGTAAGCTGCCATGTAGGTGCTGGAAACCAAACCCACTGGCTAGAACAGCCAGTGCTCTTAACTGCTGAGCCATCTCTCCAGGCACCATCTCTCTTTAAAAAAAAAATTAATGAAAGCTCTTCCTGATCATAGACATGACATAAATATTCACTGAATAATTGAGGGTTGAAAATAGGGAAGGATTTGAGACTTACTTAAATCGTGGGTAGAGAGAAGGATTATTATTTCTGTCTTTGAAGTCATAAGTAGCCTGTAAACTTTAGTTTACTGATATATTTTGCCTCTTGCTCCAGGTTCTACTGTGTTTTAAATATCCATCCATTCATTCAGAAAACATATTTTGAGTATATTTTAGGCCCTAGTGAGGAACAAGACACGGAAGATGCCTACTCTTCTTAAGCACGGATTCGTGTGGGTGTGGAAACAGAGCAGAAGTCCCTAGAAATATGAACAAAGTATTCATTTTTATCTAAAGTTAGCATGAAAGTCATAGTGTGGCATGTGTTGTTGTTTTGGTTTATTCTGAGAACATGACCATGTATTATAGATTTTAGAATGGACCCAAAATAAGACTTGACTGGACTTAAGTTTACGGTCATTCAAATTCAGATGAATAAGTGCACTGGATTTTGAGAGTCCGGGACTTGAGACTCTCCAGCCCCGTGAGTCTCACATGTGGATGTGTTCTGATTAAGGCGGTCAGGACGTGCTACCTGAGTCCAGGGTCTGGGCTTTGGGACTGCATAACATTCCATTATGCCAACTCTGGAGCAGTCTACCTTCTTCTCAAGCTGTTCTTAACTGTCCAAGATTGCTCCAAGGCACAGGGCCTGTCTCTCTGAAAAGAACGAGAAGGAGCCAGATCACAGCATTGCAGAGTAGGGAGCCAGCAGCACTGCGGCCCTGAAGCATGAAATAACTCTGCCTGTTAGGAAACAAAAGGAAGCAGAACAGGGAGCAGGTGTGGGCGGGCACCGGAAGTTCCTGTACACGTCAGCCAGGGATATGGATATGCTGGGCTGGTCTTTGAAACCATGGTAGAAAATTTAAAATATAGTGAAAGGCCATTATTTTAACCTGCTGTCTGTAAACTTTTATAGGATGAAAGTTGCCGTTGGATAAAAATGTCAGCTTTATATTAGTCAGTCAGGAAGGTGCCATAATCATGTAAATAAAGGGAACCTGGGTCTTTGTTACCAGTAGGACTCAGAGCCACCCTCACTGCAGTTCTCTTAACATGCCATTTATGATCACTAGACTTTATTAGAAATGATAGTAGCTATTAGACCTAAAATGTACTTTGTTGATTTGATATACTATTTCAAAGATCTTATTGATCTTACTGCATCCTGTGAACCAAATCTACACACCACCCCAACTTTTGCACATTAGATTCCTGGAGCCTCCACTTATGGTAGTCCACACCTTTAATTCCAGCACTTGAGAGGCAGAGGCAGGTGAATTTCTGTGAATTTGAGGCCAACCTAGTCTATATAACAATTTCCAGCCAGGGCTGTGTAGTGAGACCCTGTTTCAAAACAAAGAAACAAATAAGCAAATAAACAAACACACAAACACCCTCCAAATTCCTGGAGGGCAGTGGTACCCTTTCATCTGTGCATCCCTCCTCCTAGATACCTTCTCGCCTATTATGCTTAAAATACTATCTTATTGTTTATGGGAGTTATTTGTTTCCCCTGAATTGATAAAGCAGTGCGTGTTATACTATGATCCAATGTTTAAGAAATAGTTGAATAACTGTGTGACTTATTTGCAAGTTTACACATTTTATTTTTTGCCCTCAAAAACTTTTACTCAAGGTGAAATCTACAGGCTTCAGCACATTGCTGAAACATTCACAACCAGCAAAGGAAAAGAAAAACAAAACTTCCTGCCCCATGATCTCTCAAGCAGGAGCATCAAATGCTGTGCTTTTTTCCTGTTTCAGAATCATGTCCTCCTTCCATGGCACTTTCTTGTATCTTTTGGGTCTCTTGCGGAAGCTGCATCTTCCTTATGAATAATAATTAAGTCACCATACATTTATTGAGGGTGTCAAGCAGAGGCTTTAATCACTATTGTGATGCTCTGTAGTGTGAGTGGGATCATCGTAGCAGTGAGGGCTAGCATGCGTCACTCCATGTCCATGCTTTCTGCTTCCATAGGTCCAGCCACCTTCCAGTGTGGATTATGTTTAAAAAATTGCACCCGGCAGTGAGCATGGAGCACCTTTTTTCCCCTTGTTATTACTCTGCATGTAATAGAGTCTAACAACCATTCACATAGCTTTGACATTGTATTAGAGATCATATATTTTCTTGAAATGACTTAAAGTGCACTTGAGGATGTGCAGAAGTTATATGCATATACGCCGCCACTTTTTACCTATAGGACTCGAGCGTCACAGTTATGGCATCTGAAAGCATCCTGAACCCAGCCCTCTATGGATACTGAGGGACAGCTATACTCATTTACCATGTGTTTACTGAACATCTTGTGTGTGTGCTAGGATGGCAAGGTGACAGCCCAGGTGACAAGGCTGCTATTGCTGATGTTAAGGATTGAATACCCAGGCCCATCTGATACCCAGGTCTGGAGGCTCAGGGGAAAACATGTTTTTAATACTGAGGATTCCACTTAACAGCACACTGGCTTGCGCTTGGTCACTCTTCCATCCCTAATGGTTCCAGCCACTTTGCTCCCTTGGCTTTCCACTGTGAAGCTTGCGTTACCTTCTCTGTCTGTAGACTGTTGTTGGCATTGCACTGATGCTGCTTAGCAGGGGACATGGAGTTGGCACTTTGCCAGTTAGAGTCCTCACAGTCACTGCATTGCCACTGGAATGAACCTTTAAGAATGCTTTTCCCATGCTGGAGAGGATGGATCAGTGGTTAAGAGTACTGGCTGCTCTTGCAGAAGACCTGGGTTCAGTTCCCAGCACTCACGTGGCTGCTAACAACCGTCCATAATACCAGTTCCAGGGGAAATCCAATACCTTCTGACTCTGCGGGCATTGAACAACACAGGTGCACAACACACACGCAGACAATGTACTCATACACATACAATAAAAATAATAAATAAAATATTTAAAAAGAATGCTTTTTCCAGAGACTGGAGTGATGGCTCAGCAGTTCAAAGCACTGGCTGCTCTTGCAGAGGACCTGAATCCAATTCCCAGAACTTACTTCGTGGCCAACAACTGCCCATAACACTAGTTCCAGGGGAATCCAACACCATTCTCTGGCCTCCGTGGCATCGCACAACATGGGTGCACTTAAATACATGTAGGCAATTCACTCACACTCATAAAATAAAAATGATAGAATATTTCTTAAAAATGATTTTTCCAAACAAAGCTTATTTCAAGTAGGTCTGGTTCTTTCTTCAGAACTTTATGACTGTCTGGGACTGTAGGCTCTAATTTGCCCAGGACAACCAGGTTAAACCGTAGCACATGCCCTTTGGTTGTGAATAGGTTAAGTTGATGGTAACAGCGGGGACTGCCAACTAGGTCTCAATTTCAAAGGCATGAGGCTGCTCCACACAGTTCACTCAGCTTTCTAAACTAAGAATTGACTTTCTCTGTCCTAAACCAGAAAAAGTCGCTCTCTCTCCTAAAAACACAGCCATGTCTCAGGGTTAGGCAAATAGAGTGTCAGAATTCCTCCTATTCTCTTATGTTCCCTATTGCAAATGATGAGCAGTATGCATGAGATTCCCCGACCCGTGCCTCAGTATTTTCTCTGTGTGTACACACTGTTCTCTGCATTTAGACCCACACTCTTGTGTGGTTTGTGTCACTGTACAATACAGTGTCCCATTTCCTCATACATTAAACATTCTTATACACACACAGTCTTAGTGACTGTTACATACCATCATCCTGCTTAACTGTGTTTTTTAAAATTTTTCCTTTGTGCCAGAAATAAAACATCAGTCAAGGTCCAATCAGGATACAAAAATTATTTCATTATTTAGACAGAAATTCAACTCAGAGAACCAGCAGCTAGCAGAAGCTGGTTAATTGTCAGGTGTGAGGTAAAAGAGAACTCTAATCAGTCCGACTGAAAAGGTGCCGAAAAGTGCCTGCAGCCTTCAGTCTTCGGAAGAGGATTTGGGAATAAAGATCAGAGTGTATTTCTGCCACAGAGGTATCACTACCTGCCTGTCATTCACAAACTGGACAGAGGAAAGAAATTTGACCAGCTGACCCATGATAGACTATAGAAGTGTATCTATTATCTTAATGTCGGGTTGACAGAACTACTTACAAGTCAGGAGTAGGGCCTAATGCCATTCACATGGAATTATTCTACTTGAGAAGATTAACTTCAGTGCCCTCTGCTGGTGAAGCTCACATTCAACTCAGGGTCCAGCTTGGGTGCCAGAAAGTCGGGCCAGGTAGGTTTTGAGTTGAGAGATTCAAATAACTGGGATACTCAGGCTGAATTTCAGCTTCTTTCTCTGATATAAACATTGGTACAGGGACATCTGTTATCAAGCATACCTGCACCTTTGATGTTTCTGTAAGATAAAAATTTGAATGGAAGTTGAATTTTAACATTTTTAAGGCCTTTGTCAGATATGACAGAATCATCTACCAAAAATGTGTCTCTGTTCACTGTTTTTTATGCCATATATGAAAGAGAAGGCATATAATCTTGTCATATACCTTCCACCTCTTAACTTTTGGGATCTTAGCTTTATTTCCTGGGTTGTTTGCTATTAGGAGGTGCTCCAGGCCTGCATTTCCAAGGTTTGAACATGTACAGTTGTTTATGACCCTGGTTTAGTTTCCTGAACTTCTTCCCTCACCTTCTAATTCATTACATCTGACAGATTCATTTCCCTAAAATTCCTTTATCGTATCAGTAAGCCTGCTTAAGAGCCTTAAATATTTCCTCTTTGTTTGCTGTATTGAAAATAAAGTAGAAAGGGATTGACCTTTGGCATTGGGCCTCTTGCCTCCATTCTGATGATAAAGAAACTGAAGCTAATTGAGAACAGTTGGGCCCAGGCCCAAGCTGGAGCTTCCTTCCTCTCAGTCTGTTGTATCTTCCAGACCGCTGATGATCCTGTATCCTTATCCCATTATTGTTCTCCAGCACAGCACCTGTCCTGAGAGATTTAATTTGCACTTGACCCCATGGCCTGGTGCTCACAATGCCTTTGCTAGTGCCACTCTGAAGGATGGAATGCTAACATTGTATCCCCAGTTTCTATGCTCAGAGACTGCCTACACTTACCTCAGTGTTGTCATAATCACCTGCTATCACTTTTGGAAAAGTCAGAGTAAATAACATCCTAAAGTATTAGCGAGACAGCAATGTGAGTAGATTATACTTGAAGTTTACATCCTGGGCCTGGACACTTCCCAACTTTTGAGCACTAATAGACATTGAATTATGCCCCGTTCCTTTAAAGACAAATGTGTTTGTTTCTAGAAAAACATATTGGTCTTTATTTTTGTCTTTGGCCTTTGATTAATACACGATAGGGGACAGGCTGTCTCCTTCTGTTTTTTGACTCAGACTTGCTGGGTCCTGAGAGACTCCTGGGCTTCTGTCCACCCATTCTGACCCAGATCTTTTTATAGATAGTGAGAGAGCGGAACACTCACTGTAGGGTAGGCCTTCAGTTCTGTGTGTATAGATCACAGATAAGACCTTAACATCTCTTGCTACAGGTCTTGTTCCTTGTGGGTTTTTCAGTTTTCAGACTGGGTAACAGGATAGCAGACGGCTGTGAAAACTAAAACCATTAAAGAACAGTGTGACAACCACATGAAATAAAAGCAGGCAAGACACCACAGGTCCCACCTTCGGTGGCTTGAGCTGAAGTGCAACAGTTCCAGTGGGAGGGGCAGCATCTCTGACCCATGGCCCTGGAAAGGCCTCACATCAGTTGTGGAGAACGTCCTTTCACTTCAGTTGGTGACCTGAGCCTCTTTATCTTTGGTACCACCCCCCCCTCCCGCTTCTCTAACTTGCTCCTGAAGCTCATTGGAGGTTCAGAATTTACTTTAGGTATTTTTCACATTCCTTCCTAAATGTCAGATCCGCAGTTTTCAGTCTACAGACATTGCCCTGTAGCTTAGCAACCAGTGTGTCAGATACTGCCATGGCTTGTTTCCTTAGTCTGGAGATGGGAAAATAAAGCAAATGGACACATGACAGTCGGGAGCAGGGGGGGTCAGGGTTATATGGGAGTCAGTTTCTCTCTGATGGTTAAGCAGTGGACCTGAAGAACTGTGTTAACTTGTAACTAGACATCTGAAGTAAGGGACTCCTCCCAGCTGAGAGAGGCAAAGCAGACACAGATGGAGAAAGAAGGAAGAGAGACCCTGTTTGGATGAGGAACCCTGGAGCTGCCTGCCCGCTGAGGACCAGGACCTCAAGATTACTAGCATACTCTCCTGCTCAGGTTCTTGTTGCCTTTCCCAAACAATAGAAAGGGAATTGTTTGAATTTTGACCAGACAGCAATTCTGAATATTTTAGCAGAGAATTGGCATCCTGTGGAAACAACTTTCAGAGAGGAAGATAGGACAACACTGGCATTCTTCCACAACATCCCATTATCAAGTCCCCACAGTCTGAGTGCATGAGCTAGGTTTACAAAGAAACACAGACATCCCGTGGAGATGCCTGTGAACATCAGGGGTTAGTGCAGACAGCAAGAAGGGGTGTGGGTAAATATGACAGCATTGTTAGCTGCTTTCCCTGGATCACTGTCATTCTTCTTGTATACTGTGTGTAGGCCCGACATCTCCCTGCAGAGATGTTCTTTCTGCTCCTTTTCTCCTCTTCATTTTTGAGGTTCTGGCATGAAGTTTGTTTGCTAAGATGTCATTACTTTGAAATTCAGACCACTCATCCTAAATGTAGTAGAGAGTCTTATGTGGTCTGTTTTTCTTTCTGTAGTTTATTTTTATTTTATGTGTATGAGTGTATTGCCTGCATGTATGCAATTGCACTCATGTCATGCAGTGCCCATGGAAGTTGGATTCCCTGGAATTGGAGTTACACATAGTTGTTAGCCTCCATGTGGGTGCATGGAATTGAACCCAGGTCCTCTGCAAGAGCAGCCAGTGCTCTTAACCATTGAGCCATCTCTCTTTCTGTAAATTTTTAATTAAATTTATTATTTTAACTGACACACAAAAACATAACAATTGCACATATTAATGGGTTTTGTGGGTGTGATATAGATCCTGATACATGTATACATTGTGTGAAGCTAGAATCAGAGTCAACAGTCTATTTATTCATGTATGTCTTTGTGTGTGTTCATGTGCAGGAGCATGTGGAAGCTAGAGGCCATTCCACTCTCAACTCCTGTGAGGTTAACTTTTCTATATTTCACATATGAATGAGGTCATATAGTACTTGTGTTTCTCTTCCTAGTTACTTTTATTTCACAGACTGTCTTTGGTTCCATCTACGCTATCCCAAGTTACAGGATTCCGGTTTTCAGTTGACTAAATGGTATTGCATGGTATTGCAATGGTATTCATTCATCACTTGATGGACACATAGATTGTTTCTAATTTGGCTGTTGTGAATAGTACTATAGTAAAAATGTCTTCCATGTAATTGATTTTCTTTGGTTACACACCCAAACCTGCATTGATAGGTGGTATGGTAGTTATTCTTCCAAGTTTTTGAGGAACATCTATACTGTTTTCCATAATGGCTGTGCTAATTTACATTTCCAAGAGCTGTGTGAAGTGCTCCCCAGCACTTTAATCTTTTTTATAATAGCCGTTCTTACAACAGTAACTCATATGTGATAAATCATTTGGGTTTAGACATAGATTTCTCTGATCGTTTTTGCCATACTGAGCATGTTTTTCATACACTTCTTGCCTTTTTTGTATCTTCTGTTGAAAAGTATCTATTGCCCATTTTCAAACTGAGTATTATTATTATTATTGTTATATTGAGTTTTTGAGTTCTTTTTGTATTCTGTATAGCTGCTTTTTTTCTAGTGTATAATTTGCAAATATTTTCTCCCATTCAGTTCTTTATCTTCTGACTCTGAATTTTTTTTTAAGTTGAGCATGGAGGAGTGACATTCTGCATTTAGCTTCCTTAATACTCAGCAATTAGTGTTGACTGTCTTTCCCTTCAGTTCTCATGGAATTAAAGACTCTTTGAGTTTTTAATGACTTGAATTCACATTGCTCTTCACAACTACCCTGCTCAGTGATCATTGGTGCCCTGTCTGCCCTTCTAGTAATCAAAAGCTGGCTCCCTCTAGAGTTCCTGGGATGCTCTAGCCTGAGCTGAAAGGCCCATGTTGAACTTGTGTACATAAGGAACAGGTTTCAGGCCTGCCTAACCTCAGTGTGAGATACCAGATGTAACTTTCTTTGGGAGAGAGGCTGAAGCCTGCCCTGTCAGCTAGCTCCATGTAGAAAATGTATCGTCTGGTAACTGGTGAGAACTGTCTGAAGGAACAAATGATGAATGTACCTGTGATAATTGCGTTGAGGAATTTCCTACCACCTCTATGCACCTGCTGGGTCTTCCTTAGTCTGTGGCTTGTTTCAAAGGATTCAAAAAGCGAGCTTTCAAGCCTCCTGTGGATCACCTCCAGGGTGATCCCTGCTAGGCTTCCACCTCCTGAAGCCAGAGCATGGTGCAGTCTGGTAGAAAAAAAAATGGACAGTGATATTCAGCCTTCAGAGCTACAGATGCTCAGTGAGGCTTCTGAACCCTCACCTCACATGCTTCCACTTGGGCATGGGCTGCACGGTGATCTGTTCATTTATGCTGTTCCGAGCTTCAAGAGCACATGCACAGGAAGCCAACCAGTGCCAAGAAACATCTTAAAAAATAACAGTTTTGTTGAGATCTGCTTTGCAGAACAAAAACTAACCATTTATATATGCTCAATGTAATTTTTTGCTTTATTTATGGAGTCATATGAATCTTACCACAATTAATCTTAGATCCCAAATGAATATTTCTATGAATATTAGTATACATATTTTGTGTGGACATACATTTTCAATTCAATTGGGTGTCGAATTCCTAGGCCATCTTCTTTGAATAAATTTATAAAGGTTTTTTTTTAATTCAGTTTGTTCTTTTGCATTTCCATATTCCCCTTTTGAGGTAAACTTCTTGTAGATACAATTAAAATTAAACAAACAAGAATAAATGGCACTATAAGAATGTAAGAGTGTTTATTGTATAGCATGGACACTGGGTTATATTTTCTTCTGTTCTCTTCATCAAGCTTCTATTTGAAGATTTACCAAAGCTTTTCTTCCATCTCTTCTAGAATCGCAATGAAATAAAGAACGGCACTATCCTTCGATTAACCACATCGCCAGTAAGTTAATCTTAGTTTATTGCTTCTCATCAAACTCTCTGCCCTCCAGTTCTGCTGTACGTGATGTGGGTGGGAGTCACTGTGAGTGATGTCATTGCAGAACCCAAAGTCTCTGGGGTGCCCTCCAAGGAAGAATGGATTCACTAGGGCACCCTGCCTTCTATTTCCCATGACAGGAGCATGATTTTGTCCCAGGTTAATGTTAAGTAAAAGGATAATGAAGACTTGAGATTTGTGTTTGATCAACTCAGCAATTCTCATAATACAGATGTGATAGTGGCTGTTCTTGTCCATTCTGTCCACTAGCCCAAACAGCCTGCTATTCCCTTTACAGTCTCTCTCTCTCTCTCTCTCTCTCTCTCTCTCTCGTCTCCCTCTCTGACTGTGTGTGAAAGAATACATTTTCTTGCTTTCCTAAAAAGCACTATGAACAAAATACTCGTGTTTCTGTTTTCACACTGTGTGTGTGTGATGACACGTGTGTCTATCTATCATTTTCAGTTTTCACTAAAGCCATGTGCTAGGCTAAAAATAAATTTTAAAACTGGGGAAAGCATCTGGCTAGAATTAAACTGTGGATACTGTAGCTACCACAAATTCTTCTTTTTGAAAATTACATTAGGGAGGCTTAACAACCCTTCAGAGTTTTACCCTGTAACAACTTCAGCCTAACACCATGCTGAGCTCGGCGGGCTGCCCTGCTGGTGCTGATGTTGGAGGTGCTGGAGTTGTCCTCCGATACCTGCTCACCAGTTTATGGAAACAGTGTTTGCACCTGCTCTTGAGTCCCTGGAAGATGAGCTGATTTTCACCAGCTCTGCTCTGACTGGTCTTTTTCCTTCATCAGGTTGAATTTCTGTTCATTTGATCCTGAGAGGCAACTGTTTCATTTGGTTTTTATACTTCCTGCTTCCTCTGTAGTTATCATCTGCAGAGAGGCTCAGTGTTTAATCTAGGCCTGCTCTAAGCCAGAGAAGACATTGGCTCACTGTGTTAGGGTCCTGGGTTTGTGAAAAAAATTTTCCCTGAGTCATTTATGTATGGACTGATGACATGAAAGGGGAGTGAAACTGTCTGGGGAGGAAGAGGACTGAGAGGGAGAGGAGGAGTGGCGGGCTACAGAGAGGAATACACTCAAGTACATTGCATACTTCCATGAAGATACCTCATAAAGTCCTGTAATTAAAAAAAGAAGTTTTTAAAAAAGAAGGTAAAAGAAGGCTCAGCATGGGGGAGAGTGTTTTCCTGAAAGGAACCTATTGGTGTGAGCTGTCTGTCATCAGAGACAGTGGAATTTGTGTCTGTCAAAGAATGAGTCTCACAGTCCTAGTTCTGTGACTGGAAAGATGAGCAAGGCGGTGCACAGGGTCAGAGCGCAGGGGCCACCTACATGTAACTGCTTTGCATTTCCTAGAGCTGAGGTCTCCACAGGACCAGCCATGGGACTTCAGAGATGCTGAAATGGGGCTTGCAAGTGAGAATGGCGCCCAGGCTACTGCAATTAAAGCGGCCTCTAGTGGTTGCTAGAATTGGGAATTACTCTGCAGAAAGAAATTTGAAACGTATAAGCTAATCGATTATTATTTTTATTATTTTCTGTTTAATGAAAAATATAGATCATAGTGCTAACTCACTTTTCACATATAGAGTAAAAATATATGAAAAATAACTGTCTTCATCAAATTAGTTAGGAAGTATTAAAGTGCTATGAAGAGCCCAGTAGATGTTGTTATACTAGCTTTTAGCTTTTCTGAAAAAAAAAAAAAAACTTTATTTAATTTTATTTAATGTGTATGAGATTTGCTTGCATGTATGTATGTGCACCACATGCATGCATTGCCCACAGAGGTCAGGAGAGGGCATTGAATTTCCCAGAATTGGAGTTATGGGCAGTTCTTAGTTGCCATGTGGGTGCTGAGAACCAAATCAGGGTCCTCTGCAAGAGCTGCCACTTAGTGACTGAGCCATCTTTTCAGCCCCATAGAGTTTGACTTTTAAGCAAAGTTTCTTCTTCTACAACACCAGAACTCTATCTACAACCAGAATAGAACACACACAGACATATACACACACACACACTACAACCAGAATAGAACACACACACACACACACACACACACACGTACCCATAGGTGTACACAGTGTAGAACACACAGACATATACACACTCCTGTCTTCAGTAAGGATTAGAGCGTATGCTCTATGTGAGCTCCCAGCCATGATTGGGAACTCCAGCAGGAGCAGCTGAGTAGATTTGTTTTGACTGCAGATCAGTTTTCACTTTCTTAAAATTTCTGTTTAAAAAAATTTCCTCATAGTGAATATATGTGTGTTCTTGGAGTGGTGAGAGGCTCCCCCAGTAGGATAAAACCTAGAAATCATAAAGAAGGAGATGGATAAATTTAACTATGCCAAAATCAAAATGAATCTCAAAAATGCTTATATTTGGAAAGAATTCCAGATATAAAGTAAAAAAAAAAGTATATTAGAAAAGAAATTGGCAGTCTAGGACTGATTCTTAATTTGTAGCATCCGTTATGAATAGATAGAGACTGCCTCAAAATACACATGGACAAAGGTATAACCAGGAAAACAAAGGAAAAAAATTATATACTCATTACACATATATGTATATGTATGTATCATTTCATATATATATATGTGAAATAGAATTATATATGTGTGTATATATATATATATATATGAAAGAAAAATCTTGATCTCTTTCTTAAAGGAGATGGAAGTTGGAGCTAGAGAGATGGCTCAGCAGTTAAGAGCACTTGCTGCTCTTTCAGAGAACCTGAGTTTCTCATTCCAAGCACCCACATGGCAGCTCACAACTATCTGGAACTCCACTTTCAGGGAATCCAATACACTCTTCTGGCATCTGTGGATACCAGGCTCACAGGTGCCATACGCACACATACATGCAGACAACCACTCATACACATAAAATAAAAATAAATAAATTTTACATTCTCAGATAATCAGTGTGAGCAGTGTGAGGAGAGGATACTGTGGAGTCGGGGGTATGAATTGGAACGGCCTTGGCAGGGGACTTGGCTGATTCCACCCATGTATGAAATACATTCACCTTTATTTTAATCGTCCTTTGCCTTAAGATTCACAAAACTGGGGCTGGAGAGATGATTCAGCGGTTAAGAGCACTGGCTGCTCTTGCAGAGGACTCTGGTTTGATTCCCATTACCCACATGGCAACTGACAATCATCTGTAAATCCAGTTTCAGGAGAATCCGACATCTTCTGACTCTGTGGGTGTTGCACGACAAGGGTGCACTTACACACAGGCAGGCAATACACTCATACACAGAAAATAAAAATAATAAATAAAAGTGTTTCTTAATGACTCACAAAACCACCACAGGACACCAGGACATGTACATCACATATACCCACATGTATCTAAATATGGCTATACACCTCATTATTTCTAGTGATTAAAGCCTCAAATCCTGTTACTATTTGGGATTAGGTATATACAGTAGATCATGTCTATAGCCTGGAATACTGTGTCATTTTTTTATAAGAACTTAGTATGTACCTCCATAGAAGTATCTCCAAAATATATTGCTAAGTACAAAAGCAGATTACAGAACATTGATATATAATACAATGCCATTATATTCATGGAAAGAATACATATGCATATATGTTCTGATTAAAGGATCCAAATGCTTCTCAGAGGGTATTTGGGGAAATAATTAACATTGCACTAACTTTATTTTGTAACCTCCAGCAGTACTTAAATATTTCTTTGTATCTCATTTACTGATATTACTTTTTACTGAATACACGAATACATAGCATGAACTCATTATTGCATACAGGAAATAATCATAACATCTGTTGCTAGAAGCATTTCTATTTTCTAATCTATGGAACTATTTTAAGAGCCTTAAAAACATATGAACTGAATTTCTCTTCCCTATGATTCCTCATTTTGTCCCTGTAGACAGAGAAACAAAACTGTTTATTAAGAACCATTGCTGTCTTGTCAGCTCTAAGCATAATCCTCCTTTGCGACTGTCTGGTGTTTGGGATCCAGTATAAAAATTTTCTAGATCAGAAGGCCCATCACTGTGATTTGGGGGAATAGGCCCTGTAGTGATAAGAAAGATTCTGTTATGCCAGTCACTCTGTGAATTCAGTTGCTCAGACATTTTCACAGGAAGTATTATATTATTAATAGTTTAGGAGTTTTCCATTTTTCTGTTTTGAGAAACTCAAAGAGTAACAAAACATCTATATTCTATTTCTTTCCATTGCTTTAGAGGCTAATTTTGGAGAAGTCAGTGGAGAAAAGATATTATAGGGTCAGCAAGGGGCAGGTTAGAAGTTCTTGACATCGTCCACATGGTGTTGTAGATGGTTAAGGTATCTTGCTCTGTGGGGAGGCTGCCATGACAGGGAGTGTTGTGATGGGCCAGTCCGTAGGGCTGCTTGAAGTGCTGCTCCCAGCTGGATGAGGCCAGGATCTTCCAGTGTTTGAGAAACACTGTGACAGGGTGCTGCTTCTTCGAGTGTAAGGTTTGTGAGGGGGAGGTGAAGCATTCAAGCTGTTCATTATGTGCCACAAAGACATGTCCACTAACCATGAAGGAAATGTGTCCTGATGGGTAGCCTGAAGGCATATAGATGGACCAGCCTCCACCATGCTCCACCATGTGTGTTTACTATTTAGAGCTATGCACTGGGAGGCCACCATAGGCATGCAGAGGAGAGGAGTACAGAGCCTTGGTTACTCTCAAGTTGGGAGGAGGTGAAAACAATGCTTCAGAGGATGAGACTACTTAGGGACTTGAGGACTGTGGACACAGTGGGGAAAATAAGAGAGGGACGTGGCTCCTGAACCGGTTCCCACAGGCATTTAAATAAGGCTGGGCATGGAGGCCTCCTAAGGAGGGGAGAAAATGAAATAAGAGACAGCTTCAGAGCTGAGCCTTCCTCTACCAATACGGAGAATGGAAGCAGCAGAATGAGGGCAGTGGTGGGACGGGGGAATTGGGCCAGTGGTGCGCACATGTTTTAGGTTTTAAGACAGGAGCCACTGGAGACTTTCGCAGCTGGAAATGATCTATGAATAGAGAATCTGGAGATCTAGAAGATGGAAGGAGCAATTTCTTTTCCTGTCAGAGGCTGAGGAGCCTGCTCTGACAGGAAGCAGGGTGCTTGCTGCTTGCTCAGTCTAAGGCTGGGGAAGCAAAGCACCCTGGAGAGCTACTGGCCTGCTCTTGGGAGAGGGAAGATGAAGGTCCACCCAGCTGTTGCTCTGATTTCCTTAATGTAAGATGAAGCAGAATCACCAGGACAGGGCAGGTAGGGGCAGAGCTAGGGGAGACTTAAGGAGAGAAAGAAAGAAAGGAATCATTTCGCAGGGATTTAGCAAGCATTCTGGGAAAGTGTAGTTGGATGTCTGGGCAATATTAAATGTACATTTGAAAATATCTGAAAACCTATTGAATATAGGAAGGTTTCAGTCACTTTTTAATTGATGTTGTGGATCCAGAATTGTTAAGGAAGTTTTGGGGATACCATTTTGACTTCAAGGACAGAAATGGCAAGTCCTTGACTCATACCGTTCCTGTGTCCCTAGCAGATTCCTCGTGGATTACTGCTCCTGAGTCAAGCTCAGATCCTTCCATCCATCTGAGCCATTTGAGTGGCTTGAAGTAAAACCTGTTTTCTACTCTTGAAACAATACCAGACAATGAAATTTACTGATTTACTAGTTTACTCTCAGACCTGCTAGACTCACTTCATTTGTCCTGATTGTTCGACAAATCTGAAATAAGATCATTTCCCTTTTTAATAATCTCATGGTTTTTTTTTCAAACTATAAACAGTGCAGAATCATTATGGAAAAATAAAATCAACCTTGCTAAACAAATGGTCATAATTAAGCACAAGTCAGATCTTGATTTATCTTCTTTAGCCATTTATATGCAAATATATACCTGTGTACATATATGAATATTTATGATCATTTACTTCATTTAGTTAAATTTTTTCAAACTCCTTGTGAGCTCCAGGCACTGTTGAAGTTACTGGAGTAAGAGAGTCTAAGGCATGTCTTCTGGGGCTGGTGTGTAGTGGACATGCACACCCTTGTTTGCATGCACTCTGCCTTCACAAACAATAACATATTTGTACCCTGATCGTGGCCTTTAATATTCTTATCACAGGTGTGCCCGTACTACCTTACATTTTCTCAGAGCTCATCTTATACTTTCATACATTTCCTGCCATGACTCACAGTGTTTTACCATTGTCGTACTGTTGGACAGGGGCATCTAGCTCATGGCTATAAATGCTGCTTTGAGATCTCACAGTCACTGAAGCAGACATCTGCCTCAGATGTTCAAATGCATCTTTTCAGAGAAGCACATCAACAACCAGGAAGCCTCGCTCTCCAAGCTCTGGGACACTGGTCCTCCTGCCTTGTTACCCTTCTGTTCTACCTCCTATCCACATCTTCCCCTGCCTTATGCCTGGCCCCATGCATTCTTGCTTGTCTCACCAGACACACCAGACCTGCTTCATCTTTACAACTTTTGCACTAATCACCCTTTCCGGTTAGTATATTCTCCCTCCCCAGTATCCTCTGCATGGATGCTATGGCCTTAAACAACTTGTCCTTGAAAATCATCCTGTTTTAAGATGTCACCAGTCACTATCATATTCCTCTGTTTTGGTGTTTGCTATAAAACTTTATCAATGCTGTATTTAATTTTTATTTCTAGTCTTTTAAGTGTCTTCTTCTCACCCCAAGGTGGGTAAGCCTCAGAAAGGCAAAACTTTGCCCATCTTGTTTGTTGCTGTTTTTCAAATGTGCAAGACTGAGAATAAATTTTCCAGAAGTATCTATTGAACCAGTGACCTAGGATTCTGAGGACTGATTTTGCTTTCAAATGGATAATTAAGTGATTTACCTGAAAAGAAGCCAAATAAAATTATATGAAAATGATTTTCTGAAATAATTGATGCTCAAAATATAAATTTCCTTTTCAAAATACAGTCAGCATTTGAGAGGCAGAAGCAGGTGAGTTTCTATGAGTTCCAAGCCAAGTCCTTATTGTTTAGAGACTAGAGAAAATGAATACCTAGTCCTCCTTTCCAGTTCCAACAGGACGGATATTGCTTTAACCACTTCCTACCAGTTTGACATCCTATTTTGATTGGAGGTCACACCTGAGATTCACAAGTAGAGAGTCCATTTCCTGGCAGACTCATGATGAGAGTTCCAGCCCAGCTAAGAAGCAGTCTGTCACTTGGTGGGCTGTTGGAACTTTGGAACTTTGACTGGAATGCCTTCGCAGTTCCTGGCTGGATCTACTGATGGGGAAAATGAGGCCAGGAGAGGTGAAGAGAAATTCACTGCACGGAACAGTCAGTGACAGAGGTCACGATTACTAGCAGGGAGCTCTGATCAGGATGCACAGTCCCCATATCCTCTTTAATCATGTCCTCTCTCAGGTGCTTTAGGTGAGTCTTCAAATAAAGATAAAGATTTGCCCCCTAAGAAGTGAGGGTGTGTAGGTCAACAGCACTGCAGCTTTGAGCAGAGTCTCCCCAAAGGAAAAGAACATCACCCCAGAAATAGCGTGCATCACTCTCAGGCCTTGGGGTCAGTGGAGAACTGTTGGGGCCATTGTGTCCATGAAGTATCATGGTACAGCCTGAGAATGAAGAAGTTTTCATACTGCCACTGGGGACAGTGCAAGGCTGAGACTCCTCATCACAGGGCTGGGCTGTGCTGTTCTCATGATTGCTTCTCTTTGAAAAAAAAAAAAAAATCCATCCCCATTCATAGTCTTGGGATTTAGAACTCTTTGGTCTTGACTTCTCTGCTTAAATTTTGGTCGCTGTCCCTCTTCATTTATTTTAAATATTCATTTAGTTAGTTAGTCACCTTGGAGTAGGTCCCCATCAAAAACAACCCAGTAAAGAGTTGTGTGATGTATTCCTTTTTAGTAAAAGGTCTCTTCTGAAAATTGGGTAAGCTATAAAATAGTGAACAGATTTTCTTCATGGTGCAGTAGAGCTAAAGGGGTTCACTGTGGATCATCTGAGGGAGACAGAGTAGTGACTGAACAACAGAACCTGCTTTTCATGGTCCCATCATCCCCATAAGATGTAAGTGTCTGAGTGATGTGGAGCCATGCAATTGGGAACCAACAAACTGGAGCTTGTTCAGCAAGTTCTGGAGGTTCCACCAACCAAATCAAGAAATTCTGACTGTGAATAAAAGGATCTGTGTTTTCATAAGCTCTCCAGTCATTTTTTTGTGCCTTGGGGATCCTCTCTTTACAGCTTTTCTGTAGAATCCAACTGCCCTGGTCTCATCTCAGTAACACTGAAGAGCTGTGAGACCTGGACATGTTTTTTAGCTTCTTTGCCATTTCAGTTTTCTTTTGCAGATGAAGAAAATAAATGTATCTATATGATTGGACTCAGTGTAGATTAAATCAATCAGTTCATGAATATATTAGAATACTGCAAGCTGTGATTATTAGTAGTATCAACATCATCAAACACTGTGGTTACCATTAATAATGACAACAATGAAACAGATTTTGAGTTGTCATCATCTGTATAGAGAATGGGATAAAAGTGGTTTTTAAGGAATTCAAAGTGACTCACGTGGCTTAATATTAAAATAGACCAATTGATGAGTATCCAACCAAAACATCCAAATTTGGAATACCCTGTAATTTTGTATATTCATTTAAAATTTGGAGAATTGTTTGTCTTTAAATGATGTTAAATGGTTGTTTTGCACTCTGCTCTTTATTTTCCCCTTTTTCAAAAATGAGCCTCTAGGCTTCCAGTGACTTGTGACTTGTCAGTTACCTGTGAATCAGAGACCCAGCAGGGAGGTTCTCGCCTCCTTCCCTGTCCTCTCCTTGTTCTTCTCTGATTTTTGAAGCAAAGTAAAAGTGCCAGCTTTGAATTGTAATGAACTTGGTAACCCCGGTAGGCCTTTGACTGTGTACAGTAGTGCTGCTTGTCCTGTCTGGGTTTCCCTTTTCTCTCCATAAGGGGACTGCCCCGCCCCTGCTTTCTAACCCAGACCTACTGTAGACCACACGGTGTTTCTCAGTTGTCTTTTTAAAACGTTTTTACATTTATTTTATTTTATATGCATTTTTGTTTTATTTTATATGAGTGTTTTGCTGCATATATGTAAGCATGCATGTGCAATGTCCTTAGAGGTCAGAAGAGGGTGCCAGATGTCTTTGAACCAGTTATGGATCGTTGTTAACCACCATGTGAGTTCTGGGAACTGAATCTTGGATCCCTTCAGTGATCTTAACTTCTGAGCCAGACTGTCTTCAGCTGTTTTAGAACCAGTTTTTGTTCAGGAGAGTTAGCTGTTTGTTGGTGTCAAATACCATGAATTAGGCAGTTGCTATGATAGTAACAAAATACCTGAGGCTGGGTAACTCAGTTTAAACCAAGTACATTTAGTTCATAGTTCCAGAGGTTTAAGGCATGGCATCATCATCAACCCAACTCTGTTAGGTCCCGCATGGGGAAACCATGGCAGGGAGAGCCTGTAGGAGGGAGAAGTGACCGGGTAAAAAAAGAAGATAGAGACCATGGAGGGGCAGTAACAACCCCCACTAAGCCTACCTCTTACACATCCTACCACCTTGTATCTTTCCAATTTGCGGACCACATTTCCAACACATGAACCATCAGGAGGCAAAACACTTCCAAACTATAGTGTGCTCCATCTTGCTCTAACTTTACAGTATACCAGAAGTCTGAGACGACTATGAGGAGGGCAGACACAGACACTTCAACCACTGTGGTTCTGAGTTAAATGTCTAGAGAGGGGATTTGGGTGGTGGGGGAGGGAGGGAGGAGAGAGAGAGAGAGAGAGAGAGAGAGAGAGAGAGAGAGAGAGAGAGAGAGAGAGAGAGAGAACAATGTTATTTTTCCAACTACCTGCTCCAAGTGAGGGTAGAGCCAGCAAACCTTGCCCGGAAAAATGAGACACACAAAGGACATATGGTTCTCCAAGGATTAGCTCTGCCATGCGCTTCTTCTCCTCTCTGCCCTGTGTGCAGCAGGCAGTGCAAAGCCTTAGGAAAGAGAACTCACCTCCAGAAAGAACTGTTAATTGACCTCCTAGTAATGTTGTTTTAAAATCACACAGTGAGTAGCCAATGAATGGGAAACACTTTGGAAAACTGGAATTTACAAGCATCATATCAGCTGGAAGCTTTTCACTAACCTGGAAGGACTTGTTTGTGTGTCTAATGAAGCTTTTGAATGTAGGCAGTTATTATTCTGTGTTTTGACTGAATGGTGATCATGATGTATAAATTTGGGCAATTGCTTAACTAAGCAAATAGCTTTTTGTCACCTCTAGATAAAAACTGTATTGAAAAAGTAAACACCATCCCTTCCCTTTCCTGACACCCCTTCTTCCGTTTGAGGGTTTAATATTCCTGTGGACTTGCCATTGCTCATGCCTGAAACGCCAGTGCTGGCCCCGTGGTTTTCATGATGGAAGGAATCACCAAGTACTTAGGAGAGTCTGTGTGGCTGGAAACTTTCTCTGGAGTTGTTACTCTGTCATACACATGCGTCCTCTGCATCTTTTCTTCCCAGGAACACAGTAATTTTTTTTTGTTGCTGTGATTTCCTTTATTAATAACTCTTCTCTGTCTTTACCCCCTTGAGGCTCAAAATGCCCAGCAGCTCCATGAACGAATCCAGTCGTCCAGTATGGATGCCAAGCTGGAAGCCCTGAAGGACTTGGCTAGCCTCTCCCGGGACATCACCTTTGCTCAGGAGTTCATAAACCTGGATGGCATCTCTCTCCTCACCCACATGGTGGAAAGCGGGACTGAGTAAGCACCTCCTCTCTTCTCTCTTCTGTCCACTCCAGAGCTGTGGCCTGCTATGTTCTGTACCTTGGCAGTTCCTAGTTTGAAAGACCAGAGCTTGGTGAGATTTCAGGAAAACTGGCTTGAAGACAGTGCCTCGAGAATGAGGTTAATTCCCATAGCTAAAGCAGGGGATGGTGACTCATGCCTTTAATCCCAGCACGCAGGAAATAGAGAGGTGGGTGACTCTCTGTGGGACTGAGGGTAGCTTGGTCTACGTGAGTATTGAGTTTCAGGCCAGCTGGTATTACAGGAAGACCCCATCTCAACAAAACACAAACCAGATAATTCTAATGTCTATATTCTCTACCCACCATCTTTCCAGTATCTAAAACAAGCTAAAAATGCATGACCTTCTGAAATCTCAGGGTCCCAAGGAAGATACCTCAAGAGGCCTAACCAACATTAAATCTACAATTCTACAGAATATTAATCTCTCACCTCCTTTGTTTTCCTAAGGGAACTTCCCACTTCCAATTCCAATAAAAATCAGAATATGAGCATATATTTTTGCAATGTTATATACCAAGTCAAGATAGAGCACCTATAAAACAATTTTTTAAAAAATCAATACTTCAGGGGCTGGAGAGATAGCTTACTGGTTAAGAGCACTGGCTGCTCTTATAGAGGACCCAGATTCAGTTCCCAGCACCCATGTGGTGAGTAACAGTTGTTTGTAACTCCAGTTCCAGGGGAATTCAGTGCTTTCTTCTGACCTCCGAAGGCATGTATGAGACAGGTATACTTACATATATGCAGGAAAT
This sequence comes from Eospalax fontanierii, assembly GCA_035773235.1. Taxonomy (NCBI): domain Eukaryota; kingdom Metazoa; phylum Chordata; class Mammalia; order Rodentia; family Spalacidae; genus Eospalax; species Eospalax fontanierii. Next base: position 42,329,309 of record CM069539.1, on the reverse strand, counting down.
AATACACCCATACACATAAATATTTTTTAAACTTAAATAAATAAAATAAATAAAATATTTTTAAAAGTAATTTCAGGGACTAGAGTGTAGAGGACCTGGGTTCAGGTCCCAGCACTCACATGACAGTTACTGGCCATCTTTACTTTCAACTCTAGAAAGTTTGATACCTTGTTCTGGCCTTCATGGGCACTGAATGTACACATATGACAAAATATTCATACACATAAAAAGTGTAAAACATCAAAAAAGTAATATTTTAAATGCTTAAAATACATATGATTATTTAAATTTTAAAACAATAAACATTTATTCAGTACTTACTGTGTATAAAAGGATGACAAGACAAAAACAAATTTTGATATGAGCCTTGATTTCCAAAAATTGGTGGAGACTATGATATGGACACTAATTCAATAGGTACTAATTCCTGCTGAGGTTAAGGGCTGGGGGCTGGGCCAGTTACCTCTAAACACTTCACAAAGGATGTGACAGGGAGCTATGCCTGGTAGGAACCCAGTTTCATCCAGATGAAAGAGGGATTTAGCATTTCCGGTGGAATCTCACCTTCTAGGTGAAAACTTTGGGTCTCTGGTATGATTAGTGAGACTAAGGATCAAGGTGGATTCAGCTTCCACATGCCTGGGAAATAGCCTCCTTGATGACTAGATAACAGGGTCTGGTGCTAGTAACACATACGAGGCCAGCATGTGACCGTGCTAAACTAGTAAATTACACAGTAATATACCGATGTGGATATTTGTTAAGAAAGAGTAACAGTAACGGGAGCAAGAATTATTGAGAACTGGGGTTCAAGCCTGCCCCTTTTAAGTCTCCCTTCCACACTCAGTGATTCATAGAATGAATGGATGATTGTTCAGGTTGGAGACCTGTCCTCCTCCCTTCCTCCCACACTTGGCATTAGTTAACCTTTGCAGTTAGCACTCCTGAAAGATTCTTTGTTTCTCAAAGACAGTATGTTTTACAATAGGACTAATATTTTCCATATAATGATGTTCTTTAAAGTTTAGGATTGGGAATCTTGTCTTACAGACAAGTAGGAAAAAAGTATAACCGAATAAGAAAACGAAATCAAATCTAAGAACTCCAAGTGCTATGATCTGGTCAAGGTTCACAGTAGACAGGTTCCCTTGGGTTGCTGTTTTGTTTGGTTTTATGTGATGACTCATGATATTTTGGATATATCATCTTGAAGAAACAGGGAATGTCAAATTCTTGGTCTCAACAGAATCCAAAATGGTTGTTTTAGTTGAAGATAGCGCTTAAAACAGCCAAGAGGAAATTCTTGGAGAATGAATTTGCAATCCAAGGGATTTGACCAGGAACAGAAAGTACTGCCTGTGACCTAAGTTTCACAGGAAGGACAAGGTGGGATGTTGTTCTAGTTACTTGTCTGTTGCTGTGATAAAATATCCTAACAAAAGCAACTTAATGGAGAAAGAGTTTGTTTGGGCCCACAGTTCCAAGGTCCATTGTACCATGGTGGGGAAATCAGGGCAGAAGGATCTTCAGAGATTGACATCATAGGCACAGTACTGTGGAAAAGCTCCACTCTGGCCAGAGGCTGGCAGGTGTGTTTTGCTAAAGAATCCTGTGTGTTAGGAGCCTCTCTTTTTCCAGTTTCTCATTGCAGTAGCCTGCTTAGGCTGCCATACAACAATTTCAGAGACTGTTAACTTAAACAAAGTTACCAGTTTTTCCCCCAGTTCTGAAGCTAGAAGAACTCAGTCATGTTTGTTTCTTCTGAGGTCTCCCTGATGATGGATCCCCTCTTCTCGTGTCCTTGCATAGTCTTTCCTGTGTGTCTGCACACCCTGGCTGGCATCTCTGCAGGTCCTCTTAAATGGACATCCATCAAACTGTAGTAGACATCATTCTAATGGCCTCATCCCAACCTAATTCCTTTAAAGGTCTTGCTTCCAAGTGCACACACATCCTGAAGTAATTGAGGTTATAGTTTCTACATTTGAATTTGGGGAAGAACATAGTTCAGCCTGTTAACACACATCAAAGGGCCACTGCCACTTTTGTCTTAAAAGTACAAATGGAGAGCATACACTTATCTTTTTAGTATCCTTACCTTTTATGTGTCCTATTGTCTTTCTCTGGCTCATTTCAGTCTAGGGTCATTCAGGGTAATGCTGAGTCTTAGATCTAGCTTGACAATGGCAGGTCTCAGTCACATCTTCCTGCTGCTCATGTACAATGAGAAATAATATCAGTACTAGATGTTCTTTATGTGAACCATGGAAGTTGAGTACCTTTTTTATTTTTACCATAATAGCTTGCTCATTATTAATATTTTAATCTCATTGCAATTTGACACATCCATTCATGTTTCAGACAGTTGAACAGTATGAGGCCAGATCTTGGGTGAATTCTGGTTTGCATTTTTCTTTCCCATCATGCCATATTTCTGGGCAGGGATAACATCTTTCTGGATCCCTTCTGATGTCTTTATTGTTTAGCATAAGTTCAAAGCCATGCTGGATCTGAAGCCAGGGGAAGTAGCATGGAGCTCCAAGGCCTCTTTTCTCCCTTTTCTCGGCCCCTCATCTCTCTGAGAGATGACTCATTTGATCCCCAGCTATGTTTCAGATCTTTGGTTCAAATTAAAAAGAAAATGAAAAGATGCTATGTTTTTTTTTTTTTCTTAAAAGGAAAGGTAGATTCTCAAACTTATAACAAGACTTTAATTAATTACCAAGAACCTTTGGAATAGAAGCTCTTGCAACTGGAAAGACATTTAGTTATGGCTCCTGGGCCAACTTCCAGCCGTGGAAGGTGGGGCTTTCCCAAACTGGACCTGTGGAAAGTTTTAGGAACCATTGAAAAAACACAGCTGAAAATGATCTTTTTACTTTTGGTAATGATGACAGTCTGATGGTTCTGGTCTTCTTGGCATCTCCCAAGGCTGTGGTCTTTATATCTCTCTCCAGCTGGTACCAGAAGAGCCCATGGGGTGAAATCAGTAACAAAGATCAACATAGTGTCCATTTGGCAGAGCACAAGGTTCACAATCTAAAGTTAATGTTTCCATTCTTGTGGAACTTTGAAATTCCACTCCTAGTTTCTGACTGACACAGGTAGGGAAGCAAATAGTTGTGGGAAGTGTGTCGCCCAGCTCAAGCAAGGTGGGGAATGTTAAGAAATGAGTGGAAGACCAAAGACAGCTGTCCAGAGACTTCAGAAATGATACATCTGACTTGATTTGAAAGAAGAAAAAGAAACGTCCCTGTAACTCCAAGGCCAGTGTAGTGAGAATAATCAGCTCCCTTGTGGGTTTTAACAGCGCAATGCTCTTCACCTGTCTCTGAGCACTCAGATTACTGGGCAGTTTACCCATTACCTCTGTTAAGTGACATGTCATCACTGGAGGCAGACAGCAGAGGACTTTTCCAAGAACGCAGGGCAGAACACTTACAGTGTTTCCTTCCCACTGGGCAACTTGCCTGGAACATGACACCATAAGCTATGAGCAAGCCAGAGCACTGCCCTGAACGGCAGAGGCAAGACTTAAGAAAGAATAATTACTCTGCTCCCAAAGAACTTACTCTTTTAAAATTAACTATCGTTCCTTAATGAAGTCATATTTATTGTTAAATATATAAAAATCAGCAGAAGGAAAAAAAAAAAAAGCATAAGAATCCTTTGCAATTTCCTCTTCCACAAACACTTTCATTATCTTCATATATAGCCATAGCCATGTTATTTGAAGTACACACTCAAGCATAAGATTTATAAAAATAGGATTATATTTGTTTTCTTCACAATCTGCTTTTCATACCTAACAGTATTGTCCTGTCACTAAACATTATTCCTCCCATTATTATTTTTGCCCACATATCCTTTCAATTTTACAGATTGGTTAAGGTACAATTATATCTAGGTGATATAATAACTGGAAGAATATCCACAGTGGTTAATTAGGCCTATATTGTAGTACATGTCCATCATTTTCAGACTTTTTGTAAACATTTTCTAATTACTTGTCTTGTAACGAAATTTGTAACTATTTAAATCACTTTGTGTAGTGCTACAGCTATGGCTGCGTGGTTAAGGTCTCATACTACTCCGGCTGACAAACCGCCTGTAGCCCCAGTTCCAGGAGATCCTACACACTGTTGACAAAAATGCACAGCTCTCACCTCAAAGGGCATGAGATACTTTATTCAGGAAACAAATATGAGTGGCCACGACCTGGAAACACAGACTAAGGTTACCCCAAATCCTATTTTCCAATGGGGTAGCAATTTCATGCAGTTTTTATAGTAACAGGACAAAGAAAAGTCATAAATTGGCACTTTTCAAATACATTGGTGGAAATATCAAGTAGGTGTTTACAGCAAAGAGGAAACTTCAGCTGTAAGCCTCAGATGCTCCCTGATGACAATCAGCCTCTTGGTTGCTAAAAGTTGGTGGTCTGTTAAGTTGATACATGCCAAAAGGCTTTTATCTGTTAGTCACAGTATATTAAATCAGAAAGAAACTTGGGTAAGGAGTGGCTATTTAGGAGGCTAAAGATGGCCCAAGGTAAATAGTAAATAGGCTCTGGATCTGCAGCATTCCAAACGCTTCACAATCATTGAAGTTCTAATCAGTTGATCAGTCTTTGTAGAATGTTCATTTTTAAGATGCGGTTTTTCTGGGACTTTTGTTCACAACCTTCTGGCCTCTGCCTGCACCTACATGCATGTGGTGCTTAAGTGCATAGATATTTTAAAAAATCTTTACCTTACTTTCTAGAATAAAGCTCCTGGCTAAAAGGAGATAAACATTCTAAGCTGCTTTAAAATAGCTTGCTGAGATATCATTTCTGTAGACTGGTATCTGTTTCTAATCCTCGGTCACTACTTGGCTGGTATTCACAATACACTTTCTTGTGTACCCAGAAAAATAGGAATTCTAGAAGTTCTAAGTGCTGATTTACTTGTTGGGCTGAGATTATTTCTCTTAAAAAGTAGCTTTGTTAGGAACAGTAGATAGTCTCATAATCATTTTAGTGATGTGGAAAAGCTCCTAAGAATCAATACTGTATATATAATCCCCATCATGTATATGATGCCAATGAGGAAATCTGACTGGTGTGGTATGCATGTGTATTATTTGTTTATGACAGTTGTTACCACAGCCTAGATGTCATTGCTATGTCAGATTAAATTTTCATTACTCAAATTGTTTTTCCCTTACCCGAACCTGAAACGTTTTCACTGATAGGAGCTGTGAAAGTGATGTTGTACTTGCACTGTGCCCATTGCACAAAGTTCTACCAATGGTGGTAGAACTTTGAATTGCCTGGTGCCCACACGGCGCATGGATTTGTAGATATTATTCATTTAACTGAGTGTGCATTCTTTGAATGACGCACAATATTCCTGACCCAGAGCTAGACGTGTGTGTCAGAGGCTGGTATGTGGGAGAAATACTTAGATGTGAATGACAGTTTTGTCTGAAAGTGACCTTTTCTGAAATTTTATCTTCACACCAAAGATTTAAAAAAACAAACAAACAAAAACAGTCACAGATTTTCAGTTTTAACATTGAAAACTTAGTGGTCTCATAAACCCTGGCTTTTTTGAGAGGTTCAGGCAGGCATAATGGGTCAGCCAGCCCACCCACATGTTTTGACTTTTACCTCCTGGGAGGCCACTCTGTGGCCAGTGCCTTCAGTCCCCGCTGTGCAAGCTCCTGTCATTCAAGCACCCTCCCAGGGTCTGCTGGAGCCCAGAAAGTCCCAGCTGAAAGAGCCTTCTTGGGGCTCTGCCATGCATTTGCATCACAAAGGCCCAAGAGGCCTACCTTCAAGGGTTTTGTCTGGCCTTGTGAGGCAGAAAATTCCTTAAACAGGATCTGTTTCTCCCTTGCTTTCTCTGCCTTTATCCATCTCATGGGAATGGGAGTGGGAAGGGTCTCACAGCCAGTTTAAGAAGAGATTATCTTCTTCCAGGCCAGGAATGTCTTTCCTCCTGGGCCTAGATGTTTCTGGCTACAGGGAAACCTTTCAATAAGCCAGTTCTCTGCTTCACATTGGGCGGAGGGGGGTGGGGGGGGGCAAAAAGAGATAGAGGCTGGTTGTTAGAGTTCAGTTGATAGAATACTTGCCTAACATGGGCAAAAACCTGGGTTTGATCCCCATTACTACATAAAGCAGGGCATGATGTGTCACACCTGTAATCCCAGCACTTGGGTGGTAAAGACAGCAGGATCAGAAGTTTAAGGTCATCCTAAGTTACTTAGATAGTTTGCGGCCAGCTGGACACATGATCCTATCTCAACAACAACAACAACAAATGGATAAGCTGGGGAGCTAGAGGGTCCAGTCAGGACAATAAAGAGACGACATAGCACACATTTCCATTTTCATTTTAGACAGTAAAAGTGGCAAAGTTGAGATGGGAGAAACAGTGGACCCAGCCCTGGTCAGTCTCCGTTCTTTGACTATGGCTGCCAGAGGAGGTGGTGATGATACTGGGGAAACAGGGTTCTTAGTCCCATTCATAAAAGAATTTAAAATGGATTCAATCAGAAGCTTTAGGACAATTTTACTACGATTTAGGGAAAAATTCCCAGGGCAGAACTATACATCTCATCAGCTGCCTCTTGGAGAATGGAGGAGAGAAAGGAAACAAGCCATGAATCCATGCCTGTTCAAGTCCGCATGGAGGGCAGACCGTAGCAGTCCAGCATGACAGGGAGGAGAAAGGAGCTTTAGAGAAAAAGTAATGAAATCCAAGATGCTGGGGCAGCCCAGAACAGGCTGAGAAAATAGAAAGAACAAGAGGAAAGGTTAAGCTTTTCTAAATTCAGAAAAGCGAACAGACTTAGAGTAAGCCACTTATCTGTGGCCTGGTCCAGAATCAGTTGCCCTTAGGAGTGGAGATTCCAGGCAGGAAAAGTTCACCATCTCCTTAACACACTAGTATCTGCCTATCTCTTTAGCATATCTTAAGGTGGACCTGCCTTTTGCCTTCTTAGGGTTGGTCTTGTGACCTGGTGCTTGACCTGGAAAAACTGGAAAGTTAAGGTTCCACCCAGGCAGGAAGTTCTTATCCTCTAGACCAGATAATCTTCTGGAGTTTTTTTCTTACTATAACAGTGTAATTGGCTTTGCAGAACTGAAGGTTTTTCCAAAAAGATGCTTGAACCCTGCAGTCTATCTGATTCCTGAAACAGTGGATCCCAAGAAATGGGTATTTTTCCAAGAATCTCATGCCAGGAAACCAGAGTGGAGGGTTAGGGAAGATACTATACTACTCTCCCTGAAAGAGATTTACAATTTGTCAGAAAATATTACAGGAGAAGAATAAAGTCCAGACAATGATGGGCAATATGTGTAGGATCACACCTTGCCCAGGGCTGCTTAGATGTGCATATTCCTGGCCTTATATTTAAGTTTCAATCTCACTTCAGGACCCCAGGATGAACTTGAGCAGCTGAATCTCTTTGTTTCTCCTCACCTCGTGGCCACATTGAGCAAACTCCCCCTTTGTACTTTTCACTGTTAATCTGATTGTTTTATTTGGCTTCTTGAGGACAAGTGGCTGAACCTGACTTCTTGGGGAACAAATTCTGACTCCAAGTTTGGTAGCAACCTGACATAGGAAAAACCTAGACATGCTTGGATCTTAGGCCAGAAAGTTAAGGATAACGGAGAAATTGGGGTTTCCTCAGGACCCTTGTCTCATCAATAAGATAATTTTGAAGAATGGACTCAACCAGAAACTTGAGGACAATTTCATTAGAATTTAAAAGATAACCCTTAAGGCAGGTGAGCTGTAAACCTCAGCAGCTGCCCAGAGGAAGAGAATGGAAGAAAGCTCCAAGGAAAAGCCATATACAATTTAAGCCATTATGGAGGTGAGACAACTGGCAGCTAGTGACCACATAGTGGGGAGGGGAGCTTTAGAGAAAGAGTGAGGAATCCCAAAATGTTGGAAAAGCCCAAAGTGTTAGGAAAAGCATGCTTAGAAAAGAGATAGAAAGAAGAAAAGAAGATGTTACACCCTGAAGAATGCAGAAAAGTGAGTAGACTCGAGGAAGATAGATGGGGACAACCTGAAAAGCTACTGCACTAGAAGCAGGAATTCTGGGCAGAAAAATGTGCTTTATCTCATCACAACACTAATTATTCTGTCTATCTCTTTAGCATGGCTTAAGGTGATCCCACTTTCCTATGGGTGGTCTTGTGGTTAGGAAATTTACTGGCCCAACTGGAATGTTGGTCTTACACTAGAGATTCTATTCTCTTAACTAGAGAGTTACTGCAACAGTAACTGCTCAATATATACATTGTGTATGTGAGTTTTTCTAAGAATAGATCCAGTGCTTTGTGTGTGCTAGGCAAATGCTCTACCACTACACCCCAAGCCCTTAATTTTTTTTTCTTTAAGACTAGGTCTGGGGGACTGGAGAGATGGCTCAGTGGTTAAGAGTACAGCTGTTCTTGCAGAGGGGCCTGGTTTGGGTCCCACCACCCACATGGTGCCTAACAACCATCTGTAACTCCAGTTCCAGGGGATCTGACACCCTCTTCTGACCTCTGCAGGCATTGCATGACACAGGTGCACTTACATATATGCTCATATACATAAAATAAAAGTAATAAATAACATTTTTTAAAACTCTAAGTCTTGGCATCTAGCCCAGTTTGGTCTCTAACTTACAGCCTTTCTGCCTCAGCTTCTTGGTTGTTGGGATTCGTGGTGTGTAACACTGATGGACTAGCTTCATCTTTTAATAAAAGAGATCTCACTTCAGATAGCACCTTCCACTCACGTGTCTTGTCTCCTGCTAGTAATCTGCCATCTTGAAGAGTTCCACAATCATTCCTTTAAGAATAATCATTTCCTTTTATTTTCTGTGTACAAAGTGTTTCCCTATATGTTTGCATAGACACCACACGCATGCCTTAGAGGCCAGAAGATGTCCAGTCCTCTTAACTGGTGTCACAAATGGTTATGAGATATCCTGTGGGTTCTCAGAACTGAACTCAGGCTCTCTGCAAGAGCAGCAAGTGCTCTTAACTACCCAGAGAGTGCTCCAGCTCCTTTGCTTGCATGACTGACCTATTTCACTATCTTAAATTATCAATGTTGATTACAAAAACAAAAACCAGCTCTCACCTCAAAGTGGATAAGAGGATAAGAGGTAGTTTATTTTACAGTCAGATTTGAGTGGCAAGGAGATCACCCCAAATTCCATATCCTTACCTGGAAGCAGTTTCATGAAGTTTTTTTGTAACAGAGTAAAGACATAAAAAACTTTTTCAAGACATCAGTGGAAACTTCAGAGAAGACAGTCACAGTAAAGCAGAGAAACCTCCATTGTAGACCTCAAAATTTATCTGATGACACTCTTAGCTTTTGCGTTGGTGGGTGCTTGTGGGCTGCCAAGTCCATCTGATCTCACAAAGATGTTAGGTCAGACACAGATATGGGAAAGGAATGCTTAATAAAGTGTCTAAACATAGTCTAAGATAAATTTTAACTAATTAGGCTCTTGGACCTACAACATTCCAACCTCTCCAAAATCTCTCAAGTTCTAATCAGTTGGATCAGTCCTGCAGAATGTTCAGTAGAAGGTGTGACTTCTTTCTGGAAACTTTCTTTCACATCAATTTTTAGAGTGGTCTCCAATAGACCTTGTTCAGAGGTAAAGAGTTTTGCTAAAGATGATTTTTCAGAAAAAGGAAAAATTATGACTCTCACACAGATAGAGACATGACATGTGTTAAAGCATTTCTCTTACCCATAAAATATGAGGGAACCAGACATGCTGTACTTTCAAAGAACGGCAAAAGAGGACAAATTTATGTGGAGCAAAGGAATGTTGAGAGGAACTGCAAATGGAGACCAAATTGGTTTTCCACAGGCAAGGAGGAAGCCAATTAAATCACTACCAGGCAGGACAGTAATCTATATCCATTAATTATCTGCAGTTTGCAAAAAAGCTGCAGGATAGGGCCAAGCCAGCGGGGTATGATACAGACAGTGCATAGTTTTCCAATGAAGCACAAGTGTCTTTTTCCAGATTTATCTAACGTCTTCTCGTGCACCCTCCACCCCGATTTTCCCTGTCTTACTACTCAGGGTTACATTTTTATACAATTAAAATATTTCATGTTTTCTCCTGAACAATGGCTTCAGCTTCAATATCAAATGCCTTTGGGTTTTTCTTTCCCCATCTTATTGTTATTCCACCTGGTTTCTCTGTCTTATTGGTCATGTTACATTTGACCACTTGATTGGGATTTGTTTTTCTAGGTATTGTTGCATGTCTCCAAACTTTGTAATTAATTCATGAATAATTTGCAGTGAACTATTCTGAAACTGTGTGCGATCTAATTTGTCACCCGAGTTTCTTCACCACCTCTGGCGTTCTCTTCTGGATTACATATGACTGTCATGATTTCTGAAGGAGGGCTTTCTCCTGCCATCGTTTCTCTAGTTTCTGGTCCCCTTCCTTCGGCAGGGAGGGTGTTATGCTCTTAGTTTAATTGTTCATCCATTTCACGTGTTGATTTCCAGGGGGGTGCCGGCGATGGCCCCTTGTCATTTTTGTACAGCAGTTTCTAGGTCTAGGTTCACAGACATCATGTTGGGATTTTAAAATGACCGTGGGGAGCACAGTGACAGAAATCCTGATTTCCCCCCACATCACTCTTTCTGGCCATGTGGCTTTTGTTCTTGTTTCAGTGGACTCTGTCATGTCTCTCTGCTCTCTTGCTTCAGACTTGGCCCATGACTGTGCCATCCTCTGTCTCTCTCTAACATCCCTCAGCACTGTTGGAACATTGTTTTCCTTCTTGGCTAACCATAATGTCCCCTTCTGATCTAGTCCTTTCTTTGCCTTGGTGCTGGCATGAGCCATTTTCCAAAGAAGTTTTGGTTTGCTTTCATTTCGTTTAGTTCCTACACATGTCCTTAGTTTCTTCTCAGTTCTGCCATCCCCACTTCTTTCAGTTCATTGAGATGTCTTTTTGATAAAGGAAGGGAGCAGAATAAATGTTTTAAATGCAGTTAAAGGGAAGGTAAAGAAGAAAAAGTTCCATATGCTTTTCACTTCCACATTTACCGAGTACTAGATTTTAGTCTTCATGCAGCTAATTGGGTTTCTGAAGGGATGTCAGAATGAGGGGGCGGCACCCCAGTTCCGTACTGTCACCCTCAGCAGCCTGAGGGGTTCCCCTAATCCTTTAGATACCTTAAATCTGTATAAACCCAGACATGATGTTTTGATACTAGCAAGAATTTCAAAACTTGTTGTTCTAATGCAGCAGCGTTGGGGATATTATTAAAAAAATATTTCAATATAGGCCTAAGCATGAGGGTTAAGAGAACGACAGGAGGTGAAGGATAAACTAGGGAACACCCAAGAGCATGGTTGTGGGATTTTCTAGGACAGTCACAAAGGGTAAGACACACCCAAGTGTATATACCAACTTCTCAAGGGAGAGTCACAGACAGTAAGACGACATACTCAAGTGTTGGTATTGGCACCTTTAGGGAAGTATCACAATTAATTGTCTTGGCATTAGCCACAGATTCCATTTAATGGTTGTTAAGAAACCTATTCTCTCTCTTTTTTTTTTATACTGAGCTAATAAGTTGACTCTAGAGAGAATTATAATTTGCTAACACCAGGAAGGAATTGGACAGTTGCACAAGGGATTTATATTTGTCCTTTCCCTGTAAGTGGGGCTGCTAGTGAGAGTCCCAGAACATTGCAGTCTGCAGCTAGGAAGGCAGAAAGGTCCTAAGCAGTTGTCAATTAGTGGAATTCCATCTCCCTGGGTGAAAGTGATTTTTCCCTTCTCATGTCCCCCCAGTTTTTCCTGTCTTTCTCGCCTGCCTTAAGGTTACATTTTATGCAGTTTAGAATATATTTCATGGTTTAAACTGGAGAGTGAAATCCTTCAGCAACTACTTGAGTACCTACTTTATGTGCCTGACCTTCAGCCAATTACTGGGGGTGCAGAGCTCTGGCCCACAAGGAATTGGAAGGGCAGTGAGTTTAGAGAAGCGTGTCCTGGTTTAGGTCTGGTACTCCCATCACTCTGGCTGAGGAAAGAAAATGAGAGGTCAGGGAGGTTTGCACCCGAGTGTGACAATTTGGGGGATAAGGTATGCCTAGCTGTAAGAGGAAATAGATACTTAATACATTTATTATACTTCAGATGGAAAACTAGCGGGATCTGACTGATTTAATGACTGGAAGGTAGCTTGAGAAAATTAGAATAAGTTTATTCCATATTTTCTCAAGCCTAGGATTTTGGGTGTTTTGTTTTGTTTTTAATACAGAGCAAGGCACGGCATCACACACTGGTAATCCCAACACTTGAGAAGCTAAGGTAGGAGGATCACAAGTTCAAGGCTAGCCTAGGCTCCATAATAGAGAATAGTGTAAAGTAAATCAATAAATAGAACAATTTAAAAATGTATAAAAAATTTAGAAGCATAGTTGTTCTTTATTCAGCCAAGTTTGCAGACTGCAGACCTTGCTCCTCAGCAAGCACTTAGGAGAAGAAAAAGGTACAACCAGTGAGCATTTTACTGAAGAAAGAAAATAAGTTATTGATAGTCTCGTAATTTTTGCCACAACTCTTCTCATTATAAATTCACCCCTTCTTACTCCCTGGGGTTCCAACTCCTCCATTGAACATGGATCCATTCTACTCTTCTGATTGTTACTGTGACCATCAATTTATTGCTCTGAGAGATGTTTTTAAATGGACAGTGTTTTTACTGTCCTATATGTACTCATGAGTTTTCTTCAAGGTAGGCTTATTATATATTATATTATTATTACATAAAAATTGTTTATTTGAAACTTATTCCTCATGTGATTCTTTTTAAATTTTGCAGGCGATACCAGAAATTGCAGAAGATTATGAAGCCTTGGTAAGAATACATCTACCTATGCTATGATTTCATGCTTCCTTTTTCTCTGCATATTTAATCCCATCCTCTAATCCTATAATTATATATCTAGATACTTTGAGTATGGTCCCTGTTTTGTTTGATGTTCTTATAAACAGTTTCTTTACAATTTTATTTCCCTCTTTGTTTTACTCTATGGCAGAAAGTGTATTTTGCACTTTCTTTTAAACCACTAAATGATCATATCAGACTTGCTTTTGTCTTAGATCAATAATAGGCATAATTTTATATATAACTTGAAATAAAATGTTCTTTTTGTGCCCTATGTGATGCTCAGAGTTAAAGGTCTTTCTTCAGTGGCTCAGAAAGAAAAAGACATTTAACAAAATAAGCAAGATTGATACATGGAATGAACATTATTTATTTGGGGTCTGAAAAATGCCTTTTCACGTATCACTTATGTAAGTCACCTGTAGTACAGTCATGTCTGGACATCTTAAAACTTCTTTGAAAATAGTTTTTTTCTTAGTTAGGTATGGTGTCTTTCTTTATTCCTGAGAATTCATAGATAAATGCAATGAAATACAATCATTTGTATCCAGTTCCTGTCTCCCACTTCCGGTGAATCCCTCAGCACAGTCCCTTCTCAACTTGTTTACTTCCTTCCTTCCTTCCTTCCTTCCTTCCTTCCTCCCTCCCTCCCTCCCTCCCTCCCTCCCTCCCTTCCTCCCTTTCCTCTCCTTCCCTCCCTCCCTCCCTCCCTCCCTCCCTCCCTCCCTTCCTTCCTTCCTTCCTTCTTTCTCTTTTCACGTAATCCACTAAATCCAGTTACTGCTACACATATGTGAGGTGGAGAGGCATCCATTAGAACATGTGAAGTCTACCAGTATCCTCACCCTCACAAAAGAATGATTCTCTCTTCCCCAGCAGTTATGAACTGCCAATAGCTCCTCAGTAAGGGGTGGGGCTTGGAGAGCACTTTTCTCATGAGGCCAGAATTTTGCTTAGCTTGACCTTGTGCAGGTCTTGTGCAGGTAACAGTGAGTCCATGAGTACAATAGCCATGTTATATCCTGAAGACAGCATTCCACAGCATTCCTCCCCAATTTCCTGGCTCTTACATTTTTTCCATCTCTTCTTCCATGAGGTGTGATGTTATCTGAGCATTGGTGGTTGTATGTGTGGTAGAGGGAGGGTTGATAAAGATGTCATATTTAAAGATTTATTTAGTTAAGTGTATTTATTTGCACGTTTGTGTGAATTTATGCCATGTGTTTGCAGGTGCCTGCAGAGGTCAGAAGAGGGAGTTATAGGCTGTTGTCAGTCATCTGACTTGGGTGCTGGGAACTAAATTCTTGTCCTCTGGAAGAACAGGAAGTGCCTTTAACTCCTGAGCCATCACTTCAGCTCTAAGATGTCCCTTTTAGGATTGAGCACCCAATCTTTTATTCTAAACACTTTGACTACTTATGAGCCTCTGTATTTGTTCACAGCAAAAAGAAACTTCTCTGACCAAGATTGAGAGCAGTCCAAATCTATGGGTATAAACATAAACGTTTAGAAGGCAATTTAATAACATAACCATTTAGCAAAATAGCAACAGCAAATCCTACCGTAGGGCTTTTGATCTACCTAGCCATGAGCTTTTGATCAGGATTTTAGTACCAGACAGGAAATTCCCTCCCATGGAGCAGGCCTCAAATCCAATCAGAAAGCATTATGATTCCCTCATGAATGACCTTCTTGTTCATTAACCAAGGGTGAGTCCAGATATGTCTAACATACTCTCTAAAGTAGACTGCTTTACTGTAGTGCCAAGATGTTAAAAAGATCATTTCATTTTGAAATAGAAAATTAAATAGCATCCCAAAATGTGGACCTTAATTTCAGGCCTCCAGTCAAAATCTTCATCCCTTGTCATGTCCTGTAACACCATACTGAGTTCAGGTCAGTCATCTCTCACTGTTGTTCCCACACAGGAAGAGTTTTACTTACAGGCACTCTTTTGCATATGGACTTATAATAGGGTGGGATGTGATGCCTCCTTTCTGGGGTAAAGCTTCCTACAGTTTATTTTCATATGTATCTTTACTACAGTAGGTGCACTTCAGTAAATAGCAGAAAACATCTTTTTTAAAAGATTATTTGTTTTTATGTGTATGAATGTTTTGTGTGCATGTATGTAAATGTACCCATGTTGTACAAAACCAGCAGAGGCCAAAAGAGGGTGTCAGATTCCATGGAACTGGAGTTATGGGTGGTTGTTAGCCACCATGTAGGTGCTGGAAATCAAACTCTTAACCCTGAGCCATCTCTACAGCCCCAGAAACCATCTTTAAAAATTATTTTATTTATTCATTTGTATTTTATGTGTATGGGTGTTATACCTGCATGTATATGAGCACACCCATGTCGTGTAGCACTCACATAGGGCAGAAGAGAGTGTCGGATCTTCTGGAACTGGAGTTACAAACTGTTGTTAGCTCCCATGTTGGTGCTAGTAACTGAACCCTGGTCCTCTGCAAGAGCAGCTCTTAACCACTGGGCCAGCACTCCAGCCCCAGATACCATTTATTATGAGAGTATATCCTGAGCCTGCTATCTCAACCTTTAAAATTCCTTTTGATCTGCACTGATATCCACCACACAAGATCTGCACAGTGACCATCATTATTTGGTGCATTAAAGGTGAAAATCAGATGGCAGAGCTGGGATGAAAACTTGCCATCAGCCTCCTACAGTTTTCCCGTATAGAGGAACATAACAGCTTCTTAAAATTAGCCAGCCACGAACAACTGTCCACAACTCCAGTTCCAGGGGATCTGACGACGCCGTCTTCTGACCTCTGTGGGCACTGCACGACACAGGCGCACTGACACCCTGCAGGCAATACAGTCCTACACATAAGACAGAAAATAATAAACAAAATATTTAAAAAATTAGCCAGCCAGTAGTTTTAATCTTTTACTTCTGTAGAACTGCCGACCAACTTGATGTGTTTCTTTATCACTTATGGATAAAAATCAATCATCAGGGCCCTGCTCTACTAATGACACAGTAGACTAATTTAAAAAGAGACACCTGCTTGATGTCACTGAAGGCAGAAAGTAGAAGGAAACAATTCTTGAGAAATCAAGTGGGTTTCCATGAACTTTTGTTGCAGAACACCAGCTGGTCGCAGTGTGTGAGGCAGCAGCAGGCCCCGGTGTTAGACAGTCACCAGTTTGAGGATAGCAGGCATCTAGATTAAGGGAAACTCCTGAAAGGGAAGCCCAGTTTGTGTGAGACTACACATCTTCATGACTTTTGTAGGAATCCACCACACATTATGACAATGTAAATGCATACATGTTTGCAAACACTTTCCGTCCTCCCCTGCCTCCTTTGCCCCACCCCCAGCCTGGTGAAAACAGAGTTTGAAACTGAAAGGTTTGAGTAGAGATGTGAGTTGTCAGTCACTGCAGAATGTAGTTTGTTTAACCTCCGATAGGACAAACACTGAAACAAAACTGAGTATCAAAAGGGGTGTGTATACGTGTATGTGTTTATGTATTTATGGTGGAAACAGACAGTGAGACAGAGCATAGAGGATAAAGGAGGGAAATGGTGAGGTGAATATGAACAAAGCAAAATGATGGGTATTTGAAAATGCTATAATCAAGCTCATCATTTTGCACACTAGCAGAAATTAATAATTTAAACAAATGTTAAAAGAATGAGGAAAAGTATTCATATAATGAAAGGAACATTCAGAAAGCCAAGATAGAAAACTTGGAACACAAGTAAGTGTAATTTAAAAACTAAAAATGACAATATTTAAAACGAAAAACCACTGTTTATGAAATGAAGGTGGCAGAAACAGACACTGTAGCTCTGAAGGTCTATCATTGTATAATAACCAATCTGAAAAATAGAAAAGAACTTGACCCACGAGGTAATGAAAATGACCTGAAATATATTAAACGAGAGTCTCAAAAGGAATTCCAAAAGGAGAAAAGAGGGTGGAATGTAAAATTCATAGATGTACATAAGTTGACAGCTAAGAAACTGTGAACATAAGAAGGATAAGTACAAGAAAAATTATTCTTAGGGACACAGTAGTTCAAGTTCTGAACTAAACCCAAGTTAAAAGTGAAGCCTGGAGGGCAGCCAGGGAGAGGTGACTTACTATGCTGCAGTCATGAAAGTAAAAATGAAGGCTACGTGTTCACTAGAAATAATGAGGAGTAGACGGAAGCACTGTAAGAACACTGAAATGCTGACAGGAAAAGGAGAGAGGGAGAGAGACAGACAGACAGACAGACAGAGAATACCATGTATCAGTCAAATGGAACAATCTTTGCAAATAAAGGTGACGTAAAAAACTTTTTAGTTCTGGAAGGGAGTAACCAGAATATATTATATACATGTATGGAATTGTCAAAGACTGAACTGAACTAATAACGAAAACCCTCTTTTAGATAAAGTAAAATGAAGGACAGTCTATTACAGCAGGTATATGTTATGTGAAATAAAATGCAGGTTTTTCAGGTTGACAAGACCTGACACGAGGGAGAAGTTGGGCTCTACAGTAAAGTCTGAAGAGCCTTGGAACCGTTAAGTCGCTGGGTAACTATAAAAGACAAAATCACATTTTCATTTTTGTTTGACCATCTGGAATATATGTAACTCTACAAACTGAAGGTGATAATGCTTTTTTATAGGTTAATGACCTATGTAGATTTAAAATATACGACTATAGGAGCCCAAAGGACAGAGACTAAATAGGACACCGAGCAAACTTTCTACTGTATAATCTTATAGGCAGACATTTGTATGTTAACAGTTCACTTCTTAATTCACAAGGCCCTACAAAGTTCTGTAGATCAAAAACAAAGTACAATTTAAATTGAGCTACTAAACAATATTTTGTTAACCCCAAAAAAGGTAGAAAAAGAAAAACAGAACGAAATATGCTTGGGGCAAATAGAAAACAAATTACAAATTGGTACATTAGATGTGAATGAACTGCACATTTTAATTAAAAGGCCAAGATTGTCAGATCAGATAAAAGACGATGACCCCAGATCTATGCTGTTCAATAAAATAAGGAGCACAGATGGCTCTCAAAGTTAAAACTGGAAAAACTGTTGGGAATACTTGCAAATGCTAATATTAAAATTCAATAATTTTATTAATATCAGGCAATATTAGATTTGATATGTTATCAGGGAAAAATAGGTATGACTAATAATAAAAACTTAAACCATCAAAAAACATATTAAAGTATGTATGCATCTAATAATATATCTTCAAAATATATGAAACAAAATCTGATAGTTAAAAATAAATAAGCTCATTATGGTAGCTGAAGATTTTAATACTGTTGTCTCCTAATAGGAAAACTAGGTAAAATCAGTAAGGGTTCTGAAATTCTAAATAACATTGCTGAAGGCTATTTATGTTCAAAAAGCAGAAGAATACATATTCAAATATATACAAAAGATCAAGATAGAACATATGTGGATCATAACAAGTGTCATGAATTTTAAAATAAGAGAAATTATACAGATTATATTTTTATCCCACAGACTTTCATTAGAAATTGTTATAAAGTTGAAAATCTACAGATGCCTGGAAATTAGAAATTAGAGAACACTTTATTTGTCCTAGAGTCAAGGAATAATTTGTTTGAAAATTATAAGTGATGGTACCAAAATGTAAGGCAGTTTTTAGAGGAAAGTGTATATCCTTAAATGCTTATTTTGGGAAAATTTTTTTTTAAAAAAACAGTGACATAAATTTACACTGAAGAAACTAGGAAAAATATGAATTCATTAAGTAAAGAATAAAAATTTCAATGAAGTAAAGACAAACAATGAACTTTAAATTTGATTATTTGGAAAGCTTTTGAGGGATAAAAGGAAATCTTCAACACCCGGAGGCACAGAGAGTATACCACTGCAGATCCTGCTGACTTTAAAGTAAAATAAAGGCATATTGGGAATGTTTTTATGTCAGTTAATTTTTAATTTTAGGTGAAATAGACAAAGTCCTTAGAAAACAGAAGTTACCGCATTAAACAAGCCATGGCAACTCATGGCTTTGATCACCTTCCAATTAGTAACTTGCTGCTTAGCTGTGAGCAGTGTGGTTACCTGATAGTTTTCAGCTACAGCATATTGAAGATGTACCACAGCTTTTACATCAAGGCTACCCCTCAGGCGACCTCCAGTTGGTCAGCATGGGAAACACACTGATGCCCACCTCTTTCTGCCCATTGTGGGACCTCCCGACAGCTTATTAATTAATCACTAGTTGTGCAGATTTCCGCTCGTAGATTGCCAGGTCAATGTTCACTTCTCGCAACCATCTAATCAACCTTAGGCAAACTTTCCACACCCAATCATGCCTTCCGCCCCACTCCTGCCCCCACTTTTTTTGAAGCCTCCTAAAACCCGTAAGTTCAGTGTCATATCCATCAATGAAAAAAATTATGAGGACCAGTATGATGGCTCAGTGAATGAGAGGGCCTGTTGCCAAGCCTGTCACCTGACTTCACTTCCTGGAATTTACACGGTGTCAGGACAGAACTAACTCCTGCAAGTTGTCCTCTGACCGCCGCATGTGTGCTACAGTAGATGCATGTGCTCTTGCAGACATAGACAGACAGATAGATATACATAGAGAGAGACAGACAAACACACATACAATAAATAAATAAAGAAATAAATGTAAGTTTTTAAAAAATTATGAAACAATCTTAAAATTTAAATGGAAATATACCAGGATTGAAATAGACAAAATAGTCAACAACAGAGCTGAAGGATGCCATGAAGTGAGTTTAAGATCTGCTGTAAGATTGGTTGATCATCAAGAGAATATGATATGGATTGATACAAGGAGGAGAGACAGATTGATCAAGGCAATAGAATCCGTTTAAAATTTCAGAAAAGGAGCCAGGAGCATGCCTACTGATACCAGTCATATGGATTCTGAAAGATAGCAGAAACTTAGAGATCCATATATTTTGATGTGTATAAATTTTACCTGCCTTTAATAGGAAGTGTATGGAAAAACTTAACAGGCAGGGAAGAACCATAGCCAGTAACTCTAAGAATCTGTTTGATACAGCTTATTGATAGCTTTAAAAGTTAACTTTATTTTCATCCTTTCTCTATTTCTATGTTGAGGATGCCACCCCCTAAGCACATTTGGAAGCCCAGTGGTTTTACAAAATTAGCAACATGAGTTAACTTGCTTCTTGTTAGATGTGCTGGTTTGCTGACGTGAGGATCTCTACTAAGTTGAAGAGAAACATTGATTGAGTCATTCCAGAACACATGGTGTTTTGCCATGAGAGGCTGTGACCACCAGCATGTTAATTTTGTAGACCATTTAATTTGTAGCAGTCAGCACTGAAATCCTTTAGCCTAGCTCTTTATTAAATAAATAAATTAACTAACAAATAAAAGCAAATAGATAAACAAACAAATAAACCAAACAAATAAATATGTCCCAGAGTATGCTGTACATTTTGCTTTATATTTGTAATTCTTTGGGGATTGATCCTCTAGTCAGCATTGATTTCACATGTAGAACCTGGGCTTTTGCCTTTCCTTAGTAGAACCTGACTCCTGCAAAAGTGGAAGTAAATATTGACGTCAGAGTTCAGTAAGAACTGATGTAGCCACCTTGAATGAAAGAAGTCTTTTGATTTTTAAATATAGTAAAAATTTGGCATAGTATTTTTCCCTTGAAACTGGTTTTGAAATTGAATTTTAAAAACATCTTCCATCATGGAAACATACTTTGCCAATCCAGGAGCTGTTACTAATGAATTATGTGTTATATATAGAATACGTGTATGCATATTACATATTTTACCATATTATATTCATTATCACAATACTTCATTAATATTTAATGCATCTTGTAGTAGGTTCTATTATGTGATTCTGTCAATCTACAAATTATCTAGCTATTATTTTCATTTTCATGAATGGGCCCACAGAACAGTCTGTCCTCTGAGCATCTTGGTAGCCTTTCTATTACTTGTCAATCATCAGGATTGATGATAGCTGACAAGTGCAAGTCATACTATGTGCATTCTCAGAAATGGGTGTTCTATCTCTTTAATAGCTATCGAGATTGACTTCTTGGGCATGAACCCAGCTTGAAGATTGAGGAAACCAACAAACACTCTCTTCTCCATCTATTTCCTCTTCCTATGTCCTTCAAGCCTGCCTGAGGAGTCTATAGACAGAGATCTAAAACATTTTAGGAGAGGTTGATTGTCTCCCTAAAACTACTTGGATTAAGATTATACTTCATCTATGTAGATAGCTGGGAATCTGAGTCATTTTGCCTTTAGACAATTAGAAGGTATAGCTATGATTTTATCTGTTGTGTTTAAAGCACCTCACAAAGATTAATTTCATGCCTAAAGCCATGTCTGCTCAAGGGCCAGGTAGCTGACTAGGACTGCCTGTTCTGTGGCTGGTTCTGTTACTGAAGGTGTTTTAGTGCTGATTAGAGACCACAGTGACATCCTTACAGATGAGCATGGTAGATTCTTCTTAGCATCTGCAATGTTTTAGCATCCCAGTCATTGGCATTTGCCAACGACTAGTTATTACATGGTGATTGGTTTTCTTTTTGTAAATAAACATAAAAATAGGTAATATTACATCAGAATAATCCATCACACATTATAGTGTTGTCATAGTGATACTAATACCTACCCAATAATTGAATTTATTACCTGATTCTTGTTTCCTGGAGTATTTTCTTTTATATGCAGTTTGATTTTCTCATGATTCATTGTCTGTAGACAGGGTTGTTCTCATAGTTTTATTTAACCTTCCTTGGTTCTCCTTTTTACCCATCTTTCTGATTTTTTGCTCTTTTCAGCAACTTTGCATTTTCCGGTTTGGAGCTTCCTTCTGAGGCACGGTCCTCTGATGCCACCTAGGGGCACCTGTAGATTGGGCTCCCTGTGTTTTCACTGAGGCCTGAAAGGTTGAGCTTCCCTAGCATTTCTAAGCACAGATAACATTTTGCATAACGGAGGTGGGAGGTGAAAGGTTTGAAGCCAAGGCTTCATTTACTGTTAAAACGCTGCTTTTATAGGGTGCCATTAACTAATCCTCACGTGGTGCTTACTTGTCTTCACACTATTTGCAGGGTGTTGCGTATCTAAGCAATTTACTCTCCCCAGTAGCCTGAGTTAGAGCTATCACCATAACCACCACCATCCATACCCTCCTTACTTGCTTCAAACAAATGAGGAGACTTCAACTAGGGTGGTGAAGTAACTTGCCACTCAGAGATGTAGACCAAACCTCTGCCATGTGACTCGAGACCACACAGAACAATGTCCCTCTCCTGAGTCCCTCCCTCCATGGTCTCTGAATCCTGATCCTTCCCTGAGAGTCACTTCCCTTTTGATGTTTTCCTTTCAGCATTCTGGCTCCTGAAGGGAAAGGTTGCTTGCTTTCCAAGGCTGAACCTGGCAGAACAGCAGTGGGAAGGGATGTGGAGGAGCAGCTTTGAATGAGCTGTGAACCTGTTTTCTAACATATTCATTGGAAATAGGAAACTTCAGCTCTAATTTGTTAGGAGACCTTGAAATGTAGAAATAATGTGATGTGCATGCCTGTCTGAAAACTCTGAATAACCAACTTTATTTTGTAAAAATTGACTGGGAATCTGTATTTAATGTAGTATAGATACAGTATAGATAATGTAGTATAGATACAGTATATAGTATAGAAATCCTGATAGACATGCCTCTCTGTGCTCACAGGGAGAATATTAATGTTGATGGTTTTGAGTTAATGCTTATGGCGATGATGGTTTGTGATAAAGGTAAGTATCTGAAAGCCTCTGAGTGGATGCTTCTGACAGAGTGCTGTTTTGAAAGCATCAGAAGCCAGGGTATGCTTGAAAAGGTCCCAGATGGAACAGCTTTAGAAAGGCCTTTCCCTGAGCCTCTCTGGATTCGCCAGCTTTCCATTGCTGTCACAAATACCTGAGATAATCAGCTTGTGAACAGAGAAGGTTTATTTTGTCTTAGAGTTTTCCAGCCT
Organism: Eospalax fontanierii; assembly: GCA_035773235.1. Lineage (NCBI taxonomy): Eukaryota > Metazoa > Chordata > Mammalia > Rodentia > Spalacidae > Eospalax > Eospalax fontanierii. The sequence continues at coordinate 42,306,343 of CM069539.1, read as the reverse complement.
CCATTTTATGATCGGTTGCTTTGGGTGAAGCTGCTTATAATGGAGAGAGCATGTGATGGAGAAACAATCCCTCAGAAAAGAAACCCATGCCAGAGACAGAAGGAGAAAGAGGCCAGGGCTTCACAGTCCCTTGCAAGCTCATATCCCTAGTGACCTAAAGAGCACTTGAAGGTCCACCAGCTCCCAGTAGCACCTAGTGGGCACCAAGTCTTTTACACTCAGGCCACGTGTCTTTATACAAACCACAGGATTTCCTCCTAATCACAAACTATCAATCATCGCCATAAGCATTAACTCAGAACCATCAACATTATGTAGAATCATGATCTTAAAACCCATTAACTAAAGATAGAATCCTAACTAGTGTAAAACCAAGATAAATGAGTTTACTTATATACATATGTGCATGTGTATATACATGAAGCATATATAGAGCATTCAAATCCTTTTTAATTTATTGTTTCTTGTAGGTATGTGTACATGTATGTGGGTGCAGGTGCCTATGAAGATCAGAAAAAGGCATCAGATCCCTTGGAGCTGGAGTTATAGGTTGTTGTAAGCTACCTAAAGTGGGTGCTGGGAACTGAACTCTGGTCGTCTACAAGAGTAACAAGTACACTTACCCACTGAGCCACCTGTCCAGCTCCATTGAATCATTTTTAAGAGCTAGTATTCCTAATAGAATTATTTTTATTTTCCCCCTATTGATTCCTGTGGCTTATTGAAAAAATAACCCACATTGCCCTGTCTTAATCGACCTAGCTGTTGATTGCCTAGAAGCTTGCTAAGCCATCCCTTACTGGATGCTTATATTCTCTGTACTTTATTGAGTGCCCTACTTGAAGCCTTGAGGTTAAGTCGCTACTACTCAGCTTTCTAGTGGAGTAAACAGCCTCAGAGAGGTTACGTGACTTGCCCAGTGGGACACAGATATCCTATGTGAAGTCCCTATGAGGCAAGCCTCTCTGGTTTGCTGACTACCTGGTTACTTTGAGTATCTGTCCCTTCCCATAACTTGTATGTGAGTTCTGACCTATATCCAGATGGATAGCTAGCCTCAGTGGTCTTCGAAAATACTGATTTCCTTAAGATTCTGCACTTTTACACCTTTTCTGGTGCTCAGCTTTGGGTCTGTGACTCTGTGTTGCCTCCTCTTTTGCAGCTTTGGAGACATGCTGTCCTTCACCCTGACGGCCTTTGTGGAGCTAATGGACCATGGCATTGTGTCATGGGATACATTCTCGGTGGCATTCATTAAGAAGGTAATGTAGTCTCTGCTGCCCTAAGCAAATCATCTCTCTTTGTTTCCAAAGAACTGTTTGTTCTCTGCTTTGACTGTATTCATAATTGTTTCCTTTGGTTCTCTATGTTGAAAAATAGTATGATTTTTATGGTACTATATGTATGTGGAGAACAGGGCCTCCAAATGCTATGTGAAAATGACATTTTGTCCCCAGTGAGGTCATCATTGATAGCATGTGGCAGTCCAGAGATACAGAGAAAGTGAAATACCCTGCTCTTAATAGCTGCACAGGTGTCTGCTGATGGCCTACATGTGACTACAAATTTTACGATCTAAGCAGAGTTTCTGAGGACCTTCTTCAGCAGTCATTCCCCAACTTGATGTTCAGGGACAAGGAAAGAGACAAAGGACATTGATCCTTTACATTCAGAATTTCAATCAAAGATAAAGGAGGCAGACCTGGATCCATGCATCTTGAGCAGAGGATCTGCCTAATTTTAATCATGGTGCAACAAATGTCTCAAGCATCACTCCACTCCATGGGTTCTTCCTTTGGAAGGAAGCTGATAAAAGAAGAGGCCAGTGTGGTCCTGGTATAGGAAGAAAGAGAATTCTCTGTAATTGGTGTGTAATGATGACATGTCCATAAATAATGTTTCCAGTCTGATAGAGTAAATTGTCTTGATTTTGCAACTTTTAATGTAGTGTTACATCACGAGTGATTATTATTTAATAACTTTACCTCTCTTTGTGTTTGTGAAAGAAACATTTTGTTCTCCCTACTGCTGTGGTAAGAATAAAGAGATAGAAAGGATTCCAAACATTAATTTTAAAGTATAGATTTTGGGGAAAGGCTTTTTAAAAATCAAGAATTTCAGTGTATTTTTGCAAAAGTTGGAAAACCAAAGTTAAATCCAGTAAGGGTTATTTGATGTTTAAACCATGAATTCTGATATAGTGGTGTATTTAAAGAAAAATGGTCCCAAAAAGTCTAGAACATTCCTGTAGTCCTTTCACTCAGCTTGTCCTAATGCTAACATTATCCACAATAGTACAGTTGTCAAAGTAAACATGTTAGGTTGACACAGAAGCAGTAATAACTGGTTTCTCTACCTATGGCTTTCTCTAGTTAGCATACAATCCAGGGTACCACCCAGAATTTGTCATCATTCCTTAGTGTGTACAATCTGTAGTCATTCCTCAGTTTTTCTTTATCACTCATGACTTTGGCATTTGTGTTAAGTACTAGTTAGTAATTTTTGTAGCAAAATCTCTGAAAGAGAATGTGTCTGACACTTTCCCATGTTTTAATTAGGGAAGGCTGTGCAATTGGAAGGAAGAATCCTTCAGGAACGATTGTGTCCTAGGTGTACCATCTTTGGGGGATGTGACATCAACATTGTTTCCTACTGGTTATGCTGCCTCTGGTCACTTGTTTTGGGATGCTGCTTGTTGGCCGAAGTAATTCTGACTAAATGAAATGGGCTTACATCTTGGTGTACACAAAACCCGAATAGGCATAGCCAAGAAATACAGGAGAGGAGAAAGATCTATTACATGTAGCAGGTAAACAGATCATGGGACCTATTTCCAAAGCATTGTCCTCTCTGAAAAAAGAAGTGTGGGGATTTGATTTGAAGGTCTACATAGTCATACAGGAAAGCATTCAGGGGTCCATGAGCTCCCCATTTCAGCTAATAGTAAAGAAGGAAAAGTGGTAGACACGTTTTGGGGTCTTGTTTAGCTCAAAGTCATGGAGAACAGGTTCAAAAGATTAGCACTACACCTCTGGGCATGTCTTGTCGCCATAGAGATGGCAAACAGAAATGCCTCTGTGGATGTTCAGTTTTCTCCACAAATCTTAGCTGAAACAATCAGAAAGGCTATTTGGAGTACAGGAGCTTCCTCTCGAAAGCGCCTGTCCTGCCCAAGCTCACGCTTGCTGGTTTTCCATTTGAAGATCATCTTGGGAAATGCTGTTTTCAATTAAAGGGGGGAAGAGAGCCCTACTCTCTGAAACAATGTGGCAATGGAGGCTCCCCAAGTGGAATATTTTGTAGGATGTTGCATAGCTATTTAATGTAAGAGCTGTTTGAACTCTAAGGGCCTTTGTAACATACTTCTAAATTTTTCCTTTTATAATTCTGTGACCCCTGAGGAGATAAGTGGATAACTATGAGGAAACATATAAAATGAGAGCTGCTTCTGGATTCTTTCACATTTGGATGAATTGCTGTAAAGACAGGAAGCTATTATAGATGATAAAAACCAAATACATTCTTAAGACTTGCATAGCACATTAACATGGTGGTGGCAGGGTCTATGGGCAGTGTGAGAACAGAGAGTTTTTTCTATAAGTTCTAGAGAAATGAATGCAACCCTGAAGATACTAGGTTTTGTGTAATTATATACTTAATAAAACTTAAAGAATATATATATATATATATATATATATATATATATATTGTTTTATGTGTATGAGTGTCTCATAAGGACCCAGGCTGGCTAGCCAGGGAGCCTCAGGGGTCCTCCTGTCTCAGCTTCTCCAGACTGGCATTATAGGCACACGTCATTGCATGTGACTTTTTACATAGGTACTTGGGATTGTACTCAGCTCCTGTGCTTCTGTGGCAAGCATTTTACCAACTGAGCCATTTCCCTAGCTTTGGGAACCTAGATATTGTTTGGAGCAGTGGAGCAATGTTTTGTGTCAAAGGGATACATCTCAAATGTGTCCACAGGGATAGAAACTAGGAACTGAGAATATTAACTAGTACTGATTATAGAGTTGGAAAACTGTCGTCATTGATGAGGGGGAAGAAGTCAGAGGAGAATGCCATTTAATGTTAGGCTTCTTTGAAAATCCAAATGGTAGTAACTCCCTTTGAATGCTAAGAATAAGCACTTAATGCACTGCATGGTAAATGCCTTTTGTCTGTTCCCAGCTAGAATAAAGTTAATAAAGTACCTAAAATTCAAAGTTCTAGGCCACCAGGGATACAGAGTTGAGACTTTGAGGGAAAAAGAAAATGGGTTGAGTCCTGCCTGCTCATTTGTGTAGTTCTGGTTCCATAGAATTGCTCAAGCATATTTTCACTAACTCTAGTAATGGATAAGTAAATATCAAAGAATAAAAACAGGAGATGAAGGCTCATGGTGGAAGGGTTTCACAACATCAGCAAAAGGTTCTTGGGTAGAAGACTCCAGAAGAGAGAGGCACATCTGAATTTAACTACCAGACACAGGCAGGGTAGCCTGGATTGAGAGAATTAGTGGGACATAAGAAGCAATGCCAGTGAGCTTCCTTTTGAGCTGTCCAGTTTCCTAGTACCAGTTACAAGAAGTATACTAGGTTAATAAAGAAATGTGAGGATGGAAGGGAAGTTGAGGAATTCGTACTCTGCTTAGAAGGAGCCCAGGTGAAGTACAGAACTGTGAAAACTGTGGGAGTACAATTGGACTTTTGTCAGTGAATGAGGAGTTTAAAGAAAAAAGGATTGTGTTCACATGCTGAATTTTGTAGATTAGAGCACATGTGAAAATTAAGGCAAGAGCTTGCCAGGAACAGTAAACACGTTAGCATGAGAGGAGCTGAGATGGTCTTTGAAGGATCTTAAAATTCCCATGAACTTCCTGTAGTGCATGTATTTACTATAAAACAATAACTTGTGGAGGGTGCAGCCTCCTGTGACAGTACTGCTTCATTACTTCCTACTGCCTGAGATCCAGATGGATCTGAGGCAGGAGGGAGTCAGCATGTGGGCCCCTGGAACAGAGGCCCTGGAGATGGTGCTGAAAATAACCAGGGATGTGCCTTTGCATTTTATAAGCTTCAGATATGGAGGGGTTTGGGGAAAGTGGGGGGGCGTGGGATAGTACAAAGAGAGAAACATGTTGACAGAGGAAGCAGAAGTGTTTACTGACAGAACCAAGTCAGTCAAGAAAGTCAGTGTTGTGTTGATGTACTATTTGCCTTTTACTATGAGTTGTCAACAGACAGCAATAACTTTTAATGAGATCTGAAATTAAACCTTGATGGTACCCATGTGTTCAGACTTCTGTGCATAATTATTCTCACCCTGGATTTTATTTCTTTCTTATGTTTTAATGTATTGTATTTAGGTCTTTAGTGATTAATTTGCTAGAGAATACATTTTATATATTAAGCTACGATTTTAACTTTTAGCCCTGATCATTTAAATCAATCTCTGTTTGCTACATTTGAGAGAGATGAAAGAATTTATTTTAGCCGTAGGACATTAGATGAGATTTTTATTTAGGAATAGCCAGAAGAGCAGAAAGGCACTAAAATATTGCCTGTTGAATTGCATTGAAAAGTATAATTTGTGGGAGCCCCTTAAGAACTTAACAAAAATGTAACAAAAACACAAAAGTCATGGATCTGGATCTTGTGGATCTAAGGAGTAGCCTACATGGGAGAGAAGTAGCCACTGGCACATAAACACAGGAGTCCACATGTCTTCTCCCAAAAGCTGAAGCTCAGATCAACAATCCTGGAAAAACCCAAGTAAAATGGTTTTTACAACTGTCTCATAAAGGTACATTCAGTCATACCGAATCATCATATGGGGAAGTATTCTGTAATGACAGCATGTCCTGTAATGATGTCATGTCCTGTAATGACATAATGTCCTATAATGACGTCATGTCCTATAATGACACCATGACCATTGTTGAATGCAGTTCTTGCTATTTGCTGTATGTTGCATCCTGGTTTTCTTCTCCAAGCTCCAGTTTATTTTATTTGTCCTCCTTCCCCATTTCTTTGCTCTGCTTATCCTGCATGAGCACTCAACTGCGTCTACATGTATTTTCAGATAGCAAGTTTTGTGAATAAGTCAGCCATAGACATCTCAATCCTGCAGCGGTCTTTGGCGATTTTAGAGTCTATGGTGCTCAACAGCCATGACCTCTACCAGAAGGTGGCACAAGAGATCACCATTGGCCAACTCATTCCTCATCTTCAAGGGTAAGCATGCTTGGCACTCAGGAGGGGTTGTGCTTCTAGGAGCAACGCTGTGATGGTCTGGGAAATACCAAGATTGTTTCAATTACATGTACAAAATGATCCTTGATTTGGAGTGTAACCAAACCCTCTGCCCATCTTGCCCTTATCACATAGAACTGGCACAATGACTTTCCTTACTCCCCATCCTTGGTGAGCTGTAAGTGTCCCCAGTGTGTACCCTCTAGGAATCTTTCAGCTTTCGTGAATTTTGGTAGCTAATGGTTGAATTTTACTTTTTGTAAGACATGTAGAACAGTTTCTTCTCTTAGGTTCTCCATAGAGTCTGTCCCTATCTGTATAATGTTTTCTGTAACATTATAAATATTTTCATCATTATTCAGAAATTTTTAGCCTTGGCAGTTTAGAAATTTTTAAAGGCAGGCTTCCTCCTTCATTAGACTAAAGTAATTAAAGCAAATAAAATGCATGCAACTTCTTAGAAGCTTGAGCTTTGAGATGGAAGTTAGGCAACTGCCCTTAAACCCTGAAATCTTTGGGGTACTCCCCTTTTTAATGAAAGAAAGCTGCCATTGAGAAGAACCTCCTGAGCATGCTGTTGTACAGTGAAACTTTTTAAAAAATATCTGCATCTTTCTCTCTCAACTCAGGGGTACAAATGTTCATTTATATTGTACTACACTGAAAATCAATGTTTGTTATTTGCCAGACATGGTGCTAAGGGTTTGCTATGCAGTGTCTAATTTTATCTTCTGCACACAACCTCAAGAACTAGGTATGCTCATACACGTTGTTACAGATGGGGAAACTGTGCCTTAGGGGGACTAGGAACTTGTCCAAGACCCTCAGGCAGCCTATAATGAACCAGGCTTTGCATCCTACCCTCTGAGAACTGTGCTCTAAGCACAAACAGCCAACAAGATGAATTATCCCTGAGTGTTGCTCATGAGCTACTCCTGGTTTCTGCCCTGTTTTATTTACTGTTTACCACAGGACTTATCTTAGATCTGTGCTTCCTTTGGAATTTCTGATCTCTTTCCAGTGAAAAGCAATTTTTAAATATACATATCTGTGCTTCTCGCTGTTATGGTGCTTCTGTTTGAAAACACATTTTTAGAATATGTATATTGCCATGGAAACAAATCTGTTTCCCTTTAAATAAGTCCAGAAATGTTGAGACATCCACAACTACTCCCTCGTATGTATCATGCTTTGGACAGAAAGTCTCACACACACACACACACACACACACACACACACACACACACATACACACACATACACACACACACACAATGACACAACACACCCACACACAGAGAAAAAATACAGAGAAACAACACACATGCACTCACATAGACAGACAACACACAGAAAAACATGACACACATGCACATACACATAGAAACAACACATACAGAAACAACACACATCCAGTGAGCCTTACCACGATCTGACTCAGGGCTAGCCCCTTCTGACTTTCTGTGTTGTTCTGAATCTTTCCAGAACAGATCAAGAAATCCAGACCTATACAATTGCTGTAATTAACGCCCTTTTCCTGAAGGCGCCTGATGAGAGGAGGCAGGTAAGTTATTGTGATTCTTTACTCCTACGAATGGGATCAGAATCAGGACTGAGAACTTCTGCACACACCGTGTCCTTTCCCACTGGAGACTGTCTGCTCGGGTACTGCAGAGCAGCCATGTCTTGCAGGTTGATATGGGTGTGTGAGGAGAGTAGCTGAAGGAGGAAAACCCTGGATGGAAGAAGAGTGCTGGGAGTGTGGCAGCAGGAAACTCTTTCCTCAGATGAGATCCAGTACATAGCAGAGAGCATAGAGAGATGGAGGCAGCACGGGGACTCAGTCGGAAACCTTGTGATCTGTTGTTATGACCGAGTGCAGTGAGGGCAGTGTTGTTCCCATTTTGTGGAAAAGTACCTCACTTTGTCCAGGGAGAGGGCAGAGAGAAAGGTGAGAAGACAGGAAGGAACTCATGAGATTGCTGCTGCTGGTGTTGGTTGAGATTACCATTCTCAAATGTGACAGGAACTCCTTGCCTGGGGATGTGTCTCTGTCCACGTATGGCTGTGGCTGGGAGACTCTGTAAAGAGACCGAACACCTTAAATGCACCTGTATTACCTGTATTAAACCTACACATTGATGGTTTTCTTGATCTATAGATTTTTTTGGTTCTTTTATTTACTAAGGAAATGACCCTTGTAGAGGGGAAACAGAAAAGCATTCCTGTTTTTATTGTCAGCAAAATGTGTAGTATGTTACCCAGGCCACAACTCTGTACCTTTAAAACCTGGGTGGAAAGTTGAGTTCTTCTGACCATTAGCCTTATGGGAGCTCCCTGAGATTGTAAATTATTAAGGAATGGTTTCGGAAAGATTTAGAAAGTGAGCCTGTAACTGAATGTGGTATTAAGAATCTTAGTTTTTTGTTTCTAAGTACTTTTTATTTCTAAGTACTTTCCATTTATAATTGTTCACTTCTGGGGGTTACTTTTTACTTTAAAACTTTCCTGTGTAATTCTAGTTCAGTGCAGTCAGTAAGAGGTTCCTGGTGTCTCAACCTCTGTTGGGGTAATTGGTATACAGGTTGGCTTTTAAAGGCTGGTTTTACAGGTCTGAAGAGGGTTCATAGGTAAGACTGGGCTTCTGATTGTATACTGAGCTCAGAATAACCCCCAGTCAGCCTCTCATTGTGCATTAGAGAAATACTGTCCCTTCACCACCCAATCAAGGACCTCTGACAGAACTACATGGTTCCTGAGTTAGAATGAGGGAGTTAGCAAGCTTGCACTATGGTCTGAACTCTCGAGAGTTTCCATTCCCTATCTGAGGGGAGGATTAGATCAGGATAAATGAAAGTACTTGCCTGGCAGTGGTTTATCCTGGATCTTTGGATTTAGACTCACGATGAACATACCTTGTGTCCTTTTATGTCCCACACCAAACGTTACTCTCAATTTGTTGAGTTGAATTCTCATGGGCATAGGCAAATAGGAAGTCAGATATCAATATGTACTAATTTTAGGACACTGATAATGAAAATACAATGAAAACCAGTATAACTCTAGGTTTGGATTCTGTGAATCTTTTTTTTTTAATTATACCATATGGAAATCATACATTCACCTTATGTTGCTGTAATAGTAATAAGCCCCACAAAAAATAGTCTAATAAATGTAGACCAGTCAATAAAACAATACAACTAACAATATAAATCAGCAGAAGTTTACAAAGTGTTGTATGACTAATTCAGTCTTTGGAATAAATCAGCCACAAGGTATTTATCTGTTTATGGAAAGTTAATATTTACATATCATTGAATTTAAGCCGTTAATCAGAAAAAGGAAGTACTATGGTTTTTAAATTAAAAGTACCTTAGTGAGTTAGGGGAAAGAACTCCAAAAATGATTACAAGTTCATAATGAATATTCTTTTCTGATGGTCAGTGGAGGCCTGTAGAGTGGAAATTAGCTAACTGTGGTGTTCTGTGGGTTGTGGTTGAGCATATCAATAGCTGAGGGGCATATGCCTTTATCTGAAATCTACCTTAGATGTAAAACAGCATTTTAGCTGATCCAAATTCAATACTAACATTGTTATTAGAATCTATGCTAAAGAATTAAAATTTATGAATTTTATTGACAAATAGGAACGTTTACCAAACTCAACGATAGTATCACCAAGAGTCTGCAATGTACCAGGCATGTAGTGTTCAGTGTTTTATTACTTAATTTTCATATTAAATTAAAAGCAAACAATTTACATTTTACAAATGAGGAAACAGGCACCAAGGGAGTCAGGAGCCTGGCCAGGTCACAAGGGTGAGAACCAGAGTTGGAAGACCAGCCTTCCCCTTGCTTTCCCTGCGAAGTGTCATCAAATGCCTGTCAAACAGGAGTCTCCAACAGAATTTCCCCCCTCCTCGCCTAGGATTTGACATCGAATCAACTCTACTTCAGCCGAATATTTTTCCTTTAGATTCTCCTTCCTATTTGAGGTTAAACAGTCATAGGACTCCATGATCAGGATCTTCCTTACTTATCAAAGTGTGTAAAGTGTATTTGGAATGACTAAGCTGTGGTTGCCTTCCCTTGCTTGACTTCCACGGGGGGCAGGGGTGTCTCCATATCTGCACAGGTGAAGGGAATATGTGCTTGAGTATTGTGAAGGAAGCTCTGTTCTTCAGTGGGCGGATGGCTTCTTTTTCTTACTGTTCTTTCCCATTATTTGATTTACTATTTTAATGGAAAATATGTTGGAAAGATGCCTTCCAAATTTCTCTACAGATATTTAATGGTTTTCATAAGCATTATTTGAAAATATTTTTTAGTTTAAAATTTCAATAAAATCGTGGGAGGCAGATTCAATGAGGAAGGTTGAAAGATTCCGTCACTGGGTCCTCAGAGCACGCCTCTACAGTCCTCGCACACATTCATGGCGCTGCTTTCTCTTTGTTTTGTGTACATGTCTCCTATTTGTATATATTTTTTCCACCAAAGCTAGCCCTACCATGTGCCTTGTTTTTATTTGAAAAACGACTCTTTAAAGCCAATGAAGATGTATTTGTTTGGTGGCCATCTTTTCATATCAGTATACCTATATCTATAGTTATTTCCATCTGTATGTTTACATCATCTAATGCTGTAGTATATTCCCTGTGAACTCTCACGATCATTCAGACAGTCCCCTACTATTAGATATATAGTCATGATGAGAACACTTCTGTTTTCTCTTTGTTCCAGCTCCTATTCCTGAGGAAGATTGTATAAAACATTCTTTTGATCTTTTATCAAATCTTTTTTTTTGGTCTACACTCTGCTAGACATCTATTTTAGACTTGGAATACAAAGAAGAATAAGACATTCTCTGTGCCACTGACAAGCCCAAGCAAATAAACATTGTAAACAAATTAATAGCTATTAGATATGAAACTATTTAGTTCCTATTCTAACTTGCTTTGTAATCCTATAAGCCAGTGGGCTAAAATAGACACAGAAAAGGATACATTTTCTTTCTTTTCCTTTGTTTATTTTTTGTTGATCTGATAATTGACAATACTGTCATCTTATAAATACATTTATAAAGTTAAAAAATAATTAAAAGACCTATAGGATCTTTTGGTCTTTAATGTTTGTTATCTGGTTGAAGAAAGTAAACAGAAAACAAAACAAGCAGTGGGCCTTCCAGTTTAGATAGGAAAGAAAGCTCTGCTTTCTCCAGTGTGGAAGGGCAGGTCTTCTGGGTTTAGCTTGTTTCTGAAGGTGCCCTTGGTCATTGTTCTTGCTTTCAAGACCACAGAAAAGGACAGAGGACTTTATGGTATCTAGCCCTTGACGACCTCCCAATGTTATATGCACTCTATCCCCACGCAGAGGGTTGACAGGATGTTACAGTAAAGCTGCCAGCTTCTAACAGATACTCTGAATTTCCACCCCTTCTTCTCTCCTGCTTGCTCTCCTTTCTGTGGTGGCGATGACGCTGTTAGGTTGATGTAGAGAGCAATGTTGACATCCTTGATTGTCCTCTGACTGTAAGTCACCCACTTTCCCTTTGATAGCCTAGACAAACGGGCCCTGCTCTCCCCGCACTCCTGTCCTCCTTGCCTGTATGCCCCTTGTAGCGCCTTTCCTCATGTTCTTGGTTCTCCCAGCTTTCTGCAAATTTAGTCTCAGTAGAAGTCATAATTTTGTTTGGTAACGGTAGCTTAGTTCCTTCTCCACTTAGTAAGAATTGAAATGTCAAAAATACTCCCCAGCAATAACAAAAGAGAAAATTCTGTGTATTCCTGAATATGAGCAGTATTTTTATACTTTTGGAAAGTGTGCATCAAGGCTGTTTTTGACTAATTTTCCCCTAGGACCACTTGGCAATATTTGTCAAGATGTCTATGAACTGTTCCATTTGATGAAATCACTCTCAGATCCTCTGTCCTAGTCAAGACATGTCACAGCACAAAGTAAAAGCCGTGGAAGAGAGGGCAAGCCGAGCTAAGCAAGTGTGAACGCCAACACCTGCTCAGATGTGTGACTTTCACTAACCCCTACTTGATTCACTGCACAGTCCCCTCTCCAGCTGGGGCACCTTGGCCCACGATGGGTTTTTGCACACATAGTCTAGTAGAAGATGAGAGGCCTTTCTAATGGACAAACGTTGCTCTCTTTGCTTGCTTTTTTGTTTTTCTTCATTTTTAGAAAAAAAAAAAATGAAATTCCTTCTTTGTTTTTGAACCTGGATATTATAATCCAAGTAAAATATACAAAAGTCAAATTTGAATTTTTCTATTTCCTAACAAATACTGCTGATATACAGTTATGAAGCACACCCCAGGATAGAGACATTCTTGGCCACATTGAAGTGTGTCTTTCTAACCAAAGCCTTTATGTGGGTGTGTTTTTTTCTCACAGGAGATGGCAAATATTTTGGCTCAGAAACAGCTGCGCTACATCATTTTAACAGTGAGTACCCGTGTGCTGAAATTGCTGTGCTGGGAAGACATGGCCTGCTCTCTGTGGCTTGTCCTATGACATGATACTGGAGTTAAGCAGTAGGGCTGATCAAGGAAGGAAAGTCCTAGAATTTCCATAAACAACGCTCTGCCATAGCAGCTGCCTCCTGAGACTGAAGAGAGGAGAAGGGGACTCTGGTCCACAGGAAGTCTGGGAACACATTTGGGTGACACGAGCCAGAGCCCAGTCAATGCAACAGGCTTATTATACACACCTCGGTTTAGATCTGCAGGGAAAGGTCATCTGGCTTGAAAAATACACCAACATGAACTTTTACTATTTTTAATGAAAAAGCTACCTGGAAACCTGGAAGGCCCTGGGAAGCTCTGGGAATCTAGCCATCATTTTCTCAGCCCCTTTTCAAGACAAGGGGGATGCATAGCAATCACTCCTCCACTGCAGTATAAAAATGACTTTAAACTTCACTGGGAAAGAACCTTACATTGTCATCACATGACTCTTCAGAGATGAACCAAACAGCAAGATTTCCTGAGGCCTTTCCCACCTCACCAATTATTGGAAAGAAGCAAGTTTGATGATTACCAAATGATGCAAAATGAATGACCATGGCCTGAGAACACAGATTCAGATTACCCCAAATTCCATGTCACAACATGCCTCAGTCTCGTGAAGTATTTTTTTTATAGTAACAGAACAAAGAAAGCCATAAATCAAGACAGTTTTCAAATCCATTGGTGGAGACAGTGGAGAGACAGGTTATAACAGGGCGGGAAGAAACCTGCTATATGCTACCTTAGATGCTATCTCACAGGCTTCATGGGCCTTGGTTTGGTTGAAGCTTAATAAATAAATAAACCGTTCAAAAGGTTTTATCTGTTAGTCACAGAATATTAGGACCAGAAGAAGCTATTTAGGGGCTAAAGATGGCCCAAGAAAAATAGGTTCTGAACCTGCAACATTCCAAACTCCACAATCACTGAATCAGTTTGATTAGCCTTACAGAAGGCTCAGTCCAAAATGCAGGGTTTTTTTTGGGGGGGGGGGTGGAGGGGTGGAGGGGGAGAGACTTTCTCTCACAAAAACTAAAACATAGCAACAACCTTTAATCTGATATTAAACACACACACACACGCACACACACAATACGTTTATTTTATTCAGGAGTGGAGAAAACAGTTCAGAAGGACACTACTGCTGTAAGGAAAGCGTGTTGCTTCTGAGAAGCAGCCCAGGAGCTGCATAGAAATCGGCCAGAGCTTATATGGTGGTTTTCTAGGAAAGGGCAAACTAGGTCAGATTCCTGGCTCACCAGGCTCACGTTTGGCTAGTCTGATGATTTCTGTAATCTATGGAGCTCATGGCTTGTGTCTAGTCTCTGAGTCACTGGCGCGGGTGTTTAGGAAAGGGCTGGAGTAACCTGAGCTGTAGCTGGTTTTCCTTTGTTATCTCTATGAATTGGCTGAGTGTGTTGGGGGCCGGGGAAGGGGGCTTCTTCAGGGTAGAGTCTCCTAAGTCAGAACTTCAGAAACATGACAAGAGCTAACCTTGTGGTCTGCATTTTTTCCTTTCTTTGCATTTTTTAAAGGTCGTTTGTAGACAGGCATGGTGGCACATGCCTTTAGTCCCAGTGCTCAGAAGGCAAAGGCAGACAGAACTCTGTGAGACCAGGGCCAGTCTGGTCTACATAGTAAATTCCAGGCTAGGTGGGGCTACAGGAAGACCCTGTCTCAAAAAAAACATTAACAACAACAATAATAATAATTTTTTTTTAAATGTAAAAATGTCATTTGTGAACCATCTCCCTTAGCACGTCATTCGAGCCCAGCGGGCCATCAACAATGAGATGGCACACCAGTTGTATGTTCTCCAAGTGCTCACCTTCAACCTCCTGGAAGACAGGATGATGACCAAGATGGACCCCCAGGACCAGGTGGGTGCTCTACACAAGTGAAAGTGTTGAGTTAGAGACATTGTCACCTAGAGGCTACTTTCAAATTTAGGTGAACCTAGGAACAGAGAATAAAGTAAAATATACATGCATATTTTTCCTCTTTGGTAAGAGCTTGATGGCCTGTGTCCAGAGATCTAGGCTCTCCACCACAATATCTTCAAAAGAGTCAGGTTTCCAGACAATGAATGCTGAGGATGGCTCTGTATGGCATTAATTCTGCACAAGATCACTCTCTCCCTCCTTAAACCTGATTTCTAGCCTGCTGTTTTTTACTTGTTGACTACTTGCTGAAACCCCGCTAGATCTCTCATTGTGCATGTAACATTCCCTGCCCATCCGGAAGGCTCTGAGGAAGCTTCCCGGTGTGAGGGTAGAGTGAGAGGAAACAGCTGGAAATCCTGCCCCCGTTGTACACATTTCCAGACTTAAACATTGCTGCAGCTCTGGAAAGGAAAACACTCATTATTGGCACGTGAGGGCTTGATCTTTTGCAGATGTTGAACTGCACATGCAGAGTGTTATTGATATAGCACTTCATTCATGGCTCGAGGCCATGTGATTGAGAGAGATGGAAGAGCCTGGAGAGGCCAGTGACTATGCCTCCTGCGTTCAGCCAGGCCAAGTGTAGTCCTCCCAGGGAGGATGTGATCTTACCACCTCAAGTGAAGGGGAGCAGTGCATCTTAATGGCAAATAACCTTCCTTGTTTATAATCTCCTCCTCTTGTTTATTGAAAACTTTCATTGTAAAAAAATTCATGTAACACAGAATTGATCATTTTAACATTAAGTGCATCTATACCGCTATAAATCATCACTGCTATTTATCCCCAGACCTCTTTTTATTTGCCAAACTAAATTTCTGTGCTCATTAAATCATAGCTCCTCACTTGCCTTTCTTCCCTCTAGCTCCTTCTAGGCATCATTTTACTTTCTGTTTCTATGAATTTGACTACCCTAGGGGAAGCCAAGATGTGCAGGAGAAAAGACAGTATTTGTGATTTTCTATGGGAATGCGTCAGAACTTTGTCCTTTTCTGAAGCTGAGTAATACCCCATGGTAGTCTGTCTCCACTCACCTTTGGAAGGACATTTGCATTGTTTCTAACTCTTGACTCTTCCTTTCGTTTTGGTCTTGTGTTAGTTTCCATGAAGTTAGTCCATACTGACATAGGAGATTACTTAAATACTGCTCAAGAACCTTGGACCCCTCTCACTTTGTTTCAAACAAAACATGGCTCCCAGATTCTCCAAATTAGCCTCCTTCAATCACAACCTTTCCATCGTATTTGGGGTTTTCATGTAGGACCATCCTGGACAGTTGATATCCTTGGCTGAAGGATAACTGCAGATTAACGTCAAGCCTAAGCAGCAGGCAAAGTGCCGGGAGGGAGGGGCGTCTACAGAGCCCCCTGTGAACATGGGTTGTCTTTTCTAGGCTTTGCTTTGTCTCAGAGCAGTGATTCATTTAGACTCTGGGGAAGTGGGGAGTGTATGTCACATTACAGTGAAAGCACTTTCCTTCCCTCCCTCACTCCTCCAGGCTCAAAGAGACATCATATTTGAACTTCGAAGAATTGCTTTTGATGCAGAGTCTGAACCTAACAACAGCAGCGGCAGCATGGAGAAGCGCAAGTCCATGTACACACGGGATTACAAAAAGCTTGGCTTCATTGTAAGTAGAAAATCTCTCGTAAACTCTCTCCTCCCACCCTCCCCATCTGACCTCAGTTGCATCAAACGTGTGGTCTTCTTGTGCCTTACCGAATAGTTTCCACATTTCCAGATGTTTAGCTGGTTTAGACAGGATCATATGAAAATCTCTTTTGGCTGCAGTGAAACGGAATGACTTGCACAAGTGTGACTAATACTCTGCTTGTTTATTCAGTTCTGATGAAGTGTAACCAAGGGTAGTTAGCCTGGAATGCATCTAGCCTTTGGTAAACCTTCTTCACAAGATCCTTGAGCTTCTCTTTGAATTGAACGAATGATGACAATTCTGGGATGCATCTTATTACTGGATTAGTGATTAAATTACTCACACATGTTGATTTGATATAGAGAGCGGGCGGAAAGTCTCTGGAATTGAATCAGGATGAGATTTATGCAGTCCGTATTTTCCTAAAAGTTTTATCTCACTACAAATGTGAATAGGTTGTCTCCAACATATTTTTTTACTTTGTGAATCGACGTGACTTATCCCAGATGTCATCTGTCACTATGGATGCTGCTCACATTCCTCTCTTACTGATATCAACACTAGGTTTGGAGTGACCTTTAGCTAACCTCAAAATCTGAAGTGGTAAAATTGGATTTTCTTTTTAACCTCCATCTTAAATTATACAAGGAAAAATTTTGTCTTTAGTGATTAGAAATCACTAGGCAGCATTTTTTAACTTTAAATATTCTATTCTGGGAAAACAACAACAACTAAACAGGACTTTTGATACTGCCAAATTGCTTTCAATAAGCACCCAGTAGTTCTCATTTCCTCTAATAGTGAGTCAAAGTGACCACATTTCAACACTTTTTAATTTTTATAATTTATTTATTATTATTTATTTAATATTTGAGTGTTTTGCCTGCATGTATGTAAGTGCACAAGACCAAAGCAGTGTCTTCAGAGGCCAGAAGAGGGCATCAGATTCCCTGGAACTGGAGTTACAAATGGTTGTTAGCCACCAGGTGGGTGCTGGGAACTGAACCTGGGTCCTCCGCAAGAGTAGCCAGTGCCCTTCTCCACCGAGCCATCTCTCTCCAGCCCCTTTTCAATCTTTTAAAATAATGTCTCTTTAATAATAAAAAAAGCTATTGATTGTATAGGGTTAATGTCTTTCCAAATAAGAATATTTATTGGCCAAAATATCGACTTTTCAGGTTGCTTACAAAGATATTCTGGCAGTGTTTATTCTAGCATATCACAGTTTTGATCTTGACATTACACCTGATCTTTGAGTTGAACCGAATTGTCTGAGGGAAGTTTTCTTGTACCATCCTCATTCACCTTTTCCAGAGCTGCATCCCAGCAAAGGTAGACAGGACTCACCTCACCTTCGCTTGGTTCCATGTTTTCTTCCATGTGCTAAGCAAGGTGTTCCGATTTTACTCTGAAGCTTTGTATGATCATCCTGTCTTTCTTACCCACAAATTGTCAAAATTGCCTGGATAGAAACCAAGTCGGGTGCATTTTAAAACCTGTCCCAGGTGATCCTGCTCCCTTGCTGGAGTTCAGTCTGGCTCCAGGAACCCCTTCCTCTTCCTTGATTTCTTTTGAATTCTGCAGAAAATGTCTACTGAGAGGTCGTTCTGCACACTGCCTCTAGGATTCATGTGTCCCTTCTCAAGGCCCTGATAGACTTCAGTAGGAACAGTCGGATCCCAGAATGCAGTGTGGAGGGCCAGAGGAGAAAGAGAAGCTCTGCCTGTGTCTCTCTGAAAGTGAAGGAGATGGGAGGAAAGGAAAACCACCCTTTCTGTTTTCAGACTGTGCACTGCATCATGAGCCGAGAGTTGAGGGACTCTCCATATTGTGGTGTCCTCTGTCCTAACATTACTGTCAGTTATTTGCCCACTTCAGCATTAGGATGCAGATGTCTTTCTGTTTTGGTCTCCTGTGTCTTGAGAGTGTTCTGTCTCCTGAGTCCTGAAGATCAATGCTCTAGGATTTTTTTTTTCCACTGAAAATGAATTTGGACTCTCAAATTTATGAGGCAATTTTCCCCAAGGAAAAGTTATTTAAAAAAAAAAAAAAGGTTGTGGGGAAAAGAGACCTTAAATAGAAATAGTCAAATGAGAACATTGGTTTCCTTTTGTTTTTCCATGATTCTTTTTGCTTTCAATTTTAGATCTTCCCCTGCAGCTTGTCCTAGGGCCATAGTCTTGCATCAGAGAGTTGAGAAGTTGGAAAGACTATTGAGTAATGATCTATGCTGAAAATGAGCCAACAACTTTCACAACTGATATTTTCACTTTTGAATAACCGACCTGCAGAAATAGACAAGCCTCTGTGCTCACAGGCTCATTCTGCCACCTAGAGGTCACTTTGCAGAAGCACTTGCAAGCCAGTTGATAGCAGGCTAGGAGCTGACTGCCTGAGCCACTAAGGTCTGAGCTGGCCAGTGCTGAATTCTCTCTGTGCTTCCAAAACAAAGATCATCCTGCCTGTCAAACTCCTTACTGAACTTGAAAAAACAGTTTGACTAATCTTTTGTATCTCTTTGAAAAGAGACTTAGAAGAACTGAATCTCATTTTGTCTCTTCCAATGAGGCAGAGCCCAGGAAGCATTAAGCTGGCAAGTCCTTAGAACCCAGAAAGCCGTATTTCAACTTCAGCTTTCCTATTTTTGAGTCATGGGCCCCTAAAGTTTGTCATTCAGTGTGTCTGGGCTCTTCCGTTGTAAACTGGGCAGCAGCATTTTTATTTCAAGGTACTAACGGGCCCTGTAAGACCATCTACCAGGGACTAGCTAGACCTGAGGGTGCAAGTAGCCAAGGATTATGTCTTCTTTTCTTTTGGGAAATGTACATCTTGGAAACCACCAGCAGAATTCTAAGCTTTCCAAGGTGGAAGGGGCTGCTGCTTCAGCAAGGGAGAAAGAACAGTCTGTTAATGATTACAGGCCACACCTTTGTGGAGGCAGATGGGCCTCATGCTCCTTCACAGCACAATAGCCCAGAGGAGCAGGTTTTCCTTATAAAATGATTCCGAAATCTTAATCTGAAGTGACTATATGGCTTCAGTAATCATTTAAAACACTAAAAAGCACCTGCTTTTAAAAATGAAGTTGCTTAATCTGGTAAGATCATTATTACTATTCTTAGTGTCAAAGTAGACAGGCCTGTGTAGGTCCTTGTGAGGAGGAGGCAGGATAGTGGGATGCTGTAATTCTTGCTGGAAATCAAGGTGATACAAGGCAGCCTGCCATCTGTGGAATGCCTTATTGTGTCTAAATTGCCCCTCATGGGCTGTAATGATGAGGACTATTTGAAGAGGTTTTTATGCTCAGGGAAGATTGTGTACCTGCCCGGGGCATGTCTTGGTCTCTGACTTGATTTCTAATTTATGAATTTGTGAATTGAGAATTTGCTTTGTTCAGTCTTTAGGGTAAGCACTCAAAGCTGCTTCACCTATTTCTTTACCTTGATTGAGAACAAAAGAAACTTGAAAAAAATTGGTTTTGAACCATTTAATTTGTTTTTACCTGAAAAGTTGTGTTTCCCTTAACTTCCTAAAAGCTTCATCCTAAAAGAAAACAAATGAATAAAACAAGAAAGTTGAAAACAATGAGTGATAAGAATTGCAGGGCTTCAGAATCAAGATTTAGACTCAAAAATTTAAAATAATTTCTGCCTTCTTGTGTGATAGGAGATAATTATGGAGTTATACAAATTTAATTATGCATAATTACAAGTGCAGCATGTGCTGTCATTTTGATACGTTTGTTCTGACTGCAGATGGTGGCGAATGAAGTGAACTTCATATTTATTTATACCTTTCTCCCTCTCTATCTCCAGTCCCATATGTGGAAAGTCACTTCCTTGTTGTTCACAAACCTCACTAGATTCAACACTTACCTCCAGGGCACCATTGTGATTAAGTCTGGGGTCTGGATATGGGTTGCTCACTTGGATTTCTGAGTCTCACTCATAAACTGACTCTAGCAAGTCACTTCCAACTTTGGTCTTGCTGGCTGTTCTTATCTTTAAAAGAGGTATTGGGACTGGAGCTATAGATCAGTGGTAGAGCATTTGACTAGCCTGTTTAAAGGTCCTGGGTTCAGTTCCCCAGCACTGCTAAATAAATACATGCATGAATAAAAATAAAGGTGATATAGCAATCATCTCTATCAGTAAGTTGTGTATGCTAATTTATTCAATACTTGTAAATTGTTCAGACAGATGGTTGGCACATGGAAGCCATCTGTGAATCTAGATGCTTTGATTATGATGTCATGATAACTACTACTCCTATTGTTGGAATAATGCCCAGTGCCTCGTGATGCTGTGACATATGGTGGCAGGAAAAGTTGTAGGTTGTCCTGAGGTTAGTGAGAGTATACCTCTTGTACTGTGTGAACTGATCTTTTGCATGGCCCAGTGTTTACACTAAATAGAAAGAGAAGTAGACTTGACTTTGAGAGTGATACATTCTAGAACTTTTAAGATTCAAATAGTCAGTCCTCTCCACTCATGGATTCCATACCTCAAAGTTCTCCTACGTTTCAAAATCTATTTGTGTCCCTCAGTCAATATTCAAGGAGGTTTTTGATGGCATCCTTGAACAGGTACACCAATAGTGACACCAATTCAAGTCAGGTTTAGCTTCAGCTCCACTGACACTGAACAGGTGGCTGGACAGTGCTCTGCCTGTGCAGCCTCCGCACAGGCATCACTCTGCAGCACATCGAGAGTCTATTCTCCCGTTTCTGTTAGTAATATTGCTGTTTAAAACCACAGGACACGTAAGTACTGCCTGAGATTCCTGAGTATAAGGAGGCCTTGATATGCTGGATGGAGAAAATGCAAAAGTGTGTGCTTTAAGGGGATTTCATGTGTGCATGGCTCACAGTGCAGTCGATTGTAAGTAAAATGGAAGAACTGAACCAGAAATATTAAATTAAGTATCTTTAAATAGAAGTATGCTTGAACAGGGCTGTATAGTTGTCCTACTTAACAAAAGTTTTGTGACCAGAGGTTCACATGTACCTGGCCCTCTACAGCCCTTAGGAGCCATGCAGTTATGACTTTAGGGTTTGAAGTGGCTTATAAAGCATAACTGGGCTGTTGAGATGGATCAGTGGGTAAAAGCAGCTGCCTACAAGTATGATGACCAGTTCAGTCTCCACGAGGTAGTGGGAGAGAAAGAAATCATTCAAGTTGTCCTCACACCTCACATGTATGTTGCATTGTGTGTATATGCTCTCTCTCACACAAATACATGTAATAACATTTTTCAGATAAAAAAGGTTGCCAGGGGCCTGCAGAAATGGCTCAGAAGCTAAGTGCACTGGCTGCTCTTGCAGAGGATCCAGGTTCCTCATGGCAGCTAACAACCATCTGTAACTCCAATTCCAGGGGATCGTATACCCTCTTCTGACCTGTGTGGGCATTGCACAACATGGGTGCACTTACATACATGCAAACAATGCATCCATACACATAAAATAAAAATAGCAATAATTTTTTTAAAGAAAAGCAGTCAGACATGGTGGCACATGCCTTTCATCCCAGCATTTGGGAGGCAGAGGCAGGTAGATCTCTGTGAGATACATAATGAGCTCTAGGCCAACTGGGACTATAGGGAAACTCTGTTTCACAAAACAAAGAAAAGCAAAACAAAACAAAAACCCATAACTGCCCCTAAAATAGAGAGTCTGAAGTCCTTCATTGTCCTTGTAGAAACACAGAGAGGAGTGTCCCGAGGATCCTGTCTCTGTTAAATAAAGAGGAAGCTTGCTCCTGAGTCTCCTGCCACAGGTCTTGAGGAGAATGCTATACATTTGCTGTTGGTTGTTGCAGGCCTTTTAAAGCCAGAAACTGCCTTGAAGTTGCTGCTGACTTAATACCATGATGATGAAACCTGATAGCCTTTCACTAAATCCATTCAGCAGATGGCAGCTTGTCTTCTCTTTTAGCACTATGTGGAACAGTGTAGTATCAAAAGACTCAGTCACTGTCAGCGTGATTCAGTCCTTGGAGTACAAGGACAGCATTAGTAAGAATCTATAACATATTTTTGGGTCAAGGAAATTAAGCTGTGACACTGACTTCATTTTTGTGGTATTCATCTCCAGTTTGCAAGAAGGAATTTATAGAAACACAGAATAGAGCAAGATTTTCTATAAATTGAATCATTTTTTCCCATATGAATGATTTTATAATTGGGGTGGTTTTACTAGTCAAGTACTTTGCTTGTAGCTTAGTTATGGTTGTATCCCACAAACATTAAACTGTAAAAGTAAAGGGGTAATGAAATATACATATTTTCAGGCTCATATTTCCTGAAATTCTGTACATTTTAGCTATATAGAATTCTGGATGCCCCTGAGGGCTCAACAAGAGAATACTAACTAATATTAGTATGGATTCCAGCTCCAGTCAGTTCCTCTTATCCAAAAGACCCATGGGAGATGTGGGCTTATCAGAAACTCAGACTCAGCTATGGTTTATGTTAGGAGAACTCACTAACAGACATGGTGTAGGCCTGTTCCTCAGGGACCAGATCTGACCTCTCTTGCCTCCTTGATGCTTTCCTCTGATCATACACCTTCTTTCCCATCTGAAAAGCTATACACTGCTATTCTAATATTTCTAAGTACAATCTTGCTTCAAATTGAAACAAAATGGAAAACTAGTAATAGTTACTTGTGAAGCCAGAGCAGAATTAGCCACTAGGTGGCACCAAACCACAGCCATTAGCTCCCAGCCAGCAGCATCCCTATGCCTACTGACCAGCTCTGGATGGGATGCCTGTACCTTGCACCCTTGCCTGAGAGTTTGCAGGGTTTGCAGGTGTAGGACCAAATCAAGGACTGCAGAGTCACCCATTTTGTATTGGGGCCCTGGAAGGAACTGGAAGCATTCTAAGTTATCTGTCTTCCTCATGAAATGGAATTCACCTGCTGTGCCTGGCAGATGATCTTTCATCAGTCCTCCCATTTCCAATCATTTCTCCTAACACTACTATGAAAGTCTTCTAAGTGTGTATAATACATCTTGTCTTATTTTATTTTCTTCTGTCTTAGCATGGAAATGCAGGGAAAATACACTAGAAATGAAAAAATAAACCTAAACTACTACTGAGTATGAAAAAATAATAAATAACAATGTATTTTGAAGTTTAAAAACATGCATCATTAAGATTTATGGCGGTAATAAGGTACAGAAGGCCAGGAGGCAATTGGAGTCAAGGTGAACCAGCTTGGCTGGAAAACTGGACAATGTGACCTGAGAATGTTTGGCTTGACTCATTAGCATCACTTGGCTGTGTAGCACATTTTAGAGTCACATTTCAGCATTTCCTTTAAGCAGCCACTTCTGGAGCAACATGGACAGAAGTCCATTCTGTCGTCTTTTGTGCATGGTTTTGATCAGATCACACAGAACATGCCTTCTTTTCGGATTTCAACTGCGCGTAGACCATGGTTGTCTCAAAGTTATAGATGTGAGCAGAAGAATGTGAGCACTAGAAAGCTCTCATTCAGAACCGAAGAAGAAACCAAGTCCAGTTCTGCTTCCTATCACTGAACCAACAGAGCGTAGTTCACCACTGGCCAGGACTCCTGCCCAGAATATTTCACACTGATGCTGGAGGACTAGCTCCACGTCTGGGTTGCCTCATCCATGTCCTGGTGGTGCAGAGACATCCAAACCTCCGCTCACAACATTTGTAGATCTGTTCTTCCCTGACCCACCTTTGCTGTCCAGCTGCTATGGAACAAGATACCCGAACTGTTCCCGTCAGAGGTTGAGTATCAGCTCCACTCTCCTCTTGATGCAGATGAGTTTTCGTCTTTCTATGGATCTGGTGATTTTATGTTTGTGATGTGTAACTCTCTTCTCTACCAACAAGGGGAGAGAACAGAACAATTGTAAGTGTGGAATAATCTCATTTCAGAGCCACCCACACCTGCAATGTTCTCTGCCTATGAAGCGAACACACGAATAACAATTGCATTGTTAAAGCGGTTTGGATTTTAAAAGGAAGCATTTTGAAGGAAACTTGTAGAAACAACTGAATTCTGATTCATTACCATGACAATATTTGAGTTTCTTTTTCTTTTTTTACTGTGCTTCATTTTAACTCTAGTTTCCCAGGAATGTTTATTAAAAATGCAGTGGGGAGACAGGCTTATTCCACTCTAGGACCCGTTGCTGGGCCTGAGGAACAGGTTTCTCTTTGTGGAGGTTATCTGCTTTTTGGCCCCTAGAGGGCACATAGACAAAGCCAAGAAATCAGAAACAAGGGATGGGAAAGAGCCACTCTGGTGTGCTTGAGAAGACAGAGTGCCTAACCTTCTGTGTGTATAATTTTAAAAGGTTCAGGAGATTTTTTTCTAAGCTATAATCTTCTTCCTTCCTTCTCTGTCATTAAATCTGCAAGGACCTTTCCCCTTTAAATATGGCTGTGACAGAAGGCAAACTTGTTACTGGGTCCATTATTCACCTCTTAGTGTATCTTGTAAACTTTCCTGGCATCTTTTCTTTGTATATGAGACTGTGGAGCAAAAGGTGCCACCCAGCAAACACAGGGTAGCGTGCAGGAGAGCAAGGGCGAGGAAGCGGGAGCAGCTAATGTGTTCTTGGAAGCGAACCAATTTTACTTGAGACGTTGTTGCACAGTTTGTTTACCCACACTTCAGCCTCTGGCACCAGACCCCAGAATTTGCATCTCTGCCCTATTGCTCCTTAGTTGATTGAACTTGCACAGTCTGTCTCACCTTTTAATAACTCAGTAGCATGTAGACTACAGTAGCTGTTCCTACTTGGGCTTATAATGGACATTAATGAGTTAGCAGATATCAGAAACTTAACTGGCCCTGAGCAGACTTTTTTCATTCATTTCTCCTCCTCCTCCTCCTCTACCTCCTCCTCCTCCTTATTCTTATGCTCTCTGTACATATGTGTGTGTGCATACATGAGGGTGGTAGTGTCAGGAGCTGCTTTTGTGACAAGATCTCTCAATTAGGCTAGACTGATTAGGCTTGCTGGCCTATGAGCCTCAGGAATTCTCCTGTCTCCATCTCCTTGGCTCACAGATTCCAAGCACATCCATGCCAGCACACCCATTTTTTTACAAGGGCAGCCCCCTACCTGTCCTTTTTTCTATGTATTTCATCTTTTATTGTATTTTTGTGGATTTCATACAATATCTTTTAATCATATTTAGACCTCCCTTATCTGCACCCCTGTAACCTTCCCACAGCATTTCATGCATTCTGTCTTATATATTAAAGTCTAGTGAGTCAAGTAAGCATACCCAGCTGTCTCTTGAAGATGAGACCCACTCCCTTAAAGACCAATTCTCCTTCACCCAGCAGTGGTCAGGTGCCAGTTCCCCCACAGATTCTTAATATTGACTTTGCCATTTATATCTGATGGTTAAAATGAGCTGGGCCTGCACTGTGCACACTGGATGACTAGGAAGGGTCCCCATCTGATCATAACTAACTGGTTAAGAGTAGAGACAGGAGGCTCAACACTAGATCTAACTCTGGGGATAACACATCCCCAAATACATAAATTCTCAGGAAATTTCCATAAGAGTGTTTATTGAGGTAGAACTTTTATACCATTTAACAAATATCCCTCATGATGAAAGATGTGATTTTGATTTTTCTCTGCCTTTTACTAACCAAGGTCTAGGTGCTGCACAAAGCATGTCTGTCTGTATCTGAGTGTCTGCTCTTGAGGGGATTTACAAATGTAAGAAAAACTCAAAACCACAACATACATTAACTTGATTTTGCTGTTCACAGTATAAAACATTTGAACTGAATGACTCTGTCCATGACACATTTTTTTAGAGACAGAATCTTGCTGTGTGGTCCAGCCTGATCTCAACTTCAGAGCCCTCCTGCCTCGCCTATCAAGCCCAGAGATTACAGATATACAGTGCACAATACCACACCCGGTTTCCATGGTATCCTTTGAGAATACTTTGGACCCATGTTGGACAGGACTAGGACCAGTGCGCATGATCAGACCCTACCCTAGGATGAGCAGTTATGAGGTTCTGGGTCCTATTGGTAGGAGCTGAATTCCTCTCCATTTCTTATAGTCACCTGACTGGTGATTTTACAACTGGAGAATCATATCAAGACTTTCTTGAGCACAGCTCTGGACATTCTTGGGGTACAGGCATGAGGCTGAGGCAATAGGCAGATCAGAGGCACACGATTCAGCCACTAGTGTCCCATTGGCCTTGAAGTTGATCACCTCGGGCAGTGCAAGGCGAACTCAGCATGCCTCTTGTCTTCATCCACTTCCCTGAGACATTATGCTGCTGCAATAGTTTTTATCTTGTCTTCTGTTTTCCAAGTGCTCAGCATTTGCCAATGTACCTCATAACTGAATTCCATGTGATATGACTTCAGGAAAGAGTTGGACGACCAGACTCGGACAGGTCTGTTTCATATCTGTGAGGAAGCCATTTATACTCCAGGATCTGGCTCTGGGGTGTGGGATTCTAATTCTGGGGATGGCATTTTGTATGTGTAGGAAGACTGTCAAAACCTTTCCAATGGGAAGGGACAGAGCCACTTTGAGAATCCCATGGTTATGTAAGAACTGTCCCCATGCAGGCACCTCAGGCACACTCTCTGCGCTGTTCTTACTCATTCTGAAGAAAAGAGTGAGGTATAGGAGGAATTTTCCAAGTAAGAAGTGACGCACACCTCAAGGTGGTGCTTGAGAAACTATAGCTGAAAGGGCAAGGGGTATAGGCTTGATGTCTTTAAACATTTGTATTACCAAAGTGTTTAGACTGCCGGATCTTTATGTTCATGGGGGTTTCATTGGCTTGATGTCAGTAAGTAAAAAGTGATGCCTACCACCCCAGCAGCAGTAGTATCTTTGGGCACTTTTTGGAACCTCGTTCACGTTAGTCCCCTGTACCTCACAAGATGCAAAACATAGCGATCTCAACTAGAGATGAACAAAATTATGGTTTTCCAGTTTCACAAGGTTACAGTCTTTCTTAAGGGGTTTCAACGTTCAGGAGGACAAGGATTTTGTTTTGATTCTTGAGTTGTTTAGTCAAAGGTGCTCAGTGCAGTGGAGGCCAGGCAGAGGTAGACAAAAGTAATATGTGGTTTACTTTGACACCCAGGAAACAAGGGGATACTAAGGGAACTCTAACTCCCCCAGAGTCCTTGGGGCAACTACCAAATGCTTTTTCACCCTGGCCTTTTGCTGGTGAGCAGGATATTACCTTTAATGAGGAATGAGCACCAACCATCTTGCCTCTCCATGAGGGAATAGGTACCAACAATTCTCATACTGAAACTGCAGGAGCAAGACCACAGAGCTGTTTAGGGTCAAAAGTAAATGCGTTGCTTGGTACTGAAAACAGCTTTCCGTAGGTGCCAGGAGATCCTTTCAAATGCCATGGCAGCAAGTGGCTGCATGAGAGTTTGGTGGCAATTGTGTCTGTCTCCAGTCTCCCTGCCACTCAACATCTAGGCTGTGCTGTGCTGTGTGGGGCTGCTACTTGAGGGGAAGTGGGCTAGCTGCATGATAGATCTCGTTCCTGTCAAACAGGGAGGCTACGTTGCCTTTTCTGCTTGCTTGCCTCTGCCACCCTTCTCAATGCGACTTTCATTGATTCTTTCTGAGTTTTCTTTGTCTTTCCGCTTCTTCCTCCTCTTCTGTCTTCCCCCTTTTATTTTGGAGATGTTTTTTCATTACCATGCCTGTCACCTCTCTCTTCATAGCCAAAGTAGTGAAGGAAGGCGAGTGTTTTAATGATGATTGTTCTGAACACCCATCATCTTTTATTCAGTAATAACCCGGAAACTGGTCTTAATTTTAGTTTTTCCTCTCCCATTATTCACAGAGCCTGAAGTTAGTAGATTTGATTTTGGTTCTCTTGATCACACTCCAGTCCTTTTCTGGGTTTATCTGAGATGGCATACACTAAGCCTTTTTTCTTTTTAGCTCTATGGAGAGGCTTTTCCATATTTGTACAGCAGCTGTTCTTTGTCACTTTGTTACTCATGAGCATTAGGGGAAAGGGGAAAGTTGGAGTGTAGGGACCAGTGTGGCTGCTGTATCACCCTAGAGAGTATGCTTGGAAGCAGCCCTGTGAGGAGTACAGTCAAGAAAACCCCCAGATAGGAAAGCTTGGGCGCTCATAAATCTCTCTTTCCTGAGGAGAGTATTATAAGTCCTGTTGCACCTTCCTTGGACAAAGTCTGCCTCCATTTGGCTGAATAAGACTGGGAATCTGCACCAGGTATCTAAGGCTGGAGGAGAGGAAGTGTGGATTCCAGCTGTCCAACCGAAATGGACCACTGAGAGATTGCATCCCATTGGTTGCATGTAGGGGACCTTGATAACATAGTCATGTTGACATTTAACCTGGTGTAGCATAAGAACCTAGTAAATTGGTTCACTTTTTCATATAGCAGTTATTAGCACTTTATGATATTTAAGGCAGTGAACAAATGAACCTGGATTGACAAATATTAATGAACTTACTGTTAATGAACTCCCTGCCTCTCTGGGCCTCCAGATATGGTGTTACCTCTGCTTGAAGTCTCTTCTCTTCTCTGTAGTTCTCAGCTCCATTATTGCTTCTTACTCCTACAGTGTGGTGGGACTGTGTTGGTTCCTGTCCTTCCTGTTTTAGTGCATATCATGTTGCTCTGTTATTATGTATTACAACTGATGGCTCTTCCACAGCAGTTGGACCTTGTTTACTTAGCACAGCATTGTGTCCCTTGGACCCAGCAGTCCCTAGCATTGTGAATGTATGTTAAGTGAATGAGTTCTCAATACATGATGCATTAATTCATGGTTCTCTGTTCAGGAGGGGAGTTGTTGGAGGCTAGAGAGACGGCTCAGCAGTTAAGAGATTTGGCTGCTCTTGTAGAGGACCCACGTTCAGTTCCCAGCACCTACATGGCTGCTAACAACTCTTTATTACTCCAGTTCCAAGGGATCTGATGCCCGCATCTGGCCCCTGCAGGCACTGCATGTAAGTGGTACACTTAGATACACTCAAACAAGCCCTAATACACACAAAAAAACTAAAATAAAATGTTTAAAGAAGGAAATAGTTTACATTTGTATATGTGTGTAAATAATAACAGAGGCTGATATATGTGTATATATATTAAATGAGGAAATACAGGCTATAAACTATCCTTGACATTCTAATAAGTAATAAAAATAATACGTTAGTGGAGTCCACGACGTTTTCTAGCAGAAGGGATGATGAAGATGAACTCCAAACTGACCATTTGGATATTAGTAGACTGGTGAAGTGGGTGAGCTAAAGGTTGAAGAACACAAAGTTTCCTTCAGGTTCTGCTCCTTTTAGTCTGGGTCATGGAAGTTTTTGCTTGGGTGTTTGGATGATGTTTGGCAATTTTGAAAATGGGAAATGATTTCAAATTATTTTGATATGTTATGTTAGTATAAGCTATGTTATGCCAATATAAGAAGTACCGTGGGAAGTTGGGACAGAGTGAAAGCAGTGATGGTGAGAGCTAGGAATGGCGACTGTGGGAATAGGATGGAAAAGTAAGTGTGAACTAAAAGCTGTAAAATGTTGAGTTTGATAACTGATGGGCTATGAGCAGTGTAGAAGAGCTTGTATGGGCAGGAAGCTTGGTTACTCTTTCCGTATAAGGGACACGTATCTTTGTATAGGGATGGTTCGTTTCTTCTTGGGAATAGAATTCTATGATCTGAATATATCCCTCCAAATCCACACATTGGAGCCTAATCCCTAATGCAGTGATGAGTGCTTTATAAAAGATGTCAGTGGAAGAGCTTACTTAACGCCTTCATTGCTGTGGGGACAGCATTCAAGGCGCCATCTTTAAGGAAGACAGCCCTTGCAACACACTGAATGTCTGGCACCTTGATCTTAGAGTTCTCAATCACTAGGCATATGTGAGAAAGATTTCTGTTACTTACCCTGCATAAAATAGTTTGTGAAAACAGCCTGATGCTGAGGACATCTGATTTGCTGATGAGACTTTCAGTTAGAAAGAATACCCAGAATACCCAGAAAAGCGGGAAATGTAATGCTTGGTTCCTCTCATTCACTTGACATGTATAAAATCTGGTTGGTGTTTGGTCATCTTATTTTAAACAAAAAAAGCTAAGAAGCTGCAGTGGAATGAAGGGAAAAAAGAATTGCCTGCATCCATTGTATGAGCTCTGCTTCTTTATTCAACCACTGAACCCTAACCTTTCTTCCAAGACCCTCCCAGGTACAACTGGGGCCACAGAGTGTACTGGTAGGAAGTTCCATGGTGTGTTTATGAGGGCAAATTGATGGGAGAACCTGAGGAACCTGTTTGCCACAGCTGAGCGTTTATATTCCAGAAGGAGACCAGCACTACCTGCATTGTTGGCTGGCGGGGGGGGGGGGGGATTAAGCACCTGCCTTCAGGAAGGAGAAAAAAGAGCCAGAGGGGAAAGCTGTCATGGAAGCTGGCCAACAGGGGAGCTGCCACAGGAACTAGCCTGGTGGACAGCTGTGAATGACATATGGAGAAACAAGGAGACAGGGACTAGGAGAGTCTGGAGGGCAGCCAGCAAGAGAGGGAGGCCTTGGGACCTTCGAGAAAGTAGTTTCAGAAGTCAGTAGGGCAGAGGTCAGGTCCCATAGGAGTGTCTGGTGTGAATCAGCTAGAAATCTGAAGGATTTCTGGATGGATAACCACTTTTGCACTACTTTTAAAAATTATTTGTAGTGTAGTTCTGTTATAGAAAATTTAGGAAATAGTAGTAAGCAAAACGGAAACAGAATAACTAACCCTCCCAGAGAACCAGAGCTGCTCAGTATCCTTCCCACCTCCTTCCTGTCCACAGGGACACTTTTCATCTTTCCTGTGCACACATGTTGGAGAACTAGTTTGAAACTCAAGGTAGGGTCTGAGCAGATTGTGTTTAATAGTTTCCTGTTCATGTGTCCTCATGCATGTGCATTTATGTTTCCACAAGGGTGTGTGCTCTCTACCACAACGAGCTAAAGAAAAGAAAAGAAATTGGGGAATGGGTTGGCCTGCAATGATTTGTTTGTAAGAGCTGAGAAACAGAATTGATAGTCTCCTATAAAAAGCCATTGTCACAGTCCTATTTTTAGTGTTTCCTAGTGACTCAACACTGTATATATGGTGCTGCCTTATTTTTAGTACCAAGTACGAGGAAGTCTGCTACATAAAGCTACTGGTTACCCAGGAGCTACCCTGAAGATCCTGGCCCAGCAGGGAGCTACCCTGAGTGGGGATGTTTGGTTCTGTGTCAGTCTCTGACGTGCCTGTGTATCTGTTACGATCAACGCTTCCAGCTCTCTACCCTCCATTCTTGTTTATGTGGTATCATTTTTGTTTTCACTCAGTTTACATGTAAGAAAAAGTAAATCCTACCCTAAAAGAGATTTCTCTGGAAATATCAGCCTGGTGCAAGCACAGACAGCCAGGGTTGGTTGGATAAGCATCATTGTGTGGCTGTGACAATGAAGCCTTTGTCTGGGCCAGGGCTTAGCTTCTCCGCAACTCCCATTTCATATTCATCCTTCATTTCCCTCCCAAAGAGACCAAGGAGAAGACGGCCAAGGAACTGGGAAATCACAAGGCAGTGCAAACTCAGTGAACAGTCCATGGTCAGATTGAATGTTTGAATTTCCTCACAAAAATTCCCTCTTTGACTCTGAGCACACATCTTCTGAGTTTTGTTTTATTCTGTGTTTAGTCCATTGACCTTTTCTTCCCACTTTTTAACAATATTTGTTTTGGGAATCAATCTGAACGTGTGCCAATAGGGACACTTTGGAGAGGGAGTTGTGAAAAGCAACACAAACACATAACAGAGCACTCGCACCACCCCTTGTAGGCAAGCAGTACAACCCATGCACATCTTTCCGGTGCCGCTTTTTCTATGAACTCTGTGTGTGTGTGTGTGTGTGTGTGTGTGTGTGTGTGTGTGTGTGCGCGCCCGCGCGCGCTTGGTTAACTGTTCTGGCAATGTCTTTCTACGTAGCCCAGTCTGGCTTCTTGCCTTAGTCCCCGGCATGTCCTTCACCATGCCTTGCTTCCTGAACTGTGAGCTTCACATCCTTCAGATTGAAGTCCATACTTGACCTTTATAAATTTCCACAAGTGGTCATTAAACTTTGCTGCAGGCATAATGTACGTACAGCGTTTTATTAAGTGATTGACCCATAATTTAGTTAAGGATTCTCCTATCTATGTAGGAACTATTTTACATTACAAAAAAAATTTCCATGAACATTTACATGTAACTTTTGTTCATATTTATTATTATTTCCTTAGGCATGATTAATAATATAGTCATATCAAAAATTTAAGAATGTCTGTTAAACTCTTACTTTAATTTAGTTTTATTCATTTGCACTTTTTAATTTTAAAATTGTTTTTCTTGCCTAACACAAGGTGGAATTTTTGTTATATTTTAAGTACTTTGAATTTTTGTTTGTGTTTTTAATTAACTATTTTTATTCTTTAAAATTTTTGTTTCATTTTCATTTGTGTATATGTCTGTATCTGTGTGCGCATGATCATGTGGGTGTGAGTACCCACAGAGGACAGAATATGGTGTCAGAGCCCTTGGAGCTAGAGTTTCAGGTTATTATGAGATGCCCATGTGGATGCTGGGAACTGAGTTCAGTCCTCTGTAAGAGCAAGGAGAACTCTAATTGGGGAGCCAT
This sequence comes from Eospalax fontanierii, assembly GCA_035773235.1. NCBI lineage: Eukaryota > Metazoa > Chordata > Mammalia > Rodentia > Spalacidae > Eospalax > Eospalax fontanierii. Next base: position 42,273,273 of record CM069539.1, on the reverse strand, counting down.
CTCTCTAGCCCTTAACTTTTCTTTTTCATATTTGAATTTTAAATTATTCTAATTCTGAAAGCAAACTCTAGATATATAACTGACATGATTTAGAGAATGGCCGGCCATGTCTCTCTGTATAAATAAAATACATTACAGGTTTCATCATAAACATTCCCAATATTCTCCATGTTCATAGAAATAATTAGGCTTCCACTAAACTGTGATTGTAAAGGGAATATAAACAGAATGAGAATAAACTTTATTCAGGGCTTCTAAGTGAAAGCTAGGATAGATGATGGTCATACTATGTGCTTGGCTTTACCAAACAAATGGTTATGGATGTCCGACTCTTTTTCATGTCTCTTTCCTTCCCCTGTAGAAAGCATACTCGGGCTTTGCTCTCACAATGGTCTTGGGATTAGTACCTGATAGTTATTACTGTTATGTAACATCCACCTGAGATTGATGTCCATGCAACTAACCAAGCAAATGCAAGGTGCCTTTCTGAGTACAGTCATCTTTTATGACTAGTACCCTGTCATTAGTATAATGTTTATTTTGTACTCCTGCAGATTTTTTAATCACCTGAATTGCAGTTTATAAATATTAACCTATTGATCTTTTCAACTCCTCTGTCTACCAAGAGAATTTCTGATAAATGCCACCATTCCTTTGTTACATAAGTGAAAGATAAAGCAATAAAGTAAATCCCTAGATATCCAATGGTTGTGAAGAGATCTACAACACAGAACTGTCTGACCACATGAGATCCTCAAGCTTTTCTAGAGGCTTACATTCCATTTTATTTGTACAATCCAAGATGGTAATGTCACCTTTTAAAAGTGGAGATGTGGGGACTGGAGAGATGGCTCAGTGGTTGAGAGCAGTAGCTGCTCTTGCAAAGGACTCAGGTTCAGTTCCCAGCTTCCAGGTCATGGTTGATAGCCATTCATAATTCCAGTTCCAGGGAATCTGATACCCTCTTCTGCCTCACACCCCCAGACCTTGCATAACACTAGTGTATTTACATACATGCAGGTAAAGCATTCATACACATAAAAATAAAGAATTAAAAGTGAAGGTATCTAATACAATTATTTTGTATTATGACTTGTGACATAGCTCTTATAATTGATCAGGGAAAGCTCTGAAACCATTTTTGGTTTGTTCCCCAGAATCTGCTACTGTTTTCTTTATTTCATGTTTCATGTTTTAGCAGCAATTTAATGGACAAGATTTCTAGAGTTCCTCCCTGAAAAATATTTCTATTCATTCACTTGAGAGATTATCATTTAACTAAAAGGCAATCTCATTCCCTGTAGTTACTGAAGAGAAGCTCCTGGAGAGATGACAGCTGTGTACCCGTGTAGTCCTTGAGAACAGCTCTGTCTCTCCTGATCCTTTTCTGGGCTTCATTTCTTTCAATTTCTGTCCTCAGGTTTCCCCTGAACTTCCACTGTGTCTTTCTTGAATAATAACAGTGCTATGGAGATCTATGTTTCTTTATATTCAGGTAAATGTCTTCTTCTCACAAGTCCCATGGATTTCTTCATGAATCTAACTATTCAGAAATATTCTTTTCTTTCCTATACATGTTTATGTTAGAATTTCCACCTCTCTTTTTAAAAGAACCTATCTAGGATTTTGAGATTTAGTTTAGTGGAAGAATCCTTGCCTAGCAAGCACAGGGCCCTGATTTCAGCAGTGTACAACACTGGAGGGAGGGAGAGAGAAAAAGAGGAAGGGAGGGAGAAAGGGAGGAAGAGAGGTATGGGCACACACACACACACACACACACACACACACAGATTCCTCTATACATAGGGCACATATCCAGTGTCTGTTCATTGTGCATCTTGAATTGGGAATTCTTTTTTTTTCCTGTAGCAATTCATTTCAAATCTGTTTCACGTAATGAAATAATCCAGTATCGTTATTAAAGCAGCATAGTATTCGACACATGACATATCAAGTTCCTGAAAATAGTTTCTAATTTTGAAGGTATGTACTGTCACATTTTAAAACTATTTTCTACAGTGACACAGTGCGCATATGTGTATTTTCTACTCTACATTTGAAGGGCATACTCAAATGTGATCCAAACTATAAGATGCTTTGGCATCTAGGATGTCTAGTTTGAGCTTTTATATCTAGTGTTTGCTCCACTTTGAGTTCATTGTGAGTTGTGTATGTGAGTATGGAAAGTGTCCAACCTCATTTTTTTGCCTGTGACTTCCTATTCTCCCCAGCACCATTGTTGAAAAGACAATCACTTCCTCATTAAATTGTCTTGGTTCCCTTGCCCATAATAAATTGATTCTAACTTTGAGGACTTACTTCTTTATTCCCAGCTCTATTCTGTTATCCGTCTTTCCTAACACCAACACCATACAGTCTTGATGAAACCGAGTTTGTATTAAATTTTGAAACCAAGAAGTATGAGACCTCCAACTTTGTCATCTTTGGGTTGGCTGTGTATCTTGAGTTTTATGTGAATTTTAGAATTATCTTGCTAATTTCTATGAAAAAGTCAGCTGAGATATTGATAAGACTTACACCTGATCTGCAAATCAATTTGGAGGAAGTGTAGGCATATATTAAGTTTTCTAATGCATGAACATAGCTTTCCTGTCCCATTATTTAGGATTTTATTTGTTTCTTTCTGCAATGCTTTATAATTTTCTGAGTATACCTTTTACATTTCTTTCTTTAAATGTATTATTATTTTTATGGTATGATAGGTGGACTTACAAAGACAATTTCTAAAGAAATATATTTAAAAGTTACGGCTTAGTTGGACCAATCCAGCATGCCCGGCGCTGTGTTTCTGTTATCTTGTATATAGTACATGTGATTAGTATGTGGATGGAACCTCCCTATTCAACAACTGGACCTTTGTTTGAGACTTAGATACCACATAAATATTTATGTTTTTTAGACCTCTTCATTTACTTTGTGATATGATTTGCTTTGTATTCTTTTAACATGTAGTTCATGGAAAAATAAGTTAGAAAGGTCTTCATCTCTAAATCATTCAAGTTATTGCAGAATTCTCTATACTATACTCTGGATCCAGATAAAATTCCATTTTAATCTCAAATGCAAAAGTGTTTTCTATCTTAAAACTTAATTTTTTTGTTTTGTTTTGTATTTTGGAATCAAAGTTTCACTATGTAGCGAGGCAGGTCTCAAACTCATAGTCCTCCCATCTTGGCTTCTTGTATGTTGGATTTCAGATCTGGACCACCAAGCCTGGCTTATTTTGGAATTCCTGCTAGTTGTTTCTGTGTTAAAAATAAATATTAAGGGACTGGAGAGATGGATCAGTGGTTAAGAGCACTGATTGCAGAGGACCCAAATTCAATCCCCAGCACCCACTTGGTGGCTAACAACAAATTCTAGTTCCAGGGCATACGACCTCTTCTTCTGAGCTCTGCCAGCATTGCACAACATGCTTTGTAATGCACAACAGGCATTACATTCATACATAAAGAAAAAAAACAAATAAAAAGAAATAAATATTGACCACAAATAAAAATAAGCTGTGGTTTCTTTGTCTTTAGACTATCAGTTCTGACTCACAATAACCCCACTCCTTAGAAAATTTGAATGTTGTAATAGAAGAGGAAATGGCAGATACCTCCCAGCAGCCCTTGTTGTTTGTCTACCTACTAATAATAGAAAGACAACCACTCTATAGAATGTGACTCTGTACATAATCCCGACGATAACCAGTTGACTATGTAGAGGCAAGGAAATGGTAGTGACTTAATAATTTATGATAGGCTTCTGAAACATTGATCTGTAACTATTTTATCATATGGAAAGTATGTTTTTCCAAGTTGTTTTAGGTTTAATTTTCTTTGACTATGTAGAGCAGTTCATAAATACCCACAGCTATAGGCATCTATAGTTGTAGTATCAGTGCCTAGAAACAGGCTCCCAAGATGTCTTTAAACCTTGTCTACCCACATCATTGACTGGCACAGACTCAGAGTAGCCAGCTGTAGACAAAAGATCTCAAATGAGACAAGGCTATAGCCAGAAACAGTTTTTTATTATAAACATAGACCAGAAATCACTACTAAACCAAAGGAAGCCTCACTCATTAGAGAAGAAGAACACAGAATTCCCACAACCAGATACCACATCTAGAGCGTGTTCCAAAATTCCCTTCATGTGAAAATCCAAGACCAAAGAAAACCAGGCACAGCCAACACCAAGATATGCCAGGTGTTAAAAGTGACAGGTGAAGGTTATGAATCCACTGTGGTAAGAATCCCCACTGGGGAAAACAAAATAGACATATTTTTTATAAATGAAAATCTTAGCAGAGAAATTAGAGGTCTCAGTAGAGAAATAGAGAGGGTGAGAAAGAACCAAGTTGAAACTCTAGAAATGAAAAGTATAATTTTGTAAATCCCCAGTACCTGATAAATCTCTAAATGTAAACTCTTATCATACATAAGGATAAGCATGAGATGTTTTGCTCAATTTCATTAAGCTCGCACTAATGAAATGGAAACAGACGGGACAATTATATCCACCTTGTAAACTTCATTCTCCTTAGCCTTGACGAAAACAGTCTGGAGACGTAAGTGGAATGAAGGAACAAATTTGAGCTGGGCTACGGAGGAAACCTCGGCTCTTCTGTCTTCCCTGTCACCCTCTGCTTTGTGTGGTCAGTACTGTAGGTCTTGTAAAGCAGATTCTCATTTCCCTTCAGCCATGACTCTCCTCTACTGGGCCCTGAATAATAGACATTGCCTTCCAGACATCTTTTCTCTCTTCCCCTAACAGAGTTGAACATGGGTTGAGCAAATGGACGAATCTTTAGCTCTCTCCATCACTGTTGTTACCTTCTGCCCCTTTCTCCTAATCACCATGTCTTCATTGTACCTGCTTTAAGGGCAGTTTACAATCACATGAATTACTGACACAATATTATTGACCGATTATAAAGGCAAAACGCTTACTGTCTTCGGTAACCAGCTTTTGTTTTGTATGCATTTCATCACATTGGCCATTATAGATAACCTGCCTTTCTCTGCCTGACCCCTGTTTTTGTAGCAAATGTTCTCCCTTGGCAGCTTCAGTTCTTTAATTTGTCTTTCAGGAAGATTCTTAGGATACCTATTCTTTAACTCTCTTTTAACAGTATTGTATAATAGTGTGTCTGTTGCCTTTGGATTTATACATTATGTCATCATTGCTCCTTTGTACATAAGCCGTGTTATATAACCTAGGTTATATATAGTGTCCATGCAGTTGCCATGGCTGACATTTTTAAAGGTTCCTGACAAGAGAGCAGCGGAGGTATGGCCCCTCTATGGATGTAAGCACCAGGCAAAAAGAGGAACTCTGTGTGCGTGTGTGTGTGTAGGTATGTGTATGTGTGTCCAAATGGCAGGCCGTGTCCTGGATGCTTGACACATTTTCTTCATTTACAATCATGTGATAGCTATTTGACCCTCTGTCTTAAAACGAACTTCCAGAGTGCAGCAAGCTGTCCAGGTCTCACCCACAGTGGGAAGAGTCTGTCGGATTCCGTGGTCATGTTGCCCCTGACTTTGCTTCTTTATTTTTGTTATTGTGCTTCCCCCCCCCTTCATTAAAGATACTAAATCTCTCTGAACTAAGAAATTAAGAGAATTCATGAATGTAACAGAAAAGTGCTTCTAGAGGCAGATGCCTGTGTACTTTCCCAAGTTGTCCTCAACTTCTTTCCCATCCAAAGGTGCTGGTGCTGGAGGTGGCATTTCGTTGCTTCTTTCCTGCCAGAGGTCTAGACATCCCTGTACAATTTTTCTCATCGTATGTTCAGAGTGCATCGGAGACAGTGGGTAGGAGACTTTGCAGTGCTTGCTTTGAATCTGTTCAATTATGTTTGTCTGTGTGTAGAACACACCCATACTTTGCCTATGTTAGCACAATGGCCAGAGAGTAGATGGGAAATGGTCTTCCTGTGCAGGGCTTATTGCCTCCTGATGCCACCAGAGGGCAGCATCTTCGCGTACTTTTGTGTACACTAGTGGCCCTGAGAATACTGTGGACCTCACAAGAGGCTGACAGAAAGCCCCTTCCTATGCACCTCCCATTTTCTAAGCCTGATGACTCCTTTTGGGCAAAATAAGTGCAAGCCAGCTTTTAGTTTCTTTATTGTTGTTTTTATTGTTGAGGGATGGGAGTGAATGAAAGGAGAAAATACACCTGACATGGTAGCATACACATTTATAATATTTAATACTTTGTAGAAAAACAACAACTGTTTTACGTATATTTAGCATTCTTTACTCCAAGAGAACGGCCACTTCTTCACTCTGCCTTAGCAGCTATGTTCAGCATCTATCTCACTCACAAAATAACCCTTTTTTTTTTTCCCTAACATGTGAACTGTAGTGTTATGCCCTAGATGAAAGTCTTTATATGAAACTCTCAATTTAAGTAAATTGACTTCCTGGTTGTGTAACTTGATTTATATTTCTGCCCAAATCCCTGGCCGACTTGGGGAGTGTTAAAGGTGGTCTAATCTATGTGCAAAGGTCAGAGCTGCCTCCAGTAATGGCAGATTATTTAACAATGTTGAGTGAAGGGAGACCTACAGAAAAGGCAGCTTGGCAAACTCTCCCTGACCTAAGAGGTGAGGCAGACATCACAGTGTCGGGAGAGGAGGATGCCAGGTGGCTTCTGAACTAGATCTCAGAGGATGAGAACTGGTCCATGTGTCAGGCAGGTTCTCTGGCACTGGATAGGTGGATGACTTCCCATGTCTGCCACTTGGACCCATTTGGAGTTTGGGCAGCTATGGTCCTAGAAGTGATGGGTTTTGAGCTTCTTTTTTTGTTGATTTTTGTTTGTTTTTGGTCTTTTTGAAACAGGGTCTCTCTGTAGCCCTTGCTGGTCTGGAAGTTGCTTTGGAAACCAGGCTGGCCTGAATCTCACAGAGATCTGCCTGCATATGCCTCCCAAGTGCTAGGATTAAAGGTGTGTGCCATCACACCTGCTGTGAGCTCTTGTTTTTATTTAGGTAATTTTCACATAATATAGCCATTTGAAAGTAAAGAATTCATTTATTGCACCCACAATGTGGCACATCAGCCTTTTAGTTCCAGTAGTCATGACATTTTTGACTTTGTGAGATATTTAAAGACTTAGACTTAATATAGCAAGTGTCTGCTAGGGTCTCAAGGGTTACTGTTAGTGAATCATGAACTGAGCACCTACAAATAGTACCAGAGAAAATGAGATGATTATTTGTATTAGTTGAGGTTCTCCAGAAAATAAGAATGAGTAAGAGAGATCGTTCTATTATGAGGGGTTTGTTCACATCAGGACTCATAAGTCCCAGATCTGCTGCCTACAAGATGGAGACCCAGAACAGCCAGTGTTGTGATTGGAAATCCTGCCCCTCCCCAGAGCTAATGGTGTGGGTTACGGAAAGTTTGAAGCCTGAGAACCAGGTACCTGGGGAGTGATGGGAGAAGGCCCATGACCTGGCCCAAGTAGACAGGCCTTTTCCTTCTCTTTGGCTCCTGGGTGGAGCAGATGATGCCCACCCACAATGTTGGGGAGGGCCATCTACGTCACAGACCCACCAAGAAATTATGGTTAAGCAATGTTGGAAATCCCTCGGTTTAGTCAAGTTGGCAATTAGAATTAACTGCTGTAGTCTGAATGTTTCCTCCAAATTAGGTTGACATTTAATTGTCGCTGTAACAGTATACAGAGATAGGACCTTGAGGAGATTATTAGGCTTTAAAGGCTCCACCCTCATGAATAGATTGATGGGCTTACTGAAAGAGTGGGTTAGTTATCATAGGAGTGCGCAACTGGTGCAAAGGTGCAGTGAGCCTTGTGCTTCGGTCTCTGTGTGCTCCATTTCCCTACTGTCACACTGTGAGGCAACTCTCACCAAATGTGCTCCTGTCAGTCTTGGACATCTAAGACTCCAAAATAGTGGAACGAGTTAGCTTTTTGATTTATGATTTATCCAGTCTGTGGTATTCTGTTACAAGAGCAGGAAAAAGGGTAAGACATTATCCATCCGCTGGAGCATGTCCTTAAGTTTCTGACTTCCTACCCAAGTGGCACTGACTGCCTTTAATTCAGGAGGAGGAAATTTATTTCTATCTGTGAATCCTTCAGGAAGCTGCTTTTAATCTATAATATAACATCCCATTCAAATAGAGGAAACAGCATAGATATGAATTTTATATCTTTTTTTTTTTTTACTTATAGACCCTCTTGACCTTTGTATGCACTGAGTATTAAGCAGTAAGTCAGACTAAAGGGCTGAAAATCTGGGCATGGTGGCGCATGCCTTTAGTCCAGCACTCAGGAGGCAGTGGCAGAAACAGAGGCAGAGGCAGGCAGATTTCTGTGAGATTGGGGCCAGCCTGTTCTTCATAAAGAGTTGCAGGCCACTTTAGGCTACAGGAAGACCCTGTCTCAAAAAGACAAAAAACAACAGCAACAACCATAACAAAAAACCCAACCAAACAAAACCACTAAAGGGCTAAAGTAATTCACAAACTACTCAATTCATAAGACCCTGCAGCTGAAACAGAAACAGTCCCTCATCAGCCATACAGCTTAGACATTGTCATACTAACACCCTCAACACAGTGACAAGAATTAAATAAAACACATAAAAAAAAAGAAAAAAAAATGCAGGTAGGCTTTCTAAATGAAGTTAATCTTTAGAAGGTCACCTTTGTTTATTTCCTAGGATTTGATTCTACTTATGATTCCTGGCACACATTTGAAATTATTGTGCTGTAACTTGAACACCACTAATTATCTATATTTCCAATTGGGAAGAATTTAATTAGCTCTGAAGTTTGAGAATTATCTAAGCAAGTGCTGTTCCCACTCCACTTCTCTGCACTTTCTTGTCCTTCCAATGTTTTCGGTTGCTGGTGTTTCTTGCTTGCTGTATGAATGTGGTTGGCAGCCCTTGCCACAGAGTTGACTATCAGGAGTTTCCGTATGTGCTAGAGGTTTCCACATAGGGCAGAGAAAAGAAAATCTATTTGCCTCAGCCCACAATCTTCTACTAGAACATGCTACCCTTAGAGCATTGATTATCAAAGTGTCCACTTGGAAAGGTGATTCATTGGGGCTCTTAATATCAATTCCATTAAGAACTTTTCTTCCCGTTGTTTACTTTGCTTTCAACATACTAGATGTGTCTCCTTCTGTGTGGGGTCCCATTCGCCACTGAAATACATATCCACGGTTCTTCCTAAGCAATTTTAATTGCTTCAGCAGCTCTGTATTTTCTCAATGAGCTGTATATTCCTATGGTTATCAGAATTATCTGATATCAATCCTACATACTTGAAAGCCATGGAATACATTCTCCTTGTTTCTCCTTTGATTTTTCTTGCAAGGAGAGGTTTCTCTATTTCACTTGATGCATTGTATTACAAATGACTTTTCATTTCTTGGTATTGTTACTTTTATTTTATGTGTATGAGTGCTTTGCCTGCACGTAAGTGCACCATGTGCATGTAGTGCACACAGATGTCAGAAGAGGATGTTGGATTCTCCTGGAACTGGAGTTACTGACTGTCATTAGCCACTGGGAATCAAACCTGGATTCTCTGGAAGAACAGCATGTGTTCCTAACCACTGAGCAATCTCTCCAGCCCCACAAGTATCTTTTTGTTTTATTATATCAGAATCACTTCCATGGCTGTTAGTTTCATTGAGTTCATGCATGGTCATAGATCTTCATATTTTTAAAGATTTATTTTACTTTTAATAATATGTATGTGTGTCTGTGTGTGGGTATATGTAAGTGTAAGTACAGGTGCCTGCAGAGTCCAGAAGAGGTTGTTGGATCCCCTGAAGCTAGAGTTACAGGTGGGTGTGAGCCACCTGACACGGGTGCAGGGAACTCAACTCAGGTCCTGTGCAAGAGCAACATTTGCTCTCAGCCTCTGAGCTGCCTCTCCAGCCAGATTTTTATATTTTAATTATTGAATATGTGGCATTTCGCCTTTTTTCTATTTATAAACACAATCCTATCTTGCATGCTTGTTGCAAGTTTCCCCTTCCCTTTTGAATTACCTAAGTGGCATAGATCGGAGTGTTTGAAGATATTCATGGTTCTTGCACCGGAAGTTGTCTCCTGTTTTCTTGGTTTTGACCATTGTCATTCCTCTGAATCACTTTGTCACTGACTGAGAATCAGGTGATAATCAGGAAGTCTCTTTGGAAACAGTGTTCTGAAGTTATTGTTGGGATTTGGAAGAAGTTCAGGAAATGGCAGTGAGCAGTTAGTAGCCTGGGAGCCTCTGGGGAGCTTGTCAAATTGCTGAGATCTAAAAAGCTATCTTGAAATTACTTTATATAGCCTGCTGTATGCTTTCCTGCAATTATGCCTGGAGAATAATGGTGTATTTTATCCCTTACCCAAAGCCCTGTAAAACTAACTTTGGTCTCAGCTATGCTGTTTGAAATATTACTAACAAGTTTTATGTCTAGTTTGTCTCCTGTTGTCCTCAAAAATCATTTTCAGACATTATGGTTTAACTTTCAGTTGAAAGCAGGTCCATTCTTCTGCATGGAGACTAGAGACACTGTCCACTCTGATGTGATCATATCATTTGTTGGGTTTGAAGTTGGTCAATGGGAAGAGTGAAAGCAAAGGTTTAAGAAAGGTTTTTGAGCTGGGTGTGGTGGTTCACACCTTAAATCCTAGCACTTGGGAGCCAGGCAGAGCTCTGTGATTTCAAGGCCTGGTCTGCATAGCAAGTTCCATGCCAACTGTGGAGCTTGAAACAGTTATGCTGAAGGAGCTATAGACAACAGAGCTTCAAACTTCAAATAGCCTTCAGGTATTTGCTGGACTTAGGTTTTGCTTAGGTGTGTCTGATTCTTCCCTTTGAAATAAAATAATACTTAACTTGTTTTTTAATTTTGCAGGAGCCCATAGTTGAGAGACTTTTAAAAGAGACTTTGAACTTTTAAAGTGTTTGAAGTTCTTTTTAAGGGCTGTGAGACATTTAAAGTTGTGCTGTTTTATGTTGTGATAGTAACATCATAACTTGGGTATAAGAAATGGAAAGCTCGTGGCTTAATAATGATATGTTCGTGTGCCAAGTTGACAAGGGGTCATTTGTGCTCGATAGCTTTAGTTGTCAACTTCTCATACCTAGGTTGAGGGAGCTTCAATTGGGGAATTGTGTCCATTGGACTTGTCTGTGGCCGTGTCTGTGAGGTATTTTCTTGATTACTGAGTGATGTGTGAGGGCCCAATCCATTGTGATTGATACCATCCCTGGGCAGGTGGTTATGTATTGCATAAGAAAGCCTACTAAACATGGGCCAGAGGAGCAAGCCAGTAAGCAGCATTCCTCCTGGCCCTGTGCTTCAGCTCCTGCCTCCAGGTTCCTTCAGCTCCCTGTGTGATGAACTGTGGCCTGGCATATGTAAGCTAAATAAACTCTCCTCCTCAGGTTGGTATTGATGAGAGTTGTTTGTCACAGCAATGGAAGGCAAACTAGAACAGGTAGTGTGGGCAGTGACGAATTTGTGTTGTGAGCAGATGACCATCAGTGACAGCCTGCTCTGAAACACATATTCAGATTTTGGAAGGGACAAACACTGTAAAAATGGTCACCCTGAATACCGCCCCCACCTTCTCTTCGTCTATCTCTCGATGATTTCCGTCTGTCTCTTTTTGAGGTTTCAGATGTTGTTTTTCTTCTCCCTTCTCCTTTCCCTCCCTTCAGTTCCTTTTTCAGTTTTACTCCTTCACCTCATCTTTAGATCCCACTTTACCTTGGTTTGGGGCATATTTAAACCAATGGGAAACAGATTTAAATTTAGTGTATGCTAAGGATATGTCATTTTATAATGGAAAACTGCAGGATTTGGAGGTTGCATTTGGAGTTGGCTGATAGGGCAAGGCTGCTGGGTCTGGTGTCCTGGAAGTGATTTGAAGGTGACAGTACAGTGTCTCGGGTGGACTTGACTATATTGTGGGACAGCTGGTGTCAATTTAGCTGAATGCTGTCCTTTCCCTGTCATGTAATTAACAGTTTTGCAGCCCCAGATCATAAAATGAGTGATGTTCAATGAACAATATCACATACTAGTGCCTGGAGTTTCTTACCCAAGGGATCCAGTGGGCATGAGGAATGCTTGAATATCTAGCCAGGAGTGGCATTTAAACCCAATAGCCTGATGCTGGATTATGAGACCTCTGATACACATCCCCAGACAGCTGCTCAATACAGATGGTTGATGAGTTCTTAAGCTTCAGGCTGGCATGTCCAGAAGCCCAGGGGCAAACTGATTCCTTTCTCTTTAGGCACAGTGTCAGTGTTAGATGTTTAGAAAATAATCAGAAGGCATTTCAATTTATTTTTTCAATTGAAGCTTAGGGGGCTCAAGTTTGGGTGATTAAACTGGATGGCTAAATATATTTCCCCAAGCCCCAGACACTATAAACAGAGGTCCATACATTGAAGTTAGCTTGCATCCTTTCATCAGTGTCTCAGTGAAATCAGAACCTGTGTATGGCTTCTGTGGGAAGAGAAAAATGAGTTGGCTGCAGACACATTCATGAGGGGAAAAGGCAAGACAGTCAAGAAGCCTGGGATGGGTAACATTTGCTTGAGATGGATACAGTAAGTTGGGGTAGGCTGGGAGGGTGGAAGACAGCAGAGTTAAGCCAGTGGTCATGATTTTGTGTACTAAATTTAGGAATTCAGTGAGGTGCTTCCAACAGATCCAGGATGGAGTGGAGCTGTGTGTAAAGGATCTTCTCATATGTCTAAGGTATTATTTATAACTTAAACAAGGTGAAAAATGGACAGATGTGACCCTGTAGGTCACATAGCAATTTGTCTTTATCTGACCTTCCAAAAGTCATTGTGACAGGCAGTGCTAGACTAGGTTTCAGGTATAGCATAATGGTGATTCTATGTGGAGTCAAGAGCGGAAAAAGAGAGGCCTTTTAAAAGGAATGTGTTTCTTTTCTCCAAAAATGAAACAAGCTGGGATCAGAGGAAAATCTTACCGTGGGTTTGTTTTGTCCTTTCCTTGTCATGTAATTAACAGTTTTACAGCCACAGATCATAAAGTGAGTGGTGTTCAACGAATAATATCACTTACTAGTGCCTGGCATTCCTTACCCAAGGGATCCAGTGGGCATGTAGACTGCCTGAATATCTAGCCAGGAGTGGCATTTAAACTCAGTTGCCTGATGCTGGATTATGAGAGCAGGCCAAGATGTTGCCATGGGCCTTTAGGAAGTCAGAGAGGCCTGGAGGCCTGGGCTATCCTAACCTCCTTTTAGAATCATTGCTTTGGCTATTAATTCAAAAAATATCATCACAACTATTTAAAACTTTGAGACCTAGCTTCCTTATTCCACTTGAAATAAATTCCCTGATAATAGGCACCACTTATAATCACTGGCAGATTTGAAATCACACATTAAGATGGAAATCAAAAAGAGTTTTACTCCTTTAGTCCCTTACTTCCTCCTATCCATGGTCAGGAGGTGACATGGCCATCTTATTGATGTTCTTCTCCTTGCAAACTCAGGTGATGACTCGGGGCCAGCAGGTGGTTTAATGAGCACAAAAAGAGAGAATTTTATTGACACTCTTCTCATTGTTTTCAGACTCCAAGTGCTCAGCTCTCTCTGCTGCCTCCATGGCAGAAAGCCGACTTGCTTGAAGCTCTCTGAGATGGGGAGGGGGCGAATTTAGTGAAAACCCTCAGTGGGAACCTCAGATTGGTGCGTCAAGCATGAAGTGCTTATCTGCACTCGTACTGGCACAATCAGAGAACAGAGGGTGGTTGTGCTGTTCCCCAGTCTAACTGTAGAGTGCGTCTCTAGGGTTAAAGAAGTTTGCTTTAAATTCTGAGCTACTGTAGATGATGTAATTCGTAGAGACATTTTATTAGGCAGATTAAATTATGATACAGGAAACAGCATTTCACATTTCATTGAAGAGGAAAGTCAAGTCTTGTGACCATGGTTTACTGTAACAGAAGGTTTCTCCATTGAGACTTACTTTTCCATTGCTTTCTGGTACCAAGTTTCCTGCTGCTCTCTACTAAGCCCATAGTAGAAACCTGCTTGAAGCTTTCTAAGAAGGCAAGAGGGTTCTGTGAAAACTGTCAGTGGAAACCCCAATTTGCTGCATCTAACATGAATACTGTCATGCATACTTGGAGCTCATTGGATTGTCTCAAGTATGTTAATTGTTCATTACATGTGATTTTTCTCTATCAGGATTCATATGCTTGCAATCCATTAACTGACTGGTGATTGAATACTGGACTTGAGTTACATTTCCCATATTGCAAGTGATGTTTCTAACTAAGAAAAGATGTAGACTGAAATATCCTAACCAAGGCTAACAAGACTTCCTAAGCACAACTTAGCTCCTTACTTTAAATGAAGTTTATACCAGACTTTACCTTTTCTTCATTTAACTGATGAGGCCTCTGGAAGGAAGGAGAGAATAACATAATCAGCCGGTTTGATGTTATAGTGTGTTGGATGAGGCTACAGGGAGACAGAGAAACGAAGAGGCACAAAAATATTAACTATCAGGAGAGCATGTCTTAGATGTTCCCAGTAAGTTTCTTTTCTGAAATATCTTAAGTGAATCAGAGAGGTGTTCAGTTTGAAATGACATTTTTCATCTTTTTAAAATGAAACCACAGATGATCTCTCTCCATTCTCAACCTTTACAAAATTCTAGAGAACAGGTTGTTTCAAAGGAGAAGCGGAACAGAAATCAAGTTGACAAGAGAAGCCATCTAAAATTAAAGCTGTCCATATGGAGCTGTTTTTCTCTTTTCTTCTGATACTGTCCTCACTGTGGTCCTAGGAACAACTGTCTTTGAGAATAGTCTTTGGAATGGTTGTTCAAGGCTCTTGTTACCCTAGCTCCTATCGTCCAATTCTTGGTGTCCTCCGTGTGGTGGAATATGCTCTTCCAGGTAACAAGTGTTTATCTTCAATATATGTTCACTAACTTTGTTTACATACTGAAGAGACAACTGTAGAAAGTTCTAAAGGCACAACACAAGTATTCCTTCACACTTCCATTCCAGACCTGCCTTTTCTTTTCCTTGGGATAAGATTATTCCTAGCATCTTTGATGCATTTTATTTAGTCTTTGATTACAATCTGACTGTATTCAGGAGAAGATGGGGTATTACATATACTCGAAGTTGCAAATGCTTATGGGTTCTCAAAATGTATTAGAGGAGAAAGGAAGATCTGGTTTGAGGAATAAATTAATGGATTATTTTTAATTAATAAGTTGAACTTAACTTGATATCTGCATCAGTATGGTCATAGATCATTTTGCAAGATGCCATTGATTGATAGACATATATTTTATGTGCAACTAAGAAAAAAAAAATAGCCCCAAAGCCTTCCACTACTTAGATATCTAAAAAAACATCTTATTGAATGAGCTGTGCTGGACTTAACAGTATACAGATGTCTATAACATTTCTATAATAACATAAACAGAAAATACATGGGAAAGAAGTCAGCTAAGATTTGTTTTGGAACCTCTACCTATGGGTCCAACACTTCTGAGTAACTCTCTCAGCCCAGTTTGCCTCTGCTGCTGCCATGACTCTTGATGCTACAATTTTAAAAGTATCTGAAAAAAGACCAGAAACCCACTGGTGCTTCACTGAGTTTTGTTTAAATAATCAGTGTACTTTTATTGACTTCTGGGCCGGGATGGAGAGGAACCAGTCCTGCTACCATGAGGAACTGGGATCAGAAGCTTCTCTGCAAGGCCCAGGATGCTTACCTGGACCTTGATACCCATTCTGCTAATTTGATGCTGGTATATTTCTATTCACAAAGGCCCACTCAGAGAAAATCATGATGGTGTCTAACAGCAATTGATTTGCAAATTTCTCCCTAAATTTAGAGCTCATTATAATTTGGACAAAGGAGAAAAGGTTTCTTAAGATCAATAAAAAACTGATAATGTTCATTCTGATTCTTATTAAGTATAAATAGAACTTCTAGAATTTTCAATGTGTAGGTAAGAATTATCTCTAAATTGTGGAGTTTTGTAATAGCCATGCACCAAAATCATAAATCAGAGGCTTTGAAATTTGAAGTGTCTTCATTTCCTAAGTATAGACTACCTTTTGCTTAGAAGTTCCACAAATATTAAAAATATCTGTATTTTTCAAAATATTTGAGTGACTCAGTTTGCATATTTAAACAATAGGTTAGAAACATTCCTTTCCTAATGAATCAGGTGCTTGTTTTTACTATAAGAAGTCTGATTAAAGATATTATTTTAATTAACAAAGGGAAAGCAAGAAAGAAGTATCAGTATTGTAATCCAACGTGTCTTAAGTCATAGTCATTTTTCCTCTCTTAGAAATGTTTAGCTGATAGTTATAGCTCATATGGTTTCAGAAATGTAAACAGAACAAAAGAATTAGGATGGAATATCCTTCCAATGCCTTATTGCAACATTTTAAACAAGGCTGATCAAGAACTATTTAATCCTTTCTTGTATCTGACTTTGTTGTCAACTGTTCACTAGACAGACAGACAGAAGTTGCATATCAGTGTGTAGAGTTTTGACTGGTACAATATTTACAACTGTAAATACTCTGTTGTAATACTCCATTGAATATTGTTGCTTCCTAGGTAAACTAATGATCATATACTAAAGTTCTTTTGGGAAATATAATAGGCATTTTATCCCTCATATAAATTCTTTGTAGTAGCGTTTATTACATTATTCTACCTGGCTAGAATCCTGCCAGGTTCTTCACCACTGAGTTATGTATAAACCTTGTTTTCAAAATATACTTTGATTGAAGTCTTATGCATTTCATATAATACATCTTAATCATATCTCCACACCGTATCTACATCTCCCCTATACCGTTAAACTGGATTTCCTGCATTCTGTCATACATGTCAAGGCCTATTGAGTCACATTTTTGTGCCGGGTATCTCTCTGTGTGAGTTCGTCTACTGGAGTCCAGTCAGCCTATTTAGAGTGTAAGATCAACTCCCTCACCATTGCTCTAAGTTTATATGAGTAAGTTCCCACAGACTTGGAAGATTCTGTCTCCTTATAATAATGCACCAATCATGACTCTTAACATATCTCCACCCCCTCTTCCACAATGGTCTCTGAGCCATGGGTGACTGATGTTAAAATAGGAGTCCTATCCAGGAACACGAACCCGCAGTCTCTTATTCTCGATACATTGGCCAATTGTGTGCATTGGCCAAATGTGTGCATCGCCTTCTGCTGCATGAGGAAGTTTTGCTCATGGAGTTGAGAGATGTATTCGTGTCCTCTCTATCCCCTGTTCTGGTAAGTTCCCTGAGCCTTCGGTGGTAGAGCCTCCATTGTAGACATGTCAGTTAGGGCTGGACATCTCACAGAAATTTATTTTCTGTGTTTAACCAGTCATGGAACTCTGTCAGTCGCCATCTGTTGCAAAAAGAAACGTCTTTGATGAAGGGTGAATGGTATACTTGTCTATAAATGTAAGGGTCCATATTTAGCACACAGTAAGAAATTACATTCATCTAGGGATGTGACAGAAGTGGGGTTTTCTCCAGGATCTATAACCTTTCCAGTCATGTGTGTATTTGGTTATGTTTACAGTGCCACACATAAGTTCCCTCCCATTGAGAAGACTTTAAGTCCAGTTAGATAGCTGTTGATTACTTTTGAGATAAAAGTGCCACTACTGCACCACTGTGTTTGTTGTGCTGGCCATTGTTGTAGTTATTAGACTTTAAAATTGGGGTTGGACCCTTGACTGATTTTCTCCATTAGCCGCTTAACTCATATCCTTTAGAACTATAGGAGTTAGTCTTCAGGGAGGAGGCTTCCAGGTCACTTCTATTCCATTGCTCCAAGTCCTGTGTCCAAAGTATGTCTCATCTTCAGCAATAGGGTCTCACCTTCACATTCTAGGAGGTAATCAAGGGCTTTTCCAATAGCCTGTATAATAAATGTAGGATACATCTGTATCCTACCATCCCTCTCTCTCTTGGGCTCTTTCTTTCCGTTTACCTCCACAGTTCCTTTCCATTTTCCTGGATCCTGTGATTACATCAAGGATACACTCTCATATAAGGATTTGGTACTAAGATCCACAAATGAGAGAGAACATATATCCCTTGCTTTTCTGACTCTGTGTTTCTTCAATTAGTATAAGAGTTTCTAGTTCTGTCCATTTACCTGCAAATTAATAGAAGGCCCAAACATGAGCATGTGTGGTTTCAGCCACCTGATATTGACAAAGGTGCCAAGAACAAACACTGGAGGAAAGGCAGCATCTTAGAAAACGGTGCTTACAAAACTAGATCTCCACCTGCAGAAGAATGAAACTAGACTCTTATCTTTCACAGTGCACAAATCTCAATTCCAAACAGATCAAAGATCTCACTGTGAATATTGAAACTCTGAAACCATTAGAAGAAAATGCAAACAGTACCCTACAAGATACAGGTATAGAAAAGAACTTTCTAAATCAGAGTTATAGAAATCTTTATATGTTTACTCTCTGTTTTTATGAGTCCTATGTTTAATTTCTACAAGCTTGTATTCTAAAAAGTGTTAAAGCCCTCAAGTCACAGAAAGTAGCTTCCTTTCATTATGATCTGTATTTACAGATAAACAAATGTGGTTGTTGCTTGTAGCAGTTCACAAGAACATGTATGATTTTATATATATATATATATATATATATATACACACACACACACACACACACACACACACATATATAGTCGATGTGTTCACTGTGCACAGAAGTGAATGCCTAAGATTCTGAGATTCTAGTGACAGACTTTGTTCAGGGATTGAAATATGGTTAACCACTGATTCTTCTTGTGTGGACAAAGGAGTTTCAGAAGCCAAATATGGAAGGTATAACAAATTGTGTTCAGAACTGTGGAACCTACTTCAGGAGTTTAGGGGGTCTGGGTGTACAGGCAAGCTTGGAGGTGGCTATTTGCATTTGCTTCTTTGTCTCTTGAAGCTGGATGCTTCACTCCTGTTTGTATAGTGATTCTCTTCTCTGCAGTTACCACTTGTACATCAGAGAATTTGAGACCATTCTCCTGTTTTCAGAGGCTCCTGAAACCCATCAGTAGAGTCATTGGAATGACCTGTCAAAGAAAATGACCTATTATTAGACATTAGACATAGTTCAGACTGCCCCACACATTTATTGTGGATGCTCTTCTTCTGCTTACTCCCTATCTTCTCTGTGTCCCCTTGTGTCGTTTACATGTGCTATCTCACTTGGAATGGTTTAGAAGATGACATCATGTTTAACTGAGACATACATTTTTTGGCTCCTTGTAGGTTTCCTATAGTACCTTCGTAAAATCCTTTGTAGTGAAATGCATAGAAACCAATGTAAAGGAAGTTCCTATGTATTTTGTCATTCTACTAGCCATTTTCCCTGGGATAGTATAGGTTGAATATCCTTAACTAATGTGCTTGGGACCTGAAGTATTCAGAAGTTTTTGGATTTTGGAGTGTTTGCATAGATTTTATTCATTGAGCATCTTTAATCTTAAATCTGGTATACTCCAAAATCTAAAACTCTTTGAGTGATGTGTTGGTGTCATATTTTGGATTTTGAGATTAGGGATATTTGACCTGTAATTAAAGAACCTCACGTTTCAAGTGACTAAGGGCACTAATTTTGATCTGAGAAACTGCTCCAAGCACAGTATTGCAGTATCTTACATAATTCAGCACCTGGAAGTCAGGTAAAATATGGCTGATTCTATACATGCATCAAAATGAGAAATCTTGCTGAGTCTTCTTTGCCAGAAGTCTTTATATATAAATAGAACAAGTTACCATCCACATGGGACACTGGAAATTTCCAAGCTTCAATGCTGGGAGTTAGAGAGGTAGACTAACCCCAGACTTGGGGGTTGTTTAATTTTTAAGCGGTTATCTAGTCCTTTTGGGAATGGCCTAGGAATATGGAGATGATGCCCCAAAGTCAG
The DNA here is from genome assembly GCA_035773235.1 of Eospalax fontanierii. Taxonomy (NCBI): domain Eukaryota; kingdom Metazoa; phylum Chordata; class Mammalia; order Rodentia; family Spalacidae; genus Eospalax; species Eospalax fontanierii. The sequence goes on along the minus strand of CM069539.1, from coordinate 42,253,268 downwards.
AAAAGAGAGCCCTTCCAGAGGGTGTTTGTGAGATCCAGGGGTCAGTGTGGGCCCACAACAGTCTCTGGAATTAGAACCTTGAGGTCCTTGAAAAAACCAAACTTCAAATTAACACCTGATATCTAGGAGGTCAGTTGAGATCCCAAATGGTACCAAGCCAAGAATAGGGCCAAGGTTTACACACTGGGGAGCGTAGCTGAGAATGGATGATACTGCAGTTGAAAATTACTTACCCGCACTTAACCTAGCACCGACCTGGTGCTCTGTGCATTGTCTAGTTGTCTCTGCATGTCAGACAGTGTGAGGGTAGAACCTTCACAACAGGCTGGGCAAAGAAGAGGGTGAACTTTCTAGACAGGTGCACTTTCTTTTCTAAGAGTGTCAGTTAATGTAGAGAATTGACTGGAACCAGGATCTGTTCATCTTTGGTGCTGCTAACACTCTACTGCCTCCTTGGTGTAATGTTTCTTTCTTGCTGGGTGAGCCACCCAGCTGTTAATGAAGACCACTAGACCTGTCTTAAAGTTAGTGCAATCTCTGGAAGGGCAAAGGTCATGTGAGCATAGGAAGTGAAAGACCCAAGTAAAGAGATTCTCCTAGGTGCCCATCCTCCTGTGGGCATAGCTTTTGTGGGTCAGCTGTGCTTTTTGAGCCATTCCTCGATTTATTCTTTCCAATCCCTCCAGCATTCCTCAGAGAGGGAGACGGTCTATGCCAGTTCTACACTTGAAGAATGAGTTCTTTAGACTGAGAAAAGCCACTGTGAAAAGCACTCTGGGGTTCTGTCTGACAGTGTGAGACAGCCACAGAAATTTCTTCCATCAGGTTCCAAAGAGAAAACAAGATCCTTGACAGGAAATGGGGACGAGGTGAGGGAAAAGTGCTGTTCTGTAATGGAGGCAGGTTGACAGTTGGCTTTACAAGAACTGCATTGAGTCTATTCAGAAACAATTCATTTGTGGAGGATTGAACTATTCCTATTAATATTCCTTATCTGAGAGAAACAGAGGTATCTAGTGGATGTCACGAAATGTAATATAAAAACTTATCTTCAAAGTCTTCTTTAATGTTTTCCTTTCTCCCTCATTGGTGAAGATATATTTCAGCTCTCTTTTACATACCAGCACATGCACTAGCAGAACCAGCGGGAAAGTATTATCAAATGGAAGCAAGAATTTGAATTTCTGGCAACAACCACTTTTTGATCTTATGTTGTATTATTCAATGGTACTCAAAGTGCTAATTCCTGCAGTAATTAAATCTACTTGAATTTGCTATGGTCATACTGGTTTAATTATGCGTTAATCTTTTAGGGAGTAATGAAGTATACGTTTGCAAAATTAAAATTTTCACTATGAAATACTTTGGCTATTAAGTAAAAGCAGGATGCATGTGTGCGCTCTAGTGAAATTTAACAGTGGTACGGTTTTGCTGTTTTCTTTGCTCAGAACCATTTTGTGACTACTAAAGAAATAGAACAAGACAGCTTTGAATGGTATTCAGCCCTTCCTGGTTTTCTTCTCTTACTCATTCCTCCTGTCAGGGTGGCAATATGCACTATTCTCCTTTGTGTTTGCACACTTTGAAAGATGATTTTGGTAATGTTAAAAGAACTCTTCTTCCTAACTGCACTGTATTGTAACTATCAATTTAGAGTCATAAGAATATTCTGAAGTAATTTTTCTGTGAGATAATAATTATTAAAATGTGTACTCAGGAGAGGAGGTTGTACTGAAAGAAGTTTGCTGTAGTTTCTCCCTCGCCTGCTCTGCTCTGGGCTGCATGGCAGGTCCTCTGTACATGTATCTTGTGGGTGTCTTTCTGGCAGGTGCAGCTCACTGACACACAGAAGGCCATTGTTTGGCTGGTTCTGGTCCCTGTACAGCCAGTTTATATACACCACACAAAAACTTAATGCTTTGATTCTCAGCTAATCATGGGTTGTTCACACAGGTTGCAGATACTTGCTGATATATTGATATATAAGTTCACATCACAAATTCCCTTCCTCTCACTTTATTCCTTTAAACGTAGCCTCCTGTCTTTCATGGTATCTGATAAGGTTGTTTCCTCTGTTCATATCTAACCTCTCTCCAGTGATGAGAGCTAACCATCTGGGGTCTATTCATCCTACCACTACTAAATTAAATATTTTTGTTTATTTTTATGTATATGAGTATTTCCCTGAATGCATATAAGTGCACCCTTACATATGTGACCATGGAATTCAGAAGAAGACGTCAGATCCCCTGGAACGGGAGTTACAGATGATTGTTAGCTACCATGTGGGTGCCCAGAACCAAACGCAGGTCCTGTGCAAGAGTAGTCCTCTTACCACTGATCCATCTCTCCAGCCCTCCGCTATTTCTAAATGCATAAACTCTCTCATGTATAGGTGAACATATGAACACATGCATGCATAGGCACATGGATTGTTGCTGTACCAAAATGGCATCTGGCACACTGCATCACTTACTGCCTTCTCTATACTGACTGTTACTGTTGATATTTGAAGAGCATTTTTAAAATGTTTTAAAAAGAGAGAGCCTTGCTCACGGTACCCTGGTGAACCTGGCAGACCCCAAGCTCTGACCCAGCTCTTCTTAGTCTCTTTCTCCCCAAACCCCATCATCTAATAAAGCTCCATCTCGTACAACTGGGAACGAAGACCATGGGTGCTCAGATGGGCATTTGTGGATCTTTTAAACATTCTCTGACCCTTTCTCGCTTGTGCTGCACAGCTCCTGAGGCCACGTTCTGTTCTGTTGAGGTCCATAATCACATGAGGATCTCCAGGACAATGAAAGCTTTAAAATAAATGGTAGCTCTTAATTCTGTTTAATCTGTTTGCTAAGGTTAGGGGCCACTTGGCATTCCCATGATATTTACTTAACATTTTCAACACTTCTCATTCTTTATCGGGCTCTATTTGCTTCTCTTGTTGGTTGTTGTTTCAGATCATTATTTCCAGGCTGAGAAAGGTACATGGCTTCGTGTGCAGACGGGACAAGGTTTTAGGAACTAAAATAAAACTGCTGGCCTTGAGTAGTAGCACTAAAAGAGAGTCTAGTGACTCCTCCATTTTTGCTAGTTTTTAAAATTACTTTAAAAATTTTTAAGTTTTATGTGTATGTGTGTATTGCCTGTATGGATGTAAGTACACCTGTGTCATGCAATGCCTGCAGAGGTCAGAAGAGGACATTGGATTCCCCTTGGAGCTGGAGTTATGGATGATTGTTAACTGCCATGTGGGTGCTGAGAATCAAACCCAGGTGTGTGCAAGAGCAATCAATGCTCTCACCTGCTGAGCCATCTCTCTAGCACCTTTTTAGATTAATTTATTCTTTGGCAATTTGTCCATGTATATAATCCACTCTGGTCACACTCATCCCTGCCCTCCTTTTCTTGTTCTTCTCCCCATCACATCCCACTTCTTCCCAACAAGCCCTCTTCCCACTATCATGTCTTTTATTTTGTTTTGGTTTTGTGTCTCATTGAGTTTAATCAAGGCCTTCAGTATGAGCAGGGGTGTGGAGCTGTCCACTCAGGTATGAGTGGCTGGCCAGGGGCTATACCACTGAAGACAGTGACTGCCCCTTCTCCAGTAGCCATCAACTGCAAGTAGCTCTCCAGGGAGAGGCTGGACCCTAGGAGCCCCCTCCCTATCCATGACAGAATGTTGGACTCGGTCTTATAGAGGCCCTGTGCAGAAAGCCATAGCTGCTGTGAGTTCTGGAGCGCAGTGGCCGTGTCATGCCCGAAAGACAGCCTTTCAGGACCTTCCTCCCGTTTCTGCTGTGCACTATCACAAATGTTACTGTAAACGTTAATTTTAAAATTGCTTTTCAAGCCGAGACTCTGGTAGACCCTATAGTTTTCTGCTCTCGGCTTTGACTGATTCTCTCTACAGTTGCTTCTCTTTCCATAGCCATTTCCGTCTTGCTGCCTCTGAGGTCATGGGGGTGGTTGCTTGTATTTAGTCCAACATGCTTATGAAACCTTGAATATTTACAAGTTGTGGATGTGGAAAGCCCCAGCAGGATCATATCCTCCAGTTTTCCACACTGCCAGGCCATGACCGGATGCTGGGCTAGGAGCATGTAGCTGGTGCAAAAGTGATACCCCAGGATGAAGCCCTTATCCTGCAGTCCCCTGACTAGCTGTGAAGTGTGCTGAAACTGGCTGAGAGGCAGGTTTAGGGTCAGGAGAAAGGAGGTTGGTCCCTTAATGCCTACTGGCCTGCATGCTGGCAGGTCCTGCACATTGTACAAATACCTGGTGTGGCTCAAGTCCAGGAGGCCTCAGGAGCAGAGTGCTCCCATTCTGACAGTTGGGATCCTACAGGCTCCTTTCTTGTCTCTTTCTATTATATAGTCATTCTTTCCATTCACACTGACTGAAATGCAGCTTGTAGCATCTCAGCCATTTTCTGGACAGAGCACTGGCCCACAGGGAAGATCTCAGTAAAACTGGACCAGGAGGTGGGTTCAAGGACCAGACCGATTCTTATGTTCAGCTGCAGAATGATTTTGTCTTCTTAGAAAGCTGCGGCACTCCCCTAGTCAAATATAACTAAAAATCAATCTAACTTCATTAGGAAAATGTGGGCAAAAAGAAGAATTATCCATCATCCCACCATTACAGATAATTAGTAATACTCTGGTGAATTCTCTTCTAGTTTTTAATGCACTTTGAAAATATATAATTATGAGTCAGGTGTGTTCCCAGCAAAGGGAGGTAGAGGCAGGTGATCTCTGCGAGTTCAAGGCCAGTATGGTCTACCTAGTGAGTTCCAGGCCAGCTGGGGTTACAACGAGACAGTGCCTCAAAAAGACCAAAAAAGTACGTAGTTTTAAAATACCTGCCTTGATCTAGATAATAAAAATATAAAGGATACTGAGGATAATATCATAACTTATATTTCTACTCTCACATATAATAACTACTCTATGAGCATAATTTTAAAAGGTTGTAAAATATCCTGTGGAGTAGATTTTCCATCACATACTTAACTAATTTTCCCTATAGGGAATAGATTTAGAACATAGGCTGTAGACAGCTGAGTTCAAATCCCAGGACACTGGTTAGGTGAATGTGAGCAAGATTCTTAACCTCTCTATGCCAGAGTTTGTTAATATTTAAAACAGGCCTGTTATGGGAAAGGAGCTGTGGTTTTTAAATTTAAAAGCCAGACTCTGCCATTTTTATGAAGTTCATTGAAAAGGAAAAGGAAGAGAGTGCTTACCAGACACAACTTAGGCCCCCAAGTTATCAAAATTATAGGTAGTCTTCTGTATCTGGATAGATGGAGTGCCCTATTTGACTTTTGCTTTCAGACAACACTGGGTTGGGCACTGAGCACTGTGCCAGCAGCTGTCTGGAAGAAGGGGAAAGAGGGGCCTTCAGGGACAGTGGGGTTGCTGAAAGCTTTTCTTTCCGCATAACTTTTGCAAGATATAGAGTTTTTCTAGTTAAACACCTGGGAATCTGTAATATCATTACCACATGTATTGAATCAGATACATCACTGAACATTTGTTGTCTTAGAATCTTAAGTCTTGATTAAGGAGAACTGCTTTTGTTACTCATACTGTTGCTGTGAGGACCAAATGCTTAGAACAAAGGCTGGCAAATGCTTTTTGTGAAGGTGACAAATGTTTTAAGCTCTGTGAGCCATCTGGAGGTCTTTATCACAACTTGATTCTGTGCTACACTGTGACAGAGGCCATAGACAATCTATGAACATTACTAAGTTCCAACAAACCTTCATTTTGGTCATGGAATTTTAGTTCCATATAATTTGCAAGCCACAGATTATTCTCCACTTGATCAGAAAGATATATCTAAAATTTTAAAAGAAAAAAAATCTAGGTGCATATCTACATTAAAACGAAATAGCGGACCCAGATCTACTCTGACCTGTGCTTTGCCCGCTCCTGGCTTGGAGCACTGCTTCTATCCATTAAAGTGCTGTGAATATGTTAGCATCTGTTGCTGCAATGGATTCCCACTGTTGTTACTATCTAAGCCTTCCTCCTACCATAAATAAAGTGTGGAAGGATGACTTGGTGTGGATAGCATGATGGGCTTCCAGGTCCCCATGGCAGGTTTTGATTCTCATGCTAGAGGGGATTCCTTCATCAGAAACTATCGAAACAGATGGATAGAGAGACTGGGAAAGGGTTGCGGATGGACAGGCAAGGCCTGGCCTGCAATGAAGGCTGCACATGAGCTGTGTCCTTTGCTGGATGGTTCATCCTGTGCCTTTCCTGAGATGGAGGTAGAAGACCTGCTGTACACAGTCTACTCGTTCTTCACTCCTTGATTTGACGTGGTAAGAGGTCAAAGAGGAAAGGAGTGGACAAAAAGATGCTGGGAGGTAAGGGAAACAGAGGAGGAAGGAGGCTGCCCAGAGTACAGGCCGTCTTGGTGTCTTTGTTCACGATCCCTCGTGTGCCGGGCTGAGTAGAAAATTGCACATATCTTTATAAACCATGACAGCACAGTTTCATTATTCATGAAGGCTGTTTAAAAAAAAAACTTTAACTAGCTCAATTTTAAAGGAAACTTATTTTCATGGCATTTTAATTAAGTTTTTATGGTAATTCTATGTAGTAACTGTTGAATCAACATACCAAATAAACTGTGCTCCCCTTTATCCTGTTATTCAGTGAGTATCAATTTTGCTTCTTGAAGATAATGAAGTGAGACTCAACCTTTTATGAATTGTGTGTGTCAAGGGCAAGCCTTTCCTGTTTGATGCTTTACAAGTAATTTAAAACAGTACTGTTCACCTGGGGAAGTTAACCTTAAATGAAGATTTCTAAATTACATTGGTCTGTTTGTTTATTTATTTACATGTGTGCATATGTGTGTGTGTGCACACATGTGTTATAACTTGAATGTGGAGGTCAGAGGACAGCTGTAAGAGTTGATTCTTCCAGGACTTGAACTCAAGTCATCAGGTACCTTTACCCACTGAACCCCTCTCACTGGCCCCAAATACAGAATTTTGGATGAATTTTTTTAAAGGTTTTATTTTATTTTTAATTATGTGCAGATGTGTCTGTAGGGGGTGGTTATGTGCATGTAGAGCCCAGAGGAGGGCATCAGTTCCCTTGGAGCTGGGGTTACAAGCGGTTATAAGCTACCTGACCTGGGTGCTGGGAACCAAATTGGGTTTGTTGCAGTAGTATGTGCTCTTAAACACTGAGGCATGTCTCCTGCCACTTGATGAAGGATCTTTTGCATGTGCTCTTGTGATGTTACTTGTGTGCGAATAGATGTATGTGTGCATATCTGTGCCTTTTTAGACTAGTGCCTATTCTTGTCTTGATTATTAGCACTATGAATGAAAATAGAGGGGTTCCCTTGTTTGTGATGGGTAATTTGAGATAGTTCAGAGATCATTTAGCTAGGCTGATGGTGTAACAGTTTAGTTTGAATTTACCAAGAATATACAGAACTGTGGTGGAGGGCCAGGAGGTGTGATGAGAATTGGAGACCTGAAAAGCTGTTAGGGAGGCCAAGCATAAAGAAGAAGCTGCAACCACAGTGACAGTGGGCTATTGTATGTCTTGGAGTCCAAGACCTGAATCTGCATCGTCCTGGGCGTTTCTTTCATGAGGATCCTTTGTATATTATCTCAGTGAATCAAATTTTAGTGATGAGGAGCCTGAGTCTCATGAATTATTCGTAAGCCCGATTTCTCTTGTTCTGTAGAGGTGTGCTTAAATTTCTAAAGATCATTTTTAACTTTTCTCTGACTAAATTCCTTTTTGCCATTGGGGGCCTGCATTTCTAGTTTCTTAAGATCTTTGGATCCTAAGTGAGAAAACAAAAAGCTAAGGAATTGCCAAGGTACTTGTGACCATTAGTAACTGACCTTGTGGAAGTTTCAAGTCTGACCCTCACCTGGAGATAGGAATGGCATCCACCTCCTTCCTGACACTGGGGAGTGGGAAGATTGACTGAAATCCTGCATTTAGAATGCCTGACCCAGTGCCCACCAGAACCAGCTCTTCATCATATTTACCATCTTCCAGTAGATGTGATAGCAGATCTTGACTCTTTTTCTTCTCCTCTTGAGGTTTTGTTTGTTTATTTAAGCCGGGCTAGCTTCAGTCTTATAGCAGTTTTCTGGCTTCCACCCCCCAAGTGCTGGAATTACAGTTACGGGTCACCACATTCAGCAAAACCATAAAGGTTCTTACTGCATTTAATGGAGAGGAACAAAGATTTGACATGGAAATTCCTCAGAGTCTCTTGTCTATGCTAGAAGTCACGAAGTCAGATGCTTTCACAAGTCCCGTTATTGAAATGTATGAAACTAACCGGTGAGAGGGTGCTGACCTGTGCTGACTCAGAGAAAGTGTGTCCCCCCCTAAAGCAGACATTCCAGTAAACTTTGCTGCCTAGGCTGGTGCAGGACATTGAGGGCTCCAGCTTCTCAGCTAGGGCAGAGGTCCCAACCCTCTTGCATTTGTTTGTGGTGGCTTTGATGGCGTTGCTCAGAGTTTGTTCCAGTCACCACAAGGTGCACATAGAAACTTGTCTGAATAACGGTTCTTGGTTTTTTGATTTTCCCTTTCAACTTCTATAAATTTATTTAATAAAATTTTATAAATACTCAGTTAAGTTTCGTCATTTATATTTCATCTGTCAATTAAGAAGTAGAGAATATGTTATAAAATATCTTTTCCTAAGTATGCAAGTATGCATTGTTATATTTCATTTCAATATATCTATATATTTGGAGGCTTCTGAGAAAGCATATAAATATATTTGGAAAATATCCTGAAATTTGTTATTGTTGCTGTTTAGACAGGGCTTTCCTATAGCCTCAGCTAGACTAGAACCTGCTATGTAAACTAGGCTGGTCTCAGTTTCAGAGAGATCTGCTTGCCTCTGCCTCCTGAGTGCTGGGATTAAAGACACGCACCGCTGCGCCCGGCTTATACACTGAAACTTCACACATCATTCTCTCGAGCTGTGAATGGAAGTGTTTTATTCCTTTTGCTCTCTAGACTTTTGCCCCATTGTTCCATAAGAAATGTGCCTTGTCATGATAGAGAGAAAATTCTTTTACTTTTAAAATCTACCCTTTTGAATTATTTTTTTTTTATTATTTGAAAATCCCATACAATTATGCAATGTATTTGACCACCTCCATCTACCACTACCTCCCTCTCTCTCCCCCAGTACGGCTCCCCTTGTTTCCTCCCAGTTTCATGTGCTTTTGTATGTTACTAATAAGAGCCTCTGGGATCAATTGGTGCTGCCTATATATGTGCATAGGTGTGGGCTCACCCACTGCAGCATGGGCAATCAACTAGCAACCATGTCCCCCAAAGAGAGTAACTATCCCTCCCTCAGCAGCAATCAGTTGCCATAGCCTCCCTCCCATGGGTAAGAGTCCCCCTTCATGCTAGAATTCTGATTGGTTTGACTTTGTGCAGGTCTTATGCAGGTAACCCTAGCTGCTGTGAGTTGATATGGGCAATAGCTACTTCATGTCCAGAAGTCAGCATGTCACAGCTTCCCACCCCCATTTGTTGGCACTTACAGTCTTTCCATCCCTTCTTCCAGTGTTCCCCAAGCTTTGGATTGGGAGATGCCTGTAGATGATTTGTCCACAGCTGAGCACTCGCAGTTACTTATACTCAGCACTTTGATCAATTAAGAATGTCTGCATTTCCCAGGAGTGGTGGCACATGATTTAATCTCAGCACTCAGGAGGCAGAGGCAGATGGATCTTTGTGAGATCAAGGCTAGACTGGTCTATATAAGAAGTTCCAGGCCAGCTGTGACCATAGGGAGACCCTTAGCAAAAAAAAATATTTAATGTATATATGTATCAAGGGACTGGAGAGATAGCTCAGTGATTAAGAGCAGTAGCTGTTCTTGCTGAGTCCCCGGATTAGGTTCCTAGCACCTGCATGGTAGCTGACAATCCTCTGTAATTTCAGTTCCTGGGGATCTAACACCCTTTTCTGACCTCTCGAACATTGTCCAGCACAGTGCACTTACACACACGAGAGCAATACACTCACACCCATAAATTTTTTTTTTTTTTAAAAAGAGTCTCTGAATTAACCACTACCCATTGCAGTTAAAAGCTTCTGTGAACAGAGTTGAGAGTAGCTAAATCTATGGGCATAAACACAAATAATTAGGAAGCTGTTGTACAGTATGACCATTTAGCAACACAATAGTAGGTTCCCCAGTAGAGCCTATAATTTCGCTAGTCTTGGGCTTTTGACCATGTTTATAGTACCAAGTATGACATTCCCTCCTGTGGAGCAGGCCTCAAATCCAGTCAGACAGTAATTAGTTAACCCTGTAACTAGCATGCCACTGTTATTCGGTAGGCACACCTGGTCAGGCAGATCAGTATTGTAGCATGCAGGGTCCAGCACTGAGTGACACAGTTGGTGACTCTTCTCCCCAACAACCTGCATAGCACCTGCTGGCACTATGTAAGCTAGACAGCAGGGAGAGTTTTCTCATCAGTGAAGGCTGATTTCACTATGTCCTGCATTCAAAGAGAGTGATGTCTTCAGCAAAAGGGTCTTACCATCTGGTTATGAAGAACAACGGCAATAGCTTGTGTTGTTTTCCTTGTCTCGGTGGCTTCCCTGACCAGTAGTAACTCATGGGAGGCCTCCCACACTTGGCACTGAGAATTTCATTTCATAACCCATGTCTTCTGGTAGCACCATATGGATCCGTGCAATATACCTCTGTTCAGACTTCTTTTCATATTTTTAAACTGTCTGACAAACTCCTGGATTTCTGTAAGACAGTCTAATAATCCTTAGTTTTAGCTGGCCTACCCCACCCCTCTCCTCTCCCCACTCTCTGTATCCTCACTTAAACCTTTAACCCCAAGAATGCCCCCCTCCTTTCATGTCACCTGTGTGTTACCATCCTCTCTAATTAATTTTGTCCTTAGGCTGGAGGACTGTAGCTTTCCATATAGCTTTCTCATGTACACTATTTTTTAATAGTTCTTCAGCCCCACCCCTAGGTACTGAACTGGAAACATGGGGCTTTTTCTAACCCTTGGAGAGATTCTGAGGTACTTTCAAGTTTGAGAATCACTGGTTTGGAAAAGTGGTTCTCAGCCTCTTTGGGGCACCAAAATCACCTGGTGAGCTTTAAAAATCCAATTGCTTGGCTCCCAGTTGCAGTTTCTCACCGATTTGAGGTGTAGTCTGCACATTAGGATTTTTAAGCGCTCCCCAGTGAATTTGTATATATGTCCAAGGTAGATAACTGCTGCTCTAAGGAGCTTGATGAACTATCATTGTACTCAATTCTCTTGTGTTGTGAGAGGTAGAGAGAGAGGCGTGTGGCTTTGACTTAGGCTATATGACCCTCCTTTCTCTTGGAGAGCATGCCCTAAAATTGTCACACTAAGCAATATCTGAGAATGGGGCATTTCTTAGATCAAATGAATATTAGCTAAGTGTGATTTGCTTTAAAGGTTGCTTTTAATGCTGTATTTGTTCAGCAAATGTAGGCACTCATATAGCACAAATATTAACTCGTAAATCCTCAAAGGTTTTCCCATGATATACCATCTGGCAGGCATTATTGTAATCATCTCTTTATTATCCACACTAATGAAGGACGAGCATGGCACTGGCAATTGAAAAACACAGATCATTTAAAAAAATCATTCAGGCTAGCTCCAGCTCTGCCTTCCCCAACCAGGAAGCATTCGAGAGTAGAAAATAATGACCGATCACAGCTTCCCATGGAGGTGCTAATATATACTATTTCTGTTAGAAATTTGAATAGGAGAAGTGAGAGACTTCTAAATTGTAATTCGTTTTTCTGAATAATTGCGTTTGTTTCATTGATGAGCAGCCCACACACAAAGCAGATGAACAGCAAGTGTATTTAATGTTGAATGAGTGAGTTAAAGCTGACATAATATATGTACTATGGGATTCAGGATATTGGTAGATCCAGGTTCTCATCTCAGTCTTCTGATATTGCCTGTGTTGTTGAAAGTGACCTATTGTATCTTCTCAGTGGGTTCCAGGGGTGATTTCCCACCGTCAGCAGCCATATTACCTGGGAAATTGTTAGAGATGCAATTCTTGACCTCATCCAGGGCTGACAAATCAGACTCTGGAAATGACTCCAGCAATTGTTACTTCAGCAAGTCCCTGGTGAGATCCTGAGTTCTAGAGCTTGAGCGCTGCTGTTCTGCACTACCTGCTGGCTGTTCAGTGTAACAAGGAGCTGACCTAGGTTGCATATATAGCACAACTGTCTCCCAAAAGCTAAGGCATATGGTCCCAGAAGAGGTGTAGAGATTTTTCTGTCCTAGAGCTTATAACCTTCCCTCGGTTATGTTTGGTTGAAATGATTAAGCTGAAAAACTAGAAGACGGTAACAGAAAAGGCACTAATCCCCAGGATTTATGTATTAAACCACACGTAAGATACTCAAGCAAAAATAATCTGTGCTCTCTTCTGTTAGTTGTACCATGCTCCCCAAGTGCAGAAACTGGTGCGTTCCCTGTCCTCTGCGAGCTCAGAGCTGTCTGCTGTGATTCACAGAAGCTGACAAATGACATTTCAGAAGAATGTACAGTGGCACATAAGCTTCACAGTAAAACAAGGGGAAATTGCAGGCCATTTCTCAAAGCATTTGCAGCTTCCATTTCAAGGCAGGTGGGAAAAAATAACATAGAACAAGACAAGAAAACAAACCTATACTCAGGACGTCCATAAACAGGAAAGGAGTGGAACAGTTTTGGGCCTTGCTCCTGTCCTGGGATGTGTCTGTCACAGTACAGAAAATTTTGGAATATTTAGTGCTGTAATTCTTTTCCTAGTATCAAAAATCCATTATTTCAAGGGATGGAGAGATAGCTCAGGCTTTAAGAGTGCTGGCACCTCCTCCAGAGGACTGGGGTTCGATTTCCCAGCACCCACATGTTGACTAACAACTGTCCTTAACCACAGTTCCAGGGGATCTGACTTCCTCTTCTGACCTCCGTGGGCTTTGCATGACATAGATACACTTAACATACATGCAGGCATAATGCTCATGTACATAAAATAAAAATAAATAAAAATTTAATAGTCCATTGTAAAATGACTTCACTCACTCTTAAAGCAAATGAATAATTTTAGAAAAGACTTAGAAGATGGTACACGGACTTAAAAAGAGGTAGTGTAAGTTATCTAGTAACATATGCAGAGACTTTGCTTATGTTATGTGTGTACAACTGTGCTATTTTAGTTGATGAATTTGAGCATCCTGAGATAGATCAGCATCAAGAAAATCCTGAGACTAGTCTCCCTTGCTCGGGAGGAGAAACTATATGTTGATTTTTAACTGTAAGGACCTTTTAAAATAGAATACTATTTGATATGTGCATTATATAGCTAAGAAGGAATATGACTGATAGAATGAAGCTTCATGGGGACCCCAGGTTCTGAGCCATGGAGAGATTTTTTCCTCTGGTCAACTTCATTAACAATACTTGTAGGCAGTTGTTAGAACTGGATTCAGAATTCACAGAAGTTATTTTTTTCAGTTGATTGCCTTTTTTGTATTAAGTATTGAACTCAGCACCCCATGCATAAAGGGGTAAACATTCTACCACTGAGCCAGGCCTCCAGCCATCTTTATGTTTTTCCTCATTAAGGTGCCCATGATGTTTTTGAATTCATTCTGTGGCCTACGCAAACCTTGAACTTGACCTCCTGCCTCAGCCATCTGAGTAGCTGGGATTATAGCCCTGTATCATCAGACCCAGGTTTATTTCCTTTCCTGTGCATTTATTGTTGGAATAGATCAATAAGCTAAGACTAGAAGCAGTTCTGAAATGAATGACATGCGTTTCCTTATCACTCTGCTCTGCTCTCTAGCCCATGCTGCACGGTAGCTAATATTGATTGGTCTACAATTTTTTCAAAAAACAAAACAACAACTTCTCCTTGTGTATGTGAAGTCTAAATGCTAGCAGTACCAAAAGAAATGCATTCAGCTTCTAATCTGGAGAAAGGAAAAGGTAGGAACAAAAGATAGTTCCAAGGAAAGAATAGTGTCCTATGAAGTTATTAACCTACTCAGCAAAGCCAAGCTTTGAGGTGCCGGGCAGGCTTTTGAAGTCTTCTAAGCCATAGTTTTTCATCAGTAACATGAGGATAATAGTGGAATCTCGTCAATGAACGTATTGTGAAATTTAGTGCACACTGAGCTCAGAATACTGTTAGAACTCAGAAATACTGAGTAACTGGCAATTATTTTGATGTTACTCATGTTCATGAAAACTAGTTGCATCAATGTAATCAGTTCAGTTTATCTGCATGATAAAAGTCCTACTATTTTTGCTAAATGACTAAAATTCATGAAATCTCTGGTTATTTCCAGTACTTTGATTTTTTGTTTGTTTGTTTTCTACTGCTGAATATGAATTGAATCCTCTTTACTCTGATGAATATTCAATAAAGACTGAATTCTGAGTATGCCATGTCAAGTGATTTTCATTATATTAATTTCATGAGGTCCATCTTTCTTATCAATAGTTGATCCTTTGTATTTTTAAAAACTTTTGCAGTATTTTAACAGATTAATAAGAAAAGGATGTCAAAATAGCATATTCAAAATGTTTGCTTTTATACAGCATCCTGGATAGACATGATGAACCATGTTCTTTGAAGGAGGAACTCTGGCTTGTAGACAGCACCATTCATTCATGATGTTAGATGTTCTTATAAACAAAACTTCAAATCAGGTTGAGAAAGACAGTTTGGATTAACTTTTGAATAATATAGAAAAGTGAGGGTGGTTTGAACCTTGAATCCCTGAGTAAAAAACCCTTCATATATTAGAGTCAGAAAAAATGTAGTTAACTAAAATTTCCCCAGCAAAACAGAGTTTTGAAACTGTTTTTTAAAAAGTGTTCAGGGCTAAAATGAAAATATGTCATTTAATGCAAAGGATCCAGACCATAAGGTGGTCTAGATTTACATGGAGACAGAAAATGCTATCATAATTGATATTTGGAGTTTGACTTAAGTTTTCTGCATTGATATATGCATCATGTAAGTTTTATTTGTTCCTGCACAACATGATGTTCTGAAGTATTTATACACTGTGTAATGGTTCTTTCTACTGCTCAACAAATGAGTTATCCCATTTAGCTATCACTTTTGTGGTGGAACAAGATGCTCATTTTCATAATTTCTATTCAACATAGTACTAGAAGTACCACCCAGAGCAATTAAGTAAGAGAAAGAAATGAAAGTCATTTAAATTGGAAAAGAGGAAGCCAAATTGTTCCTGTTTGAAGATGATACAAATTTTTTGGAGAAAAATCTGATAACTTCACAAGAAAGAAGTGCACACACACCACATATGTATGGCATAATGCAGGATGGTCATTAGCCAGGCCACCTATGAGGAATAAGGGAGTGGCTCCTGTGGGTGTAGCATTCCGCTCTGGCCAGGTAGGACACCAGCTTCTGCTCTACCCCTGGATGACCTGCCTAAGAGACAGAACACAAGTGGCTACAGTTGGGGACCACCCCATAGTGCAAATGGCTTACCAGACTCATATAACCCCTTGTACTTCCTTGAATAAACTGAGTTTGCAACAGCTCGCCCTCTGCATGCTTTTCACCCAGCCCCCGCCGTCTGCTTGTTGACTCCATGCCACTCATCCCCTCATGGTGGAGACCCTGTGTCCCACTTGGGCCAGCCCCGAGCATAGGAACCCCAACACACACACACACACACACACACACACACACACGCACACATGCACACATGCACACACACACTCTCAACCACATCTGTTACTATTGAGTGAAATCAACAATGTTGAAGAAGATTACGAAATCTATGCACAAAAGTCAGTCACATTTATATACAGAAAGAGCAAATTGTCTTTGACAATCTCATTTTTTTAATGTTTAAAAAAAAAGCAAAAATAGAGGCTGGAGAGATGGCTCAACTGTTAAGAGCACTGGCTGCTTTTGCAGAAGACCCAGGTTTGAATCCCAGCACCCAAAACTAAAACTGCCCATAACTGTAGGACCAGGGGATCCAATGTCCTCTTTTGTTCTCCACAGGCATTGCACTTATGTACATGCAGGCAAAACATTCATACACATAAAACATTTTTTAAAAGAAATAATTAAGACTTTCTTTAAATAATTAACCATTTAGATTTGCATATTCAGGGCAAGCTTTGGTAACTTATAGTGGAGAGCAGTCTGTTCTCTGATTAAGTGTCCTGGTGGATAGTTTCAGGCCCATGGAGAGATCAGATCAGCCAGGCTTCTATCTCTGGTTGGCATGTTTGTGTTAAGTCCTCACCATGCTGTGTGTATAATGACTGTCATTCCAGATGCCCTTCTCTACTGCCGGCAAATGTCAGAGCCTTTCGAACATCTGTTCCTAGTGTCTATGCTCAGATGTCAGTGTAACCTGAACATCTGAAAACCCCCCTGACAGACATGGCCATGCCTAGCTTCACATATAAGGGTGAAGAGGTTAAGATGTGGGAAGGTGACAGCTTGCTGGCGTGAGTTTCTATCATAAACAGCAGAACTATGACATCATCCCACAGCTCATCTCCCAGATGCCACTGGGTTCACTTTAGGATACCCACCACAAATGCAACTTATGTGTTATTTCCTTTTCCTTACTATGTTATATGCCTAAGAATAATCCAATATTTTGACTTTCAGCTGGGTCTCCTAACCCCAGGTATAAAAGCTGGTTTTGCTGAACCTGAAGAGCCAGAAGAACTCCTTTCTCCCACCCACATAGATTTACATGAAAATGGGAATAATCATGATGTTATTATTTGGAACTCACCTTGTGGTGATTCCATTTTGAGGGGAGATCTCAGCTTTCTTATTGTTGATGATATCCACTGAAAAATTAACCTTACAAAACATTTTGTTTTCATCACAGAATCATGTCAACCCTGCTATGGACTTTACGCAGACCCCACCTGGGATGCTGGCTCTGGACAACATGCTATACTTTGCTAAGCACCACCAGGACGCGTACATCCGGGTAAGCATGCTGGTTCTTCTCAGATACTGCCAATTTTATATTGCATTTTAATTCTAAACCTATAGAGAGAGTAATTATTGTAGCATGAGCTATCCAGAGAAGTTCTTTTTCCTTTTAATAGCAGTAGACTAAAAAATTTAAATTAAATGAAACTGATCATGTTTAAAGCTGCAATTGATATTGGGAGACATTTCATACAGTTCAATATTAAAGTATGACAAAACCTCTTAAATAATGCACAAAAATGAACTATTTTTCAAAATCCTGCAAACATGCAATTTAGTACAGACCCCTTTAGACTTATTCCTATAGTTGGAACAAGACCAGGATTATCGCTGATACATTGCTTTGTCTTTGTCTAATGTTGTAGATACAGTTTTTAAAAAATAAGCAAAAATAAAGAGAAAAATGGGAGAGGTTTGGGGGAAGCACTCCAGATACAAAGTTAGATGGTTGGTGGGAGACAGAAGGAAGCACTGTTTTTTTGTGTGTGTATGAATTAGCAGATGCCACCTTCTGCCTGCATGGTACCCTATGAGAGAGTGTGAGTGAATGGAGTCTTGAGTGACCATGACATAAAAACACTTGTCCATTGGGATGCACATCTGGAGCCCTGGATTCATGATGACATCACTTTCATGTCTTCAAGAAGAGCCCAGATATAGCTGGTATGGAATAGATTCAAGACTGAAATAAAGGAGTGGTATGAATTAAAGGGGCAAGGAGATCGGTATGTGGTTATAATGATAACTAGCTTTAAGGCTAGAAGGTACTTGATGGACAATTTCCACCACATAGGAAGAGTTGATGAGGTAGAAATCATGGATCATGTCCTAAATATACCGGGGCATTCCCTGCTGGATTATCAGTAGCACTGACTTCTAAATACATCAGTTTGACATGTGGCACTGTTTCTAGCTAGTGATTTTAACATGGACAGTTCCCATTGTCAGGGCTAAAGCTTCTTCCATTGAACAAGGGGGCCTTGAGGCTCTCAGCCGAAATAGTGCTTCCTCAGAGGACATTTGGAAATGACTGGGTTTATTTCTTTATTACCGTGCCCAGTGAAGCTGCTCATCAAAACTCATGATATGTTGGGCAAGGTACAGTACAAAATCATACCACCCTCCCAGGGGCTCCCTTGAAAAAGCCATACCAGGACTCAACATTCTCTGTGGGCCATATATTTTAAATATATGCAATTTTTTATGTATGCTGTTTGAGAAGCCTTGAACAATTATGCGATATTTGTTGTAATTTGATCATACAGAGGATTTTCTGGTCATTAGTAATCTGGTCAGAATTTCAGCCTTCCCTAAGATAAGAAAATTGTTTTTTCCATGAAACTTTGATCTGACATATATCCATACATATATTTACTATGCAGGCATTTTCTGTGGATATAATCTGCTTTCATCATAGACAAATTAGTATTTGGGGGAAATCATGCAGTATCTAGCATTGGAGAATTGAGTGTGAAAAGTAGAAGCCAAGTGGAAATTGTATTTGCCATCCACTGATTGATGGTTGCAGATAAATGCCGCTAAAATTAGAGCTTATTGATGCCAAATGTATTGTTAATTGCATAAAAAGCGTATGTCTTATGAAAAGCAATTTAATGTTTTAGCTTGATTTCTCAATGCATTCTCTAAACTGTTATAAGTGAAATTAACACCATGGAAACCTGAAAGAACTTTGTATGTGAGACTTGAAGAGAAGCTCATGTGTTAAAAAAAAAAAAAAATCCCTGTTCTTCACCTGTGTTTTGCTGTTTGAGATTCCTATAGCTCATATTTCTTTACATTTTCTCACAAGAATCTCTTCCATGACATTTTCTAAGTCCCGTATAACTTTGGGGCATTAATACTAGATAGTGACATCTATGGAAAATAGCTTTGGCTTTCTATCAGGTCATGTATAAAATGTGAGGCTTTCTGCAAATGTGGCTTTGGTGACTATAAGGACAGACACCACAGTGTTGGGACTCAGGTACTAGACAGCACAGAGTACTCATAGTCAGCTGGCTCTTGTTCTATGAGCTGGCAGGTCTCTTTCAAAACATTAAGAAGATGTATATTTTGATCAAACCACTCCCTTTTTTTTGACAAGATAAAGCTCCAGTGTGTATGAAGCTGCCCGTTTATTATTTATATCTTTTATTTGATAAGTGTTTATTCTGTACCTGAATATACACTTGCCCTTGCCCTTACTTTCTTTGCTGATGAGATTTATGGTTGAGATTTTTAAAAAAGGAAAAGGAAATGTAGTATTCTCTCTCTCTCTCTCTCTCTCTCTCACACACACACACACACACACACAAATATTCCCTTTGCTTTTGACTTTCTTTCACTGCAGATATTGCACTTCCGTGATAATTGTAGTCACCCAATGTCGGGCCCTCTGCTCTCTCTTCCCTGTCTTCCCCTTGGTAATGCTGGGCAACAACACTGTGCACCCATCATTTCCCAGAAGCTGTTCTTCCATATGCATATCACTGCCCTTCATGCTTGCCACACCCCATTCCTACCCTAACCCTACCCCCACTGATAGTTGATACTGTTCCTTGCTCTACAGCCTGTACTATTGATTCTGGTTCTTGATTGGATTGTTGCTAAGTCTCTCTGGGGATTTCTCTTCCTCCCCTGATCTGTCAAGTACACAGACACCCAGGGCTCCAGGTGTGAACCTCTGCAGACTCCATGTGTTTCTTGAATAACTACAAGTACTCAGGGAACAGGTTGCTGCTGGTGGGTTCTAGCATTGAGGAATTTACTGTCTAGGTGAGATAGGATGGCTGCAATGGGATGGGGATAAAGAAATAATACTGGGCAGTTTCTAAGCCACTTAGAATGTGCCTTGATAGGAGAGGGGGTTATTGGACAGAGGAGAGTCCCCAAAACAGATATGGGATTCAGGTTGTAAAAAATCTCCTTGGGGCAAGTGGTGTTACCATGTGTTTTAGCTACTTTACACATTGCTGTGAAAAAATACCTCAATAAAAACAAGGAGGAGGACAGAGGAGCTAGAGAGATGGCTCAGTGGTTAAGAACACTGGCTGCTCTTGCAGAGGACCTGTGTTCACTTCCCAGAACTCACATGGAAGCCAATAACTGTACATAACTTCAGTTCCAGGGGATCCAACACCCTTTTCTGACCTCTGTAGGCATTGCATGACACGAGTACACTTACATACATACATACACTCGTACACATAAAATATAAACAAAAACAAGAGAAGAAGGATTTACCTCAGCTTACAGTTTGACAGAAAGTCCTGGTGACAGGAGTTTGTGGTGGCTGATATATTCATCTGCACCAGGAAACAGAGGGAGAGGAGTGCTTGTGCTCAACTAGCTTCCTCCTTTTCTGACAATGCGGAACCCAAACCCAAGGAATGGTGCACCCCATTCTCAGGGTGGGTCTTTCTCCTTCAGCTAACTTAATCAAAATAATCCCTTATAGACACAGCCAAAGGCAGACCTAATCAAGATAATCCCTCACAGGTGTGCCCAGAGGCTTGTCTCCAGGGTGATTCTAGATTCTGACAAGTTGACAGTCAATATTAACCATCACACCAGATAAAGGGAGGGTGTAGGGATTTGTCAAATAGAGAGAAAAATGAAAATGAGGTGTGATGGTATATGCTTTGTTCACTAAATCAACACTAAGAGGGTGTAGATAAAGTGGGAGTGATTCGGAAGAGCATCACCCAAAGGGCAAATGTGGGACAGGTCACTATGAACATTTGAAACCACTTTGAGGTGCTTTTTGAATCTAAATACTATGAAGAATTTCTAAAGTGAATTAAGTAAATATAATTTTAGAAAAATCTCTCTCTCATTCAAATACAACATGAGGTTAGAGAGAGAATTGGGAGAGCAGTGAGAGATAAAGTCATAGACAAGGAGATGGACAGTTTGTAAAACTGGAAATTGCAGAAAAGTGATAGCACCATGAACTAAGATGGGGGCGTGGCAACGGGGAGCAGCATTTTGGTTGCAGTTAAAATAAATGAGGCTCTCCAAGGAAGATGGAGATTTCTGGCTTCAGGGTACAAATGGACAGTGATGTCTTCCCTGAACCAGATAGTGCAGGTCCGTGAAAGTTGGTCATTTGGAGCACCTAGCCTGTTGTGTGCGTATGGGTCATCTGCCTGGGTATCCCTATGAAGCAGGCAGTGTGATAGAAGTGCTCAGCTGAAACCCACAGGGACATTGCATTCAACTACTTAATGGTTCACTTTCTCTCCATTCTGTTCATCTGTATGGCTGCTAAGCTCACCTTTCTACAATATGGCTATAGCTTTGCCTCTCACCACCCATCTGTTTCTCTTTCCTCTCACCTCTGCACTAACACCTTACTCTTTGTCCAAAAAATAAACAAGATGGCAGGCTATAGCTAGCTAGGTGGATCCTCACTTTTGGGTCTTTGTTGGTACCCTGATGTCTGAATCTCCCATGCCATGTGTCTAGCTCTCAAAGGCAAAGCTCATCCTACGAAACCTCATGGTCCCCCATTCTGGAGGATGTTATTGATCTTGCAGCATGGATACATTGTCTAATTCCTACCACCTTTTATAGCTTTAAATGTATTTACTTCTGTCTCCTGTAATTAACTAAAATAAACTGTGTCAGCAGGCCCTAAAATTCACTTAGATTCTCAAGTCCTGGCCTCATGCCTTATTGCTTAGTGATTGCCAATTATTTCTTATTAATTAAGCAAGTAAAGAGTTTCTTTAGATTTATTTAAATGATCACTTGCCTATTTTTCCCCTGATCTGAGAATCACTGCCATCATTTATCACAGCCATGATAGAGGTATTTTTGCTACATACATTTCTTCATGGGTGGCTGGGTTTCTTATGTAATATTTGAATTAACTATGGAATCCATGCACTAATGAAAGTAGTGGATGTAATTTAATTATACCACACTTGGACAGGTACAGAAAACAAAGAAGAATTGCAGATCAGAGCATCTTACCATGTGTGTAAAGTAAAATCAGGAGGCACCACATGATTTAAGATTTGAGTCTTATTTACTTGAGATGTTCTATTTCTCAGCTGTCCTCACCCAGGGAGTGGGATGAGGCTCTCTATGAGGAAATAGGTAGAGGGCAAACACTGCTGTCAGTATTTCAGAGATGGGACAATATGTTTTATTATCAACATTTTAAAAAGCTTTCACTGTATGTATTCACTATACATGGCATTGTTTTATAAAGTCATGTTTGCACAAGTACATAGTATACATCCAGTATTATTTTCCCACATGGGAGTGGTACAGCTTTTCAGTGCCTTGGAAGAAAAAAGCCTAGTAACTTCATTCAAAATAAAACTCAGAACCTGTGGTTGTATGTATGTATTTATTCACTGGATGCTACTGAGAAGTCCAGAGACATCATTGCTCTGGTCATTGTAGGAGCAAAGACTCAGGTACAAAGCAGAAAGTAATAACAGAGAAATCTCAGGTCTCCAAGTTCAAGAGCAGTTGAGACTTAAGGTGGAATAGGTGTCATAAAACATAGCCATGGAAAATATTATACCTAATAGAAATGGTGGTTCAAGGATGCAGTTGTTCTTCGTGATAATAATCATCTCCCAATTGGACTAGAGGAAATGAGTGCCAAATGGGCATTAGGTAACATACAAGGCATGCTGCACAGGGTATATCAGTCTTGCTGAAGCCTTTAGGAGGTATTTCTGCTGCCATCATCATTTCATAATTCAGGAGTTGAGACAGAGGTGCAGAGTTTCACGATTTCAAATACAAGGAGCAAGTGCAGTTTGAGGTTACCTATTTGGATGTTGTTTTGGTTGATGTATTCCTTGCTTAGTGCCTAGATGATGGTGTTATTTTGGGAGATTTTGGACACTTGGGGTGTTGGGACCTCAATAAGGAAAGTAGGTCTCTAGGATGGACCTCACTAGAGGAAGTAAATTACTAGGGATAAGCCTTTGGCAGAATACTATCCCTGGTCATTTCCAGTCTGTTCATCTGCTTCTTGTTTGCCATTAGATGAACAGCTCTCTTCTTTACATGCTCCCTCCACTTCAGTCGTTCTGCCCAAGTATATGGAGCCACGTGACTATGGGCCCAACTCTGATAACGTAAGCCAAAATAAGTGCTCCCTTCTTCAGTTATTTATTTCAAGTGTTTTGTTCACAGGGATGCATGAGTAACTAATATAGATGTAAACTTCAGGTTATTTCCAGGTCTTCAGCCTCCTTTTATAAGCTTTGATTTTAATGGATATAACTGCAGTTTTGACATAGAAGCATGGCAAGTCCATAGACCCACCAGACAAGTGGTTGCATTCAGTTAATATCGTCTTAAATCTACCCTGGTCAGAATCTATTTCTAAAAAGGAGAGGTGCTGCATCTGCCTTCTCTTTTGTTACAGACCTTTCCTGCTCCAGTCATCTTTATTAGATTATAAGTCCTTGAAAACTGATGCCATCTCCTTCCCATAGATCACCATATTATCAAATATTTCATTGACGCCAAACAATGTTATTTCAAGGAATAAGTGAGCCCCATGAAGGTGTCATGACAGAGCCTTACTGGGGTCAGCTGTGGTCTTTTATTTCAGACTAGTGACATGAGAAGTAACATGAAGCAATCCAGATATTCAGAGCCAACTGTCAGTCATCTGCCGAGCTCTTGCATTACATAAGAGCCTGCTCTTCATTAATCTCAGACCCTTAAGTAATCAGATAAACTTTTAATATGCAACAACAAAAGCTAAATGCATGCAAATGAGATGCTTCTATTATTGCTTGTATCTTATCAGAGAATAACAACAACAAAAAATATGGAAATGAAAATAACCCATTTTCATAGGTACTAAAAAAATCTAAAGGAAGAAAACTGCTTTGAAAAGTCACCATCATTCATTTATTGACTGATTCAAGAAATATTATCAACCATGTACAAAACAATGGCACCCACCTACAGTGGATGCGTTAGTAAGGAAATAAAACAAGATTTAGTACTTACATTACCAGATATATGGCAGATATATACGTGCAAATGTAAGAGAGGCGAGCTTTCTATGTAGGGATTTTAGATGTAACCTATACTAAGAACCTCTAACAAGTCATAGAAGCTTTGCCTGATGACTTCTATGAAGTTTTCACCATGTGTGGAGCAAGTAAATATTCACTACTTTTAAATGATTGTTCTGTTTAACCTTATCAGAATCACTCCTTCCTCTGTGATCTGATTTTAAACAATGGCACTACTTTCCAGAGATACCTGGTAGTGGGTGGTCAGTATGGCACAAGCTGACTTGACCCTTCGCTCTGCTTTAGTTCTTGTAGTGCTATATCATAAACAAAGGCTTTTTTAATGAAGCTGCCACTCCACCGATTTATAGACTCTTACCAACAAAGCTGTTACTCAACAGAATTTATAAGATCTGGAGGCTTCCAGGAAGAGAATGAAAAGTTAATCCTGGGCAGTGGCTTATTCTTTGTATAACCTGCAATCCTTTTCTTTATTGAGGTATAATTGGTATGCAAAACAATTTGCATAATTAATATATGCGATTTGTTCAAGTACCCTGAAATTCTTACTTCATCACCATGCTTAGTTTATGACTGGCATTTTGTCTGTTTATACTCTCATAGTATGGTTGACTGAAACAGAGCGTAATGAATTTCCTGAGAAGAGGAATATAGAAATGCCTTTTAAAATAAGATAAATTACAATTAATCCCAATTAATCACATAATTGTGAGCCAGGGCATATATATTTCTAATATTATACCAAATCAGAACAGAAACATCGATAATATGTCAAGTAAGAGACCATGGACAAAGATGGACATTTCTACCTAAGAATGGTTTTCGTAAGTTTCATTTCAGTACAGCCATTTTTCCACAAGTAAAAAATGTAAAGTATGTCTACACTATTGTAAAACCTTTAAATGGGTTTTTCCTGTGTCCACACAAAACAATGCTTTTTTAAGCTTAGTGTGAAGAGTGGAGAGTGGTACACACACTTACCATCCTAGCACTGGGGTGGTGGGGGCAGGTGGATCAGGAGTTCAAGGCCAGGCTCGGCTACATGGGAGTGTGCTTCATAAAAACACTGAATAGTATAAATAAAGTTGAGAAAAAAAAAACTTGTTAGATGCTGATTCAGGGCTAGAGTAGGGACTGGCCTGCTTGTTGAAGCAGAAACCTGAGGAAGAGCAAATGAAAACCTTCATCTCGAGATCATCATTTGTATCTCCCCCTCTGTGTTCTCAGACACAGGAATGTTAGGGGTCTTGGTGCCCTGTCTTCCAGGCTACAGATCCTCTGCTCTCAGTTGAGGTCTAACCCAATGTAAAGCCAGGGGAAGCTATGTTCAAGTTTCCTCTCTGCAGTGTCAAAGAGCACTGGCACAATTATAATATTAAACAAGTGCTTGGCACCTGAGCTTGCTGTGCGGCAACTGCTAATGCTTTTGTTAATGGCTCATGAAGCCTCTCTACATCTGGCACTCTAAGTATTTATAGATGAAGACACTGACACACAGAGGTTAAATGGCTTGCCCAAGGTCACACAGCTGAAGGAGCAGATCTAGGTTTTATGTCCAGATAGTCTACTTGCTTAGGAGCTAGTAGACGCATGAGGAGGTTTCAGCTACACATCAGGTGACTCTGGAACACAGGAAAGGGAATATGAGTTTCCTGGAAGGAAAGCTTATCCTGCCTCTCGTGTTACCCAGAAGCCCCAGACTCCCTTTCTATCTGGCTGCTTCTGGCATTCTAGCTGCCTACTTGGTACTTCCAGATGTTGCTTGCATGGATGGCCACTGATAACCGTGCTCTAGGGCTGACTGTGAGGTTCTGATCTGAGGACATTGCTGGTACCTAGAAAGTCTTCAAAAGACTTTCCTCCTGCCAGCGCCCAGGTCGTGCTGAATAGATTCACAGCCATCTGGAGGGTGGACGTGCATCTTTGTTATCTTTCTATCCTTGTTATCTTTGAGACCAGGGCTTCACCTCATCTTGGATGTGGATTCTTTTGCTAAGAATAAGACTTTTTACATTCCTGGCTCCTAAGACGAGGAAAGTAGTGGCTCATGTTTCCCAGTTTTTCCTGCTGTAAATTTAAAAAGAAAAAGAAAACATAATCCAGTCTCAGTGTAAATTTTTTGGCCTACGTTTTGACAACTGGGAACACCACCAGCCCTCTGGTGGCTCCTAGAAGCAGGACGCAGAGCCCTTGCTGTCCACCAGCCCACAGTGGAAGAGGCAGAGCCAAGGCATCCACATGCACTAAGGCGGGTCCAGTGGAGGCGATGTTGAGTGTTCAAAGTAAATTAAGGAACTTTTCACATTTCAAGGGGGAAATTGGCAGTTTCCCAAGTGGCATAATTACAGGACAGTCTGTAATGTGTAATTAAACTTAACTATGAAGCAAACGACTGGAATACAGCTTGGTGGAACATCATTTTTTGTTCCCACAGCGCTGACAGATCTGCCCCCTCCCCTTGTCCCTGCCACAGCTTCAACAGTAGCTGTTCCTAATTCTTTTAAAATAAAATTATATGTTGCCAGTTAAACACGCAGTTTCATGTAAAGGAACCTTTTCTGTTTGAGTGACATTTTCCTCCAAGGTGATGTGAAGCAAAGATTCAGCTTAGAATAAGAAGATCCCAAAGGCACAGCCTTCCAGGGAGTTCTTAAATAATTCTTGGTCTGATAATTCATGTAAATACTCTATTCCTCCCTTTTATTTTCATTCTTTGACCAAGTTCATAGCTCGGAGGCTTGCTTTTATGTACAGTTGGTTTTTTTCTCATGTTTCAAAAATAGCAGCATTAATTTCGTTCATTGTGAATAAGCAAGCTGTTACTGCCAAACAATCAGGACCCCTTGAGAGTGTGAATGTATGTGATTAGATTTACTAATTGAGCTGGAAGGCACAAATTCTGACTTCCAAAGCCAGAGATTTGAATGGAATGCTTCAGCCCTTAGGATGAGATCATTGTTAAACATGGCTTATTTCAGAAGACCCTTCCCACAGGGAGGAAGGGCAGATACGCATGGACACACTGCTGGGTGCAGTTGGTATATGCTGCCCTCCAAACACCTGTCATGTGCCACCCCAACTCCTGTTCCTGTGAGCCTTGACTCTGCATCTGAAATCTCAGCAGGTCTGTCTCAACGTGGTTTGGTCCTCGATTTAGTCTTTCTTGAGAGAGCATGCATTTAGCATGTGGAAGGCCCTGGGCTAAACCTACAGCACCAAAGAAACAATCAAAAATTCAGTGGACCTTAAGTCAGTGTATAGGTTGAAAAGAATCATACTCCACAATAAACTGCAGGGGGTTATCACATTACACACCCATGTCCAGTGTGAATTATAACTTATGGAAAGCTCATATATAGATGCTATTCTCATTACCCTTGTTGACAGGAGCTGCTGCCTACCAGTAGCTACTGTGGTTCCATTTCAGATCTTTCCCTTGACCAGTTCAACACAATGAGTCTGCCTTGTCCATTTTATTTTCTCTCTAGGCTACTTACTACGTATTCTTGAGCTCTGCTTTGTAAGAAGCCTTTCTTTGCTATAACTGAGCAAGCTTCCTCTTTCAGTATGGCAGCCTGCCTGGCTGTGCAGAGCTGAGCTGTTGTTGTGCAGGGCTTGCTGTTAATTCTTCCTGCTTGCCTTCTATGGCTGTTCTGCATTATAGTTGCAATACAGAAGTTCAGAGAGTAACAACCCATTGTTCTCTATTCCTGGGAGAGCGAAAGGCTTCTAAAAATCCCTGGTCAAATGTTTGTCTGGGAGTAGAAGAAGTTACAGGCCTTCTTGGCTTTTAATTATTTTTCATTGATAGATGTAATGTTTTAAAATAGTTTTAGGCCTATAGAAGAATTAACATCCCATCTCGCTATAATTGCTTATTAGTTGCAGGGAGTGTGATATTGAGAAATCATGTCACCTGCGAACAAAGACAGGTTTAATTTTCTCCTTGCCAATCTGTATTCCTTCATTTCTTTTTCTGAGCTTAATGCATTACCTAGGACCACCAATAAGATGGTCCAATAGGAATGGGAGGGAATATCTTACTCTGATCTTACGGACAAAGCTACAAGTGTCCCACCTCTAAGTATGATGTCAGCTGTTGTTTTCTTGTATATTTTCTTTACTCTTTTTCCTAAGAGGTTTTTGTTTTATTTTGTTTTTTGGTCTTCTTGAGATAAGGTCTCCCTGTAGCCCCTCTGGCCTGGAACTCACTGTGTCGATCAGGCTGGCTTCAATGTCACAGAGATCCACTTGCCTCTCTCTCCCAAGTGAGAGTGCTGATTAAAGGCCAACCACATCCAATTCCTGAGAATTTTTATCATGAAAGATTGTTGAATTTTATTCAGTCCTTTTCTGTATTTATCAATATTTTTTTTATCTTGAGCCTCTCAATACATTGAATTATATTGGTTGATTTTCCATTCATTGTGATATGCAATGCTTTTTATTCATATTGGGTTCAATTTAATATCACAGAAAATGTTTTACTGCCTTGCTTCTTTGTTGACAGACTATCATTGTATCATACGTTGTTGAATATACACATTGCATACAATATGTATTTATGTCACCTCAAAGGTGACACCTCAGTCATGGTGCCTTCTCTTCATGTTGCACCGTTCTAGCCACACCCCCATCTTCCTCACAATCTTCCTATTACTGTGGTAATCACCAGTGTACTCTCTATGTCTGTGATGATGTGATTTTTTAAATATGCGCTGGATTATTGCACTGGATCTAATCGCTAATGATTCATTCAGATTGTGTGTATCAAGTGTATTCTTTTTTATTACCAAGTAATGTTCAATAGGTCAACATAGCACTCTTTTTGCTGTTTACTCATTGAAAAACATGAATCAAATTGTTTTTAGTTTGGGCTATTATGAATATTATAAATAAATCTATTATGAGTGTTCTCAGTATTCATGTGCACATCAAGTTCCCAGTTCTCTGTGTTATGTTTTCATGGAGAATTTCACATCTGTGTACAGAACTGTTGGTCTTGTTCCCCTTTCTTGCAATGCCTTTGTCTCTGGTATTAGGGTGATGCTGGCTTCCCAGGAAAAGTTCGGAAGGGTTCCTTTTATTTTTGTCCCCATGAATAAGTTATAGGAAATTAGTATCATTTTGTTCCTAAAATGTTTGAAAAAATTTGCCAATGAAGTCATCTGTGTCTGATGTTTTCTGATTTGGGAGATTATTAATTATTGATTATCCTATCAATTCCTTTAATAGACCTGTCTGTTTGGGTTTTGGTAGATTGTGTGGTTCAAGGATTGAGTCCATTTTATTAAGTTATCAACTGCGTGGGCAAAGAGTTATGTCAAGTATCCCTTATTAAGTCCAAGGATTCTACAGCATTGACTTGACTTTTACTTTCAATGTTATTAACTTGTTTTTCTCTTTTTATCTTAGACAGGCTGTAGTCATATAATTTTTATTGATCTTAACAGAGAATGAGCCTTTGATTTCATCGGTGTTTCTCTGTGTCTGACGTTTTCTATTTCATAGGCCCCTACTCTCATTTTTAGTCTTTTCTTCTGCTTTGGATTTCACTTACTTTTCTTTTTCTACTCTCTTAAGGTAAAAATTTAGAGATGGCATTTCTTCTGCAGAGGTTTGGCTTAGCTAAACCTCCTTGAGACTTGACTCATGAGAGTGAATGTGGATTGCTTTGGTGTGCCTTCCCAGTGACTCTAAAGTCCCTGTCTCGGGCATTCTTCATTCCACTTATTCCAGCGTCCATCAGTTAGTCCTCTCCACTCTGTGTTCAGCTATGTGCATAGCCCACTCTGCTACCCACCTAGACCACTGCTGAGATAATGAGTTCATCAGCTCCTCCTCTGCAGCACAGCATTAACTCACTAGCTGGTTCTAACTGCTTCAACCTTTCTCCCCCTTATGGGCTCACAACATAGTAACCACATTGTTGAGACACAACATGATCCCTGCAACCCTGGCCAAAGCACATCCTTATTATGCTCACAACCCTTAGTGGTTCTCATCCAACCCAGAGTAAAATCCAGAACCTTTGGTCCAGAAGACTCCATAGCCATAGCGGCTGTGTGATTTTTCCTGGGGTGATATGACACAAATCTCTACTCACTCCAAATGGGGAACCAATGACAGACCAAGATAAAGATTCTACCAAAGTCCCAAACCAATGAGTTTATTAGGGCTGTTTACAGGAGTATGAGTGAGGATTACTTACAGGAGCACTGAGAACTCAAAGGCAGAGGCATCTCTCAGAAGCCCATCTCAGCATAGGCGATGTCTCATGAGAGCTCTGCGTGACTTAAAGGCAGCTTGCAGGCATCTCTTCTTTCAGTGATGGTTTACTCCTGCTGTAACCTTGGGGAAGGCCTTTGTGATACTTGCTAGTGTAGCCTTCCCAGTCTTACAAAGTCTGGTTAGCTCCTGAGTCAAATGAGTATCTCTTCTCCCTGAGGGATGGGGTGTTTCAACAGAAGGAAATGCCACATAACAAGAGCGTTTGCCTCTCTATCTCCTCTATCACTGTCCCACTCATACACTTTGTATTCATTAGTTTTAGCCCCCGTTACAAAATAAGAGCAGGTTCAGTGACTTAAACAATAGAAATGTATTAACTCACAGCCCTGAAAGCTGGACATCCAAAATCAAGATGCCAACAGGGTCCCTCTCTCTCCTTGGTGTGCAAATGGCCGCCTTCATTCAGCCTCTTCACATAGTCATTTCTCAGGGCAGATACATCCCAGATGTTCCTTCTTATTACTCCACCCTAGTGACCTCTTTGTTCGATTACTTTGAAGGATTTTTTTCCTCCAAATGCAAAAATGTGCTGAGATGCTGAGGGGCAGGGCTTGGAGATATGAATAAAGCGGCACAATTCAGACCGTAGGTCTTGCTGACCTTGAATCTGCCAGGAGCCTGGGGCCTTCTTCTCGTTTTCTGTCTTGTGCATCTTCCTGTGGCTCACTTCCCTACTTGCTTTGTTATCAGAGCATCCTATAGTAACGTCATTCTTTTGCTTTCTTTCGACTTCACCTTCTTGGCTTGTCTATAAGTTTCATGCTTTGTTTTCGTTCCTAGTGCTGATTGTTCTTTATTTACTGGCCACCGTCATAGGGGTGGAACCCCCATTGGGGTCAGGGTATGGAACATCTCAGCTCCCACGGTCCCTGCTGCAACCCAGAGTTCAGAAAGAGGAATTTAGCATATGTCTGTAAATGACTGCTTAAGTCAAATCAGTGGTGAGACGCTCCCAGAAAGTTCTGGTGTTCCGCCTCCTGGCACGATTTACCCGTAGGAAGGACATCATGGAAATAGGTTTGCATCTGGAGCTATATGCCCCCTGACTAGAGCTGCCCTCTGGCCCACGTCTGCCTTGGCATGAGAACCAAAGAAATAGCTATCTTGGTGTGCTTCAAAATGGCCTTGCCCCAGATATGCTGGCACTCATGCTTGGGTGACTCACTGCTGACTTCCAGTTTTGGGTTGCACTCATATGACCAGAGCCCAGCCGATATTAGCAACCTGCCTGCCAAATCAGAAGGCATTTTTTATTGGCATTATGAAATTTGGGTGGTACCATTCCCAAATGTCCCATTATAGTAGTTAAAAATAACTTCCCCAACTTAGAAACTGTGCCACACACCTGATATGCCTAGGAATGTCTGACATTGTCAGGTAATTTTATTTTTACATTGACCTTAATTTTATCAAATTTTACGATGCATTGGTAGAACTCCAGATTCCAAAGTTTAGTATAAATCATAAATCATGGACAGTAGTCTCTTGTAAGCATATTGAAACAACAGTACTAGAAATGAACTTCTATTTGGCTGGTTTATTAAATGTTCTTCTGTAGTAAGAGTTCTGATAATCAGACTTTTAGAATACAAGACGCTGGTAAATGTCCTTTGTGCCTGTCTCAGTCAGGATCCTCTGGCAGAGCAGAACCAATAGAATGAATCTATAATATTAAAAGGGGATTTATTAGATCACCTTACACAGTACTGCATAGGTATTCCAACAATGACTGGCTAAAGTCTAGAGAGACTGCTGAGCTGCCCCAGGCCTGTGTCTGCCATGGTAGTTGCTGAACCCAACCTGGATCAGTCCTAATCTGGCACTAAAGACTTGGAAGATTCCATGGTAGAAGCTGGAAGAATCTGGGTTCTGATACCACTGAAGAATCTAGCAGCAGCAGCATCGTAGATAAATTTACAAAGGCTAATAAACTTGCTCGCAAGATGGGGAGGTAAGCAAGCAGAAAGCAAAAGCTTTCTCCTTATACCTCCTCTTTTCTGGGCTGCTACCGGAAGGTGCTACCACATTTAGAGTGAGCCTTATGCTTCAGTTAATTTAGTCAGATGTGCCACGTGACTTGTCTCTATTGACTCCAGTCAAGTTGGCAAGCAAGATTAACCATCACAGCATCTGTCTATAAGTTTGCTATTACCAACACTAAGGGAGCAACCTGGATGACCTTTTATTTCTTGAAAGGTGATGCTCTTGTGCCAGAGGTCCCTTGCACCACAGGTCCCTTGTACATGCAGTTTCCTCTGATTCAGCCCATCTATTCTCCAGTAGTCATTCCCACTTAAATTTCGTTTGTCCTTTACACAGTTCTCTTTCCTTGTTTTAATTTCTTTTTTACTTCCTTCTATATCTTGTACTTAGTTGGGAATTATATAACCATGTTTTTATTACTTGAACATCTCCTCTCTCAATCGTGAAGTTTTTGAGCAAGGATAATTTCTTTTTGCCACATGCTCTCACTATCATTGGACCGTTTGGATTGTTCATTACAAGAATGGTTAAAGACATGATGTGTCGAGTTTGTGACCAGTGTTTCCTTCCTCTTTCTCCAATGAAGTATTATGTAGCCCAAAAGTGACTTGTGCCAAAAGAATTTGCCTTAATGATCTGGTGAGACCATCACGTGGCTAAGGTTTGAATGGCAGGGCCTTAGGCCTATGAAATGAAGAAAAAATGAAGACTTTCAGATATCTGAGTCTGTGAGATACTTAACCTCCCTAATAGCTCAATACTTGTGCTCTGCTCTTTGTTTTGTGGGTATCTGGGAACCAAGAGCAACTAGGTTCACTGTGGTACCAGTGTGTCTCTTACGTGGCAGAAAGAAGATGCTAGGCCTTTTCTGAGGGCAGTTTGAGCTGTTCATGGTTGCTTCCTGAGAAAACCACAATATCCATTTATTTGGCCAGCAGCATTCTGCCCCCTCTGTCTCTCTTCAGAGTCCTCTGTCCTTTATAGAGGACTTAAGAGAATTGTCCCCATTAACCTGGTTCTTTAGGAACTCCATGAATGTTTTCTACTTTTTACCTGGAAGGACTGTCTTTAGGCAGGAAAAGCATGGCGTGTGTTGGGAGTTTTCAGCTAGAGTGGGGGCGTGGCACCCAAATGCTCCCCAGTATGTTTGAAGAGGAAGGGGAAGCTTTGAAGCCTCTGGGGAATAAGGAGTGGGTTTTTAATAACAATGAGACGCAGCCATCTTTCTAGTCTCTGCTTTCCATGGCCCCACCTGGTGGGGGCTGAGCCCTGAATGCCCCTTTGCAGATTGTGATCTTTCAGTCTCATCCACAGGGATTCCAGAGTCCTTATTTGTGGTTGATTGGATGCTGCTGTGTAGGCAATAGGGTGTTGTGTTGGAGACATCCCTTTGCTGTGGGAGCTGATTCCACATCATTCCATGTGTTTTTCTGCTCTGTCTTACTCAGCACTTACATGAACCATTCATAGCACGTAGATGCCAAGTGTTTTCCATAAACTCACAACTAAGGACATTTTCACACATTCCATCCTTATATAAATGTTTGTTTCCTTACAAAACAAAGAACGTTGAGTGGGATATCTCTGAATGGATCTGTGAAGTATAGGCTCCAGCCAGATACAAATACACCTATCAGTTTGTTCTTCCATCCAACCACAGAGCCCCGGGTGCCACATCATCCCTGGTGGCGCACCAGAAATATGCAGTCAGTAGTGTTTCCAGGTGGCTGTCCTCCAGAGCTTGACTTTTGTGTGTGGACATATGTACCCCACTGAGTGACACTGGGACCAGCGCATGAAATAGTGAGGTCGGAGGCCTGAGGACCACACTGTTACACTGAGCTGATGAAATACAAAGGGGGTTGTGTCTCATTGTTATTAAGATACATTGAACATGTACAAAAGGTAAGTTATGGAAGCACATATAGGAATCAGGCAAAGTAGAGTTTCCCGTGAAGGACATGGCTGCTGACTGAGCACAGCCAGCCTGACGAGAGACTGAGTCTCTCCTCTACTGCGCACTCATGCAGTGACTATTTTATTAATGAGCACTCCACTCCGCTGGTATGATAAACTCAAAGGTGAGATAGCCCTGACAAGGTTTTGACCCCATCAGGAAAGCTAAGACATATGTCTTCACCCCTATTTGGGACAAAAAAAAAATGATGACTACTCTGGGAAGAGAAATATAAATGGTTGAATGCTTTAAAGGAAGAAGTTATACAATATTTTATTGAAAAAGTGACATTTCAGTTACATCCGAGGGTAAGTGTGGGAGAGGGGAACTGATATGATTTCTGTAAGAGGGACCCCTGTAGAAGGGGATCCAGCATCAGGAATCTTTCCTTTAATAGAAGTAGCCATGATTTGGAATTCTTCTACAGGGTAAGATATAATGAGATGTCGTTCATGGAACAAGCTATATTCATAGAGCAAAGGATTTCCTTTTCCCGTGCTTTTAACCTCATTAAACACCTGATGGCCAAATGTTTTAATTGAATTTTAGTCAGAAACCTTCATACTGTAGTATCTTCTGTGTGAAGCTGTAAACGTGTTCCAGTTAAACACACGCTTCTGAGATGTCTGGCCTGTTTATTCAGAAGAGAAGGATGAGCAATAGTGTCCTCCCTTTCCATGCCCTCGAGTCCACTCCTTGAAACCAGAGTGGACTTCTGAATGTTTAAGCTAAGGTAGAAGTAGGGTGAGAGATGACCTAGAGAAACTCATTTCACTACAAGTTCACCTCCAAGAGGTTTGTTTACTAAACATGTTCTATCCAAACATGCTTCAGCCAGCACCTGTAGAAGGAAACTTGGCTTAAGACACCTGTAACTGTTAACACAGTGGTGTGACAGTTTCTCAGTGTGAAGTGAGGCTTGAGAACTGTCAAGCTTAATTTTCCATCCAATAGTGACTGTCGGACAAAGCCAACCTCATCTTGGTGTCTTTGTATTTGGGTAAAGGAGCCAGGAGGTATTTGTATTCAGTAATGTAGTATTGAGCAAGTCAAAATTCTGCAATATGATATTGATATTTATTGTCAATATTGTCCAGATGCAAAGGGTCTGGCTTGCCTCTTGTCACTTAGCATCATTCCCCAGCTTTAATGAAACTTTCTGGCATACCACTGGTCACCCTAATTTAGAATGGTAAAGAGACATCTCAGGAGAGACACTGGTAACCCTTTCTTCTCCTTAGAGACAGAACCTGGAACTCCCCTCCCCATGAGGCTCCTCCTGTGTGTCCTCTACACCCACATGGGCCCGAACTACAGAAAGTGATACTGTATTGTAAAAACTATAATGCTGGGGCTACAGAGATGGCTCAGTGTTTAAGAGCACTGACTGCTGAGTTCGATTCCCAGCACACACATGGCAGCTAATAACCAGAGAAATCAAATGCCCACTTCTGACCTCCATAGGCATTGCATAACGCGGGTGCACCTTTTTATATATAGGTAATGCACTCATATACATTAAATAAAATTAACAAATAAAATAGAAAATTGTAATGCTAAGAAAGTATGTCAGAGCAAAGGCTAAGACATAGTCTGTCAACTTTGTCCCATCCCTTTCTGTCTTCCAAATCCATTGAAACCCTCAACATGATATTTTCTTAATTCATATCTTTTTCAGTGTCTAGCAAGTTACTTTGCAATAATAAATGCTCTAAATGCTCTTCAAATCAATGGATCAACCAAAGCAGGAAGCACGGTAGGGACATGAGAAGCTGTGGAGCTGAAATTCAGCTCCTAGACTGAACAATGGTTTGCTTTCCAGAATGGGGACCTTGGAGTTGCAACATCAGTATCTCCTGGGATTTTGGTAGAAGTGCTAGCCAGAAGCCCTATCATCTACCTGTTGAACTAGAATCCACATTTTAACAAGATTCACCAGTGATCTATAAATCTTCAAGTTAGATGAAAATGGATTAGTAATTGTCTATGAAATAATTTAAAACGTGAGCTGTCAAAAACAAAGGCAAGAAACTGCATTTACCTTTCATTCCCCTCAAACATGCAATTCCCACCCTTTGGCTTTCTATAGGACACATCTTAATCTGTGGTCACTCATCTGGTCAGTCCTGAACTCAGGTATCTTGTTTGAGCTCCAAGCAAGGTATTCCCCATTTGTGAAAGGCAATCTTATTTCAAAGGCTTATGAAGATTCAACAAGCTGAATATTTGAGAGTCTGCACAACAATAACTTGATTTGTATCGTCTTTTTAAAAATCGAGGTGAAGTTCATATGCCACAAAATTAGCCAATTTTAAAATGAACTATTCAGTAGCCATTCACAATCTTGCACTGCCACCAACTCTATCTAATTCTAAGACATTATCGTTGCTGTCCAAAGAAACTCCATCTGCATCAAACAGTTGCTGATGTTTCCTGTTCCCATAACCCCTCTGGCAACCGCCAATCTGTATTCTCTCTCTAAGGCTCTTAACTCATTAATGATATTTCATATGAGTTATGAGGGGGGAAAAAGGGATTTCCCACCTACTGTCATTGTTTTGCACATCTTTAAAACCAGAAATATCATCAGTGATAGAAGCTGAGGTGACCAGTGTAGAATACCTTATTTTCTCATCCATGTAGCCAAATGCTGTCCCTCTGAGCCACATCCCCACCTGCATGTGGAGTATGGTTAAATCAGAGTTCCCAACATATAGACCCACACTTAACAGCACAAATTGTCAGGTCCATGCCAGGAACACTGAAGCACAATCCTGGGTGTAGGACCCAATTATCTGTGCTTTAATAAGCTCCCAGAGGATTCTAGTACAAGATCAAGTTGGAGAACCCACTGCTTGAAAAAAAAAACAAACCTGTACTGAGGCTCACAGGTACTCAGCACACACCCACATCCATCACTGAGCACAGAAACGTATCCAGTGGCCCAAGAAGAGGCCCTGCAGCCCAGTTGTTCTAATGGAAGAATCACGGGCTATGTCTGCTGCTGTCATCTTTTGAACACAGCCAATTTCTGGACTTCTCTCAGGGATGCTGGGGGCGGTGGAAGTACAAACACAAATTACCTCTTCTGATATCTAACCCCCTGTCTCTGCTCTACTACCCACCTTGGTGTTCTGAGGGGAGGGCCCTCCGGCAGGGAGTGCGGGGATTGCTGGGTGCCTTTCACTTGTCTGGCTTTTGTTGCCCTGTATCAAAGTGCAGGGAGCGTTTCTTTTTGGTTGATTAATGTTCAATTCGAGGTCTATTATGAACCTCCAGGCTTTAATTACTACACCATTATCCAGTCGATTCCTTGCCATTTTATATTTATGGCCTTTATTATGCTCTGTATGTGCAACTGCCTGATTTTATTCTAGCCGCATTTTACCTCATTACTGGGTTTTATTCCATTTTTCTCATTTGTCCAGATTGTTATTTATCTTGGTTCTCTGTGTGTATGCTCTTCTTTTGATTTTCCCCCAATCTGACCTCTTATAAATTCTCTTTCTCTTTTTCCTGGGTTGTATCATTCCTTGGCTCTGGGAGACAGCTCCTGAACTTCCTGAGCACACTGCTCTGGGAATTCTTGCCCTGGCAGTCCCTTACACTCACTTTCAGCTTGGTTGTTTCTAACCTTCTGAAAGCCCATCCCAGCTCCCGACATCATGGCCACTACCCAAAGGCTTGCAGCCCTGGACAGCTGCCTTCAGACTTTAAGAGGCCAGTTGATGCTCAAGGAAGGTGAGAGATGTGGAATTTCTTTTCTTTTTTTTTTTTTGAGACAATGCTACTAAAAATGTTTTAATATCCTCGTAAGTGCTTTTCTAATAGTCTCCTGTTCACTGTAGTGCCTCCAAAAATTTAGTGCTCAGTTTACTGAGTTGCTTATTTTCTTGGGTTCTACCTCAGACATCAACCCTACGGGCACCAATCAACACCTGTCTTAAATAAACCCACCAGCAGATTCAGGCACGTGATAAAGGGTGGGAGACATTGTTCTACAGACTTGCCAAAGTACCTTCAACAAACTTATCTAAGGAGAAATAGATTTGTTTCACCAAATCCTTACTTTGCCATAGACCAATTAATAATGACTGTAGCCATTGTGTTTTACTTACCATTGTATTTTTGCTAACAACTCTGCCCTTGAGCTCTAAGAACATGTCAGAAATGTAAATGATCACCCCCTGGAATAAGAGTTCATGAGTTTCTGTGGCCATGTTAGCGTCCCTTACCTCCATCATCCAGTCTGTGGTGTTTGGGGCATGAAGGAGCTCTTTCCTCCTATTTTAATTTTCAATTCACCTTTACAATCCTTTGTGGCAGACTTTCCTTTTCCCATTTTTACATAAGAAAATGGGAGCGAATATGCATAATGCCACCAAGAAGCAGACTTTGTCAGAGGTCAACCCAAGAAGCTTGCCACAGTGCTGTCCATGGTAAGGTGTTGGTCACGATTGACTATTTCATTTTTGCTTTCAGTAGGAATTGGTAACTGAAAATGTGTACTCTAGGGTCTGGCACCTAGTGCCTGACTGGATCTATTTAATGACACAGCCTCTCATTGCCTGACTCCTCATCTGTGGGAATGGTGTTATATTTCAGCCATGCTGAGTGATAGGAGACAATCAGAAGAAAACTCTTAGAACGAGGCCTGGGAGATAAACACTGTAAACATTGGTGGTTACTTACCTTCCTCTGCTTTCTTGCCTGTCTTCTTAAAGCATTTTTCTTTGAGGTGGGGCCTCACTTCCATCACCTGCAGATCTGGTGGGCCAATAGTCTATGATTCCCTTACCTACAGATTCGATGAGCCGTCAGCAGACGATTCTTTTTCATGTGAAACTACTGAACTAGCAACCCATAGTTTTGACTTGGTAGGGTTTGTTTGCTTGCTTGGAATACTTTCTATAATTTCAGAGTTTTTTTCTCTGGCCGTTGAAAATCACTGTATTAGAACTTTGTCATGTTTGTTTAATTCCACAAATTTGCTTCAAATTCATGATGGCAGTTAGCCTCAAATGCGGTCACATTGTGGAAACCAGGTGCTCTTTCAGGTGCTTGTGTCTGACTTTCTGGGAACCAATCATCATTATTGGTCCCAACAAAAACTGGAAGAGAACTGACTCTTTCATGGCTCCCAAGTCTCTTCAAGGGGAGACAAAATTGCTTTCTTTTGGATGAATCTGCATCCTCCTTGAGGAATCTGGGTCTGGAGACATAATCTAACATGATCCAGGGTATCTTCTGATCTGTCACTGATGTAGAGACTCTTTTGTTGGGGTATGAGAAAGTCCGTTGCTACAAATCAGACTTTTTGTTGACTTCTTAACTTGTCATGGGCTTAAGCAAGCATTTCCCTGTATTTTCAGGAAATGACAGGTTTTACAGACTTTTGATGCAGTCAAGGGATCTAAGAATGAGTGTCCTACAGTAGCTCTACCTGCTTAGTGTTAGGACTTTATTGCCAGAAGCACGAGGCTGTGAGGTTGCTTGTCCTGGGGAGGAGAGTCTTTGCTCATTCTTTGCTGTAGCTCTACCTTGTTTCTCTGTGGGAGATTTCTGCTTCAATAGGGACATAGGACTTCCTAGTCTGCATTTCTGTTGTAAGTTAACCAGAACAAAACTAGATCTCTATATTCCTTATACTAAGAGGAGGAGAAGGCCTCTGGCTTACCTTCATATGTCCCTAGTGCCGTGTTGTCAGGGAAGCAGTCTTATGCAGTCATGATTTTGTTTTAGTTCCTGGTAAAGGTGTCACATGAAATGTTGGCCAAGGGCCTCAGAGGGATCAGAAGAGGGAGTTCAATAAAGAAATAATGAGCCCTACCCCTAGGAAGTCTGTTTCGGGCACTTGGCTTCCATTATGTGGCACAGTAGTCCGTGAAGTGCGTTTTGTGTGGCGTCTGCACACCTTGGAGGTGCCATGCTTTGCACAGCCCCCTTGGTGAGTAGCAGCTCTGCCCAGACTCCCCATATTACCCATGCTTTGTGTCAGCATTTGGCAATGTCGACAATCCTTCCCATGGAGAGAGCATAGTAAAACCTCCCACACTGTCCTCGGGGCTTGTGAGGAGACCACTGTGCCACCTCCCACCTAAAGTCAGAGTCAAAGCAGCATGAAGAAAGTTGAGAATGAGAGAAAAGCCCCGGTTTTTGATGAGGATATTAACACTCACAGGGCTGGTTCCAGGGCTGGACACAGAAACCACAGAATGGAGAGCACTTCAGCTGGAAGAAAGTTTATCAGAGACAGTACACTGAGTATACAGAACAAAGAGGTGCTGAAAACAAAGAAGGTGTAGGAGGTCCTGTCAGCCAGAAAAGGGTGCTGCCTGGTACTGAGGACTTAGTGGTTGGGCCCAAATCAAACAGGTTCCTGATCTACAACAGCTGCAGAAATGGAACATTCAGAGCACAACCTGGAGAGCAGGATTTATGGAAATAAGTCTGTGGGGATGCCACACCAACTCTGACCACTCACCCTGAGGATTCTGGTACTTATCTTTAGGAAATAATCGAGACTAGGGAGAACGCTTGACTGCTGTCTCATGGGCAGAGATTCTGGGAGCTGCTTCAGTAAGAAAGAGGAAATAAAAAAGTTCCCTTGGCCTCCTTAGGCTGAGTCTAGTGACTCTAATGGCAGGCATGTGCTGTGTGTTTGTGTGTGTGTGTGTGTGTGTGTGTGTCTGTGTGTCTGTGTGTCTGTGTGTCTGTGTGTATGTGTAATCAGTTTGCACTGTTAGAAGTAGGAAGGGATTTAGTAATGGGAGATTAAGAAGAAAAAAACTCTTGAGACCATCTTTCTATTGTAATCCATGCTGCCCTTGAACTCAAAATCATCCCACCTATGACTTCTGAGTGTGAGTTTACAGGCATCTTACAGCATTCCTACCTAACACTTTAACAGTTTAACTTCAGGCCTGATAGAGGCTGGCTCTGTCATCTGAGAACTCACTCCCTTGCTTTTGTCCCATCACTCTTGAGAGAATGCTAACATATACCTTCTTAGTACTGCAAATGTGATGGGGATTATTTGAAACACCACAGGTAAAGACAGTCTGTAAACTGCAAAGTATTTTATAAAGTACACTTAATTTTGCACTGTTGTCCAGAGTTCTTATTTTGTAAAGCCTAGAGATGGTTACACAATCTTTTGAAATATGACTTATTCTAAAATGAGTGATAATAGTGGACTTTCAGAATTTCAATTATTGGGAGCTGGAGAGAGGGCTCAGCAATTAAGAGTACATACTGTTCTTGCGGAGGACTCTAGTTTGGGTATCAAGCCCTATGTTGAGTGGTTCATTGCCACCTGTAACTCCAGCTCTAGGGAATCTGACACCCTCTTCTGGCGTCCATAGGTACTTACACTCACATACACATTCCTCTACACAGACACATGCACATAATTTAAAATGAGTGAATAAATCACTGAAATCTTTAGCATTTCATTCATTACAGTTGTTGTCTCAAGGTATAATGTAACAATTAAGGAAAAAATTAAAATTAAAAAGTGTGAGTCAGAGGGCTGGAAAGGTACCTCAGCAGATAAGAGCACTGATTGCTCTTACATAGGACTGGGGTTTGATTTTCATTACCTACATGATGACTAACAACTATCCATAACTCTAGTTCCACACTCTTTCTGATCTTTGAGGGCATTGCATA
Source organism: Eospalax fontanierii (assembly GCA_035773235.1). Lineage (NCBI taxonomy): Eukaryota > Metazoa > Chordata > Mammalia > Rodentia > Spalacidae > Eospalax > Eospalax fontanierii. Next base: position 42,211,281 of record CM069539.1, on the reverse strand, counting down.
ACATGGGTATACTTACATAGTATAAAATATTTTTAAAAACCTTTTTAAGTATGAGCCAGACATGGTGGTACATGCTTTTAATCCAAGCACTTGGTAGGCAGAGGCAAGCAGACCTCTGTGAGATCCAGGCCAGGCTGATCTACACAGTCATTTCTAGGCTACCAGGACCTATACTTAGACCCTCAAAAAAAAAAAAGGAATGCACCAATATTTCTGAATGGAGCTTTTCTAAATGGCCTAGTTGGATGTGACTGATATCAGCATATTTGAGATCAAATATTTGGTATATAAGTGTATTTAAAAAGTAAAAGCTGCTGCCCTCTATAGTAAGAACTAATTGGTAATATTTATAATAATGATCTTTTCTAAAATTTTCCTATAAAAATATCCACCTTAAAACTTGAACAAGGAACTTTAAATATTGTATGTACCTTGACTACAGGAATCAGTATGGAAGGAAGGTTTGTTTTCCTTTAGGCAGGTAAATATGAGAAGATAGATGGGGCATTAAAAAATAAAGAGAAGGGCTTCTCCAAATGATTTACATATTGATTACTTAAATTACTACTTAATTTAGTGCCTGCTAATAAACTGCACAGTGGAAACATTTCCTGAACATTTATTGGCTGCAGTAATTCTACCTACAGTGTATGCGGATCACATCGCCATTAAAAATTGATGCTCTCATGAAATGTTAATAGAATGTTAATGTGAAATACAAGGGAATGTGTTCCCTGGAGCCAGGAGCCTGGAGCTGGCTGGGAACTACCTGTCTCTGGCTTTGCCTTATGTTCTGTCTTCTTGCTGTTTTTTAGTTTGTTTCCCCATTATCAGGAGGTTCACATTTCTCCTTGATCTATTGTCTCAGATCCAACATTTTTTAAAAGAGAAATGAGATTCTCTGATTAATGGAATGCAGTTGTTCTTTTCTTCTGCTTTTCCAAACTGGGTTTTCAGCTCAGAATTAGAAAGGGTTCTGTAAAAAGAAGATGGTGATTCAGGCATGGGGTCTAGAAGACTACTCAGGACACACCCAGGCCAGAGAACCAGGTCTTAGGGGCTCTGGAATGAGAAAGGATTTTGTCAGAGAAAACCAAGTAGCCCATCACATGTTGCCTAACCAGAGGTTAAGGAAGCATCTTTGTCCTGTCCAAGGACAATGAAGGCTATGGTCATAATGGTGTTCAATGCATAGTTGTTCATGTGAACCTCTGTTGCAATGATTGAAAGAACCCATGCAATGGGACAGTTCATGCCTTCCTTGTATGATCTCAAAGGCCACAAAAACTGGAAAGCTGTAGATGGGCATCACATAGAGATAAAGCTGAATTTGTGTGCCATTTTATATCATGAGTGTGACTGATTAAGAATGCTTTGTTGAGGACCATCCCCACATAGAAGTAGGTGGTGCTGTGTGTATGTGTGTGTGTGTGCGTGAGTGTGTGTATGTCTGTGTGTGAGTGTGTATACACATGCCCATGTGCACTATTGTTATAGTATTTGTTTTATAAATTAATTAATTAATTTTTATTTTTATGGGTATGAGTATGTTGTTTGCATGTAAGTATAGTGCCCATGGAGGTCAGAAGAGAGCATCGAATTCCCTAGACCTGGAGTTACAGATATTTGTTAAATACTATGTGGGTACTGAGACTTGAACCCAGGTCTTCTCTTAACCTCCAAGCCACCTCTCCAGCCCCTGTTATAGTATTTGTGCAGAAATAATTGAAACACATTTTCATCAAAGTCTTACTCCTTTGACTTTATACAACTCACCCTACACTGCATGGCACTCGACTCTTGGTAATGGCCTTGTCTGCGGTGATAAGTCAGACTTTCTGTTTCCCTCCTTTCAAACTTCCACCCCTTAGTCTCTCTTTCCTAATGGTCTTCCCCTCCTTCTTCTCTTTGCTCTCTGACCTGTATCTCCCTTTGTGCTTCCATGCCCACTCTGCTCCAGCTGGCCCATCCTGGGTCCTAGGCCCCAGATGCCACCCTGTAGTCTCCCTCCAAGAGGCTCCATGACATAGATCAGGCAGAGTGCTGGTCTCCCTAGGACACACCTATTCACATCATCATCTCAAGGGACAGTGACCTTGATCTCTCTACCTAGAATGTTTTCCTTCTCACAGACTTAGACCTAGACCATCTTCTGATTCTCAACAATCGGAGACACTTCTTTGACATCCTAATACCCAGACTCTCCTAGGCCTTCTGTCTTCACAGCTCTTGTGATGGATTGGAACCATGTCTTAGCTGTTTATCTTTCTCATTTAATTAGAGTAAATGCACAGCGAAGCTAGGGCTTTTAGATCTTCCTTCTTGGATGAAGTGCAGCCATCATCCTTTTAGAATAACAGATGCTCAGTTAATACTGTTGATTAAATGAATGCACCAACATCCTTGCCACTAAAGAACTCATAGTCCAAAGGGGTATATTAGTCTAGTCTGTTTTGTTCTGTTTTCATGACATGCTTGAGACCAATAACTTTATAAAGAAAAGAAGTTTATTTTGGCTCACAGTTCTGGAAGTAGAAAGCCAAGGCCCCACATATGGTGATAGTCTTTTTGCTGGCAGAGTCCAGAGGTGGTGCAGGACATATCACATGGCAAGAGACAAGAATACCTATCTCCTCTCGAGTCTGTTTTTTTCTCCACCCACATCCCCATGAAACCACCAGTATCCAGTTATGAGAACTACCCCGATGACCTGCACTAGTCCAGATCACTTCCCACAGACCCCTTCTCTAAAAAACATGGTCGTAATACCTCCCAGTATTTCAATATTTTTCAATATTTCAATATATTTTGCCTTAAAGGACTGTCAAACCATGATAAGTCACAGCACAGGATTACTGTAGATGCTCCTCAGAGACCAGTGTCTCAAGTGGTGTTGGCAGCTGAGCAGATAGCAGACGTGTTTATGGGGGAAGCATTTCAGAGAGCGCTTCAGCTATGTATAAACCAGTGTGTGTGTGTGTGTGTGTGTATGTGTGTGTGTGTGTGTGTGTGTGAGAAACAGAAAGAGAGAGAGAGAGAGAGAGAGAGAGAGAGATAAGGAGCCTCTCAAGTATTATTACTTTTGTTGACATATGACTTTGGGTTTGCATAGAGAATTGGTGTGTTCTGCTTGTGTTTTACTTATGTAAACAATGGGTTCCCTCAGGTTAACAAGTCAAGAGGACAGGAAGTAGCTGAATTTTTATATGAAGACTAGAAATTATTAGGTTCACTTCTCTCTCTCTCTCTTCCACAGCATCTAGATAACCCCTGAGATCATAGCCCATGAACACCATCAGCATGGGAAGACTGAATTTTTTCCTTCTTTTAAAAAATATTTTATTTCGTATTTTTATTTTATGTGTATGACTGTATTGCTTTCATGTATATAAGTGCACCTGTGCCATGCAATGCGCATGGAGGTCAGAAGAGGGTGTCAGATTCCCCCGGAATCAGAGTTACAGATGGTTGTTAGCCACCATGAGGATACAGGGAATCAAACTCTGCCAGAGCATCCAGTGCTCTTGACTGCTGAGTCATCTCTCCAGCCCCCGATTTTTCCCTGTTATATTAGTTACTTTTCTTTTCATTGTGATCTATCTACTACCTGACTGAAAGAAAGAAGGGTTTTTATTATGGCTCATGGTTACGCAGGTGACAATCTGTCATGGAGTAGGAGAAATCCAGTAAGAAGCCAAGGGAAGATGCAGTCGTGTGCACAGCCCCAGTGTCCTGCTTCATCCCTTTAGCCCCACCTCCCACTTCTCACCACCTCTAATAATACCATTATATTGTGATTCCATCAAGAAGACCATCCTCTGGTTAGGTCAGAGCACTGTGGCACAGTCATCTCTGGGAAGTACATTGCAGGCACACCCAGTGTTGTGCTCCACTGAACCTAGGGGTTTCCTAATACCTTTCACACTGGCAAGGAAAATTAAGTACCTGTTTAATTGGAGAAGTCTCAAGGAAAGGCTCTCATAGATCCACTTTTGTCACATGTTCCTCAGGCAAGGTTGGGCACGATCACCTAAAGATAAGGAAGCTTCAGCAGGATAAGAAGCTGATGTTACAGAAAGTATTACTGTTCCCCAGGATGGTATATAGACCTGGGAGGACAAGAGAATAGTTCCATCACAAATAATACATCGGTACTGTTCTCTATTGAAAAACTCTTCGCAGGCCCTTTTAGGTAAATGAAAACCAACAGGCAAAAATATCTTCCTGAAAGTCAGAGAGTGATTGGAGGGTTGAAAATACAATTTTAGGCACTCCATACTCTCTGAGATATTTTGTCTTGGCCCCAGTAGGCATGGGGTGGAGGATCTGGAGTGAATCTTCCTATGGCTTTATTGGAAGGTAGCCAGGAGTCTTGCTATGTTTGGTCACAGAATTCCTCTTCTGACCTATTCCCCCTGTTCCACACAGATTGTGCTTGAGAACAGCAGCCGAGAAGATAAGCATGAATGTCCCTTCGGCCGCAGCAGTATAGAGCTGACCAAGATGCTCTGTGAGATCTTGAAAGTGGGCGAGCTGCGTAAGTACACTTGCTTTCCCTGTGGATGAGAAGCTGGGCACACACTTGAAGTTCAAGATTGAGCCCCATGCCTATGTGTCAAATTCCTAGAGGGTCAGTACCTTACATGCCATCACCCTGGGTCAGTTCTTCTTCAGCTTGTTTCTGGTGTTTGCATTTCTGCACATCTGCTCCGGGGGGGAAACATTGTTAAAGCCTGCAGGAAGAGAGGACTCTGCAGGTACTCTGGCCGAATTTCCAGTATTGTGAAATGAGTAGGTAGAACAACTGCCTTGCTGTTGGTTAGGTAAAAGATCTGTGGATTTCTTTCTTTAATTCCAGTTTATGACCTTCCTGTAGATAATTTTACCTTTTCTATATTTCAAAACGATTTTTCTCCATAAAGAAAAATTGAATACCTTAATGAATTTCTCCTACTCCCAGTGTTCCAGTTGTGGAGAACACTTACTCTAAAAAGAAAGAATTATTGAAGAAAATGAATGTCTGAAAATGAAAAATTGGTCAGAGATATGCTCTTGGCTCTTTTTCTTACTCATATTACAAAATTTATGAAAGGACATCCCGACACAGAGGAGATGATAATTTCTTTGCCATTTGCTCCACTTCAACACAAAGATGTACATGACTTGGCCAATTCCCACTGTCACTGCCAATGTCATGTCTCTGCACAGTGACTGACTCCCATTCCCTCTGCTGCCCCTGGAAGCGGCCCACGTTTAAATCTTTCCTCTCAGACCTAACAGCGGGATTGCCAGAGAACAGTTCATATCAGAAAAATGTCAGGGTAGTGTTTGGTTTTGTTGTGAAAAGTACAAATATGTGGCCACCTGCTTGAGATCTTAAAATAATAGTGTGGTGAGACTAATAGGAAGGAATTTTATGATTGAGTTGAAAGGGAAGGTTATGTTTTATTTACCTTTTAGAGAAAGAGCTGAGAAAAATGAGAAAATTTAGCAATTAATAAAGAAAAAAACTAACAAGTTGGCTGTTGGACCAAGTGGGAGCCAGGAGGGGAAACCAGTTGACCTTGACATGGCACTGCCATTGAAGGTCACTACATATGAGTCCCCATCAGTGCATAGCCCTGTTAGGACAGCAGCAACCTGCCCAGGGTGTCTGTTAAGCTGCCCTCTCTATTCTCAGTCGGGGTTGAGATTTCAGCTTGCAGGGATCCTTGATAGGAGTTGTCCGTCCCTTTCCTAGTGGAGATTGCAGTCTTCAGTATCACTGGCTGTTTGTTCAGCTTAAGCATTTAAATCCTCAATCAAATACATCCCATATAATCGCTCTATCTAATAACTGTGACTGTTTCATGTTTATTACAATTTCACAGAGGAAACTGTTCAAAGTTCCTTGCTAAAAATCATTTCAAGGCCACCTGAACCTTTCCTTTACCAGAGAATTGCTTGTTCCGATAGGCTGGGCCCTCTGTGTCAACTTATTGTCCGGCACTGTCTCTTTCTTGCTTACCTTTCCCGTCTTCCCAACAACATATTTTAGCAGCTTGATCTCATCTTGAGGGGAACAAGAATATAGTCTTGTGCTGTGATGTCCCCTGCCCAGCTCTTTGCTTCTCTGTTTTGTCCAGAAGATGTATTCTGTTATGCTGAAAGTTGACCCAGAAAAGTGGCATGGCGTCAGGGAAAGGCAGGCTGGCAACACAAGGGATGTAGGTAGATCTTTGCCACTGGGTACGGTGGTGTTTACGCTGATTCTTCACTAGAGTCGCTGTACTCTTCCAGCTTCACATGGTCACCAGAGTTGAACATTTCAAAATGAACTGGTAGTATCTGGTGTAAAAATCTGAGTAGCGTCTTCACTTTGTAGCGGAAACTACAGAAGTATCAGTGGGAACAGCCTGTTAGAAACAGTGTTCAGGCTGAATGGACTGGCCTGGAAAACATGGCTAAATTCTAGAGTGGGTTGTGACTGGGGAAAACATAGCTCCTGTCTGAGCTGGGCTTCAGGTTGGTGGGGTCATGCCTGTGAGGGAAGGGAACCAACATGGTAGGAGTCAGATCTCAGCACTGCCCTGGTGAGTTTCTACTCTGTGCTTGAGGCTGAAGTTGATTTGGAACAGGGGAGAAGGTCTGACCTCTGGCAGTAGAGAGACACCCATTCAGTCTTTCCACTGAAGAAGAGGATGGAGCCCCATTCCCGAGATAACAGTGAAACAATGGAGGCTCATGTCCTGGCACAGTTGCCCTTGTTGCATCTCCTACATTAAAATGTGGGTGTCTGCATGAATGTATGTCTGCCATGTGCATTCAGTGGCTTCTAGGGCCAGAAGAGAGCACTGGATCACCTGGAACTGGAGTTATAAGATGATTGTTAACTGCTATATGTATACTGAGAACTGAATCCACTTCCCCTGCAAGAGCAGTTACTGCTGTTAACCCTTGAGCCATCTCTCCAGGCCACATCTCCAACTTTCTGATGAAAATCCTCAGCATTCTGCCACAAGTCACACAGCAAGTGCTTAAGATGCCTCTGCATTGAGCCCGGACTTGGGTGGCCAGAGCCTGTGATTGTAAGGGTAGTGGCCCCTCATCTAAGATAAGGAACATGTTGTTCAATTTGTTCAGTAAAAAATCTACCGAACATTCATAATGTACGGGACACTGCAAGTACAGTTGAAGGAGACATGATAGCTCTCCCCAGAAACTTCCAGAAGGTTTTTAAACCTCAGAAAGTGGGAAGATGAGCTGAAGATGATACTTTTCTCCTATGAATTGAAAGTCATTATATTTTCAAATATATGCCTATTTGCTGTGTGATACAATTTTCCCAATATTCTGACAGTTTCTAATTTAACTTTCCACTTTGACCAGTTGCTCACCATCATTGCAAAGGCCATTCTGACATTCTCCAAGGCTTGCAAAAAAAAATTTCACTTCTAAGAGGTGAAACATGCCCAAATGAGTTGTTTTCTGCTCATAAAATATTAAAGGGCTGCTATATTCTGATTGAACACTAGACATCAAATGATAAAACACCCCATGGTAAGAGGAAAATTGCTTTTTTAATGGATTGTCTTTTGCTCATTGCCATATTAAATAAGTAACAAATACGAAAAACAAATCTGAATGTCCCCTTATGTTGGAGGAGATATCTATTTTTCTTTTGAGGCAAATTAGTTTCACATACAAATTTATCTTCTTTTGGTTTATACGCACGTATTTTTCTCATTCCTAAGTTCATGATTCTGAGTACTTCTTAGATTTGTGTCAGGAATCGACCTTGAAAACCATGGTCAATTTAAACTCTATAAGCAAATGCTGAGACCAAAGAAGTACTCAGTTAAAAATCTAACTGGCAGGGAAAAGGGGATGTTTATAGAAATAGTCGGTTTTCTAGAAATGAATTCTCCTTTGACTTTAATTTAGGTCTCAAGGAAAGCTACTTCAGAAATGTCAATTTTATTTTGGTATCTAAAGCAAACATGTTAATGTTAAGTTAAATTACAGATACCAAATATGAGCAGTTTCTTTTAGGTTCCTTTAAACACGCAAGCGCACACACACGCACGCACGCACGCACACACACACTGTTTCTGCTCCTTGGTTACCGGCAGGAAAAGAGGCAACTGTTATCTCCAGTAATATGGTTTAAAAATAATTTCTATTTATATTCTCAGAGCACCTCATTGAGGTTATTTAATTGAAGTTTCTTACAGCCCCAGGAGTTCACCAAAATCAATATTATCTATGTTTATTAACAAAGGGAGGACCTGCACTGGTTACACTAAACTATAGCTCAGGATACCCTGAGAGCCACACAGAAAGAGGTGGGAAGAGAGAGCTGTGGTATTTGGAGGTCTGAAGTTGAACACACCTCACGCACTTTTGGGGTGCCTTGGCATGCTTCTCCGCTCTTTGGAATTTCTGGTTCCTTGTCCATAAAGTTATACCTGCCTCACACATTGTGGGGAGCTTAAATGAGATAACGGACATTGCCTTAGTTGGAACAATGATAGGAGTCGTTTTATTTGGTTGGTTGGTTGCAAGTAGAGTCTTACTTTCCATTCGCAAACAGAAGGTTAAGTGAGGCAAGGACTGTGCTCCTATGTTATTGAGAGCTGGTTCCAGCACCTGGTACAATGGCTTTGTTTCTTCACTTTACATATTGGCTAAAATTTAGTCCAGTCAACACTCCATATCCACGGGTTCTGAAACCACAGAATCAACAGTTTCTGTGCTTAAAATATTTGGAAAATAAGTTTCATCAGTAATGAACATATACAAACTTTTTTCTTCTATTATTTTCTATAAAACAACTACTACAGTATGTTAGGTATTGCAAGTCGTCTAGATATTATTAAAGTATATGGGCAGCTATGCCTAGGTCACATTCAACTACTGCATTATTTTATGTGAAAGACTTGAGCATCCTTGGATTTTGCTCTCCTCTGGGGATTCAGGATCATTTTCTACCCAGACACCGAAGAACAACTGCATCCTTTTTAACCTGCTTTCTCCAGGAGGCTCTTTTGGGAACAAGGCATATGTTTCCCTCAGTTTCAGTTTTAAAAATGAGAAAGAATCCTCACAAAACTGGGTCTGATTTTTATATCCATAGTCTGAGTTGTATAACTGGCAGTCCCAATTAGAGGAATAAAATTGAAAAGGGAAGGAAGAAACTTCAGATTAAAGGAGAAGGGAGTTTTCAAGAAAAAACATTTGCTTGCAGAGTGGGTAAATGTTGACAGAAGAGGTGGTATTCTTACAGAAGAAGAAAGAAAAATAAGCAAATCCGTAGATGCTCATTGCAGAGCTGAAGTCTTGAGGAAGATATCCAGTTCCTCAGTGAAAAGAAATGCAGAGCTACTTATTGTTTTCATTATTATAACGCTTATAAAAGACAGTAAATTATTTTTGACTAAAAATTTGATTTCTGATGCAAGCAGATTAATGACTCACATTTTGAACTTGTGACCTCATTGTCCCACCTTCTTTCAGTAGCTGCAAGGCCCCTTCTCTGCATGTCAGCATCTTGTTAGACACTGTGCACAGACTTAGAACACATTCTCCATCCTTGAGATGTCCACAGGCTTAGTGGAGAGTCCTTCACAGTAACTAATGATGCTAAAAACTCTTTGCCACTGGTAACATCGCATTGCCATCAGGCTAATGTCTCTAGTTTGGAGTAATTGCTCCTTTCCATTTACGGAGTGGGCAGGATTAGAGAAAGGAGAGTCTTAGAAGGTGTGCTAGAGAGGCATAGGTACTTGTACATGTGATAATCATAAAGACTGAGAGTAGTTGGACTTCCAAGTGTACAGCCAAGCAGGCAGGGCTGTCAGGTGGTGGTGTGGCTGCTGAAAACTGCAAGCGTGAACCCTAGAGGTGGAAAATCTGAGTGTTCAGAGAACTCTAGTTCTGTGTATTTGAAGAGAAGGTTTGATAGAACAAGCAAGCGAAGGACATGCCAGCCAAGGAAGAGAGGGTTGGATGATAAGCACTGTGACTCAGAGGGGATTTGGATTCCCACATAAAGCACTGGGAGCCAATAGAAGGATTTTCAGAAGCAGAAGGCATTCCTACTCATGGCAATTACACTCCAGAATCTATTTTCTGGGTGTGACAAGGACTTGTAAGCACGGTAATGCATAGTAGAAATCTCAGCTGATTACGTGCGGACAGAGCCAAGAGGTCGTCCCAGGCCTGATTAACCTGTCTGCTGTGCCTTCAAGGATCCACGTTCTTTTCATTTCTGTACTGCTAGCAGTAAAATGGTGGTTCCATCATATAGTCCAGAGCATGAGTGGATGCTGTTCCTGAGAGTCATGTTCATGTGTATGTACATGTTCTAGAATCATCCAGCAAATTTCCTTTCTTGTCACTGGTTCACTCAAGCTCCTGTGTGTACCTAACTCAGATGTTGGAAACAGGATAAACAGCCATTACTACTCACTGGACTGGAAAGTGCAGTCTGCCTTTCCTTAGTGTGTGAGTGACAAGATGCCAGACACTGCTACAGAAAATCAGAGCTCTGTTCCAATGGAGAAATAATGACGTGGGCCCCTTAATTCTGTCCTTATATTCAAAAGTCTTTGCTGCATTTCCCTTACTGATGTAGAAAACTATAACAAATTGCAGTTAGATTGTAGTCCTGTCATTTTTGTCTTTACTGGGAACTAGGAAAATGCAGTAGTATTTTTTTTAATGTAGCAATATTAAAGGTTGCAGAAAAACAGAAATTAAGGTTTGATTAAAATGCATTCTTTTCTCCTCCCTAAGAGGCAAGAGTTAGGACTTCACTGCATTATTTTCATTATACTAAATGGGTATTTGTAGATCCTTAAATATGCCTCTGTATGTATTCTGAGGTATATTTTTAAGGACAGAATGAACACACATTTGTGACTGAAGGCTTTCTAGTACCCTAAAACATTTTTACCATCTTTATCTCTTTAATTACTTATAATTAGATTAAAGAACCACTTGTCTGTTTAAAAAAATGAATGAGAAAGAAAGTTACATCACACCATGAAAATAGTCATCACTCTCATACTTTGCCTTTCAGTGGCAATATTTATTACAGCACACCAGTGGTGCTGGGTTGAGCACCTTGTTCAATTTATCACCTAGACACCTCCGCTTTAGCAAGTAAAAATAACACAGACAGCACGGTGAAGGACTCTGGCATGCAGCAGCAATTAGAACAGACACTTAACTCTGGGACATTGGTGTTTTCGTACGTTGAGAAAAACCATCCATCACTTTCTTTCTTAGTCACAACATCCTCGCTGAAGACAGGACAAGAAAATTAGATTTCAACAATTAAACCTATTAAGGACTTTTTTTCCTCCTAATTCTAGCTTGTACTCTTAACCCTTAGAAAGCTGAACACTCTTGGATACTGATTCCACCTGGAGTTTTCACATTGCACTTCCACTTTCTCATTCAATTTCAACTTTCAAAGTTAAAAAAAATAATTCAAGGGCCAAATCTGGCTTGAAAAAGTTATGTGTTCCTGACCCAAATTAAAGTTATCGTGGGACAGATATAAAAGTAATTGATATGGTCATTAATATAATTATAAAAGTGATGGCAAGATTCATAATTGTATCGTTAAAAGGCAGAGGAATTTCATGTGTGAGTCTAATATTCAGAGTCCGAATCCTTGAGTGGGCATGTCAAGGTGGTTAACTTTTGTCTTGCTTTCTACTTTTCCCGCTAAGACATGGGGCCACCACCATCATCAATCTGTCATTTGAGAATCAGGCAGGGGTATGTAACTGAGAGTTCTTTGTTAACTATAAAGAACTCACTCCTATGAACAGGGAACGATCTTCCCTAGGTTGTGCATTTCCTTAGAGACAGTGAGATGTATCCCACAGCAAAGCCAGCTTTTTCTGCTCATTCCAAGGCTGGCTCATAAATTTGCACTTCTGTGGTAGTTTGTTCATGCTTGAGAAGGCAATATTATAGAAATTTCTGAAACTTGCAATAAAATGTTTATTTTCATGGGAAGTGATCGTAAAGAGAAATTAAACTTCACGGTTTAAAAGGAGATTGTATCCAGCACATCTCAATTATAAATGGATGAAAATAATTTATTTTATCTTAGGCTCTTTTAGTACTTACTCCATTTGTGTTATTTGTGAAATGATACATTAGCTAGGATCTGATCCTGTTGCCTGCTAGAATGAATGTGTTTCAGATTGTGAAGTAAGCCTGTTGGTTTGCTCAGCCTCAGAGGGAAGAGAGCCCCAGGGCTGCTGAAAAGCATGCATGACCTCTCGCTGTCTTCCATCTTCCTCATGAAACCATCCTCTCCAGAGTCAGGTTTGGGTGACTGTCCTGAACCCCCACCCCTGCGCCCTCCCACCACTGGAGGGTATCACTTTCCTCAAAACAACAGAAGCATTTTATCTTTCACATTTCTGTTATACTTTCAACTGTCTATTAATACCTGGTATTTTTTGATCCCTTTTCCCTTGAAAGTTGAAGTGGTTCAGAGGAAAGCCTTGAGTCTGGTAAAAAAAAAAAAAAAAAGCAAAAAACAAGAAAAATAGAGCTAATTCACATTGATTAATATAGTAACAAAATGGATGACGTATTTGCCAAGTGCATATTACAGAAGCCGTTGCATTTACCTGTAGTGGATAGTGAATTTGGCTCAAACTTTCATTTGCTGCAAGGAAGCAAGAAGAGTCCAATAATAGCACACGGACCAGTATACAATCTTACACGAACAAGATCTCATGAAAATCAGAACACTTACTTCATTTAATGTTAGATTAATAGTTGTTGGCATTTAATAATGTGTGAAAGGTGATGTAATGGGATCACCGTGTGTGTGTGCGTGTGTGTGTTTGTGTGTGTGTGAATGCTTGTATGTGGGGAGGTAGATAGATGTCTGTGTATAGGCAGAGGCCAGATGATGACATCAAATATCATTCTTCAGGAAGCATCCATCTTTTCCTTTGAACCCAGGTCTCTCACTGGCCTGAAATTAGCCAAGTAGGCTAGGCTGACTGATGTGTGAGTCCCAGGAGCCTGCCTGTGTCTGCCACCCCACCTGGGGGTCACAGGTGTGCACCAACACTCCTGACTGTTTTTATCCAGGTTCTGGGGATGGAAATCATGTCCTTCTGCTTACAAAGTAAGCACTTTACAAACTGAGCTGTCTCTGCAACCTTACGAACACCTTCTTATAGTAGCTTTAAAAAAAGCTACTATAAAACAACAAACTAGCATTATTCTTAAACTAGTGATATTTAAGCAACTTTCTCATTAAAAAATACGAATCACTAGATAGACTGACTAGACTCCAATGGATGAATTTGTACTGAAGGGATATTGGATACAAATGCTTAACTAGATAGGACTTAACATGTATGGCACAATACATGAGATCTGGTGGGGGTTGGGGACATGAATAGGATAAGAGGTCTAAATTTGAATAAGAACTGTTATATGAAATGTACAAACACTCGATAAAAAGTTTAAAAAATTGAATCAAAATGGAGTGATGTAAGATGCTGATATTTACATATTCTAATCTAGGTTGGTCAGGAGAACATAAGCAACAGAGGTAAGGTTCACTGATAGAAATAAGTTCTTTAAATTATAGACAACAAGGTTTTCTATTTAGAAGTACCTAAAGAAGCCTAGGAAAAGTTGTTTGAACTTATCTAATTTAGAGAGTAGATACCCAAGAAATAAAACTTGATAGCTTTTCTGTCTGCCACTAGTGATTAGTTCATTATAAAACAGAAGGGCTACATTAGAAGTGGAAATGAAAATAATCCCAAAGGAATACATATTAATTACATGGGTAAAGAAAACTGTAAGACTTCACTAAACATAGAAGCCTCAAATAAATAAGCAAAATCCTTTGTTCCTGGTGGGAAAATATTAATATTGTGAAAAATATGTAAGTTTTTCCAGATTAATGTGCTGGTTCACATCTCATGCCAGAGTAACAATGGAAATTAGGTATAAATGTCACAGAAAGACTCTAGAGTTCATTTGAAAGCAAAAGTTCAAAATTGGTAATGAAGACTTAATAACAAGTAGCAAAAAAGAGGACTACAATAGTGTATCAATAATTTTACCCAGAAAACCCTAGGAGAGCTGGTTTAGGCTACTAAAGACCAGGTCATTCACAAAGAATGGGTGCATTTCTCATGTTCTGGTATTGTGGAAGTCCAAGGTCAAAGGTCCACATCAGGCAAGGGCTTTCCTGAGTCATCTCAGAGTAGAAAGGGAAGGGTGAGACAGCATACATAGAGCAGAGCAGAGCAGAGCAGAGCAGAGGGGCTAAACTCAGCTGTTTACCAGGAGCCTACCAAGACAGCTACACAATTCTGAAGAAATGGAATTAGTCCAAAATCACCCCTTAAATGTCTCACCTCTCAAAATGATCACACTGGGAATGCAGTTTCCAACATATGTCCTCTGGGGATGCGTCCATCAAATACCATATGCCTTTCACCCAGGGTTACAAAGTTGTTGATGTCATCATTTGTTTACCATATTTACATTACTATTTCCTCTCTGTCTCTCTCTTTCTCTTTCTTTCTTTCTCTCTCTCTCTCTCTCTCTCTCTCTCTCTCTCTCTCTCCACACACACACACACACACACACAGAGTGATTAAAATATGAAAAATATGCCTCATGGCCAGACATGAGACAAGGGATATTCAGAAGTATTTGCAAGGTTAGGAATATAGGTCAGTGGTCATGCATGGCATATGGTGTGGGGTGTAGTCCGTAATACCTCCAAACTAATAAACAAACAAAAAACCCTAACAAAAAGTCTTAGCTCCAGACTGTCTCTACGAGACAGCCAAGCCTGCCAGGAAGGCTGCTTGGCAAGTGCGCCTCCAGGGGATGTGGAGGAGTAAGGGGAGAGGTCATGCACTGCTGCAATGATGGCTCCTCTGTGATGGACTGGGAATTTGTGCTCACCAACCAGGTCGGGAGAGAGGCGCACTGTGGCCCGTGGGCTCCCAGCAGATCAAGGATGCTGGTCTTGCTTGGATGAATGCACACCACTTTCACTTCTGGTCTATGTCAGCACTGTGAGTGTGGCTTGCTTGAAATCCAGGGTTAGATACCTGACGAGCTATGGGTATAGGACATGTAGCTTATTTGAGAAGGGGGCACATCATAAAATAAACGAAGAACATAAAGTTATAGATTCCAGTTCACAAAGGAGGCTGCTTGCCCCATCTACACAAGTGATCTAGTGTTACAATTACTCCCAAAGTGGCAAGTGCAAGACCTCCTTCCCCTCGTCTCAAGGATATCAGTCACTTCAACTCCCAGCCGGGAAACTCCAAGATCTTTCATTTGTTTGCTTGCCTCTCTGTTTCTAGTAGAGCAGCGAGCACCATCACTGGCAGTTATTGTAGAATCATACAGACTAGACCTGTAACTCCAGAGTCCTAGTAAGTTGTAAAAGTTACATTAATATAGGAGGCAGTATGAAATTGGAGAGAGGGTTTAAAAGAGGCTGGAAGGGTCAAACAGATAAAGACAAAAACAAATTAATTGTAACATCAGAAATAAGGATGCCAGCTAGCTCTGAAATAATGATATATTCTCTGTGTAAAACTTTTTAAAGGAGTAAAGGATGTGAATGAAATAAAAGAAAACTGAAAAAAAAAAAGGATAAAAAGCCAACCTGCTCATAGCTAAAGTCTTTAATACACTTGATCAGACACTCTGGCTTCCTGAACGTGCTGCCTCCTTCTCTGCCCCCAGGGAGTGCCCAGCGGCTGGGGGAACAGCAAGCTTTGAAAATCCTTTTTATTTCTTCTCCCTAGCCTGCAGCCTCAGCACTAAGAGACTTACCTGGTGGGTTGGGCAGATTAGAACTCATTTTTTAATGATTATCCTTTTTGGATGTCTTCTGTAAGCTACATAATTCTCTGAGGTCAACACTAAAGTGCAAATGACATCTGTTGAGACTCCAAACATCTGCATTTACAAAGGGCAACCAGAGATACAGAGAAAAGTTAGATAAACAAGGCCAAGCGGGTGGAGGGCACAGTTAGGTGCAGGTACCTGTGGTGTCCCTTGCTTTTAACCATTGCACAACATTATGAAACAGGCTTCATTGTTTCTTTAATGGTTGGTCTTCCTTACATGCTGTAAGCTCCTTGAGGACTAGACTTATAGCAAATTCATTTTCTGTCCTTAGTCTTTGTATTTCAAGGACAGCCTGTCATAAGTAGTTGTAGGAGTACAGATCTTGTAAGGATCTTCTGTTTGCTTCAAGATCAAGTGCAACATCACATCACTTTTTTCTCCCTGAACTTTACGTCTTGTCATAGAATCTCTTACCTTTTTTTCTGACATAAGTGACAGTGAGTAAGGGACCACTGAGTCAAATGTGTATTAAAAATATGGTTTCCAAAGAAAACCATGATCTATTTTTAATCTCCTTTGTCAGAATATACAACCCTGTGACTTGCCAATTCTTAGGTCTCCAAGTGTCTCCCAGACAGACAAAAATTTGGTTTTTATTTTCTTCGGGAAAATGAATCTGTCTTTAGCAGCAAGATTACGCTCTAATTGTGGGCAGAGGTCCAGGGAAGACTTGGAGAGGTCAGGGAGCCATAGCATTTCTCCAGAGAGGCCTACACCGCCAGCAGATGCCTGTCTACCAGAACTGGAAGAAGGGAGCCACAGCCAAGAGTGACCTCAGGCGGGGAAGCCAGGCCGTCTGATCTAGACGCTTGCACACTCCCACCTGTGTATCCCTTTGGAGTGGACTTGTTCCCTGCCTCCCTGAGGGGGTTTCTGACCTGCTTGGAGGAGTAAATGGAGTTCTAGACCGCAGCAAGCGTAGAGCCTAACGTGCCCTCCTTTAATTTGGATTTCCAAGGATTTTGGCCACCAGAACAAATCGCAGCTGTGGCCTGAGTGTCTTTAGAAGTGTGAATCATATTTTTCCTCCTGAAGAAGCTATTTTGGGCTTTATAATTGCATATTCTCATGTTGTTTTTTTTCATAGAGTGAGTAAGGAGAATGACTTGCATTTTTTTTAAATGGAAATCTGCTGCTTTCTTTGCTCTTTTGTCTTATATAATCTAGTCGTAGTGATCCTGACCTGTACTTTGTATCAAGATCACTTAGGGGAAACTTTCTGTGATGCAGTGCCCTACAGAGAAACCAGGAGCCACATGTAAAATAAACTGTCCAGCTGATTCCTGGGCATAGGACTGGGCCCCAAGTTTGTAGCTACTTTCCTGTGTTAATCTGGATTGTGTTGATTGGCAGTCTTTATGGGGGTATTAACAGCTCTACACTGGGAATAGGAGAACTTGCGTTCTACTAAAGGCTCATTGTTGAGCAGATTGGTGTTGCTTCAGTGTGGGCCTTGTGGTCTTCTGGAGGTCAAACATTGAAATGACCCAGGTGACTGCCAGCTCCAAAGTAGCCATAGAATGGAGACTTGTATTTAATTTAATTTAATTAATGAGTGAATCTAATCATTAAATTAGTAATACTAGGAATTTACCATCACCTGTCCTTTTATGGAAAGTATATTAGCTACTTCGTTTTTCTGTGACCAAATTATCTGAAAAAATAACTTAAAGAATCTATTCTGTCCTAGTTAGTTTTCTATTGCTGTGATAAAAACACTCAGATCAAAACCAATAAAGGGTTTATTTGGCTTAAACATCCCAATCACAGTTCATCATTGAGGGGAGTCAGGGGAGGAATCTGGAGGCAGGACCTGAAGCACAGATCAAGGAGGAATGCTTCTTACTGCTTGCTCCTCTGTCCTTTACTCAGCTTTCTTTCTTATACAATCCAGGATCACCTGCCCACATCACTCAACAATCAAAAACATGCCTCACAGACATGCCCCAGTCCAGTCCGATAAAGGAAATTCCTGAACTGAGGTTCCCTCTTCCCAAGATTGTCAAGTTGACAACTGAAGCTATACAGGAGAGATTTATTATGGCTCATGGTTTTAGAGATTCAGTTGTGGCCGTTTGGCCTCATCCACTACTGTGGAGCATCACAGTGGTGGGAATACATAGTAGAGGAGGTTCCTCACTTCATGGCAGAGAGGAAACAGAAGAGAAGAAAGAAAGGGCCCAGGGCAAGATGCACCCTTCAACATACTAGTGACCTACAGCTTCCAACAAGACTGTACCTGGTTTCTAGAACCTCCTGAAATGGGAGCACTATCTGGAGACCAAACATCATTCATCATATAAGTCTATCGGGGGGTGTTCCATTTTTAAACCATAACAGTCTCAGTTTTGTTTGTCGCAGCACTGGAGACTGAACTCAGTGCCTTGCACATGCTGGAAATGTGCTCCACCACTGAGCTGAGGCCCCAGTTCTATGTTTCAAAGAATGTGTTTCATGCCTACACGGGCTACCAGCTTCTGTACAGGAGGACAGGGAAGTGCTTTGATAGGAAGCATTGTGGGTTAAGGGTGAACCCGCAGGTGGACCAGGCAGTGTGGATGTAGAAGTTGTTTTTCCATGCAGGAAATTGCTCACTGTTCCCAGAGAATTAAGTCAAATGTGATTGTCTCCCCCTGAAGGTTTTCCTTTAAAAAAATGTTTCTTGATTTTTGAGAATTTGGTACATGTATACAATGAAATGTATCATATCTACTCTGATTTATCCCCTCAGCTCCTCTACAACCTCCCACCCCCAATGTCCCCTCTAAATTTAATGCCTCTTTTCTTAATAGTCCACTAATTTCAGTTAGTAAAGCTCCTATGTGCGTGGGTTGGGACCATGCACCGGAACTTGGGCAGCCTTCCAACAGCCACATCCTCAATCAAGAATGATTCTCCCCCAGCATGTGGGGCTCCTCAGTATGTGGTGGGGCCTGGAGATCACCTTCCCCACCTATGCTGGGATTTAGGGTCGCTTGATCTTATGCAGCTTGTGTGCAGGTAAGCTCAGCTGCTGTTAGTTCATGATTGTGACAGCCATGTCATGTCCTGAAGATAGTTTTTCACAGCACTCCTCCTCAGCCTTCAGCTCTTAATTTTTTTCTGCTTCTTTTTCTATGTTTTTCGAGCCTTAGCTGTGGTAGTAGTGGAGGGGCAGTTAATATAGGTGTCCTGCTTGGGGCTCTATGCTCAGTATCTCCTCATTGACTACTGCTCAAAGCTTCTTTCACCAGGCCAGAAAACAGCGCATATCTAAGAGTTGAAACATAACTATATAGATAGCTATTTGAGAACCTAATCATTTAGCCTAATAACAATAATAGGTTCTACTCTAGGGCTTATGACCTCCTCAGCCATGCATAAACTTTTGATCAGGTTTATAGTACCAGGCATGAAATTCCCTCTTGTGTAACAGACTTCAAATCCAATAAGACATTGATTGTCTTACAGTTGTCCTGGTAAACAGTATTTGCCTTATCAGGCAGCTTGTTGGTCTAGCTCTAGGCAAGACCATGGATGTCTTTTTCCCCTCAGCTAGCAGGGAGGAAGTTTCCCCCTTAGTTTGACATTGATTTCTGTATGCCCTGCACTCAAGGTTTTGGTGTTTTCAGCAATAAGTTTTTGCCATGAGACCCAGCTGTGCTGCTCATCCACACATACCCACTGAGCTTTATGTCCTACTACAGAGACCCTGCATATCCATGTTCATTGCTAAGAAATGGAATCAGCATGAGTGTTCATCAGTAGATGAACAGATAAGAAAAACCTGGCACATATGCACAATGGATATGGATTACTTGGTAAAGAAAAATGTTTTCTTTCTTTGAATCAAATTGAGTGTCATATATCTGAAATACTCAAGACCAGAAGTGTTTCTGATTTGGAATACTTTTGGATCTTGAAATACTTGTATATATCTATCACTAGATAATGCAATAGCTTAGAGATGGGACTGGAGTATAAATATGAATTTCATTCATGTTACATGCAGGCCTTATACACATAACGTGTCTGTGATTTCATGTACTATTTTAAATAATTTTATTCATGAAAGTTTCAGTGTGGAAATTTACACTGCGGAATGATACAGCTGACCAACACATTTTGAAAGTTGGGCATGGCATTACACATTTGGAATGCCAGAATTCAAAAGGCTAAAGTAGGAGGACTTCTACAAGTTTCAGGCCAGGCTGGGTTACATTTAAGTTTAAGATTAGTTTGGGCTACATAGTGAATCCATGTATCATAAAATAGTAAAAAGTTATCTGTTTGAGATTTGGAAATTTTGACTAAGAATGCTCCAACTATTTCAGATTTATTGCCAGCTGAGTCATTTGAGAGAAATTCAGCCTGGATTTCTCCAGAGCAGGTATAGGAAATATACACAAACATTGCCTCGTCCTCCTTTGTTGTGCTTGTGTCTGAACTCAGGGCCTTGTGCACACTAAGTGTGTGTCCTGCTCTGAACCACACCCCAGCCTGCTCCGACTGCTCCTGTCTGTTCAGCTCATTTCCTTCCAAGCATTTCCCCAGCTGGACATCCCTTAGACTGGGATTTGGTAGCTTTCACCCCTCCATGGTGGCAGGCGGACCAAGAGTCCAAGCCAGCCTGGACTTTGTGGAGAGACCCTCTACCCAAAACAAAAGTGTAGGAAAGAGCACTAGAAAAAGGCGAGGGAAGGAGGGGAAGGAATGCTGTTTGGCATCCCTGAAAATCATGAGGAACAAGGTCCAAGGGGCTTGTAGGAACTGTTTGACCAGCCAGGGCATTCAAGCAGCATCAACTTCCTGTGATAATTCACTGTATTCTTTTAAAGAGTATCTGTTTCTAACCAAGAGGTTAGAAATTAAAGCAAAGCAGAGTGTCAGGGTGGATGGTGTAGATAACCTTGTAAGGAGTTAACTACACAGCGCAGCAGAAAAATAAGGTGGCGGTGGCAGATAGCTCCCATCAGGTGAATTTCTGTTTTGGATGGTTTGGAAAATGTTGCCATGTTTATGTGCTCATGAGGCAGGTTCAGCAAGAAGGGACACTGGGACAAGGGACAAAGAGATCTGGTGACTCCTTCCCCTGTGTCCATCATCTGAGGGTGAGGTTTACATAGAAAGCGGGAGATATACAAAGTGTGGTCCCTGCCATCTGGGTCTCAGCTCCGTCTCTCCTGCAAGGTGATCTGATAAATTGAAAGCTTTCCTCCAGAAATAAGTTCCTCTTTTGGGTGCCCCCAGGCCTTCAACCATTTCCTCTCCTACCTTGGGACTCCTGGGGAAATTCTAATTTCTTGGGATCCACTCCACTCTTCAATAATCTGAAAGCCAAAGAGAGGAGTGCAAGTGTCCTTTTAGAATACCTTCTTCATTCCTACCAAATGTCCTTGTTAAATTTCTCTACTCTGTTTTAACACTGTCTTAAAGTGAAATATGACTGTGTTTGAAACAAATATTATAAACAGAATACAAGAAGAAACCAAGTTAGAGCACATTCAGTTAGTGCCTGGTTATTGCACATACGCGCCATTTCGGAACCTCTTGGTTTTTAGTTACTTTTGGAAGAGTTAGCACAAGCAACTCTATCTCATTAGACTGAGACGGGGTCTGGCCATGAAGTCTGGACTGGCCTCAAACTTACAATCATCCTGCTTCAGCTTCCCAAGTGTTAGGATTCCAGGCAGGCGCTACCATGCTCAGCATTTGAAATGAAGTCAGACATAGCTGCATTTTTGCCTGTGTCTTCAGTGATTTCCTTAGAGAAATGTCTGCCAGTATATCCTGAACCAGATAGTATATACTTTTTCAATTCCATAGTAACAGATGCTCACTTTTGAAAAATCCTAAAATGTGGTGAAGCAAAACTAATAACTATTTATTATCCTGCCCAGAATAGAGTCATATGTTTCTTTGCAAGCTTTTCTTGGTATTAAAATAGGATTAAACTATACTATTTTTATATATTCTATTCTTTCTATTTAATATATTTTGCCTGTGTTTCCACAACAGCAGAGATATTATGATACCATTATTTCATGGCTGGATCTACTGTAATTAATTTACTAGAATCTTTTTGCATGATATTTAGGGATGTTCCCATTTTTTGTGAGAACTAGGACTTTGCTGAACATCCTTATCATTCATCTGTTATACACTGAGGGTTAATTCATAGAAGACAAAGCTGGTATCAAATGGCACTTTTATTCTTTTAAAAAATTTACTCCTAGAAATGTGGAGGAGTTCCTCCTCTGACAAGTGAGCCAGTGCATCTAGACGCAGATTTGACACAGGTTTGTAACCACTCACAAAATTAAAGATGGAGACAGAGACCTAATTGAGACAGTGACATTGAGATGGTGGCATTTGTAGCAGACGCTAAGATAGACAGGTGGTAACTAAAACATACAGTGATTTATAGCTACAGGCGTGGTAGTGGTCTACAGATGCTATGCTTGTCTAGCCACAGTCAAACCATGCCTTTGGTGACCCCTAGATGGCTTTGCATTTGTGAGACCTTTCCTTGTACAATGGTATTAAGCTGTATATTTTATAACTATTGTTATGAAGAATACATCCCGGCTTGAACTCATTATTATATATTATTTATTATTCTATTTATGTTTTTGTTTTGACTTTGAAGTTAATTAACATTAAAATGTTTTGATGGGCCTCTTACCATATATTACAGACCCTGGTAAGACAGGGCCTATGGTATAAGAATAAACATTGCTTGTGGCATAAAAAGTAAAAGAGAAAAATATCAAACAGAATCTGCGATATTAGTAGTTTCTACGTGAATTAAGAGGAGGAAGCATGTTCCTCTTTTCTCTAATGAGCAGTAGTCTGTCATGGCAGACCCCTCTCCTGACATAAAGAGTGAAAAAAAATACCTTTAAGAAAGTAAATTCTCACTAGTTTCTCTCCCAGGGCATGCTGTACTGCTATTGCTGGTCCCGCTGTGCCATTCACCCAGGTGGCAGTCCCTGCTGTCACCCTCAGTCACACCCTCACCACAGCACATCTTGATTTTCTGATCTTCTGTTCCACTGTTCCCACCCTGCTCTGTCGCCTCCAGCCACCTCTCTGAGAGCCTCCTCTGCTCTGCTCTATCCCAGCTTCACCCTACAACTTTGCTTTCTTCCAAGATCCAGTTAAACCCCTGTGGGCACCTACTTCCTGTTCAGATAGATTCCAGGTTTGTTTAGTCTCAGTCTAGTCACTTAGTCTCAGGATGATCTGCTTCATCTTCCCCATAAGCACACCCACTCTGGCTCTTTATTTGAGAATGTTCTTCCCCTTTTCCAATTCAGATCCATGTCTTATCTTGACTCCCTGACAGTACTCCTCTCCTGAGCTTGACCCCTGCCCTTCAGTCTGGAGTCATATCTTATCCTGTGTTGAAATTACATATTTGATTGCCTCTCTTTGCAGACTTTTTCCCCGGCATCTCCATCTGTCATATAAGAAGTCAGTTTTATCTCGATTCTAGTATAAGGTTGTCCATTCATACAGCATTGATGGAAGACTAAGGGACTGCACAGAGGTACCATTGAACTGCATAAAAGACAGCTATATTAGAAGGTTAAGTCCCTTGTCTCTGGGGCCACAATTGGGGCAGTTAATAGTTAACAGAATTTCCCAATCACATGAGATGATAGAAGACAGTATTTGACACATAGTCAGTGTTCGGCAAATCTTTCTTGCCATCATGGGAAGTACTGTTGAGAATATGGCTGTCTTCGATTTTCTGGGTGCTGTTTGTTGGAGACAGGGCAGCTTCAGGTTGATATGTATCCCTAGCAGTGACATAGGGTCAGATACCAGCACGTGAAGCCTGCTGCTGCTACTACCGTTAATGATGGTGATGGTGGTGATGGTGATGATGATAATGATTCTAACTAGTAGAATTCAGGTCTTTGTTATCTCTATATGATATTTGCTGCTTGTAGTTCTGAGGAAAAAAAAAACAGAGGCCTGGATAGAGGGTATGTTTTTCAGTTGTTGATATAGTAGCTAGCTTTGCTTCTCCCCTAGGGCACTGCTCAATGTGGCTATGAGATGAGAAGGGGCCCTTTTTTGGGCTTTTTGTATTTTAGCATATTCCATGCCATAGAGTTCTCTGAATTTAGACTTAGATCATGTCATATTTTCTATCATATTTTTAATATTCTTCTTGAGTCATGACCTTGAATCATTTGATTTCTGATTTTGAATAGTTCATGAAATGTGCTTGTAGGCATTTTAACTCAAGAAAAAAGAAAAAAAATATATATTGGAGAGAGGCAGTCAAATGGATTGCTCTCTTGAAGTAATTGTGCATAATGACTCATCCAGGGAACGAAGTCACTTTAGTGAATTTGGAATAGTGTTTTTAAAAATGGAGTAAAATAATTTTTAGAATGCTTTACATGCAGCCAACGCAAGTATCTCATTAAATCAGTTTTACATTCATCTGTATGTATTCAAAGATGTGGTACAGAGTGTGTTTTGTATTGTAGGTCACAGCTGGAAAGGTTTAGAGTTCTCCCCATCCCTTCCCCACCACAGAGCAATTCACCTTGAAATTACTTTCTCAGTAGAGCATTGTCTGCTCCCGTCATAATGTTCATGTTCCGCTTTTCTTGATTCAAATGTGTTCTTTTCCATCACAGTTGATCTTAGGGGATGAGTTTCCTGACACACCATACCCCAAGCAAAGCTGATTCTCATCAGAGCCTTCTGCATGATTCCTGTGCCCAGAGTCTCTAGTTCTCTGAATGATAGGCCAATTCTACAAGCCTTTTCCACTTAGAAGGGCTTCTTGCTAGTTTGGAAGATGAGGCTTGACTATATGGCTTTCCTATGTGTATAGCAGAAGAGGCCA
Source organism: Eospalax fontanierii (assembly GCA_035773235.1). Classification (NCBI taxonomy): domain Eukaryota; kingdom Metazoa; phylum Chordata; class Mammalia; order Rodentia; family Spalacidae; genus Eospalax; species Eospalax fontanierii. The sequence goes on along the minus strand of CM069539.1, from coordinate 42,186,506 downwards.
CAAGATGTGTCTTTAACTAATGGGGCAATGTCTATCCTTTTAGCTGACACAAAGGACTCATCCTTCTGGAACTAAACTTTGAAATGACGTTATTTTTTTTGTTTCTCATTTATTACAGTGTTTTATAAAAAAGAGAATATTCTTTTTCAAATATTTCTAAATGAAAAGCCATGATCTCCCTTTTATGTCAAAGCCTTGTATCTAATACCCAGGCAGAAATGGCTATTTAAGTGATGAACAGCCCTCCTCCTTTCTGAACTCCTTCACACATAGTCAAGGGAATGGGAGTAAGTGGGGCATGAGAAAGCAATTTCTAGGTCTCCAGTAATAAGGAAATTGTTGAATAGGTATTCACTCCCACTCAAGCCAAATCTGGGGAGGAACCCCATGGCTCTGGGCCTTGGAAGACTCTGTAACCTGGCCTCTATTTGCTTTTCTGACTTTCTAAGACAATCTTTTTTAAAAAGATAAAACCACAGTCCCAAATCTGATTGCCTTTTGTTTACCTGGAGCCCATTTGCAGCTCCCTAACCAGGTCAGACTTCTGCATGCCTTGAGCCTTCCTTCCTTTCTTTCTTTCTTTCCCTAGCTGTGTGTCTAATATCACCCAGCCTTTGTGACCCAGGTTTGTGCTCACTCCTACCACAAAACCTTGGGGCACCCTCCAGGCTCATTTTAAGTCAATGCACTTTTACTGAATAATTGCCTCTATCACCCTGAGATAACAGAAAGGCATGGTGATGACTTGGTGTCCTTCTGGGCTGTGTTTTCTCTGTATGTGTACTTCTCTATCTGCCTGCACACACACACATTTACAGTATACATATATGCAAAAATCTGGAGCATTCTGCCTCTTCTTTCATTCAGAATCATCATATCCATATCTTCTTTCCAACTATTAAAATATCCTTGAGGGATATATTCTTCCATCACAATATACAGATATATTGTAATTTACCTTTAACATGTTTTATGTGTTGAGTTTACTTTGTGCTATTATAAACACTCTTGCATCCACTATAAGAACGAATTCAGGGGATTTATCTTTTATCCTTTTCCTGGAAGTGAAATTGCTATGAAGTGGCTGTGTGCACATCATTAAGGGTCAAGATGCTATTACCCAGCCCTCTGAAAAGCCTCTTTCAAGGTTCAGAAGGTGTAATACACCTGTTTTACCACACTGAGTACAGTCATAAAAGGACAGAAGAAATACAGAACCTCTCTTATCAACCTAGAGTTCAGATGTCTTATTCTTGCTACTTTATAAGAAATAATAACACTTTAACATGCATATTGGCCATTTTTTGTACCAAAAATGGTTGTGTTCTAATTACATGACAATATCACATGCCTTACATTTTGTAAATGTATTATTTATAATTTTTATTTTATTTATAAATTTATAAATAAGAAAAATCAATGACTTTCCCTCATTCGAGACTCCTCTTAGTTAGCAAGAGACACATTATTGATACAAGAGCTAGAAAGGTTTTTTTCTTTAAGATAATTTGATGAATGAGTGATAGTTACTTGGAACATCTAAAGAGTGGCAATACTATTTATATAGTTCTGACTGTTCTGAAATGTTAAAACAGAAGAGTTTTGTTGATTGGAATTCTCCTAAGAACTTAAGCTCTGAGAGACTAATCCCTCTTTGTGGAAGACAACAGTGCTGAAGGCAAGGAGTCTGGACAGAGACTCTGCAGCTGGAGCCTTCCTGCTGTCTGTTCCATAATGCAAGGCATCACAGGGCAAAGGGAGCCAGCGTGCCAGCTCAGGTGTCTCTCCCACCTCTTCTAAAGGCACTGGAGCCATCACGAGAACATGTTTTCATGAACTACTCTAGCGCTCATTACCACCCAAACCCCACCTCAAATTGCCAGCAGCTTTTGACTTTAGAAGTTAAACTTTCATCACATGAACAGTGGACTGAACACCAGATCGCAACAGGGCCTGGTAAGCTACGCCCCTGCTGTGCCTCCTCCGCCACTTTAGCACTCTTCCCTTTTTGAGGTGTCTATTGAGTAATTTGGTTGGTGTTTAACTTTAAGAATTTGAGATTGTTATATTTAAAACTTATTGAAAGACTATCTTATGATGTTGGAAAGCCTTTTATTAAAGGCTGTTTAAGATGAAGACCATCCTTCCTCATTCTTGCTTCTTCCTGAGTTGTGATGCCCAGTTGAATGGCTCTTCCATGGCTTCTTTTCAGTCTGTATGTGAAATATCATGTGTGTTGATTATGAAGTTCTTATTTTAGTGTCTGGATAATATTCTAGATGAATGTCTGACCTAGGATGTTTAAACAAGTTTTGCCTTCAAAGAATGCTACTTGCTGTACATATTAGGGCCCAGGAAGTGATCATTTTAGCCGATGCCAGTGATCACATGATAGAATAACTTAGCTTTGATGTTTCTTATTCACTGGTTTTCTAAGTTATACCAAGGAAAAGAGAATGTTACCAAGCTTAATTGTCCTCTTTACTTACATTTTAGAACAAATTAAATTGACAGCCTCATCATGAGGCTCACTCTGAAAACATCCAAAACTGCTTCTGTTCTTGAATCTTTTCACCCATGACTCTAAAATACCCTGAGGTATTTTTACTACAGAGGTAAACTTGAGAAAATGTAGTTTTGCCTAGGATTGGGGTTGTGGTGAGGAGTGTGCGGTTTGTGTGTTGGGGGTGAAGGGTTGCTCTTCCTCATCTCCCACTGTCCCTGAACCCTCTGTGTCTGCTTCTTTCACTGTGGACACTGATGCTCTTCAGTCATGAAGTTGCTCAATGCTAATTTATTGCTAGCAAGCTTTAGTTTTCTTTTTTATTCTCTTTAGCCACATTTATTAAAATATACTTTAGTATGGCAAAGTTTGCCATTTTGGCTGTACATTTTTAGTTTAGTTTAGAATTGCAGTCACTATCACACTTACACCATTTCTACCTCCCTACAAAGTATCCTCATATGAGACCTGTCTAACTAGTACTTCTCAACCCGGAGAGGATCATAGGACCAGTGACATCAAGTCAGACTCCGTTAACATACACCTCCGGTAACCTCATCAGTTCAGCTTTCAGGGCTACCTAATGCTTCTGTAATTTGATTGTTCCCTGTCCCATGAGTCTTGCAGAAAGGAATACCCTAGCAGAGGAACCATTTCACAGGTACACTCTCCACTCGCACAGATCACTCCACTTTACTTATTTCCACAGAGTGGGTGAGAACTCTTCCCGACAGCAGAGCTGAGCTCCTACCCGTCATTCTCAAGCCATCAGTCATCATTGACTAGAACCAGTAGTGGCCCTACATAGATAAGAAAGACCAGTTGCAGATCACAAGAGGTCAGAGAGGAACACAGGCTGGGAAGAGAGGGATAAACACACCTTATTCGGTACTTGTATCATATTTATCTCAAATTGATAGATTAAACACACATGATCTGAGTACAGTACACGCTCAGAGCTGATAGCATTTGGTAGATATTAAAAAGGGGTGTGATTTTGGAAAATAAACTGACCATGCTGACAAATGAACAGTGTTTTAGATATCAGCCCTGTACTGGAAATGAAGAAGAAATCAAGAAAAGCGCATCCTCTTGAGACATTCTCACCTTGTGATATCAGATACCCTCGTTAAGTCTGTTTATCAAGCATCTGCGGGGTAGGAAGGCTCTTAAAGCTTCCAGTGGCTCCACACTTCAGCATCACAGACTCTCTCCCCTCACAGGGAACCAAGCCAGGAGGGTCAGAGAGTAGAAGTGATTCGGTTCCATTCACTCTCCCTGATTGCAGTCTTCTAGCTCCCTGTAAGAATATCTCCCCTCTCTGAAAGGAGGTAAAGAAACGGAAATTGCATTTATTTTAAGTTTGACGTTCAACCAGATGGGAGCCAGCTTAAGTTTCAATGGAATATATTTTATTTTCTCCCAATGTCACCATCTCATGTTAAGCTCCCTCTGACAACTGATAAAATTCACATTCTCAAGCAAATCTAGGATTTAGGTATAAATATGCAGACTGAGCACACAAATTAACTCCTGTTCTCAAAGTTAAAAAGGGGGAAATTGGAGTGACTTCACACAGGAAGATTTCCAACTTACGCTAGTAAGAGGGAGCAAAATAGAAGATAAGGCATAATTAGATCCCCAAATTCTTTCAATTCATAAGTTTTAACGGCCTAGAGGAACAGCCTAGCAAAGTTGATTACTAAGTATGATACCCATTTTCTCATTAACTTTTAGTGTAAAATTGTAGATGGGCTTCGTTTAAAATAATTCTCCCAAACATTCAACTAAAAATGAAATACATTTAAATTTTGGGAAAGTTATGAAATGTGAGACTTTAGAGGTTTTATTCCCAGTAGTGACTCATTTTTGGCACAAATTGAGAATTTCTCTTCTAAGGGATTTTTCCATTTCATGTTTGCAGCTGCTGGATTTTTTTCTGCCCCAGGCTTCACTGTGTTTAGATTTTTATGCTGCCTTGTAGGTGAAGGAAATGGAAGTGAGTGAGCAGAACCTGGTTTTACTCCAATCTGAGGATGGGATTTCCAGTTCTGCTGGTTTGAATAAGAAGCAGGTTCTTTTCCTTTTCAACAGCACAGTCTTGGGAACTAATTTGTAGCATGTGGTAAACAAGGAATATATATATATATATATATATATATATATATATATATATATATTCATTCCTGTCTATCCCTAGTAGACCTAGGGGTGGGGAGGGTCTTACTGGCCAAGCACCAGCTAAGTCAAAGGTAAGACAGTCTTGCAGAACAGATGGTACAGATGGAATTAGATCCCTGGGAGGCTTCTGGGAGGCAGCAGCAAGATGGTAGTGGAGGAAGGAGTTTCATTATCTTTGGCCTCCTGAGGGGTCACAGCAGTCCTGCTAAGGTACAGTCCTGACTCATAAGGAGAGACTAGGCATTCAGGGCCAAAGGATAAACCAGTGATTTTACATGAGGTCATTAATACTTTTATATTTCAGTGATTTTAAATTAAAAACTGCTGTGTTAAAATTAGCTGGTGTCCATCATCTTGAAATCATACTCTGGGTGACCATCTGATAGTAACCCAGGAGTCAGACAGGATCATTGCTAAGTAAAGGCATCTTGTGGGGGTGGGGTGGGTAGGAGTCAAGCCTCCTAAAAGAGGTTTCTCTAGGGACCCATCAAGATTCCATGTCATGTGGGAATCACCATCTCTTCTTTTATAAACCTGCCGGAGCCACTTTAGTTCAATCATATCTGATAAAAAAAAATCAACACTGTCCCCCTTGTTATCAGTTCTCTAATCAATATCAATTATCAGTTCCATATTGTATTGATTCCTGAGTTACCTATATTGTAAATGTTTTGTCCTTTTATTAAATCGATTTTTAATTTATGTTTTACTCAGACAGATGTTACAGTTCATCTTCCTTACTGGACTGGGACTCCTATGTGTCCCTGGAGATGGCAATAAGAAGTGTGATATGTCTTGGGAGTTCATGTTGGTCACAAGTATTGTGTACCTTCATTTGTGACACTACAAGTGTTTCAAATAATTTGTTACTAATAATTGATAAGTTTCCAAGCTTGAAGTCATTTCCTAAAGCAAGATGAAGAGCTATTCTTCGAGAGACCCTCCTTAGTGGTCGACATTCTTTCTCCAGACAAAGAGAATGGGTTAGAATGCTCCTTGGGTTGCTTCTTGGAGGGACACATAGCTGCCTAACCAATCTTATCATGAAGGCTTAATTTAGAGCCTACCTGCAGTAGGGGCAAATCATGTAACATCATGTACTGTACTCGGGAACTTCATCAAGTCCACTGTGGTGCAGAAACCAGCTGCCTGTGCAATGGATGACCTGTTTTCTTTTGGTCTTCTCCATATTCTTCGACCAGTATTTTGTTTTTCATGTTCTAGGAACCTGTATAATAACGAATTTGGGGTTCTTATAACATCAAGCAGAATTTGAATTATTTTATTTATTATTTAGAATAATGTGCATGGAGTTCACATTTGAACTTGTCCTTCTGAGATTTGTGAATGAATCTAGGCCAAGGAGAACATACAGGAACATATCTATCAGTCATATAACCTTCAATTCCAGGAAACTTTTTAACCTTCACAGGCTGATAACAAGAAAATTCAGGCTCAGAAATTATTTGAGTTTTCAAGCTGTTCCAGACTAACAGTTTTTATTTCTGGTTTGTTAATTTTGTGATTATAAAGCAAATAGCGATAGTTTAGCGAGAAACAAAAATGCTGTAGTGTTTTAGCAGTCTGCAGCCACTATTAAGATGATCTTTTTTGACATCTTTTTCCCTTAAGCAAGATTCTGTATTTAATTTCTGATAATAAAATAGATACTTATGCAATAGAATAAGTAGAAAATTGAGTAAGAAAAAGGAGATAAACATTTTCTAATAGCCATCACTAATATAGTTTGCATTTCTGTCCATTTTTAATGTGCATCTACTTAGAGATCTTGTTCACCATTGTACCCAGCAGCTAATGGGACTTCTGAAAAGGAGGGAGATGCCAGCTTGGTGTGTGGACTGGCAGATCTTCATGTTGATTATTTACTATGGTCACAGCTGATCTGGCACCTTAGCACTGTTGGATCAGAGTGCTTGCCTCCAGAGCATCCCATCTTCAGATCTGTGTCGAACTATTGCTTTACTCAGTATGCAGAGGCTCCACGACCTTGAGAGATTTTAAGGAAAATGCATGCATTTCTGGAGGACACAGAGATGGGAAGGGGTCCTCATTAAATTCTTCCAAAGTTTTCTTCATAAATGTAGCTTGTATAACATGATGTTTGTCCTTAAAATTACCTAGAGAATTTACTTTCAAGTTTTTTGAACTGATATATATACTCAATCAAAGACCTTGTAGATTATTGTAACACCATTCCTCTCAACTAACACTGTCATCCACTAAAATGTAAGTGCATTTCTAAGTATTGGGACAGTTATAAACATGGTGGTCTTCAATCTCTGTATCTTACAAATTAAATTTTCTTTGGTCTAAAATTGACATGAGCTTTTGAGTTCAATTTTCTTAGGATCAGTAGCTCTTTGAGGCACTGAGGTCTGCTGATGTGTAACCAGAGTGGGTTCTCTGAATAAAAAGCCCAAAAGGCCTGGTCATTGGATGTTGGAGGTCACCTCAGTGACTGTAGTCAGGGACTACATTGGTCCATGGAGAATCACTTGTGACAAGGGAGATTCAGCTCTGTCTAGTTCAGAGCATTGCCCTTAAATTGCCAAATACCAGGTTCAGGGAGTTGGGCACACACAGTTGTATTAGTTGCCATGCCATACCAAGTGAACTCCAGGGTGCCTTTAGCTCTTCTTTGTGCAGCTATGATTTGCATTGTTGGCTGTCTTTGGAATTATAGACTATTTCCCAGATAGCCTCAGTATTGTTTAATGTTGGCAGAACTCCTATGCTTGTTTGATCCTCCCATTTCCTAGGATGAGTGTGTTTTCCCTTTTCTAATAGATGTGAAGGAAAGCCCATGTCAGAACAAATAGACATCCCTTGCACTGTGCCATGTATGGAGATCATGAGGTTGCCAATATTGTCTGGAGAGAATTTGTAGTTGGAAGCACAGCAGTCCAGGATGTAGGCCCAGGGGGACATTCCATAAAGGGCCTTAGAGAGGAAGGAGATGATTACATGAAGAACTACTGGAGGGGGGAGACCCAGGTGCTGAACTACTGCAGAATTAGGTTAGAAGAAGACTGACATAAATCCTGAAGGACACTGGAAATTTTAGCAAGATCATGGAGGGTCAGAGGTGGAAGACATAATGCTGTGAGATATGAGGCACTCAGTAATGAAAACCCCACCCATACTGATCGAGACACCTCTGCCTAAGGTGGCAGCTATGTGGAACTGTGAAGAAAAATCATCCTAAGGTGGGGTGAAATAACAGCACTGGAATCCAGGAGAGGGTTTTTTTTTAAATCTTAGTATTTGAGTTTTTTAATTGTTAAATTTTAGCAAGTTTGGGAGCCAGGTGTCAAATTTGTTTCAAGGAAACTTCATTTAGTATTAAGTTGAGGATCTTTTAGCAGGTATTATTTTAAGGATTAAGATTCTTTGTTTAACCTGAAAATGAATCCTGCCGTATTGAATCAATTCTAATTGAGTACTGTTAATCAAGGTTTAGTCATCTGCCAGAGCTACTTACTGGTTAAAGTGTACTCTGTAGTCTTGCCTGAGTAGTACAATCTGACAATGTCTAGGTGTGAACCTCATCAGTTTGAATGACAATTACGTAACTTTGACCTTCACATAACTTCCAGATTCTGTTTTTTCTCTTTAACTTTTACTGAAACTTAAAGGAAAGTCTAATTCATAAATCATAGTACATTACACCATGTATATTATTGCTCCTTTCCCTCCTCAGTGAGCAAAATAAATCATTGTCCCTTTCCTTGGCATGTAGAGACAGTTCGTCTGTTATTCTCTTTTTGATCCCTCTGGAGTATCACTGACTGAACCATCCCCTGGAGATGGCACCAGTCAAAGAAGACATTTTTCTTCCTGAAAAACAGCCAGTAATGTGTTGCTAAAGCAAATGTTATTACCCTTGAATCTCTTCAAGAGTTTGCTGCTCAGTTAATATAAAGCTTCACCTAACTGTAGTTTTTTGTATTAAGGAACCCTGCTTCCTTACATTCTAAGTGGTATTAATTTTTATAACTCAATTTTCCAGGTCCAGGAGGCAAGCCACAGTTGCTATGGGAACAATAAATTTCCTGACTTTTGTGCATAGAATACATCAACAATGATGCCGTAGAGGCATAAGTGTTTCTTCCTTGCCCCACTTTCATTTTCTTTCCCCTTTTAGGTGAACTATTGTGGGGATAAGTAGATTTAATTTCACAGACTGGTTTATCTGATTGTCTATTCACCCGGGAAGTCATTTTCGTGATACTGACATGTCCCAGGGATGCATATGTCTAAACTGTACTTCCTACCTACCTTTGATGTAAGTTTTGATGTACTTCGAAACATTGTAGCAACCCATGTGGAGAGTCAGAGAGGAAAATGTTTATCATACTATCTGTTGAACCCTAACATGGCTTTGTGTACTATGGTAAGTGAACTGCACATTTAAAATGTTGTGCTCATTCATGTCTCTTTTTATTCACCATGAGTCACTTCTTCTCTGAAATTGAAAGGCCTGTAAGGTTGGCTATCTATAGACCCATAGCATGTGATTGTCAGAGAAGTACTTGCATTGCATTTCTAGGCCACATAATCTTTAGCCTAGCATTTGCATATTAATGGATAATTGTAAAACATTATGTAAATTACACATGGTGGTGAATATATTATCAAATCAAATGGGCTTTAGGGGTAATTACAGGATGCTGCTGTGTCAACTAGGACTCTGCAGGTTGAATGCTGAACACTTTTCATAAAATGAAATATAACCCAGGCAGGTTTTTTTTTCCATCCACAGTCATGAACCCCTTTTAAATGTGACTGTCTGTTTTGTTAGATGAAACACTTTGGGGTTATATCAAGTCACAGACTATCAGGGACTAAAATAAGACTCTGAATAAAAAAATACTAAAATATGAAAATGTTTTTGAATGATGATTAATCTAAATAATTGACCCACAGAGATATACCTATGAACACTGATTTATTTCAATATATCATTTGAAAATAATTTATATTTTTCTTTATTTAAAAATAATCCACTATCATTTTACCTCTGTTTGATCATTACAACAGACAGTACAGCCTCCTTAAAGTATACTGCTAAGTTCATTTTGTGCTACTGTAACAGAATTCCTGAGGCTGAGTAATTTATTTTTTATATACATTTGATTGAATTTTTGCGCATTTCACACAATATGTTTTAGTCTTATTAAACCTCCTATCCTATCCACATCCCTCTACCCCTCCCACAAGATTTCATGTATTCTGTCATATATGTTAAGGCCTATCGAGTCATGTTTGTTTCCCCAGATGTTCCTTTGTGTGAGTTCATCCACTGGAGCCTGGTCAGCCTATGTAGCATCACTCCCTTAAAGAAGACCCAACTCTCCCTCAGCCAGCAGTGATTGGCTGCCAATAGTTCCTCAGCTAAGATTAAGGCTTCTTCCGCATTTACCCAGTTCTATGCTTGGATTTTGCCTGGTTTGAGTTTGCATAGGTCTTCTGCATGCTGTCACCATTGATATAAATTCTTATAAACAAGATCCCAGAAATCAAGAAAACTCTGCTTCCTTGTGGTCATTTACCTCCCTGACTCTTGAAGTCTTTCTGCCCCATCTTCCGCAATGGTCCTTGAGTCCTGGGTGACTGAGGTTTAACATAGAAGTTCTATCCAGGGACACACATTCTACAGAGACTTCAGAGACTGAATAATTTATAAAGAACAGAGATTTATTTGGCTTATGATTCTGGAAATTTGAAAATAGAAGAGCAAGTCAAGGCCTTTGTGCTTCCATGATAGAGCGCCGAGAGCAAGAGCTAGACGTACGAGGAAGAAAGACAGAGCTTTCTTCTGCCAGGATGCATGCCTGGCAGTTACTTCCTCATGATAATTCAGAGATAATTTCATTTATCAGCTACTCACCTTTCAATGTTCCTACCTTCAAACGTTATTGCCTTAGGGATTCTGTTTTCACACGTGAAACTATAGCATACCCTATTGGTAAACAGTTTCACTCTTTTACTGACTACTTGTGCTCTGTGAAGACCACTTACTGATTTGTCACCTTCTTCTCCATGAGTCTAACTCAGCATATATGTCATATATGATGATCAGGAAACTTTGAGGAAATGAGAGAACGAGCAGGGAGGAAGCAAGTTAGTCATTTTCTTTAACCCTTTAGCTTAAAAAATATAGTTTTAGAACATTTTTCCTTCAAAGTAGAAGTCTTTACCCAGTGCTTTGAAGGGAAGCTACCTGTATGTGAATATTCCCTGTTAGTAAACAGCAGATGACAAGCTAGATGGTCTTTATCACCATTTAAGTCTCTTCCTTTCTAATCCCTTTTCTCTCCTGTTAAAGTGGTTTCTTCCTTCCTCTATTAATATACTTCCTGGTTCTCTGAGTACATTGTATTACTAAATGTAGCAGATTTTATGCTAAAACAACCCTGATGTTATGGCAGGTATCTCTTTTTGAAAAACCACAGTATAAATATTAAGTTTGGAAAATATATTCATTGGCAAAAAATAATCATGTACTTTGAAATCTGAATCTCAGCCTGGGGATCCTCTGAGGTCAGAATCTTTCTAGGTCTCATTCTTCCTTCCATACATTGAGTGTCCCTTCTCCTTAGCCCACCCCTGCACAGGATTAGAGTCAGGTGACCTGGAGCCTTAGTCTGCGTGCTTGACAAAATTATTGCTTCATTCAATTACATAGTAAATAAAAAAGGCATCATAGTATTTCATATACAGGAAAAACTCAAAACTTACTGACAATTGCATGAATCTTTGTTTGTTGGTTTTACTTGTTCTAGAATTTTGCAGAACATTTCTAAGCAGAAGGAAAAGAACAATGCTCATTAAAAGACAATTCTTCTGCTTTCGCAGCACCAAGCTTAGAGTTAGATGGTTAAACCCTCACTTTGCCCCTTGCTGGTTCTGTGACATCTGAGGAGTTACTTAATTAAGCTCCACACTGACCTTTGAAAGCATGGATAATAATTCTTAACTCATGGGTCTGTCTGAAAGTCAAAAGCAGTCACAGATGGCAGTATCCCTAACAGAAGGTGGAATCCATAGTAGGTGCTCAATGCATGTGTTCTCTGGAGTCAGCTTTCCTTGTTTCCATCCCCTTCCTGTGATGGAGTGATAGACATCTCTAACAACTAAAATGCCCACAGGTGGTTGATATGTAGGACTTTACCTGCCCTTGAGTCAGTCATTTATTTATCACTCCTCCTTACCTCTCCATTCCCAGCTCAGATGTGTAATTTGAAGCCAGTGGGAACTAATGAGAAAATGAAAGTCATTGTTACCATTATTGCTCTGGTGCCATGAGGTCTCTGGTGGGACCGTCTGAGGGAAGAGACAGACAATAAAGGAGAAAAAATTTCTGCCTCGATTTAAGCTGTGCTGTCTAGGGCCTCCTGCACATGACTTCAAAACCACATTTCCTTAAGTAGGAGTTAAAGGCTTAATCTCTGTGCCATTAAAAATAATTCCTAATGATTAACATAGTAGTGAATCATTTTGGGGGGGGCTCTGTGAGATACTGTTGATGGAAGTTCCCACTGAAAAGCAGTGAAACATAGAAATGGCTTCTGATACAGAACGAAAGAGGAAAGTGTAACCGCTAATTAATAGGTCATGAAAGAGTTTTTACCATTATACACTAGAATTGTGACACACATATTATAGTTTTCTGCAAAAAGTTATCTGATTTTTATACTATTCTCTATTAAACACTCGCATTCCTGCTTTGTGGTCATTTTAGCCCCTCACAGGATCGTGATTTGCTGGCACTCACTGCCTGGGGTTTCCACCAAAGACATCATGGCACCAAAGCAATATCGCTTATCACTTTCTCCCGCTGGCTCCAAACATCAGAGCTGGTGATGGAGAAAGAGCCGTCAGTGTTAGAAGTACAAGAGGCCCGGAACAAGGAAGTACCTTCAGAGAAAGGTCTGCACTGAGTGCCTACTGCTGGTGAACACTGGGCTGTGACTGACTGGCATTTGGAACACTGATCTATAAGAATCCCCACTGATGTGGAAGTTGCCGTATATGTACTGGAATTGCCCCCCTTGGAGTCACTGGAGAATTTATCAATATAGAGAACAGAGACATTGCATCAGGTTCACTAGGTCTGGAAAGACCCCAAACTGGGTTCCAGAAATATCTGAGAAATCCTTGTGAGTTGTAGGTGAAATTAAGCTGCTAACTCTAGACTTTCTCAAATAATTCTGGACCCAGACACAATAATCCTAATTCAGGGGAACTACCATAGATGTTCCTTAATTAAGGTTCTCCGGCAAAAATGGCACACTTTACTGATGGAAGGAGATGAATCCTTGTGGAACCATTCTGAAGGTGTTTACTCTCATGGCATGCATAAAACTGTGTCCTACCAGTTTCAGTGAGGCTGAGGAAGGCTTGGCAGGACTTCTTTCTTTTTTACACATTCTTTCCCTGTCTGAGCATTGCCTGCCTCTTTGCTACAGGACACCATACCTGTTGGCAGAAGGAAAGAAAGAGCAGTTAATACCTCACCTCAGGGTTTTTTTTAATATCTCTATTTATTATTCTTATTTTGTGTGTATGAATATATTGCTTGCATGTGTGTAAATGCACCCATGTCACGCAATGCCTGAGAAAGTCAGAAGAGGGCATTGGGTCACCTGGAAATGGAATTATGGATAGTTGTTAGCTACCATGTGGGTGCTCATAACTGAACACAGGTCCTCTACAGGGACAGCCAGTGTTCTTAACCACTGAGCCATCTCTCCAGCTTTCACCTCAGGGTTTTAAAAAAATGTATTTAAAAAACTAAAATAAAAATAAAATATACCAACCAAACCTCTCCCATATGAGTAGAACAGAAATTACACCTCTTTTGCTTTGACTGGAGTGGTACAGACTGGAGAAGACACCATCTATGTGAAAGCACCGTATGGAATCAAAGAAAGAGAGGGGTAGTCTTATTCTTAGCATAAGCTGTTATCAGGTCTCCAGACTGAAACGCTGCTGTCCTGGGGCAGGATGTTCACTGTTGAGCACTCAGTGACTGAGGCATAAAGGATAATGCTTGTGTGTGTTCCTGTGTATACCCAGCTGTACTCGTGTGCATGTCTGTGGAAAGTGTCCTCTGTGTTTTCTTTAGTAGCACTGACAGACTTTCTGCAGCTGTGTCCTGCCCTCTTCCTTAGCCCTGTTCTTTCATTAAGGTGGCGATGTTAGAGAGATTTTCACAGGATGTGATTAGAAGCAATAGGGAGTTGATAGCCTTGTTGGTGCCCAAATTTAAAAGAAAACATTTTCTGGTCTGAAAGCTTCCCATGTAGAGATCACTCACTGGCAGAATGACCCTCACCCATCTTCCTCCATTGGCTTATAGGTCAAGCTTGGAAAGTGAGAAGAGCTCTCACTTGTAGACACAGAGGCAAGCTCATTGCAGACCGGTGTGCAGTCACATGTGTTCATGTGCTTTAGCATCTCAGAGGAACTCTTCCTCTTTGGCAAAGCTAAGTTGGTAGGGTTGAGGCATTATTATTGAGCTAGCTAAAGCCTCAGCATTGTGGGAACATCTGAAGGGTAGAGCGATGAAGGTCCCTGTACAAGAGGAAGCCATGAAAGACTCTCCTTTGGAGAGTCTCATGAAAACCTCATGACTTGGGAGAACTTCACTTAGATTTCCAAATGGTTTTACCATCTTCTCTCTGGGGTGGGACTGGCAGGAGTCTAACCTGCACAGATGAGTGGCACCTCTGTGATCACTAAGGGACTGACTCTGTCTTCCAGTACTTCATCTTAACTCTGTAAGTTAGGCCTTGGCATGAGACTGTGAAAGTTCATTTATTTTTAAATCATGACAGCTATGTATCATGATATGATTCTAACTTCATAAGAATTCAGATGCAAATTCCCTTCAATAATGTATAAAGGAAAAAAATCATGTAAAAACTTTGATGGTAATATAACTTCCCTCAAAATGATTCCAATTAATGTCTGTCTTATTAAATGTTTATTTAAATCCATTTAACAGTCATTTGCTAAGTATCATCACTTTGCTCTTCCCTGAATTATGAATAACATACTAAAAGACTGGCATGCTTTTTTAGTATTTACTAACTGTTGGACATTTCCTAAGAAATACTGCATTTATTATCTCATTTAATTCCTAATCCTTCTTCTGAGACAGGTTGCCAAAAATGGCATCTTAAATGCCCCATAAAGTCTCAGATGTCAAAGACTTGTTGCTGGTCTGTGATGTTAAACCTCTTAAGAAATGGGATCTGGTGGCCAGAAGTTAGAACATTGGAGGTGTGTTATTGGGGATGGGAAATTAGGATCCCAATCCTTTCTTCTCTCTCCATTTCCATATCATTCCCTTCTTTAAAAACCGTTTAAAGAAACTAGGTTTGTGGTTCCCTTTTGCTTTTGTGTGCTTTGTTTTCATAGTACTGACAATTGAACCCAGGGTCTTGCTTGCATTGCTAGATAAGCACTCTACCAGTGATCTCGATCTCAACTCACCTGTCTGGTTTTCCTACAGGAATAGACACTCCATTTTAATGAACCATCATTTGGTTTACACTTGTTCAGAGGAGCTACATTTGTTCTGAGCAAAGTAACTACAGTAGAATTCTGAAAAATGGTGTGCCCATAATTATCTCTCTCATTGTGCATGAAGAGCTGACCTGGCCAGGTGGCCCTATCATGAAAGTCACTTAAAATGAATGGTGACTGTAGTGGCTTTTTAATTGCTGCATATCTTCCCTCTAGGGAACACAGGCCTTATAAAGAATTGGCTACAGAGCTATAGTCAATAAAAATAGCTTGTGTTTATAAATCACTTTTTTCCCCAATGTGTAAAAACCTTTCCACATTTTTTACGAGGACTAACATCTTGAAATATTTAGGAAAGCCAGGATGCAGTAAATTGCAATTATTTTTTTCAAGTCAGGGTATGCTTTTTATTTCTCTTGTTTCTCCCAAAGCACCAATGTTTACTGAATATTTTGTGGTTAATTGGTTTCTAATTAAGATTAAGAGTAATGCTAAATTGTAGTGGATTATATGGACAAAACAGGAGCATGAGCGCTGCCCTTTCAGCGCAGGGTTGACTAGGACATCTGCTTCAGAAAAATGAAGATATCCCACTGTGTGTATTCACTCATATCTAGAGTACATCACTCACAGAAACCATGAGGAAGCACCATTCACCAGGGTTTGGCGGCCTACTTGTAGGTGCCGTCAATCCTGTAGATTACACAATGCAGATGTGGTGAGCATATCCATCCTCAGGCAGCCTCTTAGCCTCAGAATCCTAGGTGACCAGTGAGAGATATACATCCTGAAGGGCTGGGGCTAAAACCTGTTGACACTGACTCACAAGCAAGTTGGGCAAATGGATGACCATATTTCATTAGTTCTTGGGAGGATATCTGACAATATACTGCAAGGGGCTAGGGATCTTGATTGAGAATTCTTTGACTAGAGTTTCATATTCACATCTAAAATTCTTAAATCTGTGTCATTATGGCCTGGAATCTTTATTTAGCTTCTGCTGTGGTATCAGTTGCCAAAAGAGGAAGAAATTGAGGCTCCAAGAAGCCTGCCCAAATCCACATAGCTACTATGTTGGAGAGACAGAATTCATGCAAATCCTTAAAGCTGCACTCTTTACAGTATATTGTGCTGCTTCTAGTGTTATTTTTTTCTTTTTTGAATGTAGACACTATGGCTTTCTCATAATCTTTTCTGTCTCATTGTCTGCTGGTCACACAAACCACTTGCTCATGTTTATTTTAATTTTCAGTGTTTTTGCTGTGAGATGAGTGGAAATGACATTTGACATGGCTGAAAGGGAGACATGAGTGTCTTAAATGGTAAGCTTCTGGGTAGTGAAATGTGCTCAGTTCTATTGTTTGTAAGCAGGGTGGTGAAATGTGCTCAGTTCTATTGTTTGTAAGAGGGGCATTTTTCCTAGGAGGAGAAACACATGCATATGCTAATATGCATAGGAATGGTTGGAAAAATGTTTATATCAAAGAAACTTGTCCGTTTCACATTTATAGCCAAATTCTTTTAGCAGGTTCTCATTGAAGGAAGGAGAAATGCCAGGAGCTGGAGATTGCTTATAAAGTGATTCCTTCCTTTGAAATGCTATAGGCAGTTGGATAAAATGGTTGCTAATCTTGAAATCCTGATTCAAAAACATCACAGTTATATATTAGACAAATCCCTCGGATTTGTTGAACATTACTATGAATAGACATAAGTTATTAGGTTCACCATGAATTAGGATTGTGAAAAATGCTAAAGTCTACCATTAAAATATTTTTACATATGTTTATTTTGTGTATTTGCATGTGTCTATGCTAAGTGTGTGTATGGAGATCAAAGGACAACTTTCATGAGTTGGTTCTCTCTTTCCACCATGTGGGTCCTGAAGATGGAACTCATGTCCTCAGCCTTGGTGACAAGCACTTTTACCTACTCAGTCACCTGGTCAACTCTACTTACAGTACTCAATAAAATATTAGCACTGTTTACCTAAAAATCGCTAAGCCTAAAACAAAATGACACCTTGAACATTTATTACCTTATTAGAGCAAATGCCATTTTCCTTGTTGCAGTGATGGACTTGAATCCATAACCTATCCCTACACACCACTCTTTCCAGATACTTGATAAAATTTATGTGTTAAGCATTGTCGTAACAGGAAGCTAGTCCCTGTGTGTTAGGGGATTGATGGTGAAGCTTTTTCTTCACACAGTTTAAAAGTTGCATCTTAAAAATATACCCCTGATGAAATTTTAAGTGGATCATTGAAAAATCTAATAATAGATGTTTGTGAAAGGAAGAAATAAAGAAATATATGGATCCATTTTGACTTTTCTAACAAAAATCACTCTTTTCTGTCAGAAATATTAATGTAATAAAATAGACATGTGCCATAAATCTGAAGCATATAGATTTTAGCATGAGCACATATTTGCAGAATTCAATAGAATGGGTTTACATTTGGCTAGACTTTTTAAAAGGTTTGAGTACATGATCTGAATGAAAGGGTGCAGATTGTACTCACCAGAATGTTCTTTCAGATTTACAATCAAGAAAAGAATTTCATAATTAAAGACTTTTTATATGCTAAGAGACTGAAGCTATGAAATAGCTATCAAAGTCACCTTAATTTTGATAGAATTCTGTGCTGAGATTGTATGTCAGTTGCAAAAGAGTAGAACTTAGGAGTCTTTGATCAATGACTTTGGATAAAATTGAAAAGTCTTAGCAGGCCCATTCAGGCTATGTGTATGGTAAATGTCTATTAAGTAAAATCAGTATAGTATCATGCTACTCTCACAGAAATAGTTTCCATTTGCGAGGAGGGACTTAGCAGTCTCATGAGAAATATACCTGACTTGATGGGTTTGAATGAGAAATGTCCCTCCCATAACCTCTAAGTATTTGAATACTTAGCCCCAGTTAGTGGTGCTGTTTGCTGAGGTTTAAGAGTATGGTTTCACTGAAGGAAGCATGTCACTTGGGGTGGGCTTTCAGAGTCCATAGCCTTGCCTCACTTCCTGTGTCCCTTAAAGGGTGAGCTCTCAGCTTTCTGCTGTCGTGTCACCACACCATGATTCATTCTTATCCCCTTAGAAGCTTAAGTCAAATAAACGCTTCCTTCTATACGTTGCCTTGCTCATGGTATTTTGTCACAGCAACAGAAAAGTAACAAATACACTGCCCTACACCTTACTACAAGAGTCAGTCCAGGTACAGGTTGTAAAGAAGTCTCCGGAAACACTGCATCTGGAGAAGAGGATGGTGATATCGTAAAGCTACAGCAGATGAGGTGTTAACAGTGGACTAGTAAACAGTGAGTGAGACCAGTAAGAATAGGCACAGTCACTTTCTTCCTGTCCTTCAAAGATTGTCAACCGAAAAGATACTAGAGTTAGTGGAGAATAAACTACCATCAGTATATTTAGAAAGTTTACAAACCTGACAACATTTTGTTGATGATTTTTAAATAAACAGAATTTCCTGCAAAGTTGCTCCTTGTTTAACCAAAATTACATGACAGTTGTAGTGAATGTTGCTAAGACCCAGGTTAGCACTTCCTTTATATTTTTGCCTTTGTGCATATATACTGTCATAAACTATAAATAACCTAAGAAGACCTGGGTTACATTCTAGGCACTCACATGGTGCCTAACAACAGTCAGCTAAAGCTGAACCCAAAGCATCTGTTGACCATTCTGTAAAGCAGTGACAATTCCATTTTCCTTATGGAAGAAAGACTACATTGCAACCCTCAGACACAGGGCGCTCTCCTTGGTGCTGAATCGAGGCACACTCTTTCAGGCCTCCTCCCAGACTGCAGTTGGCTTTTTCTTTTTCCGACCCTACAAGTTTTATTGCACCTCCTGCTTTTTCATCTGCCTCTGCATTATGGTCTTTGCGTACACATACAGCATCTTTACCTCAAGCCTTCTGATAACCCTGTCTGCCTTTGCTTGCTTAAATCCAGCTGGCAAGTCCAAAGCATGTCTCAAGAAAGATAAGGTATTAAAGAGATTTGAGAGAGCTACAGCAGAAAAATAGTGCATTTGTAGTTCTCTGTTGACTTGTTGAGCAGTTGTACTTCTTATCACTCCAGAAACCATGGCATGTCATCTATTGATTCTTAATAAACATAGACATGAACACATATATTGGAGATGTTCTGCCTAACAAAGAGAATTTAAAGGGTTTGATGAGGCCAACCATAGACTAGGTAAGAAAACTGAATATTTTTTTACGTTTTTAGATTTATCTCACATGTGAAAAGCACAGTTTTTGGTGGCTCAAGATGTCAGTTCTTTAACATGGTTTGCATGAAATGAAATATCCTTCAGCAAAAGGTCATCACATGACAGCTTAGAATAGCACTGACAGAATATCATTGAAACTACAGCAGAGATCCACTCACCTTGGGTTGGCAGAGTAGACAGCTCAGCAAAAGAGTGGAGGGCACGGCTAGATTGGCAGAGAAAGGTGCGTCTGCTTTGGCTTTTGGCAGTCAGAGAAGAATTCACCAGGCAAGCATTGCTTCGCATCAGGACAGTGAACTGGCCTGAAATGAGAGCGATCTTAATGACAGGTATTCAGGAATCTCAGCACTAAAAGTAGGAAAAGGAGCTACTAATGGGAAGGAAGAGCATGAATCATAAGGAAAACAAAGTCTGAGCACTCTACATTTAGTGACAATTAATGTATAAAAACCTGCCTTGAAGACAAGCCGTTTCAGATTCATAAATTATATAGCCAGATTTCCTTGAGTAAAGAATTCATTCAAAAATACTTCACTAGTTATAATTTATAGAACATTGCTACACTCAAGTTATACAGCTGGTAAATGTTTTCTGTAGTTCATGTAAATTTGATAGAAAGAAGGGAAAAACTCCTTCAAAATAAACCGAAACATGAAAACAAGGCTTAAGAAATAAGGCAAATGACACATTTATTCCTCTAGATTTACCCAGTAAGATTCTGTGACTAATATTTATATGGAAAACTTTAGTAGTGTAATAATTTATGTTTCAAAATTTCAACAGTCTTTCAGTATCTGGTCAATATCTAGTCAAATTCAAAGTCAGACTTTTTAGTCCCAGAGAAATTATTCAAATTGAAAAAAATATGGAAGAAGCAGCCTATTGATTCAGTATTTCTTGTTAAACTCTTTAGAAATATGCTGTAGAGCTAAGGGGTCCATTTGAGAAGCTCTCACAACTGTGTCTTACCCAGCATGCTCAAGATGCCAAGCAGACAAGGCCATTTTTACTGTTTCATCATCCTTCTGATATTTCAGTTCCTTCTGTAGTGATAATGCTATATATTTCCACCCTGACAGAAGACAGTGTCAATTCTTGGGTTTATAACAGCCCTGTGTACTGTTCTAGGGAGGAAGGAAGATGCCCACATCAAAGAAAGAATTCCCTTGAGAAATTCCACAGTTGAAGCAGAGTAAACTAGGGCCTCCATCTGAACTGTAGTCTGTGGCAAAATTGCTTCCCTAGACAGCAGTTAACCCTCAGTAGGGGCAGAGTAACTGTCAGCAACAAATATTTTATTTTTCTTCCTTTGAAGTCCAGAGTTTGCAATTCTAAACACCTTAGTCAATCTCTGTGATTAACTTCTGTCTCTTCTAAATAAGGGAAATTTTTGGTATATAAGTGAAATACTTATAAATAAAACATTTACATGCATATAATATGTAAGGAATATAATAGAATGTTTTAATGTACATAGTCAAATGATACTACTATAGTCAAGACAATGAACATGGCCCTATTTCGTAAGTTTCCTCTGTGTACCCAAGAGCTATCTCTGAGCAAATCTCTAGTGTGCAATATAGTATTCTTAACTCAAAACCTAGTGCTATACTTCACATCTCTCCCCTTGTAGGAGCGACCTCATAGAGTTTCTATAAGGAAGGCCCTTTAACGTAGAAGGATACTATAGCTGTTCACTCTCTTTTGAGGCTGTGCTAAACATGTCTATAAAACAGAGCTGGAAAGGAAGTTTTTATTCCTGCCAGTTAGTGTCAAAATGCTGATGGTTCTGCAGACTTACAACTTCTTATTTAGTCTGTGATATACTCATCCCTCATGAAGCGTGCCTCTAAGGGGCAGCTTTCTTCCAGCCCCATGACTGGATATGACAAATAAGGCTGCCAATCTAGGCTCTTGGTTTACCCAGCTGTCTTAGAGAGAAGTCTGATGCATGCACTCCAAAATAAGCCGTTCCCGAGGAAGCAAATATAAATAGATTATAATACTAAATTTTAATTATTGAGGTAAACAAAATCTTTTATAATGCTTAGAATGACGGAAGATGGGGAAATAAAATTTAAATACATCTGGAGAATGACTGCCAATGGCTATGAAGTTCTATTTTATGAAAATGAAATTTTCTAAAAATATTATGGTGCTATTGTAAACTTAAAATATATAAACAACCATTGGCATGCATATGGAATTGGATGAGTTTTATGTTTGTGTATTTATATGTCAATAAAACTAAATTTTTTAAGCAATGCAAATTCTGTTCCCCAATAGTATAAATATTGGAGGCAAGTAAGCTTGAGTTCAGACCTTCACAGGTTTGTACTTAGTAGGTACCTGAACTGTAGTCAGAACCTGAGACAATTTTTTGGCCTCTTATTCTAAAGCACTGCAAAGGTGAGGTGTGATGGACATGCCTTTGATCCCAGCAGAGGCAGACAGATATATCTGTGTGATTCCAAGGTCAGCCTGATCTACATAGGAGCTCTAGGATAGCCAGGGCTACATTGAGACCCTGTCTCAAAAACAAAACAACAATAACAACAAACTCCAAAAACACAGATCAGAAAGAAATACCCTGAAAGGGGGTAGCAGACCACATGGAGCTATTATGTGGTTTAAGAGAAAGAGAATTTGAATTATTAGGAAGTGTAGTGAGTTTGGTTTTCTGTTTTGATTGATAAATTAGGTCATACATTCATTTTTCCTAGTGCCCATGTCCATTCCGATAGTGCATCTGGTTTTAATCATATGCACACTCAATTATGCACAAGCATAAGATGGTAAGTAGGGGATTCTTCCTAAAAATTCACTTGAAGACATAATTCCCCCTTTCTGAGCATTCATCCCAAACCAGTTTAGGCTGGATTACCTCTCATAGTCTTTATATCTGGACACACTGGGAACATATTTTATTAAAAACTATTTAAATCATTAGGGGTAGAGAAACCTATACTATTGCTATCAAGGAGTGTATGTGCAGCCCCATGCAGGTGGGAGTCTGATGTTACTAGGTCCATTGTTCAGAAAGGGGTATGTGTGCATGGTTCATGCAGGTGAAAGTGCTTGGCTGCCAAGTGCATTGTTAGAGGAGGATCCAAGCAGACAGGTTGTTAAACTGTTCTCTGGGCTTGCCTGCCTTAGGTGGGTGGCCTGGACAAACTCTTTACAATCTGTCTTTCGGTTCCCTCGTCTCTCAAATGAAGGTAAGTGACATCTTTACACAGTTGTTCCAAGGAGAACATGGATAGTGTAGGTCCAGCATCTATGAGCACATCTAAGTTAGAGAAAACTTTCTGTTACGCTAGTATTTGGGAATGAGAAAAAAAAATAATGTGTTACTAGCAGATGTTAGGCCATTAGTGTGAAAGCCCAGAGCCTGTAAGAAGGCCTCCTGAGAAAATCTGACCATCCCTTTCAGGATATGTTTCTTCCTAAAATCTATAATAAAGCAAACACTTGATTTTATGATTGGGTTCTGTTCCCTCAAGGAATTTCTCTTTCTTCACCCATTCCCTGGGCGGACCCGGAGAGAAAAAACAAAATCAGTTCTACAAAGATGTGGTTGGAAATTAGGCATAATTTATACTTTCTACAATAAAATAAGAAGGTCTATGCCCCCAACATTTCCATCCCTTGTTTCTCTTAGGAGAAACCTGAATCACAAAAAAAAGGTACTGGGCCATAACTTGAATTGGTTCAGGAGGGCCCCCAGCAGAATTCTTTCTGCAGCAAAATGTCTTTGCGTGGGAGTGATGTGGACAGAAGAAAATCTGTACCAGAGAATATCCAGGAGCCTCTGTGGAGAGAGTGTTGAACATCACAGAGTATAACAGCAGGACTTGATTGTATGAGGCTACCCTTCCCTACCACTGCCCCAGGGCCAGCTGTCCTCAGTGTCCAAGGTGGGGCAGTAGGGACTTAAAACTGATCTTTAACAAAACAAATGTGATGTTCTTTTTCCCCAAATATGGCGTTCTGGTGGGAAGAAAGACAGAAGCTGAAAAAATTAGGTAATTACAAATTGGACTAAGTTATAAACCAAGAAGAGAAAAGCAAACAAGTCCTAGCTATCCTGGTGGGTCTGTCAGATACATCAGTTCCTCTAGGCTCATTGAAAATAGTCATCTCCATTCCATTTTCCTGTCTGTGAAAGACATAAACAGCTTCACACATGAGGAAATACATTCCTTTAGCAACTGAAGGATATTTTGGGGAAAATGAACTTCATCCTAATAGGCTTCATTCCTTCCATAACCATAGGGGAGCAGTTCCAGGAGCCTCTGCAGAAACCCACTCTAAGGATACTAATGTCCCTCCCACTACATGACATAGTATTCATTTATCAAATGCCTTCACCCTCTCATAAGTGTAAGTCACTTGTGGATAACCTATAATACCTAATACAACTATAGAAATAATTGTTATACAACATTGCTTAGGGAATGCTAACAAGAACATTGCACATTGAGCTGTATTCCAAGAACAATATTAGGATGATTGTGCAAAAACTGAGTATCCCGACTCACACCTGTAACCCCAGCACTCTGGATGCTGAGGCAGGAGGACTATGGCAACTTCAAAGTCAGCCCGAGCTACAAAAACCTTGTCTCTTAAATAAATAATTAAACAAACGAGTACAGGAAGTAGGTTTTTTTTTAATTTGCTCTCTTTTAAAAGAATAAAAATCAGTTTTGCTAATAAAAACATTTCATGGTAATAAAATCACTTATGCATATACATTTTTATTGTTTAAGAAGTTTTATAAGTATATAATTAATAGCAGTGGTATGCATTAATTTAATGCATACTCAGTGACTGGGGTTTGATTGTTCCTTGAGAAAAGGCACAGTTCACACTGTCTGGACATAGCTATGATTATAACTGTTATAACTGTCAATATCAGTGGGTAAAGGCCACTGAGGCCCTGGACATCCTCAGCAGTGTGAACTAACTCCTTTCAAGAAGCATTTGTACAATGGAGGTTGAGCACTCTGCCCTTCCTCACTTAAATACTTATGTCAGAAATCTCAAGATGGGAAGACTTAGTTCTATGAGGCAAACCAATGATAGACTATAAAGTAGAAGGATTATTGAGATCAACTGTCACAGAAACTATGTCACATGATAACAGCTGACCAATGAAGGCAGTGCTCACCTATTCTACGATATTTTAAACATATTTCTTTTGTGTGTGGGGTGGGTGGATGTGTCTGGGGGCTGGATGTGTGTGTGTGCTCCTGCTCACATGTGGCAATCAGAAGACAGATTATGACAGTCAGTTCTTTCCACCACATGCCTTTTGAGGATCAAATTCACCTCATCAAGCTTGGTGGCAAGGGGTGTTTTCCCACTGAGTCATCTCACCAGCCCCTATTTTGTTTTATTTTATTTTATTTTATTTTATTTTATTTTATTTTATTTTATTTTATTTTATTTTTTGGTCTTTTTGAGACAGCATCTCCCTGTAGCCTCAGCTAGCCTGGAACTTACTATGTACACCAAGCTGGCCTCGAACTCAGAGATGCTCATTCCTCTCCAGAGTACTGAGATAAAAGGCCTGCAACCATCATGACTGATTTTAATGTATTTTTTTTATCACAATTTCCCTTCCATAAAACATCTATAATGCAAAATCTTTTCCTGGAAGCATTTAACCGATAGCTTCAACGAAGGGCACTAAGATCTCTTACTAATAAATAGTTAATTTTAAGTTTGTACACTAAAGTTCATACCTATATTTAAGAAAAAAGCCTCGATACCATTGTTTTTTTTTTCAGTTGAAGAATAATTCAAGCATACCTATGCTTATGGATCTTAATTAGAACAGACCCAATGACTGGATCAGGAAGGTTTATAGCTGTAGTTCGGACAAAATTTTGCTACTAGGGAAGGTCTGGTATCTCAAGGTATTAGTCCCACAGGGAACAAATAGCACTCTTGTAACTAGATGTAGCTGTTCCCTTGAATATTTGTTCTCTTTCTTACTTTCAAGTGTTTATGAGCCTCACAGCGGCCAACTTGCCCTTCCTGGTTATTTTTCGACCTGAACCCACTTTTGTGGTCAGGCCAGCTCTCTTGACTATGCTTTAAAGCTCAAAGTGGTAAACAGCAGGTGATAGAGAAGAAAGGCTGCAACAGGAAGGTAACACTAATTAATAAGCTATTTCTGTATTTAACAGGTTGTTTTGCTAAATTAGCCTATAAAGTGAAATGTCAGGGTATTTGTATTCAGCAAACATAGGCTGCAGACACAGCCCGAAAGGATGGGAAAGAAAGGTGAGCCCATATAGGCTTGCACTTAGGGCTCAGATCTTTCTCCTTTGCAGATTATAAATAAGTAACAACAACTGCCTAAGTAAGATAAAGTCCTTTTAAAAACATAGTGTGATTGATCTCAAGTCAATCTTTTGATAGGCATCTATGACTTGTAAGCGTAGAAGGAAGTTTCTGTTTCATCTGTGAACATACAGTGCTTTCTTCCCAGAATTCCAGGTCCCTTCCATAAGCTTGAAAGAATCTTGAAAACACCTTTGTGCTTTATACTAGAATTGTTTAGTCTTCCCAGGTTCCTTTTAGAAAATTGGAAAGTGAATTTATGTCAGCCGTTATTTTGCTCCAGAAACTCCATTGCATTGATCTTTCAAAGATCTGCTTCTTGATCTAAGAAAATCTGATGCAAGGTACATATTGTTTCCTTCTCCCTTGATCCCTCCACAAGTTTCAGAGCATTGGGTTAACTGCAGACACTGGCTTCATCTTTTGATTATTTCTCTTTGATACTTTTTGTTCTGTGTTGTTTTCATCATTCCTGTTCACCCATTTTATTCATCAGTGATTATTAAATATCAAAACATAGAGCATCGACCTCTGGTCTAATGAGGGCAGCCTCAGTGGGTTCTTTCCTCACCCAACCCAAAGCCGAGTACAGCTCCAGGAGGGACATTTCCATCAAGAAGATCATCATGGCAAAGGCCTGGGCCACCCCAAGTTTTCTCACATTAGTAATTGGGATTACTTGTGGGGAACATACAAAGAGTGCTTGATGTTTCTGGTGAAGTTATCTATCTATGCCAGTCTGATTTCTAACAGAGCTAACTATCTATTTATAGAAATACTTTCTCTCTTTCAGAGACTGACCCTCAATAAGTCTTCAAATTTTGTATAATTACTGGCAGCTATACAGAATCTATAGGTTTTAGGAGATAAGGAAATTAAGTTACAGGTGACAGGAAAAGGCCTGACTCTGGGCTTTTTTAAAAAAATGGAAAGATAGCACGGAGGCCATAAATACCTTACATGGAGGATTTTTCCTTGATTAACTGATTAATTAGTATGTTATATTTGTTACCGTAATAGTAATTATTTTAAGTAAGCCCATAACTCGGGTTTTATGTGATGCCCTTTGTTGTTTCAGGATTAGTCACTGATTTATGCTCAGTCTTGAGTTGTGGTGTAGCATATGTCTACATCAGAATCTGTGAATTCTTTCCACACATCTCTATTGGTTTTGCTAGTAAAGCCCCCACCCTGATTAGTTATAGTACCTTAATCCCAACGCTCAGCTTCAAAACCACTTCATCCAAGCAAAACTGAGGTAACAGCACAGAAATTTCACAAACATCTCATAGTAGGCACAGCAAATGAGTATCAACTGTGTCCCTACAAAGCACTGAGTTTCTTTAAATAGATATTTTCCCATTTTTATATAGAGTTGAGTTCTAATACATATGTAGTCATAAAGCCAACATCACAGCATTAAATGCAAGGATATGTATAACGGCATGTTACTTGCAAAGCTGGGAGGTTTGCTGGAGGAAAGGACAAAGATGCCTTGCAAGATCTCCTCAGACAGTTCTTTGTGAGGCTTGGCCTGAGCCAACCGAGACCAGCTTTGTCAACTTTCGCAGATCCCTGTCCTCATAGCTCATCCCCAGCTGCCCTCTTACCTCCTTTCTCCAGTGTTCCTGATCCTGGCATTTTAGCATTAGCATTTGCCTTCACTGTACTAGATTGAGTGGGTCCGAATAGAAACTGGAGGACTAGTTGCGATGCTGGTGGGGTAATTGATCCAGGCCAAGAGAGACGGCAGTGGCCCAATCTGGACTTTAGAGACTTTAGAGATATGTTAGAGAGTCTTGCGGATGGTGGTTTGTGAGGAAGCGTGGAATCGAAATCCCAGATTTGGGATTCAGACTAAGACAGGGAGAAAAATCAATGCCCAGTAGTATTAATTATGAATATATCGTCTTTGTTGCTACAATATGCTTAAGACAATCTGTGTTTTTAAAGAGACATAGTTCTACCTCTGAATATGCCTTTCTAATGCAGCAAGGAGTAAAATAGCAAACATATATTCCCAGTGAAAATGTAACTCTTAAACAAAATAAAGTTGTCAAGAGTATGTGAAAACAATTACATATGTTGTGAAACAGAAATCATGAATCTCTTTCTTTTCAAAAGTGTAATTAGCTTCGTGTGTTCTGTCTACTTAGCAAATGAACTCAAGAAAATGTGTGACCATTTTGGTGCAAGTCAGTGAACAACTGTTCCATTGCAGTGTGTTTCTGGGTACAGTCGCATCTCCACCTGTTCACTTGTGCCTTGGCAGCAAGGTTGCCACTGTGCATAATTTGATGCTCTTGTTTTCACTCTCCTAGATGTAGTCAGTCTTTTAGGAGGTACAACTTCAGTTTTAACACATGCACATATTTTAGACTCCTGCCATAAACTCCTTGCTTTTGTCGCTCGCATTATGCTTTTAAGAAGCACCTCTACCTTGTTCCTCACTCCCTCACTCTGCCTATGAATTTCTGTGAGAAAAGAGTCTAGTCTGAGTAAAACATTTGACTGAAACTTACTACATGTGAACCAACTCTAAGTGTGACCACAGAGTCTAGCCTTATGGTGAGGCCTACAATTGAAGCTGGTGAGCCTCTCTCTCTTTTCTTGACACACAAACCCCTCCTGCAGTATTAACTGAGGAGCCCATATGAGTTCAGGTAGGCAAAGACCTTCCTGTTTCTATTTCAGGGCCCTGTAATCTGCCCATGATGAATAAGGCCTTCAGATTTCAGACTTATGGCTATAAAATGACAAATGATAACATTAATCTTTGTGTTGTGTCTTTCCCCTGTGGTCATTAGAGGAACGACCAAGGTCAGTGCAACAGTAGGACCTGAGTGTAGCTTTTTTCTTTCCCTATTCCCGCAGTGTGTTGACATTATCTGTTATATGCACTGCCTTTTTCTTTGATCTCTCCAATTTCCTATTCCAATACAAATTTTAGAGTTCTAGCATGGTACAGATACTAAGAAAGCGTGTTTCTTATGACAGCCATGCAGGCTGATGCATATATGTCCTGTTTTTCACTGAGAGAAACCCAGTGAAGGCACTAAGCACAGTGATGTTGAAAACATGCGCTGCCATCAAGTTGTGAAGTCTGTGTATCTTCTAAGGGCCAATGTAGATAGTGTCATAGCTTGGGGATCAAGAGGGCTTCATCATCCATAAACTTCATAATCATAGTCAACTTGGGCCCATGCTACTAGCAGCCAGGTGCACTGCTGTTTACCTTGCCATTCCCGGCTCCATTCAAGTTTTCATCATCATGATGCTATATCCTTTACTTGTGAGTTCTTCTCTATTCATCTTGCATTGGCAGATATGCTGTGCAAGAACAGTTTGTACAGGATCACAGCAGCTTATGTCACTAAGTCATCTGCAAAACCATCACTCCAGGGATTAATGATGAAGAAAATGATCCCAGGGCTGGTCGAGAGAGGGTTAAGAGCACTGGCTACTCTTGAAGAGGACCAGATTCGATTCTCAGCACCCATATGGTGGCGAGCAACTGTTTGTAACTCCAGTTCTGGGGGAAATCAACTTCCTCTTCTGACTTCCGTGGGCATTGCACCACGTGGGTGCACTTATACACATGCAGGCTCATACATAAAAAAAAAAATAAAAATAAAGTATTTTAAAGAAAATGATCCCAAACTGTTCCTCTTTGGCCTTAGTGTTGTTCTCTGAGAATGATCTTGTCTGGTCATGTTTGTCAAATCTTCTTAAAACTGTGCTGTCTATTGCATCAGCCACCAGCCCCATGTGGCTATTTAAATATGAATTAGGCTGAAATAGATAAAAATCTAAAACACAGCCAAAGTAGCAGTATAGCAAATGTTCAGCGGACACACACACAAACATACACACACACAAACATACCTACACACTTACATACACATCACAGAAACGTCTGCTGGGAGCACTGCAATGCATCAACTTTTCTAAGTTCTGCTTTTTCGTTATTTTGTATTGGTACATACATTTTCTCCTAAATCTCCATATCATTGATCAGGTATAAGAAGGAGATGAATTTATGTCAATAAGTAATTAAAACGCAAAATCTTATTTTTATAAGTAAGCCATGTGGATTATGAGTGTTGTCAATTTGTAGGAGGGGGAATGAAATATAGACTAAATGATAATCAGCTACATTCAAGCTAAAAGGAGAATCTCTGAAACCCTAAAGAGAAGGCGCAGGAGCACTGTCCCAATCCACACAGCTGCTGTCTACAAACCAGGAAGAAGGCCCTCACAAACACACACAAGCTGAAACCATGAGGTCAGTACAGTCAGTTTGACAGCATAGTATTAGACATTTTAAGCAAGGAGAAAGCTAGCCACCTCTTTTCCATTTTCGGTCTCTGCTGCTGAGAATTCAAGGTGCAGGTGATTAGTAACTTCCATGCTGAGAATTAAGGAGGATAAGAAAGCTTATACCATAAGAAAGCTAATGAACTCAATTCTTCATATTCCGTTCTGAGGAATGAAGGTACAACCTAGGTGCAACTGAGGGGACAGGATCCTGTCCTAACCATAACCATAACACTAACCCTAACCCCAATCATACTGTTAACAAACTCTAATCTTAACACTAACCCTAACATTAACGTAACCCTAAACCTAAACCTAACCCTAACTCTAACCCTATCCCTAACACTAAGACCTATAGCATCCATGGGGTGTTACAATTTCTGTCGCACAAGATGAGACAAGCAGGCAAGAAAAAAGCCAAGAATGTTTTCAGCAAAAAGACCATTGGAACCAATGTAAGGAGGTGAGCATGATACAGGCAGTCTTTAGTCTCCAGAGCAGCTTCTGCCCAGAGCTTTGTGATGGATGCTTATTTTGATTGACTTAGTTTCCTGGTAGAGAAACACAGGGCCATGGCCAACAGTAAAAAAATGTGTCTTGGGATGTAGGGAATGGTGGTAGAAGCAGGTAGGCAACTATAATCTGATTAAGATGTGGGAGCTGGTAGCTAGAACCAGTAGGTTGCTGTAATGTGGTTTAGGATGTAGGTGATGGTGACCAAAACAAACAGACCACTGTTTAGAATATGGAACAGTATCATTCAAGTAGGCTGCCCTGTCTGAAATTTCTATGGTTCTTCTTTTCAGTGCCAGCCTTTTCAAGAGACTTCAGTTGTTTACACTACCATATCATGAAGTTAGTCATTAATATATCAGCATGTACATCTTGGTATCATTTTTTTCAGGCAAAACAATTCCTTAAAACTGCGTTTTTGGATTTGAAGGGTCTGACTAATGAGATAGTTTCTGGGTTTTATCCCTAAACTGTTCATCTCCAGCCCATTTTCTATCAAACATCCCTGTCTTCTTTCCTGTCTGAATTTTCATGAGAAGAGCATGTGACTTCCTTGAATTGTCACCAGTCAAAGGTCACAGGCTGTCTTCTCCAGTAACCCACGTTGGGCCTGTTAAGTCCTTGGCCACAGGTAGCAACAGACTGTTAAATAACAGTCCTCTGCCGTAAAGACAAGTGGGCAGAATTGGCTGGGACCCAAAGAGGGAACGATCAATAGGTTTTGGCTGATTTAAGGAAGGAGATGCAAACATAAATATCAACGTGGACTAAGATTTTAATGTTATTAGAAATAACAGCGATGCACATGTGACTCTCCCAGAGGACACACAGGAACTGCTGGAATCAGGTGTGTTCCCCTGAGAAGCTTCACATCATATTTCCTTTTTATTAAAACACTAAAGGCATGCTTTACCCTGTGGTATGAGACCTGCCATTTAATTTGTTGTGAATTGAACTTGTGACTGAGTAAATTCCACAAACGAATGTTCAGTCCTCACTGTTTTCTTAGGAGCGTGTTGGTTGTTCTATCCTAACCCACTGTTGTTTACTTCCAGTGGCAACTAACCCCCTTCCATTACATCACAGCTTTCTCTCTGATTGGTCCCCCATTTGTACAGGACACTTCATCTCCTAAAATTTCTACAAATTCAGACAGTAAGTGATCTTCGTTTCTTTTATTTTTCTCTTCCACATAAAACATTATTGAAAATCTGCTTTTCATACTTCTTCCCTGGGAGTCTGAACTTTGGTGATCTCACTTCTGAGTCACTAGGTTCATGGTATAAACTTTATCTAAATTCAGTGTTGGATGTCTATTTTTAGAACAAAATTCCATATCCCAAATGTGTGGCTCTTTTTTTGTAAACTTTCTCTTTATTTTCTCTCATTCCCTAGAAATCAGTTCAAATCAGGGAATGTGACACCCTCTTCTCCCCCCGCAGGTATTTCACACAGGTGGTACACTTAATATACATGCAAGACAAAAGCATTTATACACATAAAATAAAAATAAATGAAAAATTTGAAAAGAAACTGCATTTTGTCCTTCTAAATTCAGAAGTACCTAGGCCATTATGTGCCTGCATCCTGGAAATAGATATTTCAACATTGAATGGCGGGGGGCGGGGATGCTGTGGTTAGTGGTTGTAATCCTGTGTCTGTGAGGTGTTCATCTCCCTAAGCACCTGTTCTAGACTATGGTCTTGCTTCATCTTTACCCAGTGTTCCTGATAGCAGAACTTTGTTTTTATAAAGCACTTTTCTCCTGAAAAATTCAAATTGCTGTGAGCGTGATCCATACTTACAGTACGCAGTGAGGTAAGTAGGTGGCAAGTATTTTTATCCCCTTTTATTAAAGTGGAGGCAGAGTTCTTTGCACAGGGGTCCCTTGGAAAGGTGAAATTTGATCTCTACACTGTCCACCACCATCAACCCACTCTAGATAAGTAATGTACAGAAGCATATTCTTTGCTGAGAATGTATGTATGTTTAAGGTAAAAGCGTCCAGGTGACAGTGACTAAGGAATTTGGAGTCTGAATGTAAATAGACTCTGAGGTGAGCCTGACTTAAGGTTGTTCTGAAAGAGTAACACACCTAGAACTATGAATTAGAGGAATCACAACCTACTTATCTTTTGGTGCAATTCAAATGCCAGTTCTGTACAAAATCAAACTGACCCTCCTCTGGACTCTCTGACTCTTTTAGCTGTTCTTCCTTTGTGGTACAGGTGACCCCTGCTAACTCATGGTTTGGCTTCCTGCAGTATTGTTTACCCATGATCAACAATGATCCAAAATATTAAAAAGAAAAAAGAAGGTACAGGGAGGAGATGGCTCAGTTGGTAAAATGCTTGTCATGCAAGCATAAGGAACTGAGTTCAGGCGCCCAGCACCCATGTAAAAGCTGGACAGGTGGTGGCACACATGTGCAACACTAGTGTGGGAGGCAGGAGGCCCAGAGACAGCCCAAACCCTGGATCTTGTTCCTGACAGCCTAGCCAATCAGTGAGCTTCAAGCTCAGTAAGAGACCTTGTCTCAACATTTATGATGGAGAGTGACTGAGGAAGACACTAGGCATTGACCTCTGACCTCCACACACATGTCCATGTTTTCAAGTACCTACTGAATGAGTTCTTTGCAAATGGGGAGAACACTTGTATAACTCCTACGTGCACTGTTTTTCTTCTGTGAAGTCATGTCTTTCTCACATCTGTGGCTAAGTACTCACAACTGTTTTCTGGACTGGAATGAAAAAAAATTGACCACGGGTGTCTTAACTGTCATGTTGTTGAGGTCACGAGACCCTTGAAAGGTGTGGAGAAGATTGCTTAGTTTGTTCTTTCAGCTGGCTTACTGCTTTATTATACGGAGGAAACTCTCTTCCTTAGCTAAGACTTTGGTGTAATGGACAAAATGATTCTAAACAGCCACTTTATCACCAGCTTCTCCAAGAGAACAGCAGTAGGTGTCAACCTGCTGGGGCACACTGAGTTTGTCTTTACCTCCTTCAAACCTTCCTGTTCCCCATGGATGGCCCTCACCTTACAGAGGGCAGATAGCCAGATACTGATCTCCCAGGAGGACTGTGAGAGGCATTAGATGGATCAGGGCTCCAAGGATCTGCTGCTTGGATAAAAGGTGCTTTAAATAGAGCTGCTTGTTAAAAATAAGTAATGCCAATTCTGAAGCTGTTTCTGTGTTTCCCTTTCCCTTGCTCCCTTGGATGTTTTTAATGGTGCCAGTAAAGCCCCACAAACATGGATAATGGAAAGGAAAGGGGAGCCAGCTCTTTTTTGTTATAAGTGTGAACTGTGAATCATCTTTTCTGACTCACCTTGAGCATACAAAGGAAGCCAATCAGCAGGGAGCACGCTAATGGGATGTTTCTCCAGTGACTCATGCAAGCCTGTAATGAGGAGCCTGAATCAAGCCAAACAAGTATATTTTTAAATACGGGAGGGAGCATTTCCTAGGACAACATGATGATGAGTCCTACACACTTGCTAGCTTATTTTAAGCCCAGGCCCTGAAATGTGTGGGCATGGTCTCCACCCTGTCTTCTCTTGTGGTCATGTTTTGTTTTGCTGTGTTTGAGAGGGATGTTTAGTGATTAAATGGCACTAGCAAGAATATAATACTCCCAGGCCATATTTGCACATAAGGAAATGAAGAGCTTTGTAATACAAAAACTTCAGTGACTTTGCTCCTCTGGACAAAGGGCCACTTCATGTCTGCTCTACATTACACATCATGAATGCCCTAAGTACCGACTACAGAAAGACAGGGGAATCACGGTTGTGACATCAAGGGTCTTGGCATTTCTACAGCCGGACAGGGAAGGAAAAGCAAGCTGAGTTAGAAACTTGGAAGAAGGTGTGATGGAGACCTGTGGTAGTGACAGTAAAAGAATCCATGAGCTGTAGAAAACGTCCACCAGCCTCTGAAAGATCTGCAGTTGCCGCTGGCTGAAGAAGACAGCAAGTGAAGAAGTGTGCTTTGGGTGGAGGGAGACGCGCTTGTGAGCGAGTGTTGAAAAGTCATGTAAACACTCCATGGGTTTGGTAATCCTATTTTGTTCTCAATGCATTCGAATTGCTTATTTCTCTCCCCTGACAAGTCCATTCTAGAAGTTTCAGCTTTTAAACACTAGTCATGAGGTAGGATCACTGAGGAGTTGGCAGGGTCCGCTTTGAGATAGATAATACGGAATAAAGACTTTACTAATCAATTTTAAGCAGAAGAAACATTAGCTATAGTTAGGTTTTAATGAGCTCCTTTCAGGAGGGCAGTGTGGCAAACTGATCCATCTTGAAGTTGGGAGACCATTCAGAGCCTTTTGTCTTAATTTGGGGAAGAGTGGCAGCAAGTGAGCTGAGTTGAGTGGAGAGGCTGAGACGCCAGCCTCTGAGCACAGTCCAGCTGAGTCTGGCCGACCTTGGATAAGACCTGACACTGAGAGTCTGATGACCTTGAATTAGCTATAGAGGTGAGGAGCTCTCGCTCTCTATTTTGAGTTCAGTGTGACTCGAGGACTACCAGCTAGGAGCTGGCTGGCTAGACTCAAGGAAATTTGCAACCTCAAGGATTTGGCAGCTTGAGCACGAGAGCCACAGGACTCCGTGAGATCTTCCTGGGCAAGAGTGAAGAGTGAGAAAGAGCTAGGTGGGGACAGAATCTTAGATTGGAAAACTAGTGAAGGAAAAGAAGATAAAACAGGCACACCAGTCTGTAGAAGTGAGATTAGAAGGGCATTTACCGAAGTATTTCTTTTCCCATGTTATGAGGCTACTAGATTTTACTCTCTGATATCTGAATTGTGCAGGGTTCACAAGAACCCACACGATTCTACATATACTGGGCTATACTGTCCATCTTATTAAGAAGCTCAATGTCCTACTGGGTGTCATATGGTAGATTCCAGTGCCCACCCAAGAGAATCATAGTAGCAGTGTCAGACATCATCTATTAAAAACTGGTATGGTGGTGCATGCATGGACTCTCAACACTCAGTAACTAAGGCAGGGGATTGCATGTTGGAGTCTAGCCTAGATTACATAGTACAACCATGTCTCCAAAAAGTTCTTTGTTTCTGGAGACTTGAGAAGTTTCTATAAAATGAAATTTCCAGGGTCAGAGAGATGGCTCAGCAGGTTATAGGCATTTACTGCTAAGCCCGGCTACCTGAGTTCAAGCCCTGGAACACACATGGCAGATGGAGAGAATCAATTCCCGATTCAACCAGGTTGTCCTTTGACCTCCACACCCACTCATGTTCATGTACAGACACACACACACACACACACACACACACACACGCACACACGCACACACACACGGAAGTAAATAAATAATTGCAATAAAAAATGAAAATTCCAAAATGCATTTGTCTGCAAACTGTTTCAAAATATCCGTCTTAAAATTGGATGGCTAGGTTATAAAATAAAAACTCTCTGCAAGGAATGGGAATGGAAGTGTCTTGGAGTATTAACTTTTACGTCATGTAGAGAGTGATTCTGGGAAACTTCATCAGTATCTTCCATCTAAAGATAAAAGCATCTTATTTTTAGTCTCATCCTTAATCGAGTATTTTCATTAAGGTGTGTTCTTATCTAAAGCAGTCTCTTCTTGGTGGTTTTTTTTTTTTTTTTTTTTTTTAAAGAGAAATGGCATCAAGACTCTGACAGCCTAATCAGCCCTTGCTGAACTTGGTTTAGGGTCAGTTCGACCGAAGGCAAATCTGTAATTGCGTCATACCTACCCAAAAAGATTAGTGATGTTATTGATATTTAAGAGATTAATCATCATTATAAATTGACAAGAAGTTTAGGGGAAGAGAAGATACTATTAAGAACTTAGATGATAACTAAGTCTTTAAGAAATCATCTTTTCTCATCAGTTTAATCCTGACTTTTCCACAATCAAACCTTTCTAAAGCACAGTTTACACTTGCATCTGTGTCCATGATCCAGGAACAAGAAAACCAGATTTCTCTTAGAGAATCAGTTGGCATGCAATACCATACAGGATGAAAAGGCAATCTTTTTAGAACAGTAACAGGAACTTAAACCTAAGTTCATTGCTGCTTTTTACAATGCAAGTAATTTTTATCAACTGCAAACTGTGTTCACTTGTAGGCTCGAAGCACTTCAGTGTGTTCAGAAAGCTCATCTCCCGAATATGCCATGGGCTCCTCACAATGTTCCACAATGTATTACCAAAACACTAATATCTGCTCCTGGTTGTTTCATTTTGCTTTAAAGGCTCTTTCTGTGAAGTAATGGAATATACTTTTATGTAATCTTTTGTTAAAAGAAATCAGAGTGAGCAGAATTGTTTGAAACAAATATGTAATTGCACATTTTTGTGCAGTGTGCCATTTCAGAGCATGCATACAGTGTGTAATGCTCAGCTCAGGGTATCTTTCATATGAATGTGGATACTTATTGATGAGATGTTCCAATACCTGAGAAAGCTGGGGTAAACGTGGATATTTAGGACCAGTCACCATCAAAGAGGCCCATGCCTTTTATGCAAACTCTGGGCACGTTCACATCACCTACTGCATACTTGGGTGGGATCCATAGCAGAAGCAGTGTCCAGGAGTCCTCTGAGGGCTGCTCACATGCCAGATTGGTTGAGAGCACAGCTCTGCGGTCCGACTGCCTCCTAGACTTATATCCTTGCTCTACCTCTCTGGCTGTGTGACCCACATGGACCACACAACTTCCTGTGCCTCTGATTTCTCATTTGTTAGATTAAAGGAAGAATTTATCCTGTGATAATTAAATAATAATTGTAAAGCACCAAGAACAGAGACTGGCATATTATGACTCTCCACATAATTATGTAAGGGGAAAAAAAGTGGCCTGATTAAGTTGATTTTCTTAATCTTTCTGATTATTAGCCTTTCATTAAAGCAGACACATTTTGTGTCTTCTTTATTAAGCAAATGAATAAATTAAAAGTCCCTGAAATTAAGAGGCTAGGAATTCTTGGTAATTTTTCCCAGCACTAATGCAGTAAAATTGGAAAATGTAACACTGTCTTACCATCTCTAAGAATTGTATATTTAGGGGCTGGAGAGGTGGCTCAGTGGGTAAAGGCACTGGCTGCTCTTGCAGGGGACCTGGGTTCAGTAACCAGCACCTATATGGTGGCTGACAACTACCTATAACTCTAGTTTCAGAGGATCTAACATAGGCATCGCATGCACATGGTCTACTTACATACATACAGGCAGAACATTCATACCCATAAAATAAACCCAAAATATGTTTTAAAAATAATTGTATATTCAAATTTTCCCATAAATTACAAGATAATTCTTCATGAAAATATTTGATCAGAGAATTTTTGTTTATTTATTTTTGCTGTTTGAGACAGGGACTTACTCTGTAGCTTAGGCAGACCTGGAATTAATTATGTAGCCTAGCTAGCTTAGAACTCATGGCAACACTCATCTCAGCCATGAGATTATTTTAATAATCTATAATAATTTAAGCCTCAGATGATTATTTTAATCATCATTATCATTAAATCACCTCAGATAAGCATTCCAAGAAATCTTAACTTCCACAGAAGAAAAATTCATCTTTCTAGTGCCAGGACTCTAGCCCCAAGCTAACATGAAGCCCTGGCTGGCTCCTGCTACTCCTGGTCAGTGGACTAGTTGAGTGTCCTAGTTTTAATGTCTATTGCTATGATAAAATACCAAAAACAACTTAGGGGAAGAAAGGACTTATTTGACTTACAATTCCAGATCATAGTTCATTATTAAGGGAACTCAAGGCCGGAACTTGAAGCAGGCCTGCTTGCTATTCTATACAACATTACCTGAGATCAGGGAACTCCCATCACCGCCAAGAACCAAGGCAGGAACCAAAGAGAATGCTGTTGCCAGCTAGTTCACAGACCAGTTTATACTCAGCTAGCTTTCCTACACAGTTCAGGATGACCTGCCTAGAGATGGTGCCACCCACGCTGGGTCTCCCACATCGGTTAACAATCAAAACAATCCCCTCACAGACAGGCCTACAGGCCAATCCGATCTAGAGAATTCCACAGTTGAGGCTCTCCTCTCAGATCACTCCAGCTGCATCAAATTGACAGTTAAGCTAAGGAGGTCTGGGAGTGACTTGCCTTGGTCTTTTCACCTGCCCAATGGGAGTTATACTAACTGCACCAAATCATGACGTGTTCAGAAGGTGAAAGAAAATACGTGTAAGAAAACAGTTCCAAAAGAAAAGGAAAAAAAGCAGGTCCTTATACATTCAAGCATGATCATTTTGATGCTCTAAAATAAGAAATTCACCTTTCCAGGCAGTTTTCCTACCTGGCTGAAGCAGATGTGCCAAGTATCATGTTATCCAGATTCTGTCCTTTTTGAGTTTTCAGCCAGCTGTTACTAGTTTGATATGTAAAGCCCCAGCCTTCAGTTTTCTTTTCTCATCTTGTCTTTCTTTTCTTTCTCTCTCTCTCTCTCTTTTTTTCTTTGTCTAATCTCCTTCAAGTGCCTGTGTGAAGCTTGACCTTTTTATACATTACTGTGATGCCTGAGGGATCTGCCTCTTGTGGCTTAATGCTCTGTCTGCTTGCTGAGAGGACCTCTGTGCACCCCCTCACAACCCGCCCCCCTGATCCTTGGCAGCATAGAGTGTGGTCCTTTGTTTAAGGGACTGAGGCAAAAATGTTAGGGATTTAACTGGTTTCTTATTTGCTAATATGAGTCTCTTATCCTCTCAAATCCCACATAGGCAAAGGCATGATTGTCTATAGATTACTACCTTAATGTTACTGCTCTTAATACCACCACCCCAGCTTAACCTGCTGTACAGAAGATGGTGAATGTTGAAGAGAATTGTCTTGCTGGGGATTAGGCATTGGCAGTTGATCTACAGAGAAGGATCCATCCTTTTCTTTTCTGTTGGGTTTGTATAATAAACTGCTTCCTTTATAATATCTTTCATTGCTTTCTCATTTTAAGGGGGAATCACTACACTGTTTACAAGGGTCAAAACAAAACAAAGTAACAGGAAGTTTGAAAACATAGGGATAGAAAAAAGTATGCCCTGAAAATTCCAACAAAATGAAGCCATTGTAACAAAAGAACTTAGTATTATAAAGAATGGGTGTGTAGTATACCAAGAGTTGACAAAGCACTGGCCAATGAAACCTGCTACCTGAGATTTTTATTGTTCTCTTTGAAGAGAACATCTAAGACGTGTTTCAGAAACTTGAGGTAGACTCTGGGTCATTCTGAAGGATGGGCTATTTTAAGGCAGCAGGTAAAAGTGTAAGTCATGTGGCACTTTCCTGAGTACTGCTCTCTCTGCTGGCCCCTCTGCAGGAGAGTCATGAGGGGTTCCTGGAACAAAAGTTGGGAATACCCATGTCCTGTGCAAAAAAACTGAGACGTAATGAAAACCAAGGAGAAGGAAAGTGTGCAGTTAGAGGCAGGAGGAGGAAGGAAACCAAGAGTACAGTATAGACAGGGTATAGTTGTGTGTTCCTGAAAGTCTGGCCAGCTGGGAGTCACGAAGGACAGAAATGATTAGATTACAGCCCTATTTCCCTTGGGCTCGTTTCTTGTGGGGACCGTGAAAAGGGGAGAAGATGAAAAGTCTACAGAAACTCCCACGATAAAGTACCTGTATCAAAGGACTGGTTTGGGGAAGCTAACCACCCGTGGGCTCAGCATAGAGGAAACCACAGGCTAAGCGTGTAGAGGCATACCCTGGAGGGATTTCTTCAATAAAATCTTAGAAATTCTGGTTGACTTTAGAGTTTACTCATAGGTCAGGGAAAAGTTAGAAGTGGTGGTGTAAGGTCAAATGGAGTTGACTACCTTTTATTTCCTTAGTAACACCTATAGGGGATCACTGTGAGATCATCACTTCAAGGGAGGCACTTACTGAGCAATGAGGCAAGTAAGAACCTGTGTCAGGAGCAAGCCTTGGCCTGTCACCAGTCCTTTAATTCGGTCATCCTTGTCAGAATTGCTCATTTTTAACCTGCTTTATTAGCTCCTTAGACTAATGCTATGACTTCTACATCCAGGGTAATCCAAGTCATAGGATGGCCATGTGCAGCACACAAAGCCCTTGCTGTGTCTTCAGTGGGGTGTATCCTAGCTGTTCTTTAACCTGCTTTTAACCCAGAGTCACCCCCAAGTGTCCATCTTGAATGGTCAGAAAGGTAATTATTTATATCCGCAGTAAATTTGCTCTGTGACAGTGGCTCTTGATGTGCCACTTCTCAGAATAAATTTCCTCATAGAGAGTTTAAAAAGTATGTTAAAGCTGCTTCTGAATGCGCTCCCCTCTGGCTGCCTTGGACTGATTACCCATACACCTGGAGCTTCCCTCTTAATCTCTATCTTCCTATGTTAGTCAGCATTCTCAAGACAAACAAGACCAACAGGATATACATAATTCCTCATAATAAAACTCATATATTCATGAATATACAGGTATTTATGAGGTTTATCGTGAGGAATTGATTGGGATAGACCTTAGAGGCCAAGAAGCCCCAGCATTTGCCGTCCTGCATCTGGAAGTGCTGGAAAACTGATGGTGTAATTCCATCCCTGTCTGAAGGCTTGAGAACTGGGGGAGTTGATATGGTCAGTTCCAGTCCTGTGTAGGTGAGATGACATGTCTCACTTCAAACAGTGAGGTAGGACAAAAAGAACTATATTCCTCCTGCTCCAGCTTTCATTCTGTTCTGTTAGGCCCTGGATGGTTGCCCATTCACATGGAGGAGGGTAGTCTGTAGAGCACTCATTCAAATGGTAATATCCAGAACCAGCCCACAGATGAGCCAGAGTCCATCTACTTGACCCATAGAGTTAAGCTTCACAGAACTTCTGAAGTCATTGTCCTTATATTTAGAATGGTAAGTGTGCTTCAGGCTGTCGGGCATGGCTAACTCACACTACCCAAATGATATTCCTTTCCAGTAAGTGCTTTCCTCTCTACACATTTTTCCTCCTTGGACCAAGAAAGGGGAGTCTCAGATCCATAAGTGAGTCTAGAAATGACTTTTTTTTCCCCAACAGTTGATGTGTCAAGGGTTCAGATCGTTTCCTGCTTCTCTGATTATTTCAGTTAGAGGACAAAGGAAAGGAGAGAAGGTATATCGGTGCCATCATGTTTTAATTATCAGTAAACTCCCAGGAGTCACTTCTGTTATCAAAAATCTTAATTTACTGGAATTTTTGCGTGTTTTGGGTTTTGGCTAAATAGCTCACAAGATAATCTTGAAAACCGTGTTTTATGACTT
This sequence comes from Eospalax fontanierii, assembly GCA_035773235.1. Taxonomy (NCBI): domain Eukaryota; kingdom Metazoa; phylum Chordata; class Mammalia; order Rodentia; family Spalacidae; genus Eospalax; species Eospalax fontanierii. The sequence continues at coordinate 42,144,549 of CM069539.1, read as the reverse complement.
TCCAGAAGAACTGGGGCAAAGTAATGGGAATCTAACTCAGTAAGAATTCATCAAAGATGTCTGGGGGAAAAACTTGAGGAAAATTTTATTAAAGTTTAAGAGAAAAACCTTTGGGACACACAAGCTGTAAGTCTCAGCAACTTCCCAGAGGAGGAGGATGGAGGGGAGAAGGAAAACCTATGCCGTTAAGCTGGCATGAAGCTCAGGCACATGGTGACCAGCGGGCACATGGCAAGGAGGGAAGCTTTAGAGAAAGAGGAAGGAATCTCAAACTTTTAGGAAAAGCAGCCTTTAAAAAATAGAAAGAAGAAAATGGGAGGTTGCTTTTCTGAATTCTTCAGAAAAGTGAGCAGATTTGTTAAGCTGCCATTCAGCAGCGCAATAGCCTAGTAAGCTTCTGTGTTAGGACCTGGGATTCTGGACAGGAAAAAGTATACGATATCACTAGTCCTAATTCTTATGTCCGTTTCTTTAGCATGGTGAGACCTCCTTCCTATGCGTGGTCCCATAGCCAAGTGATTGACCGAGCCCACCTGGAATAGTGGGTCTTCACCAAGGTCAGAGATTTTTTGGCCTTGATCTCTTGAACAGTTTTATTTTAAGGGGGCCTTTTTTACTACTGTAACAAATCTAGCCCCAGTCCTTTTGACTCCAGAGTGAATACTCCTGACTACCTTGTGCTGGAGTTTTGACTCAGCTCTACACTCATTCTTGTGGCATTAAAATATCAGGAGGGCTTCTTCTTTTCATCAGCATTATGTTTGTTTCAAGTCATTCATGTTTTTTGTGGATTTTATAACAACATATTTATAGTGTGTGTAGAATTCCAAAAAATAAAATGTGCTGCTATACGAATGACTGTAATTTTCTTGATCACTTATTTGATGGATGTTTTGACTGACTCTTAGCAAATCATGGTGCTATTCACCATCATTTTTCTCAGAGCACACCCATATATCTTTCTGTTTAGTTGGTATCTCTGGCTTATAGAAGCAGGATTGCTTTTAGTTTTAATGAATAAGGCTGAACTATTTTTTCAAAGTGGTTAAGTCACTTATAGTTCCTCAGTATGAGGTGATTCCATTGGTTCCAAAGTTTTACCAACAATTAATATTTTACATCATTTCACTTTGGCTGTTCTGGTGGACATATGACAGTATCATTTTTGTTTAAGCCTGCATTCTTTCTGCGGACTTAACCTCCATTTTCAACTTGGTTGGATCAAGAAACCCTCAGTGCAGATGCCATTTCCTCTCTGGCATCCTGGCTCCTGGCTTGCACACTCCTCCCTCCTCTGTCCTCCTCTTCATATTGTTGGGCTGAAACGTCCCAATCTGTGAGCCAAAACAATTCCTTCTTAGCTCTAAGTTCTTTCTGTAGGCATTTAATCACAACGACAAGAAAATTCATGAATGCTGAAACTGTGTGGCCAGAAAGGCTGAGTACTTTTTCAGGTGTTTATTGGTGACTTAGATATTGTATTTCTTGAAATACCCAATATATTTTGTTCATTTTTTTTATTGACTTGAATATCTTTTCCTTATTGACTTCTAAGTGTGTGTGTTTTCTCAGATAATGTTAAACATTTTTTTCCTATTCTGAGGTTGCCATTTAAATATTTTTGAAGTTCATATCCAATATAAATCCAGTGAAATTTTTCTTTAGGATTCTTTTTCTCTTCTGTTCAAGAAACATTTGCCCACCTTAACCTCACAGAACCCCCTACATTCTATGAAAGCTCCATTTTCTTTCCTTACACGTTGAAATCTGTAATAATTTAAATTGAAAATTTTTTTAGATGATACGAGGTAAGGAGTCATAATTCTTTTCTTCTTGATGTGTATACAGCTGACATTGCATAAGCGTTTGAAATTCTTTCCACTGTAGTACCATGCTGTCATGAATCTAGTGTCTTATATCCAGGTGCCTTTTTAGAGTCTTCTTTGCCATCTTTAATTTTTCCATACATGTACTAACAGTACACTCATAATTACTGTGGTACTGTAATAATATGTCTTATGTTTGATAGTGTTGTGATATGAATCACTTTACATTTATGTCCATTCCTAACAGCTCGGTAGTATAAAATGTATTGTCTTTTAAATTCATTTTTAAATTTTATTTTATTTTTGTGTTATGTATATGAGTGTTTGCCTGGATAACCATGCACCATGTGCATGCAATTGACTGAGGAGGTCAGAAGAGGGTGTGGATGCTGGAACTGGAGTTACAGACAGTTGTGAGCCATCCTATGTGGGTACTGGGAATCCAACCCCCGTACTTTGCAGAAGCAGCAAGTGCTCTTCATTGCCGAGCCACTTCTTCAACCCCTGTTCTTTCTATTTCAATGAGGAGATTAAGATTCAGGTCCAGAACAAGCATAGGGTGCTCAAGGTCACATTACTAGTAAGTAATGATGTTAGGATTTGCACATTAGTCAACCTAGCTGTAGAACTTCTGGTCTTTTGTTATCATAGACTTCATGCAGTCTTACTGTGCTGTGTGTCTGATTTCATCCCTAACTCTTGTTAGTATTCCTTTTCCTTTGCTCCATGTCCTTGAAAAATGCCTGTAGGGAACGTGAACAATGAAGCACTGGATTCACTACTGTGTCTGACTATTCAGTGTAGATTTCATACTATTTTGGGGCTTAGTAGAGGGTAGAAAGGACTACCCAGAGTTTTTATTAAAGCAGACTTCAGGAGATGGGAAGCACTGAGGAAGTTGAAAGCCTCTGATTCTGTCCTGAAATAGCGGGGGTGCTAGCTTCTATATTGGCTGAACTTATGGAAATGAGGAGCTTCAAGTTCTTTGCCCCAGCTCATCTCTTCTCACCTCTCCTACCTACAAGAGGTTCTGAACTTTGAGCATCTTCCCACACAATGCCACCCTCTAAAATGAAGCAGTTAACAGAAAATTCAAGGTTTTCTAGGGGACAATAAGATGATTTTTCTGCAAAGATATAAATATGAATTTGTATCTGAGAACTCATAAATATGTAATCCAGACTTATAGAAATACAGATAGTTCTAATGAGAGCTTTTATGCTTTGGAGAACTAGGAACATTTTATGACTGTTCTGACAATTTATATATATATATATATATATATATATATATATATATATATAGTGTGTGTGTGTGTGTATGCAAAACGAGTTGGAATTTAGGATTTGGTGGAAGCCTTAGAAATCAACCATTCTATCTCATTTAGAGAGAACAACCCAAGGGTTTGGGGGGCCAAGATGACATCACAAAGGCAGCTCTCTCTTCCTACTCTTAATGTTTATTCACTGCACTGCACCAGCTGTTATTTTCTGAGAACATACTGACAATATGGCTGACACCTCACATTATCCAATGGCAAATAGGAATGCATCTATTTTGGCTGCTGGCTTGGATGACTTTTGTACCCTCAAGGGTTCTGGTACTGGAGGCTAAGCCCCCAATATAGCAGTATTAAGAAGTGGAACTTTCAGTGAATGGAGCCTAGTTGGGTCATTGGGGCCCTGTGTCTGAGGAGAAGATTATTACTGGCTGCTTGGAGTCAATCTCTCAGGAGAACAGGTTGTTATAAAAGCAGATCTGACCCATGAATTCTTCTCCAGCTTCTAGTCTAGGGTATGAGCTCTCCATTTGTCCTGGTTTGCTTTTTTGCTGCTGTGAGAAACACTATGACCAAAATCTAAAATCTACTTGAGGGAGGAAAGGGTTTATTTGGTTTATACTTCCATGTCACCGTTCATTATAGAGAGAAGTTGAGGAGGCTCTAGTTTGTGTCAGGTTGACAAAGCTATCCACCACAATTAACCCCTTGTCAACGTCACACATGAACACATTACGATTAAGCCACAGCCTTTCCTGTCTTGTTTATCCCTGAGATCTCATATTAACATCACAGTATAAAACACCACACAACCTTAAATGTCCCACAGTCTTTAAACAAAATCAAAGACTTAAAAGTTCGAAGTCTTTTTAAAATATTTGAAGTCTCTTAACTTTGGACTTCTGTAAAAATAAAGCCGAGTTAAGTACTTTCTTATTTCAAATGAGAAGAACCAGGGATACTTTAAAACAACAAAGTCCAGCAGTGTAGCTCAGTGTCTTCATCTGGGACTCACTCATGATCTCCTGGGCTCCAAAAATCTTGGACTGCTCCACTTCTCCAGTTCTGCCATCTGCAGCACACATATATTGTCTCCTAGACTCAGGCCAGCTCCATACCTGCCATTGTCCTTGTGGTCTTCCCAGGGTCCTGGTATCCCCATTATGCTGGAGACTCCACTGCAACCAAGGGTTCACTTTAACCAATGGCCTCTCTTGATCACTTCATGGACCTTGACCCTGCCACAGGTGCCAAGCCTCAGCTTATCTCCACGATGTCTTCATGCCTTCAAATTCAGTACCACATACCATGTGGGAGACTCACATACATTACCATGTTTAGCTTCCATCTTGACATGCAGCCTTGGTCCCCTGGCCCACAGCTTCTGTGTGCTCAACCTTAGGAAGTATTTTCCATAAATTTTCAGCTCAGTCGTGCTAGTCTCTTAATAATCACAGCTGATTTTTCAGTCTCCACTAACCAGCATCCACTGTCCCAGTAAACCAATAGTTTCACTTCCCAAAAGTCTTAATCCAAATTATTACATAAATAGCCCAGATACAATCTTTTGCTTCCCCTTCCCTCTGAAACTTCACAAGCTAGAACTTTATCATCTGCACATCATTCAGCATTCTTATCTTCCAAGCTCCCACAGATCAACCCATTAAACTCTGAGCACTCAATGACTTTTCCAGCACAAAGCTCTACAATCCTCCAAAAAACCATGATTACGTCCATCACACCAAGACTGTACTCCCAGTACCAACTTCTGTTCTAGTTTGCCTGCTGTTGCTATAATAAAATATTGATCAAAACCAGCTCAACAAAGAAAGTGTTTATTTCATCACACAGGTTACAATTCTTCATGGAAGGGAAATCAGGACAGGTGCTCAAGGCAGGAACCTGGAGGCAGGAACTGAATGAGCATCCACATAGGGATACTACTTACTGGCTTGCTTCCTCTGACCCAGGCTGAGCTACCTTTCTTATACATCCCAGACCCACCTGCCTAGCGATGGCACCACCCACAGTGGGTTGGGCTCTCCTACATCTATTTGCAATCAAGGAAATTCCCCATCTGAAGAATTTCTGTTGAGGGATTTCCATTGCTGTGATAAAGTGCTATAGCCAAAGGCAAATTAAGGAACAAAGAGCTTATTTGGCTTATGGTTCCAGAAAGAGTCCATAATGATGGGTGATGAAAGACAGCAGGTGGCCATATCAGGAAGCCAAGAGACCACATCTCCAACTGCAAATACGAAACAGAGAGACAGAGAGAGCAAGCTGGAAAGGGGGAAAGGCTATAAACAGTCAGTGCTCACCCCCAGTCACATACTTCCTTCAGCAATGCCACACCTCCTAAAGGTTCCATTATCTCTCCAAACAGTTCCACCAACTGGAGACCAAGTGTTAAAATACTCGAAACTATGCATCACATTACTTATTAAAACTTCCACACTTTAATTTGTATTAAATTGACAAAAACTAACAATCACACCCTCCCCAAAACAGTTCCACAATTTTTCCATCTGTCACATTGCCCAAATGCCTTTCAACCAGCAGATGGTTGACACCATGTTCTTAGATTCTCAAAACTGTGAGTTGCACACACTTCTTCTCTATATAAAAACATCCAGCCTCCAGGATCTTCTTATAGCAATAGAAAATGGAATGATAATGCAGCAGGCTACCTGCAACATAAGTGTTCCACATTATCATTTTATTTCAAAAATTTACATGTGCAAGTTATAGCTACTTAAAAGGCTCACCTACTTATAAATGAATTAGATGTCAGCAAACTAACCTTCTAACCCTGAAAATATCTTTATATTCAAAACTAAAAGATTAATGAATTGATTCTCTTGTATAAAGTGGAATCTCATTGTGTTAAAAATAGTGTGCTTGAAAACAATTTGGTTTTTAAAATGTCTTTCTATTTTTGTCACATTGAAAGCTTTTCTCTAAATTTCATTTATAAAATCATTGCCTGTTAATTTCATTCTTTTTTTCCCTCAATAAACTTTGCTGTTTTCTCTTAAAAAGCAATAATACACCTTCCTCCTTCTTCTCCTTCTCCTCCTCCTCCTCCTCCATCTCCTCCTCCTCCTCCTCCTCCATCTCCTCCTCCTCCTCCTCCTCCTTCTCCTCCTTCTCCTCATCGTCATCCTCCTCCTCTTCCTCTTTTTCTTCTTCCTCCTCCTCCTCCTCCTCCTCCCCTCCTCCTCCTCCTCCTCCTCCTCCTCCTTCTTTTTTTCTCCTTCTTCTTCTTTCTTCTTCTTCAACTGATGGTCATAGTAATCCTCTTGGGCCCAAAATATATCAAGCTCTCTCTTCTAGTTGCTATTCCCATTTTCTCAAACAGTCTGCCCCAGTGTGCAGATGAAAAGACTAAGTGAGGCATGGGGCACAAAAAGACTTGCCCGTGTGATTCAGCTGTAAGCTGGTAAAGCTAGGATTTGAACCTCAGCAGTTTAACTTCTAGCATCTTTGTGATGCATCTGTTGTTACAAAGCCTTGGGTGAATTTACTTTGCCTTTCTTTCAGCTCTTTCTTACAAAATATCACATTATCTAGATAGACCCTGAATATTTACATTATGAAAGATTGGAGGAAAAGCACCACTAATGAATACTGGGTTCTCATCTCGACTACCAGAAGCTCTTTAAAGAGTCAGATATCCATAAAAGTCTTTTCATTGTTCCTCGTATATCATGTGAAGGACTGTTTCCCCTGGTTGTTGTTTACCCATTTACTGAAAGGGAGGAATCTTAGGCACAGGATGAGCTCTGTGTAGTTGTACACACTTAAAATCCCAGGTGGCCATGTCAGGAAGATCATGAGTTAGAGGCAACCCTGAAGAACATAGAGACCATGCTTCAATCGGTACAAAATAAAAAAATGAAAGAGGAGCATTGGGTGATGGCAAACCCTTTCCTTCAGAGAGAGGCTGGAGATGCTGACTCCTGAGACAGGCTGGACTCTGTTCCTGGTCCTGCCACTGCAGGGCACTTAGCTTTGCTGGTCCTCAATTTCCCGTCTCTGAAGTACAGACAACAGCAATATCTTCAGGTGGAAAATCTGAAATAAGAGTGCCCGTCCAGTGGACCTTCTGCATGCGAAATTCCACTTTGTGATGTGAAAACTTCCTCGGTTTTTGACGCAATCAATCAACAAGGAAGACGGATTCTACTCCTTCTATATCTACTGAATCCCAAAGGTTCCTCTTCAGATTCCCCTTCCCTGCCTCATCTCTAGAATTGTTAGAGTCCCTATAAAGCTATGTAGTGTGCTAGTGACGATGATAAAACAGTAAAGAACATCTGCCAATCCTATCTCTCATACGTACTAAGCACTTTACCATGTATTTGATACAAATAATCTAATTTAATGCTTTCGAACATCACACGATTAAATATTTCACAGATGATGAAACAAACTCAAGGAGCTTAATTTTGTAAGGCTATATAGCTTGCTAGGAAACATCAAATTTGGTGTTTGGTTGCAAGTATGTCTGACTGTAACCCCTGTACTCTGTTCCTGCCTCCTGTGACCTCCAATAATATCAAGCATACGTTTTCTTTTTAAAATTTTTATGTGTATGAATATATTGCCTGCATGTGGACCCATGTTGTGCAATGCCCACTGAGGCCAGAAAAAGATGTCGGATCCTCTGAAACTGGAATTATGGGTGCTTGTTAGCCACCATGTAGGTCTTAGGAATCAAACTCGGGTCCTCTGCAAGAGTAGCCAGAGGTCTTAACCACTGAGCCATCTCTCCAGCCCCAGCATGTGTTTCCTTAGCTATTATCACTGTGCTCCCTTAACTTTAATTTTCCAAGTCAATAATTACATGTGTCCAAGCATTAGTAAAAATGCTGAACAGCGATTCAAGCAAAATATTATAAAATATCCCAGAGGACAATTCCAGGCTGTTGGGATGGCTCCACAGTGTCAGCAGGAGCTCCTCCTCCTAACTGTCTGGTGTAACTCTCATTTTCAGATGGATAAATGGCAATCAAAGCTTCATTCATCATCCCTGCATTCTACACAAGAAGGAGTTAAAGTGAAGGTAGAGGCTAATTGAGTGTCCCTATTCAAAGTCTCTCCTGAAAACTCTACTGAGCAATTTCTGCTTTCCTGTCATTGGATGTGATTTGTTCCTGTGACTATTCTTAGTGATAAGAGAGGCTGAAAATTGTATTTTATAGCTGTCCACATTGTTATTGCAATCAAAACTGGGTTTCTGCTGGCATGGAAATGAAGTTATGAGTTTCTGGAAATGCACACATCAGATGAACTCATCCAGTGGGCCCCTTCACCAGTAACTGTTGTGGCAGAAGCTGAGAGTGTGTCTGTAGAAACTTGGTGGCCGGTTGTCTCTTTCTCAGTACCTAAGAAAGATGTCAAAACACAGCTTGGCTCAAAACCAGTGAAAAGAGAGAAAAAACTCAGAAAAGGCGTGTGTCCCTGGTGACCTGATTTTAACACTCTTGGGTGCTGAGTAGTGGAACAAAAGCAGAAACACCCTGGCCCTGAAAAGTACTTCAAGAGTTTGAAGTTCTTGCTGACCCCTTGCAAGATTTTGCGTTCTAAATATCTGATGAGTAGAAAGTCTTTAATTTCATGTTTGGGAGGTTCAGCAGAGGCAGAGTTAACAGACAAACAGAAATGAGGAAGCAGAGTGCTCCAGAGCAGCGATGGGCTTTGGAGCCGTGTCTACCAGTGCGGCTTGTGATCCATGCAGCTTGAAACAAGTCTCCTCATCGTTCTGAATCTCCTGTTTCTCATTTTGGAGAAGTGAAAAATGGAAAGGATAAAAGAAGCTAATAGCACCTCCCTGTACTTGGTGGAATAAGTGACTATCATTTAGAAGCCCCTGCCCAGTACTCTGCATGCAGTGGAGGGCGGTGGAATTACTGGCCTTGTTACTGTGATCACACGGCTGAGTGTTCTCAGCAGGTTCTAAGTGAGCTTGCTGCAGGCTCAGCTGGACTGCAGGTCATGGTCTGGGTTCTTGTAGGAAGGGTATAGAAGATCCAGGAGAGTGCGGGAAGAAATAAATTTTCTAAGCAGCAGAAATGCTATCTTGATGTCAGCGAAGGCTGGAAGCCTGCTGCTGGGTCAGCTAAGCTGTAGGTTTCAAACACTTACTTAGACCACCTAAAAAAAAAAAAAGAAAGAAAGCTCTTGATGGAAGGCTTCATTTCTGCAGCTCTCACCTTCCTCATACATAAAATGAAGATACCTATAACACCTGCCTTCCTCGGTTGTCACAAGGATAGTGTGTGTGGAATTCCAACACACAACACACATCCAGCAAATTCTACCCATTATTATGATCCTATTCCCTTCTCTCCATCCAAGCAAGAACAGGGCTCAAGGGTGTTGTCTGACTATCTTAGCTCCAGGAATGCTATAAAAAAATTATGGTATAAAATACACAAATCTTACCAGGTCTAAAAAATGATGTGATTAATAACAAGTTCTTGAATGATAATAGTGTTTTAAGGTGCTTTTGTAGATCTGTAATTTTTATTGGCTCCCGTGCTTATGAAAGTGAGACTGACGGCTCATTGCCCAGAGCAGCAAACCACATGGTCTGCCTATATTGGTGATCCACATTTTCTAAATAACTTTGAGTCTCAGGTCAAAATTTCACATTTGCTGGTTTCTCCCTGGAGCCGAGTGACTTGTGTGCACTTGCTTCTCTTGCTGAGATGTGAACAAGCTTGACAAGGAATTAGGGGAAAAGTCATGCAGTACGCATGTTCCTTAGAACAGTGTGCTGGTATCAGGCTCCTTGTCATGACCAGCATCTCTTTCCATGTTTGTGTTAACATCTATCCTTTTCAAAGCACTTTCTCTGAATTGTGCCATTTGATCCTTACTGCAGCCTAGCAAGAAAGCAGAGTGGATTTCATCTATTGTTTGTTTGTTTGTTTGTTTAAAATACAGGCTCAGGAATGCAAAGTGGCTTTCTACTGGTTGGCATGGGCTGGACATGGACCCAGACTTTTGCTGTAGATCCTTTCTGCGTGACTCTGAATTTCAGGCTGCTTAGGTTTTTAACCTGTCTGGGAGGCTGTCATTTGCACAGCCTCAGATCCATTTGTGCCTTTTAGAAGGGATGAGTTGTACACACACCCATGTGCTACCGCTTTAGATGTTCAGAGATCTAGAATCACCATACTCATAAGAACTGAAGGCAGAAGGGATTGGGTCATAGTAACTGTGACTGTGTTAGAGCAGAGCATGGTCACTGTAGGACTGAAAGGGTTTACTCTCTGTGGGCCTGTACCAGAAGTGATGTGGATGTTCATCCACAGGGCACATATCATGGCTTTCTGAAGAGGAAGCTCTCTGCTATGAGCTCTAGTCCTGCTCCTTTCTCTTCTCTCCTGGACTTCCAAAGCCTGAAATTCCACCACTCAAAGTCTTGAAGACTATTCAGCCTGTGAAGAAATTTCAATTAAAATAGAAATGTGTTCACTGTATGTAACAACACACACATGTGCACACACACGCACACACACGCACACATTCTTAAGCTTTACAGCATCTTCCTCTATGAAACAGGAGTAAAAAGATATCCTGCAGTGATCAAACCAGGTGTTGCATATTCATAAGGAGTGTAAGAGTTCAAGCTGCAGGTGTCTGGGTTAAGAAAGAGCAGGGTTGGAGGTCTGAGGTAAGAAAGGGAATGTGACCCGGCTCGGTCTTTCCTAAGGAAGTTCACAGTGGCTGGACTTAGAAACAGGCTTAGATAATTTCGTGATTCTATGTGGCTGCCTGGATGCTGCAGCCTTTAGAGCATTTGAATTGCTTTGACCTCCAACCATCTGTGCCTGGGCATGTAAAGTAAATGGTCAGTGGCATCAGATGGTGAATGATCTCAGATGTCCCCTGCTGATCACCATAAAGAGAAGAAAGCACCCTGGAGAAATAATCATAGATGCCATTTTCAAAGTCAGAATTAATTGTGTATTTAGGATAGCCGATCTTCTGCCAATTATTCTGTTAAGAAGGGAAGGTCAAGGATGGTGGAGGTGCACTGTGCCAGTGAGAACAGTTGGATTAGTCTGTCTAAGGGTGCCAGTACCAGCAATCATGGAGCAAAGCCCTAGAGGTCATGTCCTGTGGTAGGTTAGCAGCTGATGTTACAAGAATAGGCCTGATCAGCTGAGCTTCTGAGTTGAGGGGAGGCCGCTGTTTGGTGCTTTTTCAAGTTTACCTCCCCTCCTCCCCTTGCGTTGTGTTCCTTTGCCTCTGTGGCATCTAGTGTCATCTTGACCTGACATTCTGCATTTTAAAATGTCCCCTCTTATTTCCTGTCTCTTTCCTCTAGCTAGTGAGACGTGCAATGACTTCCACCCGATGTTCTTCACCCATGACAGATCCTTTGAGGAGTTTTTCTGCATTTGTATCCAGCTCCTGAACAAGACATGGAAGGAAATGAGGGCCACTTCTGAGGACTTCAACAAGGTAACGTGGGTGTGCGATGGAGGTGGAGCTCCTCTTGCTATCTGAAGGGCCTGGTCCTCAGACCTTCTGTGTGATGTGGTGCTCTCCCTCATCTGTGTGTAGAAGTGATTGGCAAGGGCAGAGAAGGAAAAAAGATACAATTTTAGGAAATGGAATCAGCAACCAGATATATGCTTGGGGCACTTTGGTTTTTCTGTCTAAGCCAGAGACACTAGCAGAGACCCTTTCTTGGGAAAGTTTGTCACAGTGAGGTTATTGGTATGGGATGCTTTGTCATTAGAGTGAGGTTATCAGGGAAAGTATCTTTCCTATACCAGTGTAGAAGACAAGCACAGAGCCAGTATGACCAAGAGGGTAACTGTCTAGTCCATTAGTCTCTTTGTGGAGTATGGATATGTGAGGATCGTCTGTCTTGTGTTGTGTTCAAAAAAGAATTGATAAAATAATCTTTTTCAAGAAACAGTGGAATTACCTGTACCATTACTTGCTTTAGAGTAAGCATTTGATTCATTGAATGAAAGGGTCTTTTTTAACATTTTTATTACTTTTATTTATTATTGTGTGTAGGTACATATACTCATGCACTTGTGCGTGTGTCCTGGTGTACATTTAGATGTCAGAGGACAACTTGTATGAGTCACTTCTTACCTTCCACCATGCTGGTCTCAGAGCTCAAACTCAGGTCATTAGACTTGGTGGCAAGGGCCAACCTGCTGAGCCATCGCACTAGCTTTTGTTTGTCTGTTTGTCTGTTTGTTTATGTAAGAATATGGCTTTCCCATTTCCATTTATGTAAGAAAAATACAGTTATATTCGTTGAAGAGAAATTTATTGATCACCTTAGAAGCAAAGTCCATCCTCTTAGAGATAAAGAATATCTTTAGGACAGGTCTGAATAGCAATGCCATGGTTAATTATGAGTAGTTTTAGGATTGAGGTAGGTGTGTCTTAGCCTTTTATACTTGTATTGTACTTCTGTGTATGTCTCTGGGTATGGCTGGCCCATTATTCAGGCCTACTCTCCCCGACTCTGGTCATAACTGTCTACAAGAGTCTAAGAGTCTGGTTTTGACATCATAGTGCCCTTCCTCTGTGTCCTTGGATTTGGTCTAGAACAGAATATCTGAGATCATTTTCACTTGTCTCCTGTCATTTTGCTCTGAACTTTGGTCTCATCTTTCTTTTTCCACAATTTCTGGTTTGTGGCATCTTGAACCATTATAGGTTGAAAAGAAAGAAAAGCAGGAAAAGAACTTAAGACTCAAGTCAGGCATTGACCTGCCTGCCTCCCTTAGGATAGTGACCTTCAGCCATTATTAGGATAGGTATAGCATTCCTTCCAAAGGTGTCTACCTTTCCTTTGCACCTGGGACTGGCTGCTGAAGTCAGGCCATGCTGATGGTCCTCCATGGCGAGCACTGATCTGCAAGTTGCAGTTTAAAGCTTCCATGTGCTGGAGCAGCTGTGCAGGAACAGGCATGATTCAAAGAGGACAGGAGGAAAGAAGCCCTTAATCCCTGGTATTCATAGCCTCCTAGCCTCCTCAATGTGCTTCACTTGATTATGAGAGACTTTGCCATTCAGGTGCAAATCGTTCTGGAGAAAGAATGCCTTCCAAAACTCAAGCCAGAAAAATAGATCAATTCGACAGTCTCAGAAAGTTGCTGTAGCCACTCTGTATTGGATTGAGATGAGTCTTCATGTGCTATGGGGGTCAACCATGCTAGTCCTCAGCTTTATATATGGGAACACAAGGTCCTCCAGGAGATGGCAACTTTACCATCCATGATGTGTGTAGGCTTTGGTCTAAGAATAGGTCAGAAAAAGGTCAGGTAAGGGTAAGACAGAGAATTTAACTTTCCATTGCACTCTGATTTTTTTATGATTATTTTAGTAACCAGAAAAGTATATCAAAGATAGATTGATAGATAACTGTATACATACATACATACATGCATATATACCTAGATTCATTGATTGATAGATACTCTTGGTTTATTGTCTGTTGCTGTGATTAAACACTAATCAAGATCAGCTTGGGGAGTAAGGAGTTTACCTCATCTTAGAGCTTATAGTCTATCATCAAGGCAAGCCAAGGGAGGAACCTGGCGGCAGGAGCTGAAGCAGAGACCGAGAAGAATGCTTCTTTACTGGCTTGCTTCCCCCTGGCTTGCTCAGCAATCTCTCTAGTTTAAAAATATTTATTTTCATTGATTTTTTGAGAATTTCGTGCAATGTGTTTCGATTATATTCAGAGCCTCTCCCCCATTTTACTGTCCCCCTTATCCTCTATCATTTCTCCCCTTCAAAAGCCAAGACTCTTATTGGTGTTTCCCAAGTAGTCCTGGGTATGGGCTCATCCTTTGCAGCCTGGTCAATCAATAACCCAGGCACACCTGCCCAGGGATGGCATCGCCCACTGTGGGCTGAGCCCTCTTACATCAATTTGCAATCAAGAAAATGCCCCATAGACATGCCCACAGGCCAATCTGATAGAGGAAATTCCTCAACTGATGTTTCCTCTTCCAGGTGACTCTAGTTTTCATCAAGACAGAAGCCAACCAGCACAGATACATAGACGCATAGATACGTGCATACATAGATAACATAGATATAGGCACATATACATGCAGATGTGCACATGGACAGGTATTAGCACATATGTATTCATTTTCTATTGATGCTGCAACAAATGACTACAGAATTAACAGCTTAGACAATATAAATTTATTGTTATCTTACAGTTCCATAATTCTAAAACTAGGTCTCATGGGGATAAAGCCTATGCATTAGCTATGTTTTACTAGCATGGAGCTATATTTCTTTCTAGAGATTCTAGGGGAATCTTGATTTCTCCGGGTTCTAGAAGTCTCGGCATTCCTTGATTTGCATCTTGCTTCTCCTCCAAAGCCAACAGCCATAGGTCCATTTCTCTCGCATTCCATCCCATCCCTCTGATGTCATCTGGCTTGATTCTCTATTTTTAAGGACCCTGTGATTTCACTGAAATTGAATGATCCAGGATAATAATCTTCCTGTCTTAAGGTCAGCAAAGAGCAACCTTAGTTCTGAGGTTGTGACCTAAACCTCTCTCTTCCATGTAACATAACATAATCACAGGTCTTGGGAATTAGAACATGGACATCTTTGGAGGCCACTGTTCTGCCCATCGCAGTCTACATTTGACTTCCATCTGTGTTCGATTTTTAGGTGTTAATATCATCTTTTAGTGCAATATTGTTAGACAAGTCTTTTTGCTGTAGACATAATCCTAGCTCCAGAGTTCTGCTGATAGCTGCTTAAATGTAGATATGTTTGTGTCCCTTTTCTGTTATGTCCCTGTTCTGCCTTCAATAATCTTTTCATTCAAAGAAAAAAGGGAGGCACAATGTAAGAGCCACTACTGCAATTTGAAGACAGTCTTCCTGGGTTTCTTTTTTCCCGTCTCCTGCCTTTCAGCCATGGCTCTGCTATCCTCAATAATAAATGGAAGAAGAGAGAAGTGCTGAAATTGAAATCAGTCTGCTTTTCTTCTTGTTATTAACTTGGTAGCTGAGGAGATTGAATTTAGGAACAAATGTAGGTTTTGAGTTACTGGTACATTTAACATTTTCTTGTTCTCCAAGACCGTCCAAATTCGAATTCAGAAATATCTTAAAAGAGCCCAACATGAAACACCATTTCTTTTGAACTATTTTGGACACTATTCAGGCTCTGGTCAATTTGTACACAGCATGGACAGCAGAGTTAATTGTCAACCTGGAGGCCTAGGCCTACGGGAGGAGGGCCCAGCTGGCTGCCTTCCTAAGTGATGCCCCTCAATTTAACATTTTAATTTCCCCAACACACTGTACTGTATTCTGTCAGAGGCAGAAATAGCTTCGCCACCCACCTGTCTTGGACTTCAGTTTGTAGATATCCAGGGCTTGCTAGTTAATGCCACTGCTGGAAAACAGTGCTTGGGAAAGCAGCTGTCTTCTTCTCGCCAAGACTTGAGAAGCAGCAGATGCAATGATGTTTTTTTCTTTTAATTTATGTAAGAGAAGTAGAATTAGAGAGAAATAAAAATATTTATATTTTGAAAAAGTACTTTCTCAGTAAGGCAGTCTGCAGAAGAATGCATTAATTCAGGCCATTGAGTTTGTATTTTGTTTTTGCCTTTTATTGCCAATATTTCAGAGCATGCATTATTCATTTTTTATGGGTGTTAAAGAAGAGCTAAATTGTAGCCAGTTACCTCCCCACACAAACAGTCCTGTCATTATTTCATCAAAGCCTTCACTTTTGAATAGGAAATAAACAGGACAGAAGTGATGTTTTAGGTACATGGATCTTATTTGAAGCTTGTATGGGTGATTGTTGAACTTCAATTACTTTAACGAGTGTTTACATATCAGAATATTGACTTGTGTATTCCTGTTTCTCTATTGGGTGCATTTGGATTAGCCAGGGCTTCTTATTCCATTACCCAACCACACCACAGATTAATTAAACCATGAGATGAAGGCGAAACTAGCCATGCCTGGTTCCATGAGGATAGAGTTGATCACTAAAGGTGATTTGTGTCAGTGAAATTGCTATCAGTTGGCATGGGTCATACATATCACCAGCTAATATAGATTGCCTTCAATGATGGAACACTTGGCTATGGGTCATTTAGCTACTCAAGAATTCCATGTCTGAAAATTAATGAAAATAAATAAATGGAACCAGTATCTCATCATCCTCTTTCATGGTTATGTGCTATAAAATTGAAATAACACATATAAAAATACATCAAGGAAATAAAGTCATATGCAGTTGTAACACATTTTTGGAGAAATCATGAGATAAATCTTGTTTACAAAACATAAGTACATAGCTCTTTTGAAAAAGTCTTCCTTGGTACATTATGTTCAGAACATAATGAAAGGTGAAGATGTCTGTGAACCTCACATTAAGCTCTGCTCTGTCTGAATCACTAACCTATGAACATCAGTAGAAATAAGCTCAGACTGAATTTTTGTGGATTTTAGTAGTCTGTTTTCAAGCAACTTTATCAGGAACCATAGTTTTCCATGTTGGCTTACAGTAAGAAGCAGTTTAAGGGAAAATTATTGGGCCTCGGCAGCTCTTGGGGTTGCTGAGAATTAAAGCTTCTTCAGCAATTAACTACCTGACCAGGTATGTCCCTTCTAGGGACCATCAGATACTATTCATAGCATTGGTGACACCATGAAAATCAACGTCATAAACCGAGATCATAGGACCTTGCTTGTTTCAACATAACCAAATTAGAAGTGATGATTTCGAAACTGCCCTTACAGTGGAGTAGCAAAGCCATGTTGAAACTATATCCAGCAGCAGCATAAAAGCTGAGCACACTCTCCAGCACTTAGAATCTCAGACTCACACACAGATAAGAAGCTGTCAATATTTAATGTTAGGAGATCCCAGGACCAACAACGCAGCTGCCCTAGGCAAGGCTGTGAGCTTCTCCTGATTCAATGGGAGAAAATCCCAAGTAGAAAGAATTGGAGAATGGACCCGAAAGAATAAAGCCTGAGAAATTCCCTGGAAGAGAATTTACAGAAAATAACCAACCAACTTTTAGTGAATTATGGTGTCACATAGAAAAGGGATCATGTTTAAAATGTTAACACCAGTAAGTACACAGGTTTGAAGGGCGACATGTTTGCTCTTCACACTGTTTTTTGCTTACTGACTTTCTGTGTGTGCTTTACAGAAGACAATTATATATTCAGGAATCCCCTTCCTAGGTTTGCTCAACTTCACAGCAGGGCAAACAGCACTCTAGGCTCACTGAGCTGGCCTGTGGAATGAAAGGTGGTCTGTAACTCTCATCATAAATAAACATGAACCTCCTCATTTGCATGAGGCAGGTGACTGTAAAATATCCTTGCAGCAAGTCCTGAAAGGAAGCTTTGTGTGCCTGTGCCCTAGGGAAGCTGGGAGGATTCAGCGCTGTTTATCTTCATTAGAATTCCATCTAGTGCTGCTGTTATTGATCTGAACTGGACCTGGTGTGGCTAATAAAGTAGGTGTATGTTTTAATTGGAACACGAATATTTAAGCAGGGGAGACGTCTTTTCAAGAACTGCAATGTCTTGCAATAAGGTTATGCATTTTTTAGCTGTCTATGCCATTAATACGTATTTATTCAAAAGCCTTCTTGTGTGGCACAATGGGGCTTGGGGTTTGCAATGCAGGCGGCCAGACCTCCTCTGGTATCAAATGCATTGTATGAAGAGACTTATTTCTTTCTTTGATGTTTCCCATTGAATAGGCAGAAAACGGATTCCTGCACTCGTGCTTTTCAGCTGTGCATTTAAGGTAGCGCATTAACCTTTTTACATAGACTTTTTATTAGACAACAAACTATGTCCCCTGCAGTCCTCATCAGTCACAATTACAGTATCTTGGAACAGCAGAAAGACCAAGAATGACTTTGTTAACTTTTGTTTTGTAAAAAGCAGTTGGTAAAATAGACTATACTATGCATGCTTTATAAAAAAGAAATGTGTTAATAGCACACACCATGGGGCTGCCTGAGTCAGAAGGCCACTGCATTGGAGAGCTATATTCTGGAAACTTCTTTTGTAGCACACTTTCCCCAGCCTTTTTAGATATTTTTCTGTGGGTGGGCCTCCATCTCCAGCATGGCTATTGTGCTCCAGCCGCTCTGGGACGATCGAACATGGCCTCAGGTGGCTCAGAGTGCGAAGGGGAGGAGGAGGAGCTCCCAGGATACTGTGTCATGGGAAGTTCGGTTATTAAAACCAAAGCAGAGGTTTATATAGGGAGGCCTTTCTGACCGTTAAGGAAGGTGGGAAAGTTAAAGGTGGGGTCTTTAGGTAAAGGTGGGAAGGTTGTAGGGCTGATGTGGAAATTAGGAACAAGGAAATGAAACCCAAAAACCTGCTTCTGGTCTGGGGTGATTTTTGTGGGGAAAAAGAAGATTTGTATCTACAGTGGCTTCCTGGAGCCAGGTTATCTCATCAGGCAGAGCAGGCCAGACTCCTACCATCCCTTCAGGGTATCCGGGGTTGCTTGGCTTTGCTCAATACCTTTTATGATAGACTCAATCCCCACATTTTTCCTCTCCTAATCACCTTTTTCCTGATATTGTAATTACAGAGATATTGTGTATTTATGTTAGGTGTATATTTGTATTTTCAACATAAAATGAATGGTTGCTTCTCCAAGAACCAATACTTGCTCTCCTAGGGTTGCAGCCCCTTCCCACTTAGTTGAACAGCCAAAGCTGAATGCTAACAGAAACATTTGGTGGCAGTGACCTTGAGCATTTTCTTTAATTGTGGTGCCCCTGCTCATCTGTACATTCCTAGTAGCAATAACGATAGTAGCGTTCCCCTTCACTGTGAGGGTTAGAACCTTGGAGGTCTGCTTCTCAAGTGATCCTATAAAAGGACTGGTGCAAATCTCAACAGACAAAACCCAAGGCAGTCATTTGCACTTGGTTGTAAAATGTAATTTGCTGCTTTGATTTCCCAAGACAGATTATTCAAACATCTATAAATATATATATATATTTTTTCTCCTTCCTTTATAGAGAGATTCGCTGAAATTGGCTTTCATCGAAGAAGGTATTTTGATAATATTGAGAATAAATTCCTAAGTAGAGCACTCTCTTTTCAAGTTCCTGTATGGAAGGTCTGTCATCCCCAGCCTCCACCAAGAATATTACACATAACTTAGTGATGGACCCAGTGGTGACTAAAGAGTTGAGGTCTTCCTGTCTTGTACCCAATGACTCTGTGCAAGAGACTAAGTCTTTTGGTCTTCAGATTTCTCATGTGTGAGAGAGGAGCAAGAACTTTGCCTACTGTAGGATGCCTCTGTACTCTCCTGGTGTCAGGTAGAAGCACTACTTTTGGCTCAGTTCTGTGGGAACTAACACCAGGCGAAGTTAATATGGAGCTGGGAGAACACGTGTCATGGGTTCTAACTGCAAGCATTTTCAGGAAAGGTGGGCAAGCTTCTCTTTCAGACTGAGACAAACTTAATGGAACACTCTCTTCAGTGTTTCCAGCTGTGTGGGGGCATGCATCATTCATGAGGGACCATTTCCAGGTGTTCTTCTCCTCATGCCCTCCCCTCACTGCTCCAACGCAAAGGCAGTAGACAAGAGTAGACCCAGAGCCTTCCAAGAATTCCATTGTGTTGCTCCAATTTATGTGATTGCTGTGAAAATGGTTAGATTGTTTAAATTTTGCTTGAAAGGCTGTGATGGTAGTCTGCTGAAGTCGTTGCTAATGTAATTTGCTTTCTAGATGGTCTCTTTCTCTGAGCATGTGTATTATAAAATTTGTGAGTTTTACAAATAGTTTCAGATAAGCCGTATAACAAGATACATTGAGAGGGTATTCCTTCGTAATCCAAGTTTGGCAGAGTTCTCGCTTCTAAAACCTTCCTCAAGTCTAACTTTCTTTGCTAAGTTAATTATGGGAAAGAAATTATTGGTATAGTCTTCTGCTGGACAGCAATGCAATACACGGTCACTTGATTCAATTACAGACCTTCCTTTAGCAGGAGAGTAAGTACTACTTCCCAGGCTTTATATAACTATTCAGTGGCTTCTGAAACTTCTTCCCCTTTTGTTAACTGTGCTTTGGGGCTCTGTATGAATTGTTAACAAGTTCCTGTGACCTGAATTCCAGATTCCATTGTGGGTTGTATGAGGGGTTTGATAATGACAGAGAAACCATTTTATTAGTATATGTCCAATTAACAGGAAATTACCTGCATTTTAAGTAAGGCATAATTAGATGTAAGCATTTTAAATTAAAGGACAGATAGGAATCATTGTTGCTTAGCTAGGAAGGGTGCCATTAGGTGTTGATCTGTCATAAAATATAAGTCCTCATTGATCAAAAAGAAAATATTTATCTTGTAATTGCAAAGTAAATTATTTTAATAAAAGACTGAAAATGCTTTTCTAGAAAGGGATTATTTTCCTAAAAAAAAAAAAAAAAAAAAAAAAGAACACATTCATGTCATGTGATTGCCACCTACTGCCAGCTGAAGGATGGGTAGGGGCTAAGGACTGCATGAGATCCAGAAGATGAGACAAGGAGTTTATAGCAGTTACTTTTCTGTTGCTGTGCTAAAGCACCATGTCTAAAAGTAACATAAGGAAGGGTTATTTTGGCTTATGATTGCAGAATAGCAGGGAAGCCATGGAAGCAGGAGCCGGAAGCTGAGAGACCACATCTTTATTTACAGGAAGCAGAGAGAGCATGAAGCGGAAAAACCCGCCCCCACTAATGTACTTCCTCTAGCAAGGCTGTACCTCCTAAAGGTTCCATGGCCCCCAAATAGCACCATCAATTGCGGACCAAGTATTTAAATATGGAAGCCACTGGGGGACATTTCTCATTTAAACCACCATAGAGTCTGACGAAAGATGAAGACCAGAAGCCACTTACAAAGAATCTAAAACAAGTTCTGGGAGAAGTTACAGAATCTTAAGTGAGATCTCTACATATCTGCTACAAAAATGCCAGATTTAGGGGCCAGGAATTGAAAATATAATTATTTAAATATGTCTAGGTTTAATTTGTCTTGCTTAAATGCTTGCACCTTTTTTTAAAAGCCTTTTTTTTGAAAGCCTTCCTTTTACATGTAAGCTACAGAGGATTATAGGTGAAGATTATCCACCTTCACTTTGCCGATAGAAACCAAAACCCTGATCAGCCTTGTTCAGCCCACACACAGCTTACTGCCCCATCACAAGGCACAGAGCTATTCCATTGAGTACAAAGATTAGAAGCAGAAACAAAGCATGAGGCAAGAAAAAGCCAAATAACACTAATCTGACAATAGTTTCCCCAGCCCTTTTGCGGTAAGTCTTAAAGGGAGACAAGTGAACCTTGAAATTCAAACTTGGATTTGAAAGGTGCTGTTTCCTAATTGTTTCTTCTCCCTTCTCCCCCTTCTCTTTCTTTAGATATTTGTGGTTTACCAACTATTCTGGTAAAGTTAAAAGTACTCCGTGAGTCCAGGTAGACAGTAGTGGTTATGGAGGCAGTCAGCTCAGTTTCCTTTTCCAGTTGGCCTAGCATCTTCTTCAGGAATGTGCGGAGGCCAGTGACTGTTACTTTGGGCAACAACTCACTCAGATGCTCCTGAGGTGTCTCCCACCCTGCTCTGTCCCCGTGAATACCAGTCCTCTTAAACGTATGCAGTGAAATGTAGTTCTCGAGTGTCCTCAGAGCAGAGCTTTGCACCTTCTATAGTTTTAGAGTCCAGCACGTCCCTGGGATTTAGGTGACATGCCATGTTATTATCTCACGGCCATCATACCGACAGCAGCGCCATATCTCTACCTCTTGGCTACTGGAGTCATTGTCTGAAGCTATGTTTTCAATTCAAGCCATTCTTCCCACAAATCTTTGTATCCACAACAGGGTGGGC
Source organism: Eospalax fontanierii (assembly GCA_035773235.1). Taxonomy (NCBI): domain Eukaryota; kingdom Metazoa; phylum Chordata; class Mammalia; order Rodentia; family Spalacidae; genus Eospalax; species Eospalax fontanierii. Next base: position 42,122,526 of record CM069539.1, on the reverse strand, counting down.
ACTGTGGTAGTGACAAGAATATGAAGGTGACAGAGCAAGATAATTCCTGCCCTTCTGAGGCCAGCTGACCAGAAATTTTCCCTCCAGAGACTTTTGGACTAGTCTCTCTCTGTTTGACACCAATCACTGACCAAAGTCATGTCACCACTGCATGGTCCTTTTCTTTTCTTCTTTTCATTTCTTTGTTTTTCTTTTCTGTTTTTATTTATTTTCATTATATGTATTTGAGTGTAATGCCTGTATGTGCATAAGTGGACCCCTTGTTGTGCAATGCCCACAGAGGTCAGAAGAAGATATTGGATCCCCTGGGACTGGAGTTACAGATGGTTGTTAGCCACTATGTGGGTGCTGGGTATTGAACCTGGGTCTTCTGCAAGAACAGTCAGTGGTCTTAACTGTTGAAACATCTCTCCAGTCCCAGTCCTTTGCTTTTTATCATTGCCTTGGTTCACATTCTCTTCTTCTCGCCTGAAGAAGTCAATTGAATAGCTAGTCACAATTCTTCTTGCTCAGAGATAGTGGTATACCGACGAGTCCTTGCCATGCTCTCCTTTGATTTGTGACCAGTCAGGTGACTTTCTTGAGCCAATGAGATGTGTTTGAATGTTCATTGAGCAGAGTCCTGGCTATTGGATGTTTGGTGCTGGGCTCTTGGGCTTCTGCTAGTATCTTTGCAACTGAGTACTATTGAGTGGCTGCTGCCATCTCAATGCAAATCCCAGAAGGAGGCATAACAGGCCTAGTTTTCTATAGTTAGCCCACAGAATTAGAGGTGCCAAAGTAAGACTAAACCATCTCCACTGACCTACCATGCTGTGACTGGGAGAATAACTTTTGAATTTGGGATTGCTTGTTACACAGCATTTCTTGAAAATAACTAAGACACTGACTGTTGCAATAACTTTGTTCCTGTCTTTGAAAGCTCCTAACTTTGCAAATGTCTCCCAACACAGATCTGACCATATTGCTCTTGTTTCTAGCCTTTCTGTGGTTACCTGCTCAGAAAGTTTCACAGTAACATGCTCTTCTGCCTCATCTCTACCTGCCCTAGGCTGCCAGCACATCCTGAATGCCCACCCTTTCTTGTATGTGTTATAGCACTTTCATAGCAGAGCATTGGCTCATCCTCATTCTCTCTGCCAGAAATGTCTTCTCCCAGCTGCCTGTTGAGATTCTACTTATCCTTTAGGATTTTGTACAAGTGCCACCTCAGTGCCATAGCTACCGTCTCCCTTTCAATTCAGTATGAAATTTTGCACCTCTGCCTCCTCAGCATGGAATCCAAAATTTCTACTGGAAAATACCTTCTAGCTCTGTAGTGATTGTTTAATTATAACTCTAACTTTCCAAATTTAGTCAATATATAATATATTATTGGATGCTAGAACTTTAATGCCTCAGTATTCTCTAGATGCTTTATAAGTATCTGCTCAATTACTTTGGGTTGAATCCTGAATGAATGAAGGGCCAGAAATATCTGATTCATCACTTAAAGTGGTCCTCCTTGCCAAAAAGCTATATTGATATACACCATTTTAATATAGGATGACTACTGTTGTTCAGCTCCCATGGGCCAGAGGTACTAAGTATTTTTCAGACCTATTGACTAAAGAATTTTCTTAAGTAGATATGGTGCTACGTGTCATAAATCCCAGGACTCCGGAAGTAAAGGCAGGAAGACTAGGAGTTCAAAGCCATCCTTGACTACATAGCAAGTTCAAAGCCAGCCTAGGCTACATGAGTTACTGCCAGAAAAAAAAAAATGATGTCTCAAATGCCGATAAGCCTTATTGGAAAATCCCTCCAGACTTGTTCATCAAAATCTCTTCTTCAGATATCAATACTTTGAGAAATTTCTAAAATGATTTTGCCATTTGTTATTAATTTAAATGGCAGTGGTAATCATTTTTCTCCCAGTATAGCTTGATGTAAAATGATGGAAAGCTCCTGAGAAAGCGAATCACTGCAGAAGTACTTGGATTTCTTGAAAATAACTAAGACACTGACTGTTGCAATAACTTTGTTCCTGTCTTTGAAAGCTCCTAACTTTGCAAATGTCTCCCAACACAGATCTGACCATATTGCTCTCGTTTCTAGCCTTTCTGTGGTTACCTGCTCAGGAAGTTTCACAGTAACATGATCTTCTGCCTCATCTCCACCTGCTGACTGTTGCAGGAGCAGGTTTAGAGCCTCCTTTCATTTTCCAGCCCCAATAACTTATTACATCACTCCAGGCTTGCTTTACCCACACTCTGCAGCAGTTCAACGAGCACTGTAGTTCCCCATTTGTCATCTTCAGGCCAGTAGGGAAAACAATGTCGATAATGGTACTTATCCTTTCCCAGGCTGCCCATCAAGAGATCTTCCAGGGAGAGGACAAGCACAGTTTCTGACTGTCCCTCCCTTTTAGGTGACTGGTGCTACTCAAGCAGACCAAGAAATAAGTGTTTGAATCAGGCCTCACAGACAAGAAACATGAGCACATTATGCCCTTTACAGACATTACCCTTTATATTTGACCTTTATCTCCAAAATCTTCTTAAGCTTGGGAAAACCTGCATTACCCCCAAGAGCGGCATAAAACAGGAAGACCCAGTGTGTGCCTAGTGTGTACAGTGCCTCAGGCCATGAGCTCCCTGGAACCACACTTGTCCCTGTTTTCCTTATTTCTCCTTCACATACTGGTCGGCGCGGCTTGGCTAGATCTGAAGTGGATGCATATGGCTTTTTGCCGCTTGAGCTGCCACTGAAGAAAATGTCACTGGCATAGAATGCCAGATTTCCATTTTGTGAATCACAGAGCATGGAATTCTGTCCGAAGGCTCCCTGGCTGAGACGCGTTCTTAAAACAGGAAAGGGTAAGAACCATGCATCGCCCAGAGGTACCATTCCTATGTAGGTGATTCATCATGATAAAAAGTCTGTTTAAAATAGACATGCCAATAATCTTACATGTGTCACAAAATGCTTCTTGGCTTCTTTTATTGTGATCAGGGCACTGAGTGAGCAGGATATTTGTCCTAAACCTTAGCTTTTTAGATACCGGTGAGGTACAGATATTTTCTTACTTTCTTTTTTCCAGATAGATAAAAGTTCACTTGTGCATGTAACAGAAAAAGACTTGTAGCAAAAGATATCAATGTTTATCAGTGGAGGACACCCAAAGCTATCACATATGCACCTCAGCCTTTGTTCCCTCCCCTTCCTGGAGAGAACCCAAGAGGGATTTGAAGATTCACTATAAAAGGATTAGACAAAATCCTATAAATTGCCAGTACTTGATGGTTTTCTCCGAAAAATCACAGCAATGTGAAATGGTTCAACTTTATAACTATGGGCAGTTAGCCTGCAACACTGACCACTGATTCCCAACAGTCTTCCTGCGCTTGTTTCTTTCATATACTCTGTTCCGCGATCACTTAGCTGATCAAAGAAGTTGCAATAAAGCAGAGCAGCATTGACTATGGGCCCACGGGATGGAGTTCAAACACAACCCCATCGTCTCCTTGCTGGAGAATTAACCTTCTTATTCTTTGTTCCTTCACCTGTCAAATATGGGCCTTTACAGAATTGTTGTGAGTGTTAAACGAGCCAATGTAAGGCTGAACTGTGTGAAAATGGCCAATATTCAGCCACTTATCAATTACAAAATTAGCAGTTCTCTCTGGCTCATCCTAATGTATGCAAAATTCTAGGGCCATTTGCAGAAGAGAAATGGCAGCATCCTAGAAGGAGCATTGGGAGGCATGGGTTTCACCCCAGCCTACCCTGTAGCTCGTTGTATAATTCTAGGCATTTTTCCAACCTTTGTACTCGCCACCCCACTTTCCAGACAGAGATTGTGTCCCTAGACACCTCTAAGGCCTGTCCTGCTGCTATTTGACTTCCATCCTCCCAGCCAGCTTTGAGACTCTATCAGTTAATCACTTCTGATCATTACATCATCCATCTCTTCCTCCTGATGCCATCTTCCCCATAGCATATAAATGCACCAAAATCCCCCACATTTTAAAGAACAAGCAATAACTTTCTCAGCTCCCACTTATTACTGGCCCCTCCAATTCACACGTCCTCAGAGAGCTAATTTTACTTCCCTCCCTTTCCATTCTGCCCTTGCTAAAAATATATCAAAGCAAAAGAGGTGAAATATGGTTTTTTGATGCACTAAAATGTATTGTCAGTCTTTGAAAATCTCTGTAGCCACCAAAGCCACTGGTTCTGACAAAATGAAGGATGACCTCAAGGGACAGTTTCAAATTTTGGTTTTCTTTGCCTTCCTTGCAGCACTTTGACCCTACTGGTCACTTCTTTTTCCTTTGGGTACTATCACACGTTGGCTCCAGAAGTACATATAACCTACAAGGGTTCTCCACAGTACATACAAGCGACCGAAACCAACTGACATTCAGAATATTTGAAGGGAAGTCATAAAATCATGTCCTTACTTCTACTTCTTAGTGGGTCCCTCAATTCTACCACCCTGCTTTCAGTGCTGGGACCCCACTTCCTGCAGCCACACTGTCTTCTGCAGGCTGTGCATTTGTCTTTATAACTGTTTTCCTGAATCTGGACATAGCATATCCATGAACTGCTTTGTTTGTAGGCTCCACAAACACCTTTATAGCACAGTTCCTGGCATGTCTCTTCCATACTTAAAACTCTGCAGCTCCCTCTTTCTTACAGCAGGTAGCAAAGCTCTGCATTCTGTCTCAGACCCTTTTCCAAACAATGTTCCTAGCTCAGCTAGCAGCAAAGCCCCTGCTAACCTATGACTAACCTCTTAACTACTCCCTAGGCATGCTTTGCACTTCCAGATTCCAGCCTTGACCGTGGTCACTCAGCAAGGAGAACCTTCACCCTTTCTGTCAAACACACAACAGTCCTTTGAAGCCCACTTTATAGTCTCTGCAGGCTCTTCCATTGAGGCAGGAGCTACTGGTCCCTCTGAAGTATGTGTCATTTTTGTTTTTTTGGTATTGGGATTGAAACCAGGGTCTGGCACATGCTAAGCAAGGGCTCTCCCTCTAAGCTACATCCATAGCCCATTTATATTTTTCATTTTGAGGTCTCACTAAGTTGCCCAAACATGCCTTCAACTCACTCCTCATGGCTTGCCCTCCCTAGTAGTTGGTATTGTAGGCCAGTGAGACCACTCCCATCAGTTCTTATGGCTTCCTTGAGACCCTGCTGCCAGATTCCAGAACACAGAGACCTACAGTGTCAGGTCCTGGGCAGCCGTCTACTCTCTGCTTCTGTGCTCTTCTTCTAGATTCTGCTTTTGAGAACCAGTTCTTATTTCTCTGTTCCCGCGTACATAACAAAAAGAAGATTAAAAACAGTATAGATATTCAACAGGTATCATCTAGATTGAATGAATTTGAACTTGATGAAAGGTAGCTAATAATAATTCTTTTGTTAATAAACTGAAAATGCTTTGAAAGGTAAAAATACAGTTTAGAACAAGCTTTGTGGCCCTAGAACAGATGAAACCAGCAAACAAAGGGTATTCTTAAGTAAGATAGGACTAGAAGTGCATGACTTTTCATGGTGGTGATTTCTTTGAAGGCCAAGAGGATTTTTTTTAAAAAAATAGGTATTCCTGGAAGAAAAGACCATGAGTTCTTTTTCCTTCCTTAAAAACACATCTATATTTTCATCTGCGGAATCTACTGCCTGAAGAAAATCTTTCTTTAATTAATTAATTTTTTGATGTGTATGAGTGTTTTGCCTACAGGTTTGTAAGTGCACCCATGTTGTGCAATTCCCACAAAGGCATCAGATCCTCTGGACATGGAGTTACAGATGTTTGTTAGCCACCATGTGGGTGCTGGAAACTGAACTGGGTCCTCTGCAAGAGAACCTAACTCCTAACTGCTGAGCTGTCTCTTTGGTCCCCCAAAGAAAACCTTTTGATTGTGGGTGCTGGCATGCGCTCTGTACAGAGACCAGGAGCTGGAATGTTCACAAGCCCATTCCCACCCTATATCACATTGTAACCAAGGCTAGGGACCACCAACCTCCAGCTGTACAAGAGCTTGATTTCCCAGAATAGCTGTAGCTTCTGCAGAAAGGAAACAAAGAGCTGGCACCAATGGCAAACTTTACTGAGCTGTTCCATATATTAGAAGAAACCTTGACATTTCACTACCTTTTTAAAAACTGGGTCAAAGTTCTTGTTGGGAAATTTTTCAGCAGGTGATGGTTCCTATTACAAAACAGGTGTCTTAAACTGGAGACAAGCAGGGAGAAGGGGATGAATAAATTATGCATGCATATGTTTATTTCATTATTATTTCTCAAGAAAAACAGAAAGCAACTCAATTATTCATCAGTGAGAATATGATAAATTAATATGTGGAAAATTATTTATATGTCAGAATTTTTCCATCATTCAGAATATTATATTATATGAATGTAGGAAGCAGAATATAAAATTGTATCTTGACTAAGTGAAAACATAATGGGTTAAATGATTTCAACAATGGTTTCTTTTGCATAGTATGTTTATTAGTTTTTCCTTAAGACTGCACATTGCAACAAATATACATGTTCTTATAGTTATCCTTTAAAAGAAAAAACAATACTTTGATTCTATGGGTGCAGAACTGTCACTGAGCTTCAAGTGTGGTCTGATCAGTGGTGCTGGTCTGAGAGAATTTCTTGATCTTGATACTCCTGTCAAAATTTGTCTAAGGTTGTTGATTCGTCCTTGAAATAAAGCCTGCGCAGGACCAGCCATGCTAATTCAGCCAGTGCTTGGCTTCTTAGCCTGAAGCTGATTGGTACTAAGATCAGAAGTCATCTAAGACTTGATTCAAAGGAGATTTATTAACCGGAAGGAAGCTAAACAGACGTGTCAGCGTATGAGATAAAAGGCAGACTGTGACAGAGACAACACCTGCACTTCTTGTTAGGTGGGCTTCCTTGGTGGAGGATGGGCTGAAGTGCTTCCTAGAGCACCTTCCTCCTGTTCAGGCTGAGTGTAGGAGTGAGAGAAGGAAGCAAGAGATTCAACAACCATGAGTCACCCAGATGCTGTTTCAGGGATTCTTATCCTGTAACTGTCCATGGTGCCTGGAGAGCAACAAAGGCCTTCCAAAGTTTCTGAATCAGGCTAAAGCATCTTCTACAGTATCAGAAACATCTGGAAATGCTATTCTTGGAATTTGGTTAATAAATTCAACTCTAAAGTTCCCAACTGTTAAGAGTAGCTCTAGAAAGATGTGACCGAAGCACATACATTATACAGAAATCATCCAAAGTTACAGAGAAAAAATTTTACATAGGAGAGCTTTGGTGTATGAATTGGCTCACTAGGTAAGCCAAGCAAGAAGAGTGTATGGGGTGGCAGAACATATTGAAATACCTGAGGAGAAAACTTAATAAGTAGAACTTTATTAATTTATAGATATTGACTATATACTTGGGTTCCCAAAACTTGAAAGAAACACAAACCAACAGATGAAACCATATTGTAGTACATCCTAAATATTAGTTTCCTGAATGGACACCTTACTTCTAAATTGGATTTTTTTTGTTGAAACTTATTTTTAATCTATGTTCAGAAGAACTCAGACGTCCAATATAAAACACATTCTCCCAAAGCACACGCAGATTGACTCTGCATGATTATTTGAGTTGTTTGCTTCCTAATTCTCCAGCTCATCATTGTGTTGACAGAACTGTAGTCGAGGTATTTTGAAAAGCAGGTTTCATATTTCCCTTGTGATGATGACTTTATAGGACCAGAGAGGCATTTGCACATCACATATTAGTGGATTAATTACTCCTCTTAGTTCTAATTTTTATTTATAATCTCACCAAATTTTCTGAAGTTAGCACCTTAAACATGCAAGGAAGTATAAGCAATAAAATAAGATTGTTTTATCTGAATTTAATTTCTGTATAAATCAGGTTATGGAGCCTGTTCTCTGTGAGAATTGGGAGCCACCTCTCAGGATGATTTGCCTCGAGGTCCTGGATCTCATTTCAGTTTCCTTTCACTAGAAGTAGATGGAAAACACATTGAAAGGATATGGCTGTTAAAGGTTATGAATAGAGGATTGACCTTAACAACAACCAGCCCATCCTTGTGATGGCAGCAATGGTTCAATAGGACCAGGCACAGTCTTGAGCAGATTTTTCTAGAGTGGTGACAGTTATTGCTGATTGTCATTGCAGCTCTAGACATGTGACTTACTGGTTCCTAATAAAGCCAATGTCTTTACCAAAAGTTAAACTAAAATAACTGCGTTTAAATACAACTCATTTAGAATATTATGGGTGACCTCTCTGCTCTGTGAATATCCTCGCACTATGGTTTCGCATCTGACTCTGTTCAGACCTCTTGGATCTAAAGTAAACCCCTTTACTTTATCTTCCTCTTTCCGCATCTCTCAGGCTGCTTGACTCTCTTCTGTCTTACTGGTCCTCACTTACGTGGGTGGAACGAGTCTCCTTCTTTCATCTTCTTGGTTTCTCTTTTGCTCAGTCCTCTTCACCCTTCCTTCATCCCTAGTGTACCCTGCTCTGCTGCTAACAACAGATCAACATGTATAGGTACCTGTGACCTTTTGATGTGCCAACATATCTGTCAATCTGAAACCAAAAAGCAGTAACATCTAATGCTTAGCCACTGGATGTAGTAGAGAGAGCCAAGATTTGACAACTAAAATTCTTGATGAAATTAGTCTTCAGATTTGAACTGTCAGAAACTAATTCTTCCTTCTTCTCCTCTTAAATTGATGTTTCTGAGTTGGAAAAGCTGGACTTCATTGGTTTGAAAACTGATAAAGGTATGATGAGAGTCCACAGCTTCCCTTTTTGTGATGTGCAGAAGAAGCCTCCCATTGTCACCATGGGGAAAGTATTCTGCTGTTGACCCAGTAGCTTCTTGACATCTTATTGCCAGTGGACACACTTGGTGAAATTGAGCTAAGGATTGTGGTCTGAGTTTTCTTCAGCCTGCAATTCTGGGATGCTTTTCCCTAGCATATCTGGAAGACTTGAATTGGCAAGATGATGGGCTTTCTGAATTTCACCAGCTATCCTTTCCAAGGCACTCAGAATTGTTAGAAATGCATTGCCAGGCCTTCACTTCTGGCCTTGTGTGCTCGCTCAAGTAGACCCATTCTCCTTGGTCAAGTCTGCCCCCAAAGGTTCCGTAACTGGACTCTAACCCTCTGAATGTGAATCGCCTGACAGTTTAGAAAATGCAAGAATATGTGTGTGGGTTAGAATTCTGCTTATAAAATAGGTCTGTATTTTGTGAATCTACTTTCATTTCACAGACTTTGCAGAATCTGATTACAGTTTAGGCATTTTTGTGGGAAATAACATTTTGCAAAGTCTGAGGAAATAAATACACCGTATTAATGCCTCATATTGCATAACTCAGACACTGATGCTCTGTGTAAGCATGATCTTACTCTAGCAGCTTGCTTAGGGAGCTCAGAGGCCAGGGGCCCCTGTCTCCACAGACAGATTCTTTGCAGTTCCCTTCTACTAGATATTGGCTGAAGCCTTGTCACTTAAATGTTTTGAACCTAACTGTCTCCATTTAGAAATGGAGACTTTGTGACATTTCTCTGTGCTAAACTATATATGCATTTGCTATTAATTCTCTGTTCCAGGAGATGTCTAGCCCTGTCACAAAGAGAGGCCTAATGATACACTGGCAGTTTATCAGGCTTTGTTTGTTTGGGATCACCTTTCCATATCGAGGAGGAAAAGGCCAGCATCTACCTGTGTATGGAATAATTCTATGAGCTGTTATTGATCATCCTCCCCAGAGGATAAAAATATATGTAAAAGTTATTCTGATCATGTCTACTTAAGATTTTGCATATGTTTTGGCTTTAAAAAGTATCATGTAAAATAATCAGGGATGATTATGCCCAAATGACTAAATAACAGTATTTCCCATGTATCTGGAATGAAATAAAATAGATGATCTGAGCAGTAATGTTCAAATTCCTCTCACTGAATAGGGCAGAGCCTCTACTTCTAACCTCATAGTTTTGTAACTGTGGTCTAGTCCAGGCTGTCGTGAGCCTGGTTCTATTTTACAAGTGAAGCCACTATGGACATTGGTGTGTTCATGTGTGTGTGTGTGGGTATATATATATATATATATATATATATATATATATATATATATATACACCCACACATGCGCACACACACGCACACAAGAGAAGTTTATTAATTGAGAAGATCAAGATGTAGCTGGACCCTACTTTGGAATTTCACTGAAGCTCACTTTGACCCTTGAGGCATGATAGAAAGAAGCAGTTAACCATACAAAATGTCATGCAGCATAGCCATGTCCTGAACCAAGGCATCACTACCGATGCATTTATTGCTGTGATCAACATGCAGCTGGATGAAGGAGATGCTCAAGCTGTGGGAACAGCAGTTTTGGGACCAAGAGTCAGAGAACAGAAGGATCGGTTATTATTGTCATTTCTTTGTAACCAAGTAGATGGGATCACCTTGTTTCCCTTTTTTAAATGTTTTATTCTAAAAGGTATTCATTTTGGTAAGACCTATAGGCCACTCTCCCACTGAACATTTACCCAATGTACCCACTGAACACTTACAGAGCCACTCTAGAGATCATTCTGTACGTTTTCTATGTTTTTCCCTTTTTAATTGAATTTTTGTGGATTTCATACAATATGTTGTGATCATCTTTATATCACCTCCCTTTGGTGTTGGTTCATCCACTACAGCCTAGTTAACCTACCAAGAGTCACACCTTTAAAAGAGACTGACTTTCCCCCTCCCAATAGCCATCAGCTCCCATCGTTCCTCAAGAATGGCTGGGGTCTTTACCCACTCTCCACTTCTGTGCTGAGATATTTATCTAGGTTGAGCTTACATAGGACTTGTGCATGCTGTTACCATTTCTGGGACTTCATACAAGCAACTTCCCAACTGTCTGAGAAACTCTGTTTCCTTGTGGTCATCCACCACCACTGATTTTTATAATCTTTCTGTTCCATCTTCTACAAGAAGTTTAATATAGGTATCCAATTCAGGAATAGCCACCCCACAGTCTCTGATTCTGTGCATGTTGGCTAGTTGTGGGTTTCAGTGTTAATCACCATCTGCTGCATGAGGGGGCTCCTCTGGTGAGAGCAGAGAGATGCATTAATCTAAGGGTACAATGATAAGTCTTTAGAGTTGCTTTAATACTATACCTCTTTAGCAGAATAACGGTATTAGTCTCTGCCCTGTGGCCTGTGTCCTGTCTAAAAATGGATGTATCCCCCAACTGCTAAATATCTGTTGAAAAATATCTAATTTTGTTTGGTGGAAGACCTGGGTGAAATAACATGCTTCTGTATAAAAAGTGGCTATTTAAATGATTTCAGTAAAGTTAGAGTTTGGAAAGTAACCACAGGTCCCCATATCAGAGGAATTAACAAGACAGAGATTTACTGAAAGATGATAGAGAAAGCCTTAGCTTTCTCTGGAGATGTGAAAATAGCAAAGAAAAACACGAGTCCTGGAGTTGGGTGCCCAAGAAGCAGATCGTGGGTGAGAATTCCTTCCTGAGTTCATAGTGACATAAAGAGACAAAGTAGAATATGAGGGTTCAGAGTCTCCAAGGAGAAAGTCCAGTGTGAGGACCAGAAGGGCAGAGCAGAACACTAAGAGACAAATGACATGGGATTTGGGCCAAGTATCACTGTCACTTTAGGAATAAAGGAGGCTCACAGATACTGTTTTGGGGAAGTGAAGTAAATACATAAATCACCTTGGCTTCCAGGGCCAAAGACAGGCAATAGGCTATCTCAGTCTCATCTCCCTCAAAAGTACACTTTGTGTCTTAACCACTGAAAGTCTCAAACTTGCAGAGAACTTTCAGAATTAGACAGTCTTGAAGATGTGATGATGCTAAGCTTGATGACAGCAGGGGAGGATGGCTCAGTTCTCTCTAACTTCTGCCCAGATTGTACTTTTTTTTTCATGCTTGCATTTTCTGTAAGTGTAAACGTGTGAGAGAGTTTGCTGTCTTGCATACCCATCTGAACCTACTTAGGCCGTTCATGCAGCCATTTACTGCTCAGTGGCGGCCCCTGCTGCTAAGGAAAAAGATGGCAGTACACGCAGTCTTCCATTTATTCTGATCCTGCAAAGCAACCCAGAGAATTTAGAGCCAGCAGGAGGAGACGGAGGGAATAAAAATGGACTGAGAAAACTCAGGGAGAGCCCTAGTATCTGGGGTGCTTTGGTGAAGTGTTAATATAGGAAGGAGCTTTGCCTTAAGAGGTGCTCACACAATTCTCCCGTATCAGTCATTTCTCAGTTTGCTGAGAAATACTACAATGCTTTGTGAGAGACACCATTGCAAACTTTTATTTGTGGTCTAGACCTCCAGGACTATTAGGCAACATTTTTTTAAAAGATAACCTTATTCTTTTATTAGAAGTTACTGTTGATCGACATGAGAGGTGGAGGCTCTTCAGGTTGGTTTGCATATTGAATAGGAATCTGAGTTATGGATGGATCCTCCTGTGGGACCTCCTGCTGGGATACATGCACCTCTCTTGGGTTCCTTCCTGGGTATATAAGCATCCCTTGTCTCCAAACTATGCTTTACAAAACAAAGCAGTTACATGGCATTTCTGTGTTTAAAAAAAAAAAAACTGCGTGTAAAGAGAAGGTGGAAGTAAGCAAACTCACAATCAAACAGAAGAGGAGAGGGGAGAGATGAGATTGCAGTTGATTATGGGTCTGGCAGCAGATGTTCTACAAGAATCCAACTCGCTGCAGCCAGTCTGTTTCCATGGCAACAGAATCAGTAATTATTGAGCCCAGGCACTCCCCCAACCCCCCTCCCAACAAGGTGGAGGCTGATGAATATAAACTATCTCCAGCCCATCACCAGCTCTTTCTTTTTTCTTCCTTTCTTTCTCTCTTTTTAAAAGTCCTTTATAAGAAAAAGTGGAGACCTTGGAGAGAGTCAAGAAGAGGAGCTATCTGTTTCTTGACAGAGGTTATAGAAAACTAAATACAAGTGATTATTTGTGTGTGTGTGTGTGAATGTGTGTGTGTGTGTGTGTGTGTGTGTGTGTGATACTATCAGAGAAAAGCTCTTCCCAGAAAAGCCGATGATCTCTGAAGATCGAAATAAATGAGCAGGAGTTTCCCTGAAATGGAAGCTTCCTTTGATTGGCTGATCTTTCCACGACTCCTGCCAATCGGAACACCCCTGGGCTTCAGCTCCATAAACATAAGCAAAGCTACATGCTTATTCTTCTGGACTTGGGAGTGTGTACCATTCAAAGGTGTGCAGCGGGTCTCTGTTCACATGGCTCAACTGGAAACCTGTTTCATGAACAAGCTTACTCGGGAACCATCTGGTCTTCTAGCACATTGTTCTTCTGGGGGACGACTCTAAGTCATTTTCTGGTAGCAGTAGTTTAGAAGCCGTATTTGTGGTTGGGAAGATGGACTTACAGAAGCTTGGTGAGTAAATCTGTCTTACACATCTGTCCACTGGTATCAGCAGTCTGAGATAGAATGTAGCTTTGTTCTATTGTCTGCAAGAAAACCTAACTGGAAGGAGCACATGGGTGAACATGCCTGCAAGGATTCCCATGATGTAGGAGACTGCTTCAAAAGGCTGCATGCTTTGTTTGGGTAGGGTTGGATGTGTAGCTGACTGTATATTGTATTTGGTTGTTGGCAGTCTAGTTAGAATTAGTATGAGGAGGCGAGTTGTGATCTGTCTCCCCGGATATCGATTCATTTATAACAAAAATGCTTTTAAAACTAAATTAGTGAGAATTAACCCTGTGCATTGCTGAAAAGGAAGCTGAAAAGGGAGCAAGGGGTGCAGGCACAGAGCCCTCAGCTGCTTGGTTGTATAGCTGGTGTTTGCATTGTGCAAAAGATGTTATTACAATGGTCTGTCACTCTTCAGACCCCTGAGCACAGGAAAGGGGCATTGCTTCTCCGTGCACGGCTGTTCACTGTTCCAGGCATGTGCTCAACTAGGCTAGGTCATGTCCTCCTTTCATGAAACTAGTTTTCAAATTGAAATGTCTTTTTTAAAACAGTTTCAAAGATGAGTTGGGGTGCAGTCAGAAAACATGCTGTGAAAGGAGCTCTGTATTGCATCTTTCCAATCCTCCGAAGCACAGAAGCTTTGCAAAGTTACATTCAAGGATTGGCTCTTTGCCAGAGGAAGAATGCTCTAAGCTATTGCTCTGCTCCCTGGGGTTTAATTTTCTGTTACTAGTGATAAAATTTTCAATGTTGTTCAGTAGACACAGAAAGAACAAGAAAGCAATACTATAAATAAGCCATGGAAGGGCAGCATGGGGAAGAGAAAGTCTCTGCCCTTGCAGACTCTCCTAGATGGAAACTTAAAAATATGCATGGCGAGAGGAAACCCAAGCCCAGTGCAGAATTCTAGAAGAGCTCTGATCTTCAAGCACATGAAAGAAAGGCAATGCCTTGGGTTTGGGTGCAGAGAGTAAGGCTGAACTTGAGTTTCCATCTCTGCCTAAGAGCTGTTCTCTTGTCTGTTTGCTGTTTGAGGCTTCATCACTGTTGATCTGTATAAGTATATGATTTCTTATATGCAAGAAAGTGCCATGCCATCCTTTGGATCTTTTGTTAACATTCTGCTTGGATCTGATAAGGGAGAAAGGAAAAAGAGGATAAAGCATTGTCATCGAATTTATAAAGAACTGCTATGTGAAACAGTTGTACGTGGAAGCTCTCGTTTATTTGCCAGTTAAAAACAATGTCGTTTTATTGAGGAGAGTGTTGTGGCTCTTCATGTGGATCTTAAATGGAATTTGCTATGTCCTAACTGGGAATCTATGATGAACTGATAAGAAACAAAAGAATGAGGAACGTCTGAGACTCAATTCAAGAGAGGGTATTGGGAGAAAGAAACCTTGTCTGTTAAAGAAGCAGGCTGATGCTGTTGGAGGAGATGGGACATTTCCTCATCATGGGTGAAAGTGCACAGAGGACCTGCTCATTGACTGGGTTGGTGATCTTTTCCTTAGCTAATAACCTTCCTTGACAGACAGACTGATATCTGGTCCCAAGAGGCACCATGTGATTAGATGCATTGAATCTTCTCCGGGTCCAGAGAAGTCTCGGTGTCAGTTAACTCACCCTGAAATGTCTCACTCTGCCGCTTACCCCAAGGCAGGCACAATTTTGAGAAAGTCCCATTTCTAGTGGATGCATATTCACGAACAGACATATCCTTATTACTCTCCATCTGCTCCATTGCCCCTTAGCTCCCAGAGTGGTGTCACTTGGCATCAGGGAAGTGCTGGCACCTGTTGGCAAGAATGAGAGAAGAACCAGCCTTTTATGGAAGCAGTAAAAATGTTTTTAAAATTCTAAATCTGTAATTCATAGCCTATTTTTGGATCATGGAACTCTTTAAGAATGTGAAAGCTATGAACCTCCTTCCTGTCCCTCCAAAATACATTTTACATCACCCTCTGACACTTTGATGACAAGCCATTTCAAGGGAAAGAAGGATTCCTATTCTGGGGGAAGAGCCAACAATCTATTATACCCAAAGTCCTCATCAACTCTTTTTTCAAATGGGTCCACTAAATACTACTTCAGCCCCTGCTCTGCTGGCCTCAGCAGTGCCTGGGACATCTAAATAAGTTTATCAGTGACTGTTAGAATTAGAAGTCTTGAGGCTAGGGCTGTTGCTCAATAGTAGTGCTTGCCTAGCATACATGAGGCGTGCAGTTCAATGACAGCAATGACACCTGGGTTTTGCAAGTTGTGATGAAACGAGTTCTAGGACTTGAACTGCGAGGGTCTGTCAGTGCTAGGATGAGAACTGTGCCTTTGAGACTGTTCATTCCACTGATTCCTGAAAGAGAAAGCTGCTTTCCACTACCCTTTTCCAGAATTTCTAGAATATGGCATATTTGAAAAACAAATGGAAAGATGAAATTAAGTGAATTTACTTACGTTTTCGAGAGCACATCAGAGTTACACAATATACACCAAAGATAATGTGAATATGTTGACTCTTATCTCTGAAATTAAGGATTGAGAGTTTGAACAAGAATCTCTCACTTTTCCTGGCAATTATAATAAAATTGATCATAATAGCACTAATCACCTTGATTGTCCCCTGTGTGCCCAGCACAATTAGTGTGCTTTAGAAGTAGAGGAAGAGCTGATTATTAATAGTAATCCTAACCGGACTCTTTTAAAATATAACATTTGTATTAATTATTTGAGACTTTCATACAATGCATTCTGATCGTATTCCCCCTGCACTCCTCCCTCTAAGTCCTCCCAGATTCACCCCCCACCTTCTCCTTCCCTCTCAACCTCCTCTACTTAAGAAAATAACCCACTGAGTCCAGTTTGTGCTGCCCATATATTTACAGATGTAGCCATTAACTGGAGCATAGTCAACCTATCAGGGACCCCACCTTAAAGAAAACTGATTTTCCTTTTCCCAAAAGCCATCAATAGTCAATATCACCTAGTTAGGATAGGGGAATCATGAGCCTCTCTTCCTTCTATGACTGGCTGGATCTTGTGCAGGTCTTGTGCATGCAACCACAACTGCTGTGAATTCATGAGTGCATCAGTCCTTTCATGTCCAAATGACACTGACCTCTGGCTCTTACAGTCTTCCTGCTTCTTCTTCTGCTAGTGGTCCCTGGGCTTTGCAGGAGAGGAGGGGTGTGATACAGATATCCCATTTGTGCCTGAGAACTCCACTGACACTTATTCTCTGCACTTTGATCAGTTGTGAGTTAGTTTCTGTACTAACCACCGTCCACTGCACAAGGAAACTTCTCTATTAGGACTGAGAGCTGCACCAATCTCTAGGTATTGAGATTTTAATTTAAAGAACAATTTGATGATATGTCCATTTAGCAAAGTAATAGTAGTTAGGGACCTAGCAGGACTATTTTTAATTTACTTATATTTTATGGGTACGAATGTTTTCCATATATATATATATATATATATATATATATTCACTACATATGTGTGGTGTCTGCGGAGGCCAGAAGATGGTGTTGGATCCTCTGGAACTGGACTTATAGACAGTTGTCAGTCACCATGTGGATGCTGGAAACCAAACCCAGGTCCTCTAACAGAACAACCAGTGCTCTTAACCACCAACCCATCTTTCCAGCCCAAAAAGCAGGACTATTTTTTTGCTTATTTCACAGGTGAAGAAATTGAGTCAGCAAAACATTATGGAATTGTCCCAGTTCATCTATCTAGGAACTCGCAAGTTCTTAGTGTTCCGCACAAGCTGTAACTGGTTGCCACATTCCTAGAAAGAGTGAGCGGACTGGAAAAAAGTGCTCATCAGCTTGTCAGTCTATTTAATGGTGTCAGGCTACTGGTAGTTGAATTAATGAATCATCACAAAAACTGAAATCAAATTAAGAAGGTGCTCTGTGATGGCTGAATGAATTACTAATTATAGCATTAAGGAAGACAAGTTTGAGCTAAATAAGAATCATCACCCAAATGCCCCATTGGTTACCCCACTTATAACATTATATGATAGCTTCTGCTGTATGGACCTCACTAGATTCATTGATGTAAAGAATGAGCTTCTATGGGGCTGTTGGGGAGAAGCTGCCAGCTCCTGTGTCCTACATCTCCACTTAGTTTGCATGCTTGAGAAATGACTGGCAGTGACCAGAGCAATTGGAAAAAACAAAGCAGACAGCCTGCGGCTGTACATGACATCTAAGATACTTTGAGAGTCACCACAGTGCCAATGTTTGCTAAAGACCCCATGAACAGAAGGATTGGTCCCAATTTAGAAATCAATTATCCATAGTAAATATACATGTGAATGAAGCAACCAAAGACTCATAGATTCTCTTGGAAATCGCTTGATAAAATTGTTTTCAAATCATACTCTCCAGAGTTTTGGGGAGAATTAATGGCTGCCGGTATGCCATGGAGCTGAGGGGAAGATGAATTCTCCTCCTACACCTAACTGAGCAGCTCCACTTCTAACTTACAAACTGACACTCACAGTGAAGATGCGTTAATAAAATATGAAAGAGAAAGGGTTGTGAGCTTACCAGGAGGAAAATGAAAAACTATTGGTCTTGTCAATACTTCCTGTTCAACACATAAAGAAGTGGAAGAGCAGGCAGGTAAGGAAGACTGAACTACTAACTGGGATTGGAATCTATAGGGGTTCTAGTAACAGGTTTTCCAAACCTAGGCTCTTTGCCATCCATGCCCAATATTCTATACATTCTAGTATGCATGCTAGGTATGTGGGGGAAAAGTTTTCTAAATATTTTATGTATTATCTTTTTAAAAATATAATGTGCATGAATGTATTGCCCTGAGTGTATGTCAGTACACCTGTATCGTGCTATGCCCATGGAGGTCAATAGAAGAGGTCATTAGACAGAAGAGGGGGTTACATTTCCTTGGAACTGGAGTTGTATGTGGTTGTTAGCCTTTATCTGGGTGCTGGGATTAAACCCAGGTCCTTTGCAAGAGCAGTCAATGCTTTTAACCACTGAGTCATCTCTCCAGCCCGAGAATAAGTTTTAATAATTACACAAAAAAACTGATTGGCAGAGCACCTTATGAAACAGTCTTCTGTAGTGAAAATAGAATGCAAGTTATATATAAGAGTTAAAAAAATTTAAGCAGTTTAAAAAAAAACTAGGTAGTTTCAGTAAGATTTATTATTTAACCCATTATGTCTGAAATGTTATTTCAGCATGCTATGAATTATTAGCAAAAATATTTATATTGCTTTTTCATGTTAAGACTTTGAAGTTTGACATACTTCACATCACCCAATTCAACTTGAATATTGGATTTTCACTTTTATTTTGGGTTTTTACTTTATAAACTTTACAGTGAACATACTAGATTAGTATGTGTTAGTTGCTACACACATATTACAAATTTCCCAGTAACTGAACTAAGTATTCATTTTTAAAGTTAAACTATCCAAAATCAAATGAAGTTGGAAATTTAGTTGCAGGTCACACAAGCCCACACTATCAGGCCTCCACACCCTCCTGGTCCAAGGCACAGTGCAGACTGGTCTCCTAGTACTCTCCACAGACACTTGAGTAAGTTTATCATCATGTCACAGCATCTCCATTCTCTCTTACTTCCATGAGGTACCTGGAAGACTCCTCAGGAACAGAGGGATTCCGAACACTGACATTCATACACATGTACAAACATTCACCTCATCCCTGCTCCTGGCAAACTTGACAGGTAGCCACATCGTGATTGTACTATTTGACATAGAAAATTAAAAGGTGTGCCACTTCCTGTTGCAGAAAGTCAACACGCCTTCTACAACATTTTCAGCCCCTGAGTATCTTGACCCTGTCTGTCTTTTAGTGATATCTCCCTTGTCTTAGTTCATTTTCTGCTATTACAAAAGAATATCCAAGACTGGGTGTTTTATGAAGAAAATATTTTTCACAATTGTAAAGTCTGGGAATACAGTGAGGTTCCAGCATTTGGTGAGGTCATCACATGACAAAAGTCCTACTTTCTTCTTTTCAGCCGTTCCTCCCATCGGGGGTTCCACTTTCATGCCCTTAACCAGCTGAACTCCCTATCAAAGGCACTGTGTCCAAATAACCCCAGTGTATGAATAGAGAATGAAGATTTTAACACAGGAACTTTTAGTAGACATGTCTAAATCATACATCATGTCTCTCACTTCAGTAAGGAGCTGGATCTAATTTCAATAATAGGCACAGCATGATTGAGAAGGTAATTCTATGGCAAACAGAAAATCCTTTACAAATATAAGTATAAATGAAGACCAAGGGCAATTTAATTGCTACTATCCTATTCAGTTCTGCATGTTTTTGTTTAGCTAGAAAATATTGACTTTATTGACCTGGTCTTAAAATTTTTATCTTCAATCTTATATATCTATGTAATCCCAAAAGATTTTTAAATATAACACTAACCTTGAAAGAGCTATCAAACCTTTAAGTAAGAAGAGAAAATCCATGCAGCTAAGCCTTCTCAAAAGCACCTAGTCTCAGAATCCTGTAGGTATCCCGAGTGAGTGATTTCATATGGTGGTGAATGGACAGCTAAAGCTCACTCTGAGTTCAGCCCTCATAATTCTCACTAATAAGGAGCTATGTTATAAATTATACTGAGAACAAAAATTCCATAGGTTGAATGCCATCCATAGGCCAGAGACACCTTCTGATCCAGAGGGGCCCATTTGCTGCATGTGGAACAGAATCCACCAAGTGAACGCTGCCTGTACATCAACACTGGACAGGTGTTTGTTGGAGCACATTGTGTGTGTTCCTTATGACCTTATTTCACAGAATGACTGAACCTTCTCCCTGAGGTAATACTGGCAGACCAAGCAGATGAAATCATGGGTAGGGTAAGTCATTTTGAAGATCTGCTGGTATTTGACTACGCCAGGGCCTTAAAATCCTCAATCATGAATGGAAGAAGTGGGTTGGGACTTAAGTGAGTGCAGAGGCCCTGGAAGTTTGCTGTGATAGATAGATAGATGATGATAGATGATAGATAGATAGATAGATAGATAGATAGATAGATAGATAGATAGGCAGATAGAATCTAAAGCCTTAATTATATCTCTAGTATGGTAGCTAAATTTTGCAAGTTATTTGATGTTTGTGCTCATTGGTATCTTCACACAAATAAAGAAGATGTTAGAATGTTAGACCCTATAACTTCTATGCCATATACATGTCAAATTTTTGAACAATTTAGGTCTGTGTTCTATTGATCTTAACCATCTTTTACAGTGTACCCAAAGAGAACCTCAGAATCCTTATCACAAAATTAACTCAGCCACTGCTGGGATCAGAATTGGCTTATAGCTAAAGCAGACTTGTCGTTCCTCTTCCCATGCCTAGTATAAGACTTTCAGAAGAAGCACATCAAGAATTACCTTCAGTGTGCCAGGTTTCAGTGATAAGGCAACACCATCTCTTTACTCATCCTCCTGCTCAGCTGTTCCTTAGAGGTGTTGCCCTCTGTCAGGGAAGGCTACAGCTTGGCACCTTGGGAGCTCACTTTTCTTTGCCTTTGAGGTGTAAGTGATAAGAGACCTGTCAAGGAGAGCCGTTCACTGGCACCATTCCCAGACCTGGAAGCATAATGAAATAAAGTTTCATTCCGACTCAGTTGGAATTCTTGCAGCTGAACATTGGAGATAGCATCTGGGGTGATTCTGACATCCACTTTCCTGGGTCGAAAGAAGTACTCATCAGCTAATGGAACTTGGGCCATCCCACTAGCAGCCCAAATCAAGGGCTCTCAGAGCAATTCAATTCAAATTAGAGCCAGCCAGGCCATATCCCAGCAGATGTGGTAGAATTCACCCTGCCCAATGGACCAACCATTTGAAATATGTATTTTGGAAGCTTTACCATGGACAGAGAATGGTATCAAAATGGGTTTAAAAGCCAGCTGCACTAGACTAAGACTACTTAGTGCTAAGGGCTCTACACTCCACTCAGCTTTAGAGAATGGAATTAAGGCATAAAAACCATATCTTTGATTCCTTGGTCCTGACTCAAGCATCTATGCAAAGGAGACACCAAAAACATTAAAGAACACCTTCAGCTTTATCTTCTACCATCTCTTAAATGTCTTGAGAACTGAGTAGATTTGGCTACTTTGAACCTTGATTTCCTTGCCTATAAAAATGGAAGTAGCAGTACATTCTCATGGATTGGAAGAATAAAAAAATAAATATGGTGTCTGTGTGAGTGATCAGTGAACAGTAGGTGCTATGTAGAGAAAATTAGTTGACTTCTTTCACATTCACGACTAGAAGGTGTTTATTTTTTATATCTCATGAAATGGCTGCTTTTGCTCTTTTGCTATAGAAGACTCTTTCTCTCTCTCTCTCTCTGCTCTTAGATCATTCTTCTTGGTCCCCAGAGATTTCCCATTCCTCATAGCATTGGAGGATACCCAGAGAGAACAGGTCCCACATTTGTAGACAAGATCCTGAGGTCAAGTTTGAATTTAGTAATCAGATAAGGTTTAGGTTTTTCTATTTAATATTTAATATTTTTCTTATGTATGAAATACCACTAATATTATTCTGTATGACACATAGAAATATTTACATTGGCACAGCCCATGTGCTTTGTAAATTAAAATATAGGTAAGATATTGCACAATATTTTTGTTTCAAATCTGCTGTCTTCAGACAACTCAGCCTTGTGGATTGAGGTGAAATCACTGGAAGCCTGTTTGTGGAGCCAGCGTCACGAAAGCTAATGATGTTTTCGTCCCTGATTTTGGAAGCCAGTCAAGATCAAACAGTATTGTGCTTCTAGGGAGATGCCATGCAGCATTCCAAGAGGCTGTGACCTGCAGTAAATAATCGGTGACTTTTACATTTGTAAGTCAAGATGTTCTTGGTCTCTGCAGAGAGCCCATAAATCTATCTTGATAGCCAAGCCTTGGCCACTCTACTCTTCCTGTATCTTTCTTCTTCTTGAAGACAAAATGAGACTTGAAAATGCAAACGTTTTTATTTCTGCTGTATGCAGGGTCCCAGCCCTTCTTCATGCTTTTCTTCCACCCACCACATATACCTCAGCCCTGAATTACGCATTCTATCAAAACAGGAGAAGAGGTGATTTCTTATTTTCTGGTATCTGCTCATCTCTTTTAGATTAATCCACAGAGAACTAGACCTTAAAGAGGACTCAGTTGAGGGAAGGCATGTAGATGACTTGGGTCCACTTATTTTGGCTACCTACAGTCACATAGCCGGGCTCAGTGAGCTTATGCACAGGGAGGGAAGAGTCTTTGCCTTGTTACAGGAAAAGGAAGAGAGGCTCACTGAAATTAATAGCTTGCTAACACACCACTGTTAACATGAGCAAAGTTCACATTTCCTTGCTTTTCTAATTTATTCAATGACTGGTATTTGCTTAATGCCAAACACATATCAGCTCCTCTTCTAAACTCAGGATTGTGGGTTATGAATATCTATGAATTACCTTGCCCAGATATTTAATTTTTCAGACAATCTGTCCCACCATTAGAATTTCTCAGAATGTGGCGGCATCATGAGAAGTTCCAACACATGGCATTTGTCCACATATTTACTAGAGCACTTGTACATTTGCTGTACATTCATTTTCATTCCCTGAATAATGAAAAAATACCTGCTCAAAAAACATAAGGCCCTTGTAAGAGACCTTTGAAAGCAACTTAAAAGTAACACATGAAAACAAACTGACCAATAACTGCGTTTGTCCTCTGCCTTCCTTCCCTTCTGGGTAACTTAGAGAAAACCTGAAAGCAAACTCGAGTCATATGCTAGCTTAAATTTACATGGGGACCTACAAGGTGAAGCCTGCATGAACCAAAAACTTTACACTGTACTAAAGTTTTCAGAACTGTCAGAAATGTCAATTAAAAACTGTCTTGAGAAAGAATTTATAGCCACGCAGATCTAGAACTGCTGCGATTCCATACCCCCTGGGTAGAGGTATAATCTACAAAGAACGTGAAATCTCCTGGTCCAGAGTTTGAGCACTGCAGTTAAACACAGTAATCTCACCAACTATGTGTGAAAATTTGTTTCTCATCCCTGGTATAACTGTCTTTTTACTTCAAGGTCAGACCAGTGTGGGAAATGCATGCCCTGATAGTGAGAAGGATTGCACTATCTGTTACCGGGGCACATTACATATCCAAGGACCCACTGACCGAATTTCCCAAATCAACTTAAGTTTTTAACATAAGTGTTATTTTTAAATTATCACATCATGTGACTATCTGTCAGTCAATAAGGCTTTCTGAAAGAGTATATATCCCTACACTCAAAGAATGGAGAAGACTCCAAGTCCCTGTCTCCAGAGTATTAAAAGAAAACAATGGAAAAAGGCATTAAATCTCTTTCTGAAAACAAGAGCCACAGAGGATTTAGATTGGTTTATTCTCCATGTAGTAATTACATTGAAGTTCCAATCCAAGTGTGTGACACCCAGGCTCATGCTTGTGCTGATATTGTATGCCTTTATTTCAACACCACTTGTGTGTTGTATATGGTGAAAAGTGGGAAGACTATTCAAAGGAAAGTCAGGCATGAACAACTGTCTTAACGAAATCTGTATGTAGAGTCTCAGCTTCCCCATGTACATTAAAACATAATCTTGAGATAGTGTCAGGTTTACTTAGCGAACTTTGCCAGCCACCCTTCTCCTCCATGATAAAAGAATGACCTCCTCTAACCTCCATCAGATATTGGTATGTTTCCCAAAGTATATAAGCATCTGAGAGTCAAAGGGACTTGTGATTAAGCCTTTTAATAAGGACCACAAATGGGTCTTTATGTCATTAAGACATTTATGCCCAGTGAAATCTTTCTTTTAGGTTGAATAATTATTTATCATAATATGAAATGTATCTACTTTTAATTAGTTTATACTAATTTTACTGTTAAGTTCAATGAAGAAATTATTTGTTAAAACTGTATGTTCACCGAAAAAAAAAGTATGTTTGTATTAGATGGTACAGTGTATGTGTTTTTGTTTCAGAGTATGAGAGAATGATCAATAGTTGGCTTTTAAGGATAAGGTTATGACAGAATTCTTTACGAGTGGAATTAAAGTAGACAAGGAAAATGGACATAGTTCCAGGCCAGACATGCTGGCAGAGTTTCCCATGGGCCAAATACAGCCTATGCTTCTTGTGAAAGAATTGTATTGAACACATTTGTACCCATTCATCTATGGATTATCTATGGCTGCCCTTACTGCAATGGCAAAACTGAGAAGTTGCAACAGTAGCTGCTTGGACAGCTAATATTTAGTATTAAGGCCTTTACATAAAAAGTTTGTTGACCTTATTCAAGGAGGAAAGTATTAATCTAAAATCTCAGTCTTTCTAAGAAGCACTTATTTGTGCTTTTAAAATGACTAAGTATTAATCTCTGATCATTTTTTTAAGTTTATACAAGATCACATTTAAAAGAGTAATGTGGAATATGCTTTTAAAAATAGTAATATTAAAATACACTGAAAACTGTATTTAAAATCATTTCAGTTTCAATGAAAAACTTCAGCTTGTTGACTTTAAAATATATGAGTGTATTAACTGTCGCTTTGACAGAATCTAGAATCATCTGGGAGATGGGCATCAGGACCTTCTTGGAGGTAGGGTTTTATTGATTTCATTGAGGTAAGACCTGCCTACTGTGGATGGCACCAACCCCTGGCTGAGATTCTGAACCATGGGGTAGAGAAAGGAAATGGAACAGCGGGTACATTTGTCTCTCCCTGATTCTTCACTGCTTATGCACTGTCACTAGCTCCTTCACACCTCTGCTGCTGTGAACCCCCTTGCCAGAATGGATTATAACCTAAAAGGAGAGCCAGTAGAAGCTCTGACTCCTTTAAATTGCCTTTGTCAGGGTCTTTTGTCACATCAGCAAGAAAATAAACCAAGACATAGGGGTATATGGACTTTTAAGAAGTTGGGCTATCACACTGTCCCTACCCTAGAAGACAAGGTTACAGATAGGACTCCCAGAGTTCGAGACCCTTCTAATGCACAGGAGCTTCTTTCTCATGCAGCAAATCAAGAGCCATATGACTTCCATGAAGCTGTTTTCCTACAGCCTGGAGAAGACAAGGTACTCGCGCAGTACATTATGAATAGTGGTGTCTTAACTTCCGGGCTCAGTCCTACAGATTAGAAAAATTCAACAAGAAATGGATGGCCCTTCTACTAGGCAGTCTGGGGCCTGGGGGTAAGGAGCAGCCTTCCCAAGAAGTAGAAGGCTGGCCTTCTCAAACCTTCCAGAACTGGTAGGTACCTGCACCGTGCTTGAGATGGTCTGACTGTAGGTTACAATGTCTGAGTGGGTGTTTAAACCTGCTTGGGAATCTAGATGCATGTTATAGGTTGAAATATGTCCTCCACAAAAAGTATGTCCTAAATTCTGAACCTTAGAATATGATCATATTTGGACACTGAATCGAACTGAGGTCAGTAGATGGACTCTAATTCAGTGTGATTGATGTTTTTATAAAAAAGGAAAATGTGATTGTGGAGACCTGAATCCACAGAAGAAAGTTGACATGAAGAGACACAGAGAACTCCTGGCCATCTATATGCTGAGGAGAACAACAGTCACCCCACAGCCCTTAAGAGGAGCCAGCCTTGCTGGCAGCTTGATCTCAGGCATCCAGCCACCAGAGCTGTGACACTGACTTCTGTTGTTCAGGTCACTCAGTCTCCAGTCTTTATTATGTCCACCTTAGCAAACTACTGTAATGCTCTTGAATGCTAAGTTCTTTTAATGAACTTTTCTAAGGCCAGTGATTTATTATAGCTATGTTTTTCAATTACTGCCCAACATGATCTATCAGGACACATTGGTCTTCACCCCTGGCCTCCCTCTTTCCCTTAAGAGCAGGGCTCAGCAGAACAGCCAATATTAAGACTGGAGTCTGAGCTCCTGGGTTTAAATGTGACTGGCAATACAGCCCTGTTTCTGAACGGCCTCATTTGCAAAACCAAAGGATAATACCATCCTCCTTAGATTATTGTGAGGATCAAGCTAGTTAATGACACAGAAAACACTTTGTTAGAGATGGCAGAACAGGCCTGCAATATCACCACCCAAGAGGCACAGGTAGTAGGATCACAAGTTCAAGGCCAGCCTGAGCAACATAATGAGTCCCAGGCCAATCTAGGATACAGAACAGGAGACGTTACCTCAAAACAAAGACAGTGAACAACAGCAATAACAACAACAAAGTAAAATGATAACCCTTAGCTCTTAGTAAATGATCAACAATGAAGCATTCTTTGTAATGTTGGGATACCCAAAAGGCCTTTTTTGCTTAAGCCACCCAAACCCATGAATGACCCAGCAAAAAGAGTTTGCATGTTCCTCTTGGATTCTAGAAGTTTGATTTCCAGAATAGCTTTATAAATATTGAGTGAGGGTAAAAATACCTGTCTTTATTATTTTATCCTGTCTTGTTTTTGGAAAGGCTCTTACTCCAGAGTAGCTAGCATGGTAAAAAGGGATCTGCTCCTGCGAGAGTTGGCAGTTATATTTCATCAGTCACTTGGGATTATGGATTAACTCACTGATCATTTTACTCTTGGAGCTAATTAGCCTTTGGACAAATATGGGTAGTCATGGAAGCCAAGCACAGCTAACCAAACACCTTTCAGAGAGTAAATTTGGTAGGTAAATAATAGCTGAGATCTCTTCGCAATATTGCTTTCCTGAATCGTTGAAGTCCCAGTAAGAGATGGAACTATGATGTTTCCAAGGCTTCAAAACAATAGAAAAGATAAAACTAAAACATCTCTTGACTCCTATAGCCCCCCACACACACACTTTAAAAGTGCTTCTTCTCTTGTTGCCCCACACAGCTGGCTCAGTTTAATGGCTTATGTAGATCTTTTGGGAGCCTTGTTTAATAGACCTCTCTCAGAATAGACTTCACTATATCCCCACCTGAAATGATGTTTTTCTCAGTTTAATTTAATGATCACTACCTGCCAAGACTTTCTCATACTTTGATGAAGCACCTAAAAGCAGATTGAACCTCAGCTTGGTGCTAAGGACTGTTAAATACTTGTAGATAATTACATATCTTTGAATTTAGTGAAACTTATTATTTTTAGATCTTAAATCTTAGGTTCTTCACTAGAGAAAATTCCTCCAGGTAGCGCTTTTCAAGCTCTGCTCATGTTGAAGCATATGTGACATCACCATCGGACTGCCAGGAGAGCAGCCATCCCTGTGGTACAGGCAGCAGGAATTGTTGGTTCAGTCATACTAGTGCCTGGCTGCACCGGGCACCAGGATATGACCAGATTCTGACCTCCGCCCTGATGTCTCCTCACAGGGGCAGCCTTATTGGATATCCAAGTTCTTCTGAATTATCTCCCTTCCTAGTTCCTCAGAGCACAATTCTAGAGGAACAGGAATTCCAGACAGAGTAGCCACTCAGCTTGACATTGCACAGCCATACATTTAAGTAACTCAGTTTGGAATCTTGTTCTTGTCTTAAGAAGAGCAGAAAATATGCAAATATTTGGCTCTTATTCCATAGGAACAGTCAATGTGACTTATATATTATCAACAGTACTAGTTGATTTATTGGAACCTTTCTCAGGTGAGTACTAAGTGTCTAGCACTGCTCAGAACAAATATAGCTTTCACCTCAGCGATCTTAGAAAACAGCAAAAGCTTATGAGGTAGTGAACAGTATTTTGTAGTTCAACCATAGAATTTTAAGCCTCACATTGGCTAAGTCCAGGGACACACTTATGTAGCTGCCACAGTTAGAAACACCACCATCCATATTTGCATGGCCCCTGGGTAGGTTATCCTACCCACTACTAGTGCCTTGTGGATAACTAACTAGTGACAATTTATTAGAGTGAAGTTACTTGATCTACATGTGTTTGGCATAGAAAGACTTCCAAGGGATATTCCATTCAAAGAAGAAGATACTAGGGCAAGAGATAGCATATGAACATTGTATATGTCTGTGTTCTAAGCATGTGAATATATGTACATGTTCACACTTATATAGGAAGAGTCTGGAGAATGAGTCTGATGCTTTAAATAGTGGGCAATGCTGGGGTGGGAGGGATGGTTCAACAATTAAGAGCACTGACTGCTCTTGCCGAGGACCTAGGCTTGACTCGCAGCACTCACATGGTGACTAACAGTCTTCCCTAACTCCATTTCCAGGGGAACAAACACCCACTTCTGACCTCCATGGGCATTGCACCACATGGGTACACTTATACACATACAGGCAATACATTCATACACATTAATAATAATAATAAAAATATATAAAAATGAAGAGTAGACAGTGCTGAACAGTGACACTGAGGAATCCAGAAAGGTCTCTTAGGAGGGCATTTATGCTACTTAACTTCTTAGAGTGAGAGCAAACACCTGACAAAATCAATTTATAAAGAGGAAAACCTTATTTTGGCTCACAGATTTAGAGGTTCAGGTCTATGGTCAGTTGGCTCATTGTTTTCTTTGGCCTGTTGTGAGGTAGAACATCATGGCAGGGAGACCTCCTCCTCCTCCTCTTCCTCCTCTTCCTCCTCCTCCTCCTCCTCCTCCTCCTTCTTCTTCTTCACAGTTAAGACTCAAACCCAAGGAATGGTGCTACCCATCTTTACGCTGGGTTTTCCCTCATTAATAAACATGGTAGAACAAAGTTAATCACCTGTTGTGATAGTTTTAATTGTCAGCTTGACATAATCTAGAATCACTTGAGAAGAGAGTCCTAGTGAGGAATTGTCACTGGGTTCAGAATGGCTTTTGGTCATGTCTCGGGAGAGGGGTGTCTTGATTCTATTTATGAGACCCAGCCTAAAGATGGGTAGCAGCATTCCCTGGGTCTGTGACCTGGACTATATAAAAAAGGGGAAAATGAAGTGAGTACAGCATGCTTGCATGAATTTCTTCTTTGGGTCTTGATTACGGATTTAATGTGACCATCTGTCTCGAGTCCTTGCTAGTCTGACTTCCACTACAGTGATGGACTATAACCTGGAATTTTGAGCTATAATAAGCATTTTCTTCCCTTAGTTGTTTTTTGTCAATGTGCTCTATCACAGCAACAGAAGTGGAACTAAGATACCTCATGACCAGAGAGCCAACAGAAAGGAAAAAGGAGCAGCCAGAAAAAAAAACCCTAAAAGAATTAGTTACAGCAAACAAATAATAGAAAATTAGGAGGGTGTTATAGACCTCATTAAGCCAAAATGCTTCAATAGCAACAAAGAGTCATTTTATATATTACAAAGTTGAAGCTATTAAATTTAAAAAAGTCATGAATCTTATATGGGTAAAATGAAATATAAGAAGAAATGAATATAATATCTCTGTGAGAACTTATTACGTCAATGGCCCTGAAGTCATTGATTGATTTTTTTTAAATTGTTTTTAGAAAGAATAAAAAACACCCTCAAGATTTAACTCATGTTAGAAAATGACAACAAAATCACCCAAAGAAAACAAAAGGAAAGATAATAACAGATAGTAAAGTCAATAGAAAATAAAGATCAAATAGAATCCGTAAGTGAATCCAGGAACTGCATCTAGTAATAAGTTAATATAGATAAAACACAGTTTTGTCAAATCAAAAAGAACTAACTCATAATTGAATTATGAAAAGAAGCATGGAGGAAATTAAAGTATTATTGATGAATCCATTTGGTGTCAGCATGCCAGTGTGGTTGACAAAGCTCAGTGAGACATATAGGTGTATGTGCATGCACAAAGTAACTTGACTACTTGTTGATATCAAACACTGAGAGCATGACTCGGGATCCACACAGCTTCTAAAAAGTGCGTAACTTGCATGACTAAAGTTAATTTTTAAAGTGAATATACAGTATGTGGAAAAAATACACAAATTTAAAAAAATTGTGTGTGTGTGTGTGTCCAGGTGTGCACGGGCAATGTGTGTGTGTGTGTGTCCAGGTGTGCACGGGCAATGTGTGTGTGTGTGTGTGTTCAGGTGTGCATAGGCAATATGTGTGTGTGTGTGTCCAGGTGTGCACGGGCAATGTGTGTGTGTGTGTGTCCAGGTGTGCACGGGCAATGTGTGTGTGTGTGTGTCCAGGTGTGCACGGGCAATGTGTGTGTGTGTGTGTGTCCAGGTGTGCGTAGGCAATATGTGTGTGTGTGTGTCCAGGTGTGCACGGGCAATGTGTGTGTGTGTGTGTGTGTGTTCAGGTGTGCATGGGCAATGGCACACCAGTGGTGGTTCAGAGGACAGCTCTCAGAGGTTGATTCCTTCCTGTCACCTGTGAGACCCAGGGATCGAACTCAGGTTTGCAGGTTTGCACCCAAGTGTCTCTCTATACACTATGCTATCTTGCCAGCCCTGAAATATGCACATTTTTAATAAAGTTTCATACTCTGCTGTCCCAGGTGTAGATTAATACAGCCTTACAAAAAAAATGGCTACAGGCTTCAAGAATTTAAAATTTTCTGTAATCCTCGACCTATAGTTTTCAAAAAATCTATCCTAAGAAAAATCTTAAATGTAGAATATATATTCTCTGATATTTTTAGGCATAGGAATTTCAGAAAATTTTGTTATTGAAACATTAATTATATTAATGTTTGTTGCAGAAAATAAATGCAATGATTTCATCTAGAAAAATAATCACTTAATTTTTAAACATAAAAATAATCCTGGAATACTTGAAGCCACAATGTTCATACTTACTGAGTGCAGAGCTCATAAGTGAGTTTTACTTTCTTTCTTGCATTGTTTAAATATTCTAACTAGTCTTCAGTTAAATTATAATAATTTAAAAATAGGTAACAAGGGGGCTGGAGAGATGGCTCAGCAGTTAAGAGCACTGTCTGCTTTTGCAGAGTATCTGAGTTCAATTCCCAGCACCCACATGGCAGCTTACAATCATCCTTAACTCCAGTTCCATGAGCTCTCTCCCTCTTCTGGCTTCTGCAGGCATTGCGCACAGAGGTGCACTTACACACATACAAGCAAAACGGTCATACACATGAAATAAAAATAGGTTAATTAAAATAGATAATAAAGCTACTAAAACAAAGGAGGAAATTTAGTATGAAATGAAAGGAAAATTTTGATGACAGCAAATGCACAGAAAGCACTGTGCATCTCATCAGAACTGAGCGTGTCACTAAATCTGATTCCTGCATAGTTCATTTAGTCTCCGTGTCCCAGGACGGGATATGGCTAAGGGTTTGCGGAGCACAGTCACTGAGACCTTTCTCTTTCCAGAGCCTCTGCTCTTTGGTAACCACAGTGTTTTCATTATGAATCTGTTATTATTAATCCTTAAGAAGGCAGTCAGCTACTTATTACCAGATGCACGAATCTGTATCAGAAGCACCCGCCCTAGAATAATGACTTCTTTTCCTCCTTTTGTCTATCTGTCCTTTCTGTGAGTCTGAGCATCTGGAAGCAGTAACTACCCCCCTTTCCCTGAATCTCAAAGTTTGGCCAACACTCCCCCTAGTGGCTCTTTAGGAAATCTCCTGGACTAACCTAACCCTGGAGCCTGGGCTGAGAACTGAAGCCAGCCTGGTAAGTTGAGTCACTTGTCAATAATAAGATGTATGATAGGTCTCCAATTCAGGATGATAGCACAGAAATATGTATTCTTTTTTAGCAAGTCATGCAGGTGAAAAAATATTCAAGTTGACATCTACTGACCTAGGTTGTATATTCCTATCTGTTTCAGGAGAGATAAGAAGCTCTGGTAAACTAGCCTAGCATTCATTTCCTACAGTAAAGACTTGTAAAGAATCTAGCTTCTGACTTGTGTTGTTAAGGATGTATAGATCTCAGATGAGCCAGGCAGACCAGGACATTGCTGTTTCATTATCCCTCCTCCAAGCACATTTCTAAGCAGCCACTCTACCTTGAATTTTTCTCTCCAGTTGCCAACCCATTTGAAACAGCCTGTTGATTTAATCAACATGCTGCTTATCATGTCTTCCAGATGGCGAATGGGTCTCTTAAATAAAACTGGTCCTAATTCTAACTGGTGTTTCTATTCTTGTCCCTTTTGTAGAATAATTTGTTTTATGGTCAGAGTTTTTCTTTCATTATTACTCTGGAGTCTCTGTGATATCTTTCTACCATTTCTTTGTTCAAAGCTATCAAATGGCACATTAATTCAATTCATTGATGTTAATCATACATTCAGAGAAGAGGGGACTGTTTGTATTAATACCAGCACATTGCCCTAGTCATTTATCATTTATGTGTAATGTTTTAGAGACTAGGTTTGCCAGCATTATTGATTGAGATAGAAAAGAGTCTTTATGTTGTGGAGTCACAGACTGGCAGTTTTTTTTTTTTTCCTATTGTAGATCCTGCCTCAGGAAGAAATGGCCTTGTCATATGAAACAGCATTATTTGGGGATCAATATATGCAGATTAAGTTTTAGCAAATCTCATTTTAAAATGCATGATCTTAATGGTCTACAACAAAGGATTCCAGATATAAAAACTGAACTGAACCATAGATTCAGGTCTGATTTCCATCCACAAATGGTTTCCTAGGTATAGAGTCAGGTCGTATTGAAGGAAGTGACATTAAAACTCATGTTGGCAGAATGCCATGGCCACATGAGCTCCACAGTAATGAATGGCTGAAAAGAGGCACAGTAGTGTAAGGTTTGAATGGGGTTACACTCTGAAAGGAAGACGGCCAGAGGTTCTGGGAATTAATGGAGGAGTTACAGAAAAAAAATATAGCTCTATTACGCCACGCACTCCCCTCTTCTCCTTTCTATTGCCTGCCTGAGATGATTTGGCAGAGTTCAAAAATGACTGAAGTGTATTCATTTTCTCCTTCAGAATTTTGCTTTGAAGGCATTCTGTAAGGGAGAAGTACTAACACAGGCAGGTTGGGCAATCAGGACATCAAAACGTATGCATTCTATCTAGTAGGTATGCCCTTACATGAGGAGGTATGCATGCTTCTGATTAGAGCCAGATCACACAGGCATGCTGCTTCCCAGCAATGATCTTCCAGGTGACACGAGGAAATGACGTTTTGAATGGCTTCTGCTCCCATTTGTACCTTTCCACTGTCTTCTTTATGGACTGAAACATATAGTGATTGGGATTGGGTTTTTAATAGAAACTTAATACCACTTTTTAGTACCAACTAGAGACAGGATGCTTTTACAGGCTTATCGTGTATGTTAATCATTGCTTTTCACTTTTTATTTTAACTGCCAAACCTTTATTTCAAACAGAATGAAAACCTATACATGAAGTGTGACCCTAAGGGAAACCGGGTTGGGCATCTCAGTGATTTCCCTGCTGGGCTGTTTTCCCAGTGCTTTCCTCCTTAACCATGCTGAGGAAGAGCAGTTTGCTTATCTGTGACCTGGGAGGACATACCTTCAATGTTACTCATTCTCAAATATTTATTCAGTGTCTGTGATAAGTCAAACTGTTGTCTAGGCTCTAAAGGTTCAGCATTGAATAGAAAAGACAAGGCTTCTGTCCTGGGGAGGAGAGCAGAACAAAAGGAGAAAAGGGTCCCCAGAAGAAAATAAAGGGCATAGAAAGGAACCCCACAGAGCATTCTGTGCGGGGAGAATCAGCAGGAAAGGCCCTGCCACAGAATCACAAACTCTGAGAGAGCCTATGTGGAAAACTTGGGGAAGAGTGTGCCAGAGAGAAAGCTCTTAAAAGTCTCAAGACAGGAATGTTCCAGTTCTCTTAACAAGTTTAAGGTCGCAACCTGTGCCCCAACAACCAGATTTGTGCACTCAAATTAATCAATGAAAAGTAGAAAAAGATTTATTCAGTGTGGCCACATCAGGAAGAGAGACAAAAAGGTTGTCTTAAGTCCAACTCCCTAAGTCCATCCTTGGGGTAAGGCTTAAGTAGAATCGTGAGATGTGCACAACTAAGCAGTCTCCACAAGGTGTGCTCCTGTCCTACCCATCAGCGGTTCAGCTGCAAGGTCAACTGACCAGTTGTAAATCTTTTTCCAGGAGTCCAGTTTCTCTTCTGCCAGACAGTTCCTCTCCTGTTGCCCCTAGAGCTTTAGCATTTTCTTCTCCCAGCAGGACATTCCTGGGGAAATTCTTATTTCTTCAGGTCTACTGTTTCAGTATTCTGACAACTAGAGAAAGGAGGGAACACAAGTATTTCTTTAGAATATATTCATTCCCCTTAGGCAGGCCAGTTACAGTAGTTGAATCCTATCTGAGGGCATGAGAGGCTTGGGTCAGAGATCCCATGCTGGGTGATGAAATATCTGATATGCTATTATGGAAATCCACTATTTCTTACTTTGCTTGAAATCTACTTTTAATTTCCATTTGTTATATTAAACCACTGATGACTAAATTCTTTGCATTCTTCCTCTGTCAACACCTAAAGTTTGTCTGAGGTGCCTGCTATACCGTGCCAATGCT
The DNA here is from genome assembly GCA_035773235.1 of Eospalax fontanierii. Lineage (NCBI taxonomy): Eukaryota > Metazoa > Chordata > Mammalia > Rodentia > Spalacidae > Eospalax > Eospalax fontanierii. The sequence goes on along the minus strand of CM069539.1, from coordinate 42,087,560 downwards.
CAGGTTCTTTCAAATAAAAGTTCAAGATCGTTTAGAGGAAAAAGAAGTAAATTTATTTTCTAAACTGTGGTCTTCTTTAGATAGCAAAATTGAGAATTTAAAAAGTAGTTCTGCATTTCCTTGCAGCCCAGGAAGGAAGGAAGGAAGGAAGGAAGGAAGGAAGGAAGGAAGGAAGGAAGGAAGGAAGGAAGGACAAGAGGAAGGGAGCAAGAAAAATGATGGCTTACATAATTATGATTCATCAAAAAGGCAGGCTGTTCTTAGGGGAAGAAGTGTCTAGTACTCTATTCTAAATATAATGTATTCCAGTGGGTCTTACATAAGAGATATCAATAATTCTCTTTATGAATATTGAATACTTAATATATATAAATTGGGGAATACAAACCCTAATCAGACATAAATTCTGCCTTCTGGGAGCTTGCAGTTTAATAGGGGACACAGTGAACATGCTTAAAAATTATAAGAGGCAATAGGTATAAATATGAGATTGCTTTTTTGGTGCATTTAGGGACAGGCTTTCAAGCTACTAGTATGGTATGAAAGCTTGAGTGTGGGGGCATTTCAGGGTGAGAGGAAAGAAATAAAGTACCCAGCTAGATTTGTGGGTATTCCAAAATCAAGACTTAGCACTCAGCACCCAGGGGCAGTCCTTCAGGTTGTGTCCCTCAGATGTCAGTGTCAGGTGCAGAAGCTAATCCTCATTCAATTCACACTCAACACCATCAAGAACCTAGATTAGGTACACGTCACTGCTAATTATAGACACTGACTACCAGATGGTTAACAACCAACCTTATGAAACTTTAGTACTTTTCCCATTTAAATATATATTTTATATTAAATTAATTCTTGATAGAAATTAGAAAATATGATGTCACAAAATGTCAAAAATCCATTCTCCCAGAGCCAAAATGCTGCTGAGTGCTGAGACTTTCAGTCTGAACACTTTCCTATGCATCTGGATCATCGTTTGTTCTGGGGTCCCCTTTTCTCAGTGGTTTTCACATTGACAGGTGCAACTTAAAGGTACCCCTGTTAGTTTGTACCTCACTCTAAGACATTGGTCCCAGCAGGCACCAGCCTCTTCCAGAGTGAACACAGGTTGCTCCCAGGGGGAATGCAATACTGGGACAATCATCATATATAATCCATATCCTCTCACTTTTACAATTTCCATAACACTTTTGTATTACAAAGAACAGTGAGGTTTGATCCTACATCTTACGAACCACACACCTTCCCAAAGCTTTCAAATGTAAGACTTTGTTGATTTGCTGGAGCTGCAGAAATGCCGTTATCCTTTGTGCAGAAGGAGGAACTTCAAAGCACCCAGTGTGTCAATGAACTTTACTTGCTCTCTGGTTTTCACTGTCTTCCCACTCAAGCCCCCACCAGTTCCCTTTAATCAGTAGACCAGGCCAGAGCATGAACAATGTTTCATGCCTGTTTTTACTCAACATTACCATATCTAGCAATCACCACAGTCTTTGAGCTGTGCTCCCTAAAAGGTCCTGTATGTATGTGAGTGTCTTCTTCACACAGTGCTTGTCTGGTCATAGTCACCTGCCCTGGTCACCTTCTCTGGGTCACTGCAGTCTCCTAATAATCTCTTCTTTAGAGATTTGGTTCCACTCTAATCTATCTGCTCTATCTCATTTTAATGTCAATCTGATGATAATATGTCCTGCCTTAAAGATTTTGGTGGCTCCAAGCTATTTTCTAGATAAGCTTTAAACTCCTCAGTATAACACACAGAACTTCATTGCTGGGTCAGGTCACTGGGCTGTGATTGGTGAACATGGAATTTTCAAACCTTCTCTGTGATTTTAATGTAGACAGCTGGGCCCCTGGCAGGTCCTAAAATGGGCACAGCAGACACCCTGGTCTGTTTGGAATTCTCTCTAGGATGGCAGGAGCCAGCTACAGCTGGAAATTTCCCTTTGCCAAGGCTTAAAATTACCCAGCACAGTGTAGTTATTTTAGGAAATATTTAAAAAGCATTTCACCAAAGAGCAGCCCGTTTGCAAGTATAGATTAGAGGATCTTTTCCATTTAGGAAGCTTAATTTAATTAAGTGACACAATTTTTGAGTTATGAAAACTTTTTCTGCTGAGTCAGGATTCTTTCCCACTCTGTTAATACAGAACAGGTAGTGGAAATGACAACCTAGTTCCAAGGGATTCCTATACACTGGCCTGGCTGCCACTGTGGTCAGGGCGGCAAGTGTTATTCTCTGGGGTCAGGAGCAAGGGGTTATTTTGTATAAATCTTGTTAAAGCATGACATTCAGAGTTTTCATTCGTGACATTTAAATTTCATGTTCTTTTCTAAAGGAAAGTAGCATGGAAAACCTGTGTTAAATAAAAGGAGACAACAGCAGTAGTTAGTCCAGAAAGGAAGCTAACACATAATTCATCATTCCCTTCAAGAATGAGGTTTATTGGAATGAAAGGGCCCCAAAGTGACAGGGAGAACATTAGACTAAAACAATACAATGTATGAAGATTTAAACGTGAGGAGGCCTTAAAGGGAAGGAGAGGCTTCCCTTTAAAACCTTGAGAGGATCTTCATTAAGAGTGAAAATGATGAAACCAACCCATTGAACCAACCCAGCAGCCACTTAGAAAATCTTGGGTTGGAGACCTGTCAGCTAGCTGGTGGCTGCTGTGAGGACCTTGCTTCTTCTTTTACCTGCAGTAAAAGTCTGTGGGGAGTCAACCTGTCAGAGAACACCTTGGACCACCATGGAGTGATTGTGTTGAAACCTTAGGACAACCAAAGTGTAGCCTATACATTCTCAGGCTGAGAATAACTGACTTTGATGAGGAGATCCTAGCACTTCTGAGCTCTGAGGAAGAAAGAAGTCAGTCCCTACTTGGCGACCCTAGGCAGAGAACAAGTATGAAAATCCCATTCCAAGAAACCCAGGCGTGTTCTGGCACAAAACCATGTGCAAGGGAAAGGGAGTGGGCCTTTACTTTGGTCAATTTGTGTGTAAGAATTACTGATCACTGACATTCTAGTAAGATGTGATCTCTCTGGCACCCAGTTTAGATGTGTTTTGTAAGATGAAAGGAGTTTTTAATTGCTAATAGAGAACATGAAGGGAAGGTTGTTAAAGAGAGCATGGAGATGGGAGAGAGGGTCCGAACGTGATGGAAATACGTTGTGTGATATTCTTGAATCAATAAAACATTTTTAGAAAAAGAAAAAAGAGTGAGAATGAAAGAGAGATAAGGAGAGAGAGACACAGGTAGGTGGCCTCCATGAGAGGCATGGCAGATGGATGCCAGAGTACGCCAAAGAATTCTAAAAATAGTTTTCAACATCATAAGTAAAGAGTTACAGGAAAGACAAGGTCCATCATTGTTACCCAGAATGCTGTTCCCTTTTCTATGCAGAAAAGTTCCTCAGCAGGAAAAGGAACTTGCATAGACTGTAAGTCAACTATGTCCCAGAGCACAACACTTAGTTCAATGAGTACATTTTCTCTGGTTAGACCTTCTCAATGACAGAAGTAGTGAGTGATTTACATTGTCATGCAAGCTTTCAAACATGGGGCAAATCAGCACTAACCTATTATGAGGCATTGAATAGCAATGGTATTTATCCAAGCTTTATCTGGTTCATAGAAGCTCTAAACCACCTCTTCAAAGTAGAGTTTCTGTTGGTTGAATAGTCGTTTCTTAGTATTTCATATTAGTATTTCATATTTAGGTAATTCTTTGTAGAGGTAGATGAATAATGCTGTGACAGGTAGTAACAATGTCATGAGCTTAGAGTAGGCTAGGAGGAGCAGTATTAGCATCAGAGGGCTCATAGTTTGATTTGCGTTGCTGTGCTAAAATATCTTGACCCAAAAAAACAACTTAGAGGAAACTTAGGGGAGATTGGGTTTATCTTAACTTACAATTCCAGTTCACAGACCATTGTCACAGGAAAGTCCCAGTGGCAGGAGCTTGAAGCAGCTAGTTACATCCAGAGTCAAGAACAGAGAATACATACATGTGCATTCACTGCTCAGCTAGCTTTCTCTGCTCCAATATGGTCCAGGATCTGTCTAAGAACAATGCCACCCACAGTGGGCTGGATCTTCTCACATTCATTAATATGATCAAGACAATCCTCTGTACACATGGCCACAGACCAATCTGATCTTGACAGCCCCTCACTGAGACTCTTTATGCAGATGCTTCCAGGTTGTTTCAAGCTGACAATTAAAACTAGCTGTCACAGAACTGTGGCTTCAACAGGAACATTCCTGAAAAAGAGATTAAGTAAGCTTCAAAAGGATTAAGGCAGGGGCCTTAGGAGATAGCTTAATGACTGAAACACTTGCTGACGACCTGAGTTCTAATCCTAGAACCCATGTAAAACCCAGCCATGTATCACAGGCATCTATAATGCTAGAACTTCTATGTGAGATAAAGGGCAGACATGGACCCAGCTACATAGTGAGCTGAGCAGAAGAGTAGAGACCCTGTCTCAAACCAAGGGAAGACAAGAACCAAAGTTGTCCTCTAACCCACACATGCACTGTGGCATGCACAGGCCATATTCAGACATTCAAATGTACACATAAACACACATACGCACACGAAGAAAGAAAGAAAAATAGGGGGCAATACTTGAGGGTAAGTCAAGTAAAGCAAGGCAAATCATTTCACATTTAAATCATATATGAATATTTTAAAAGCAAGCTGTCATTTTTGCCTGGAAGACAATGAACAAGAAAGAGGGGAACATGGGAGTAAGTGTGAGTTAACCAGGGGCCTCATCAGCTATGGGAAGGGTGTTTGCTTTCATTTTTAGTGAGACCAGTTGCCGTCGGAGGTTTGGTTTTAGAGGACAGAAGATGCATGATCCGACTTGTTTTAAAGAATCACTGACCACAAGGGAGTATGGGTGAAATGGGGCCGATGAGGCTGTTGAGGCAGATCAGGTACAGACTAAGGTAGGAAGACTACTGATAATGAAAACTTGTTATCAATACATTCTGAAGGTAGAGATGATAGAACCTACTGGGTATGAAAGATGGGGAATGGAATGGGAAAGAATGAATGAAGTGCAGTGCCATGCTAGGCCAATGGCACCATTCCGTGGGATGAGAAATACTAAAGGAGAAAAAAGCTATAGGTCAGGCAAAGGGAAGAAAGAGTGGAGTTTGGAACTATGGGCTGTGAGATGCCTGACAGACATCCCAGTGTAGAGCTGGAAAAAGCAGAGGAATGCAAGCATTGGAACCCGAGGAAGAGGTGTCCGCACATAGACTGCACTAGATCAGATCATCTAGAGACGAATGAGGAGAAAAGGGTCCCAAAGACAAAACTCAGGGCACTTCAATAGTTGAAGACCAGAAAACTGAGAAAATTCTAGCAAAAGGAGACTGAGGAGGAGAGGCTGGGCATAAGAAATATGCAAACAGCAAGGAAAACTTGTTTTCTGGGCATCAAGAGAAGAGAGTATACAAACTAGAGCTTCAAGTCCTACTATGAAGTGGATATTATAAATGGTCAGACTTGGTGCCTGTGATCAGAGAAGCTTTAGCTTTAATACACTGTTTGATTAGAGACACTCTCCTGTGATTGATTTTACTTTCTTAGTCAAAAGAGAATTGAAGTTAGTTTATGAAAACTAAGGAGGAAAGAAGAGACTCTAGAGGTTTGTAAATAGAGAAGCTGCAACACAGTAGCCTAAAACATGAGTCCACTTGGAAAATATGATAAGACTCCTGGATAAACTAAGAATTCTTGGGGCCTGGAGAGATCAATTGCTCAGTGGGTAAGAACAGGTACTGCCCTTCCAGAATACCTGAGTTCAGTTCCCAGCACCCATGTTAGGTGGCTCACAACTACCTATAACTTTAGCTCCAGTGAATTAGATGTCATCTTCTGGTCTCTGTGAATGCACACATATGAAAACAAATCTAATAAAACAATTTTTAGCAGGGTGTGGTGGAACAGGCCTTTAATTTCAGCACTTGGGAAACAGTGATAGGCAGATCTTTGTGAGACTGAGGACATCCTGGTCTATATAGCGAGTTCCAGACCAGTTAAGGCTACAGGGAGCCCTGTGTCAGAAGACACAGACAACACAGACACAGACACAGAAACACACACACAGACACACATACACAAACAGGAAGAAAGAAAAGAATTCTCTTGGTAGTTAAAGTTCTAAATCTCTTGGTAGCTAAAGTTATACATTTAAAATGAAAGCAGGTTACACATTGCTTGCCCTTCCTAAGCATGTTAAGCTTCTAAGGTGAACAGAAGGAGAAAATGGGATTTAAGCAAGATCAGTGTTTGACTAGACAAATGTGGTGGGAATAGGTGTTTTGGATGTAAATATGAAGGGGGTGACTAAATTATAATGGAGGTAAGGCAGAGATATGACTAGGTTGATTGACAGAAAATACATGTTAGTGTCAAAAGCCAATAGAATCACAGAATTTTTAAATGAAGATATAGAAAAGAATAACGTGGAAACACACAAGAGAGTTCTAAACTTTAAATCTCAGCCACAGTCACAGTGAAGGTGGCAAAAGAGATTGAAAAATGCAAAATCAGATCAGCAGTCGCAGAATGAGAAGCTAGACGTTAGAGGGTTCATTCTGAAGACGATAATTGCCGAGAGCAAAGATGAGAAAGAAGTGTAAGAAAAGTCTCCAAGGAATAGTGGTATGGCCAGCAGGAAATGAAGAACCTAAAGGATGAGGTAAATGGTCTCATGGGAAAGGCTTCCAAGGGGTAGGCATGGAGTAGAAGACTTCAGTCTAGAAGTGGCACCAAGGACCAAGAAACAATTACTAAGATGAGAAGGACTCAAGATGTAAAGGAGAGCCTGAGAAGGCCGTGGTAGTGGTGGTGGTGGTGGTGAGGATGATGATGATGATGGTGGTGATGGTGGTGGTGGTGGTGGTGATGGTGGTGGTGGTGATGGTGGTGGTGGTGAGGATGATGATGATGGTGGTGATGGTGGTGGTGGTGGTGAGGATGATGATGGTGGTGGTGATGGTGGTGGTGGTGGTGGTGATGGTGGTGGTGGTGGTGATGATGGTGGTGGTGGTGGTGAGGATGATGGTGGTGGTGGTGGTGGTGGTGGTGGTGGTGGTGGTGGTGATGGTGGTGGTGGTGAGGATGATGATGATGGTGGTGGTGATGGTGGTGGTGGTGGTGAGGATGATGATGATGGTGGTGGTGGTGGTGGTGGTGGTGATGGTGGTGGTGGTGAGGATGATGATGATGGTGGTGGTGATGGTGGTGGTGGTGGTGAGGATGATGATGATGGTGGTGATGGTGGTGGTGGTGGTGGTGATGGTGGTGGTGGTGATGGTGGTGGTGGTGAGGATGATGATGGTGGTGGTGGTGGTGATGATGGTGGTGGTGGTGGTGAGGATGATGATGATGGTGGTGATGGTGGTGGTGGTGGTGATGGTGGTGGTGGTGATGGTGGTGGTGGTGGTGAGGATGATGATGATGGTGGTGATGGTGGTGGTGGTGGTGGTGATGGTGGTGGTGGTGGTGAGGATGATGATGGTGGTGGTGGTGGTGGTGGTGGTGGTGATGGTGGTGGTGGTAAGGATGATGATGATGATGGTGGTGATGGTGGTGGTGGTGGTGGTGATGGTGGTGGTGGTGGTGGTGGTGGTGGTGGTGAGGATGATGATGATGGTGGTGGTGGTGGTGGTGATGATGGTGGTGGTGATGGTGGTGGTGGTGAGGATGATGATGATGGTGGTGGTGGTGGTGGTGGTGAGGATGATGTGGGGGTGGTAATGATAATGATATAATTAGTCTTGCCCTAGAGAGTCAGCCAGACCTTTGTCAAGACAAGAAAGAGAAACAAATGTTCAGAGAGGATACAGGAGAATTTGCTCACGACAGAGCCTGAATCTCAGAAGGTACTCTGAAAACTTTGGTGAGCATTTAGATTGACAGGTAAACAGGAACAGGACCTTTGGCAGTATAGGTCTACACATCTGGATGCCATGGGATAGACTAAGTAGAGTCATCTGTGAGTACAGGAGGAATGAAAGGTGGGAGAAGCTGATTCTGGTGGGAGAGTAGGCTACTCTGCTAAAGAGCTACTCGGGACTCATCTTTAGTGAGTCTGGTAATGAGGTAGGAAGGATTGAACCAGAAGTGGGGATCGCAGCTGTAGCCCATGAGGACTCTGCAGAGGCCAAGGAGGGGGGTTTGGCAGGGGCTGCAGGGATCTAGAGGTGTTGGCCTCACTGCTGTCAAAGTCAACCCTGAGGTTTCCAGAAACTGTGCTCCCGCAGTTGTCTAGTACCCTCTCTGGATTAGAAAATTACCATGTATTGGGATTTTTGCCCAAACATATTTCAGAATTACTAGGTTAACTGAAAGTTTCAACAAACTCTGTTTTCATAGGGAACACTTCGCATTTACATTAGAAAAGAGCTGGTACTATCCTCTCCACAGAAATAAGGCTGGCAGTCCTTAAATAGCTTTGGCTGTCTCTGGGAGATCACAGTTGGAGAGAACTCTACAGAATTACCATGGAGCGTAACTTGGAAATGATATTTTCCTTTGCTCAGCACGGAACATTTTAGACTTGGGAAACTCGTACCTTCAGAGGAGTATTTATCCTGCAGGGTGATCCTGGCTTACTTGTGAAGCAGTACTTGTGAAGGACAGTTGCTTCATTTTTCCTGTATTATAACCAAACCTATAGACCTCTCATTACTAACTTATTACAAGTACAGCTTTCTCACTGTTCTCATTTCAAAGTATTCGTTAAAAAACTGACTGATCATTTTTATGTAGGAAAAACATGTCTTTTCCTCTTGCTGTGGTAAAATACTCTGACAAAAGCAACTTAAGAGAAGTATTTTTTGTAGCTCAGAGTCCCAGGGTTGTCTTCATGGTAGGGAAGTCACAGCAATGGAATTTGAGACAGCTGGTCACATTGCATCCATAATCAAAAGTAGAGAGCGATGAATGCTGGAGTCCAGCAGCATTGTCCTTTGTATGGAGGCAAGGACACAAACCCAGGCAACGGTTTCAGTCACGTTCAGGGTGGCTCAGAAGTTAACCTTATCTAGACAATCCTTTGTAGGTATGCCTGAGGTTTCTCTCCTGGGCGAGTTTAGAGTCTGTCAAGTCGACAACCAATATAAAGTACTACATAAGCCTTGATGGTAGTCTTTGGGCTACTAAATCTTTGTGGCAATAAACTGTCACAAGAGATTCACTTGGTTGTCTTAGAATCTAATTAGCTTCCTCAAATGTCTAGGTGCCTTTTTGGACTATGAAATGAAACATGTCGACTCCCCCGCCCCCCCAGGGGAAAATCTCACCCATTTCAGAAGTGTCCTTTACAAACATATAACACATTGATTTGATGGCATTTGTTTCTAAAATTACTGCTTGGATTTAGAAGAAAGCAAGGTTTTGTTTCTGAAAGTTTCTGACTTAATGATTTTCCTTCAAGAAAGAGGGCAAACTCACAATTTGCAAAGAAGTATAGATCCTGACCTGTTTCAGAATAGGAATGTTTATAGCCTTCAGGACATCGTAGATAAGAGGAAGGTTTCATAAAAAGAACAGGTACTGAGATGAATAAATTTGAACCAGATACCACTGTGCATCAGACATTTAGCTAATAGTCCAGCTGAGGAAAGAAGTGTTAACCCTGCTTTGATATGAATGATGTCAAAGATATGGAAATGGCCTGTTGTCTTGGAGAAGATTAGGTTGGGGTGAGGGAAAGGGTGAGAGCTTGCAACTTACAAAGAATAGAGGTATTTGACTGGACTTTGTCAGATAATTAAGATGGCATCACCTGTTTGAATAGAAGTAGGATACAGGACATCAAGGAAGGAATTCAGAGATGAGGTGACAACCTGAGCAGGAGACTGGAGGCTTGAATAAGGTAGCCTTTAGAAACCCTGAGAGTCAATAAGGGGTCAAAAAGAAGTCCCCTTGTGAATTTTGTCCTTAAACATGGCAAAGATTCTTATTTATGATTCATTGAAGTGCTAGGGATCAAACTGAGAGCCTTATAGGTACATAACAAGCTGTTTGCAACTGTTCTGTAATCCCAGTCCAGGAAAGATGCTGAGACTCCTGGAACATCACCTTTGACAGATTTAGAGACATTGAAAGATGCTTCTATGTTTCCAAAATACTGCAGCAAGCATTTACTTTTGTCACTTATATATTCTCAGACATTCACAAATCACATTTTTCTGATGAACTAATAATGGAAGTGGACCATTTTTCTACAATGAGTCTAAGCAATTTATCTGGTGGATGTTTCTGTAAAGGAAGACTTTTTATACCTGCTCAGTGTGATGTTCTTCCAACTATAATACACTTACTATGAAATCTCTTCTTGAAAATGAATTCTTCAAGATTTGGTGAATGAGAACCATAGAATAGAGTGGAGGGAAAGAAAAAGAATATGGTGCCATAGGAAAAGAAGCAGAAGACTGAAGGGAAAAAAATATAAGTAGGTTTATTTCCTAGTGTGACCGGTAAGGAACTTTGACTAGAGACATATTCCTTCCTCCCTGTAGGGGAAGTGGTAAGCTTTTCTGAGGTTCATAAGATGCTACATGTGAGGTAGAAGAAGCCTCCTTTGAGTCCCATAAAACATATCAGAAATAAGAACCAACAGCCATTCTAATCTCCTGGTGCAGTTTTTAAATTCTTCTTTATTACAACCTCATGCGGCATGTTGAAGGATGAACTAAAGAATGATCTTCACATTTCAGCATCCAGAAACATGTTAGTTATGCCACTTATAAAAATGCCAAATCTTGGGAACTTCCAGGTTTTCTGATTTAGCACACCTGAGATAGGATTTGGGAATGCTCATGTTTAGCACATGTCCCCTGATAGTCCACAACAGATGGAATGCTTTAAAGAAACTGACCTAAAAAAATTGAAAAGATGTTTCTATTCCCAGTAAAGTCAGGCTAGAAATTGCCCAACCTATTAATAAAACCTTAGATGTTCATCTTCTGAGAGAAAGTGCAGATGCCCCTTTATTAATCTTCCTAGGATCTTCTTTGTTGTGTACCACAACTGAGCTTGGCTGCATTATCTTGGTTCCATATAAAAAGGGATATATGTTCTTCGACTCCTGCATTGGGTTTGGCATTAAAAAAATCAAAGCTGTGAATTTCTCCTGGTTTCTGAATGCCTTCTTATATCAGGCTAGGCTCAGACCTCCAAGACCCTGGCTGTTCTCACTCATCATGGTGCCCTTCATTGGTAGCAGTCCCCCTGGGTAAGAATCACTCTGCCTTCCTCTGCTTCCTCACCTCTCCTGTCTCAAGATATAGCTATGATGCAATGAAAGGTGCCTGAACACTAATCATGATGCTTAGCGGTTCTGTGACCCCAGGCCATTGCCTTACTCTCTCAGTCTGTTTCCTAACTGTAAGTGAAGATGACATCTGTAGCTTGCGGCATCAACATGAAGAGGAAGCAGTGTGGCAGGATGCTTGGTGCTCTGTGTCGGCTGCTGAATGGGACCCTGATGAGCCCTGGTCTTCTAGAAGTTGTGTGCTGATGATGTACTTGTCAGAGTCAGAGTGAGGGGACCACATTTTAGCCAAGAGGTTGAAAACAGAAAGCAGTTTTTTGGTTTTTGCTAACATCTTTCAGCAGTTTCCCCTTATGCTCAGGGATAGGTGCCAGGACCCCTGGATGCCTTGGACCAAACCCTGCACACTCTGTCTTCTCATCTACTGCATGCACAGTTATGACAAAGTTTTATCTATAAATTAGGCAGAGTAAAAGGTAAGCCATAATAACATAAGGACAATTCTCATATTATGATTCATAATATGAATTATATTATGTTATTATCAACAATTTAAGGAAATTCCTTAAAGCACATATTTATTGGGATAGTTTTCCATTAACTATTTTAAACCACGGCTGACCAGGATAACAGAAGCTATGGAAAGCAAAACCTTGGAGAAAGGAAGGCTTTGGTATTAGCTTTTGAGTAACAATATTTAATTAATATTTGTGACATTTACCTCTCTTTCTTTTAAAGCTCCCTTTGAAATGACCAGCGCGCACATACACACACATATACACACACACACATGCACACACACACACATGCACACATACACAGAAGACCACTAATCTATACTTAGAAAACCTCTTAGAAAAGTATGTGCCAGAAGTTTTCTGTAGATGGTAAAATGAGATCCTTTTTAAGCCATTGCTTATTTTTTCGTTCTGATATAATTACACCAAATGTAATGTGCTTCTGTAATAAAAATATCTAGCGATTATGTTAGTTGGGACTCTTATTCTTTTATTTTTGTATTTATTTATTGGGGGAGGGCACATGTGCCATGGACATATGTGTGGAGGTGAGAAGACAGCTAGTGGGAGTCAGTCCCCTTCTTTCACTATGTAAGTTCCAGGGCTTGAACTCAAGTTGTTAGGCTTGGAAGCAAGCATCCTTATCTACTGAGTCATCTTGCCAGCCTAGGGATCTTATTCTTTAGCTGGAGGACTAAAACTATTGTCCCAGAAATTTTGTGGAGGGGAGTTATATGATGTCATATTCTATGTCAGCAAAACTTTTTTTTTTGAGACCCTGACCTCATTACATTCAAATGCCCTTAGGCTTGATCACTTATCTATGGGTCCCCTAAGAAATGCTTTTGAGTCAGCAAAGAGTTCTGTCCCCTGCAAGAGCAGACATGGCTCCAGTTGTCCTATGCCATCTGTCTATTTTTCTTTCTGGCTGTTCCCAGGACAGAGAATTTCATTCATGGAAGTAGACCTCTTGAGATATTTTATGATGGAAAAGAACATGTTGAGTTTGTTTTTTAAAGAGTTCACACAATATTCATGTTCTCTCCACTCGTTTCCATTCATGAGTCTAGAGCGATGCTTTCTCTTTGAACCCTGATGGATGGACGATATCACAGCCCCTTCTACCTGGAAGCTTCGGAAGGTTAGAGTGACGACCTGGACGTGCTGCTGTATTAATCAGACATTTGCTCTGCGCTGGGCATTCATCACACAAACCTGCACAGCTGGCTTAGATTCATTAGTGTCGTCTTTGGCTGCAGCCGCTCCCCGCCTTGCTTGCTCCCCGTGGCATTCATTAAAATGCCGCCATTGCTTGGGTCTCTGGCTCCCCCCGCTCTCTCTCACCTCCTTAGTCATGTGCTATGTCTGCCCTCCTGGGTACAGGGAAAGATCACTAAGAGGTTATTAAGTAGAATATTTAATTACAGGGCCTCTGATGCCTCTTTCATAGATTTCCTTTCAAATCCTTGGACTTCTGGAAGCCTCACCCCAGGCTGTATGTTCGTACTGTGCCACATGGCAGCCCCCCAGGTGTGAAGAAGGGTCTCTGTGTGTTGCTGAGCATCTGTGTGCAGTGGGCTTGCTAGTAGGACAACCCTATCCATCAGTTACTACCCCCTACCCAGCTAGCGATGTCCTGCTGCTGACAGACCTTCCCCCTGGTTCCCAGCCAGCTCCTGAATACAATCAATACCTAATTTCCACAAAGACATCTCTGATCTCAGTGAAGTTCAGTGCTCCTTACACCTTCATTTAACCATTCTTCACCATGTATTTATTGAGTACCTATTATTTGCTAGGCTCTGAACTGGTCATTGGGACATAATAATGAGACAAAGACACATGGTTCTGCCCTCACAGAACTTGCCCTGTAAGGAATGATGTGAAGAGCAAACGTGGCCTTGAGTGTAAGAAGCACTTTGGCACCAAAAAAGGGACAGACAAAAGTTACCATACAGATGTATTGCAAATGATGTGCTCAGAGAATGCTGAGGGCCCAGGCGTAGCACCATCAGCATTATCTAGTACTAGCTTGGAATGTAGACTCTCAGACCCTGTACCCATCTTCAGTCTAGACTCTTCAGACACTCCAGGGTAGAGTCCAGACACTTACTTAACAACCCCTCTGGGAGATTCTGCTGCTAATGTCACTTTGAAAATCACTGATTCTGTCTGTGACCATATGATGGGACAAAAACAGCCACAAAAGTGTGAACGTGTATGTCAGGCAGAGTGTCCCAAAAGATAAAGACAGGGAAAACGCATGGCCTGTCCAAGGAACTGAATCCCAGACTTTATTGGCAGAGTTGTTTAAGGAATGCCTAAAAGACCATGTCTGTGTGGACAGAAATCATTTTCCTATTAAGAAAGGATAGAGTGTTGGCAACCTTGCTAGAGGGGTGATCTTCATCTTAGAAAAGAGAAAGTAAAGAGACGAACTGCCTGAAACAATGAAGCACAGACAGGCAAGCATCCAGTGGAGGGAGGTTCAATCAAAACAATATCTGTAGCGCTAAGGAGGAAGCTCCTTATGTTCTGTGGAAAGTGACCTTGTGATCAGTCACCACTGTGCAGAAGGAACTTCAGAAGAGAAGAGCTGGAAGTTGTTAAACTCCTCATCTCCTGCACAGAAGGTAGGATGCTAACCCAAAATGCTGTGTGGGGGCTGTGAACCTCGTCAGTGTTGCCCCTGATACTATAAGAAACACCTTTCTCCTGCACAGTCTCCTGTGCCTGTCAGTAATGAGCATGTCCATCAATCTGACCAGTCAGGAGCGGGTCCTGCCAGTTGTCCAGATTGCTTCATTGATGGCACTTCTTGAATAGTTCTTTGTCCCATGTCAGTTCAAGATAGACAAGGAGCTTCTTCTTCTTCTAGACGTGAACTCTGAAATACAGAAAGCCCCTCGATAGATAGGAGGTTGTAAAAACAATATAAAGGAGCATAATGAGGACAAAGAAGGTGAAACTCTATCCAAAGAATATGAGCTACATCCGAGAAGTTGGTCCAGGTTAGCCAGGGAGACCTTGAGAATTTGTTTTGGAAAGGTATTTTTAATGTTTGTGCCAGTGGCATGAGGCTAGACCAAGACTTATCAAATGAGACAAAGGCATTGATTGTGGTGGGGGGATATGTCTATATCTGGGAATAGTTTTGCTTACTGGACCTTGATGGGAAGAGGGACTCACTGAAATTCAATGAGCATTCTCAGCACAGAGAACTTCCTGGTCCAAGATCAGTAATACCAATTTTGGGAACCCTTGAACAAGATCATGCAAGGAGCACAGATCAAGAAAGTGTAGGCTGATAAATCTCCCCCGCCCCAAGAGAGGATACAGTTACGTCAGTGGGGGAAGGGCACACTTTAGCTAGTGTCATCACAAGAAGCAGATGAGCTAAAATCCACCTGTAGTTCCAGTGCTTCTGTAAGTCCCTGGAGATCGGCCAGTATTGGCCCATGTGCAAGGCACTAGGCAAAGTGAGGCTGGGAGACACAGGGCAATAAAAGGTGGTTTCTACCCTCAGTGAGCTTGTAGCTTCAGGGTAGAATCACACTTCTCCAGAGTAAATTAAAGAACCTCTGAGATGTGGTTAAAATCAAAGTGTCTGGAGATTTTTGAAGAGTAAGTGACCAGAGCCTTCTATAAGGAATGTGTCTTAGAGGGTCTACAGTATGGCGGGAACATGTTTAAGTGCTAAGGATGTGTTTTTTCACCTTGATGTAGTGTAATGTAGAGTAGAAACTTAGGAACAATGAGAACTGAGTTACACTACACTGTCCATTTCTTTCTTCCCAGGAGACAGTTAACTCTAAAATTACATTGAAAACACGTAAAATAATCTAAAATGGTTCGAATAGTCCCTAGCCTGTAATGCTCGATAAATGACAGATTATTTTGTAGAGCAAGTTATCATTCTTTGAAAGGATAGCAATTATATGAATCTATACAACTGTATTGATTTTTCAGAACTTCAGTTTCTTCATCTATACAAAGAAAGTAAAATGATAGAACCCCTGAGAGATAAAAGGGTGAGACGTGGAAGTGCCTGGTAGATGGCTTTCACATTCACCAAAGACTAAGTCTTCTTACTGTGTCAGAGTTTTATTGAAGGAATATGGCTTTTTCTGCACACAGTTATGTGAGCTCAAGGCCTGAATGTTGCCTTTGGACCCTCATCTTTCCCATCATGACAGGGAAGCAAGGCCCCCTCTGATGCTCATTTCACCAGATAGTTTTAAGAACAAAAATTGTGTCTTTCAGAGAGCATACAAGCTGCTTTGAGATAAGTATTTCATATAAAATCAAGTACCTGCTGATTCTAGTTACTGTTCTTCACTAATCTATTCAGGCTACACTTACTGGGCATCTAATGTATACTAGGAACTGTAATAGAAATGAGAAATAGCAAATCATTATGCACAATGTCTCACTTGGCTGTGTTTGCTCATCCTCTGTAACTTGACCTTCATCATCATGAACTTAGCCATATTACCTGGTATGCTCCTTAAAACTCTCCAGAGAAGGATAAATATAAGACCTTTCAGGGAGACTTATCACAGTAAACTTCTATGGGAAGCCAGAGGAGAGGACCACAATTTCATGTCACTGGTCAGAATTTGAGTGAGTTCAGCTAGAGCTGGAGGAAGGCCTTGTATAAAGTAGTATGGAGTTCAGGGTCTGACTCAATGAAAATTGAACAAAGAAAAATGTTTAGCCTAAGAGAGATGTGCTCAGATTTGTACTTCAGAAAGATAGCCATTTAGATAGAAAAGACCAGAAGTACTGAAAAGAGACTAATTTAGGAGGCAGCTGCCTAATCCAAGCAAGAGATAAGGGTCTAAATCAAGGTAGTAGCTGAAAATGAGAATTGAATCGATGGGTTGATTCAAATATGAACTCCACAGTTGATTGCATCCATTGAGATTGCAACAGAGAATGAGAAACTGAAGGTGCTTTCCTAGTAGATTTTCAAATAGGCTGAGCATCCAGAGCCTAAAACTATGAACCCCAAATGCTCCAAATCCCAAAACATTTTTGGTGCCAACATTGTGCCACAAGTGGGAAAATCCCACACCTGACTTCATGTGACAAGTCATTGTCAAAAAGCTGGTACATGAAACATATGATATAAAGTCATCCTCAGCCTTTGTGTATAAAGTATATATGAAACATAAATGAATGTTGTGTTTAGACTTGGGCCCTATCCTCAAAATATCTCACTGTGTACATGGAAATACTTAAATATGCAAATAATTTGTAAGCTAATACATTTCTGGTCCTAGCAATTTCAGATAAGAGATGCTCAGATCTGTGCCTCCAAAGGAGACCAATACTGGAGGAGCAAGAGCAAACCAGGACTGGGAAGAGGGCAAGAGGATGAGGCCCCTATGTGGCCAACAGAAGTGCTCTGGGTAGATGCAAGCAGAGATTTTTGTCTTTCTCAAAACTGGAATGTCTCAAATGTAAAAATTGGCTGGGGAATGCTGGCATTAGATAAGTCATGTAAATAGATTACATCCCTGAGTCAGATGTTTGAGGGGAAGAGGGAAGGAGAGCCTGGACTGAGTACCTTTCCTTCAAGGAGCATGCAAAATAATGAATTCTCAAAGATTCCTTGCAATGATCAGAAGGGTATGTAAGCTTGCTATTTTCAGGGAAAAAATGTTGATTCTTGGGGGCCCCGGGAAAAGGTGGGTTATTGTAGTGGCCATTCAACGCCTTCTTTACCACAGATACCGTCTCCTGTTGGAAGACATAGAGAAAGAGACAGACATTGTTGGGGAAAATGCCGTTCTCACTTTAGCCAAGGGTGGCTTCGAAGAGTTAACCCACAAGGAAGTGAGTGGGAGAATTCCATTTCCATGTCCTTGATACCTTTTATCTCCACAGGCTAGTGGGAGGGTCCAGTGGCCACACGGATGACAGATACGCTTGGCCTGTAACCATTAATACCACCCATTCTCTCACTACTGGGAGGGCAATACAGTCCGCCCAGCTGCCCCTTGCCACCCTTACTAGTGATGGAAATTTCCATTATTGACAGAGAAACAGCAGGCTAATGGCACAGATGAATTGTAAATTTTGACAACCCCGACAGGTAAATATTGGCTTTGCACAAACAAGTTTCTATAAATAACCTGTCTTGCAGTAGAAACTCCACAGATGGCAGCAGGACTGCCCAGGCGTTGATTTTTTCCCAGGATACTTGGTGCAGAAAAGCACAGCTGTTGCTTTGCTGCTCTTGTGAGCTTGGGCCACCTCTGCTGTACTGCAGGCTGCCCCTGCCCAGCCTCCTTTGGCAGGTAGAGGCAGGAGAGGTGGAGATCAGCTATTCAATCACCTCTCTCCAGTGCCTTCCAGTCCTCAATTCCAAGGGAGTTGCTTTAAAATGTCACCTCTTCAGGTTTTACAGTCAAAGTGAGACGTTGCCTGATGTGGGGATTTATTGGCCCCTTTTAATTA
The DNA here is from genome assembly GCA_035773235.1 of Eospalax fontanierii. Taxonomy (NCBI): domain Eukaryota; kingdom Metazoa; phylum Chordata; class Mammalia; order Rodentia; family Spalacidae; genus Eospalax; species Eospalax fontanierii. The sequence goes on along the minus strand of CM069539.1, from coordinate 42,069,273 downwards.
AAGTCGACCTTATAGAAAAGAAAGAGAGGTGGAATGAGACATAGACATTGTGGACTGTGTATCACATGGCCATATTGCTGTAACTGGGCTTTCAAGGACTTTGAGAAAAATGTCAAGCTATTGTATACGGCACATAGTAAACCCTGACTCAAGGGAAATATTCAGACGTGAAATTCTTCATGTCAGCAAGTGGGTTCAGTATGGAATTTTCCCAGCAGCCATTGTAGCCCATCCAGGGAGCTGAAAGGAGTGTGGTAAACCACTCTAGAAGAGAGAAGCCCTCACTGCCATCTTCTACTTTCCTCCTCCTCCTCCTTTTCCTCCTCCTCCCCCTCCTCCTCTTTCTCCTCCTCCTCCTCCTTTTCTTCTTCTTATTCTTCTTCGTCTTTGTCTTCGTCTTCTTTTCTTCTTCTTCCTTGCCTGAGTTAAAACCCTATATCTGGAATAAAATAAAGTGAAATGATAGCAATCTAAGTGATCATTCCAGGAAGCCCACCAAGCTAGTGCTAGACTAAGCTATCCATCCCTGATGGAGGTTGCGCTCTGAGCTGGATTATACACTTCCTTGTCCCTCCCTCCCTAATGTTCATTTTCTGCTCCTAATATGTCTCTTGGGTCACTGAGATGGCACATTTTATTGTAAGCCCTTCAAGCCCTTTCAGAAGTGGACAAGGTATGAAGCAGAAACTATAGAGTTCTGAAGATAGCAGGAGTAACAAGAACATCTCCATCTACAAAGACTTTGTGAGAATACATAATGACAATAGACACTGCACATTTAAAGCAGTGCTGAGAAGAGAAACAGGAAACAATTGGTGGGTGAGGAAGTCACCATGGTGTCGATAGCTCTTCCATTAAGGTTGGGACTTTTTTTTTCTGAGATAGGGTCTCCCTGTAGTCCCAGCTAAGCTGGAACTTAATATTTACTTAAGGCTGGCCTTGACCTCTCAGAAATCCACCTGACTCTGCCTCCTTAATACTGGGATTAAAGGTGGGTGCCACCACACCCAGGTAGTCTGGGTAATTTATAAAAAATAAAAATTTACTTTCTCACAGAAGAAGCTACAAAGCCTAAGATCAAGGCCCCAGTACATGTGGCCTCTGCTAAGAGTTAGTCTCTGTTTTCAAGATGATGCCTCTTGCTACAGCTTTTGGCAGAAGGGATGGGAGGGCCAATGACAAGGCACATCCTTTATCCTCTTTTTTAAGTTCAAATGTTCCCAATAATGATGGCAGAATGACCCCCTACCTTAATACTATCACATTTGGGTATCAGCTTCTAACATTGGAGTTTGGGAGGAATACTTATATTCAAAGCATAGCAATAACTTGGGTGTATTTGCCTTTTCCTCTGCATGCTTATCTTCCTCTAATTACTTCATATGGTCAGTAGTGACCCTCTGGTACACATGAAGAAACTATAGCTCAAAGACAGTGAGGGAATAGCACTCCCCAGGAGTACCTCTGAGATGTCGGCTGGAGCTCTGTGGTGGCAGCAGTCTGTGTCACAGCCCTGGGCCATATGCCAGCCTGCCGCTACCTTGACCTCCAAGTGGTTGATCATGATGATTTACTGTTGCAGGATAACTTTGAGAGCTCTCATTTTTATCCAGAATCTACTGTGTGCCAGGTACTATATTCAGTTAGTTTCATATTAGTCATCGTTAACCCTAATTTAACCATCTCAAACTAAGCATGTCAGTAGCATTATAGCTATAGAATACCTTCTGTCCTCTGGAACCTAGTGCCTTCTTTTCCTTCCTAAGATCACCTTAACTCTTAACTGTAATAACTCATGTCCTTCCTTTCTCAGGAAATATTCTTTGTACCTGAAGGTATTTTTCAAAGAACCTAAAACATTTTATGATTGTGGCATTAAATTCCTCTGGGTACAGTGAACCCATAGTCAAAGTGGGAAAATCCGTAGGTGGAGGAAAGCATGCCATTTGTCCCCACCTGCTAAGGAAAGAATCTAAGTAATCCATTCCAATCTTCTGAGAGCCCTTCTCCCACAATGCACATCCTGTGTGGTAAGCCTCTTCACAGGGTGGAGCACCAACCTGTCTCCAGAGACAAAGAAAGCACTGGTTTTAAGCTTTTCCACACTCCAAGGGCTGTCACTTGTAATTGCATCATAATTCTATTTTAAGTGTGGTTGATAGGCTCCAGTAAAATCATTTTGATTCTTCCAGATACAGCTGAGTGGGTCTCAGAATTAGCACCTCGCTACACTTCCTGGTACAAGAGATTTTCTAGTGGTGGTAGGGAAGAAGGGGCTGTACAGAGAGTCATACTCGCTGGCCTCAACAATTCTTTGTTCACTGTCCACCATGTTGTAAACCATGGTGTAAATACTGCTCCTAAACAAGTGAGCCTTTGAGCTGTTTTGCCTTTAAAAAATAAAAGAAAAGGGAGGGGGCATATGTAGTTGCTGTAAAATGATGACTAGCTAAGCCACAGGTTGTGATGTAAAATTACCAATTCATGCTTATGTTTTACCCCCAAATTATTGTTTTCTGGAACCACACAGCAGTAGCTCAGGTGATGATGATTCCTTATGCTGCATAGGTCCAAGACAGCTAGAATGAACAGGAATGCTTTGGAAAAAGAATTCCAGTCCAGCCGATTGCCATCTGTATAGTCCTAGGCAAGATGACTCACCTTGCTGAGCTCCAGTTGGGTCATCTTTGAAAAGAAAAGAGTAACACTCACCTTAGATGCATAAGGGTATTTTGAAAGAGTTAATAATGTCTTCTAAATGGAGAATGTGAGTAATTGTATGGAAGTGCTTGCTTGACCATTTGCCCAGCGTGGCCACCAGAACAATGCCAAAGTTGAATCCCTCTGGATTTCCAGATTGCTGGAGACACTTTGGCTTTGGCATTCTTTTCTGGCCATGCTTTATCAAAACTGTGCCAATTATCAAGGCAGCAATTTCCAAGGTGAACTGGAAAGTAAACAGTTTAACATCTTTTAACCTACTAGGGGATAAAAGATTTTATAAGACCAAATATATTTGTAATATGCTAAGTTAAGTAAGTTATATGTAAATATAAGACATATGTAATATGTCTCTGCTAATATGCAATAGTAATCTTCCAGGAGAGGATTTCTCCAAACATTACATCGTGAGGTTCTTTCCTCCGTCTCCCATTCTCTCTTTTTCCTTCCTCCTCACCATGTTATAGACAGATATAACACAGAACTTACTCTGAAAAATGCTGATTAAAGAATTCTGAAGTGACAGTCCTCAGCTCATGACACTGTGCTAGTAGAAAGGCATTGTGTCAGAGAGAACATCAAATAGAAAACACTATATAAAGAGCAAAGTATGACTTAGGGACACTCCCTACAGTGAGGGCTGGTACTGGGGTGTTTATTTCCTATACTTTCTCTGATTAGGTCAAATTTCGGTCATCAGCTTATTTTCTATAACTAATATGGGTAAGAAGTAATGGAATTTATCCAAATAATACACTGTATGACTGGAAGCTTAGAATTTAGCTGACTTGGTTGGAGTTACTTCATAAAACACATAGCTACCAACTATGGCGCCCTTTCAGGAATCTTCTCTAAATTCTTCTGCTAGAAGCTATGCTCAGAATAGGGGTTTAACGCTGTGACAGAGCCCTTGTCTAGAATGTGTAGGGCCTTGTATCTAATCCCAAGCACCAAGAAGGAGGAAGGAAGGAAGGAAGGAAGGAAGGAAGGAAGGAAGGAAGGAAGGAAGGAAGGAAGGGAGGGAGGGAGGGAGGGAGGGAGGGAGGGAGGGAGGGAGGGAGGGAGGGAGGGAGGGAGGGAGGGAGGGAGGGAGGGACAGGAAGAAAAGGAATTGTGCTTCTTTTCTACTACTTCCTCTTTGTGCATTTACAACTTCCTGCCATCTAAGAGTGAATTGTGTGCATAGCTTATCTCTTTGCTGGCAAAGGAGCTCATGTGAAATTCTACATTGCCTAGCACAGAATTTGCACATGCTGGACCTACAAATGCCTCACTGTTCAGTGAGCCTCAAATATTTCCTTAAATTTATTTTCCATTATTATTGATATTCTTAATTACTTCCTATTTATTCAGCACCTTTGTGCTAGGTAATTTGAACTGATTATTTTATTCACAACAAAACTTAAGTATTCTGTTACAGCAGCAGAAAGAAGACTATGAGTTTTCAATAACTTTTCAGTTAATCAGCTGACAACTTATCTTCATAGGCTAAGATGAACTGACGCCTGCAAGTGCCTCATCTCAATGCTATGTTCTGCAATAGGCAAATACCACTTTTTCTACCTTAGCTGTCATGAATGGCAAGTTTCATGACGGAGGGGACGCTTGTTTGTTTTGTTCAGTGATGCTATTTATTTTAAAAATATGACTCAAAACATCATAAACATAGATATTATGACATTTTTAAGAGGCCAAACCCAAAAGCATTATTTCTGTAGCTTATAAATAAATAAATAAAAACCTTGCCTAATATCATAACCACTATTCCAGACTGATATAATTCACCTAGCTTGCACTCCAAATTACAAAGTTATACTCTTAGGGGCAAAAGAAACATAAGTATTCACAACCCAAAAGGGCAGTCACAGAGGAATTTTGGAGTTCTCTAGTCCTCATAATTCTTACGATAGTAATAAATACCACAAGCCAAAAACCAATTACTTTTCCCATGTGGTCTGGTGTGAATGGCTTTCCTTGGCTTCTTCGTCTGAGGTTGTTTTACCAGATCTGACGGCTGTGACTGGGAACCCTTGTTAAACTTGGGTTAATTGCCAATTTAGGCAGTGTTCTTGTTTAGAAGGTACTCCGGGGAGGACAACCTCAGAGCTGGGAGATGGTTTCCTGTTTGCTCTCCACTTGCCCAGCTGCTAATGGGGTTAAGAGGATGCCCACAACATATGCCACTCCATATTCTTCATTTCCAAAGTCTTGATGCTTTCCACACTCAAAGTCAACCCGAGGCCACCTAGGGAATCAGAAAGTCAATCCAAAGGTATTTAATGGGTACAGATCACCTCTAAGAATAAGGCGGCATTGCCAGCTCATTCATACTTATTTCTATTCTTCCTAATTTGCTCTTACTTGGAAATACAGTATAGTGAAGAGTGGAACAGGATTTTGAGTTATTGCTCTAGGTCAGATGTCATTATGTGTGTACCATATGGTATCTCAGACTCCCAGCCCCAGTGAATTATTGTATTTCTGCTCTGTTTTCCTTGGCTATGTTCTGAGAATGAAGATGTCACCCCAAGGGAGGATTTCCCGTCAGTCTCAATATACATGGAGTCACACTCTGACCCTGTGTGGTATGAGCTGCTGCAGGACTGCTGAGGGGCTTCACCTACCACCCCACCTCACAATGCCCAGAAAGATACCCCTCATGGCACAGGAGTGAAAGAAAGCCAGAAATACAAGCTGGCATAGGGACTACTCTATACACAATCAATACACATTGTCTACCAGTAAAACAGAGTCTACAGGGAAAAGTTGGTAGGAGAATGCTCAGCCTTCAGGTCTAAGTTAGCTCTTAGAACTGGTGTTTTTACTTCTATCTCTCCAAAGTAGCTGAATCTTTGGCCTACATATTATACGGGCAAGAAATCCAAAGTTCTGTTCGAGGTGTGAAAATATACAGTTATAGCCACAAGATTGGATTCTTTCTATTCTTAATGACATAGATAAATCCATTTCATTCTTCATTTAAAAACATTTCACAATGTCTATGATGTTTTGAGTCAGAATTTTTATAAGTGACATCACTGATAAAAAGAAACACGCATCTCTTCCCTCATGGAACTTGCCATCCGTGATAACTTAAGGTAGAAAAAAGTGGCATTTGCCCATTCAAGAACACAGTGTCAAGATGAAGAAGCTGCAGGAGTCTGTCCATTCTAGCTCCTGCAGATGAGTTGGTGTCTGATTAGTGTAAAAGTTGGTAAAAATTATTAGTCTGCCTTCTGTTGCTTTAACAGAATGCCTAAGACTGGGAAATTCATAAAGAAAAAATGTTTGGGGCATCACAGTTCTTGAGACCAGGAGACCCAAAGTCAGGTGGCCATATTGTGCCCTGCTCCATACCATGATGAGAGACAGAAGGTCAGCTAGCACAAACAAAGGAGTAAAACCGGAGAAGTATACTCACTGTATGACACCCTGCCCTCCAAGAAACTAATCCAGTCCTGAGAGTGAAAACACACAGCAAGGATTAATCCCTCTCAACCTCATTCCTCTCAAAGTACTCATCCCCCCACCAACTACTGGTCAATCGAATGTCAGCATGCATTTTAGAGGGGACAAACAATATTCCACCCATAACAGTGATCATGGTTAATCATGGCTTGATAGATGCCCCCCTTAAAAATCTTATTTTAATGTAAAGCATACAAACACATAATCAGTCACTGTTTTTTTTGTTTTATATTGAATCTTTGTGACTTCATATAATCTAATTTGATGGTATTTAGATGCCGTCCCCTATTTGTACCTCCCCTTATTGCCCCTGCCCGATTTAATGTTCTCTATCATATAGAGTAATTTGTGTACCAGATGTCCTTCAGTTCATTCACTGGAGCCTGGTTAACCTACCAAGAGTCCCATGTTTAAAAGAGACTCTCTGTGCCTCTCTCAGTAGCCACCTGTTGCCACAAGTTCTTTAGGAGGGGTTGAAGTGTCTTACCTACTTCCTCATGTCTATGCTGAGAATTTTTTCTGGTTTGCGCTTTCTTGGGACTTTTGCATGCTGTCACCATTGTGATGAGTTCCTATGAGCAACTGACCAGCTGTCTGGAAAACTCTGTTTTCTTGTGATCATCGACCACCTATGGCTCTTGCAATCTTTCCACTCCCTCTTCTGCAATGACCCCTGAGCCTTGGGAGGAGAAGTTGGATACAGGTTGTTCTACAACCTCTTGTTCTTCACATTGGCTAGTTGTGGGTTTCTGTGTTAATCACCATCTACTGCATAAGAAAGCTTCTCTGGTGAGAGTGGTGAGATTTATTAACCTATAGGTATAAGAAGTCATTAAGAGGCAGTTTAATAGGATAACTATTTAGTAGAAAACTAGTATTAGGCTCTCCATTATGTCCTGGCACATGTCTAGCCTCACGTTCCTAAATCTGACATCATCGTCAGGTATAAGCTCCATCATAGGACATGGACCTTTGATCCAGGTAAAGAGTGGTTGGTTGCTTCTATAAGATTTGTGCCAATATTGCACCAGTGGGAATATCTTGCCAGGTCAGTTCTTACTGTAGTTCACAGGATTCATAGCTCGGTAAGGTTGTTGATTATTTTTTCCTTCCAGTAGCATATATAGTACCTTCCAGCACTATGAATAGCAGCCAGTAGAGATGAGATACTGAAGTCAGCACCAGCTTGATTTCTCCTTATTTGTTCTATTGCTTATATATGTAGTATCTTCAATAATAGGCCCTTACTTTCCAATTCTGGTGGGTAATGAGGATCAGAGACAAGGACCAGTGTTGTTTTAAGGTTTTCAGGACCCTGGTCAACAGCTCCTAGAGAAGGAGTTCATTCCTGGCACTGAGAATTTTCGTTCATTAGCCTATGATGTCTAGAAACTGAAATGTTCCTCTGTTATGGGAAAGTTCTTTTTTAAAATCTCTTTTTATAATGTGTATGTACATACTTTAAGAAGCTTCCATAGTGGTAGGTTTCCAGATGGCTTTTTCTAATGGCCTTTCAGTGTTACTTACCTCTCCCCACACTACCCCCCTCTGCCTGTCCTCCCATTTCCCACCCCATTTAACCCCTCCCAGTCTAATGTTCCCATTTCCGCCTTCATACTACTGCATTCCATCACCCTTCCCAGGAAGCCTCCACTATCTGCTCACCCATGGTCATTTATTGGTTTCTTGGATCTTCTGAATTTTCAAATGGAAACATATCTAGGATTTCAAAGCTGATATCCAGCTGTGAGAGAGAACATGGGTCATTAAGTTTTTAATGTGGAACCAAGAAATTTTCTTAGGTTTCCGTATTAGAGTTTGTAAGTACCATAACTCTGCCTCAAATAGCATTTGTCATTTCCAGTTTCAGGGATTTTGTTGTTGTTGTTTCAAGTGGATTCAGGTCATAAGAAACCTCTTTGAAATAATCTAAGTACAGAATCTCCTAACCCTCTGGAGTTGATCTACCTACACCTAGTTCAACCACATACTTGATTTATTTTCAGCAGCTTAAGTTTTATCCAACCCTTGAAAGTATTCAAGTCAGAGCCTCTTTTCACATTCATATCTCATCATTGTACACAACATACAACCAAGTTACATAATTACAATAACATGTAACTGTTAGAATCACATTTGAAAACAGAGACTCCTAAATCTCACAGAAGGAATTACGACTGTTTCTTACTCAAGTCAGTCAGCTATATAGCACTCAGTTAAGAGAACTCCTACTGCATTCTTGAATGTAGCCAAAAATACCCTATTTATGTCCTTTATGACAGTATTTTCCAGCCTGGATTCCAGGTGTGCTGGATAGCTTTAGTTGTCAACTTGACATACATGGTTAGAGGGAACCTTAATTGAAGAATTGTCTCCATTGGATTGGCCTGTGGTCATGTCTGTGGGCATTTTCTTAATTATTGAGAGAATTAGAAGGGTCTAGCTCACTGTTGGCAGTGCCACCCTGGGCAGTTTGTTCTGTGTTGTATAAGAAAGCTGAGCAGAGACCATTGTCCTTCATGGTCTATGCTTCAGGTTCCTGTCCTGTGTTCTTGCCTTGGTTTCCTTTGATGGACTATAAACTATAAGTCAAATAAACCATTTCTTCCCTAAGTTGGTTTTGGACAGTGTTCTTCCTTCCTTCCTTCCTTTCTTTCTTTTTATGTATATGAATCTTTGCCTGCTTGTGTGTAAGTGTGCCCGTGTCATGTAATGCCCACGGAGGTCAGAAGAGGGTGTCAGATCCCTTGGAACTGTTGTTATGGACAGTTGTTAAATGCTATGTGGGTACTGGGAATCTAATCTGGGTCCTCTGCAAGAACATCCAGTGCTCTTAACCGCTGAGCCATCTCTCTAACCCCCATTGGTCAATGTTTTTATCATAGCAATAGAGAAGCTAACTAGAGCACCAGGGAACCCTAAGAGTTCCTCAGAGTATAACTGAGGAGAGTTGGCAACAGAGAAGAAACTCCTCAGCTCCCTTTACCTACAAAGTTCCAATATGATCCAGTTAGAACTGTGTTTATCTTTTGAAAAGGACACTTGGAAAATGACAGTGTCTTTAAACAATCGATGTAGAGTGTTTTAGAAAGGAAATCTTGGGCTTTTTAGCAGCCTGGCACAAAGTGCCATTGGTAGAGGACACCTGGTAATAATTTTAAGTCTTTTTTATAAAGACACAACTGACTTAAATTGTCTGGTTTGCACCTGGCTACTTTCTATTATGTCTGAGTTGGCACCAATGTAGTTTTCTAGCACTGCTGTGACAAAGCGAGAAGGAAATGACTTAAATAATAAAATTGTGTTGTTTCACAGTCTGGAGGCTAAAATTCAAAGTCAAGGTGCCTGCAAGGCCATACAACCTCTGAGTCCTAAAAGACAATTTTTCTTGGGCTCTTGGGAGCTTCTGATAGTTTGTTAGCAGCGTTTGGCAGTCCTTGGCTTACAACTATGTAACCCTCACCTCTGCCTTTGTTGGAATCCCCCTGTGTGTCTCTGACTCTGTCATTTTCTTAAGAAACTAGTGTCACTGGATTATAGGTCCACTGTACTACAAGAGACCTCACCTAAACCTATTACATCTGCAAAGACCTTGTCTTAACATTCTGAGATACTGGAGTTAGGAATTTAGTATATTTTATGTAGAGTTCTACTCAACCCATTAAAGCTTTTAAAGATTTTATTTTTTAATGTAGTTCTCCCTGTCCCCGGAACTTTCAGTTCCTCCGTCTTTCCAATGAATAAAGCAAACATTTATAGTACCAGAGCCTGGATAGAGCTTAAATACATCCCCTGGAGGAATCCCCCAGCTGAGGTCAGGTAATAAAGAAAAAGAAACCACAGTAAAAAGAAATTGCATATTGAGTGCTTATTTTATATTTAGTCTTATATCAAGAAAATAGCCTTTCTTTAATTTAAAAAAATTTTTCCTTCCCCTTCATAATAAACAGATATATTTGCCATTTCATATATTTTCATTGTCAAGTAACAGAAAATAGAACACTATCTTTAACTAGAAAAAAGTGCATTTGCTGACTAAATGGAAGCTACAAATAAGGTAGACCAGTGCTGCCATATCAAGAACCACAGCTCAGTGCACTATGATTGGAGTTCCTTCTCCTTGCAAGGAACTGGCAGCTGCAATATGGGACATTTGTATCCTACCCCATGAAATACAAGGATTTCAGAAAGATCAAGGACATTCATAGGAATACGCAGACAACTCCCTTGTCTCCTTGACCTAGATGTGTATACACTCATATCTTTAAGAAAAATGCCATTAAAAAAAAAAACAAAAATGAGACCAGTCAGGTCTGCATTAAGGTGGTGGGGATGGTGGTATCAGCTTCACACTGGCTCCAGGACAAACTGGTGGACTGATGGAATAAAACTGTGCTCTGAGAAAGGAGGAGGGTTAGTCACCACCAGCAGCAGCAGCCACAGCAGCAACCCCATGTATAAATGAAATGACCAAGACTCAGGGAATCAGCCATTTCTTTGCAAGATCATGCATGTTGTAAATATTAGATTGGGATTCAGAACCACACAGGCTTTGACTTTGTTAGCACCTAATCTGGTACTGGAGTGGTCAGCCACCTCTTAGGGTTTAGGAAGTAATTTCACAGTAGCAGCTTATTAGAAACTCAGTCTTCAGAACCATTGACTGTACACGTTTTAGCAAGATAACAAAGTGAGAAATGCTGGTATCGAGTCATTGTGTGTTAAGAGAGGAGACTTATGGGATGCTCACAGTAGAAGGATCACACACTGGAATAGACACCCTTAATAGAACCACCGCAGTGTTTGCTTTAAGTTGGATCACAAGGTAAGGTTGTCATCAAAGAAACAGGTACTGTGTCCCCTTTGTGTTAGGCCTATTGGGTTGTTTTTGGAGGAAAGAAAGAGCACTTGAGCACACTCTTAGGAAAAACTTACAGTGAAGATAGAGCCAGCAGTGGTCCTTAAAAACTCCAGAACACGGGGCATTCTCAGAACTGGAAGAAAGCCTTGCCTCTCACATGTCTGCCTCTCACAAGTGATGTGAAGGGAGAAGCAAGTTTCCCTAGCTCACACCTTGGCCATAGGCCTGGGCTTTGACTAAAACCTGAGATGAATAGTTTCCAGGTATTCCCTTTAGAATTGTTCTGGTACTTGAATTTTTGAGGTGTTTTCTGGTGTCACTAAAGGATTGCAAAACCCAAAACTTTTTCAAGGACATGTCCTTTTATGCGTACTTGACTCTGTCAAGAAGAGAGAGAAGAAAAAAAAAACCTGTTTTGTTTTGCCTGTTATTAACCTTATAACTAATTGTCTCTTTTTTCATCTCCTAATCATCAAAAGCACGTTTTCATTTCCATTTTAGTCATTTCAACTATTGCATCCAAAGCAGAAACAGTCTCAATATTATTAACTTGTCTAATGGCCAGAAATAAATAGCTCTGAACCTTATCTGACATGTCTAAAGGTTTGCACTTGCCTTCGAGTCAGGTGTGGTGTCAGACAAGTGGAGGAGAGTGAGTTTGAAGGTAGCCGGTGTCAGTTCCCAGCCTGCAGAGTTTCTGAAGAAAAGAAAAAGGTCGTCATTTTCCCAGTCTCTCTCCCTCCACACCCCATTCCTGAGACCATGGGGAAAGTGCCCCTCATCTCTTCCTCATGGACTTGGGCAGAGGACAGGTGGCGTTAAGCTTAGCTAGAATGAGGCCTACCATTTGTGTTGCCTTTGGCTTGTACACGTCTGCTACTTGCCCTGTTAACCCAATCACCAAATGAGATCTTCCTCATCCTGTTCCACATTTTCTCTAGCCTCAGATGTACTTACCCTAACCCTCACCTCGTTTTCAGGTTATTCTTTTCAACCCCCAACCCACCCACTGGGATCCTGCCAGCAGAATCTTTATCAACACATTCCAAACCTTTCCACAGCCATCTCATCTTAAAGGAAAAAAAAGGGGGTGGAGGGGCTCAGGAAACAGCAGAGATGAAAGCATCAAAGTGGAACTGTTGTCAATCAGATGGAAGGGATGAGGAAGTCCTGTCCCTTGGTGGTCTAAGATGAGTCCCAACTCATGTCACCTCTTTGGAATCCCTCTGCCGCTTTGAAATACTGTGAAAATCATAGACATGAAATCCCAAGGATCCCACACATTGGGCGGGAACTCCCAACTGCCCCTGCGTTTTGTTCTCCAGGTCCTGCCTGCTCTGCTGCCAGGGAAGACAGCAGGCATCCTGAGTGAAAGGGTACTCAGGGGCCCCAGCTATTGTTTGGGGCTGATTGACTCTGTTTGAGTGACATTGAATTATAAAACCTTTCCTCTACTATACATGTCCTTTCCCATGATGCACCTGATTTAATCATGTATAATTAGTTATGTATAGACTTAAGATGGCAAATAAGAATTTCCTTAAAAATTGACTCAGAGGACATGCACCCCAAACCATTTCTGACTTGATTGCCGTACCTTCTTTGATATCAGAATGTGTTCCAGAACACATTTGAACAGACATGAGGCATTGTCATGAGATTGCTAAGAGAAGTGACTTATTTCCATTGTTAAAAGCAGGTATATATATTCCACCTGATGCAGGTGAGGGTCCCAGGTTGCCAAGAAGTTGCCAGGTGCACTGTTAGGAAAGGGGTATGTTTAGTGCCTAAGCCAAACACAGTTCCAGGTTGCTTGTTATACTATTCATATGCTCACCTGACCAGGGAGGGCCCACCATTCACCCCACTGGGGATTTCCCACAGGCCTGTTGAATTTCCTGCAGGCCCCTGCTGTGCACAGGCTCTTTTTCACCCACTAGAAAAGTCTCTGCTGTTGGCTTTCTTCTTACCTCATTGGAAAAGACTAAAATTGCAAACCTGTTATGGTTGGGCTGATAAATTTGCTCGCTGAGGGAAGAAGATCTAGTCAAGTTTATTATTATTGTTTTTTTAATTTGTGAGGTGTTTCTAAACACACACTGTTAAAATGCTGTGCCTCACACTGTGCCTGAGCCTGCTCTCTAGGTGGCTTTGTCTTGTCTTCTGGGGTACATGAGTGACAACTTCTCTGTGGGCTGTGAGGAGTGATGTCTCTGGGGCACAGGAACAAATAACAACGCAGCAGGTGACCTGGGAGGCTTCCCACTAAATGCAGCTCAGCAAATTACAGGCAGAATTTTAATAATAATTTTAATGACAGCCTAAGAGAAATGAACCTTCAAAGGTTAGGAAACTTCAGCTTTAACTTGGGGGGAATTGCATGAAGTCAAGCTTTCTATTCTTTTCATCTTAAAAAGGCATATCCAAAAATATATATATTACAATACATTCATGTGGAACAAAATTTACCAAATCTGTAATTTGAAGCAAAATATAGCTTCTGAATTACTCTCTAACATGGGTCTGTTATTGGTATTATTAATTAAACTGCCTTGAGCCTAGAAAAGTGACCTTAGAGTTTCTAGACACATCCAATGGACATCGCTAGTTCCTAATCAACAGCCACTGGCTCTGGACCTGAAGATCCTGCACACCAAGTGAGATGGATTGTACTATAAGTAGAGAGAGCTCATGACTGCTCAGAGAAGGCTGTGCTTCCCTCCTCTCTTAGCCATGGGTTACCCAGTTCTCACAGCAGGGATGCTATCTAATGAGCAATATAATCTCCAAACATGATTCAGGCCCTTGTGGGGATGCATTATTTCATTAGGCTACTTGTATCTCTTTGAGCAGCAAACTGTTCATTTTCTCAATTGCTCCCAAAGGGGTATGTACGGCTGATGAACCTCTTTACTTACACTTTGGGAGAAACTCATTGACCAGACAAGCTCTGGCCCAAATCCAGAGGACTCACCCAGGAGCAGTATTGCTTTGGTGCATTTGAAAACAAGTACAATTGATTTGAACATCAGAATTTAATATATCATATTTCAGTACATGTTGCCAGTGACATTCATATTGTTCTGGTATAGCAACTTTTAAGACTTTAAAAAAGTCATTTGTTGATCAAACAGTCATTGTTCATTCATTCAACAGGTTTTTGCTGAGAGCTGGGCATACTGATAGGGGTTTTGCTGAACAAGAAGCAGAAGGACCATTATGGTGCTTAGTGAAAGTTCAGGGGGATGCTGAGAGTCATGATGTATTCGCCTATTAAGATGTAGTTATATGGTCATTTAAATTCCATCTTAGAGAGGGGATTTCTGTTTTGTGTCTTGACATGTATTCACCCACGTGCCAGAAAACTCAGAGTTGGAGAAGCAAGAGTGGCCCCGGGTACCTAAGAATAGTTAGCACCATCCCTATCACCCACACAAGGCAGATACAGAGCTGCATGAATATAAGAGTTGGTGCAGGACTACTGGTGTGCCCAGCCTCTGAACCCTGAGAAGTGAAGATCCTACAGGAGTCCTCACTCAGCCATGAAGCTGCCCAGCTGGGCAGCTCTGGGAGGCAGTAGTAAAGCATATGGGATTGATGGCCGCTGTCTCTCCTGTTTGGCTCCCTGTTTGTTCCCAAGTCCCCTTGAATGAAACTCTCAACCTCTCTGCACTCCGCTTTCTTCACACGCCCCACATACAGCCTCACCTTAATGGCTGGCCAAAGCGAGCATTGCGTAGACGTTGGCTGTCCATAGCTGACATGCTTGTTCTGTTCGTGCTCACCCCTTCCTGGTTTGTGGTGAACACCCACGCGTGTGCACAGTACATGCATGCTTTGAGACATTCAGAAACATTCTCTTTCATGTGTGTCTAGTAGGAAAAGGTCCCTCCTTGCCCTGCAGCATTGTCTGACTCCCATGGCCTCTCCAAGTAGACACCACAGGTGGGATGACTGACTGCATTTGAAGCCATAGTTAATATTTACAGTGTGGACTGTGAAGGGGCTCAGGGAAAAGGATGCCTGACTACCTCCTTGCTGGTGAATGTTACTCACCAGGCAGCAGCAGATCAAGAAAGGCTGAAAATAGATGTCAGTGTTCACTGTTTATGGCAGAACATTGCTGCCTCTGGCTTTTCTTGTCAGTGCTTACTAGATGGTGGGTAAGTGAAGGTGGCGTCTTAAACCATTCTTATCAGATGTTCAACATTTCAAGTATCCAGTGTCACTCTCGTGTTGCTAATGTTGTAATTGCTGGTTGCTTTTGACTTAAACTTTTATGGATTGGGTGGGGAAGGACAAGCCTTGTTGTCAAAGCCCTGCTGTGTCTGCTGGAAATAACGTGGTGGGAAAGAAATTCAGAGTGTCTTAAAATGTAGCTATTCTGGTGTGGAACTGGAGTGGTAGAAGCAGCCAGGTTTCAGCTTTCGGGGCCAGAAGGAAGCACATGTATGAAATCTGGAGTTAACTCTGGTGTTCTACTCGAGTCAGAGGTCATCATCTTGTTAATAAGTGCCCCCCTGCAATGAAACTTCTAGATTGTTATGTTCCCTCATTTGTCATTTGCAATGTGCAGGGACTTCCTCGCACATAAGGTAAATGATAAGTAGAAAATGGAGTGTGGATTTCTGATCAGAGATTGACTAGCCTGGGTTAAATATAGGTTAAATGCAAGTTTGACTTACTGGAGGAATTAGAGAAGAGTCACCTTTTTTATGCTATTCAACTTCAAAATTCTCTTCTACCTGAGCTTATAGTGGCTAAAGTGGCAAAGCTTGGAAACACCCAATTTCTTTGGGCACATAAATAGCATTTGAACCCTTGTCAGTCAGTCATATTTGTTTCAAGTATACTTAGTGTAATAAACACACACACAAAAATATACATATATTTATATTTATACATATATATTCCTGGGACCTAATTCAGGGCTTGAAAGCTCAGTGCTGTATATTAAATCATAGATAGATAGATAGATAGATAGATAGATAGATAGATAGATAGATAGATAGATATGTATATATATATATATATGTAGAGAGAGGGGGGAGGGAGGGAGAGAGAGAGAGAAAAAGAGAGAGAAAGGAAAAAAACAAAACATGTTTGGTACTACCTCCCATAAAGGTAAAAATTGATGTGATAAGATAATGGGGGCACCCCCAATCCCGGGCTGCCTTGTTTACTATAAGCTTGCCACTCTGCTAGTCTGATTTTTATCAAGGGAGAGTTATTGTAGTTCACTCCTTGGTCTTATTATAAGAATCATAGACAGACCGTAGAAGACCTTTGTTAACAATAATTTAAACAAGGATTCTTATCTATTACATTCCTGAACATGAGTTTACCTACTAACAGGTGTAACACATCAAAATGTTCTGTGGCCAACACATCTGACATATAGAAGTAATTCAAAGAGCCCCAAACTTGTTGGTTCATAGATCTCAATGCTCCCTTCCCATCCGCCATTGTTCACTGAGCCCATTTTACAAAGAGCAGCTCTTTAGTGAGGGTAAAATAGTAATCAAGGAATGAGCAGAAGTCTTTCCTGTTCCATCTCTCAACTGCTGCTTCATCCTAGGCAAGAACTCAGTTTCCCCTCATCTGTAATGGAAGAATGATAAGTGGATTAAGCCCTATAAAGCCTTTAGACTTATGAACAGTACACAGTAAATGCTAGCATCCTATTTGAATCTAATTTTTTAAACTGTAAGGCTGGGTATGGTATTAAATGATGCTAAGCGCCTACACAGAACTCTTACAAGAACTAGACTTTTCACGGATAATTGTTTGTTCTTTGTTTTAAAATAAGTTATGGGTTATTTTTCTCTATCAGATTCAAAAAAAAGAAACACACTAAATTATGGAATTTCGTTGCATTGTAAATTACTAGCACTAATTTACATTACAAATACAGAAACATAAATTGTAGGAGTCGAATACAAGTTAGCATAATATTTAGAGAACAGTGAAGTGCCGGCCTCAGCTTCAGCAGTGTATGGATGAGCTGGAAGCCCTGCTGGAAGCCTGTGAGAGCTTGCACGAGGGCATCCTCCTTAATGTAGGTGCAAAGCAGTGCATAGGTGTGTTTCCTTTGCACCCTGCTAAGCAGAGGTGAAGAAGAGGAAAGGTTCAATAATGGGAAGCTTAAGTACAGTTCTGAGCACATTTCGTAGGTTCAAATGGAAAACTTGAAACTGACCACAGTTAAAGTGGGTCCCCTTCCTTGTGGACCTCAACATCCATGCAGAAGGTTACCCAACCCTAATGCTAATGCTGCCATTCATTAAAAAATCCACAGCCATGCTCTTTAGAGAGATGAGAGTCCAATAAGTCCTGTGCCCTGACCTTGTCAGTCTGTGTGACCTTCTGGAATTCAGGCCACCTCAGTCCAGTTCATCTGTGAAACAGGAAACTGTCTGCACCTACCCTGACCATGGGCAATCACATGGGTGGGAATGGAATGTGGCGGTCTTTGCTCCCTCCACCTCTTTTCCTTGGGCAGCTGGGATCATCCTTATGTAACATGTTCAAGAAAAGGAGGCAGGGAGGTAAAAATATTACCCTGCAGTCATAGCCAAGCCAACACTGAGCTGGGTTCTGGGGGTGGAAGAAGGAAGATGAAGGGGACCCAGAGGGACAGGGGAAGGAATCGAGCATGTGAAAAATGGAGATGGAGTCCTGCGGCCCTGGACATTCATCTGAACTCAGTCCTCCGGGTCACTGCTGGGGCTGCAGGAGGAAGGGAGGCTGTTGGGTGGGGCTGGAGGAGAGACACATCCATCACCATCGCTCAGTGTTTAATTTTCCAAAGGCTGTCATTAAATACATTTTTGGAGGCAGCCTGGCAGACTTCACAGAAATTTGTTGGAAGAAAATTATGAGTAGGTGATTTGTCTGAGGTAAACACCAGGCTGATTCTGGGTTCTTAATGACATTTGGACCGTTTGCTTTTAAAAAATATTGCTTGTTAGAAAATTCATTTTACAGCCTTTCTTAGCAATCAAAGTTGGAAGGGTTGGAGCAAAATAAAAAGTAAAGGATTGAACATTGAGCTTTCAGGCCCTGAATTAGGTCCCAGGAACACTGAAATGAGTTGGGGGTCATCTTGGAACCAAGTACAATGGCTGGGAGATTCTGGTCACAAAGAAGAGAATCTTTACTGGAACTTTCTGGCCGTTTCATGCTGAGAATAGCATCCTTTCATAAATTCAGGTTCTATCTTGTGTGCAGCAGCTAGCCCCAGGGGAGGGGGTACAGGCAGAGGTGGATCCGAGGCTGAGCTATGTATAGACTGCAAGGCTTTGGTTTCCCAGCCTCTGGAAACCTTCAAGCACTCAGAGAGTCACGAAGAAATGATCGCTCTGTTTGTTCCTTGAAGTATAAAAATGGTTTTATTTTTAGACATTACTGTGTGTGTGTTTTTTTTAATCTACTGACAGTTGCCTTCAGAGGCAGCCACAGAAAGAATAGTGCAGCCATGGGTGGGCGCAGGCAGGAGCTTGGTAAGATGTCAAGGTGCCTCAGCCTCAGCACCCCTGATGTTTGTGGTTTGATACTCCTAGGTGGGGAGGAGCTGTCTCAATCCTGTGATACAGAACAGCATCTCCAGCCTCTGCCCAACAGATTGCAGCAGCATCCCACCTCCACCTAGAATGACCACACTGTGCCTATGTTTCCAGGGAAGGGGTTAGAACTGTCTGTGCCTTGTTGAAACCACTCCTCTATCTTCAAAGTCATTTAGTCGTTGACTATCTATCCTCCAACATAGTGCACAGTGAAGGCAAGAAACCACATCCCCTCAACCCCTGAATTGTTTTTTTTTTTTTTTTCAGGTGTTAGCCATGGCCCCAAGCACTGGTCTGTCCTGTGTCCTATGTTCTCTTTTCCTTGTAGTGCCCTG
This sequence comes from Eospalax fontanierii, assembly GCA_035773235.1. Lineage (NCBI taxonomy): Eukaryota > Metazoa > Chordata > Mammalia > Rodentia > Spalacidae > Eospalax > Eospalax fontanierii. The sequence goes on along the minus strand of CM069539.1, from coordinate 42,050,323 downwards.
TCCATCACCTATAGGGTCACTGTTCCCCGTCTGTCTTCTGCTGGTCTCCATCAGATGGAAAACATCTTCCTCTCCTCCCACACCCAGAGCATGGATGGAACAAGCGTAGTGTGTCAGGAAATGTTTGCAGTACATTTACCAGGTGTATTCCTGTTAAGTAAGAGTTAGGCAAATGTGCTGCTTCAGCAGAAGAAAACACACTTCCACTCTGTGTTTCCTTTTGGCTTTGTTTATGTGTGTTTTTCAAAGGTAGCACACAGAGACAGTCTTTGTCCTGAGCTCTCTGTGGTTCTGGCTTATGGTTTGTTATGGTTGCTGTTTAATTTATTCTTTGACAGTTTCATATGTGTCTATAATATATTCTGGTGATACTCACCCCCCGAAACACACCTTCACATAGCCCCTTCCCACTCCACTTACCTTCTGATAAGTTTCCCTCCCAATTTTATTGAGGTCCCTGTACTTGGGGCGGGACGCAGGGTCTCCGCAGGGGTGAAGGGGTGAGTGACACCGAGTCAACACACAGACCTGGGGAGCTGGGTGGAAGCATGTGGGGGCAAGCCGCAGAAAACTGTTTATTCGAGGAAGTGCAAGGGGTTATATGAGTTTGGTTAGCCAATCGCCCTACGGGGTGGTCCCCAACTGCAGCCACTCGTGTTCGGTCTCTTAGGCAGGTTATCCAGGCGTGGAGCGGAAGCTGATGTCCTTCCTGGCCAGAGCGGAGCGCCACGTGTGCAGGAGCCACTCCCTTATTCCTCATAGTAGGTGGTCTGGCTAAGGCCCGTCCTGCATTATGCCATACACTTTCATGTCTTTCTGTTTTGTTTTTGTTTTCATTTTGCTTAACCGTGACACATGGGTTTGGAACTCACCACATTCAGTCACCGTACTGGCTTTTGGGGTAGTTTCCTTTTGTCTTCCCAATGTTTGGACTTCTGGAAAGAGAGCAGGAGCCATGTTTTATTGGTGGGGACGACCTTGGATCAAAACATCATGTAAAGTGGGTATTGTGTACAGCGTGGGCATAGCCACCAACCTGTAAATATGCAAGCTTCTTGTAGCCCCATGAAGCACACACCTCAAAAGGAGAGACTTTTCTAAGGAAAAGGCAAGCTAAACTATGAAATCAAGGCCAGGACTATTGGGCAACAGTCTAAGACTGAAATGCATAATAAGATCTAAATTTAGAATTTGGAAATGGAATCTGGCTAGAGGCAGTTGTATTTAGAAGAGCAATTGTTCTAATGCACAGCTCCAGTGATGACAGTATAACATTTAGAACTCCTTTCCTGTTCCTTTAGGAGGAATCCGGCCTCCTTGGCCTAAGTTGCAAGACCCCTCCAATCTGTTACACGTTCCTCACCTCCACCCTGTAGACCTTGCTTCCTCACTGTCAAACAGACAGGATGAGCAACTACTTTCTGTTTCCAGACATACTAAGTCCTTTCACACCTTTGTATGGAGTGTCCCTCCCTTCTCTTCTGCTCTCAGAAATTCTCACTTACTCTGAGCCTAATTCACACATCTTTTTGGTGCCTGATACTAATATACTATGTTTCTTTTCATGTAATTAGGGGAATGACTTCTTGTTGTTCTTTTCTGAATTTCCAACACTGAGTGTAAAGTATTCTCTGCATCAGATTAAGTGGATTTGGGCATAATCCCAGTCTCAAAGGGGCAATTTAAGATTTGCTATTCCAGAAAGGACTTTCTTTATTCACTGAAATCTCTGAGATCTCTAACCAGTTCTAAGCCCATGTATGAGGCTTTTTGCTACTGGAGTGGCAGCCTGCACGGGGCTTTCATAATTATTTCCTTCTCAATGATCATGGCATCTTGGAACTATTTTCCCTGAAGTATTTCCTCTTATCCTTTACTCTCCTACATGAAGATATATAACATTGACATATACAGTGTTCGTCTAAGATGTTGGCCCATTTTCAGAAGGAATTTCATTCATTGCTGTTAATGAACTCATTAGTTCTACAAAGTTATGTTCCTAGCCTATAAATTTGAGTCTCTTTCAATTAATTGATGAATATCTTTTTGTTCTTTAATTAATGGGCCTCTGAGGAATATAGAAAAAGTACAATTCCACCACCAAATTCAAGAGCTACTTTGTCTGACATTCCTGCCCACAAATCATGCTCTCAGAGAGTCCATGCTGGGAACTGGTCAAGCCACTGATGGAGTTGACACTGTGACAGAAGAGACTGTATTGAAACAGAGCATTCCTAGATGCCCCTGTGTATCCTTTACTTTTCTCATTGCTATCATCAAATATTTAACAAGAAGCAACTGAAGGGAAGAAGAGTTTATTTGGACTCACAGGTCACCATGGTGAAGTCAGAGCAACAAGAACTTGGAGGTAGCTGGTTACATTATATCCACATTCTGGAAATAGAGACAATGACGGGAGCGTCTCTCTTTCTCCTTTCTATTCAGTCTGAGACTCCCAAACCTTGGAATGGTACTGTCCACATTTAGATTGTATCTTCCCACCTCGGTTGAGCTAATCTAGAAAATCCCTCATGAGCAGACTCAAAAGCTTATCTCCTATGTGATTCTAGATCTTGTCAGGCTGACAATCAATATTAACCATCCTACCCTGCTGTGACCGCCTTGAGTTTAGTCCTTTGTCAAATCATCCTCCCAGACTGCCTTGATGGTGGTCATTCCCTTGTCATGATCATCTTTGAAAAAGCCCAGATATACAATGAAGGTCACACAAGGACTCTGCATAGGAAATATGCCATTACATTAAGACCTTATAAATAAAACTGAATCATTTGTTTAAAAGTGATCATAGAAATGAAGGGGAAGTGATGGTTCTTAGATCTTGTTTAGTCCTGGCAGACAAGCCCAGCATCCAAAGCAGAGCACTCAAGCCTACTGGAACCTATCTACCCTTTCTCCGAGAAACAGCCCCTCCTCCAATTAGCATCAAATTCATGAAGTCACATATTCCTGAAATGGAAGCAATCCCTCTTTTCTCTGTCTCAGTTGTTTTCCTTCCTTTCTATTCTTTGTCAAATCATTTTGGGGAAGGTTTCTTAATTTTCAGAGGGAAAAGATCCTATGATCTAAGAATAACACTAATTAGAATGACAAATTGACCAAAATGAGAAAAATGACAATCCGTGGGCTGACATTTCCCCCAAGCCAGGAATAAATAAAATGTCTCCTAAAATGCCTGTTGGGGAGACTGACAAAAAAAAAAACTCAATTATCTATTGAGAAGTTTTTAAAATCTATGATATCTGACTCTAAAATGAAAAAAATAGTTTTACAGATATAAAATAAGGTAATCATGAAAGTCTGTGAGATTTAGTGAATTTTGAGGTTGAGAGAAAATACATTCATAGTAAAATGAATCTTTGGGTTAACTTCGAAAAATGGCATCCCTCAACCAGCCTCCTCTCCCCTGTGGTAAATTGCTTCAGATAGACAACTGGACTCCTGACCTCTTTTTCTTGCTATTTGAACTTTTAAAATTGTTTATTTACTTTTATCTTGAAATTTGTCTCATTACCATAAGACAATTAACAACAGTTAGCAAGGAGTGAATATTCAGAATTCTAATTGTCTGAGGGAAAATTCCACAAGAAAGCAAGTGTTCTGGACACTGAGTACCTGGGATGTACCACATAGATGATGTGACTTTACCTGTCATCACCTAGTACTTACAGCCCAGCAAATGCCGCTATGTAAGCTTTTTTTCTGCAGACATTCAACCCTCGAAGAAAATTGGCTGCCATAATTACAGGGTTTTTATGATGAATCTTATCCAAGCCTTCCTCCACGGAAGAACATTTGGGGCATATAGATTTTCTATCTGTACCTTTATGAGTTCTGAGGAATGTACTTACAGTTACTAAATGCTTGCAGGGATCCAATAAAAATACTTGAGTGGAGTCAGGAGAAAGAAAGAGACTCACTTACAGGCTCCAAGTTGGTCCCAGGCTCTATAGGGAAGTAGTATTGATAATAAAATAGTTGTCACTGAGCATGCCACTGTGCCTCTACTGCTAGGACATCGATGCCTGCACGCCATGTCATATCATTCTCACATTTCTTAGAATAAGGTACTGTTGTTATCCCCAACTTACGGTTGAAGTAACTGAGACCAAGAGAGCTTCAATAATTTGCCAAAGCCACACAGCTAGTTCCAAAGAAAGAAGATCTGCTGCAGTGGGTCTGTTCTTAGCCACAAGGCCATACTGCTGCCTAAGGCAGTTTTCTTAATCCTTTTGGACTGCTACAGCAAAATAAGTTAGACTGATTAATTTGTACACAATAGAAACTTATTTCTTACTATTCTGGAGGCTGATGAATTCAAGATTGGGGAGCTAGCAGGTTCAGAGTCTGGGGTAGCTCACTCCCTTTTCCACATGCACCTTTTTGCTGCACATCTACGACAGATGGGGTTAGTAAGCTCCCTTGAGCCTCTCCTACAACAGCACTAACCCTTCCCCCCCTCTTCATTCTATTGCATTTGGGGACTAGATTTCAATTAGGAATTTTGAAGATACAAACATTCAGACCATAACACGCCTTGACACTGATGGATTAAATGTCCTTTATAGAAGCCTGGGAGATGCATAAAAATAGGGTGACTCAAAGGAGAGTTCAAAACAAGAGGCATCTGAGGAGGCAAGGTGTGCAGTCTGACAGCAAAGAATTAAGTCAGCAATTGAGGAAATGAAGATAATTCTATCCTTACCATTTTGGCTAATTACTTCGTATGGAGGTTTTATGCCGGATTTTAAAGATATACAGCTGTTCTGATATGTTGATTCATTAAAGTTTGTACTCATATATGCATGCATTTCCTTATACAGACATGTAAATTCATGTATTAGAATAGAGACTACATTTTAGAATATAAACCAGAAACCATGTTCTGATTATATATTAAAGGTCATGTAATTTTGGACATTACAGCAGTTGTTTTTAATATCCAAAGTTAGCTTAGCGAGAAGGCATAACCCTTTGGTGTGTGTATACACTGGGTTTGTCTCTCCAGTGACAATGCCTGGTGATGGTTTCTGTGTTGGGGCAACAGTTCAGCATCCACCCAACTCATATTTCATTCACATATGAAAAATGACTCATTTCCTTCACACAGTCATTTCTGCTTATTGACGCTTTCATATAACAAATAATTTTGAGTAGGTCCTATAGGTTGGCCTTTGAATGGCTTGATCAAGGAACACAGTAGCCAGGGCAGAAGAGACAGGAACTGGGTCTCACAGACCAAACTGGTATAATGAAGTCTTCAGTCTGGCCCTTGGAAGAGAAAGCTCTTAGCAGCTCAAACTCAAGGGAAGAGTCAACGCATACTGTATAGCACTGCTAATATCACAGGATGGAACTTTTGACTCCTTACCAAGAGTTCCCAGGATCTCTAGCTATACAGTCCACAGAGTTTAAGTCATTGTTTTTATATCAACTGGCTACTTATTTAGCAGGGCCTGGGACTCTAGGGACAGCGGCTGGAAACAATCAGGTATGTTGTTCCAGTTGCATCCAAATTGGCAATAAGTTTGGAAGGAATCAGATTCTGATGAGAGCTTTGGACCATAGGACCTCCTCCTCATGCATACAGCACCTACCGCTGAGTGGAGGTATGAGCACTTGGGATCAGAACTTCTCACAGTACTCCAACACGGGTTTCATAGCAATGCACTTAGACAGCAACAACTGCATGTCCTAGTTTCCAGGTCTACTTTTTTTCTCATCACAGGAAGATTGGTGCCATTATCTCATTTTATAGATGAGGACACTGCAACTGAGCCAGTGAAAGGCAGAGCCAGGCTCCATACCCTAGCATGTCTGACCTCCCAAGTCTGCATTTTTCTTATGCACTTGAGTTGAAACAAACTTCAACCATTGGCAGAGAGACTGGTTCAAGAACCTACTCAGGAATGGCTTTAAGTCTCAGTTATCTCTCAGCATCTGAGCAGCACAGCTAAGCAGAGACTGACATGGTATTGAATGCTGTGGAACATGTAATAGGTGCAAAGCATTGTCCTAGCTGTTATTCACCACATGCCAGAGACCATGGAGCACAGAATGACATCCAACAGGAAAAGGAAGAGTTTGTGCTCTGCCTTCTAGGATCTTCCAACTGAAGACGCACATTTGCTTGTTTGAATATTGAGCTGGGAGCTGGAAAATTGCTAAGTTTGTACAAGTTATCTTTATTATGAATGATAAATTCAGTCTCAGAATAAAGCACTTTCTGTGAGCCCAGGTGTTGGCTGACTGGATGAATGAAGACATACTTGCTCACTCCTATAGATTAGCTCTCTTGCTACAGGCAAACAAAGGAAAAAATATTTCCCCTTACCCTTTAAAGCATGTCTACTTTGTTTTGTGGGAGGTAGCAATTTATAGACCTTTCTACAACATTATTTTCTAAGATTCAAGTATTTTGAAAGAGCAGATGGAGCACCATACTGTACACACTAGTCATATACTTTGAAATACATTTCTTCTTGAGCAATTCAAATTTAGCAAAAGCTTGAAAGTTTTAAAAGCAACAATCCAAAGCACTCCAGTGTCTGATATTTCTATGGACAAACTCCCAGGCTCAATCACAGCCCTCACACCTGTGTCCTCCCACTTACATAGACAGTAATCTGCTTTGTCATGGGGGAGGGAATGCAGAGGTTGAGTCTGATTGTATTTTTTGGTAAAGGCAATGAGTGAGGCTGAGAAGCACCCAGGTTTAAGAAACAATTTTCTGTATGTATACCTGGCTATTCCTCTTAACACTTCATTTTCTTGAGACTCATATTTTCATATATAAAACAGAGTTGTAGGGAAGGGATGTGTATATTGAACAGATCTAACGTTGCCAGGAAATGACTTACAGAGCTCATTTAATCTTCCTGAGAAAGCACAATGTTTAAATGGCTAATTGGTCCTCAGATAAGGAGGTGAGTTATACATACTTCTCAGCTCAGAGCTTGCTGTAAGTTCATGAAAGACCTTTCTTTTACTTTGTCAGTTTTTTCTCTTTTACTCTGTTCCTCACACTTACCCCCTGCTCAACCCCCCATAGAAAATCATGCTGGAACTGAAATGTATACATCTTTATAAAATATATATTACTTGTATGTGTTTTAATTCACATAAATGATAAATATGACAAATACTTTTTTACAATTAGGACTTCTTGTTTTCTACTCACTGTGTTTTCAGGAATGTCCGTGTTTGGGTGTAGACCTTCAGCATTATCTACATCTCCATTTTTTTACTGATGATAGACATTTATGCTACCTGTAGCTCTCTTCTGCCACAAAGAATCTTACAACTGAATTTTCCAGTAGTGACCTCTGAGGATCTGTGCCAAATTATTTCTTCCACGTGCCCAGGAGTAGGATCCTAGGTTCGTATGATATATGCATATATAATTTCAGATTGGCTTCCTGAATGGAGACCGTAGATGAGGAGTCCCAGCCCCCTACGGCACCACCAATACTTGATATGAGACACTTTTTAAGTTTCGGTCATTCTGATTGCTGAGGGTGGCATTTCATTATTTGAGTTACCGAACCTTGGATTACTACTTTGAGCATCTTTGAGCATCTTGATTTTCCCTTCTGCGTATGGCCGTCTCACGTCCTTTATCCATTTTGAATTCTTCATAGTCTAGGCATTAACTCCTTGTCAGCTTCCGATGCTATATAATAACTTGCGATTATAATTTAATAACTTAGCAATGATATCTCATTTTTTGCCAAGTATACTTACTATTTCAAGTAGAGAAGTCTAACATTTGTATGCTTTATGATTCTAGGGTTATTTTATGAAATAATTTTTCACTCAAAATAAAGATTTTGGTTCTTTAATGTGAATGAGGAAATTATTCTCTGCCTAGTATTACTGCTTCAAGTCAGACAATCAGCAGCATGACTTGAAACTCGTAATTCACTGTTCATAACTTAAATTGTGATCTTTACAATATTTTTAAAGCAATCGGGAACATGTGCACTGAAAACATTGTCTGAGTTCTACTCAGTCTCCTCTAAAAAATTCCCCTGGAGTCTTTCACAGTCAGATTTCACTGACTTTTCCTTTCTGCCTCTAAATTCTTGCAAAGCATCTTAAATTGCATTACAACCAGGCTATTCAAATTATAGCCTTAGCTTTCATTAAGCTAATTACTATTTGTACCCAAATGGAGCCATTTCTCTCAAGTAACATTAACATCCTTTCTCCGTAGTGGTTCTGTCTTGTCTAGGAAAACACAGGAACTGTCTATGAACTGTGTGTCTCCTGAGGTAGGGAACATCATGCTATGTATCTCTAAAGGGCACTCAGAACTTATCAAAGGTGTAAGAAGAATGGGGAGAGACTGGGGGACCAGAGAGGAGGCTAGACATAAGCTCCCTCCTGAAATTTAATGCAGACAAATGTTGCCTTTTGGGGTTTTGTATATTAAGTAGTATGTATGATCTGAGACAAGATCCTACAGCTGCAGGGAGGGGCATGAGAAGCATTGCCTTAGAGAACTAGGCTACTTAATATAGACTGATAAATATTCATCTTCCCGCTTGTGTTGTGTTTATATAATGCTTTACATCTAGAAAAACAGTTACATCACCTAAATTTATAAAGCTTTATAAAATAGGCATATTTTAACAGCTCTGGCAGAATTGCCTCACCATTAACCTGTGCAGAGTCCATTCCAGCAGGCGGCTGAGAGCTGGCTATCGGGATCGTGGTGGAAGGTGGAGCTCTAATCCCTCTGCTTGTGCTAAGACGTTAGGCCTGGAAGTAATTGGAAAGGAAATTAACAGGAAAAGAGTGGTCTTTGGGAAGGATGGTCTCCATCCATTTATCAAACAGTTGTTCTGGCCCAACTGTCACCCCTGGCAGTTCATTTCATTGTGTCCTCAGGACCACGCAGGAAGGGATTGCTGTTTCCACTCTCAAGATGAGGGAATAGAGCCTCCTAAAGACAAAGCACCATCCCCAAGCTCTCCTGCTTCAACACCAGTGCTCCTTCCAATGCTGGATTAGGACTCCACATGAACATCGTATAAACTAGCTTCCTAAGAACTGTACTAAAGAAGTTGCAGTTTAGGAAGGGAGTTCTTTGTAAGCAGTTTGTGCTTGCACTGGGCATCTGGTTGATGTCTCTACCCGCTCCTGCCCTGCAGTCCTCACCTTCTGCCACATCATCTGTCACCCACAGCTACATTCATCCTTCTTATCGCCGAGGTCACTTGCCATGACTCAGCCAGCTGCATGTTTCCTGCTTTGATTCCTTGAGTTGGCAACAGAGGCCTGTGCTATTTTTAAACTGTTGAGCTTAGCTAGGAAGGCTGGGAGACGCAGTGTGCCTTCTGCAGCCGTGTTGCTACTAGGCTTCCCCTCTCCATTCATGAATTCTCTCTGTACTTCTAGTTGGACTTATCTTTGTTTTTCCTCCTCAACTAGAATTCATCCCTTAAGGTCTGAAATCATTTTCTGCTCTTCCTGTCTTAAGCAAATGAATAAGCATATTGAATTACATGGCTGGGAAGCTTTGATTCACATATGCATATATTATGATTGGTATTCTGAGCAAAACAGAACAGTCACCAAAAACAGGTACTCTCAAGCTTAGCCTTTTATTACTAGGGCTGGTGGTTTAAGAAATTGCTCTATTAAATGAAAGCTGTCTGCTTTTTATAACTTGAACTGAGGGAGTCTTGTGTTTTATACCAGGAGGCAGTTTACTCAAATGTTTCTGATTCTAAAACAGCAGAGAATAAAAATCCGTGTTCATTTAACACCTCAGAACCTGTTCAATTCTTTTTAGACATTGTTCTGTCTCACTGACTGTGGGATAGGTTTATCATTTGTGTTCCACATCAACAAATTCAGATGCAAAGCCTCCAACTTTATAATCAAGTATTAGTTTTGAAAAAAGAGTGCATGCTGGAGATTGAGCAGATTCACCGAGCCCAACCAACACATGCACGTCATTATTTTCTTTGGTTATAAAACATACTGCGTTATCAAGAAATGTTAGTATACTTTAGAACAGCTGATCCACATGAAAAACTGAGATAAGATTGAATTGTTATGTAGCTGGGTGACACTTTGGTCAATATCGGAGTGCAAGATTCATGGAATTAAGGAGGACTTTATATTGTCCAGTGAATAGCCAGGCTGCTCTGGGTGAGCTGTTTTTCACTTCATCCTTTTCTTTCAGAAAAGGAAATTGGCTTCTGGTAGGCAATTTCCATTAGCCTGTTTCATTTGAACCCCTGGAAACTCCTAGTAGAGGAAAAACATGTGTCTGCCTATTCAGAAAGTATGACACAATTTCAGGTTGTGTTTAGAAATCAACGTTACTAATTCTTGCTTAAAATGGGGCATGGAGTTTTTAAACTCCAAACAAATGTTTGCTCTGCTAAGTCTTATGCTAAGAAATTGCCAAGGATCTCCCTCTGCTGTCCTGATAGGGAGGTAGCTAGCTGTGGGTTCGTGGCTATTATCAACACAAGTCAACAGATAAGATGGATTAACACTGACTATAGACTGTAGCATACAGGCTCTTCCTAACTCACTTGTCCATTGATCAAAACTATTTCCTCATGACATCATTCTTTTCTTAATCCATAAATGCTTCAAGACATTCCTTCCATGTAGAGATGGTGGATCATATGCTCAGACTCAGTTATTACTTAGTGTCTTGTACGTGGCCTGTCTTGTCCTAATTCCTTATACGGAGCGAGGAATCTATCTTGAAGACAGTAACAATGGTGTGTGCACCATTAGTCTTGAAATAACCATAACTTGAACCAAAGTTTTCCAACATGTTGGGTGTAGTAGTGCATACCATTAATCCCAGCACTTGGGAGGCACAGGCAGGCAGATCTCTTTGATGCCAACCTGGAATGATCTACATACTAGTTCTAGCTAGCTAGGGTTACACAGGGAAATTCTGTCTCAAAACAGACAAAAAACAAAAAAAAAACCATCTTCCAAGTATATACATAGTAGTATTACTCTGTAATATAATATTTGTTGAATACACTAGGTGACCCTTAAAGATTCCAAGCTAATAAAGGAGGCAAATGTATCATCAACGGAGAGATAATTCTAGAATCCAATGATGTATGTACTACACTGTCCTTTAACTGATGGACTGATTCTTTCAGACATTTTACAAGGCTGTACTCCTTTTGATCAGTGGACTAGGTGGTTTGGAGACGAATTATCAAGTCTTGAATTTGACATACTTACTAACTTAACCAAGATATATATTTTAAAAAGCTTTATGGATAGAAAAGCAAAGAGAAAAAATTTTTATCCAGCACAAACTATATGCCAGGAATTATTTTTGGCACTTGCACTTGTGTCATATAATTTAATACTCCTAAGTGGTGGTGTCTGACATAGATACCATCCCAGATTTACAGAGGAGTCAATTAAGGCTCAGAAGCTTTAAGTTGCTGAAAACCTCCTTGTTTCAAAAACTCATGTTCGTTCTACTCTGTATCACTGTAGGGCCTCAGAAAAGATACAGGAAATAATCAAGTGAGAAAGAATGGGACCCATTTAGTTGTACTGCTGTCCCACTCTCTCCCCCCTTTCAGTCTTTCCTCTTGCTTATTAGAGGCTATTATATACCCTGCAACAACCATTGGACCTGGCCCTGAGCAGCTCTGTTAGATATTTTCTAGTAATTTCAAAATTAAATCTATTTGGATGTGGCTTTGTGACTCTCTCCTGTCTTTCGCTTGTGAGAAAGCAGCATTTATATATAGATAACCATGCTGTCACTTCATCATGGGCCCACCATCTCTTAGATCTCTAAGCACAAGCATTTCCTTCTAAGACAAGGCAGAGGAGAACTCTTCTCTCATTATTCAGGGCCTGTCTTGTCCTGTTTAACAAAGCTGGTAACAAACCCTCTGGTGACTCTGTTCCTGGAAGATGATTATGATAGCTCTGATCCATCTATTTAGTATCACAGAAGTTGCTAGCTATACTCCTAAATGACCCAAATTTCATCCCCTCTCACAATTTAACACTCTAAATAAATTCCAGCAAGCTCCAGCGCATTGGAAAATTACTATATGTCTAAAACAGCTTGGATATCAACATTTGTCACACAGTCTTCCTCAGTGTAACATCTAGAACAATACTCATTTAGCTGACTTGCATTCTCCTGGAGGTATTTACCCACGAGTCATCATTCATGTTTGTTCATGAAGAGTTGGGGTGATGAGCCAAACTGCTGTATTCTCAGCTGGGCCTGGAGCCTGCTAAGTCTGGCACTGATTAATGATGTTCGAGGAGCAAGCAGTGTGTAGAAAAACCTGAGAAACCCACTTAGCCAAAGACAAATAGCTGAAAGTTGGCGAAGAGCAGTAAGGGAGGTGGAGACAGAGGAGTCAGCCACAGATACCAGTACAACTTCGATTATCCAACTAGGGAAGGACGCAGCCATTGTAGGACATATTTTGGGGTCTGGTAGTGTGGTAAGTACCCAGGATAGTTCTCAGGTATGTTATTGATTTGAAGGTACTTCTTCACTAATGAAGAGATTATGTCCCAATATACCCACAGGAAGTTGAAAACTTCACAAATCGAAAGAGAATTTCACTGGGCTCAGTGATGCTTTCCTGTTGTCCCAGCAACTTGGAAGGTTGAGGCAGAAGAATAACTTCAGCCTAAGAATCTTAGGCTACCCTGGGCAACATAGTGAGGTCCCTTTTTTTTTTTTTTTGTCTTTTTGAGACAAGATTTCCCTGTAGCCCCAGCTGGCCTGGAACTCCTTCATAGGCCAGGCTGGCTTGAACTCACAGAGATCCACCTGTCTCTGCCTTCCCAGTGCTGGGATTAAAGGCGTGTGCCACCACACTAGTTTGAGACCCCATTTTTAAAAAAATACATTTGTTCCATGAGCCTTAGGTGTAGAGGTTCCATTGTAGAGATACCACCTAGAGCCGGCCATCTTCAGACATATATTCTCTGTGTGTGACCAGTTGTGGAACTCTGCAGTAGTCTCCTCTGTTATAAAAAGAGGCTTCTTTGATGAGTGGTGTACAGTAGAGGTGGTTTGCTGTGCCACTTTTCCTGGATCCTGCTATTACATCAGGATATGTACTCACAAATAAGGGATTGGTGTCACGATTCACAAATGAGGGAGAACATACATCACTTGCTTCTCTGAGTTTGTGTTACTTCCCTTAGTGTAACAATTTCTAGTTCCATCCGTTTACCTGAAGACTTCATAATTTCTTGTTGTCTTACAGCTGAGTAGAAACCCATATTGTAAATGTATCACATTTTCATTATCCACTCGTCAGTTGAGGGACATTTAGGTTGTTTCCATTTCTTAGCTATTGTGAAATAGTGGAACAAGGGGTGGAGAGAATACTAACGCATCCCTCAACTCTCACCAGTGAAGTTCCCATATACTACAGAGTGTGATGCGCACAGAAGGTCATAACTGGCTAAGTTTTAGAGAAAAAGAAACTTCACAGCTTGTGTCCCTGGATAGGACTCCTATATTAAACCCCACCCACACATGACTCAGGGCCATTGTAAAAGAGGGGGGTGGAAAGATTGTAAAAGCTAGGGTTGGTTCATGTATATAAGGAAACAGAGGCTTTCAAGCCACTGGAAGCTTGTTCATGTGAGCTTGTGGCAATGGTGACATTGTGTACAAGACCCAAACCAACTCAGTCAGACAAGGGCTGAGCATGAAGTGAGAGAAACTGATGGCTGGCCTGCCCTAGCCTCGGAACTATTGGCAACTGATTACTCCTAGATTGGCTAACTGGATAGGACTTAATATATATGACAGAATGTATGAGGTTCAGTGGGGGTGGTTTATGAGGGCCTGGATGGAGGAGAGCTCTAAGTCTAATTAAGAACTATTGTATGAAATGCATAAAAACTCAATAAAAATATTAAATTTAAAAATATTAAAAGTTCTTTTGATGCACTGCATAAACATCCTATCTTAAGGACACAGTGCCCTATGTAGCATCTCATGGCCATACAACTGACTGACAGCTGTGGCCGACTTGGATACTACAAATGGAGTATCATATCACATATTGTTAGCTCAAGAAAAGATTAAAATTTAAAGTCCAGTTTCTACTGAATGTTTAATCCATTTTTTGCCATCTTAATGTCAAATAATCAGAAACCAATCCATCATAAGTTGAAGACCATCTATACTCACAAAATGTCATTGTGTCTTTGTACCTTGAGGCTCAGGATTTACAAACTTACTTTTGGACCTACTTCCAAGTTGCTCCTTGAGACAAAATACACAAAATAGAGAAAAGCAGTGCCTCTTGCAATCCAGTGTCTTGAGACACTTGGAAAGCCCTTATGCTAAAAGAGGAAGGTTTGGACCTTGCTTTTTCTTTACAAATGTACTTTACACTGAAAATGTATTAACGTGGTCTGATTGGTGCTTATGTTGCCATATGCATTTCTTATCCTCCATTTTCCCTTCTTATCTCATTTCCTAACATATTCTGTTTCCTCTTTCTTGCCCACATCTTCTCTGTGGCTTCTTTCTATTATTTGGTTGGAACCTAAGAAAAAAATTATGATTTTAAAGCTGTAAAGAAAATCTCATTGGTGTTTTGTTTTAATAGCATGCCCAAATCAAGCAAGCACTTTTAAAAGTCTCTGCTTCCATAATAAATCCCTTTTTCTCTCTAGCACCATGTAGGTATCTGTCCCTGGCACCTTTCACTGTTTTAGTGTTAAGTTCCACTAGCAATGCCTGGCCCAAGGCTTTAAGAACATTTATTTCCTGAAGAAAAAGAAGCCTTTGTTTAGAGGGGATTTTCTCACAAGCCCATTGACAATATTTAAATCAACTGATGAGAAAACCCAGGCCCACTTGGGAGAAATATAGAAATATGTAAAGATGAGTTAAAAGTTGTATGAAGTGTTGTGAGCAGAAAATCTTGAAGACACTGGCCTTACTGGGTGGTTTTTTTTTTTTTATCACCCCATCCCTTCACCCATAGATCTTGGCGTTCCCACAATTTCCGACGACAGTCCTCAGAGATAAACACTTTTTTATATACATAACCAAGGCAAATGAAGAAGAGTCCCTTTTACAGTGTGAGATCTCAGAAATGGAGATTTGGACAAATACCAGCAAGCAATTTGTGACATTTTCAGCATTTTCTCAACACTCAGGCACCTGAGTGTACAAACTCATAGTCACCCATTGGACTAGAAAAGTGAGTGGCCAGTAATCAGCAACTCACCAGCTCTGTGGTAGCTCAAGAGACTGTCAGCGCCTGTGCCGCCCTGGGTGACACGTCCACTTTTGCTGCTGAGTCCTTTCAGCACTTTAGCCCCTGCAGGTGCTCATGGTTCTGCGCAGTTGTTTCAGGGGATAGTTCTTCTGCACTTTGCAATAGCAAGATGACATTTTGCAAAATAGGAATCATCTTTGTCTTCAGACTCTAATTTTCATTTGTTGGATACTCATGTTAATTCCAAGATGCCATAGCAATAATAGAAAAATTCTGTTGGATAGATTTTCTTTCTCATAACCACTTTTCTTGTTTGATTCCTACTGGGTACCTACTACTCACTGGAAGATGTGAATTACTACGTTTGTCACCTGCTTTGTGCAGAGGCATTTGTAAACTCTAGGTTAAAGTGAAACACGTTTTTCCGTTCAACTGTAATATCCACAAGTCAGTAACAGATCCAAATTTCCATTCTGACAATTTAATGCACAGGCTTCGTAAATACGGGATTTATATAACTTGCCTGTCATCTACCAGTGTAAATTGCCCAAGCCTATTTTTTTTCTTGAACTGAGAAAAATGGATAGTCTCTACCTGCTAGGATTATAATAAAGATTGCAGTTTAAAGATACCAACCTTACTGCATTATGCTCATATCAAGTAAGTACCCAATAAATGTTAACAGTCACCATGCTATTGCCTCTAACAAATAAGGAATTCTTTGTGGGCTAGGTGATTGGCTCAGAGGGTAAGAGCACTTGCTATTCAGGCATGATGACCTGAGTTTAAATCCAAGCACCCATGTACAAAGCCAGGGGTGACTACACATGCACCCGTAACTCCAGGCCTGAGGGGAGGGGGCAAAGACAAGAGGATTGCTGATGTTTGCTGGCTGCCAGCCTAGCTGCAGATTTAGTGAGAGGACCAGTCTCAAGAGAGTTAAGCAGAGAACAATAAAACATGACATTGATGTTTCCTCTAACCTCCACTGCACACACAAGCACATACATACTTATAACAGAGAGAGAGAGAGAGAGAGAGAAAACTTTGTATGTCTGATAGGAGAGAGTGGATACTGAATGTTCTCAGTTTAAAAAGTGTATTTTCAGATTTAAGAATGAGATGTATGATGAAGTCCAACAGAACACACTTGCTTTGGGAGAAATGTCTTGCGGAAGTCAGAGTGGGGAGTTGGGAGTTGATATGATCAAGTTGTATGAAATTGTCAAAATAGATGAAAGGGGGAAATTGAGGCCTCCCTGGTGTATGTAGCTGAGTAGCTGTTTATCGTCAAAGCTTGCTTTGGTTGTCACTTTACATGATGCATGCCTTTTTTCAAACTTTCTTCTTTGACACCATCTTTAAAATATACTAAAATTTAACATGACATTGATTCTCCCTTTTTGCATTGCTTAAAACCAGGGACATCTCTGAGAAATGCATTGTAGGTGATTTTGTCATTTTGTGAACATCGTAGAATGTACTTATACAAACAGACACCTGCAGTCTCTCGGAGAAGTGTGACTTTCAAGAAACACTGTTCATTCCCAAGGAATGGATGACTGACTGTATACCTGAATGCTCATATGCATTATTTCCTTTTGGACATGATCATCTTATTTAGTAGTGTTTTCTGTTTGTCTACATTTCATCCAGAAAATTTTTTTTTCTCTTAAAACAACTTATTAATTTGTGGCTAGTTTACCATGCAGATAAGTGTTAAGACCTGTCTGGGACACCGACCTGGCCTGCTGGCTATTCTCAGTTTTCACACACCTCACTCTTGTTTTCAGCCTTTTTTCTTCTCAAATCTTGGAATTATATCCTGGCTATCAAAATCTGCCTTCAACTTTAGTGATAACTTCACTTCTCTGCATTTAACTTGTCTGGATGTGGTCTTACTTTCTCCACTCATTTTTCCCTAATCAAAAAAAAAGTAGTTTTGACAAGTTCTCATGTAGTCCTGACTAGCCTTGAACTCACTGAGTAGTCAAAGCTGGCCCTAAACTCTTGATCACCCTGCCTTACACTCCCAGAGTGCTGGTATTACAGGTATATGCCTCCATGCCCTGCCAACTACCTTATTTGTTTTAAATGAACAAGTAGCAAGAACATCTTTGTTATATAAATAAGCATTACATAAAAAACCCTTCATTTTGTTCAAATTATAATTCTAAGGAAGCTTCTTACAGACTGAATATATTCCCTTTTTTTTTCTAGCAATATAAAACACTAAAAAAATTTTAACCGTAAAGGTAGTTGTGCTAGATTTTAACTGTGAAGGTAGTTGTGTGAGAAAGTCTGCAGCCTGACCCAAGGCCTGCTCACAGTTCTGTTCATTTGGTAGCATTCCTCAGCTCCTCCTGAGTGGCTATGAAGCCATAATTATGTCCTTACCACAAATATTACAACATTTCCAGAGAGAGGTATCTGGGTTTCAGTGATCAAGATGGAGATGATGTAGAAATACTGTTTAGTTATTGGGCTGAATAGTTTTCATAAGCACGTAAAAATGCATACAATTTCATGTCCTAACAATTCTTTGGTTAATCTACAGGGAAATTTGGTTAGTGGACATTGGAGCTTTTAAAGGAAAAAAAATTGGGATCAATATTGAAGAATTGTTAGCCAAATCAAATATTTTTGATTAGAGAATTTCATATTTTGATCATATTCAGGCCCCCTTTCCCCCTTCTACCCTCACCTTACTACAACCATCCAAATTAATGTCCTCTGTTATTAGACATTTTAAAGAATTATTGAGTCTAATTCGTGTTTCCTAAATGTTCTTGGGTATGGGTCTATCCCTTGGAGTCTGGTCAGCATACCAGATATAACTGGTGTGACTTTTAAGAAAACGTGATCCAAAGTTATTGATCAGTCCTGTGCATTAAGATTAACTA
Organism: Eospalax fontanierii; assembly: GCA_035773235.1. Taxonomy (NCBI): domain Eukaryota; kingdom Metazoa; phylum Chordata; class Mammalia; order Rodentia; family Spalacidae; genus Eospalax; species Eospalax fontanierii. The sequence goes on along the minus strand of CM069539.1, from coordinate 42,032,172 downwards.
GTGTTTTGCCATTGTGCATGTCAAACTCAATTGATGGTGGTCATTTCTTGCATGCAGAATCCTGGTTCAATAGGCAAAAGTGTTATAATGGATGACTGGTATCTGCTGCCAGCGTAGAAAAGAATACTGGGGTGTGTGTCTTACATAATTGCCATTGATGCTTTTTCCTGTAGGGGCTGAACCAGTGAAGAGAGGAACTACATTAAGGTGAAAGTGTGGCATGCCCAATAGATTTTTGTAAACCACAGGGACAGTTTGCTCCACAGATAAATGAACAGAAAGTAAGAGTCACTGAGTAGAAAAACAGAGTCATTTCAGCTCATTGTGTCCAGGGTGCGGTGGGCTCTATTTGTGGGTGCAGGGTACAGTGGGCTCTTTGGGTTCAGAGTCCACGTGACTTGCAGGTTTTGCTGAGTCTCTGCTGCTCTAATTGTTTGAGCTTTGTGTCTGTAATGGATGGCAGGTTCTCTTTTAAACATAATAAATGGCTCACAATTACTTTACTTTGGAAAGTGCTCTTCTGCCCTGGGACACTAAAATAACCAGCCATAGGGAAAAAGGCCTGGGGATTTATGAGATGTCCCTATTTCAACCGTCTGGGAGAAATACAGCATGACGTTGGCACAGCCATGTGTTAACCAAAGTTAATCTATCATTGCCCCTGCTATAAACCCTCTTTTCTCCTGCTTAAGACTATCACAGGGCTTTTTGTCCCTGGCCTTCACAAAGACTTGCCAGAAATCATTCTTTCAAACATGTAACTGTAGAAATACAATCTAGTTGACCTTCAGTTTACAGGACCGAAGGGGATATTTTCTAGATAGGAAGGATTTTAAAATCCACTGGTGATAAAAAAAGACTAATGAGATATAGTCTCTCCCTTTAAAGAGCTCAAGGTCCTACTGGAGAGACCAACAGTAAATAAATAATCTCACTGTACTCCAAGAAATGCAACTGTACAAACCATGGGTAGGAATAAAAATACATTTGCATGGGGAAAAAAATCAAAGAGTAATTTGAATTTTATATCTCTTAGTTCACTTTTTTTCCCCTGCACCCATATTATATCAAGAGCCCATGTCCATAACAGCGCTTATTGAAGTCCATTGTTATTTGTTTATATACCACTTTTCCTCTTCAGATTCCTCTAGGTGGAAGCTTGGTGTAGTTATTGGCACTGGCCACACCTTACCCAGTGATGAACACATGTTTGGTGCTTAAGACATGTTAACTGAACAAGGGGGCTGGAGAGATGGCTCAGCAGTTAAGAGCACTTGCAGTGGACCTGGATTCCATTCCCAGCGCCCACATTTTGGCTAACAACCATCCATAACTCTAGTTCCGGGAGACTCCAGCGCCCTCTTCTGACCTCTGAGGGCATTGCGCAACACAGGTGCACTTACATACATGCAGGCAATACACTCACACACATAAAATAAAAATAATTAAAAAAAAGAAATGTTAGCTGAACAAATGCAGTGCTGATTATACTCATGAAATTTCTAATAGCAATACCAGAACCCAACACATTAGATAAATTCGGAAAATCAAAATGTATTGATTCTTGGGATAAATCAGCTGAATTTATTTGGGAATTAAATCACATACCATGGTATTCCCAATGTCTCAACAAAGACTAGGGCAGTCAATATTCCATAGTGAGCACCTGTACTGGGGTAAAGATGGCAAGAACAGTCCTTTATGTACAGTCAATACCTCATGCCCAAAGATTCTGTATTCACAGCATCATCAACCAATGAAGGATCAAAAATATTCTGGGGTTGGGGAGAATTATCATTATGCTGAATATAGGCTACCGCCTTCTTGCCATGTTAGGAGAGCCATTGCACAGTTGTGATATTGTATTAGGTGTAAATCTGGAAATGATTTGAAGTAGAGGGGAGGACGTGGCTAGGTCATATGCAAATGCTGTGTCATTTTATATAAGAGATGAACATCTTCAAATTTCAGTATCCATGAGGGTCCTGGAATCAAGACACCGAGAGATGACTGTAAATGTTGCCAAACCGTGACCAGTGGGTCCTGAATTCCAACTGTGTGTCTCCTGTACTATCTAGTGTGTCTGCAGACAAGTGAAACTCCTCTCCCTGCACCCGCACGTTGGATGTCATCTCCTCACAGAGTACTTGCTGAGGCAGTCCGGCGTTTTTCTCTCTGCTTGGTGGCCTTGCCTGATGCCAAAGCTTGTTTATGGGAGCCAAACTTTGCTTTCCCCATTTCCCCTGTGTTCGCACCTAAGCAGCCTGCTTTTTAAAAGTTTATTAAATCTCCCCTCCAGAGGGGCCGATTGTCACATTTCATTTGTCACTGTTTAATAGTGAATACCAAACAGGCTGAGATAGCCAAACAGGCAGCTTCAAGTTTTACCCTCAAAATGAGACCGGAGACCCTTCATTTATTTCTTAATGGCGACTAAATCTTAGCATCGTTGGAGGCTGTTTTAGCTGTGCCTGTGCATCCATCATCTGCATCCACTCCACATCTGTTTATAAAGTTGACAATGAGATGCTGGAAACCTGAAATTGAATTACATGAAGTCCCAACCTTCACAGGTGTCAAGACATACCCAAGAGACTACGTAGTGCAGTGTGTGTTGGATTTCTTTTCAGGAGGCGCTGGTGGGATCGCAACTGGGTTGGCAAGCAACCATGATGTTGAAAAGGGTACCCGTGCTGACAGTGTACTTGTATTCATTAACAACAAGAAAAAGGACTTCTTCAATCTTTTTATCACTTGTATTTTGGCACCATGACCATGTGACTTTAAAAAAGGAAGGGAGCTAGGTGTGGTGATACACCCTTTTAATCTCAGCACTTGGGAGGCAGAGGTAGGTGGATCTCTGTGAGTTTTGAGGTCAGCCTGGTCCACGTAGTGAATTCCAGGCCAGTCAGAGCTACATTGTAAGACCCTGTCTCAAAAGGGTAAGGGAGAAAAAAAGTAAAAGAAAAAGGGGTGCTGAGGAGACGGCTCAGTAGGATAAAAGTGACTGCAGAGCAAGCTCAAAAACCTAAGCTGACTCTCCAGCTGCCACATAAAAGAAGCTGGGTGTGTGTGATGGCGTGGCAGTCACTTCAGTGCTCAGGGAGAGGGCAGACACAGATGGATCACAAGAGCTCCCTCCCAACCAGTGTAACCAAGCAGTAAAGTGAGCTCTGGGTTCAATGAGAGACCATGCGTCAGCATATAAGGTGGAGAACAACAGAAAACACCTAACATTGACCTCTGGCCTCTGCCTGCACAGAGAGGGAAGAAGGGAAGACGAGGAGGAGGAGGAGGAGGAGGAGGAGGAGGAGGAGGAGGAGAAGGAGGAGGAGGAGGAGGAGGAAGAGAGGGGGATCATTTCTTCAGTTAAGTTCCCCTCCTAATTCTAGGGTGCTCTCAGCAAAGTCAGTTCATAATTCCTCTTCCCCTGTCATCAGGCAGCAACAGCTTCAAAAGAGCATCCTAACCAAGGCTCCTATTCAGCAGACTTTCCAAGGAGGGTTCTTTCTCATTTTAAAAAGCCTTGCAGAAGATTTTGCTTTCAGTCCCCATGCTGCCAAAGTGTTGATGTGTTTTGGGAGCAGGCATTAGAAAACCAAAATGTAGTGTGGCTACTAAAAAATGTATTACCTTTCTACCCCAATCCCAAGAGAGAAAAAAGTAAAACTCTCGCTCTCAAACACAAGCACACGCACATACACACACACACACACACCCTCATATGCTTTGACTGACCTGCTTAACATGTTTCTTTAAAGCTGTGGATTAAATGCCATCTACTAATATGATTTGCTTGGACTCCTCTTTGCCTAAGGCTGCCTCTGTCAGATGCTGTTGAAAATAGCTTTCTGTGGTCCACTAGGGCCTTCAATTAGCTAACCAGCAAATTCAGCCTGATTGCCGTATTAATTTGGCTCCCTGTTTCAGTGGAGAAAAGCAGTTTGTCACATAGCTGCTTGCCTCCTGATCTAGCTCAGCTCAAGGGAAAGCTGCAAAAAGAAGGCAGTGGTCCCCACCGCCCCCACCTGCCTAGCTTCCTACAGATGCTGCAGACCAGGAGGAGGATGTACTTCCTATTCATCATTCTTCCACGAACCTAGCACTGATTGATTTTTAGATAAATCAGTGGTTGAAAGGTTTACTATTTTTACTGGCTATAAAAATGCCTTAAACCTTAAATTAAAAGGCTTTCTTGGGATGAGCAGGGCAGCTGTTAATGCCACTCCGCCTTAGTCTTTGGAACAGGGCATCTCCTGATTAGCACCTGTGTGGAATTGCAGGGTCAGCCATTATATAACGAGTTATTTTGGGGACTAACACCAAGGCCCTCAGAGATCTGTATTTGGATGAAGGTCAGATTGGCAAGATGCTCAAAGCTGCCCTGTTTTATCAGAAGCTCACAACCAGAGCGAGACAGTGGAGGAGCCCGCGGCAGCTCCCCTCTTTGGCACCATCTGTATCGCTCTCAGTGCACACTCGCAAAGTCACCTTTGGTACTTTCACAGCTGCCCTCCCTAGTCTCCTGGACTCTGCCTGGACTCTGCCAGCCACAGGCTTGCCTGCTCAGGATTGGCACACAGTGACAGCCCTGCTCTAACCAAATGTCTTGGGATGCTAATCCTGATCGTTGCCTAATGGGAAGACATTGGTTGTCTTATTAAAACCAGATGTTTCAACACAGTGGCCGAGGCTGTCTTAGAGAGACACAGCCCAGAAAACATGGTTTGACCCTAGTGAGGGTGGCATCTGAGGAACCTGCACAAGTAGGTTAGGAGAAGTCAGGTTCCCTGACCATATCTGACTGTCCTCAGCAAGACTACTGATACAGCTACACTTGAGGGGACTTGAGGCAGCAGCAGCCCAGGGCTGGCACCCTAAGTCACACCTGACAGGTGCACTGAGGATGGGAGCAGTCCCTCTCCCTTTTCCTGGCATGGAAGTCCTCTCTCTAGCCTTCCCTTCCTCTTCCTCCCGTTCTTCTTAAGCTAGGATTCCTCACCCCCAGCTGTGCATCAGCATCTCTGAAGGAACTGGAAAAATAGAACCTGTTTCTAGAACCTATTCCAGAATAAGGTCTTTAGGAATAAGCCGGGAAAGACACTACTGATTTTAGAGGATGTTTCTGTCTTTTGTTCATTTGATGAGACTTCCAGTCACAAAACAGATATTTTCCCCAATAACTACTGACTGGTTGATTGGACTACACTGGTTCTGGGGACAGAATGGTGAGCAAAGAAGACACAAGGCTCTCTCCACTCTGGTGCAGTCACATTCCTGGTGGGGAATGTGGTCTCGACTCCTAGTTTGATGGAAGGACTGCAGATCAGGGAAGGAGTATCAGAGGTGGTATCTTCTAAGGCAGAACCTGACAGAAGAACAGGTATGTAAAGGAAGATATTACTCTAAGGAAGGAGGAAGAGCAGAAAGGAAGGCAAAAGACTGAAATTCAAGACACTAAGAGGTTCTTGGTGTGGTGAGAGCAGAGAGTTCAAGGACTAAGTCCTATAAAGATGGTATATCAGAAGAGAGAGGGAAGATGTCTAAGTTTCTTTTCTAGTTGCTGTGATAAAGTACTGTAACTAAAGCAACGTAGGGAACAAGGCTTATTTTAGGTTACATCTCCAGGTTACAGTCCAGCATAGTCAGAAAGTCCCAGGAGCTCAAAGGACATAGGCACATCACATCCACAATCAAGAATAGAGAGTAACAAAGGCAAATATATCAGTGCACAGCTCCCTTTCTCTTACACAGTCCAGAAGGCCCTGCCTTGGGTATGGTACCACTCTAGCTGGTTCTTGCCTCCTTAATTAGAAATCAAGATAATCCCTCCCATGCCAAAGACATGCCAAGAGGCCCATCTCCCAGGTGATTCTAGATTCTGTCAGACTAATAGTCAATACTATCGCAGAAAGAAACACATTAGACTGTTGAGTCTATACCCCAAAGGAAGCGTTCATCCACTGTAGGTTTTTAGTGAAGTGATAGACTTGGTTTTGCATTTTGAAATGAGCCCGCAGTTGGGAGGAGAGGTTTGGAGTTAGGAGGCTACTGGGCAAATGAGGAAAGGTTTGGGGGCCATGGTTCTAGTCAGCGCAAATGACTGACAGAAGGAACCGACAGTCAAGAGACAAAGTCAGCATCCTGTCACACTGCACTTGAAAACTGTGACCCTAGAGCACACTTGCCAGCTTTTGGAGCAGGAAGCCTCCAAGCCCAAAGGGTTTCACTGTGTATAAGTATATGTGCATCCATGTGTATGTGCATGTGTGTGTGTGTGTGTGTGTGTGTGTGTGTGTGTGTATTTATGATCATCGCTTCAGAATTTTCCATCACTCACCAAAGAGCTTAGCGGTTGTTTGACAGTCTTGAGGGCAGATAATTGGTACCCAAGGAACAGGCCTTGACTTGTCAGTGAGCAATATTACAGAACTTTTAACTCAAAAAGAGTAAAACCATTTGGGAGATTTAGTCTCCAGCAAGCTATTCATTTTCCCAGCTCATGGTCCTTAGCTCCTTGACAGAATATGCCACCTAGGTAGAAGCCTAGCACTTGTTGAGCTGTAAAATTCCACCTTATAAAGAAAGAGGTACAAGGGTCTCAATGCCCAAATCAAACACAGACAGGCTTTTGGCTATGAATGAAGCTCCTTTGCTCCTTTAGACAAGTGTGATAATGGCTAGAGTCTCAGAGGGCCAAGAAGGTCACATGTTGGAGAAAGGGAGACAAAGTATGATTGATGCCAAAAAGAAATGATCCCTTCATGAAATGAAAAGGAGCATGTTTGCATTTGTTGATGAGCAAGATGTTTCAAATTCATCCGGTATATTTGAGGGCACAGGGTAAAATCCAGAGGGGCCAGCTGTGGCACACCCATTAATCAACCCTCTGTAATTTCAGAAAAGTTTATTTTTATTTACATTAAGCTGAACCCACACAGCACTTAGAAATCCAGGCCTTGTACCAAAGGACTACAGTGGTCATGCCAGGGTAGGAAGGATAGCAGAGGGCAAGGACAAGCAACATATCTGTTAAAACCCTGAGACTACTTAGAATAAAAGCCTAGAATGCAATGCTTTTTATAGAAAATAATCCGGTGTAATCTGTGAGAACAAAGGTCTATGCAACACAACTTCAGTACAATCTTGAACTTCCCTCTGTGTGCCATGAACCCATGGAATCATCATGTGAAGATGTGTAAACTGTTTACAAGCTGCAAGGGGCAGATTATATTCTCTGGGCAAGATATCTTTCAAACTATTCTCCTAAACCTGACCGCAGAAATTTCTGTTGGTAGATAAGGAAACTGGGGTTCTCAGAAGCTGAGGCTTTTGTCCAGCCCAGCTGGTGAGTTGTGGAACCAGACTTTGCAACAAACACAGCCAGCTCTGAAGCCACATGCTTTTCCTCTGTTAGCAGTGCTAGCAAACTGCTAAGCAGACTACCTCGCCCCTCCACCACCCTCACTGGTGCTTCCTTCTACCCTCAAAGCTTTACTCCAGCTGTGTCTCCCCCAAATGACCTCTCCTGTACATGACGGTGTCTACATGTGGCCTTTCCTCAAGCTTCAGCTGAAACCCTGGTGTTGTAGCTCATCCTGCCAGCACTGAGAAGGGCTCAGTGTTTTGGAATGAATGTGTGGTCCCGTTGCTGCACTGTGACATAACTTCCTCTCTTCAGTGAGACCAGTCCTTGTCTGGCCTGCTCTTCCAGGCTGAGTTCATTGAGCACAAGGTTCCTAAAGTGAGCCGGTGCCTTGCCCTGAGTAGGTGATAAAAATATGTGTCGGGTAAGAGGGTAACTGATACTGTATAAAGATTGTAGGCATAAAGACAAGATCTAAGGCTAAAGTAAGAATGCAGAGAGGCTTAGTAGACCTTGTAGTAGGATACAGGAGCACATTTAAGTGAACAATAAAAGAGGCACATTTAGACTACTTTACCTGAAGCCTGCTTAAGTCAGTTCTTCAACCAGTCTTCCAAAGAACCAAAGCTTTTCTCCATATAAGGTGCACATGTCCTTGGGAATCCAACATTTTTATTAGATATGACACTGCTTCAGAGGCCAGCATGTACTAGGAAAACTCTCTAGACCTCCCTACTACCATGCTGCAGATACTGCTTGAATAACGAACCAATAACAACAGTGAATTCTAAGAGCATAGTTCCTTTGGTGTCTGTGGCGAAGTGCACGTGCACCAACTAAGAAGTTTAACCACTGATTTGCTGAGGGAGGCCTCCATCACATCATTTTCAGATTTTTAAACAAATGTTAAAAGGCTCCATGTTTTCCAAAGAAGAGACAGTGATGTCTTGCTTTAAAGTGTACACGTAGCGCGCTGAGAATCCACACTGTTAATCGTAAGAACTACAGAAGCTAGACGCCATTTTGCAAATGTTTTTAAAGATTTTTAAAATTTGATTTTGTTTGAGTGGAGGTGTGTGTGTCTGCCTGTGAGAATTTGCCCACATGCATGTAGGTGCCTACAGAGGCTAGAAGAGGGTATTGGATCCACTGGACTTGGAGTTACAGGCAGTTGTGAGCAAAGTGAATTGGGTACTAGGAATTGAACTCTGATCTTCTTCCAGAGCAGCTAGTGCTCTTAACCTCAGAGCTATCTCTCCAGCCTCCTCTTTCATCAGTGGGACCTGAAGTAAGCAAGCTAATACTCTACTCCACCAAGCTCTGTTCAGTGGGTTTTACCCGCTGTTCGTCCTTTCCCTGGATCCAGATGCTAGTCAGCCCCCCTACTTTTATGAAAGATTCTATCCTTTTTTTTCAAATTGAAAATAAAATTTCAAGGATTTTGCTACAGTATATTCTTCCATTTAGGAGGGATCAAAGTCATGTACTAGAGAGTTCCTGAAGCTCTAAGCATCAAATGTCAATGAACTGTGTCCCCATATTCCATAAGGTTGTCACTGTCTGCAGGTAAATGTACGAACATGTACATGTAATGAAATGTGAATGTCAAAGTCAGTCTGCATCTTGCCTCTATCCCCATCTGGGCCATCTCAGACCCACAAGCTGATAATCCTTTTAGATTTCACTGTAGATATATTGGAACTCTAATTGCAAATGAAGTTCATTGGCATCAACTTAAGAATAAGGAAGGATTCATGTGCCCCAAATACCACATGTAAGATCAGAATGACTTTCTGGTTAAATAAGGCAGAACCATTGTTAACATTATCTGCAATCACATTTTTATTTTCTCCCTGAAAAAGAGTAGGCTGTTTCTCAAAGTAAATCAAAACAATTTCAGAAAGAATGCTGATTGGGGTTGGGGTGGGGGGGAGCGCTCTGGAGAGATGACTCAGTAGTTAAGAGCACTAGTTGTTCTGGCAGAAGAGCCAGCTTTGAACACCAGCACCTACTCGGTAGCTAACAACTGCCCATAACTCCAGTTCCAGGGGATCCAATGCCCTCTTCTGACCTCCGCAGGCATTGAATGACACAGGTGCACTTACATACATGCAGGCAAAATGGTCACATATATAAAATAAAAATAATAAATAAAATATGTTTTAAAAGCCATACGTCATGAGGGAATTACCTGACTCTCTTGAGTATGTTTTTCCACTTGTAAAATGTAGTGAGTGGAGCTCACTCTGAACTCTTGGTTTTAACCTAATTCTACTTAAAAGTCACTTCCTCATTATCACTGTGCCTTTTTCTTCCTCACACATCCAAGCACCCACCAGAAGAACAAAAGACCCTAGAAGACAATGACCTCATTGTCTCAGTTCTAAAGGCTCTAAATGGGGAAAGAGGAAACCCCTGTGGTGGGCATCACATAAGATGGCAAAGCACTATATGTCGTTCAGCCCAGACCAAGCCTGACCATCCATTATGCTTCCTGGTTTGAAATGCTTAGACTTTCAAAATTTGCCAAGCATAGGAAATTGACAGTTTTGTCTGAGTGAAAACAAACAAAGGAGGCACAGTAGCAGGCTGACTGGAAATTCTCGTATGCTGTTATGCTTGGGGCGGGAACTGATGTTACATAGTTGGTTCCAGTTTAGATGTAGGCCAGGTGACTAAGGTGTGTGTGTGGGGGGGGGGTTCCAAGTTACTCATCTCTACAGACACTGCTAAATACCCATTCTTCATCTAAGACTGAAATTAAATGTCGTCTTGAGTAAAGTGTCTCCCACCTGCCCAGGCAGCTTGTCAGTCTGCCATTTCTGTACTTCCATGGTAGTCATCTTGGGCCTTGCCCACGTCTCTCATTAAACCATTAGCTCACAGAAGCTAGAGTCAATATCTTATTCAATTTGTTCAACATTGAGTCTGTAGTGTATTCATCATGCTTGTTCTCTTAAGAGTTGTCTAGATAAGTGTGATCTGAAGTAAGTCATCAGTCCTTCCTCAGTTTCTTTATCTGTAAAATGTTTATGTTCTACTCTACTGTATTGGAAGAGGATTAAACAAGATGATACATAACAAAGTACCTGCTATCAAATTCACCATTAAACAGAGACACATCTGTAGTTCTGTCTCATTTTTAAGTTCCCAAACAGCACCAAAAATGGTGGCCTGAATGTCAGTAGAGTGTTTATAACCTTGAGATAAAAATCCCAACTCAGCCACATACTGACCAACTGTGATTCTGAGCTAACCTTAATGTTCTGGAGCCTCAGTTTCTTCATAAAGTAGAGATGCTAGTAACATCTGCCTTATGGATTTAAGTGAATAAAGAAAGGGAATAGCTAACACACATATAAAGTGCCTACCAGGGCATTTGGCACATGGGAGACACATAATAAAGGCTAATACTTGTTCTCCTCTGTAATGGAAAATGAAAAAAACAGCAGCAAGCCCTTTGGGTGCCCCTCTGTCTTCTCTGACCTTTTATTCTTTATATATTTTGATGAAGATGAATCCACATTAATAGAGGCAATGGTTAATGGCCTCCTCTAAGCTAGACCTGTCCAGAGGCACCAAATTATCATATTCTTTTTTCTTGAGGTTTCCAGTGGGATATGTCTGTTCTCATTTAATAAATCCCTTTGTCTAGTGGCTGACTCAAAGAGAGAGAGCAGATACACATTTCCAAATGCGTAATTTGTATGAACATCCAGATCTTGGCAACATGGGAAAGAGGTCGAGGAAGTACACATATCTGTATACATTTATTTGAACCGGTGCCAACCAAACTTCACAACTGATTGTGTCTCAGCAATTTTCTCCTGGAAGAAATAATTAATATGCAGGCTTCTAGCTGTGCTTTGGCCTTTGTGCATTTCTGACAAGTTTGTACTGTTTACAGAGTTGTTTCAGCAGCTGCCATGTAATCTACAGGCAGAAAGATACTCTTCCCTGTCCTTCGCTCCACTTTAGTCCCTCTCCTTCCTTGCGGTTCCCACACTGTAAGAGAAAATGAGAGTGCACATAATGGAAGTTATCATTTGGAAAAACAAACTCAAGGCTGGAGCAACAGTGCATGCTGTCGGCACAAGGGAGCAAGGAGCTTTTAATACGGAGCTTTTTCTGAACAGGAAAGGTCAGCCCTGGGACAATAATGGTCTTGCTTTCATCAACAGGTAATGCAGGTGGTGAAGGAGCAGGTTATGAGAGCACTTACAACCAAGCCTAGCTCCCTGGACCAGTTCAAGAGCAAACTGCAGAACCTGAGCTATACTGAGATCCTGAAAATCCGCCAGTCCGAGAGGATGAACCAAGAAGATTTCCAGTCTCGCCCAATTTTGTAAGTCTTCCATTCTGACCCCCGTCTCTTCCACCTGGCCCACTATTGTTCATGTTTATCTACAGCTGGACTATGTTGTGAGATCATGAGAGAAAGCTAGCAGAAGACCTTTCCACCATTTAGGTGGGGGCTTATTGGCAACTCCTCAAGGAGGGGCTGGGCAGGGTGGGCTGAGCTGAGCAGGAGGTGGGGGCAGTCGTAGCTGTCCTCGTTATAGAGAGTCCTAAAGGGATGTATAGCAAAAATGCCCTGGACTTCTTCCATACTTAAAACATAAAAAATGGCATGTGTATGGGGAGGGTGTCTTTTGGGTTTTTTTGTTTTGTTTATGTTTGTGGAATTGTATTTTACATAGGCACTCTTTGTAAAATGTCATGCCCATCCAGAGAGAGGCCCATCAATCATTAAAGCATTATTAAAATAACATGAGTTACAGCTTGTGGTATGGGAGATCTAAAAGAAGAGGAAGAACTACTCTGCCCCTGACCAGAGGTTGCCAGTGGCTGGCATCAGAGCATTCCTATCACATTTATGACAGTATACCTATATGCTCCCAGTCAGGAGGCAGAAGACTCCCTTTTCACAGGACATTACATTAAATGTCACTTACTACCATTTCTAAGTTTCATGTATTTCCATCTGTAAAACGTGAATCTGGAAAACAGGAACTGTCTGGTTTGCATCGTCTCCTCAGACCTGCTCTGCTTTGCTTTGCTAAGAATTCAATAGCATTGTGTAGAAAGGAAATCGGGATGAAGATGGGAAGTAGGGAGGGGATGTGACAGTTATTCCACTCTGTCCCCGAAACACTAGACAAGGCTTCTTCTGTATGAAGCGCACTGAAGCGTATGTTCAGAAGCCCATCTTAAACGCACCTCATCCTCTGTTTCTAATTGCCCACTACTGCCTCTCTGGTTCCTTGCTTCCATATACACGCTACATGTTATTTTTAATGGATGACAATTTATAAAACACCATTCATTGTATTTCATTTCCTCAAATCTTTGTGAGATAGGCAAGTCTTGTTTCCAAAGGGCTGGATGTTGTAATGCCTAGGGAGGAGCCTGGCCTCGAACCTGCTGATCTCTCAGCTACTCCTTTTATCCAGCCTAGCAGATCTCTACATGTGCAACACTGAAAGTAAGTTAAGAAAATACACAGGTCAAAAAAGGCAATAGTCAAGTGGTATTATCTACAATTTGTTTTCTGATCCTAAAAAGCAGCATTCGTGGGCTGGAGAGATGGCTCAGTGGTTAAGAGTAGTTGGTGCCCTTGCAGGACATATGGGTTCAAATCTCAGCACCTATATGGTGATTAACAGTCATTCATAACTCCAATTCTAAGGAATCTGACACCCTCTTTTGACCACCATGGCATTGCTTGACATGGTGCACTTAGACACATGCAGACAATACACTCATACACATATAAAAATAATAAAATAAAAAGGCACCATTCGAAACTGTGAATTAGAATTATAGACTCCAGTGAGTGTGAAGTTAAACAGCAGGGGACAGAAAATGTTTCCACGGTGTTTGGTTCACATCATTATCAACCCTAAGTCATATCCCACACACAGTACTAGTCCTAATGACAGGCACAGCTGGACTGTTTTCTTGGTTCTCAACTAGGAGATGATGAACAATCAGCATACCAAGAACAGAGCCCTTGGGGTACATGACTGGCTCTGAGAGATGCAGTTTACTACCAGCAAAAAGCTATGTTGCCGCACCTTGTTCAGGGCCTACATTCACAAAATGCTAGATTTCAAAACTTCTGTTCCAGCAAATGTGAACATACAAGGACACTTTGTTATGCTTTTGACGATTCTTAAGACCTAAATGGAAACTTGAAGAATTACTTCAGTGAAAGCCAAGCGATTCTGAATTACTCTCACTTCAGTAAAGCCAAGCAATTCTAAGTCAGTGTTTGGCCATGGCAGTCCAAGGTAGAATGCCAACTCTGTCCAGGGTGACCACTACTCTACTCTGTCTTTTTATCTTTACTTGCAAGGCTCTGCATGCCATGTGCCGAAGTTTCTTTTCCCTTTGTTATTACAAGAGGTTCATCCTTGATATTTCTTATATGATTTGAAGCAGTAAACATAGAAAGATCTCCTGGATGGGTGTAGTTAGGAAACACCAGGGCCTCACTGCAGTGTTTGGTATATAAAACTGCAGTAAAGTGATAAGTAACTATGATGCTGTGTTGTTCCAGAAAGAAGGGGCTACCTTGACTGTTACCTTAGCCTCTCAAGGTAGCAGGATATATTTTGTTTATTAGAGGGATCTGTTCTCCGGGGATGTTTTGTCTATTTCGGCGATCTGCTAGATAAGAACTCTTTGTGAGATTACATGAAGTCTAATGACTCATACAATAAACAAAGTTATCCAAGAGAAAGAGGTAGATCGTATGGGTTTGCTTTCTTTACGGTATTAATTTAGCAAACATGTATTAGGTGATTCCTCAGTAGGCGCAGCCCAGAGTGCAGAGAAGCACTTAGTGCTTCACTTTCCGTACTTGAGGAATGGGGCTGATCACAGTGTTCAGCTACAGGAAGCCCATGTGAGTTGCTGCAAAGACCATGGTAGCCGCATCCACCCAAGGCTAGGGGTTAGAATACCTTTAAGGCTGACCATTTCAAGCCTTTGCAGACAGGGTCAACAGTGTAGCTGGAACTCCACTGGCCGTGAGAATGTCTCTCCGGTATCTCTGATTTCATAGAGTTCTCTCCCCTGAATTGTTTCCAGTGTACCACACAGAGAACAATGGTGAACCTCAGCTCCATGCAGACCTCGTCATCCCCATCTGGATAAAAATGGTTATATACCCCAAGAAGAAAAATGTTAATTCCATGTGAACAAATATTTGGGGAACATCTATTCAATGGACCAAAGAAGCCTCTCTGTTTTATTCCTTAGTGCTTGATTAATGATTTCAAAAAGGATATTTTTTTTTATTTGCCACTTAGGATGACTTAAAAAAGAAGATAAATCTGTCCACACAGTTAATTCATGCTAATAGATATAAAAAGCTTACATAGTACAAAAGTAGGCCATTTGACACTGAGTTGAAGGAAAGGAAGATGAAAGAACAATAAAACGGGCAAGAAAAATGTGTTGAAATCCAGCTCAGGAGCCCAGAGACCAGGTCAGATTTCAGTACCACTAATTTACCTTCTCAGAGAAGTCACGTGGCCTGCTTTTTTCCTCTCTATAAATGAAAATGATGAAAGTTCAGATCATCAGACTGCTACAAGCATTCAACACAGCACTATGTGAAAAGCACCTAGCATGTGCTCAGCCTGTGGTATCCACTGAAAGAAATGATTGCTCTAATTATTCAAAAAAACAACCCACAGAATTTAGCAAGTTATGTCATTATTAGTAGTATATGTTAATGGGAAAGCCAATACTGTGACTGTATTAGTATATGCCTCATGTTGACTCAAAATACACAGTTAGAAATAGGTGAGAAATAGAAAGGATTTAATAAAGAGAGAGAAATAAGGATGATACATATACTGTCAACTGCAGCCTTCCTAAAATACAACCAATACTTCATTCAAAGCCTATGCCCATGGGTCAGCCTGCATAAATATGCCATTTTCAGTGGGCAAACATTTAGCAAATATTTATTGATACATGATACATGCTGGTCACTGTTCCATGTGTTAATGATTCAGAATAGATACCACCCTAACCGTTGTGGTGATTAATTTTAGTGTGGAGAAATAGATAATATACATGATAAATACAATGACAGCAAGTTAAGTGGGGATAGATGAAATGGGTATATAAGGGATGGAGTATAATTTTAAAGAGTGATTGAAGTAGATCTCTCTAATTAAAATGATGAATTTTGAATAAAAATTTATTAGGCGTTCAGGGAACAGGTTATGTAGATTTTGGGGAGAAGGAAAGTCTAAGCTGAGAGAATTTCCCATACAAGGGTCAGAATAGATCTTGGTGTTCAATAAATAATGAGGAAATGTGGTTGGATCAGAATAAGTGCAGAAAAGGTCAATAAGAGGTGATGTCACTAAGGTATCTAGGCCATGAGTGCATACGGCCTTGTTGGGAACTATTGGGGGTTTTGAGAAAGGGACTGACCCATGTTCTGTTTGAAACAGACTCTGAGGAGGCAAATTCAGACACAGGAAGATCAGTTGAGGTGCTATTTCACTGTGTTAGCAAGAAAAAAGATTACTTCTTTCTACTATAGATTAAATATATTTTGAACAGAAGACAGATGGCATTTCCTTGTTCATTAGATGCAAGAGAAAAGAGTCAAGGATGAGGTCATCAAGATTTGGGGCCTGAACAACAAAAGGACAAAGGGAATAGAGTTGTTTAAACAGGGGACCAGAGTTCAGCTTAGAACATGTCAGTCTGTGAGACATTCGAGATGATTAGACTGAGAGTGTGGAGTTCAGCAGAGAGGTCTGGGGCGGAAACACAGATGTGAGAGTTGTCAGAGTAAAATTGGTACCTAAAGCCACAAGTTTGTTTTCTTAAGTAACAGAAAAGGTTCAAAGGTTGAGCCCGAAGTCTCTGTAGAATTGGGACAGAAAGATTTGTTTCCATGAAACTGGTGTTATTACTGAACTCTGAAGAGCCCCTCTAGATCAGGGGTCCTCACACTATGGCTCCTGAGCCAAATAAGCCCACTAGCAGTGTCTGTAAATAAATTTTTATTAGAATTCAATGATGTTCATTTTTCTATTGACCTTATAGTCCACAATCCTGAAGAATTTACTGTCTGACACATTATAGAAAACATTTGCCAAACCCTGTTCTAGATGAACAGTATGGAACAGCTCAGCATGACAGGCCCCAAGCTAAGGAATTACCTACAGTCTAGAGCCATTGTAGGTATTCTGGGTGCTGCTGTGGCCTGACTAGGCCTGGACTTAGAATTGTTTTCTAGAGAAGTCACCAGGCTAAACTGCACCTCATATATCCCTTTTTAGCCTCCTTATTTTAATCTTTCTCCTTCTTCATGTATAAGACTTTTAGATAGAATTAGAAGACTATCCAATCAGCACAAAGTCAGTGAACACATGATCCCAGCCTCACTGATGCTAAGCAACAATTCCAGGCTGGGTTACAACCCAAGATTTTCTTACTTGGACATAAAAATAGATGAGTTATTTGGGTTTTCTTAATATGTGTGAATATATAGCTACTAAGTCTATTTGCAAGGAAACTGGAAGAAGTCAGAAAAAAAAAAACCTGTTTTATTTTCCTTTGCCCAAACCTGTTTGGAGTCTTTTGTGTTCCATAACAAAAAAGGGTAACTCTTATGGATTCCTTGAAGAAGTACGGAGTCACTTCTGGCAGTACATCTGAAGCTGGTTACGAAGTATGTCATGATGAGAATATGTGGGTCTTACCCAAAACATCATAAAACATCAGTTAAAATTCCTTAGAACTTCCTCCCCGTGGTCTTCATCTCCACCTCATCCTCTGCATTTGAATACCTCAATCACAGGCTAGCAAAATGAACATTTTTTGTAAATTTTTAATTGAATCTTTGTGTATTTCATACAGAACATCTCAATCAGTCTTAATCCTCTTTACACCCGCTTCCTCACTGGCATTCTCCCATAGCATCCCTCTACTGGAATTCATACATTCTATTTTTTGTGTCGAGTCAAGTTAGTGTCCCCAGACATTCCTCAGTGCAAGTTCATCTACTGGGGTCTAGTGAACCTATCTAGAGTCCCTCCCGTTGAGAAGATCAGCTTTTCCTCACCCAGCAGTAATAAGCTTCCAAGAATTCTTCAACTAAGATTGGGGCTTGTTGCCCATTTCCACAGTTCTGTGCTGCGGTTTTGTCTACTTGAGTTTGCAGAGGTCATGTGCCTAGTGCCACCGTATGAGCAAGGTCCCAGGAGCTTACAGGACTGTATGGCCCTGTGATCATACACCTCAGCCATGGCTCTTACAGTCTTTCTGCTGCATCTTCCTCAGTGGTCCCTGAGCCCTGGGTGAAAGAAGTTTTAATATTGGAATCTGTCCAAGGACCCACACCTTGTAGACCCTTACTCTATGCTTTGGCCATTTGTGACCTTTTGTGACAAAACAGGCATTCAAAGAAACATATATATATCCAAAGAATTGATGAGCTTCCAAATCTCTCATGTGTTCTCTCCATCCTCAAAGGATATCTCTTCCTCATTGCCCAGTTGTCCAGATTTCTAAGTTGGCAGAAGTGAATTTTTTGCCCATACAGTTCCTTATCTCCTTCTCCATTCAGTGCAGAGTTCATCAGAGCTGCAATTTACTGAGCTTCTTTTATAAAACTGAATACTGATAATAAATAGTCTTAGTAATTTGAAAGCCTGAGCTGAGACCCTCAGGGACCTGTGCAAGAAAAGTGTGACCAGTGTTCCAAGCTATATTATTAGGGCAGTATTCCATATCACACTTTATAGTTGAAACACTATCAAATGACAGGAGTTTGGAGCCATTTAATCACTCCCCAAGTATTTATTGTCGTACTTGTTTTTTCTGTGGCTGTGATAAAACACCCTGACAAAACACCTAAGGGAGAAAGGGCTTATTTTGAGTTGGAGGTTAAAGAACATCGTGATGGAGAAATCACAGCAGTAGGAACTTGGGCAGCTGGTCGCATTCATTCATCCACAGTCAAGAAGAAGAAAGTGATGAATGCTTGTGCTCAGCTCACTTTCTCCTTTTTATGCAGTCAGGGACCCCAGCCCAGGGAACGGTGCTTCCCACATGGGCAGAATTTCCCACCTCAATGAACCTAATCATGATGATCCCTCACAGGCATGCTGAGAGGCCTGTCTTTCAGGTGATTCTATGTTGCATCAAATTGAAAGCTAATATTAACTGTCACATTACTGGAGGGCAGGAATACCTTGTTAGATGCCCAAATCCTTTTATGTTACTCTCTTTTTATTCATATTAGCACAAGAAAGCTTGGAGTCTGTGTCCTGTTCTACCCTGAACCTTCTTGAGATGTTCCCTCATCTTACAAATGGGAATAATGATATTAATACTTATCCTTCAATTTTGGTTTTACCTGGCGGGGGAGTGATATTAACTGATTTAAAATTACATAGTGCACACCAGGCTCACCAGGTGCTTACTAACACTGGTGCCTTCCCCGCCTGTGAATGAAGACCAGGTGAGAATGGGGAGAACAGGTGGCCTTCACGCTAGAGCCAGAATAATAAGTGCAGAGTTGAGGCCAAAGCTAATGACTATGTAAGTCCGGAATACATGTAATAGTGATCATTTGGAGGGTTTGGACTGAGCAAAGGGAAGGTGAGTACCACCAATGTAAACTCAGTCAGTGATGCCTTGCATTCCTGTCACCCGTTTATAGAATTATTCTAACACTGCTTCCTTTAGGAGTCCCAGTGTTTTCGCAGGAAAAATTCTAATCCCATATTCATAATTAGACTGATAGGAGGTGAAATCTATGGAACACAAGTCACAGACACAGCCTCGGCTAGACTCCAGTCTTTTGGCTGCTAGATCTATGGTGTAGGCAGTACTTTCAATACTGCTCTGAGGGCTGAGCTCTGAGGCTCCCTGACCAGCTTGGACTGCAGTAACACTGGCTTTACTAGCCTCAAAGGCCAGAATGTTAATAAAATTTCCTAATATGAAAACTCCTTTAAAAGTTAAAAAACCATTGCCCTCTATCATGGCATCCTTGCAGCATAGTTTATCTAAAACTAAATTACATCCAATTAGCCTGAGACAAGATACAAATAATTTTAATTTATCCCCTCATTATCCCAATCTCTGTGGGCTGGAATCTAGGACAGTATTGTGCTTCTCATTTGTGAGAGATGGAATAGAGAGCAAAAAGTGGTCCTGTGGTTTATTATTTGCTCAGGAGACAGTTACTAATGGGACAGCAACTGCACGGTTGGTTGCCCAGTATTCCTGTTTAGCCAGATCACAAAAGTAATCAAGAAAGGTTTTTTATCTACAATGGAAGATTCAAGGGCCAGGAATTTATTGTATCAGAGTTTTATATAAGTCACATCTGATATAAATAAGGAGTAAATAAATAAATATAAATAAGGAATTACTCAGAAGACTGTTCTGGAGAGTCATCTCTTAACAGTGTGGGTACTTTTGTGGATATTCTGTAAATGCAGAGGCTCCAGAGTGTTACTGAAACAGGTAACCCTGCCTAAATTCTCTAGATGTCACTTAGAGGATCTCTAAATGACTCTCTAAAGTGCCAGCTGAGGGGCTGGAGAGATGACTCAGCAGTTCAGCCCACTGACTTCTCTGGCAGAGGACCAGGATTTGATTCCCAGCACCCACATGATGGTTAACAAACACCTGTAACTCCAGCTCCAGGGGATCTGATGCCTTCTTCTAACCTCCGCAGGCATTGCACAATATAGGTGCACTTACACACATGCAGGCAATACACCCATACACATAAAATAAAAATAATAAACAAAATATTTAAAGTGCCAGCTGAGGCTCATAGGGTCTTAATGAAAGGCATCGTCTCACATTCCCGTTCCCATATACCTAGAGTACTAGCCTCTGTAAACTGTCTCTCAATGTTCACTATATGTTTGTCCTCCAACAGGGAACTAAAGGAAAAGATCCAGCCAGAAATATTAGAGCTGATCAAACAGCAGCGGCTGAACCGCCTCGTAGAAGGAACTTGCTTTAGGAAACTCAATGCCCGGCGGAGACAAGGTATTGTTTGGGGACCTTCCATACTTAGGCTGGGATAGCAACGGCTCACTTCTGAGCAGTCACAGGGACATGGTGTTGGTTCAGGGACAATGTGCTTAAGATAAGAGTAGTAATTTAGGGGTTGGATTTAAGAGAACTGTCTGCCCTTGCAGAGGACCTGGGTTCGGTTCCCAGCAACCACATGCCAACTAACAACCATCTGTACCTCCAGTTCCAGGAGAATCTAATGTACTCTTCTGACCTCCATGGGCATTGCACAACATGGGTGCACTTACATACATGCAGGCAATATATTCATAAACATAAAACAAAAATAATAAATAAAAAAGAGTAACAATTTAAATAAATGCTTGTTCCAGCATATATAAGGAGAACTGAAGTCCAGAATTACTAAAAGACCCCTGGAGCTAAGGAACTCGTCATTTGGTGGCATGAGACTTCTAGTAGTAGTGCCAACAGCTGATACATGCTGGGAGCTTACCATGTGCCAGTCTCTTTAAATGTGTTACTTACATAGTCATGTGCCACATAACATTCCAGTGAACAGTGGACCACACATCAGTGGTGGTCCCAAGTAACACTGTACCATCTCAGTTTACATGTAAGTGTATGTTATGACGTTCACATGATAAAGTCACCTACATTTCTCAGGACAGAGCCCCATTGTTGAATAGTGCATGACTGTATTAATGCAGTCCATTCTCAAAATCACTGTATGAAGTAGTTACTATAATTATATACATTTACAGATAGCAAAACACAGCTCCTGAGAGTTAAATTACAGAGTTACAGAAGAGCGAAGATTCATCCTCTACAACCATGTGCCCTTCCTTTTATATTTTACTGAAAACTTTTCCTATTTTATATATTATTATTATAATATTTGTGCTCATGATTTTTGTGTGTGTACAGGCGTTCATGCCATGGTGTGTTTGTGGAGGTCAAAGGACAACTTTGGGAGCCAATTCTCTCCTTCCACCATGGGCTTCAGGGATCATACTCAGGTCATTAGGCTTGCACAGCAAGTGCTTTTACCCACTGAGCCAAATCTCTGACCCCCATGTCCTTTTTAATGACTCCCTGCACAGTCAGACCACTGGCACCTACTGTTGGGTTGGTTCTGGCATAGGTACATGATTCCTTATTCACAAATTCTCCACAGTGAGTCTATTCCAGGTCAGAGTTGTTTTATTTGAGGACATAAGTAACAGTGAATTAAGGTAAGGTAGAATCTGTCTTCATAATTTTTCAAGACCAATTTCTGAATTGTCTCCATAATTTCTGACCTCAAAATGTCAAATGAAAAAGGTTCCAATAGACTAGGCCCACTAAGCAGGAAGCAGCTCCAGCTGTTTCTTTGCCTTGTTTTCCTGCTCTCTTGACATACTGCTGATTACACAAAGTATTCATAACATACTGTCCTAGAAGCAAAGAGCCAGAAAACAAAACCAAACAAGAGGGTTTGGGAAGAGGTGAAGAAACTGAGAAAGAGCCAGGCATAAGCAGGGGCCTTATTAATAGCTGTGCTAAGGACAAATGTCAGCTGTAAGCTAGAGATATTCTGGTAGGTAACTCTGAAGCTCGATGGATGCCTTGCTCAGGTTCAAGGCTCACCGCTACTAACAGTGCTCATTTTGTGTTTATGCCCAACTCCATAGTCATTTACTTTAACTGCTCTATGCTAAGTGTTCAGTCATTGAAATGGGTCAGTATTACCGTGAAAAATCACATCAAAGGACTGCTAAAGGCAGAGCTTCCTGGAAAAATGATAGTGTGGGCTATTCACAAAGAATGAGCAGCCCTATCTAAGCTTTGTACTAGACCTTGGGAGAAGATGGAGGCAGAATGAGAAAAAAACTGAATCACAAGCTGGGACTGAGAAAAACCTACTCCAGCCATGAAAGGATGAGTTCACATCTTCCTTTCTCATTGCATTCCTTGTGTTGGCCCCATGTCCAAGCTCATGGTGTTCCAAGAAGACAGAGGTAACAGCAGGAGCCCTAGACCAAATGGTACTGGCTTGCTCTTATCCAAATGTATGTAGCTCTTAGAAATTGAGGAAGAAAAGCAGCTACCATTCTTCTGGAAGGTTGTGTAGGATAAAACAACAGGACTGAGAGTGCTGAGAGTGAAGAGACTTCATCCTTGGCTCTGTCATTGCCCCTGAGTGTCTTCAGGCAAGACGTGACTTCTGGAGGCCCATGAGTTCCTGCCTACAAATGGGAGGCTAGCATTAAAGGATCTGAGAACTGTTAGTCAGACAGTCAGTTATATGCCCTGATCTCCTTGCGGCCTTTGGGAAGATCAATATCCAGGATATATGGTCCCATAAATGTAACTTAGAACATTTTCTTTTTGTACTTGACATCTGGCAAAAGGCACAGAAGAATTGGGATGAGAAAATCAGAGATCCACCAAAAGCTTCTACCAATGCCCTCCTGAACCCTAATACTTACAGGTATATTTAACCTTCCAGCCTACTGCACTATTCTAGGCTGAAATGGGCTGATACTACCAGGATACCCCTGTTTCTAGATACAATAATTACAGATTTTTATTCTTAAAAACATATTCATACCTCATTTCTGATGAACCACCAAATGAACAAAAACATTAGCAGCTAAGTGGTAAGTTGGCCAGAGGGAGCAGAACTGTTTATAATTAATGTAAGATCCTCCTTCAGCATCCAGAAAAGTCAGCTTTTTGGTGTTTGGTAAGTGGATTTTAGACCTGGTTACAGGCCCTCTGCTTAAAAATATGAATTCAAAGCAGCCGATGCTGCGCTTAGTTTCCTGTCACTCCATTAAACATTGCATTGAGATTTTCACAACTTATTGAGGGTGTGTTGGAAAGGTGATTTTCATCCCTCCAAGGAGATGATTTTCATCTCCTCCTCCAAGGAGACCTCAGACTAGCATGATTATCTGCCTGCGCATGCCATCACAGGTTAAATCTGATACTCCCCATGTGTAGGAGCCATGGCTATCTCCCTTCAAACTGAGGAGGACACAGATAAGCAGATTCAGTAATTAAGTTTATACTGGAAATGTGAAAGCTTCCAGTCCCACAGAGCTGGGCAGTGCAGGAGCAAACTGGAGGAGCTGGGGGTCATTACAGAGCTGAGGCCTTTTCCTTTGTTACATTTGGTTACAATGTCTCTCATTGTACTTGCCTCTCTACCTGTCCCATCCACCACTCTGCTGCTTAGACAGTCTGATGCAAACAAGATAAATCTGGGCTTCTGGGATACCTGGTCACATTAGATCTGGGAGGCAGAAAATTGTGTGATACATATTAACCACAGCGCCCCCTACTCCCGACCTGGATAGCCTTGGGCAATCTACTCCTCAGTTTGGGCTTTTTTTTTTTCTTCTTCTTCTGTCACACAGTTATGGCGTTATTTCCATCATCAAGTAGCTAATTGCAGGGGTTAAATAAAATTGTATATATTTAGTACTTAGAATAGTTGTACAGTACCAAGCATTCATAATGACTAATTTTGGCTTGTAGCTATTCGGATTATAGCTTTTAAACAAAGGAAGCAGAGTGGTATTGGATGTCATATGCCTGCTTCCAGCTTTCTGTTCTGGCTACACAGTGTAAGGCTGTGCTGGGCCTCTCTGTGACCCCAGGGGATGCTGAAGGAAAAATCCTGGAGATTATCTGTGTTATGGCCATTATTTGCTCCATAAGAATCTATAGTCTCCAGAATTGGCCTCTACTTTCTATATTTCAGAAATTAAGCTTTTTTTTTCAGAATCACTTGCATTTAATAGTCTTGATAAGAGCCTTGAGCCAAACACTGGAGAATCATTCCCAGAAATGATACCATAAAGCTTGCTTCTCACTGAAGATACTAGGTGGCATCTTTTCCTTAAATGCTGACACGACAAGGTCATCCTGGAACACAGAGCTGCATGTGACTTGTCTTCCTGCCTTGGCCAGCAAGGCCTTTGCATGTCACATTACTCTTCTAGGCCAGTCAGAAACCTGGGACCAAATGTTATTTATGTTCAGACACAGTATCTACATCAGTCCCTCCTGGGAGCAAGCTGCTTCTTTATTGTATTTTTAACTAAATTTTCCTTTTAGTATTTCATAAAATCTAATCAACTTATTTTAACAAAAAAGGCAAATACAAATAGATGCATATTTTCAAATGAAGAAAAAATAGTCACATTTTGGGAAAAGGCATTTTCTAGCAGATTAAATTAATAGGTAATTACCATTTCAGGAATGTGGAAGAGTGAGCAATGGAAGAAGGGCCATGTTCTCTGACAGGCATGAAGGAACCTGAGAGCAGCCCTGTGGAGGCAGGGTGGATGCTTTATGTATGACTTATTCATGTAGTTTGTCTATTACTTTGCAAGTGAAGAACAAAGATCCTTAAGTTTTTGTAATTTTTCCAAGGCCTTAGAACTGAGTGTCAGGACCAGGTGTAGAACCCAGTTGGTGTGTGTAACACCTCAGCATCCATTAGATGGAATCATCTCCCTGAGTCATGAGCTAGGACAGGAGACTGTGTCCCAGGAGGCAGAATTCTGAATCAAAACACAAGTCTCTGGTTTGGAAGAACAGCTAGTGAAATCAGAAATATTTGAAAGGCAGAGTGGCCTTGACTGCTGCCAACAGCTACTACCCCCCTACTGGATCAACAGAGAGACTGTGGATCTCATCCTGGGGAAGGTGGCATTTCTCTTTAAAGGTACTGTCCAGATTGACTTGGAAAAGTTGACTCTTAAGCAAGATATGGACCTTATGAAGAGTTGTCATGGTTTAGGGCAGCCTAGGAAAAGGTAGCATCCTAATGGAGGTGCTCTAAGAGAATAGTTTAGAACAAGCTGTGTGATTCAAGATTCCCTGGGCCTGCTATCACATGGAGGCTCTGCATCCAATGCAAGGATGTTCCCTGTTTCCAAAGCAGAACTGATCAAGACTCAATTCCTGTGCCTCATGGAATGGCTAGCGTGTTACACCAGTGGTTGCCATCACTCAATGTGCTGGTCTCCCCTAAAGACCTACCGCCATGCTGTATGTGCTAAGTGGATTAAAATGAAAGAAAATCTAATATTTCTTTTCTTCTTATTAGATAAAGCAGATAAAGAGTGTTTCCATTGTTTCAGAAAGTTCCACTGGACAATGTAAGAATTCCACTTGTCAGTGATTATTGGTTCATAAAAATCCAGGAAACACTGGGAATAGCTTAAATCAGACCTTCTTCCCAGTTTTGTGGCTTGTCATCATTAGAATTAGCTGTCTACTTGACATAGCCTAGAGTCATCTGAGAGCAAAACTCAAATGAGGAGTTTCCCAGATCAGACTGGTCTGTGAGCATGTCTTTGAGGGTTTTGATTATTACCTGATACGGGAGGGCCCAGCCCATTGTGGGGACACCATCTCTAGGAAGGTGGTCCTGGCCTGATAAAAAAGCGAGCTAAGCATGAGCCTGTGAACAAGCCAGAGAGCAGGCAAGCAAGCAGTTCCTCCACGGCTTCTGTCTCATCCCAGGTTTCTGCCCTGACTTTCCTCATTGATGAATCGTGACTCGAAGTATAAGCTAAATAAATCCTTTGGGTCAGAGAATTTTACAAAAAACTAGAACATGAGCGTTGAAACCCATTCTCGGATCCTTCACATGGGAGAGTAGGGAAAGTGGAAGAAGAAAGGGAAGGAGGGACGGACAGATGGAGGGAAAGAGGGGAAATAGGATGAAGGAGAACAAGGGAAAAGATTGGAGCACAAAATTGTCTCCATATTTTTGAGTTTGGGGATGAAAAGACAGCTGTTAACATACTCTCACTCATAATTGACCAGAAGACCTCCACAGCAGCACTTACTTCCTCCGCAGACGCTAGAAAGCAATCTTGGATAAGGTTCTCATTCATTCCTGCTAATTGCTTTTAGTGACAAAATTCACTCTCCCATTGCCCAGAGGGACTGAGGAACTTGTAGCATCATGCTGGGTCTTGAAAGGAAAATGCACATTTTCTCACAAAAGAAAACTACAAATGAAGCTGCTGCTGGTGACTGGGACAGATGCCTCTACCTCCATGCCAGTGTGCTGAGCTGGTGGAAGCTGGAAGCTTCACTCTCCTTTCATGGCAGAATTAGTGAGTCACATTGCCTCCAAACCTACGGGCTCCAGCTTCTACCGAAAAGAAGATGCCACCGGAGCCTCCTCCGATTGGATCACAATTCAAGACAAGCTTCTCGGCCTTCTCAGCCCCTCCATTGTTCACCCAAGAGTCCCTGCTTGTTGAGAAAGAACAGAACACATTGTGTACATCAGGCCTGCATGAACCTTTTTCTTCTTGACCATCCTGGTAGTAGACAGAGTAAGGGAAATTTGTATAGACTAAGAGAAGAAATAACTAGAGGTAGGAGAAAACCAGGAGAGCATGATGTTGTATAAATCAAGAGAATTTAAGTGTTTTAGAAGGATAAAGTTCCATCAGCTATAAATCAGATAGTTAGGCCAGAGTTCTAGGGAGCCATTTGTGTTTTCTTTTAAATAAGCATCCATCTGCCTTTGCAAGTTAAGTGGCCATTTCTAACAAGTGGCAAATAGCCTCTGCTCTATAACAGTTTATGAAGTAAGAAGATATCACGTAAGAGAACTTACCTATTGCTCGTTCCCCTGCAATCTAGTCAGAGTTCCTAGATTGTCCTTGTCCTTTCCAGATCTGGAGACAAGTGTTTCTCCACCTTTTCTCTACGTTGCTGCTGAGGACCGAGGGAACACCTTTTTCTTGACTGTCCAAATTTAATCTCTCATGTCCACAACTCATTCTCATGACTTCTTGCTAGTCTCAGAAGAGTATTGGGTGCTTTGTAGACTTGCTGCAAATATTATGGGTCAATAAATTTATATTGAAAATGTTAACAGTAAAATAATTTTGAAATCTCACAAATTAATAGATTTTACAGATGAACATAAATTGGGTGGTTCATTCTGTATCTGTATTAAACTATGTAGAAGTTCAGTTTCTTTTAAAAATATTTTATTTATTATTTTTATATTATTTTATGTGTATGAGTGTATTGTATTGTCTGCATGTATATTAGTGCACCCATGTCATTCAGTGCCCATGTAGGTCAGAAGAGGGCATTGGATCCCTTGGAACTGGAGTTATGGGCGATTGTTAGTCACCATGTAGGTATTGAGAATTGAACCTGGGTCCTCTTCAAGAGCAGCCAGTGCTCTTAACCACTGAGCCATCTCTCCAGCCCCAGTTCAAGTTCTTAATTTCTTCTGTCATACAATGCTGTCTCCTATTGACTCTTTGCCTTCAAATTGCACCACTAGCCCATTGGCTAGGTCCAGCTTGTGGAGAAGGGATTCTTACAAAGAACAGGAAGATCCTAGTCAACAGAAAACCGCCATATCCAAGTGTCACACCTCACTGTCCTTCCCATCTGCCGTTTATTTAATCACTCCACTCTCAGCACCAAACCCCCTCAGAGGTAGGATAGAAATAAAAACCTTGTAGCAAAGAGTGGTCATCAGAGGCCGTGTAGACCAGATGATTGGTTCCTGTGAGGAAAGGAGGGTCACCATGCCCTGTTATATCAGACCGCCAACAGCTGTGAGATGCCCAGAACACCTGATATTCTTTTCCAGAATTCACATTTCCTATTGTAAATTTCAACTCAAATTCCCAAATATATTCTTCTCATGGAAAATCAGTAATTTCTCATTAGCTAATTAGAATGGCTGTGAATTACTGAGGGAATAACTTCCTTACCTCCCCTTGAAGTCCTCACTCAGAAACATAGCCTGTGTTTATTGTATGTATAACATGATTTTGAAAAGTTAGCAATTCCCAGTGTATTCTTGCCTATTATAGGATCTTCCTCCTCAAATTTTTTCACCAGAGTTCAGATACCTTTAAAATCATGGTGCCATATTCTGACTACATTCAGGAACTCTTAAATAATTCAAGAAGTCTTGTGAGCCAGGCATGGTGGTACAGAAAGCACTCAGGAGGCAGAGGCAGAAAGATCTCTGTGAGTTCAGACCAGCCCAGTCTACATAGTGAGTTCCTGGACAACTGGAGCTACAGGGAGACCCTGTCTCAAAAAGACAACAATAAAAATTAATGATAATAATAATAATAATAATAATAATTCTTGTATAGATTAGGAAGCCAAGAATTCTAGAGGGAATTTATTTTTGTGGGTCAAGTTGAGCATTTTCTTTTTTCATTTGTGATTTCTGTTTCCATTCTTAAAGCTTTTTGTCCATTTAAAGAATTGTGGTTTAAACATGATTTCTTTTTCAGAGAAAGTAATTTTAGATTGAAAAACTTTCCTTAAGATGTAATGGAGATCATTTTAGTCAGAGTGGTTTCAAAACAATTTGGGACTGTAGGCACAATAATGAGGCAGCTTGACTAAAACCATAGGGTGAGCCAGCTGCATGAAGGCACGTAGGAGCTGATAGACCATGGATGCTGATGTGTCTGAAATCTCCCTGATCTTCAAGGTAGTATATACTCCAAGTATACACTATTCAGTATTTATCCCTGCATAAGAGCATAGCCTTTATGAAGACAGTAGCTGATTTCCACATACTTTCCAAGCTAAACAAGATCCTGGATTCTCTTCTCCCATTAGTAATTATTTATGAAATATCATGGTTTACCCACTAGGGTCCACAGAAGATAAAGGGAAACATTAAGAGGGTTCATATGTATACACCAATAATGCCAGCCCATGCTATGTCAGTGCTAAATAATTGTTAGGTAGCTCAGAGGATAAGGAGATGCCCCTCCACCTTGATGATCAAAGAAAACTTTCTGCAAGGCACCATCTAAGCTGAGCCTTTGTAGCTATACAAACACCACTGTCACGGTTCAAGTACCTTATCTATAAATCTATAGAGCTATAAAAATGTTTTTCATGTTCTTTTCCCTGCCTTAGTGTTACTCAAATTTTCTTATCACACATGGGAGCTGAAGGAATGAAGTTGATGGAGTCTCCAGTCTAGGGCTGGAGAGATGACTCAGCAGTGAAGAGCACTGACTGCTCTTGCAGAGGACTAGGGTTCAATTCCCACATGGTGACTAACAGCCATCTGTAACTCCAGTTTCAGGAGAATCCAGCACCTCCTTCTGTGTTCCTCAGGCATTGCACAACATGGGTGCACTTACATACATGCAGGCATACACTCATATATAGAAAATAAAAATAATAAATAAAATTTTAGAAAAAGAATAATCCTAAAGTACTAGTCATTCCCATTCTGAGAATTAAACAAGAAATTAAAGAAGAGAGAGAATCATATGAGTATCTTCATTCTTCCTTAAAATTCCAGATTATTGAGACAATGCCTCATGGATCACACCTCTGTGTGTATAACTAGCTCTGACAATTCATTTGTGGATCATGCATGTGTTAGCTTCATGTCTGTTGTCAGCTATGGCATGGCCTTGCACACAGCTACCTCAACAGACTGGAAACCCCAGACTGAAAAGCCAAAATAGATTAAGGCCAAGGAGGACGTTCCTTCACTACCCTTCCTCACTTACCAGGCTTTGGGGGCTGAGGAATAGCAAGTCTTTGACGGTTACAGTTAGTGATAAAATGCCCACAGAAACCACCATATTGTAAAATATCTTGTCATTGCATTTGCTGACAGTAGTTCCCAATATATACTGAGAAAGGTAGGTGATACCAAAATACCAAAAACAGAAAGGGGTTCATCACTCAGGACATTTACATTCGTTCTTTTTCAAGGCCTAAGATCAAATGAATGATTATTTTCTCCAGGTAAGAAACAGCATGCCAATATTTTTGAAAACTAAAATCCCTAACCTTGCAAATCTGTATGTTTCTTTCTTCAGACAAGTTTTGGTATTGTCGGCTTTCACCAAATCACAAAGTCTTACATTATGGAGACTTGGAAGAAAGCCCCCAAGGAGAAGTGCCCCATGATTCTCTGCAGGACAAGTGTAAGTGGCTCCCTCCCTACATAGGATGCCTGAGCTTTGTTGGGTTGACTGTCCCTTATTCACAGTGCATTATGCAGCAACACATTAGCCTCAGTGAACCCTTTGAACTTGGCTGATCATGTAGTTCCTACTCTGAGCTTTCTCATCAAGTGCAAGTTCTTGAAGGACTGAGATTTGGGAATGAGCAAGAGATAGTTGGTGGCGGGGGGAGGGGGTTACCTACCTTTCTTGAAAGATGCAAATGAGAACGCCAGTGTCTACTTTGGGTAACATCTATTCAAATGCTATTTCAAGGAGACAAAATAGTACAAACCTGATTTTGTCAATTGTATTTTTAACAACCCCAAAATTATATCTCACAACTTACAACCACGACCTCTAGTACATTTATTCATTTTGGTTTAATGTGTCCCATGATGATAATGCAGAATTAATGAAAGACACAAGCACCACTTTTGAGAACTCAGATACTTTGGAAACTTAATGATAAATGATGTTCAAGGAATTAAATATTCCCCCAAAATATGTATTATTTATATTTATTTGCTTTTTCTGTATGCTTTGTCTTATCCTGTGCTTTTGACGAGGCAATAACGTGAAGTTCTTCTAGCCCAGTACCAAACCAGGTACATGGTGTCAAGGTTCAGTGCTAAGTGTACAGATTAAATAAAGCATTGAAACAACATTGAGACATGGCCAGGGTGACAAATTAATTTGGAAGAGAAATGAGACTGAGAAAATGCATCCTCAGAGGATA
The DNA here is from genome assembly GCA_035773235.1 of Eospalax fontanierii. NCBI lineage: Eukaryota > Metazoa > Chordata > Mammalia > Rodentia > Spalacidae > Eospalax > Eospalax fontanierii. The sequence continues at coordinate 42,001,043 of CM069539.1, read as the reverse complement.
CTCCAGACTAGACAAAGAAACCAAATTGAGCAGTTGTCAGGACACTTTTAAATAACCTTTAAAACTCATACTGTCCCAGCAGTGTTTAGATAAGTATAGCTCAGGCAGTGTCTCGGCCCTTCACCACCTGCTGTCTCATATGTGCCTTCCTGTCGCCCTAGGGCCCATGAAAGGCAAATCTGGACTGCCTGACTTACAGCTCAGGACCACAGGAAGCAAAAATAAACCATTAGTGGGAAACTTCCTGACACTTTCAGACCCTGTCCTGACATCTCAGGCAGACAGCCTAGAGCATTCTTTCTCTTCCCAGCTTTAAAAATGGGGCAGTCTGGTCTTTGTAGTGTCATGTAGTTCATTTCCTTCTGCAGGAGAACTGCTTCCCCAGCCCACATTAGTGACACCCTACAGCAGGAAGAAGAAATCTGAAACTGGAGGCACAGCCTGTGCCTAGTCCTAGCTGTCATAGAGTTCTGGGCTGTTTCTAAGGCTGAGAGCCCTCAGGTCAGAGTTCAGATGCAGACCCCCTGCAGCATCATGCTTCTGTAACTGTGGACCCTGGACCAAACAAACCATCAGCATCTTATCTTAGAAATACAAACTCAGAGGGCCACACCCAGACCTCATGAATCAAAAATACTGGGGTGAGGACTGGCAATCTCCATTTCAACAGACCCTCCAAATGACTCTAGTACACACTCTCAGAATTGAGAACTGCAAATGTAGATGTTGCTGGACACCATGCTGATTCTCTAAAAGTGGCTTTCACCAAAAAGTCCTTTTAAATTTTTGAATTAATAGTGTGTTGTCAACTTTTACTTTTAAGAAGGGATGCTAAAAAGTGAAACAACTCAGATTTGGCATCATTTTTTCACAGAAGAAAGGACCCTTGAAAACACACACACACACACACAGTAAGTTTTATCTTGAAAGAAAGGACAAGCTTTTCTGCTAATTGATTTAGCTGTGTGAAAAATGTGCACCAGCATCCTCATTTCCCTCTGTTTGCTGTTAATTAGTGGAAACTCTAATGAACTAAGAATTGTCCAGGGCCAGTGATCTGGAAAAGTGTTAGAGGTTACTGGTGACCAAAGCAACTGCACGTGGCCCTCCTACACCTGGCCAGGAGATGAAGAAAGTGATTCCAGAAGAAGAATCACTATTTGACCCAATCCTGGCCTGACCCTGGGAATCTGCCATTTCACTTACTAGAATGCTGCAGAGACTCCTTACTGCCAAAGCTCCACAGTGGAGATGACTAGCAAATAGCCAGGCAAGCAGGTGACAGGGAGTGTATCTGGTCTAGGTGGTTACAGAACAGCAAAACCAGAGCTGTTAATGCCTATTCTCTACCTACTCTCCAGCCATGGGCTGACACTGGTTCTTAGGAAGGTAGTACTTTATCAAGAAGATGCCATCAAGTCTCTTTGTCTTTTTCCTTTAGAGCCTTTGAAATCCAGTGATGTGGAATTTCAAGAACTTCCCCACATTTTATCCATTGCAACATAGGCAGAATTTATATAGCCATGAGAGTGTGTGCTTATGGGAGTGGGTGTGTTTATGCTCATGAGTTGTATCTGTCTGTGCATGTGCCAGAGAAAGAAGTGTGCTCTAATAATGACAGGAAATGAAGCTGTGTACCTGAGAAGGCCCTGTCCTAGCATTCTGTGCGAGTTCTTCAGTCTGACCAGAACACAATAGCCATGCTTTGGGGAGCCTTTACAAGACAGAAAATTTATTCCACTACAAAAATGAGATTTTCCCTTAAATAACATTAAGAGCCATTGCTTTGTCATGTATTTTTGACCTCTCTTGAGACTAGCCGCTTGAGTTAATCAGGACTGAATAGTGATATATTGATGAATCAAATAGTGTAACTGGATCCTCTTAGTACATCTTGCGCTAGTGAAGACTGGAGGACTCTCTATAGCTGTCCTCTTCCTTAACACTTTGAACTAGTTCTCTTCCTATTATTTCTGACTGCCAGGAAGCGAGGCCCTTGAAAAATCTACATTTCCTAGCATCTCGTCCCTCCCTCCCTCCCTCCTGGGAGTTACAGGCCCATTAAACATATGGCTTGTTTGCTTTCCAGCCATGGCTGGTGCCCCTTAAGGCCTCCCTTTGAAAGAATCTAGGCCAGTGCTCTTCTCCCCCACATCATAGGAACAGGGAGGAAAGCACAGGCCAATGCCCTCCCCAAAGATTAAGCCTATTATAGAAGATGAGGAGACTAGCTGACACAGCCAAAGTGGGAGATTTGGGTCATGGAAGCACAGTGAAGGATTCAGGTCCCTCCATCTACAGAGAGAATTAATGTTGATTACTGATAACCGCAATAATCGCAGATGGCATTTGCCAGGTACATAAGGTATGCCAGGGGCTGTGCTTAGAGCTTACGTAAGGTATCTTCTACATAACCTAAAGAAGTATTTCATTCATACGTGGCACATAAGGAAACTCAGGTAGAAGATAAAGTATGACTAGTTGAAGGTCACAGGTTAGTAGAGATCTACATGCAGCCAAACAACTCCATGGCTGATTTGAACTCACTACTCTGCTGCCTAGACTAAAAGTGATCTTGGCTCCATATTAGGAGCAACTCAAATCTTTGAGAACTTAAGCACAAAGAGATAGAACAGGAAGTACATAGAGAACCCAAAGTCTGGGCTTCTAATTCCAAAGGCCCAGGCTCTGTGCAGTGAGGCGAGTTAGAGAGAACAGATTCAACAGCTGTCCAGAAGCAGCCTACCCCTCCCCTCTGTCTCCCACCACAGAAGCTTCTACCATGGATCTCTGCACTCTCGTACCAAAGCACATATTCAAGGTGTAAAGCCACTTCCTGGAGATGTTTTGCCTTGACTTGATCCCCCAGGAGTGAAAGCTAAAACTGCTTTCATCACAGTGGCCACATTAATTTTTTTTAGTGATTTTTAAATTTAAATTATAATTAAAGTTTCTTCAACATACATTTGCAAAGAGTTTCCTGAATATATTTGAAAGAAAGATCACATTTGGGACTGTACTCATTATAATACAGGTGCTATTTGGTTTGCTAATTAAAAAAAAATTCCCTTTAGTGTCTCCACTGAAAACCTAACTAACTTCCCCAGGGGTTCAAATATGGCCTCCTGCAGTGGTGATTAGATCAGTCACCAGCAGAAGAAGATCAGTCCTGAAGGCAGGATTGGAGATAGACTCAGAACCATGCACTCACCTACAGATAGATACCAACCCAGAGAGTCTAGGAGAGGATCAGAAAGAGGCACCTGAGCTAAAGGGCTATAAAGTCTGGAGAGGCTGTGATGCTGAATTGTGATGCAGGAACAGAGAGCCCTGATTGCTCCATGACGTAGCACAACAAAGGTTGATCCTCAGTCACATTACATAACTTACAATCATTGAGGAAGGACTGTTCCAGTCACTTGGGACGTACATTAATGTCTCCTTTACCATTCATACCTGCACCCTCCGGATGGAACATGGAAAAAAATGTTGAATATGCACTTTTCAGTGCCTAAGTCTAAAAATACTTCCCCTTACATTTCATTCTAGTCACACAAACCTAGGTAGCTGCAAATGTTGCTGAGAAGCATAATCTTCCTTGTGACCAAAGGAGACGCCAAGTAGTGATGAGGAGTACTGTCTAGAGGGGGACTAGAATCAGGGCTGCAAAGTAGAGGAGCAGATGATGTGGGCAGAAGGCAAGGAAGCCTGCAGAGGTTCTAGAAGGGCTCACCATAGCCCTTCTTAGGGTTCAAGAGCTCCAGGTGTGTGCAGTAGCTTTAGACAGAATTCTTAGTAGTCTTATTACTCCTGGAGGATTAGCTTTTAAGGGACTCTCCTGTTTTATTGTTTTAATAGTCTCTAAATTTATAATTGTGTCATTTATTACCAACCCTATAATCAGTTTTCCAATAACACTGTATATACTTTAACAGTGGAATCTCTCATTATCTTCTATTTTTAAAGAGTATAAGAAATTGATTACTTACGAATCCATTTGGCAAAGTCAAGCCTGTCAGCAATGCACAGTTAGATGTGGGACTGCAAAATTATGGACAGAGAAGCGGGGAACAATGTGACTTTTTTTAATCAAAGTTCTGAACCAGCGTGTGTCTCTGTCTCTGTCTCTCTTTCTCTCTCTCTCTCTCTCCCTCTCTCTCTCTCTCTCTCTCTCTGTCTCTCTCTTTAAAAACAGTAGCTTTTCCATATCTTGCCTTCTTCCATCTCCTGAGTAAGGCATGAGATAACATCATGTTATCTAACTGCGTTATTTTCCAAAGGCCCAATCCGAAAGGAAAGTTTCTTTTATTTTATTAAGTTCCACTGCCTGTAAAACAGGGACAATCAAATCTACCTTATGTAATTGTTACAAGAAGAGAAAGAGAGTGAGCTTTCAGAACTGTTAAAAGTCAGGTCGGTGTTTGGGGATAGATCTGCTTAACATGTTTATCCAAAACTCAGAAACAAAATAGATGAGATACTGTAGCAAGAGGTATTGATTCATGTTAAGCATTTGGCTTTGTTCCTAGCACACAGGAGCCCTGGTAATATCAGTAACAGTACCACCTATACTGTCATAGTCACTCTTATCCATTATAATACTGGCGCTTCCAGCATTCCTGCCATAGGTGCTATTTTAGGCTTTTGTTTTAGGAACCAAATCCTACCTATGGAAATAGCTCCTTATCCAGAGGCTGCTTTTTTGCCAGAACATAATATGCTTTGGTGTTTAGGTGTCGAGTCATTAAACACTGCCTGACTTCTCTTCTTTATCTCTCTTTCTTTCTCTCTCTCTCTCTCTCTCTCTCTCTTTCTTGTTTCTGGCAGTGTAAAACATTGTAGCAGACTCAATGAGTACTCTTGTTTCTTTATTGACACTGAAGCTCTCAATGATGTTGTAACTTACATTATCTTTATGAATTGCAGTACCAGTGGCAGATATCAAAGCAGTGGTGACGGGAAAGGACTGCCCTCATATGAAAGAGAAAGGTGCCCTTAAACAAAACAAGGTAGGATTTCCAGATTATTGTAAATGACTTGTCTGTATGATGCAGTCAGGACTCTGTCTGCATGATGCTGTGGTGGTCCCAGCCTTCCTTAATAACAATGCGTGTGCATGTGTTAGATGGTCTGCTAAGGAGCTGCGAGTATTTTATATAGTGTCATACGTGCTAGCTCTCCTTTTTCTTTCCTGATTCATCCATTTCCTTACTAATGCTCTCATTCTTCCTCTCCCTGACCACTTTCTTAATGTCTGCTCTCTCCCATTCTCCCACTTCCTGTCTACTTCTAAACCTAGGAATTACCGAGATGATTTTCTCTGTCTTCTGGTGAGCCTTCAGCACTCATCCCCATCCGTTGTTCTACAGGACTTGTCTAATCTCTTATTCATGGTATCCCTTCCCCACCCACTGCCACAATAGCCTCATTAGAGTGTCAGTGAGGCCCAGGACAGGCAGAGACCAGCTGACTCAAAGAATCTTAGAAAATCTTGAGGGCCTGATATCCTTTAGCATCATAGAAAGTAGACTATAAACTATCTCAAACACAGCTTAAAAGGGAACATTTTCCCAGGAGTACATTGGTTACGTCTTCTTCAGAATGTTACATTTCTCACCAACCTGTTCAAGTTTACCAGCAAGGTTTGACCATGACAACCTATGTTCTGTTATTAGGGAATAGGATAGAGACATAAGCTGGAAAGGCAGAAGAATTTCCTTTTTTTTTAGGTTGGAGGGTCCATCCAGGAGTTAGTCCCTTGCCTACATCCCCTGGCATCTTGGGATATATACTGTCCATAAACAAAAGAACTTGGCAGTGTATAGTGCTGTGTATAGTGCTGCACACCTATAATCCTAGCATGATGGAGACTAGACAGGAGAATCATGAGTTTCACGCCAGTGTGGGCTACATAACAAAGCACTGTCTCAAAAAACATGGCAAAAACAAACAACAGTTACCTGACTACTCCAGACATCTTAGTGCCCTGCACCACATGGATCAGTGATTTGCTTCTTAATTTCTAGCATCTGTATATAAGAGGAATGAAAAATGGTATTCATCCTACTTATCACTCAAGATTAAAAGAAATAGTCCCTGCTTCCTGATTCCAAATGGTATAAGATAAAGAGGAGCTGTGCTCAAAAACACCCATAAGTGCTATGGAAGTTACTGTTCAACATGACAGAAGGGAAAGACACAGGCAAGGATCTGATCACAAGATCTTTGTTTCTGGGGCTGGAGAGATGGCTCAGCAATTGAGAGCACTGGCTGCTCTTGCAGAGGACCTGGGTTCAGTTCCCAACATCCACATGGCAGCTAATGACCACTCACAACTCCAGTTCCAGATAATCCAACACCCTCTTCTGAGCAGCACAGGCACTGTACTACATGGGTGTGCTTACATGCTTGCAAGCAATACACTCCTACACAAAAAATAAAAATAATAAGTAAAATATTATAAAAGATCTTTGCTCAAGTCAGACAGATGTAATCTAGCTCTGTCCCTTACTTGTTAAGTCCATCACAATACAAACCTATTAAGTGTTCCAGTGGCAAGCATAATGATATAGAGGGTTGCCTGAGACACCAGAGTCTGAATTACCTATTATATAACCCCTGCGTGTGTTTCTGTATCACAGAGATAGCGACTGACACTCCTAGCTTTCAGGGAGCATTCTAAACTGTGGGAACAAGCTCCCAGATTTCATGGTTTGCCTCTTGTGGGGCTGACTTCCTTCAACACCAGCCGGGATTACCATATGCACCAAATGTCAGGTGTTCCCTCTGCAGTCTCAGAGAGCACCAGTTCTGCTCAACTCCAGTGAGGTACCTGGTTATATAACACTTGGAAACGAGAGTGAAACCATGTGAAGAAATAGACAGAAGTCAAACCCAGAAGCCTGGGAAGGGTATAGCAGACAGCAGAGCAGTCTACCAGGCCTTGAACATTGCTGAGTAGGGACAGGAAATTATGTAAAATATTTTCAGAGAGATTTCCTGCCTTGGCCCTAACATGGAGATCTTGAGAACTGTCACTCCGACCCTTACAGTACGAAGCTGATCGTAGTGGAATTCAACAGCTTTTCTTGGCCTACCAGAGAAGTAAGAGTGATGGTAAACCATCTGGAACATGGAGTCGGGGCATCACCACGGCAACACTGCGATCTGCTTACCTGGACGTGAAGCCACGGGAATCCTAAACTGTAGAAACACCTGTGGTTCTTATTTTCATATACAGGGTCTTACCATAATTCAGTCAGCCCAGAATACACAGTCTTCCTGCCTCAGCCTTCCAAGGGCTTGTGTTACCAGCCTGGGCCATCATGTCCAGCTTGATATTTTAGATGAATTGTAGCAGATAGTGCATACACTCATGTAAAATCAAGAAACTCCCAAAGACTGAAGTTTGTGGGTAGGGTTTGGGAGGAGAGGTATACTTTCTCAGATTCCAGAACCTCAGCAGGTTCTCACAATGAAGGCTTTTGAGAAAGTTCTCTCATGGCTACCTAGAATGTAAAGAATAATTGTGAGATGTTCCAAAGCTTCCTTAATAGCCAAGTCCTATTCTCCAGACTTTCATCTCTGAGAACTCCTGACTCCAGCCTTTTCAGCATCCTCGTCTTGGCTGTGAGTTGGATGTGAGGGAGAGACATAGTTGGTAGTGAGTAGGCGGGGCCAAGAAGAGATGATTTGGAAATACAGCCAGGAAAGAAGGGGAAAAGAGTAATAAACCGGTACTGGAAAAACACTTCAAAAGATCACAACCCAAAGACATGGGCCTTAAAATATAAAGACGTAATCGAGAGATTGTAGACTGCTGTACCTTCCCCATATCACTCCAGGTAGTCCCGGTATAGTATAACTGAAAAACCTTCAAGACACAGCCTGAAAAATACTTAAGGTTGCCAAAGTCCAAAAGGAAAACAAAAACAAGGATGCTAGGGGAGCTCACTGGCATGTGTAGCTAAAGCAAACATTAACCAAAGCCCAGGGGTTTGGGAGATGACTCGGTGCACAAAGTGCTTTCTGCTCTATGAGGATCAGAGTCTGGATCTCCAGAACTTACATAAAAGTCAGGGACAGGCATGGTGACCACCGGGAATTCCAGCACCTGGAAGCAGAGATAAGACTGTGGGCATGCCGGCTAGCTAGAGAAGCCAGAATTGGCAAGTTTCAGGTTTAGTGAGAAACCCTGTGACAGTAAATACATCAGAGGCCAATACAGGAAGACAGTGTCACCTTTGGGCCTGTAGACACATGTGCACACATGTGAGCCCACATACATGTAAACATTCATACACAGGGATGCACACACATACGTGTGCAAAAAAACTATAGTCCAATGACTTACTATATTAACATAAATCATCACTGTAAAGGCCTAATTATCTCAATTTCCTGTTACTTGATTTGTCTAGGGTTCCAAATAAATTACAGGCTTTTCTCCCCACTTTTCCCAAAAGGACAAAAACAGCCTAAAGAAACAAAGTAAACATCAGAAGCAGGACTCTGGGCTCTCTTATAATTGTATAAACTTTTCGTCTTTTTACTTATATGACACAGATAAAGGAACTGTCCTATGGGAAATTTATAACTATGATTTAAAATGTTATGGCTTCTGACAAAGTAGACTCTATACAGGAAGTGCTCAAAAGAATCGGTACAGACCAAATGAAACAGTATAGAGCAGAAACTAAGATCTAAATAAAGATAGGAGCTACTCCTATAAATGAAAGAAAAATGGAGGTAAAATAAAATATTAATTTTTAATTAACCTATGTAAAAAATAGCTACTTGTTACTTAAGATCATAACAGGCGAGTATTGGATGATTAAAGTAAATGGATAAGTGAATTAGTGGAAGCGGAGCCACAAGGGAAGGAGGAAGGAGGAGGAAGAAAGTGAAAAAGGAGGAGGAAAATAATCAGATGGAGAATGAGGAAAAGGAAGAGAAGGAGGAGGAAGGGGAGGAGGAGGAAAAACCAAAGGCCACGATAGCATTACCAACATGCTATCCACTAATCCACTTATCACTACGAGTATCCATGGCCTAAGTAAATTAATTGAAAGATGGCAATTTTCAAACTGACTTTTAAATAATTAAGAACTAACTATATGCTATCTACAAGAAACCTACTTAAGAAATCTACTTCCACTACAAAACAATACAGGTTTAAAGTCATGGGATAGGTAAAGACAAACCATACTAATGTTAATGAAAATAAATGTGGAGTATCTTTATTAACCTTTGAAAAGTCAGACTTCACGTTAGAGAACATTCTCAAGGAGTCATTTCTCCAATAAGACATAACAGTCTTACCTTACCCATGTATGATCTTAGCAAGAGACTTTGTCAAAATAACTTGAGTCATGACACTGTTAGAACTTACAAACCCATTATTTTATTGGAACCCTCAACATCCCTCTCTCAGTAATCAATAGAGATCAAGCAGACAGAAAATCAAAAAGGAAACTGATAACTTGAACACCACCATCAATCAACTTGATCTAATTGACACTGATGGAATAATCTGTTATTATTATTATACACATTCTTCTCAAGTTCATGAAAAACAGTCACCAAGACACAGTTTGGACCATAAAGCTGGTTTTATTTTGTATTCATTATGTTAAAAACAAAATGTGCTTTAAATTAAGAATATTAATCATATACAGCATAATCTCAGACCACAGTAAAATAAAATTAAATAGAAATCAGTAGCAAAAAGGGAGTTAAAACTATAAATATTTGGAAATTTAACAACATATTTCTAAATAACCCATAACTTATAGAAGTTACAAGATAAATTACATGTTTCAAGCTAAATAAAGTTCTAAAATAAACTCATCAAAATATGTAGAATGCAATTAAAGTATAGTTTATTAATAGGAAATTTATATTAGATGCATAGATTAGAAAATAAGGAAGGACTGAAATCATTAATGTGAATAACCTTGAGATATTAGAAAAAGAACTTAAAGAACTTAAAGAACCAAATGAAAAGAAATAGCAGAAATTAGAAAAAAAAATTAATGAAACATAAACCAGGAAAAAAGTCAACAAAATTCAAATTTAAAAGGATGAATGAAATTGATTATATTGTAGCCTGGCTAAAAGAGAGAGAGGGAAAGAGGGAGAAAATATGTCACCAATATGGAGCAGGTGTGGAGCCAGGATTCTGGTTAGAACATATTACATGTGTGGATTTGGCCTTCTTGTGTCAGACTACAAATTAGCAAATGATGTTTTCCAAGGTTTTGATATTTGCGTTATTGTCATGGTGCTCTCAGGAACCTGGATGGGTGGATGGATGGATGGATGGATGGGTGGATGGGGACAGGTGAGGGGGCACATTGCTATACAAAAATAAATACAACCGTAATGGAAGCTGCTTCTTCAGATTTGATGGTCCAGGTATTCTACTCATCCCTGCCTCATCCAGTCTGACTTAGAGCATTAGTGTCTCTGTCAACATGGCTTTTTCATTTGTTTATACATGAAAATTGCTCGACTTGTGATGCTAATGCTGTTCACGTACTTGTTCTTCAGACAGTGTCCAAAAGCAGAAAGGAAAGTCATAGTTCTGCCTCAATTCCCCAGGACTCCTGAGACTCCCTCATCCTTACTTTTGGGAAGGGATATCTGTAGCTTCAAAGGAAAGTTAACAAAAATGTGCCCACAAGAGGCCCAGCCAGGCCTAATAGCCAACAGCAAGGGCATGATGCTGGATCTTCAAACACTCCACAGCTAGGGAGTAGCTGCTGATAGTGTGTGTGGCAGAACTCTTGATGAGCTTAGTTGCTATGCAAGATCAACTTAGATATTGAGATATTAGTATATACATAATATATACATTGAAGTATATACATATGTACCTAGAAGTGTATACATTAGATAATATAAAGAAGAGACTGTGTACAGGCCGGACATGTTAGCATACACCTTTAATTCCAGCACTTAGGAGTCAGAGTCAGGAAGATCTCTGTGAGTTCGAGGCCAGCCTGGTCTACATAGCAAGATCCAGGCCAACTGAAGATACATGGGGACCTTGACTCAAAAAGACCAAAAAAAAAAAAAAAGGATAGAGTTTGTCCATAGAAAAATATTAGTAACTAAATCTTGTCACATATTTTGCATCTGCTGGTGCTAAGTTCTAAGACCATGGGATGGAAATACAAAGAGAATTGGGCCTTCCCTAGAGGCATCTTCCATATAACCGTCACATATTCAGTCAGTCAGCACTGGAGCCCCAGAGATCTGATATACTCTGGTATAGAATGGTGCCCAGGGCATTTGTGGCCCATCCTCCTGGAGCTTACAGTCTAACATGTTTAACAGAGGTCAGTACAATATGAAAATTTCTGTGGAGACAGGATGCAGATTCTTTAAAGATTTATTTGTTGATTTACTTTGTATATGTGGGGGGGGGGGGGGATGAGCTGATATGCATCACAGAAACCAGAAGGAAGCATCCCAGATTCCCTGCAGCTGGAGTCACAGTCAATCGTGAACTACGCAATTGAACTTTGAGCTTGGAATTGAACTTGGGTCCTCAACAAGAGCAGTAAACAGATAAATATGACTCTTAGCCGCTAAGCCATCTGTCTAGCCCCAAATATAGGGTTCTTCTTCTGATTGACCTTTGAATTATCACCAGTAGGTAAAAATTCCATTGTAAAACTTGATTTTTAAGGAGTAAGGGTTCCTTAAAATTCATGTTCTGTAATGTCTAAAGTGAGATGATTGGTTGCCGTGAGTTTTCAGTCAGATGTTCTTGGTGCTTGTCTTACAGGATATGGTGCTTAGAACTAGACAGCCATCATACATCACCAAAAGAGAAACGCTGATGTTCTCCACAGACTCAGAGAGGGATCTATTTTGGGTTGGAGTAAATACCATCTTGTGATGTTGAGAGCCCAGCTTCCATATTGCCAGTGTGATTCTTGAACCAAAACAGGAAACATATTTTCATTAGCGGTTAATATCTTTACATTAGCTTAAGATCTCTCATCTTCACTAAGAATCCTGTTTGAATTTACTTCATCATTATTCATGGAGCATACTAAGCATCTTCTTTGTTGCCAAGTGCTAGGAATCCAAAGATTAATATGATCTCGGCCCTGGTCTTAGGTGTCCAGCAAATTGAGATTTATGTGTAAGCATGCAATTACAAGTCATCATCTGTGTCAAAAATAAATAAACACAAAGGTAACCAGGAAAAGCCAAGAACAGCTCATGGAGGGAAATGGCACCACCTGGAGCTGGGTTTTGAAAAGGCTTCCGCCAGGTGGAGAAGCAAGGGAAGGCTTTGCAGGTAGAAAGAGCAACACGTAGAAAGGCTTGAAATCTTCCTTCATGGGAAAGAACATCTCTGTCTGGGGAAGAGTGTGTGCCCACAGGGACAGTGCAGAGAAGACATATGGAAAACTATTGGTTGGTAATGCTGGTAAGATGAATTAGAGCCAGATTTGAAAGGGTTACCTTCTTGAAGAGCTGATGTCTTCTAGGTACTTCATGAATGACTGACAGCTTTTTATTCCCTTTTAAAAAGAAACTCAGACTCACAGGTATATAGATGAGTGGCTATCATATCTTCTACTGTATCTGTGGTCATAGCAGCCAAGCATATGCCAAACTGTATCCTGTGTCTTTCCTCAAATTACTTCACCCTTAAGATGACTGGAGAGATGGAGAACCAGTATGACTGAGTACTGAGAAAGATGTCAATCTAAGTTACCCAAGACAATGTAAAATAATGGCATACAATTGTATGCTAAAAATATATTTTGTACAACTCTATTTTTATATTGTCATTTACCCATGGTAGAATAAATATTTAATTACCTTCCAAACCGAGGCAATATCCTGAGTATCTTCTGATCCAGTATGACTTCTGAGATCATGAAGTCAGAGGCCTAGGAGATGGAAGAGGGTTCTGCTTCTCCTGTCTTTCTCTACCCTTGACTTGGCCCTTCAGAGCCTTCCTGCACAGGGCAAGAAGGCAGGTATGCCTTACTGCAACAGGGTAAAATAAGCTGCTCTGGGGTCTAGTTTTTCACTGAATTAATTCACAAAAGAACAGAAGACTTTCAGTAGTGAGCAATACAGGCCCAAAGTATCAGGTGTCTGTGAGTGCTGTGGTGTGTCAAGAGACCCTGAGGGGCACACTGTCCCAGATCTTTGTCAGCCTGTTCTGCCACCATCTGGAGGCTGTCTTCCTTGCAAACAGTTTGGACAGGTGGCAGCTTCTGGAAAGTTGGCCTGAGAGATCCCGTTGCTCTGAACTCTGCAGTCTCCTTCCCTATGGTGCTGCAGAGCCAACCTCCACCAGTGACTCAGTGACAGCAAGCAAGGAATGTCAGTAAAAGCCATTAAAATGATAGCACCCTTCACGCAGGCATGTCGTTTAGAGAATTAATTCCTCCTACCCCTCCCAGGCAGCCTTGGTGAAATCAGAGTAGGGATTGACACTCTCACAAGTTTCTCATTTCTGCCTGTGTTTATCAGGAATCTAGGTCATGACAGCTCCTATCCTTCATGTCCAGAGCAGTATGTGCCAACGGAGGGCAAAGCCCAAGGTCGGCACGCTTCTCCTCAGAAGAATGAACTAACTAACTGTGCTGGCATTTTGTTGCCCGGTGACTCCGACACCTAGTCAAGGGCAGGTGTCTGGGCTCCAGTGTTCACACCAGCTGCTGTCACAGTTGTTGCACAGAGCCAGGCAGAAAGACCTTGGTGAATTTCACCTTGTCCTGTTTGTCTGGGACCTTCATGTGGCTGGAGATCCAAAGCAAAGCAGTCGCTCTTTTCCCTCCAGGCTCGGAAGTATGAATCAGAGTCTTCCTACTGAATGACTCTCAAATCAACAAAGAAAATGTCATTTGTATAACATTTCTAATCTAAGAACAGTTGTTTGTGAATTTTTGAGATTACAACCTAACATTTTATTGGAAACACGCTTTGAGAAGAAATAATGATGGCTCACGATTCCAGTACTCAATAGTAATTTTCATTTCACATGCTCACTAACCATCCCCATCTACAGGCAAGCAGTGTCATAAGTATGATCAGTAGGTACATTTCTCCTCATTTTTTTTATCATTTAATACCAGACCTTCACAATTAGCTTATTATTGTAATTTCCTTAGTTTCCAAAGGAAAGGGAGAAATGTAGTTTCTCATAAAGGTAGTATGCAATTTTCACTTGATTTTGGAGTTTTAATCACTCCAGGAGAGGGATCCATGGTTGCTGATATGCGTTGATTTATTGGTTTTTTAAAAGATGATATGAAGTTGGGCGTGGTGGTGCACCTTTAGTCCCAACACTCAGGAGGCAAGGCAGGTGGATTTCTGTGAGTTCAAGACAAGTCTGGTCTACATAATGATGTTTCAGGCCAGCTGGGGCTACAGGGAGACTCTGTCTCAAAAACCGAAAGAAAAGATGATATTAATTTATAGTGCCACTAGCACGGCTATTGCCATTTTGAATGTACATTAAAAGGCCTGAGAGATGTTGTTATGGAAACAGATGCCAAACTCAGGAGGAGAAATGTGTTTACGTGTTTGTTGCACATAGCCTTCATGGGGTAGGCTGCAAAGAGGGCTGATGAAGAAAAGGAGTAAGAAGTGAAGAGAGGACTTTACTCAGGTGAGCTCCCATTCCATGACTCAGCATTCTCTCCTGGAAGGTTTCTATTTCTAGCAGAATGAAGAGACCCTTTGAGCATGAGATATGTGACAGTCTATCCTAGAGCAAAGATGCTCCCTCTTAGTGAGAGGACAGAGACAGAAGATGAGGCAGACAGAGAACTCTAGAATAGCTTGACGGGGGTCTGGATTAGGAGAGTGCCCAGCTAACAGAGGGTCTTCAGGGTTCACTTTGGAAGAATTCTTTAATTATTCTGAAATCTTGGAGGATTGACCTCATCTTTTTGCCTTCCACCTTCTTTCTGGAATATTTGTTCTGTGAGTCATTCACTAAAGGCAAATCCTCTGGCGATATCAGAGAGGAAAGGATGTGGAGAGATCAGGCACTGTGAGAGAAATATGTTTCCTGGGCAGTTTCTGAGTGGTGCTGCTCTCAGATCTCAACAGGGCAGAGACACAGTCATCAGTGATGCCTGATAAAGACAGAGAAGGAAGGAACACTCCAGCCTGTGTTATGACAGTACAGAATGCTGGTTTGGATCCACTTGACCCTTCCCCTCCAGACTAGGTGCATGATGTTCTGGCATGTGCTAATGACTGTCACCTTCCAACAGCTCCACTCTGCTGACTGCTCAGAATGGTAAAAGTGATTGTGGTACCTAGTATTGGTACAACACATACACTTTGAGAGGCGTTTTGTAACATACACGTTAGACATGACACTGAGGACCTCAACCAAATTTATCTAGCTGCAAAAAATGAAAGGGTCACTTAAGCCTTGGTACTATGTGTCTGACTCAGTCTATGATCACCAGTGACTAAAGTCTGTATCGTTTGCCACTTGAGTCCATGCTTCTTTTTATCCTACAGCCTCTGGTGGATAAAATTTCGGTTTTGTGTACCCTTTGCTTACTGGTGTGCAAAAGCCCATGGATTGACATCAAAATAGGGAGACACTCCGAGCCTCGTTACCTCTGGTGTAATGTCCATGTTTGTGGAGCCCATACCTTTATGAACTTCTGTCTGTTGGGGATGATTAAGGTAGATCAACCCTGCTGCTGCTAATTTGGAGTGGGTTTACTGCTTCCATCCATACCTTCCTGGATGGGAGGTACACAGCTTTGGCCATAGGCTATTAACCCTCCCAAAACCTTGTCTCATAAAAAGGCAATAACAGCACTTGCTTCATTGGTTCTCATGAGAAGTGAGAAGGTTCATGCAGGCCTGTGGTGAATGGAGAGAAAGACATGCTGGGAATCCTGAGGCACGTGCCTCTTTCTCCTCCCAGCCTCATCACTGCTCCTTTTCTCTGCACCAAGAGACAGGCCAACCCCCATGTGTAATCTCAACCATCTGTAATGTCAAAAACTAAAGACAGTAGAGGTGTTATTTAATGTGGTATCTAATCTTTTGCAGGAGGTGCTTGAACTTGCTTTCTCCATCTTGTATGACTCAAATTGCCAACTGAATTTTATTGCTCCTGACAAGCATGAGGTAAGGGTCTTGGTTGAGAGTTAATTTATGAGAGGAAAAACAAGAAGGACGCATTCTGGAAAGGAAGAAATGTCTTTCTTTTTTAAATATTTTATTTATTATTTTTATTTTGTGTGTATGAGTACATTGCCTGCACATACATACATAAGTGCACCTGTGTCATGCAATGCCTAAAGAGGTCAGAAGAGGGCATCAGATTCCCCTGAAACTGGAATTATGGATTGTTCTTAGCCGCCATGTGGGTGCTGGGAACCGGAACCAGATCCTCTGTAAAAGCAGCTAGTGCTCTTAACTTCTGAGCCATGGCTCCAGCCCAGAAATGTCATTTCTTGAAAAAGCCTGCTTGTGGAAATAATGACTAAAAGGGCATCTTGCTGACTTAGAGAACAAAATAGAAATCTCTTAAAAAATTGCTCATTACCACAGATCTTAGTGACTGGATTGATAGTTCATGTGCTTTATTCAGTTTCCCTTTACTAACAAAATACCTGAGGCAACTTGGAAGAAAGTTTATTTTCGACCCATTTTCAAAGGTCTCAGTCTGTGGTTGGTTGCTTTTAGAGTTGTGGCAGAAGCATGGGGAGAAGGAACCCACTTGCCTCTGAACAGTCAGGAGACAGAGACAGAGGAAGGGACCAATGTCCCAGTATCCTGTTCAAGGACACATCATCAAGGACCTAATTCTTATCATTGGATAAGTACCTCCTGAAAGTTCCAGCATCTCCCAACAGTGCCACAAACTGGTGGTTACTCCTTTAGTACATGGGCCTCAAGGGATATTCAGAATCCAAACTATAGCTTCACAGTAAAGAAAACCAATATACAGATGACAAAAACTCAGCTAGGACATTACAGTTAATCCAGAGGAAGAGATGACCCTGGCTAAAGCTTTCGTTTGCAGTGAATATTTAATTTGGGCTCTGGAGTTTCCCTAGATAAACTGGTCTCTTCATTGGATGTCTGGTGGAGTAGGCTCTCCACCAAATCTCTTTAAACTATTTTAAGAGGTTCAGGACTGTCTCTACTGTTGGAATTTCATTTCCAAGATGCTTTTATTCCTTTTGACATCTTTTTATATGTATAATTTGTTTCTCTTCTTGAAGTATGCTGTCAGCTATATTTAAAATATTTAGCATAAATCTAGAAAAATGCATTTGTAAAATAAAGTAGCATTTGTGGTTGATTTAACTTTTTCTTGTAAATTAGACCCCACCATCGTGCTTGAAACTTTTATTTTTAGATAATACCATTCAGATTTTTGTTTTGCATGTAACTGCATAAACAGCTTTTAGAAAGGAAGGGAACATTTTAATAGAATCTGACTTTTGTTCTCATTTCCCTCAGGAGGTTCAGTTCATTTAAAAGGTATTTAGTATCTGGTTTTCACTGGTTTGAAGCTTTTGAATAAAATTGTGCATCCCAAAGAAAGAGGAAAGATTAGACACAAATCCTGCATTTAGAATGGTACTTAAATATAATTCTGTGTCACTTGACATTTAGTTTGCAGAAGGGTAAGACTTTGTCTTCATCTTTCTGAAAATAGATAGCATATCCTCCTAGTTCTGTTTTTAAATAAAATTATGGTTATGAACAGGCCAGCATATTCACGATGTATAAGAACCATATAGAAAACTACTTAAAATAGCAGAACTTAGGCTGTTACTGAAATCAATGCCAAGCTATTTTCTCCAGTGTGTGTGCAGTAATTCCAGATAAGGATAAATGTTTAGGACTGCCAGGTTTTTCTTTTCATAACTGCCACTTCTTATAATGCAATGAGGAGAACATGCTATGTGCTTATGAGCACTTTTAATTTCTTCAAAACACTTGCATATCTAGTACCTCATTGAATTTTCATAATTATTCTATAAAATAGGAAGTTCCGTTATAGATATCCTCATTTTTCAAGTAAAGGAAAAGAGGCCTCCAAAACTGAATACCCAACAACAAAAAGGATAAAACAGGGATCTGGAAAGATGGTTTGGTGGGTAAAGCACTTGCTATATAAGTGTGAGGACCTGAGTTCAAATCCCCAGAAACCAGTAAAAGCCAGGCATGGTACCAGAAGTCTGCTGCCCCAATGCCTCTGCCACAGAGGAGACAGGAGAATCCCCAGAGGCTCACAGGCCAGCTAGCAAGGCATGCACAGCTGAAAACACTAAATAAGAGACTCTGTCTCCAACAAGGCAGAAAGTGAAAAGTGACATTTCCATGTGTGGTACACACACACCTAGTCCCCCGCTCCTCTTTCATACACACACACATACACACGGGATTCTTATAAATAGCCTGTGCCACTTTGTGCATGATCCCACTAAATATAATAGATGGATGGATATCCTCATTTAATCCTTGTATAATTCTATAAGAATAAAATTTATATTATCTCTAATTTGTAAACAAGGACTATGAGGCACAAAGAGGTAGTCCCAAGGTCACTCAGGTAGTAAGTGACAGAGCTGGCATTCTTGCTTTGGAAAATTCTTTCCTGTTAGTCCCCATCCAATGGAGGACCTCCTGACAGGTCTACCACTTGGCTTTAGCACTGATCAGCTTGGCCAGTTTGACTTCTGCCCACATCCAGTCTTCACTGTCATGCTCAACTGCCACACCTAGATTACTATGAAACAAATACTACCAACACACACACACACACACACATATACACACACAGGCATACACACAGACAGACACACACATGCACAGACACACACATATTCACATGCACACACACAAAGACATACACACACAGACACACACACACAGAGACAGACACACACATGCACAGACACACACATATGCACATGCACACACACAAAGACATACACACACACAGACACACACAGGCACACACACGCACACAGACAGACACACATAGACATGCACACACATATATATGCATTCCTTTATGTAGCTCTCACTAATAAGGAATACATTCTGAAACATAACCACAGGCCCTATCATATTTAAGTTAATCATGCAGTGGCCTTAATCCACCATGTGCAACTAGATTTCATATTTCTCCAACTGTCTAATTTGTGTGTTTTTCTTTTATACTGTTCACACCAAAGTCCAAACAAGATGCACAGTGGCCTTAATCCACCATGTGCAACTAGATTTCAGATTTCTCCAACTGTCTAATTTGTGTGTTTTTCTTTTATACTGTTCACACCAAAGTCCAAACAAGATGCACATTGGTCAACATGTTTCTCATGTCTCTGAAGCTCCAGTTTTTCTCATTCTGTCCTTCTTCTCTTGCCGTCATGGGCACATGCATGTTTTTTAATCCCAAGTTCTTTATTGAAGAAGCTAGGTCATCATTCCTGTAGCATTGGCAGTCATTTTGATTATGCTGTATATTTGATGTCCGTATGTCGGTTTGCTGTTGCTCCTGCATCAAACTCCCACAAACTCAGTACACATTCATAGTCTGGCAGTTCTCTAGGACAGCCATCTAACATGAGTCTCCCTGAGTGTCATCAAAGCTGCATTAGGATGCCTTTCTTCCCAGAAAACTGTGAGAACCTTCGCCTCGATCACTTCACCAGCAGTCATTCGATCCTTTCCTCAAACCGTTCTGACTTCCTCTTCCATACTGAAACCTCGTCTTTTACTCTTCAGACTCTTCCTTCTTTTTCCTTTTATTTTTTACATATTCTTTTAAAATATTTTATTTTTATTTTATGTGTATGAGTATATTGCCTGCACCTATTTCCTGAAATGCCTTCAGAGGTCAGAACAGGGTGTCAGATCCCCTGGAACTGGAATTAAGGATAGCTGTTAGCTGCCATGTGGTGCTGGGAACCAAATTCAGATCCCCTGCAAGAGCAGCCAGTGCTCTTAACTGCTGAGGCCTCTCTCCAGCCCCCTCTTTCTCATTTTAAAGATCCTTGAGATTATGTTGGGCTAGATGATCTAGATAATCTAAACTTATCTCTCTCTGAAGATCAGCTGATGGCAGCCTTCATTCCCTTTGCCACATAACCTAACATCTTCCCAGGGTCCTGGGAGCAGAATATAAACATCTTTGAAAGACAGGTGTTCTGTCTACCCTAGGCTATAGGAACACTGCATATAACCATCTTTTCCCAACTTTCCCATAGGCAAACCTTATTCAGGCTCAGATTTTCAGTCACCTTAGTAATGTTCTCTTTTTTGGTTGTCTTACTTCTCTTTTTTCAACTGTTAGCAGAAACAGATGATTGCTAACTAGATCCCTGGATGCACTTGAGTTTGCAAAAGGCTATATCTCAATTCTGTCAGTTAATCTTTATTTATTAGTGGGAGATATAAAGAAAAACAGATCTCAGCAACAGAATTCATGATGACAAGACAAATGCTTAATTCTTGCTTCCAGTTTTAAAATAATTAGCATGTCTTAAAGACTGAGAAGGTATGTTTGATATGTGACTATTATTATGAAGTCATAGATTTAAACATCTGTGTCTTAACATGTTGCGACTATTGTCAGTAATAGTAACCAGATTATTTTGTCTGGGACAGTAGGTACATTATTTAGTTGACTTACTAATCCTAATGACATGGCCCTATGCCTTTGTGAACTTTGTGGCATTCTGCTATGACAAGATAGTCCAGGTTCACCTTATATGCTTCCTGCCTTTTCCCTACCAATCCTGGTTGTTTTTACTTGGAAATGGTAATTATCAACCAAAATTGGAGTAAAATATAAAGTTATTACCACTTGATCATTATGTTTAGGATTTTCTGAAAGACAAAACTAAAAGTATGATTTTTGAGCACAAAATATATCATGAATTAATGCTGAAAATTTCTACTCAAATTCAGTAGTACAAGATTTGTATTTATAGGTCAATGTGATCTTTAATGGAAAAGGTCTCTGCCTGCTGCTTCTCAAAGAAGTGCTTCTGTGGATTGATCTGTACCAGGAAGCCAGCCAAGACTGGGAATAATGCATTCAAGGGACAACAGCTCAGGACGCAGGGCTCCCATGACACACTGCCAGAACTATAAAGCAGTGCCCATACCAGATATTCATCAGAACTGCCAAGGAAGCTCTTAGAAATAAAGTACCCTTACCAAAGACTAACAAATTCAAAATCTCCAGGGTGGGAACTAGTTACTGACTCCTATCACAGTCATTTATGAGGAAACGGTAAGTTGGAAATGAACAACATCTAGTTGAAGTAGTCTTGAGGCCACTGATGCTTCCAGAAATCTTTTAGCAACAAACCTGTGTTTTTTTGAGCTACATGCTTTGGCTGAGATCACACAGCCATGCCAGAACCAAATCTCTACAGCTTAACACTGCCCTCCTCAGACATGGGTCTCATGATACATGATGGTGTTCCTCTTCAGCTCAAAAAGTGATATCATTGACAGGCATTGTGGTAGATTTTCATCATAGTTTCAACACAGTGGCCTAAGACATGCAATTCTTCTGTTGAGGTCTGCTATGATACCTGGATCACAGCCTAGATAGCCACAAATATAATACTTGAGCTAATTAGAGTCTGGGTCAATCCCAGACTTGATCCAGCTTGATCCAGGAAAGAATGGAATCTAGAGTGAATGCTGGAAGGAATATCAACCCATCAAGAAGTAGAGCAGCAGTCAGCATAGAACCCTGCATAGGACCAGGGAGAACCTGATGGTTGAACAAGCACAGCATCAGGCATACCACCAGTTTTCTGAGATGCTGGCAACAGAAGCTGGCTCTTCACCAGACAGCAGTTGTTCTCTTTTAAAGTCAGGGCAAGACTCCACCTGCTGGAAGAGCTGACAAGAGCCATGAAGAACTTCAGATAAGTCAGACATGGTTCCTTCTTCCTCAGGTTTCAGAGACCACTGAAAAGGCAAAAGACTATAGTTTATTTTATGGGAAAATAACAAGACCTTGTAATAATGTCCTCCAGATGGCTTTCCAAAACAGATAGTGTCCTCAGGGATCAGACACTAGAAACCTGGTGGAGAGAATCCCTGGACACTGGAGACACAGACAGAGGAGGTTCAGCCAACCTCCAGTTAAGAGCACCAATTATGTTAGCCATTTTGGCCGTCAAACATTGGACAGCTGAATAAAGGCTATTTCTTAGCCCTTCTGCTGAAAAACACAGGGTGTTACAGGGTGAGACAGAACTATCATCGTATATGCTTAGAAATTAGGTAGGACAGGCAGGCATTAAGAACTGTACAGGGAACTGTGGTTGATATAAAGAAAGAAACAAGTGTGACCTGCTACCAAGTCCAAGAATACTGGGATACATTCCACAATGCCTTAAATAGCAGGTATACTTCATAGTCAGGAGAACCCATAGCCCATGTGTTCCAGAGGGAAATGTTGCTGCATATAAGAGCTAACCTCTAGTCTCACGTGAGTCCAAATTCCACTCACACCACTTACTACCGCATTACCTTATCTGTCTGTGCCTTGGTTCTCTAACTTGGAAAACAGATAATGAGAGAAGTCTCAACTTTATAGAAAGCCTGGCCTGTGGGTTTCAAACAAGCACTTAGGACAGCTAGACATGCGGAATACTTAGTAAACGTTAGCTGTTTTTGCTGTTTCTGTCATTGTCATCAGTAATGTTCACTGTCCCCTCTTTTCCCATCAGTATTGCATCTGGACAGATGGGCTGAATGCACTGCTTGGGAAAGACATGATGAGTGACTTGACGCGGAATGACCTGGACACCCTTCTCAGCATGGAGATCAAGCTCCGCCTCCTGGACCTGGAAAACATTCAAATCCCAGACGCACCTCCACCCATCCCCAAGGAGCCCAGCAACTACGACTTCGTCTATGACTGTAACTGAAGTGGCCAGGCCTGGACACAATCCTCCCAAACTGGAAGAAGTAGCTATCAGCAGAGAGGAACACAAACACACCCACACCCTGGGTCAACATTTGGTGGAGAGAAGCTGAAAATCACCTTTTCCTTCGGCCGCACCTGTAGCCCTTGCTCTTTTTGACCCTTCTTGGCATCTCAGCATCCTCTTGAATCCACTTCCAGACTCTCTGCTTTATTTAGATCATTTCCCACTGCTGCGGTTCACTGGTCGGACATGAGCAAAAAGCCACCACTAGTAAGAAACTCAGAGTCCTCCCATTCCACCCCCTGACAGGCATATCTTTCCTTCCTCTTCCTTCCTTCCTGGAGTAAGAAAGCCAGTAGCCCCAAGATACCCCAAATTTGCCCCCAAACCAAGAAAAATGCCCAAGGCCTGGATTGGATAGAAATCGCCTTGCTACTGGACGAGAAGACCAAAGGCCATCACCTCCTGCCCACTTTCTCTAGTATCAGCTCGCACCATTAGCTCCATGTGAGTTAAAATCACTTTGGCATCTCCTCTTCTCTCCTTCCTTGCCTTGACCTTTTCCTGGTTCCAGGAGTATGAGCCTCATTCTAGTCCCTGCCAGCATCCCTGAAACAGTCCACAGAGTCTGTGCCTGCTCCGTGCCTGCACTGTGACCATGACAACATGACCAACCTCTCCACCCCGTAGCTAGTCTTGGCCTTCGTCTCCCTGCCCCAAGCAGACCTGCCTTCTTCATGTTCTCGTGCTCCCAGACTCTTAGCAGAAAGCACAAATGAAATCAGTAATCATGCTCCATCTCTAATAGACTAAACCTAACCTCCACTACTGGTGGCTGTTGCTATCCAAGGGTTTGGTGTCATCTCTCCCTGGGGCTCCTGCTGCAACCCAGGTTCCACAGGATGATCAAGCTGTCAGACATCCAAGTTTACATCGTTGTAATTATTACAGGTCTTTATAATTTGCAAGGGTTTGGGTTTTTTTTTTTTTGGCTTTGTTTTTGTATAAAAGAGTCTAACATTTTTTGCCAAACAGATATATATTTAATGAAAAGAAAAGATACATAAATGTGTGTACTTTCCATTTTTTTAATTATTTTAAT
Organism: Eospalax fontanierii; assembly: GCA_035773235.1. Taxonomy (NCBI): domain Eukaryota; kingdom Metazoa; phylum Chordata; class Mammalia; order Rodentia; family Spalacidae; genus Eospalax; species Eospalax fontanierii. Next base: position 41,977,004 of record CM069539.1, on the reverse strand, counting down.
CCCAAACATCTTCCTGAGAATAACATTCCCTTACACATGCTGTGGAATAAAATGAAATGTGATGAGTTGGGGAGCTAGTGTTTTGATTTAGTAACTTGGGTACTGGCTACTCAGTCATTAGCATCATCTGGGAGCTTGTTAGAAATGCAAAATCTGAAAGCCCCTCCAGACCTAAACTGGGGGCTTTGAGTGCATGGTAATTTGGGAAGCACTGATCTAGAGGACTCTCATCATCCAGCTCTGAGCATCAGTGAAATCATTTGGGGAAGCACATAATTCACCAAGGAAATCAGACTTTCTTTATAAAAATATATCTATTTTATATAGCTAGCTCCTCACTATACTGCCTCCATTTCTGTTTTCTTCTCTACCATTATAAAATTAATAGAACCAATGTAATTAAAGATACCAGGACACGGAGAGAGCATATTGAACAATGAAAAAGAAAAGAATACAAACCCACACACATGAATCAGTTAAGCCCAAACTAATAAATCTACTGATGAATTAATAAGTTACAGCAAGAGCACAACATGATAGTCTTGGGTCAGCTCCCTTGTCAGCGTTATATGGATTATAAGTTCCAAGAGCAGGGAGGGGTAACAGAAGGGGCCAAGCACACAGCACTCAGTGTAGAGCAGCCAAGACACTCAACACATAGCCCAAGCTATATGATGCATGCAGGTGAGTGAGTGCTCTTTATGGCCAGCAGGGTGGGTGAATACAAATTGGCCTGGGTTCAGATGACACGGTCCAGAGCACTCCATAAATTGAAGCATTCATCGTTGTTCACAGGGATCATTCCACCAGAGAGACCACACCTGAGTGTCAAGTGACCATTCTTCCGTCATTAAACTTGGATATTATTCACATGCATGTCTTTCCTGCCAGAATCATCTATCATTCCACCTGCACTGTGATAAGAATAAGCATTAGGTGAAAGAAAGGGAATAGAGGCATACCCTGTACCACTTTTCACACCAAGGTTTAAGAGATCCATCTGTCCAGTGATCCTGGCTGGGAGGACTCAGTCCACTGTACTGCCATTCCTTCTTTCATCTATTAAATAGGAATGAATGCTTTGGCATTTCTTTTCCTTTTTACTTTCCATGGATACATAATAATTGTACATATTCGTGGTACCATGTGGGGTTCTGATTCCTGTGCACACTGGGTAATGACAAAATGATAAAATCAGAGTAATTAACATCTCCATTGCCTTAGCATTTTTTTATTTATTTTTTACAGTGAACACAGCATCCTCTCTCTGGCTATTTTGAGATACATGGTACTGTGTGAACTATATTCAGTTCAACCTTCTATGCCAAAGAACCCCAGAGCTTATCCCTCCTGAATAACTGTATCATTGACCAACCTTAACCCATTGAACAACAGATCTATATTTCTTTCTTCTGCCTCCCAGCCCCTGGGAACCACCATTCTATCTCAACATCTATGACATCAGTTTTTTTAGATTTCCCCATCTGAGTGAAATCACAGGATGTTTTGGGTTACTATCCCTGACTTACTTCATTTAACATAGTGTCTTCCAGTCATGTCTGTGTTTTAATTGCAAGTGACTGGATTCATCTATTTATGGCTGCATAATAATCCATTGTGAACAGATACATTGTATTCTCGCACTCATCTCTGTTAATGAACATTGAGGTTGGTTCCACATTCTAGCCTCTGTGAACACTGCTACAATAAACAAAAGAGAGCAAGTATCTCTTCAATAAGTTGCCATTCCTTTGTATACATGCTGAGGATGAACCACTCCACAGACTGACAACCTCCTCAGAATATGCCACTAATCTCTAGTTCTTCATTTGGTGGTGAGGTGGGTGAGGTGGGAAAGGGTTGCTAAACAGTCCAGATTTGTCCATCTCACCTCCTGAGGCTACTCCAAGGCATTTTTCCCACATTATGAGCTCACTACCTCTACAAGGGTTCTTGACCATAGTTCTCTGAGCTCAAGCAGGCAAGTCCCATCTAAGGCAGAAGGAAAACAGGGAGCTTAAAAAGGAGACCAAGTACCATTCTCCAGTTCTTTATCTGAAATAAAACATTTAGTCTGAATTTGCTGATGCTTTAATTCCCATCGTGTTCTCATTCAAAGATCAGGACCAAGAGTAATTGACCCTCTCAAACCCCTGTGAACGCTGTTAAGAGCAGAGAAAGCTAATGGTAACGGCAACCAAAAATGTGCAAAAAGAATTTTCCCTATTTCTCAGTCTTCCAATTGTCAATGAAGTATTTTCCTAAGTCATTTAGTCAAATACAAAACAGAAAGTTTCAGCCCAGTTCAGCAAATAGGATTTGTATCTATGTTCAAGGTAAAGTGGTAGAAATGAGGTGGTGACTAGAACACCCAAAAGCCAAGTAAGGCCAGGGCTCATGGTGCATACCTTTAATCCCAACACTGGAGAGGAAGAGGCTGGCAGAGCTCTATGAATTGGAGTCTAGCCTGGACTATACACTGTGCCAGGCAAACCAGGGCTACTTAGTGAGACACTGTCTCAAAAAGTCAGAATGAATAAATTAAGTAAGTAAGTGAATAAATAAATAAATAGTGTGAGTAAATGAGTAAGAGAAAATCCAGTTAGGTTTTAAAAGAGAGAAGATTCTCAGCACATAAGAAATGAACCTTCTATGGGGCTAGAGATGGCTTAACAGTTAAAAGAGTGCTTTCTGTTCTCCCAGAGGACCTGATCCAGTTCTTAGCATCCATGTCCCGCAGTTCACAACCTCCAAGGGATTGGCCATCTTCTGGCCTTTTCAGGCACCTCCACACACATACATACCATACAGTCACACAGACATACATGTTAAGGGGAAAAAAGTGTTCTCTAGGGAGAACAAAGAGTGTAGATTCAGTCAGGAAGCATGAAGACCTGTGGGCACGCTGGAATCTTCGAGTCTTGAACTAGGTGATAGAGTTGGCAGAGGACTTTTACTTGAGCTCAAACACTGCATTAAGAGGAGTGTCCTCCACTTTGACATTCAGCAATATCACAAAGCAGCTATCTGGGGGAAAGACTAGAGTGGAAGGAAAGAAACCGAACATAGACACAGCAGCAGAGAAATTGTAGAAACGGTCCCAAGTGAGACCCTTTCAGCCCTACACTCTGGAATCTGCCATCAGAGATAGAAGGAAGGTGAAGTAATTGAAGAAGCAGAGACTTAATTAAGCATGGGGTGAGGGAAAGAAAGAACAGATGACTCTGGGGTTTCTGGAACAATGCATGAGTAAGCAGGTAACAGAACTGAGCCACTATCTAAAATCGAGAAGAGTCAGAGAGGGAGATTTTAGGAAAGATAATGAAAAGAGATAATGAGGTAGATATATTTGTTGGACTTCTCCAAATAGAAAAATGAGATTTGGGGCAAGTCATTTAACCACTGTGAGCCCCTTGCTTCACTTATAGAACAGAAATCTCTTTCCTTGCAGGTATAAATGAGAAGGCTGGAAAATGTCAGTGCTCGGAACAAATAGCTCCCTCCCCTTCTCCACCTCTAGCCTCACATCCTCCCTCTCTTTTGTTACTCTTGATGATCTGACCATAGGATGTTTAGCACAGCTGAACTGAATGACACATTTCCAACAAATCCAGCCTGTTTTATGGGTGAGAGAACTAAGATGGGGAAAGAAAAATGGAAAACAAAACTCAGTATACTTCTGTAATAAAGGATCTGAGATAATACAGTAAAACATATTAAAATGAGTTCAGAGGGGAAGTTTGCATGGCATAATCGCATATGAAAATATAATGAGATCTAAATCTTTCCATGGAATTTCATTTTTTTTTGTGGTGGTGACTATATATATACAAAATAATCATTTCAAGCCTAAAGCTTATTTTTAAATCAGAAATATAATCAGAATACTCTCAAAATGAAGGGACAGGAATAGCTTATAACTTTTTAAATCCATGATATAAAGAGAGTTACTCTAGTTGCGTACTAAGCCTAAATCTGGACTTTCTAAAAGCCAGTATAAGCAGATTAGGATATACAGCTCATGGTCTTTTTTTTTGGCAGGGGGAGGGTGGTGGAGGGGGGGTTCAGTTTTGTTCCTTCATTTGCAAATATTTTTTCCCAGGTTCCAAATTTTGGCGAGACAACACAATTAAAACAGCTTACCTCCTTCAGTAGATGGCAGGTAATGTCTGTTGCTCTGTTTTACTGAATGAAGGATGTGCCCATTGACCCTTTGAGAAATAAAGCAAATAGGTACCTCAGAAGGAGCCTCCTGAGTCCTGGAGTAAGCTTAGAGATAACACCATAGTAAAATGAGAAAAGGAACTTGAAAGTAGAGCCAAGAAGAAAAGCTTGATTGCAGAAGTAGTTATAGAAACTCATGAGGTATGTCCAGAGCTAAAAGGCAGGTGTTTGACAACAGGAGAACAACAGTTCTGAATTTCATGGGACTTCCATTGGCCAGTCGCTATACACAGTGCCCAGGACATCCAAATAAGTATGAGACAATGTCCTCAAGCTGTTCATCTAGAATAGGAAACAGAGACGAATAAATGCAGTGCTTGACTGAAAGGACCCTCAAATGGCGGTGATTTACATATGCTGAGCCAGTGCAGAGGGCATGACGGGACTGCTCTGGGCTGGGAGTAGAGGGAGGAAGAGCAAGAATTACCCATCAGCCTCTGCTCCCCTGTGGCTCACCCCTGCTCTTTTGCGCTCTCACTATCTCTGGAAGACATTTCCTGGAAATCCAAGTCAAGTGAGGGACCTCCTAGAGGTGCTCCAAGGTCACCTCTACCTACCCAATGTTTTATTCCATTTAATAGTTCACCATTCTTATTAGACATGAGCTGCATGAGAGAAGCAACCAGCCAATTGTTCTTCCCACATTTATGCCGGACTTCCATCGCAGTACCAACACATAGCTCTCCTCCATTAATATAGCTGTCCCTTGCTAACTGTGAGGGACTGGTTTAACAACTCCCTCAGATGCCAAGATCACAGATGCCCAAATCCTTTATATAAAATGACGTAGGGTTTGCATATGACCTATCCACAGCCTCATTTTACTTTACTATATAACTTATAATACTTAATATAAATGCTATCTAATAGATACTATGATATAATATTATATTTGGAATAAGGACAAGAAAGTCTGTAATTATTCAACAATACACAATTTTTCTTTTAAATATTTTTAATTTTTTTATTTATGTATTTTTTAACTAAGTAAATTAGTTCTTTGATAATTTCGCACACGTATATGATACATTTTGATTACTCTTGGCCCTGCCCTCTCTAACCTCTCTCCTATTTCTGCCAACCCCGCCCTCTCTACAAGTCCTTTCCTATGGGATATATGCCCAGGAATAGTGTAGCAGGTGAGAATGTGAGGAAAAGGAACCTTTATATACTATTGTTGAGAGTGTAAACTGATACAGTCACTAAGGAAACCAGTGTTGAGATTCCCCTGAAAGCTAAAACTCTTATGTGTGGTACTGTACACATAGCCAAATACACATGACTAGCAAGGTCTTAGATTCTAAAGAAAACACTATGTCTGTCACATCTCTAGACAAATGTCATTTTGTACTGTATGCTAAATATAGGTCCTTATATTTACAGACAAGTATACTTGTCAGTACTCATCAATGAGACTTCTTTTTGCAACAGATGGAGATGATTACAACTGGTCACACACAAAGATGCCCAGCTCTTAGGGACATCTAGGATGGAACCTGTCACCTAAGGCTCACAGAACATAGTAGAACAAGGAGTAGAGAGAATATTAATGTATCTCTCAACTTTCACCAATGAAAATTCCTCATGCAACAAAGGGCAATTACCACAGAAGGCCACAACTGACCAAAGTGTAGAGAATAAGAAACTGCAGAGTGCATATCCCTGAATAGGGCTCCTATATTAAACCTCATCCACCAGGGCTCAGGGACCACTGCAGAAGAAGGAAGTGGAGAGACAAGAGCCAGGAGTGGAACATGAATGTAAAGAAATAGTCTTCCAGGCTTCTGGGAACTTTCTCATATGCACCTACAGCAGAGGTGACAGTATGCATTAGACCCATACGAACTCAATCAGACAAAAACCCAGCAAAGAACTGGCTGGAGAAATGGGTAAGAAGCCCAACCCTTAGCTGAGGAACTATAGGCAGCTGATCACTGCTGGGTGAGGAAGAGTTAATCTTCTTTAAGACAGTGACTCTGGATAAGCTGAACAGACTCCAGTGGATGAACTAACACTTAGGGATATTTGGGTATACAAACTTGACTCAATAAGTCTTAACATATATGACAGAATGTATGGAACCCAGTGGGTAGGCTATGGGGGTGTGCAGTTAGAGGCGGGGACCTAAATATGATTAAGATATATTCTATGAAATGCACAAAAACTCAATACAAATATATGTTAAAAATCTAAAACTAGATCTGCCATATGACCCAACCCTACCACTCTTAAATATTTTTGATACATGATAGATTGACTCCATGGATACAGAAGTCACATACTGAGGGCTGACTCTCTCCTCTAAAGGAACTGGTAGAGAGCATTTCAGCAGAGGTAAAAGCATGAGGAAATATTAGAAGAAACTTTCTATGGCTGGAATAATCAAGAATATGAGAGACAGAATGGTAGGATGTGACTGGACAAGGGAGACAGCCTCACATGGCACAGCAAGAAGTTGCAAATGCATCCTCTGTGTTACCAGGAGCCATAGACATGTTACATACATAACTAAATTTGCATTTTAAAATCACTACTCTCACCCTGGCAAAAACACAAGAGACTAGTTGGCACAGAGTAAAACTAGAGGCATTGAAACCACACAAACCCTGTGTCAAAGGTACTCTCCTTTTAAAGTCACATTATATCAACCATCCAATCAAATGACTGAAAGTAAATTCAGTCCAACAGTGATTATACAGGTTGAGTAACCTTTGTCTGAAATGCTTGGAACAAGAGGTGTTTTGAATTTCAGATTTTGGAATATTTGCATATATATACATCACATATATATTAAGGTTTAGGGGAGTTGGGATTTAATTCTAAACAAAATCCATTTTGTACTTTGTACATTAAACCTTAAGGTAATTTTATAAAGAATATTTTCAGTGCCTCCTGCATTTTGACCATTACCATCCCATGAGACTGGTTTCAAAGAGCCAGAAAAATAACTCAGAGGATAAAGTGCTCACCGTGAAAGTCTGGCAGGCTGAGCTTAACCCCCAGTACCCACGTAAGGTCAAGGGAGAAAATCATCTTCACAACATTGTCCCTTGGTCTCTACATGAATGCCATGACATGTGTACATGCATGCAAACACAGGCATCTCACACATAATAATTATATATATATGTATATATAAAGAGAAAAATAATTTATATATAAATTGACTGGGTTTGGATTTTTCTATGAAGTTATTGTGGTCCTGTATTAGTTACTCTTCCCATTGTTGTAACCAAACTATCTGATATAAACAACTTAAAGGAGGAAAGACTTATTTTGTCTTGTGATTTCACAAGGTCCATCATGGTGGCGAGTGGAACAGAGCAGCTGACATTATGGTTAATCAGGAAACATAGAAGAAAGCTGTTCTTCTTCTTCCCATTTTTATTCCATCAGGGCAAGAGCCATACTCAGGGTGAATCTTCTACAACTCAATTAGTTAGTCCTCTGTGGAAGCACTCCATTTTACTAGTTATAGACATCTACCGATGAAATTGAGAATAAAAATTAACTCTCCCCCCGACCCACACACATTTCATTAATCTCTGACTTTTAGATTTACAAATGTTCCATCTGTATTTGGGGATATTGCAAAACAGATAAAACATGATCATCATCAGGAACTACATTAAAATAAAAGATAGAAGGTATCTTTTCACAGTCATGTCTAATATATAAGTACAAAATAGACAAAACATTTCTTATACAGACTGGAAAAGAAAAATATGGCCAAATATAAACTATAAAATTTCTCCCTAAAACAAAATGACCCTATTCAGAAAACACAGAGATAAGCCAGAAAACCTAGAAAATGTAGACTCTCAGTGGACTGGGCAGACTGAGAGGGAAACAGGAAGGAGGAGGCAAGGTGAAATTAAAAATGAAAGGCATTGATTTTGTAATAAATACATGAAAATACATATCAGACAGAATGAAATTGAAGATGAAACATTATTTTATAATACTTATTTATATTGACATAATTTGTCATGGTGATATGACTGACAAGAATATCTACATGTCAAATAAAACTATCCAGAAACAAGTTTTCCCAAAATAATATAAATCAAAGCCATTATATATGCAAGAGAATTGATGAGCAATATTCTGTAGGCTGAGAATTTAAATAATGATGTATAAGCTTTAATAAAATGATTAACTGAGTTCAATGTTTTAATGCGTAGAATTCACAAAATATATGCATTTTGTATGTCCTTGGAATACATTCACAATTAATCATATACTTAGCCACAAGGACAGTCTTTACAACTTATGATAGACATGAAATGTGAGGGATTTCTGGTTACATGGCAATACTTAACAGTCTTTTTCAATTAAAAAATAACATTAAAATGTTAATATAATACAAGCAACTTTAAATGATTTTCCTTGAACTTTATTTAAAGAAAAGAAATTCTTAGGTACCTACAATTTATGCAAAACTGAAATCCAAAGCTCTAGGTTTGTGACTGAGGCTTTGGCACCTCAACATGTGCATAGTCTTGATGAGATATGGGTCCTTAGCTGTACAGAGCTGGAACTTCTGGAAGAAATCAATAAAACTGTTCTGAACATGAATGCAAGCTAAACTACAAAGTACTTCCACAAAAAAGCCAAATGCCTATAAAATGTATTTATAATCAAAATGTAATACATGGAAGCACTTTATAATGAGTAAAAGGAAGATTAGGTACCTTAAAACAATATAATAGAAGAAAATGAAAATAGCATGAAATAAATATTTTTAAAATAAATAAAGCTGAAAAATAATAAAATTATGTCAAAAGCAATGAAATAAGGGAGTTATTGGAAGAAAAAATTCAAGGGCACGTTAAGAAGACACAACTAAAGAGAAAATCAATGTATTGTAAGTTAAAGGTGAGTAAAATAGGAGAAACAAGAAAGCTAGGACTTTACTATGTGAAGGCTAAACATTTTGGAGACAAGAATCCTAGTAACAGTTTTAGAAAAAGAGAATAGCAAACACTCAAAATGCAGCATTGAAAAAAAAAAAAAAGCTAAGGATGCACCAATAAAAACGAACCTGAGAAACAGCAGTTACCAAGTACCAGGCAGGATAGTGAACCTACAAGGATAAAAATCATTGTAAGAGTCTGCAGAGTGCACATCGCTAGATAGGACACATTAAACCTCACCCACCCAGGGCTCAGAGACCATTGCAGAAGAAGGGGCAGAAAGATTTTAAGAGCCAGGGGTGGTGCATGACCATATGGAAACAGCGCCTTCCAGGCTTCTTGGAACTTGCCCATATGAACTTAGAGCAAAGATGACAGTGTGCACAAGGTCCATGAAAACTCAATTAGACAAAAAACCAGCCTAGAGCTGGGGAAATGGGCAGGAGTTCCCAACCTTAGCTGGGGAATTATTGGCAGCTGATCACTGCTGGGTGAGGAAAGTTGGGCTTTAAGGAAATGATGCTAGATAGACTGAACGGGTTCTAGAAGATGAACTCCCACCAAGGGACATCTGGCTCTGCAAACTTGATTCAATAGACCTTAGCATACATGACAGAATGCACAAAATCTGGTGGGTGGGCTGTGGGAATGCAGTTATCAGAGAAAATCTAAACATGATTAAGATGCACTGTATGAAATTCACAAAAACTCAATCAAAATTATATGTTAAGAGCTGGGCATGGTGGCACACACTTTTAATCCCAGTACTCTGGAGGTAGAGGCAGATGGATCTCTGTGACTTCAAGGTCAGCCTGGTAAACATAGCAAGTTCCAGGCCACCTGGGACTATAGGGAGACCCTGTCTCAAAAGGATCAAAGAAAAACCCAACTATATAAATATATATACATATGTAATATATATTAATATATATACACATTGAAAAGAAAATCATAGCGATGCTGCAGAAAATCAAAGACGGAGAAACTGACCAATAGTTAAAGAAAGATTCTTTCACAGGAATAAACAAAAGAATGGCCATTTTATCCCAGTAGTAAGCACAAAAATGTTCTGAGTATGATCAGGTTACAGCACAAGTTGAAAACTGATACCTGTACCACACACCAAATGGGTCTGCATATGGGAAGACTGCTACCAAGGCCCACTGACAACCTTATGATCAGAGCGTTGGAGTGTCTTCGTAGCAGTAGCCTGTCCTTAGGACATTGCTGTGGGGAGGGATGGAGTGCCGCATCACTAAAGAGCTCTGGCACTGAATCTGAAGACAATCAGATAAACTATTCATAACACTGGAAACAAAACATACGCTAGAATCCTATTCTTTGCAAATCTATCACTGAAAAGTAAAGTAAAACTAAACACATTTTTTCTAACAAGTTTCAAGGGAATTTATCATTCACAGACAATCTCAAACAATGAGGGGGAAATGGATAATTTGAAGAGTAAATCGAAACCAGAAATAGCTGTATAAAAAGCAAAAATAATAACTAACTTAAAGTGTATTACAACCATTCAGAATTACAATACAATGCAAGAATTAATTACAATGAAAGGCTACAATGAAACTTAAGATTTTTAACTGCCTTTTATTTTTCAAAAGCAAAAGATGACTGGACATCTTTTCACATTAAATCAAATTCGTGTGTTAAAATCTTATGAATAATTATTAAAAGTATTCACAACAAAATATGAGTTTCTTGTCATTAGAAGGAAAGCATATCGTAAAATTAAATCAATTCAATAAAAAAGAAAAAATTGACACTTCAGCAGAAAACTGTGAGCAGGAAATCAGCAAGAAATTAACAAAATATGAGCTGTATGACCAGTAGAGTAAGGTGGAGTTCACCATCACAGTAACAAGAAGAAATGCACATTAACAGTAAGTGGATAAATAGTTATGTCATCAAAGATTATTTCTTTAAATGCAGAAATGGTTTTACAATTCAAAAGGAAATAATCCTATACAGAATAATACAAAAGAAACAGGGATTTAAAATAACAAGTTGCAGGTCGTGATGGTACATGCCTTTAATCCCAGTACTCAGGAGGCAGAGGCAAGCAGACCTTTGTGAGTTCAAGGTCTACATATTGAGTTCCAGGCCAGCTGAAGCTACAGGGAGACCCTGTCTCAAAAAGACCCCTCCCAAAATATAAATAAAATAAAATAAATCAGGCCTGTGAAATGGGGCAAGCCTGGTCAATGGAGTTTGGTTCCCAGAAACCACATAAAGGTGGAAGGAGAAAAAAATCTCCATAGGATTGTCCTCTGATCTCCATACAAGTGCCACACACACGATAATTATTATTATTATTTAATTTAAAATAATAAGTAAACACTCAAGGAATAACCAATAAGCAAAGACAATGTTCAAGGTCACAAGTGATATTTTAAAAAACATTGATATTACAAGATACAATTTTGTCTAAGAATTTTGCAAACAAGTAGTGGTAGTAAAAGGGAGAACACATTCTCACAAACTCTCTGGGAAAACATTTTGTACTGTATGTTTAAAGTTTTTAAACTATGGCTGATTTGAAATTCTCTTCATCAAAACGGAGTACTCTGTTTTGTTTTATCTGTTTACATGCTAAGCTCCTGTGTACGGCTTTATTTGTCAAACAGATTCCAGTGTTTAAAATAAAATGTTAAAACCTCAGGTTAAGATACACTGTGGGACATCTGTTTACACTTTGGCTTAAATGACTGACATTGAAAATAATATGAAATATTTTATTAAAAAAGAGAGATGTTGACTAAAAACCATTAGGCTATCAAACAATATATAAAATCTATGCATTTTTTTCAAACATGAACAGCATATATGTCTGGAAAACGATTTAGAAGAATTTAAGTTCCAGTGTTTTACATGGATTTTTCTCTGTGTGGAACTGGTGGAATTTTGTTGTTTATTTGTTAAGCCTTTGTGCTTCCGATGTTTATAATAAGCATGCTTTACCTTTGAAATAAAAAAAAACACAGAATGATGAGATGGCTCAGTGGGTAAAAGTGCTTTGCCATTCAAGCCTTTTGACCAGAGATCCATACTCAAAGCTCATGTAGAAAAGTCAGATGCAATGTTCCACATCTGTAATCCCAGCACTCCTAGGGTTAGATGGGAGCAGAGACAGTACAAATGCCGGGAAGCTCATAGGCCAGATAGTGCCAGCAGCAGCAGCCATAAAAGAGACATCCCCTCCTCAAAGAAAAAAGAGAGGGGTTGAATTCTTGGAGAGGAAGAGACACAATATCCAGTTGTGTACCCGCAGGTGAGTCCACCAGGGTTCCATGGATAGTTCCAAACCCCTGGTCACATAGGTGGCCTGGTTAAACTTAGTGGAACATAAAACAAAACAAAAGGTCATGAATATGGTAAAGAGGTTTGTAGAGGAGAAGGCGGGGGTTGGGTGGTGGAGAATAACACACGATGAAATTGTCAAAGGACAAAACTTATGTTTCAAAAAAAGGTGGAAGGAAAGAATCAAAAGTTTTCCTCTGACTACTACATGTGCACTTTGACACACCTGTGCCTGTACATGCACACACACACACACACACACACACATACATACATACACACACAATTGAAAAAAAAATAATGGTGCCTATGTGTGTGGAGGCCAGAGGAGGATGCTAGCTGCCCTGCTCTATCTCTCTGTACCTTATTCCTCTGAGGCCGAGCTGCTCACTGAACCTGGAGGCAGGCTGGTGGCCAGCAAGCCCCAGGGGACCCCTATCTCTGCCCCCGTAGCTCTGGGGTTGCAAGCTTGCACAGCAATGCCCACCTGTTTTGTTTTTTTTTTCTGGTGGAGGGGGGATGGATGAGTACTGGGATCAAGGGCCCATATGCTTGCTCAGCAAGTCCTCTTACCCACCAGCCAACTGTCCACCTTCCCACCTGGTGTTTTGGAATCTCCTGTAAGTAGATTGATGGCCCATCCTCGGCTTTCTCCCGTCCTGCTTCCTACCGCCTCTCTGATCCTCAGGCCTCTGTTGACTTTACACCTCAAGTTGCCACTAGCCCTGGACCTCTGCCTGGCCTCAGTTCTTCCGCCCTTTTTCTCCTGCCTCCCTCTGACCAGCCCCTCCCATAGCCTAAGGGCAGATGGGGCTCTACTTGCAACCCTAGTTTTTCTGTCCTACAGTCATCAAAACTTCTACTTGTAAAGAGGCCTCCTATCTATTTGGATGATGAGTTTTAATATTTGCTTAGTAGTCAGTAATCTTAATTACTATCCATGTGCAAGAAGTCGTTCTCAAGACAGCTTCTGGTTAGAACTATAAATCCTCAAACCCTACTAGTTACCAAAATGCTCCCTTTCCAGATCAATCTGAATAGAGAAAAGGATGTGAAAACATTCATTATATTCAGTAATTTTCATTGAACAAAGCTCTCACAGACTCATGATAGCCTTTAAGTATCTAAAGATAGCTATTGTGTCTCTTGATTTTTCTCACCTTTTCTTCTTTCACCCCACCTATATCTGTGACTTGTAGCTTACCCTCAACAATTAAATGGCAGTCTGATGGTATACCACTTAAAGTGGATTACTTGAAACCAATACAATGTCTCAGTATGTTTTGACACTCCCATAAGCAAAAGAGCCAAGTTAACTTGTATTTTTGCATAATTAAAGAACACAATCATTTTTGTTTATTTAAATTAATTTCAGTTTTGAACCAGGCAATACTATTAACCAAAAATTCTAACAGATTTAGCAAGGTCTGATAGCATTAAAATAATTTTCAAGAAAAACAAAGACATAAATGTGACATTGAAAAAGAAATTATCAGGGACTGGAGAGATAGCAGTTAAGAACAGTGGCTATTCTTGCAGAAGACCCAGGTTCGAATCCCAGTACCCACATGGTGGCTAACAACTATCTGTAACTCTAGTTATAGGATATCCAATACCTTCTTCTGACCTCTGTGGGCACTGCAGGACATGGGTGCACTTACATACATACAGGCATAACACTCATACACATTAAAAAAATAATAATAGTCCATGAGTGTTTTTCTGATTGTGTATGTACACATGGGTTTAGAGGAGATTATATATATATATATATATATATATATATATATATATATATGTGAAATGTGTATGTACACATGGGTTTAGAGGAGATGATATATATATATATGTGTGTGTGTGTGTGTGTGTGTGTGTGAAAATTACCAATTTTTGAAGAAAGACCTAACTTGTGGACAAATGTCATGGTTAAACAATGTGGGTTTGAAGTTCTGTGTCGAATTTCAATGCTTCTCACCTATGTGACTCCTCTATAAACCTTCGTAAAATACTTTTTGAAAGACTATGATGTTGAATGATTGTATTAAAGCATATTTATTTGTTTCAGAAGATAATGTTTGGCATATGTTATGTAGTCAACAAATAGTATACACTAAATACTTTTAGTTAACCCTTTCTGACTCCAAAAATCAAACACAAGTCACTTTGAGGTTTCTTTGAGTTTGAGAACAAGATCAAATCCTATCCCACACTTCCTGGCTTGCTGCTGGCCACACAAAGCTTAGAGTTAACCAAAACTCTCATTTTTCTTTGTGAATTGATGTCTTGTTTTCTCTGCTCAAATCTTATCTTGACCTTTCTGTTGAGTATAGAACAAATGAGTCAGACTCTGGATCTGCCATGGAAATTTGGGATCAGTAGTCCAAACAGCAGGAATAAAGCTTAAATGTGTAAACTGAGTCAACACACAAAAGTCAAGCAGGACCAGAAAACACAGCATAAGGAGGAACTACACCGTCCTATATTTGCTGCCAAAATAACTGAAAAATCTCTGCAGCTTCGCTTTGTTGGACAGGAGGTACATGCTGTCTGCAGGGCTCTGGCTGCCATTAGTATTAATAGCTACTATTTACTAGCTGCCTGGTGTAAGGCTCTGTGTTGCATTGCAGTAGTGGAGCCCCCCCACCCGCCCACTCCTGCCTGCAGTATTGCTCCATGGTTATCAGAAGTGGAATGCAGTAAATGTAGAACTAGAGATTCATGATTTTTCAGTTACAAACCTTTCTATGTCCCATGATAAAATCTCCCATCATCCCTCTTCACTGACCCAGAATGTGAATGAATTATCCCTTTGTCCAGCAGAGCTACGCTGTAAACACCAGCTCCCTGTCAGTCAAGGCCGTAAGCATGTCAGGAGTCGGACAGCCACTGCATCTTCCTGATTGCCTTCAAGCATCACTTACTTTCTTAGTTATGACTACAAGATGCAAGACCAACGATGCTGTCAATTTCTTTGCAGTGCATTGTTATAATCTTTCTTTTCCTAACGTGGACTATATCTTATAAGGCAAAGTTTGTAAATTAGATCTTTTCATGGGTTTATATATACAGGGAAGAACATAGCACGTGCAGGGTTTGTTATTTTCTATAGTTTGAGGCATTCACTGGGGGTCTGGAATATGTCCCCAGCAGATAAGACTGCATTTCACTCTCTGATCACTCCCTCACCCTGCCAAGTAGGCTGGTGTTGTTACCTATTTCATGGATGTAATTTCTTAAGCTCATTTCCCAAGGTCGCCCAGTAAGGACAGGGTTGAATCAGAAATTTTCAGGCCTCCTCTGGCTCCACAGGCTCCACTGATTTCCACGAGTTTGTGGAAGAGCTTTATTCTGTGATAATCATGCTATTCAATTTTTAATACTCTGACTTTGGAGCTTCTTAGTTCTCTCTAGGCTGGAGGACACAGACCAGTTCATTTTATTAGTGGAATCCCTTAGTCTCTATCAGCCTCTTAACTGGGCCTTGTACTCCATTCTGCTTGATGACCTACAGTTCTTGGTGTGGTCCTAGAGTTCTATGTCCTACCTGCTTACCTCCTACCTGAACGTGTCTACAGCAGGATCAGACCTCTGAGATTTTTCACCAGATTTGTATAATGTTTTATCCTTGCCAGAAATGTTAAGAGAATTTTCTCACCATTCTCAGTATTTCCTTCCTGTATCCTGTTTTCCCAACTCTACCTCCCGGGTTCTTCTCTCTTCTACTTTCACTTGCTTCACTTCTTTAGGCATTTCTCCATTCTCTTTGGGATCACTGTGATATATGAATATTGCCAGGGTTGCCTTCTGGGAGGACTAGATTAAAAAAAATATTCACTCAGCTGTCAAGAGCTTGTGTTGCCCCTGAAGAGGACCAAGGATCAGTTCCTAGCACCCAAGTAGGGCTCAAAATTACCCAAAACTCCAGCTCAGGAATGGATTTTACAATGTGTTATTTTTACTACAAAATGCAAAAGAAAAGATGGCAATAGCTTGGGATGGGAGAGGACTTCAGACTCGGCTATGCATGCTGCTAGGTGGTATTGCTGAGCTGTGAGCTGGCCATCTACAAACACATGGCTCTCCAGAAGCCTGCGGCTGACTGACTTTGCCTGTGTGAAAAGGCAAGCAATGTCGTGTCACCCTCCTACCCTGTCCTGGGGCCATCTGTCTGGGTACCTACTGTGAGTGGACAGAGGAGAGATGAACAGTCAAACATGCGATTTCATTTGGTCCAAGTTATTTTAGCATCTGTAAAGCAAGAATTCATCTATCACCAAATAAAGTCATTATCAAAGCAGCTGTTACGCAGACGTGACTCCCAGCTGGGGACGTAGGAGGGCAATTTTTCTTTTAGCTGCAGCTTGCTAACATCTAACCTGTCACTTACACAGAAGGAGAAATCCTCAGAATGTGGCTCTTTAATTCTTTTTAAAATAATTATGTCCATTGCATATATAAATATATATATATATGTATCTACTGCATATATATGTAAATAATTTGAAGACTCTAAAAGCACGTATACAGAGAAAATTTTGCTTATAATCAAGAAGATAACCATCATTAATATTTTAATGCCTTTCCCATCCTGATAGGTAAGTCTGAGGATATGGTAAGTATTTATATACATTCAAAATACATCAGCTGGGGGAAGCAAGACACAGAATTGCCCTCAGTTCATCTAGGTGTCTTGGGGTCACAACAGTGACCCTAGTGATTTCCTTCCAGATCTCGTTTCATAAGACAATGCACCAGATCCTTCTGAAAATCCTCTTGACAGGTCTGTATACTCTTGCCTTCACATAGCCAGTATCTCTGTATTTCTCTGTGTAATACTAATGCAGGAGAGGAATAATCAACAAGTAAATCCTGTATATGACATGGAGGAAAGTTGAAGGAAATACTTCAAGTCAAAAGGAAATGACCATGCAAACTCAATCAAACAAAAATCAACACAAATCTGGGGAAATGGGCAGGAAGCCAGAACTTTGGTGGGCAATTATCGGCAGCTGATCATTGCTGGGTGAGGGAGAGTTGATCTTCTTTATGGGAGTGACGCTGGATAGGCCCGCTAGTCTCCAGTGGATGAACTCACACTAAGGGACATCTGGGTACAAACTTGACTCGATAGACCTTAACGTATACGACAGAATGCATGAAGTCCTGTGAGTGGGCTGTGGGGGTGCAGATAAGGAAGGGGAGGGGATAAATATGATTAAGGTGCATTGTATGAACTCCAAACAGACCAATAAAATACATATATCTTAAATAAACAGAAATAAGATGATGTTGGATGTTAGGAAACTACTAACAGACCTCAGCTTGATGTTCGGGGAGGAAAGAAAGAGTAGACTTAGACTCTGGATTGAGACCGAATTCAGATCTGTTTCCCTCATGCATGTTTGATGGCTAATTTTGAGTGTCCACTTGGCACATCACCTGGGAAGGACATGCCAAGGAGGCATTGTCCAGGTCAAGCTGGTCGGTGACCATACCTGTGAGGGGTATTCTTATGTGGGTTAACTGCAGGCAGCACAATTTCATGAGCTGGGCTCTGGACTGAATAAGACAGAAAGAGGAGCTGAACGCTAGCATGCTTGCATTAATCCATCCATGTTCTCTGCTTGTGACTATGATGTGATGTGACCGGTTCTCCTAAGCTCCTATCTCTGTGACTTCCCTGTCGTGAGGGATGGTAACCTGGAACTGTGAGCCAAATAAATCTTTTCTCCGTTAAGTTGCTTTTGTTGGGGTATTTTATCACAGTGACCGAAACGAGCCTAAGATGGTTGATAATTACTTTGTGCTGATTGCAACCCTATCTGAGTACTCACCCACTCCCTGTCTTCTTTAAAAAATAACCCTCTTGGCTGGAGAGATGACTCAGGGGTTAGGAGCACTGGCTATTCTTGCAGAAGACCCAGGTTCAAGTCCCAACACTCGCATGGTGTCTAACTCCAGTTCCAGGGGATCCAACACCCTCTTCTGACCTCAGGCATTGCACAACATGGGTGCATTTACATACATGCAAACATAACACTCAGACACATAAAATAAAAATAATAAATTTTAAAAATGTAAAAATAACCTGCCTTACAAGAAAGAAAGATAATGCTGCGTAGGGTGGGGCTTACCTGCAGTCTCAGCTCTTAAAGAAGTGGAGGCAACAGGACAGTGAGGTTGAGGCCACCCTGGGCCACATAGTGAGACCCTGTCTCTAAAACAGCAAGAAAAACAAAACCAGAAACAACATATATATTTATATGCACACACATACACACACACACACACACACACACACACACACACACACACACACACACACACAAATAGCTTCAGTTAAACAGATTTGAGGATGAAAGTATGTATTCATCCCCTCTAGGGTGAGATTCTCAACTTCAACACTGTCGATGCTCAGGGCTAGGTGGCAACCTGCTGTGGAGGATGCCCAGTGCTGTGAGGCTGTTTACCAACATCCATACTACATACTATGCCTGTAGTACCAAGCGCTCTTACCATAGTGTGATCATCAGAATGTCTCCCAACATTGCCAGATGTCTCTGGGAAGATAAAATCACCTCAAATTGAGAACCACTAAACTAGACATGCAAGTGATTCTCATCACAAATCACAGACACTGGTAGCTTGAGGACCCCGGAGCCCAGGGCCCCACAGCTGCCTGGGTCTGGAGGAAGGAAGGAAGTACACAGACAACCTAGCTCATATATTTTTAGTCCTCTTGGCAACCTTTAAAAGTAACCTTTCTCCCTCCTTTTTCTCCAAATTTTTATTGAACTTTTAGAAATTCAATATGTGTTGATCACATTGGACCTCCCATCTTATCTGCACTGCTCTTGTAGCCTCCCCCCCCCCATCAGATTTCCTGTACTCTGTCATATCTATCTATCTATCTATCTATCTATCTATCTATCTATCTATCCTATTGAGAGAAGTTTGTGTCTCCAAATGTGTCCATCTACCCAAAGGAGCCTGGTTAACCTACCTAGCATCTCATTCTTAATAAAAAAATTTTAAAAAGCAACTCTCCCTCTCCCAGCAGTTATTGGTTGTCAATAGTTCCTCAGCTAAGGTTGGGGCTTCTCACCCACTTCCCCATTTCTATGCCAGGTTTTTGTCTGCCATGCCTTATACATGCTTTACAGTTGCTGTAAGTTTATATGAGTAACTTCCCAGCTATCTGGAACACTCTGTCTCCTTCTGGTCATCTTCCACCTCTGGCTCTTACAATCTCTTCTGCAATGGTCCAGTCCCTGAGCCTTGGTGGCAGAGAGAAGTTTGATATAAATGTCCTATTTAGGGATAAGCACTCTGCAGTCTCTTATTCTCTGTGCTTTGGCCAATTGTTGCTTCCTGGGTTAATCACCATCTGTTGCATGAAGAAGCTTCACTGATTGGAGTTGGGAGATGAACTAATATTCTTTCTATCTCCTGTTCTGCTATTTTCCCTGAGCCTTAAGGATAGAGGTTGCACTGTAGATGTGTCAATTAGGGCTGGGCAGATAACAGATACTCTCTATGTGTGACCAGTTGTGGAACTTTGTAACAGTCTCTGTTGTTAAAGAAGCTTCTTTGATGAATGGTGAGAGGTACACTTTTCTACAAATATAAGGTATGTATTTAGAATACAGAAAGAAATTATGTTGGTCTGGGGATGTGACAAAAGTAAGATTTTCTCTAGGAGTTATGATCTCTCCACCCATATGTATTTGGCTATGTTTACAATGTTACACATGAATTTCCTGCCACTGAGCGGGTCTTACGTCCAATTAGATAGTTGATTATCCCCAAGATAAAAGTAACATTAGTTCACCAGCGGAGATTATTTACTGGACTGGTTATTGTTGTGATTCATAGATTTTACAGCTGGATGGAATCATTGTTTATTTGTTTTTCCACTTGATAGTTTGCATAGTGTCTTCTAATACTATGAGAGATAGTTTCAGGGAGGAGGATTCCGATCAGTTTCAGCTCAATTGCTCCAAGTCCTGTGTTCAAAGTGTGTTCTATCTCCACTAATAGGATCTTACCTTCAAGTTCTAGGAGGCAATCAAAGTCTGTGGCAATAATCTGTTATTTTGGGAGTCTCTTGGACTACCCTGTCCCACAACTTAAGGGAAGACTCTCTTCCTGGTACCGTGTTTTTTGTTATATAGCCTTCACATGCACTGATTTATATAAATATACAGAAATAAATTTAAATATAAATATGAATAATATATAAATACATATAGTGTATTTTTCAGTAAGCTTTTGAATTGGCATATTTCCTTCTGGTTTCTTCTACCACCTAATCATTATTTGTCTCTTCTCTCTCCCCTGTATAGCCTTCTCTCCTCCCTAAGCATTTCCCCATTTTCCCCTTGATAACACCTGTCTCCTAATATCCCCCTCTTGAGCTCCTTCTTCCCTTTACCCCTGTGGTTTCTTCCCATTTTCCTAACTTCTGTGGTTATAGCAGGATGTATACTCACATCTGAGGATTTGGAGCTAAGATCCATAAATAAGTGAGAGCATTTATCCTTGTGTCACCTTACTCAGTATAATGTGGTGTTACTACGTCATCATCAGCATAATCATTACCTGAACAATGAAAAACAGCCTAACTCTTAAATTTAGTTTTTAGATTTAAGTTTTTAAATTTCTGAACTTGGAGGACTCTCATTCCCCTAAATATCCCTTGGAACCATCTGTCTCCTGGAACTGTGGAACTGTGCTGTTGGAACTCTGTGTCTGGAACTATGTCCTTGAGTCCAGCCCCACCCACAATTTTATTCAAAATGGCCTCTCCAGCTTCAATTGGTGAAGTACAAGTCTGACTCTCCCTTAATCTTTACAGACCATCCTGCCTTTTCATCCCCAGTTGTAGAAAATCTCATTTACCCAAGATCACGTGACCTTCCCAACTTCCCCTGTGTGCAGTGGAAATGGGTATGCCACCTTTTAGCACTCTAACATGTTGAGTCTCAAGCATGCCCACATTCATTTGTTATCTTTTTGGGTGGAGTTCCAAAGTGAGGTTGCCAAAGGAACAAGATAGGTGTCCGGGTCACAAGACACAAGAGCACATGGTTTTGCTGGAGTTAATTAAAAGTCATTAGTTCAGATTATGTCCATTTATAAAAGTCATTCCCACAGTATAACAGTTTCCAGTTCCATCCATTTATCTGAAATTTTCATGATTTATTTTCTTTACCTCTGAATAGAGCTCCATTTTGTAAAAATGTTCATTATATACATTATCCATTCATCGGTTGAGGGACATTTCAGTTGTTTCAATTCTTTAGTCATTGTGAAAAGAGCAGCAACAAACATGCCTGTGCAGGTATCTCTGCAGTAGGATGCCGAGTCCTTTGGGTATATGCCAAAGAGTGGTATAACTGGATTATGTGGCACATTTATTTCTAGTTTTTAAGAATTCTCTAAAATGATTTCCACAGTGGGGAAACCTGTTTGCAATCCCACCAGCAGTGAATGAGGGACCCTTTTCCCCCTCCTCATCAGCATTGGGTGTCATTTGTTCTCTTGATCTTAGGCATTCTGACTGGGGGTAGATAAAATCAAAATAGTTTTGATTTGTATTTCCCTAATTACTAAAGGTTTTGAACACTTTTTAAGGTATTTCTTAGTTATTTTTATTTCTTCTTTTGGGGGGTCTCTGTTCAGATCCATGGGACTTTTCTAAATTGGGTCATATATTTTCTTGATTCTTTGTTTTTTGAATTTTTTGTATATTCTGGATATTAGTCACATGTATAGCTGGTGAACATTTTCTCCCATTTTATTGGTGGGAAAACTGAGTCTCAGAAGTGTGTGCTTGCCCCAGTTCAATCACACAGTAGAAAAATATCAGAGCACTTTTGGCTACAACATATCCAGTGAGAAAGATGTTTCCTGGAAGTAAGAATAATTTATATATTCTAGATATTTATATTTAAAATTAATAAATTAACAAATAAAGTATAATTAAATTTATACTTTATAGGATAAACCAGAAGACCTGGAGAAAGAGGAGATAGAATTGAGTGGAGGCAGGCTTTGTGACACCAAAGCCTCACTGATTCTACAACTAAGATTTTACCCACATGTTGAAATCCTCCAGATTGTTTGGAATTACGTTGTCAGCAGCATTGTCATTGCAGTATTTTGCGTACTGATTGGGCTCTGCAATTAAGCCTCTCTTGATGAAGGCATGTTAGGGCTAATTTTAAATCTGATTACTGTCAGCAAGGCATCCACTTGAAGTTGCTTTTCAAATAAGCGTCAGTGATTTTCCCAGGAACGCCATTGTCAGGGCTTATTGCTACAAGTCTGCACAGTCACATCTCCTTTTCCACCTCCATTACCCCCACCAGACACTGTCACTTCACAGTGTGTTAAGCTCAAAATGCCTCCATGCCAGGAATAGCCCTGGTGCGTCTCTCCGGAGCCCTGAAATGCTGTGCATCTAAGTGCTAGCGTGAATCAGATAGCAACAGAAGATTGAGTGTCTAATCAGATTAGTGAGAAAAAAAAGGCACCCGGGCCACGGCCTGAGGTCCCTTGACTCAAATCCTCCTGTATTAATAAAAATAATGCATGGCTTGTGTAGCTTCTGCTCCATTGTGGAGGGATAAAGGCAGAGAGGGATTGACATGGGTTATTAAATAGCCTCTTGGCCCCAAAGCCTTCTACTGTCTCTCAGATCTTCCAGTCTTTCTTTGAATAAAACATGTGTTAAGCAAGACAGGAACTGTGAAGACTGGTCTCTGCAGACCCATGTCAACCAGCGGAGGAGCTGGCCAGTCACCTCTACTGCCTCCGATGACATTATGCCCTTGTAAGTGCACCAAGTCTTATCAAGCAGGACAGCACAGGGCAGATCCAGTGACCTAGGTCCCACTTCTTAAAAGTTTCAGCACCATCACACCCAGCACCACTGTGGTGGAGAGCAAGTTCTCAGCACAGGGACGTTTGGGAGAAAAACTACATCCAAACCATAGCATGGCGTAAGGAGAAATGGAAAGCCACTGTCCAGCAGTAAGATGTTTGACTGTGTGGGAACTGGAGTGTGGAAGGAAGCTACTGGTTTCTGCTCCACACTTGCACATTCATATCCTCCTTAAAATTCTGGAAATGCGTCTGGGCTGTACCCCTAACTGACCTCAGTCCTAGCTCTGAAGAATCTTTCCAGCTTACAAGTGCCCATGGCCTCTGCAAACAGCAACTTGTGTCTTATAACTTTCACTATTGGCGTTATTTTTAATATTTCAAGTTTAAGATAGCTTTTTGTTTTGTCTCATTTTTTATTTTGTTTTGTGTTATTTTTGAGACAGGGTCTCCCTGTATCCCCAGATGGCCTGGAATTCACTATGTAGACCAAGGATGGCCTTGATCTCACAGAGGTCCTCCTGCCTCAGCCTCCAGAGTGTTGGATTAAAGGTATGCATCACCAGACCCATCCTAAAATATCTTTTGGTTAAATGTCATTTAAGTGAGTTTTCCTCTTTTGATTTAAATGATTGATTGATTGATTTTGCCAAGTTTTCTTATCTGTTCTTAAGGTGTCTTACTGATTTATGTTCCCATTCAATCTTTTCCCTTCTAGATTTTAGAGCTAGGGCTTCAATTTTAAACATATTTTCGTGTTTTTGTTTTTTATGTGTCACCTCATTTTACTTACATGCATTTTAAATTCCTATAATGTAATCTTAGATTTTGATCTCATTTAAACCTTGAACCTTTTACCTATTTAAATTCTTTTACTTAACTTCTGTAACTAATTTACTTAAAAGATCTTTTCTACTCTCAAATTTTTCAGTGTTTCTACCCTTAAGTTTGCAGCTTGACTGTCCCAATTACTGTTTAAATAATTTTCTCCCTTTAATTTCCTTTTTAATTTATTGATAATTCCCCACACACAGCCATGTATCACTGCCTTTTTTCTCACGGTACATAATTAACTATAATAAATTAGGATTTTTCATAAAAGTTCCAGACAGAATTTCTCCAGTTTCTGTACATAGGAGACACTAGATGTCTTTCACCTTTCAGCTATATACCCAATTTCTTTATGATGTCTCCAACCGATTTTCCCAATTAAGTTCTCAGAAATGAATTCTAAAAATGCATACTTTCACACTTCTTATCTCCTAGACTAAATTCCTTCTCCATCAGGACTGAGAATCAACCCCAATGTGGAAGCGGCTATAGATGAACAGTCAGCCAGACTCTGTTGTCATAACAAGTTAAATAACTGGGGTGGCTTTATCTCACAAGCCTATGGATTTGGGGAGCTATTGTACTGCAGAGGAAGGAGCTCTGAGCCCCATCTCTCAAACAAGTGCAGAGTCAACTTCCTTTTATTAGTCATTTCTTCTCTGAACCTGGATTCTTCCACAAAAGAAGATGATTGGGCTAGATGTGTCTCTAGTACCATTTATGCTTTTACAAACACTTCTATCACTTTTTGAATACACTATTTGGAAACATCAGAATTCCTTAGGGCTCTACCCTGTGCCTGACACCCAGCAAGTATTCCAAAATAGTTGTCAAGTGTTCCATGTAAGCATTGTGTGTATTGGGAGCATCTCCAGTGGAGAATAACCTACTCCAACTCCCACCAGGGTCTATGGCCACGGTAGTAAGTCAAAGCCAATAGCGAAAACTGAGTCTGTAAAACATGTGAGTGGTTAATGCACTTTTCTGAGTCCCAGTCCTCTCATCCATAAAACAGAGATTAGATTGGAAATGCATTGTGTATTGAATTATGTGTGTAAATACACTTGCCCTATTGCTGACTTAAAACTTGTACAAGAGGTAAAGAATATAGCTCAGTGGCACAGAACTTGCCAAGGATGTGGTAGGCCCTGGAGTACATTTCCAGCTTACCAGAAGAATTTTTTAATAAAAAGATAAAGAAAACCATTGAGCATTATGTGGAGACCTATGTCCAACTCTGGTGTGGTACTATTAATACATATGAGAAAGACATATTCTTAAGGTGTTAATATTTAGTACTTCTAACATTTGAAAATAAACATCAGCTTTTTGTAATATGGATATTTAAGGTGCCAGGACCTATCATCTGTGGTATAAATCTACGCTGCAATATACTGCATAGAACTGTTTTGAAAGAGTGGCCAGTGGGATCAATAGTGTGCTTTAGAGCAGTGCTTTCACTGGTTATCTATTACTCTGACATAAATGATTATATTTATCATTTCACAGTTTCTGTTGGTCAGCAATGCAGGAAGATCTGAGCATGCCTCATGAGATACTGGCTGGGATTGTAGTCATCCATAGGTTTGATTAGGACCCAGGACCCGCCTCCCATGGGGCTCACTTACATGACTGGCAATCTGGCAATCTGCTTACTGTTGATGGGAGGCCTCAGCTTCTCCCCATAGAGGTCTCTCTATGGAATTCTTGAATGTCCCCAGGGCAGCTGGCTTCCTTTAGAGAGGAGTCCAAGAACACACGGTGGAAGCTTCAACAGCTTTCATTATCTAGCTGCAGCGGTGACATTCACTGCACTGACCATATCTGCTGGTTATACAAACCAGCCCTGCTCAGTATGGGAAGCGAAGCGCAAGGTGTGTGTCCCAGGAAACAAGGAGTAGGTGTGGCCACCCTGACACCTGCTAGACTGGTCTGCAGAACAACTCCTCATCATGTTTGTCAAACATCAATTCCTGTGTCCCATCTCACTTTGGCAAGCTTCTTAGGATTGAATTATTCAAAGTTTGAGAACAACTTCTTTGTTGGATTTGGACATGTCTACCTATATACTTTCTACAGGTGTAAAAGCATTAAAGTTATTGGGTTCAGAGGGATGAAATGGAAGAAATCAGGAATGACAAGCTTGTGCTACATTTTCTAATAAGAATTTGAATGAAATCGTTTTAAATGCTATTATGGAATCCCTCTAGATGTCTTCTGTGATGTCTGCACTTCTTTGGACTTTAAGATGGAAAGAATAAGTTCTAAGAATACTGACTCTAAATACTAAAGCTGCCTCCTGCTACATTAAAATGGAAGTTAGAATTCCACGGAGTGCCACTGAAGGAAGAACACCTGTTCTGGTTTGTCATGTTCCTCTTCAAAGGACTGGAAGCTAATCAAGACAAGGCAAGGTGGCCCAGTTTCTCTCTGTCCCCCCTCCTCTCACTGAGCTTGCATGCCTCTACAGGGTAAAGCAGACATTCTGGAGAGAACTTGATGCGAGTGAGTGGGTATGGCCTTGTTTTAACACCCCAAATGCTTTCATTGTCCTACTTTCAACATTTATTTGCACAGCCCTATGCCATTACAGAGGAGTTTTCAGATCAGAGCTTCCCCAGTTTCTAGTTGGTATTCTCTCTAAGGATTTCAGTCAGTCAGGGTCTGAGCAACTAGGGTGAGTGATGGAGGAGAGTGAAACTTGCACTCGCAGGGATATTGGAGCACGCACCCTGGTGTCTTGGTTAGATCTGGCTTAGTATCATCCATTATCAATATTTCTCTGTTCCAGGAAGGAGCTTGGGGGACAGGCAAGCCGGCACCCCCCAGACTGTGTGCCCAAGATCACTTTTGTGGTAGGGGGAACCTGCCTCCCTCTTTCTCTCTCATTCTTGGCACACTTTTGTTTCACTGGCATAAAGCTCCCATTTTAAATGTACCTGGATAAACATCACTAATGAATGACTGTCTCAAAGAATAAGAACAACCTTGAGACCTTGATTCATGTCCATTCAACACACAAGTGTTAGCTTTTTCTTGATGAGTAGTCTAGAATAGACAGGTGTTCTAGACCAGGTATGTGTTTGTGGACACAATAAGGGCTTTCATATCCTTCAATGTACATAAAAGTTTGCTTATCCGTCTCTTGATTTGGCTTAATATATTTAAAGTGTTTGCTCACTCACTGCTAACTGACAAAGCTTTCAATGTCAAAGTCATGCTCAATGCAAAAGCTGAGGCTTGCTGACCCAGGATTCCCAAACACATGCAGCATATATAGTTCATATGATCCAGGTAGCCTGTATCAACAGATAAACTAAGGAATCCATATGTCCTAACGGTTTTGGAAAGGTGGACCATTGCATGCAGTATGCACCAGGGAAAGTTTTGTAAATGAACTTACAATTTATATGTAATTTGATTCATTCTTTTAAAATGTGCTATTCAGTGGTTTTTAGAATATTCACAATGTTGTGGACTTTACCATTAACTAATTTCAGAAGATTTTGATCACTCCAAAAAGAAACTCCATTATCCTTACCAATTGCTCCCAATTTTTCTACACTGCCATTCTGTAGCAACCACTAATATGTTTTGTTGTCCAGATTTTCCCATTCTGGACATTTCATAGGAATGGAACCACATATGTGACCTTTTATGACTGTCTTTCTTTCCAACACAATACTTTCAAGTTCATTCATGTTATATGGCATATCAATGCTTCCCTCCTTTTAATTGTTGAATAGTTCTTTATTATATGAATGTATAATATTTTGGTCATCCTTTCTCTGTGCAGTGTTTTGTTTAGTTCTTTTTTTTTTTTTTTGAGACAGGGCCTCTTCTAGGCCTCAAACTTACTATGTAGCTAAGGATGACCCCTTGAATTTCTGATCCTCCTGTTTCCACTAAAGGGGTGCTGGTACTCTAAGCAGTACCACTATATCTAGTTCTTGTAGTGCTGGGGAGTGAGCCCGGGGCTTCATGCATGCTAAGCAGTTACTCTACCAACTGAACTACATCTCAGCCCAAGAATGTTAATGCAAAATTTTAAGAATGGAATTCATGCAGAAAAGAATGCCAATCATAGATGAAGAATCCTTGCCAAGAGAGTAACTAGAGCCCAATTGAAGAAACAGAATGTTATCAGAGTATCCACAGCCTGTAGTAACTTTTTCTAGTCTTTACTCATTCTTCAACTACAACCACTTCTAACGTCAGAGATCAATCTTGCCTTTTTTCTTTTGGAGTCTTTTATAGATGGAACCATGGAATTTGTAGTTTTTTGTACTCAGTTTCTTTTACTCAGCTTAATATTTGGAGATTAATATTGATTTGTGGAGTTGCAGTTGATACTTCTTCAGTGGTCTCCGGTTCTCCACTGAGCCTACCACAATTTCATCATTCACTCTACTGTTTATGAATATCTGCATCTTAATTTTTAGCTATTGTTAATGGTACCTTGTCAAATTTGAATTCATGTCTCCCAGTGACTATATGTGCACATGCTTGCAGATTAGCTTTCTAGGAGTGAAATTTCTGGTCCTTAATATATACTTATGTTCAGTTTAATAATAACTAATACATAATTTCCAAAATGATTTTATCTTGGCATTCTCCCCACCAGTGTGTGTGCTTCCTTCCCAGCATGGCTGACACACATGATGGTCTTGCTTTTTCATTTTAGCCTTTATAGTCTAAATATCTTAGTATCACATGCAATTTGTAATTAGTCACCTACTGACTATGGATGTTCAGTATAAAGCTATCGGCTATTTGGAGGCCCTACTTTTCTGAAGTATTCATTCAATTTTTTTTCATATTTCTACCAGATTATTTGCCTATTCTAATTAATTTGAAGAATTCCCTATGTCCCGGATTTGACTTTTTTGTTGGATAAGTGTGTCACAAATATCTTTTATTGTACCACTTGCCTTTCCTTTCTCTTAAAGGTATCTTTTGAAATAGTCCTCAACTTGAGTGGAATCCAGTTTAGCAAAGTTTCCAATTATAATTAGATAATTTTTAAAAATAAAATCTGAGTTAAAAAAATTTTATTGGGTTTTATACATTTCATACAATAATTCTTAATAAAATTTAGGCAGGTTTAGACCTGCCTCCCCCATCCACCTTGCCCTCAAACCTCCAGTGGGGTCTCATGTATTCTGTTATACATGTTAAGTCCTATCCAGTCAAGAATTGGTGTCCAGATGTTCTTTAGTATAAATTCAGCCACTGGAGTCTGGTCAGGCTATCTAGAGATCATAAGTAAGGTATACTCTCTCTCCCAGCAGTAATTAGTTGAGTTTTCAGTCTAGGTCTGGCCCGCCACCAATTTCTATGACTCCACTATGGACCCTTGACTAATTTGAGTTGGTGTGGGTCCTGTGCTCAATGACATGACTGCCACAATTTGACATGTGCAAGCCGCCAGTAGCCTGAAAGACTCTGCTTCTCTAAGTTCATGAGCCAGCTCTGGATCTTACAATCTTTCAGCCACCTCTTCAACAATGATCCCTCAGTCATAGATGGATGAGGTTCAGTGTAGGAGTCCTATCGAGGGATTTACACTCTGCAGTCTCTTATTCTATAAAACTTGTCTGGTTGTGGCTTTCTGTGTGCATAGCACTATGCTATTTAAGGAAGCTTCACTGGTGAGAGTTGAGGGATGCTTTAGTTTTCTCTCTACTCCTCATTCTGCTGTGTTCCATGAGCCTTAGGTGTAAATGTAGATATGTCACCTAGGACTTGACATCCTCAGTCGTATATTCTGTGTCTGACCAGTTGTGGAATTCTGTTATAGCCTCCATCTGTTGCAAAAACAAGCTCCTCTGATGAGTGGTGTACTATATGTTTGTTTGTAGATATAAAGATCCATATTTAGCATATGGTAAGAAATTTCATTTCCCTAGAGATATGACAGACAGGGTTCTCTCTGGGGATCTACGCCCCCTCTAACCCCATGTATTTGGCTGAGTCTACAGTGCCTCCTATGAATTCACTCCCATTGAGAGGGTTTTAAGTCCAATTAGACAGCTGTTGATCACCCCCCATATGAGAGTGCTACTTCTGCACCAACAGAGGTAGTGTGCTGTGCCGGTTGTTACGGTTGTTAGAATTTAGAGTTTGGTTGAACCATTGATTGATTTTCCCCCTTAGCAGTTTGCATACTACCATCTAGCATTATGGGAGCTAAACTTCAGATAGAAGGCTTCCAGGTCAGTTCCTCCTCCATTGCTCTGAGTCCTGTATCCCAAGTATGTCCTGTCTTCAGCAGCAGGCTATTAGCTTCTAGTTCTGGGAGATACCAATCAAGAACTTTGGCAATAGACTATTATTTGGGGAGTCTCTTGAACCACTCTCACCAACCACACAAACAGAGGTACCTTCTGTCTGCCACTGTGACTTTTGCCAAACAGCCCCAGGGTATATAGATGTACTAATGTTTACACACTGTGCATTTCTCAGAGGGTTTCTGTGGCATCACATTTCCCTCTGGGTTCCCTAGCTCCCCAAGACTTCATTCACCTCTGCTCTTTTTCCTCGCATCTGATCTCCTTCCTCCCTCCCCAGTTCCAGCACCAGCATTATCCTCACCTCCTCCTACTAACACCTCCCACTGTCCCTCCCTCCTGAGCTCCCCCCGACACTGTGACTGAATTTTTAAAACTTACTGCATTTCACAAATCTTTTCCTCCACAGAACATGAGATTGCTGTTTTGATACTGAATTCTTTAGTCAGAATATGGGTGAATGTAGCTCTGTTATGGCCCTATCAGAAGGGCTACACAATGAATTATGGATGTCCTGAGTAAAAATAAGAACAAAGAAATAACTCATCTCACACGATTTGCCAGTTCCTCGCAGCTGCAGGCTCTTCTCTTATGCTCTTTATGTTTATATTTTATTTATTGCTTTTAGGTATGTAAGCGTATTTCCTGCATGTATGGAAGTGAACCTGTGTCATACAGTGCCCACAGAGGTCAGAAGGGGGCCTTGGATCCCCTGGAACTGGAGTTACAGACAACAGAGTTGTTGACCATTACTTGGGTGCTAGGAATCAAACCTTGGTCCTCTGCAAAAGCAGTCAGTGCTCTTAACTGATGAACCATTTCTCCAGGCCGCAAGTCTTTATCTTTAAAAGAATTTGATCCACAGTTGTCTCTACTGACATTCCTTGTTATGTCTCTAATTCCTTTCCATCTTGAAATCATCATTCTCATTTGTGGCTACAATTAGTTTTGACTCATTAATCTACATCTTTTCATAGAAGGAGAAATCACACTTCGTGACTTAGATTGTAGCGAGTCCCAGCAGGCGTGAGGAACTTTCTGGGACCGAAGGGCATCACAGTAATGTTCAGCTAGATTCATCTCCCCATGTGAAGATGCCAAGTGACACTTAAGCGTCATGATTTATGTTGTAGCACGTCCAGGGGGCAGTGAATAGACATGAACCAGATCTTCAGTGACACTGAATTGTCATGAAACAGAAGGACGAGCACACAGGTCAGTGCCTATTCCAGGGTCACAGCGCCTTCTTTAGAGCGCACAAGTGCACACACTACTGGCATCAAGTTAACAGTAATGAGTGGCTCTGCCACTGTACTACACTGTAAGATGTAAGGCACAATCTTCCTCTAAATTAATTTCCACTAAACGTAAGCTAAGCTGCACAGCCCAGTTGTGGAAGGAGCACTGGTTCAAGAGTGTTCAGAACAGCAGAGCATCAGAGAGTCTCAAGGCCTTTGGAGCACAGCACCTGTGTATCTTGATGGATGTGTCTGAGCTTTCAGAACACACGTCATTCAAAGCATGGTGTGTGATGACTGACCACAACCTGATTGTCAACCTGACATACCTGGGAAGAGGGAGCTCAACTGAAGAACTGCTTCCATCAGATTAGATTGTGGCCTTGCTTCTGTGGTATTCTCTTGATTGCTGATAGATGTGAGAGGGCCCAGTCCACTACGGGAAGTGCCCTGGGAAGGTAGGCCTGGGT
This sequence comes from Eospalax fontanierii, assembly GCA_035773235.1. Classification (NCBI taxonomy): domain Eukaryota; kingdom Metazoa; phylum Chordata; class Mammalia; order Rodentia; family Spalacidae; genus Eospalax; species Eospalax fontanierii. The sequence goes on along the minus strand of CM069539.1, from coordinate 41,944,833 downwards.
TGGATAAGAAAGCAAGTTGAGCAAGTCAGGAAATAGCATTCCTCTGTGGTCTCTGCCTAAGTTCCTGCCTCCAGGCTTCTACTTCGGATTCCCTCATGGATTGACTTTAACCTGTAAGGTAAAATAAACCTCTCCTCCTCAAGTTACTTTTCTCCAGTGTTCTATCATAACAACAAGAGATCAAACTAGAACAGAACTGGCACCAGAGAGTGTGTTCTTCCTGGGATGGACCTGTCATATTGTTCTTGGCAGGACTGTGCAAGTGTTTAGAACTCTGGACTGGAAAAGTCATTAAGCGCTTAGAGCTGAATGAGCTGTTGTTGTGGAGCTTGGACCAGTTATGCTGAAAGAAATACAGATGATGGAGGCATGTTTTTTTTTTAAATTTCAGAGGGAAGCAAAGAGTCTCTTGGGGCCATTCACGTGATATATTTGAATTTAGAATTTTCATAAGTGAAACTTTTGTACTTTACTGGGACAATGGATTCTGGTTAGCTGGATAAAAATTCTGCATGACTGAGACAAAGTCTTCTGAGAAGTACTTCCTCAGGGTCAGCACACAGAAGATGTGGTCCAGGGGGCCTAAGATAACATCTCAAACTCACAGCTTGAGTAATTAAGACAGTTTTAAATGTCTTTTATGTGATACTGCTTTTAAAGGCATGAAGGAGTCATGGAGAACAGTTGAGGCTTGTCACTACCAGGCCAGGAGAGGCCATTGGTGAAGGTGCAGCCTCAGCTGCAGTGGAAACCCCAGTGTTGAAGGAACCATGGAAAGAAGCTGAGGTTTGACACCATGTGCCTCCATTGGAATCCCTGCAGAGAGGCCAGGAGGCCATTGGTGAAGCCATAGGCTCTCTTGCAGTGGAGACCCCAGCATATTGAAGATGTCACACACTGTGGGTCAAGGACAAGCAGCAGGTGTGGAGTGGTGCCAGCCCAAGCCTGTGAGACACGCTGTGTGTGTCGCAGATGGCCGAGCAGAAGTGGAGCAACCCAAGCCTTTGCTGCCTAGAAGACTGTGAGTCCCAGATGCCAGACACTGAGCTACAGAATTTGAGACACACTGCTGGACTTTGGTTTTGCACAGTGGGACTGCCTTTTAAAGTATGAAAATATTTAACTTGGTTTTGGCTTTATAGGAGCCCAGTTAAGAGACTTTGGACTTTTATAGAGATACTGAATTTATAAAGTTGTTGAACATTTAAAGACTGTGGGACTTTTAAAGTTAGTCTGTGTTTTATACTGTAATGTTAACATGATATCTCAGGGACAAGGAAAGCCTGTGGTTTAACAGTGACGTGTTTGTGTATTACTTTGACAAGGAATGAACTTGTGATCATTAAATTCGCTTATCAACTTGACACACCTGGGAAGAAGAAATGACAATTGAGACATTTCCTCTATAGGACTGGCCTGTGGGCATGTCTGTGTGGTGTTTTCTTGATCACTGATTGATATGGAAGGGCCCAGCCCACCATTGTTAGTGACACCCCTGGGCAGGTGGTCTCAGGTTGGATAAGAAACCTAGCTGGTCCAGCCAGATGGAAGCCAGTGAGTAAGTAGCAGTCCTCCGTGGTCTTTGTTTCCATTCTGCCTCCTGTTGCTGCTTTGACTTTCTGCCCTGCCTTACCTTGACGATAAACTCTGACCTACAAGATGAAATAAGCCCTTTCCTCTGCAAGTTAGTTTTGGTCAGTGTTTTATGGGAGAAACAAAAAAGCAAACCAGAACATATGGTAAGAGCCACAAAATATGGCCACTGGGAAGATTGGAAAAGTGAGAAATAGTCAAAACATCATGTATCATCCCAGTGGCACTCCAGAAATCACACAGAAAGTGTGAGATACTAAGAGGACCCAGGATTGTTGTCCAAGAAGCCTGAAGAATGGCCTGGGAAGATGTGATGAAACATACTTGCTTTTTCCCAAATGCAGATTTGTTAAGACCTAGGAGAAATGGGTAAATAGGAAAATAAGAAGCTCTGATTAAAAACTTCCATTTGTGAGGAGCTAAGGATTTCCCAAACACTATCTGTGCAGTGTGCAATAATCAGTCTTTCCTAGACCACGCAATTTTTCAACAAAACAATTTGCGACAGTGTTTTCTGTTGCTCTTTAGAAAGAGCCAAAAGTACTAAGGATAGCGGGGAACAAGTTTACAGAGCTGGCATGGGCACCATGTTGAAAAGGAGGCTGCTCACCCAGCCACCAGTGTCTTGGGTATATTAGGTAGGAGCCACAGAGTTCAGATAGCAGCTACTTAAAGGAGTTCCCTTCTGGTCTGTGTTACCAACTTAGGGTCCCTTGCCTTTGCTGTTTCCTGTCTGGACTTCTCATCCTAAGTTCTTCCCCTTTGGAATTCAGCTCAAATGCCACTCCATACACAGGCCTTCACGACCATCCTAGAGGAGAAGTTACCTCACTCCAGCTGCATAAGCTAGTTATGCTCATGCAGACCACATGTTTATTTCTTTCATGGAAGTTATCACCAAATGCAATAAGTCTTGAAGTATTACAGTCTGTCTGGACCCAGGGTGAAGTAAAGGCTTTGTCACCTGTCCACTGCTCTTCTCATGAAGCCTGAAACAGGAGCAGTTACTGTTGGTGATAAAATATCTGTGGAAAAAATAACAGCAACAAAATATCTGTTTGAAAATCACCATCCAGGGTCCTGGGATATAAATGATATACTTTATATCCATAAAAGCGCCAATATATTGCAAGTTCTGAAGATAGCTATTCCTAGTGATTAATGTAAAGACTTCACTGTGAAGTTGGAATGGTGTATTAGTTGTCTAATATCTTGTAATGAATGACTCTAAAACTTAGCAAGTGAAAATAATCATTTCTTGCCTCCGTCGCTGAGGGCTCTGGTATCTAGGGCTGGCTATACTCGATGCCTTCTCATCTGGGTTACACATGAGGCTACAGTCAAGCTGTCAGTAGGGAAAAATAGATTGATTTCAGGATTCAGTTCAGGGCTAACTCACATGGCTGTTGGCAGAAGGTGTCAGCTGTTCTCATTGTTGGCTTTTAATGGTATTGCTTCCAACACAGCTTGCTGTGGAGCAAAAGATCCAGGGAGAAGACAGGAAAATGAGAACTGACAGAACCTTTTGCAAACTCCTCTTATAAACGGTGTATCATCACTTATGCAATATGCTATTGGTCACATGGACCAGCTGGGCACCATTTGGGATGGGACCCAACCAGCATGGAAATGCCAAGAGGCAGAACATCAATAGGGCTGGCCAACCCTTGGAAAAGAAAAGGTTCTCCATTCTTGTCTGCTTCCATCATCTCTCTGGTTAGTTAAGGCCTACTGCTTGTTGCAGGAGGTCCTGTTCTATCCTTGCTCCAGGCTTACCTGTGTTGAGATGTCTCTGTTATAAAGCAGGGCTCTTCACATTCAGCTTATGAACTCGCTCCTATTAACTTTAATTAAACACATTTTCACTAATACCATGATTTTACTTTCTTCAAATACAGCCTGCAAAGCCTCTGCCACTGTCCTAAAGTAGGCTCCTTTGTAGAATGTGGCTTCTTTGCTCTAATTGAGGCATTTCTATTCTGTGCCATCAGTGAATGCCCTGATTCCAGCCTGCTCTGTAGAATGGGAAGTGGAGCTTACCCTGCTCTTTTTGGAAAGCAGTGAGCCCTTCAGAGCATCTACCCAGATACTGTGAAGCATCATAAAGTCCGCACTAAGGACTGCTCTCAGCCATGGTCAGAGAAGCTTCTTTTGCAATAGATAGTAGTCAAGGCAGAGGCACATAGTTGGTAAAAGAACTGAGAACAAGAACCTGAGTGTGCAGCCCTGAATAGGACACTTTTCTCACATACACATGCACACACACACACACACACACACACACACACACACTGCCAAGACTCAAAGAATATTGCAGACGAGTAGGCAGGAAGAAAGTAACTACTAGAGGAAAGGAAGGAGTTCTATGAAGTATTGTCTTCTGGACATCACATAGCTATCCAACTCATGAACTCAGATCAAACCAACCAAAACTCTGGCATAAATGAGGGAGGTGCTTTCCAGGCCCCACCCCTTACCAAGGAATTATTGACAGTTGCTAGCTGAGGGTGAAGGGAGAATTCTTTTTGGAGGATGTTATCACTGGTAGGTTTCCCATGCTCTGGTGAATTGTTCCGTACTCATGAACACATGGACAATGCTAATTAAACTCAGTGGGTTATCAAAAGAGAAAAAAGACATGAAGTTGAGAGGGGATATGTTGAGGTTGCTATGTGGAGTTAGAGAGGGGAAATGAGATGAATATGATATGGTTCATTATATACAGGTATGAAAATCTCAAGAATAGAAAGAAATTTTAATTTAAATAAAACAAAAGTCCCCATCAAATGCTTGCCTTTCTCCAGAGATCAGAGGTTGCATAACTTAACCACCAACTTGACTAATGGTCCCCACAATGTGTGCAGGTCAGTGCATCCTGACCAGTTCTTCAGAAGAACTTAATGGGCAGCTTTTGAAAAAAATCCTATGTACTTCCAATTTTCTATATATCATTCTATAGCATATAGGTTCAGTTTGTCGGCCTTCACTTTCAAGACTTGAGAGATTGTGACAATCAAATAGACTTCAAATACTTATGGTAGGCTACTATAAACATGGGGGGTAGAAAAGAGACACCAAAACAAAGCCACACCAGTGCTTCCTGAGAGCTAACACGAGGGCCTAGTAGTAAATGAGATGCTGTCTTTGAAAAGCTCTGGGTATGAACAAATTCTCTTTCCACTTTGGCGTTCCCTCTCTCCCTAGTTCCTAAACTCCTAATGTGCATCTTCTTTCTTTCTCAATGTGGATAGAGTGTTGGGGAAATTAGACCTTCCCAGTCTCATGGAATAAGTTCTTCAACTGTCAAAAAGATTTGCATTCAGAAAAAGGGGCTGCGGAACAGGATGAACAAGTGCAGATGGACACCTGAGCATGCCACCATGAAGCTGACAAGTACTGCCTCCATAGAGTCATTCATATGCTGAGTTTGTGGCTTTCATTAGTTGAGTCCCACTTGAAAAGGAGAAGAGACTGAGCTACCTCTTCAAACCTCTTCAGAAAGTTGGATATTGCTAAGTTTGAGAAGATTAGACATATGTGACAAACACCATCACCTTAAGCAACAGAGAAGGAAAGGATTTCTTTGGCTTCCAAATCACCGTTCATTATTGAGGAAAATGAGGGCAGGAACCCAAAGCAGGAGCTTGAAGCAGAAGCCATAGAGGAATTCTGTTCTCTGGCTTAATCACAAGCTCATGCTTAACTAGTGCTTTCATACACCCTGGGACCACTTTGCCCAGAGAATAGTGCTGCTCATAGTGGCCTGGGTCCTCCTACATCAATAAGCAATTGAGAAAGGGCCCCCATTGACACACTCATAGGCTAATTTGATCAAGACAATTTCTCAAATCCAGGCTTTTCTCTCACATAGTTTTAGGCTGTGTTCACAGTCAAAGCTAATGAGGGGGCACTGAAGAGATAGCTCAGTGGTTAAGAGCATGCGCTGCTCTTGCAGCAGACACAAGTTTGGTTCTGAGCACTCATGTTGGATGGCTCACAACTGCCTGTAACTCCAGTTCCAGGGGGATCTGATAAAGGCCTCTGAAGACATCTACGCTCGTGTGCACATGCCCCCACACAGAAGCATACACACACACATAATTTAAAATAATAGAAATAAATCACTGCTGGGCGAGGGAGAGTTGGTCTTCTTTAAAGGACTGATGGCTAGATTGGCTGAACTCCCACTGAGGGACACTTGGAAACACAAACTTGACTCGGATAGGCCTTAACATATATGGCATAATGCATGAAATCTGGTGTGTGTGGGGGTAATGAACGAATGTGGGGATGATTGAGAGCTAACATATCAAAGTGCTGAACGCAAGTGCACCCATCTCCCATTGCACACAATGAAGACTGAGAATGACACATGTGAATGAGACAGTCTAGAACTAGGGATGAAGAGGCCAGATGGTCTGTTAAGATTAGGATGCAGCTAAGCTTGTACTTCCCCAATTGAAGCGGGAGAACTCATCTTGAATAAAATCATGAGTGAGGCCAGGCTCAAGGACACAGTTCCAGAGACAGATTTCCAGTAAGGCAGTTCAATTATCACAGCTCCAGGAGACAGATGGCTCCAAGAGACAGCTAGGGGAAGTGTCCTCTGAGTAAAAAGAAGAAAAAAGGAAGAAAAAAGCTAACTAGGACAGGGGTAATCTGTCAAGTGCACCATGTAACACCCAGGAAAGGACCAGGCTAAGGCAACTGTAACACTCTCAGAAACAAGAAGTCAGGGTTTCACACCAGAGCTCACGTTATCATATAAGTAGGTGAAGACAGATGGACAGACATGCATATCGGCTATTTGTGGTTTTCATTGACAAACTGTCTCTAGGTGTTCTCAACTAGTCCTCTAGCCATCCAGTCTGAACCAAGTCATTTGTCCAAGGACCATAATAAAAAAATCCCTGGATGAAATGAAATGGTTGCTGGCAGGCAGAGCAAATTTAATTACAGGGTTAAAATCAGGTGTGTATGATCCATCTCAGAATTCAATCCTGACAAAGCTTGCTCCTTCCTAGGTACATACAACAGTCTCCAGTGGTATTCTATGCATAAGTCTTTCTAAAACAGTTGTTGTACTTTAATCAACCGAATATATTTTAACATAAATTTTCTTTCTAAAAGTGTCAGATGACATTTAAATATTTCTTTCTTTCTATAATCTTTTTCCTGAAGCTGTTAAGAACTTGTTAATTGTGTTTATAAGTTTTATAATTAGTAACATATTGCTTTCACAATGATAATTGTTGGAATCAGATTTCTCTATTTATAGAAAATGGATGCAAAGCAGGAACAAAAGCCATCTCTATATCCTCAGGAATTTCACTAGGCGGTGCCTGAACAGGTTTGTAAAAAAGAGCAGGTTTGTAAGCTTAATGTCTGCTTATGATTTGCTTAATGAATTCTGTACTTCAAGATGGTGTTTATCTTCACTTATGGGCATCACATTTGCACTGTTGCTGCTTACAACCCAGTCTACAATAACATGTATGAATGTATCTCCCTGTGTTGGCAGCATGTATAGAGGAACAAGCATAAATAAATCAACAAAAAGATAACGTAACATAATTATCCACCTTAACAATGTTAAGGCATACAGTCCAGTGGTTTATGTATCAATACTATCTAATTCCAGGACAGCCCACCCCCTGAAAAACATGTTGCCCATTAAGTAGTCACATCATAGTCTGTCTTATCCCTCCAACAGTCACTTATCTATTTTCTGTGTGTATGAATTCATCTACTCTTTTTATTGTTTTGTTATTATTTCCTTTGCATTGCTTTGAGACAGTCTCACACCATAGTCCAGGCTACCTTGGAACTCTCTATGTAGCCCAAACTAGTGCTGAGTTCTTGACAGTCCTGACCAAGCCTCCTGAGTGCTAGGATTATAGAACTGAGCCCCCATGCCAGACCTGATGTGTCCATTCTGAAACTTTTAAGAAATGTAAATGAAGTCATTCAATGTCTGGCCTTTTGTGACCTGCTACTTTTACTTAGCATACTGTTTTTAAGGTTCCTCCATGCTGCATATGATTGAACATAGAGCATTTTTGAACCTCTCACCCTTGATGGATACTGGAACTAATTATTCTTTTTAGCTACTGTTAATAATGTTATTATGAGTACTCAGATATTCTGTTTTTAGCTCTCTTTGTGGGAGTGGTGCTCCTGGGTCACAGGGTGGGTCCGTGTACGGGGAACTGTCCATCTGTTTCTATGGCAGCTGCCAGCATGTCACATTCCTGTGAGCAGCACACAGTACAGTCCATATCCTCACCAACATCTGTTATTTCATTTTCTTTACGTGGTCACTACAGTGGGAAGGAAGTGGTAACTTGCAATTTGCATTTCCAAATGACTAAAGATAGGGAACATTATTTTATATGCCTATTACTATTTATATATTTTGTTGTTGTTGTTTTGTTTATTTGGTTTTTTTTTTTTTTTTAGATAAAGTCTCCCTATAGCCTGAGCTGGCCTGGAATTTGCTATGTAGACCAGGCTGCCCTTCATCTCACAGTGATCCACCAGTCTCTGCTTCCCAAGTGTGGGGTTTAAAGGTGTGCATCATTGTGCCTGCACATGTTTCTTTTTTGGAGATGTGACTATTCAACTCCTTAGCCCAATTTTTAAAGTTTTTTATTAGTATATCCAAACTATATATAATAATGTGTTCCATTATGACATTTTCATACATGTATACAATGTATACAACCCCATTACCCTCTCTTGTTTTTCTCTGACTCCCACTAACCCCCTTCTTCTGTTCTACCTTCATGTCTTTGTTGCTATTGTCGTTATCCAACGAGATTCATTAGGGTTACTTAAAGAAGAATGAATGAAGGTTCCTTATAGGAGCATGAGCAGAATATCTCTCCTAACAGCCATTACCTTACAGATCCTCAGACAGGCCATTGACTCTCATTAGCCCCTTCCATCTCCATGACAGAATGTTGATGGGTAATCTTGTACAGGTCTTATGCAAGGTAATCATAACTGCTGTGAGTTGAAGAGTGCAATAGCCATGTCATACTGCAAGACAGAGTTCCATGACAAGCCACTCCTTTCTCTGACTCTTACACTGTTTCTGCCCCATCTTCCACGATGTTCTCTAAGCCTTGGGAATAACGGTAGTAATATCTCACTTACAGATGAGCATTCAATGGTCACTTTTTTTTTCACTTTGTTCAGTTATGAGTCTCTGCAATTACTGCTACCCACTGCAAAAAAGAAGCTTCTCTGATCAAAACTGACAACAATGTTAATATATAGGCATAGCACAGTTACTTAAAAGGAAATTTGCTGGACAGTTCACATACATTTAGTAAAACAAAAGTAGTAGTTTCTTCGCTATGGCCTATGACCTCCCTCGCCATGGGCATTTAACCAGGTGGATACCGGATGTGGATACCCTCTTCTAGAGCAGGCCTCAAATCCAGTCAGCAAAAAGTTGGTTACTTCTATAACAAACATTCTATATTGCACAAGGGGGTACATTTTGCCTGAGTAGTTGGTAGTATTGTACATAGATCTACAGTGAGCAAGGCTGTTGATGACAAATCTCTCCTCAGCAGCCTGTATAACACCTTATAGATTCATGAGGGCTGATCATTAGAGAGAATGAATGCAATACAATTTTTACTTTAATTATTACAACTTACATTTTATGTATTATATATATAAGGTCTTCATAAAAGTTGTTACAACAAAATAATATAAATTATGTTATTAATAAATAGAAAATTATTTCTTACTATTCTGGAAACTAAGAAGTTCAAGATTTAGTTGAAAGAGATTTGTTTCCTAGTGAATGCCCACGTGTAGTCTCACAAAAACTGATTTCTTTCTAAATCTTCACATGGGATAGAGGGCAAGAAAGATAAGGAGAAGAAGGAAGAGAAAATGTTCTGGTCTTCTTTTCTTACAATGTCATTCCAATTATTGACTTCATGTAAATCCAGTTACTTCTAAAAGTCCCACCTTCAGACATTATCACCGTGGGGATTAGGGGAAGATGGACATCAAAACTATAACACAGTTGGACATGGTGGCTCGTGACTGTAATCCCAGTACTCAGGAGTCAGAAGACAGAAGAATTCCAACTTTAAGAACAGTGTGGGCCACATTGCAAGTTTCAGGCCAGTGTGAGCTACGTAGTGAAACCTTGTGTCTGAGAAAGAAAGAGAGAGAGAAGTGAATTTATATTCCTTTTATTCATATGAATGGCATTTAAAATAAGGAAGAAGGTAAGAGGATTTAAAAGCAAAAGATGGGGCTTGAGAGATGGCTCAGTGGTTAAGAGCAATGGCTATTCTTCCAAAGGATCTAGGTTCAATTCCCAGCACTCACATGGTGGCAAACAACCACCTATAACACCAGTTCAAGGGGATCCAAAGCCCTCTTCTAGCCCCTGCAGGCATTGCATGACACAGATGTACTTACACACATGTAGACAATACACTTATACACATAAATTAAAAATAATAAATAAAATTAAATTCTTATAAAGATCAAAAGGTACACTAATTTATATTTAGTTTTGTCATAGTCTTTGCTTCTTTATATGGATTCAGATTAGTCTTTGGTATTATTTAATTTTAGCTTGAAGGAATATATCTTGCAGGACAGGTTGACTAGTGACGAACTCAGTTTTCATTCATCTAGGAACATCTTAATTGGAGGAAAGGTTTGCTGAACACAGAGTATTGCCAAGCAGAACAGTTCATTTGATCCTCACCACAAACACTTACATTTGGGGATCAGTCACATGAAGAAGCAACATCCAGGAGACTGGCTTAACTTCTGGGTTTCCATTGGTACCTCCTCCACCTCAAAGGTCAAACTGATGCAACAATCTAAGGCCCCCAGCAAACAAAAAGCCATTCACTACAAACCACACTGGTGGCCAATGTGACGTAGCCTGAAGCTCCAGGTATCCAAAAATGCTCTCATCAGGCAGTGTATTGCTAAACTTGGGAGATTATCTCCCAGAAACCAGCCAAGACCCAGTTCTGAAGACCTTTGGAATACTCAGAGTTTGGACTGTGACTTGCTAAGTAATCCTTTACTATGAACACATTTAATTTATTATTATTTAATCTAACACATTTAATCTATTAAAAACCATGCTACTCTAGCCTTCATCAAACTAGCTTTTTTGTTTTTGCAGTGCACTACAAGTAATACAGACTCATAACTGGTCAAAATATTAATAATAAGTGATGGTAATGTGCTTGCCCCTAAATGAGTCATCAGTATCATTCCCTCCAAGGCTCAGAGAACATGAGGAAGAAGGGCTAAGAAGAAAGTGAGGGCCAGAGACTGGGATGTAAAAAGGAGACTCCTGAATATGGCATGGCTCTTGCACTCATGAACTCACTACAGGCTTACCTGGGGTTACCTGTACAAGACCTACACAAGACTGGGCCGCTCACTATTTCATCAGTAGCCACTGCTACCCTGCTTTAACAAATAACCTCCAACCCATGCTCATGCAACCTTTATTAAACTCAGTAAATCCTTCACATGCACACAAAAGAGCCATGAAAATAAGAGAGAGACTTGTTGGAAAGAAGAGGAATTTCAGCAAGAAAGAGAGGGTGGATGAGAGAGTAATGTGGGTGAAAACAGCTAAAAGTTATTATGTACATATCTGAAACCAAAGAATGAAGCAAAAATTTAAATAATAGTATAAACTACGAAAAATAATTTTCCACATGGTACCGCAAGAACTCTAAAGATATTCCATGAAAAGAAGTATTGAATGGTCAGTTACACATGGGAAATATTGTACAACCTATTACCATAATGAAAATTCAAAGTATAGATAAATCAATGAGTGCCTTTGAGTTCTCCAGAAAGAGAAAGCAGTGTGATTTTTGTTTAATCCAAATTTTCCTAAATGTAGATATCTATGGAATCTATTTTTCAAGGAGCACCCCACAGAGTACAGATTTTACTGAATATTGTTTAGAAAATGCTAAGACCATGGCAACAAATTTTACATGGAAAAGCTGAGGTTTCACAAGTGGCCTGATGTCACACAGCTGGTCAGTTCTGTCAGACCTCAGATTCAGATCTGATTCTTTCCACAGTTTTATTCTGGCTCCAAGAAGTTGTTGTCTAACCTTTCTGTGATCTGAAAGTACACTTGAAGGAAGGAGGGAAGGAAGGAAGGAAGGGACGGAGAGAGGGAAGGAGGGAGGGACGGAAGGAAGAAAAGGAAAATAAAAGAAAGAGAAAGGGAAGGACGGAAGAAAAACAAATAAGAACCCCTCACAAATATCTAAATTCATAACTACTTTTCATATTTTCAAACTATCCATTCTCCACATGTATATGGGTTTGATCTCTCCTGATGAAATCTCTCCTTATGTCAGTATGTAGATGTTACAAATTAAGGGCAATCCCAAAGGCTTAATTCAATTAATTTAAAACTTAATTTAATCAATTTATTCAATTTTGAGCATCTAGTACATGTCAGGTATTTTGGAGCAGCGTATGAACTAGTAAGTGCACAAATAAACAGAAATCCATCCTTAATGAGGGGGAGTATGATAATCTAGTAACATAATAAATGGTGACTTATTTTATATACAAGGTGGTATGTACCAAAGGAAATAACAGAGCAATGTAAACGATCAAGAGTGTGGAGTGAGAGCAGTACAGTTGGAGGTCAAGGGAGCCCACTTTGGTACTAAACTTGTTCTTAACCAAAAGATTGTTTCTCTATAGTGCAGGAAACTGAAGGGAAAGGCTCCTGTAATATCCCATTGGTAAGTGCTCCTGGTATACCGAAGGGCAAGAAAAGAAACCAGTTGTTTTGCTGTTTGGAGGTAGGGCAATATCATGTTTTCCTTGTAAGCCTTCTTAGGGAGCAGCCTGCTGGCCTTCCTCAGCAGCAGACATCTTTGCATCAGCATTTGAATTTCTACAGCAAAACCATTTTATGTACAGATTCCTTGCTTTGAATTGAGGGTTCATAAGGGAGCGAATGAACATTCCTGAGCTCAAGAGCTCACTGTCTCACCACAGCAATGATATGTGACAGCTTAACAGCATGAGAGAATCTCAAATAGAAACTGTAAATATAATGCGGTAGAGGCCAAAAGGCAGCTTTCTGCCAGCCCTTTCCCTTGCCAGTCTCTCTCCTTGGGAGCTAATGTAGCCAAGAGTTCAAGTCCTTTGGCTTTGAGCAGAGTGAGTATCACTTTCCAGATTCCTAAGCTCCCTGTGATGTAGTTAAAAGATATAGTTGCTTTGGAAGCAAGCCTGGCTTCAAATCCTGCCTCCCCCATTTATTTACTGAATGACTTAGGAGAGTCTGTTTTCTCCTCTTGGCTGCAGTTCTTGTTGCTATCTAACCACTTTCCTTGTTTGGTTGTGATAAGAATTAGAGAACACAGAAGATAAAAGAAAACACATTGTTCTCATCTCCGATGGTTGGTCCGATCATTCCTTCCCGGTCAGGGTGCCACAGCCCATAGGCTCAGAGAAATCACTGTGACATGAAGTAGAAACTTAGGCAATTCCTAGCCTCTAGAACCAAGCAGGACTGTAAAAAAAAAAAAAAAAAAGAAAGAAAAGAAAACTGAATAGCCCCTCAGGAGCATAGTCAGACACTCAGACACAACTCAAATCTCTTCCCCCAGCATTTGACCCAGCTAACTCAGGACAGAGATGGCAAGGTATGGAAGGATGCAGCTGAGGGCTAGAGGCCTGATCTCTGTATCTTTTCTCTAAAATGAGTGTTTGATAACTCCAGCTAAATTTATGCCCTTGGCTCAGGTGAGCTACAGTTGTGGGGCCTTTGTACTGTTTGGAAAAACCACATCTATGCTTGAGATGGCTAGAGTCTTCTTAACACATTTTCTATGTGTTATTCCCTCAAAACCTTATTGCACCTCTGGGGACTAAACAATGTCCTCTCCAAGGCTGTGATGCAACCATAGGTTGTATGGCAAGTGTGTGCAGTGTCAGAAGAACATCTTTGTTCTGAGTAGCATGCTAGGTTTCATCCAGCCGTCATTTCCCAGAGGTTTCCATCCCTTTGAGCCAGTGTTAGTTCCTTGCGGCTATCAGTTAATGGCATCTACAGGTCAGCTCCCCCATTGACCTATGCTTCTTCAAAATTGGATTTGGTCCATTCTCTGCCCAACATAACTCAGACAGCCCCCACCAGTAACCATCGGACATGATATCAGCTTCAAATTGGTCCTAAAATACACCCAACTGTGAAGGCCAAATGCTTTAATTTGAGGGACATGAGCTGAATGCAAAAATTTCACTGTTGTGTTGAGGGAGGGCAGTGAGAAAGTCTGTCCTCCTATGGCAATTTCTGATTAATCAGACCAGCTAACCGTCTGTGGGTTTGGCTCTGTAAATAGAAAGCAGATGCCACTGTGGGGGCTGCCAAAAGAAGGGAAATAGCAGAAATGACTTGGAGCTGTAACAATTTCAATGAAAGAACTTGGAGAAGTGATGCAGAAGTCTTTAGATATTTTACTATAATTAGTAGGAGGCAGATCCAGTCATAATGCCTTATTCTTGTTGGATACAAGATGCCTGAAAGGTTTTTTTTTTTTTTCAAGTAAATGTCTCCAATCTCTTTGTAAAGGGTAAATAAAGAGCAACAGCAACAAAAAGATTTGGGGACATAAATTATCAACTGGATATCCAACAACAGCTGGATTGTATATCTAGCCTGTGTTTATGAACTATATGCTTGTCCTCTCAAAATAACATAAAATCACATATTCATTGAGTCTTGTCTATGGCGTGCACTTGACAGCCATGACCTTACTGGAACTGGCTTTGCTGTTTTCCTGTCTTCCTCCAAATGAGGGGAGGAAAGCACAGGGAGCCAAGCCTTTGATATGAGTCCACATTCAGCAAGGGAAGGCAGTGAGAAGACCGGGTCTGAGAGGAGAAGCTGTGATATCTGCTGTGGGCACCAGTCCTCAAGTTGGAACACTAATTCTATGTGATCGTCTACATAGTCTCTCAATCCGACATTCAGGGGGGAGGGAAAATGAAGCACAGTTAGCCGAAAGCATTATAGCCAGTAAGAGCAAAGCTTTCATGAAGACGTCAGAGACTGAACAAACAAAATGTGGATAGCCAAGACCCTATATGACAAGGAAACACTGAATTTCCACCTCTGCAGCTAACAACCCAGGAGGTCAAACCTCAGCCTTTATCGTCAATGCCTATGACAGAAATGGGTGATGATTGCCTCAGTGACACTTTCCACCCAAAATAGCCAGAGAAAATGAAACATGCACCCCAGACAAATCACGTCATGTCCTCTAATTCCATATAGCCAGCCTTCTGTATCCCCAAATCAGCAGGGTACCAGAAGCTGCTTCTCTAAAGCCCTCCCCTCTTGCGTGTGCCTTTGAGTCTCGGCCAAAAGAAGAGACTAGCTCTCTTGCCATAGTGGCTCATGAATAGTGTGTGTGTAGAGGGACTCCATTTAGTTGTACAGAAATAATAATGCTGATACCAATGTAATAGAGTTGTCTTAGTATCAGTGCAGTAATGCAAGCAAAGTCCTGAAAGTGCAGCTGTTATCATGTATTCACAAAGACAGTTACTCTTTTAAGTCAGTTTCACAGTTTCAAGGAGGATTCCAACAAATGATTGTCCAATAAAAAAGTTTAAGAGCTACTGTGGTATGGGGTAGTTGGGTAAATAGTTAAGGATTTTCTGTAACACCATGAGCAATATTGCTATTCTTGCTTTTTAAATGAAAATTCTGAGACTCAGCACATCTGAAATTGGAGGAAGAAGATTGATGCCAAACCCACGGATGTGATTTCCACTTCTCAAGTTCACCTTCCATGAGGAACTTTAAATATTTACTCCTTAGAGGTTTGTCTGTCTCTGCCTTTGTCTGGGCAGAGTGAGGAGGCCACACAATTTCCTGATTTGTGCATCCACCAACCATATTTTGATCCCTAAGGAATGTAATGGTGGAACATAGAAGTTAAATAGGGTTAGAGGTGAGTTCCCAGGAGAGCCAGTCACTACACAGCAATAAAAGATGCAAGTCAGGAAGCCAACTTACCTTGGGGAAAACTATTTAATCTTCATGAATGGTTCAAAAATGTTTCAAGATAAATAGGTAGACTGTCTTCTTATTGACAGATTATATCAATTACTAACATGAAACAGAGCCCTCATAAGGAACCACTGGAAATAGACATTGAATATGATCTAAAAGGATGTTTGGGACTGCAGGAGTAGATGAACTCTAGAGCACTTCGTGGCATGCTCAATCCCCTGGATTCGATCTTCAATACCATAAGACATTCAAGAGCATAAGAAACAGAACTTAAGGACTGTCTAGACATCACAGAGAAAAAGAGACAGTCTCCCAAGAAATGAGCTGGTCTCAGAGGATGCTACCTTTGAAAATAAATCAATCAGAACTACTGAAGACTTTAGAGCTCTATGGGGTATAAAAGTATACATACTTTTATAATGGGAGGGCTAAAGAGACAGCTCAGCTGTTCAGTGCACGGGCTGCTCTTGCAGAGGACGTGAGTTCTGTTCCCAGGACCCACATGATGGCTAAAAACTGCCTGTAACTCCAGTTCCAGGGGATCTGACACCCCTCTTCTGACACCCTCTTCTGCATGATATAGGTGCACTTAACATACCTGTAGGCAATATGCTTATACAGATAAAATTAAAATAAATAAGACTTCAAAAACTATGTAAAGGAATAATGGATACCTCTGTTCCACAGTAAAAGTTCATTTTGCTGTAACAGATACAAAAATCTGTGGAAATTTTCCAGGGAAGACTAGAATGGGAAAAAGAAGAATAAGCAAATATTTTTAAAGACAAATTCAATGGCTACGTTAGCGGTGAAACTTACTATACACAGGAGATGCTCTTTTTTGACACATTTTCTAGTTAAGTCACAGCATGACCTTGCATCCAAAGTTCTGGCTCATGGACTCACTTTTATTTGTGTGAATAAATAATGTTTTCTTGCCTAAAATGTTAGTCTTGAGGTCTATGAAAAACCTATATTTCACTCTTTCTTCTCCAATTTTGATGACAAAGAAATTAAAATTTGGGAAATAGTTGAGTGGTAGAGAAGATGAGTGCAGAGTCCTCAGTCTGCAGCCAGGAACCAGAAGCCAAGGCTGTTCCCCAGGCTGTCTCTTCTAAGACTGTCCATAGGCTGCATTAGAGGTAGTAGTCCTCAGCCTACAAATATTTGGAAGTAGGAAGAGTTCAGTTTGCCCATCTCTTAACCATAGTTCTTGTCCCTTCTACATTTGTCTCTCCAGGCTGGAGTTCATAGCTCCATGCTTGAGAGGAAAGTTTTCTTTGTTTGTAAGCATGTGATGAAAAGCCACAGACATTTAACAAGTTTCTGTGATTCAGAAGAAAGCAACCATATTAAAAAAAAAAAAAAACAATGACAATCTCTCCCTTACATGAGGTTAACACTAACCACATACTGGTTTCATATCTGAAGAACGTGTTTGGTCCTTAACAGGTCCTTTGAACGTCCATCAGAATCATGAGAAGAGATTGCTCAAATATGAAAAACTTTGTGTGTATGAGCTGATTCAGAGCATGATGGGAAATGATTGTCCCCATTAGAAGAAGGACAGTGTGAAGGGAGAGCCCTTGGCTAAAAGAAGTGAAAAATAACAATCATTCTAACAAAAAAAACTATTGTCCCAATAGTCACATAAATCTCCAGTGTAGCACTCAAAACAGTGAATCCAGATGTTGTCTGCATCTTGGTGTAATCCAGCAGGAAGCAGACATCCTCACCTCTGGTGGTTTTACCAAAAACAAAACAAAACAAGACTGTGCAGTGTAATCCAATCAACCCTGTAAGGCTAACCATTTATAGGCATGGGCAAGGAAAGAGAGAAGGATAAGTTAGTTGATACCACAAGGCTGCGAAAATTGAGTCTATAAGACAGCCAGTCCTTAAAACAAAGAGCAACATGGTGGTGTGACCCTGGATGAGTGGGACTAATGAGAAAGAGTTATCAAATGGGAAGAGCACAAACCAAGGCAAAAAGACATTTGAGAAAAGTTCAGAGAAGCTTGATCACAACTTTGAATATGCTATCATACCAAGAAATTCCTTTACCAAGTTTATTAGGTATTATCATGACATGGTGGCTATGTGAGAAAATTTCATCTTATTTTAGACATGCATGCTTCAGTATTAGAGGTACAAATGACAGAAATTCTGAGATTGCTTAAAAAAAAATCTCAACAACAACAAAAAAAGACAGGAAAATATTTTTTCAAAACATTCCAAAAATCTTGATTATTTTTCAATCTGGGTGCTGGTAATGTAAAAGAATATTTTTCTTCTAATTTGGTCTTGAGGTCTCCGATGGATCTCCTGGGGGTGTGAGGTCTGTATGTCTCTGACAGGTCTCCTGGAGTGTCTTGTAGGTGTTTATAGTGTGTTTTTGATGGGATATTTCTTTATTCTAGCAGATATCTCAGAGGTCATGATCCCTTCTGGGGAAACTTGTTTACATTGGCAAATGCCACTATGGCTCTCATCTTAAGTGTCCCATTTATTCCTACCGAGAGAGGCTGCCATTCCTTATGAGAGGCCCAAGGGTGAAAGTTAGATTCAGATGTGTCAATCGGGTGAGAGTAGGAGGCCATTTACTAAAACACATGAAACAGCCAAAGAGATGCTTTGCTATGGATCAGAGAGAAAGCATCAGCATGCCTTGACAATCAAAGAGGGGGGAGCTGTCTGAAACATGGCTGCTCAACAAGCCCGTGAGGAACAAAAGAGAAGTTAAAGGTAAGGACATGAAGACTAGACCCCATCCTGGGGGCTAGAGCAAACTGGAGCAAGTTTGTGGAGTCATGATGACTGACAGGTGTGCCTGCTGGCATCCACATAGCCTATGTGGGACATGGGGTTCAGTGGGGTGTAGGGCTCTGGCTCCCCAGCATGCCCTTCTCTCTTAGTGCTAGGCTCTTGGCCACGAGCTAGCAGGCTTGTCAGTTGCAGTCTTGAGGTAAACAACTTCCGAAGACTTCACATGACTGCTTGAGGTAAACAACCTGACCTTTCCGAAGACTTCACATGACTGCTTGAGGTAAAAAACTTGACCTTTCCGTAGACTTCACATGACTCCTTGTTTACATTATATCCCAGCTGAGTCCTGTTAAGTGGTTGATCATGAGGTGCAGATTTGAACATCCTTGTTCCTGTTTACTGAGGTTACCTTCCTGTTTTGACCATGAGAATGTGAACTTTCAACCCTTGAGCCTTGTTTCCTGTCTTGGTTGGGGCTATATAAGCTTCCAGCAACTGTACAATAAATGTCATTCAGCATTCTCTCTCAGTGTGAGTGGGTCATTCTGTTCAATCCTCAGGCCATCGCCAGTCCGTGGTGCACAGTGACGGTGCAGGCGCTGTCAAGTGGAGGTTCCACCGAGATCTGGAAGAACGGACAACCTGAAGGATCGCCCCTAAAGGCTGGCCAGCAGGTAAGAAATAGGGGTGAATTGAAGATGGGAATTTCAAGCTCTAGCATACAGTTAGTAAGTCAGATAGATTTGTTAGGGATGCCCTATTCGGTGATAGAACAAAAGTGAAAGAGGAGATGAATGCAACTGGGTGGACTTTTCCCCCTGCACAAGATGACTGGTCTAAACAGTCTTCAAGGGCCTCTGAACAATCTTCAGAAGAAGATGAGTCAGAGGATGAGGAGGCTAAATTATCTGAGGAAATAAAAAAATTACAAATTAAAATGGAAAGTTGTAGGAAGAGAAAGAGGCCACCTAAATACAATTCTTTCTCTTCTGATGAAAATCTTTTACCCTCTGCTCCTCCTTATGAGTCCTCAGGGGGGATTGCATTCCCTGTAATAGAATATCAAGATCAACAGGGGCAACAAATAAGACAGCATAATCCTTTAGAAATTAAGGACATTAAACAGTTAAAGGAGGCGGTTGCCACATATGGCCCCCATGCGCCGTTTACACAAGTCCTTTTTGAGTCCTTTTCTGCTTTGTTCTGCACGACCTCTGATTGGCAGCAGTTATGTCGTACAGTTTTATCTGGGGGAGATTATCTTCTTTGGAGGGGAGAATTTCAAGAGCAATGTGCACAAACAGCTAGGAGAAATGCTGCAGCAGGATTTCCACAATGTGATATTGATATGCTTACTGGAGCTGGGCAATATGCTGGATTGCAAGCTCAGATTGCTTATGATGCAGGAGTATATGCCCAAATTGCTACCACAGATGGAAGGGCATGGAAATCTCTTCCTAACAAGGCAACAGCGGATCAGCTCTCTAAAGTGTTACAGGGACCCTCTGAACCATTTTCAGAATTTGTGGATAGACTCATTCAGGTAGCCTCAAGGATTTTTGGAGATGTTGATACTGCCATGCCCGTTGTTAAGCAATTAGCATTCGAAAATGCCAATAAATATTGTAAGGAAGCTATTCACCCGCATCAGTCCAAAAGTGTTAATGAATATATCAGGCTCTGTAAGGATATAGATGGGACTCATATAATGGGTCAAGTCATTGCCTCTGCTCTAAAGGGGAATGCTAGAAATTATAATAGAGAGGGGGTGCGACCCAGAACTTGCTTTAGCTGTGGACAAGCAGGGCATTTTAAAAGGAATTGCCCTAAGGCTCTCCCTATAGACAGTAAAAGTCCTGGGATATGTCCCCAATGTTATAGGGGATATCATTGGAAAAATGAGTGTCGCTCTAAAAGGGATGCTCTGGGCAATCCCCTCCCGCAACAGGGAAACGGGTTGAGGGGCCAGTCCCGGGCCCCATCTCACCAGGTGTACGGGGCCATGCTTACACCAGGCCAACATCCTATTCATCATATTCCTCAGAGAAACCCCTTTATGTCTAAGACCTTGTCCAGAGGACACCAGGAAGTGCAGGATTGGACCTCTGTACCTCATCAAGAGCAGTACTAACTTCTCAGATGGGTCCTCAAGCCCTTGAAACTAACGTATATGGGCCTTTACCTCCTGACAGTGTGGGGTTAATTTTAGGTAGAAGCAGTGCGCTAATGAGAGGCATCAAAATTATACCTGGGGTAATTGATTCAGACTATACAGGAGAGTTTAAAATTATGGCAATGGCAGAACGAGGGGTTATAGTCATTCCCCAAGGAGAGTGCATTGCACAGCTTGTCCTATTGCCTATGCTGCCCACTCGTAACCCTGTATTGAAAGGAAAAAGAGGAGATAATGGGTTTGGATCTACTGGTCCTAGTGCCTTTTGAGTCTCCACATTAGAGCAAAGACCTACACTACTGTTAACCATAGAAGGAAAGCAATTCAAAGGGTTATTGGACACAGGAGCAGATACTTCTGTGATCGCTAAGACCTTTTGGCCAGCAGCATGGCCTTTAGAAAAGTCTCCAGCTGAATTACAAGGGATAGGGACAGCTACCGCCCTCTGGCGCAGTAGCAAATTGTTGCGATGGAAAGACCAGGAAGGACATGATGGCGTTTTTCAACCTTTTATATTAGATCACATTCCTGTTAACCTATGGGGCAGGGATGTGCTGAGTGACATGGGCGTGGTTCTTACCACGCAGCCGGTTCAAGAAGAGGGGTTCAAAAATTGTTACATCAACAAGGCTATGCTTCAGGAAAAGGATTTAGGTGAATATATACAGGAAGACCCACAGTTAGTTTCTGACAAAACATTAAACACTAGGAGCCCATCAGATAGGACCAAACTTGGAGGTAAAAATTTTTCTTAGGGGTCACTGCTAACATGCCTCCGACTATTCAACCCATTCCCATTGCTTGGAAGAATGACAAACCTGTATGGGTTGAGCAGTGGCCCTTACCTACCAAAAAATTAGAGGCCGCCAGAAAATTAGTACATGAACAACTTGTGGCTGGACATATCATGCCTTCTACTTCTTCTTGGAATACTCCCATTTTTGTAATCAAGAAAAAATCAGGTAAGTGGAGACTATTACAAGATTTAAGAGCAGTTAATAATACCATGCATCTTATGGGCACTATCCAACCTGGATTGCCATCACCCGTGGCCATACCTAAAGATTGGTATTTGTTAGTTATTGATTTAAAGGACTGCTTTTTCACCATCCCCTTGCATCCTAAGGACTGTGAACGCTTTGCTTTTAGCGTCCCTTCTGTCAATTTTAAGGAACCCTACAATAGATACCATTGGGTAGTCCTACCTCAAGGAATGGCCAACAGTCCTACAATGTGTCAGGCTTATGTGTCCCTAGCACTGCAACCTGTTCGAGATGAATATAAAGATCTATATACAATCCATTATATGGATGATATTTTGTTAGCAGGACAAGAGAAAAACGTTATACTTCAAGCCTTTGCTAAATTGCAGGATGTATTAAGCTATGCAGGTCTAAAAATTGCACCCGAAAAGGTGCAAGAAACTTTCCCATATCAATATCTTGGCCATCAGTTGTTACAAAATGGTATTGTACCACAAAAGATGATATTGAGGATTGATACGTTAAAAACTTTAAATGACTTTCAAAAGCTATTAGGTGACCTCACTTGGCTTCGTCCAAGCCTACATTTGTCAACTGGACAACTAAAGGGTCTGTTTGACATTCTGAAGGGAGACCCTAACCCTTCATCCCCTCGCTCTTTGACAAAAGAAGGACGTGTCTGTTTACGGTTAGTTCAACAGGCTCTTGAGCTAGCACATCTACATTATATTGTCTATGCCATGCCTCTGAATTTTTTGGTCTTTCTCTCTAAACATAGTCCTACAGGTGTATTCTGGCAAACGGGTCCAATTTTATGGGTACACTTGTATGCTTCTCCTTCCAAGTCTGTTGTTTCCTACCCTCAAGCCATTGTTGAATTGTTGTTCAAAGCCCACAAATTATCTATACAAACCTTTGGTAAGGAACCCGAAAAAATTATCGTTCCCTATGGCTCAGAACAGCTTCAGTTTTTGGCACCTATTAATGTATACACTGATAGTGTATATGTAGCCCACATAATTTCTCCCCTTGAAACAGCTGCCTATATAGCTCCTGTATCTGCAATACATCGCTTGTTGCTCACAGTGCAGGCCTTACTTTGGGAACGTCTACATCCCCTTCATGTAGCTCATATTCGTGCTCATTCCACTCTATCTGGTCCTTTGGCAGAAGGCAATCATATAGCTGATGCCCAGACACAGTTGATGACCCTTAATGAAGAATCGCCTGTAACAAAAGCTGCCAATTGACACCAAAAATATCATTTAAATGCAGGATCCTTACGCTTTCACTGTAAAATAACTAAGGAACAAGCCACGAATATTGTTAAACATTGCCCCCTTTGTGCAGAATATATTAATGTTCCTTCATCGGGTATCAATCCTAGGGGACTGATGCCCAATGATCTATGGCAAATGGATATCACTCATTACCCCAGTTTTGGCAAATTACAGTTTGTACATGTATCTATTGATACCTATTCGGGATTAATGTATGCCTCTGCCCATTCAGGAGAAAAGATACGAGATGTAAAAAATCATTGTATACTGGCTTTCGCTTTTATGAATGTTCCCAAGCAATATAAAACTGATAATGGGCCTGCCTATGCCAGCAAAAGCTTTGCTCAATTTTGTTCAGAATTCTCCATTCAACACAAAACAGGTATACCTTATAATCCTCAAGGTCAAGGCATAGTTGAGCGTGCACATCGCACCATAAAAGCTTACTTATGTAAAACAAAAAAGAGGGAATATGGCTCTCCTCACGCACATTTGGCTACCATCTTATATATTTTGAATTTTTTGACTGTGGACAATGATGGTCGCTCTGCAGCTGATAGACACTGGCGTGCCCCGAGGGGCCGATTTGGTGAAGTTAAATGGAAAGACTTAATCTCAGGCATATGGAAGGGACCTGATCCGGTACTAATTAGGGCCTGAGGGTCTGTTTGTGTTTTTCCTCAGGATGCGGAATCCCCAATTTGGGTTCCTGAGCATTGTGTTCGCCCTGTTGCTGAGAGGAACACTAATGCAGCTAGAGACATCTTGGGCGCTCGTGAAGAATCCTCCAATCCTGATTCCAGTCAACTCATCGGGGGACTTCCTGCCTGTTCTCACTTGACACCATCATGATTTTAGAATTACTGCTGCAGTGATCGCTCTGGTTGCCACTGACTCCACACTCAGTGAACTCTTTGACTCAAAATGTTTTGAATAATGTTACGAATGGTCTTCAATTAACAGGACACATGTGGAAGGACTGGGCTGGCTCCTTTGCCCTTAGTAATCTTGCATTGGGAGCTGCCATGGCCATGGACAATACAAAAAAAGCAGCCAAATGGCGGGTAACCTCGGGGCTGCATCCATTGCTGACTCTTATAAATGAGTAGCCAGAGACGGGTAAGCCCAAGGGGGTGTCTGTCAACCTAAGACAGGGAATCAGCCTCTGTGGCCAGAGATTGTGGCTGGTTTTTCAATGACGGGTAAGATAGGCACTGACATCCTTGGCAACCTAAGACAGACACTCATTTATGTAAGAAAGAAGGGGGAAATGTAGGGCTCTGGCTCCCCGGCATGCCCTTCTCTCTTAGTGCTAGGCTCTTGGCCACGAGCTAGCAGGCTTGTCAGTTGCAGTCTTGAGGTAAACAACTTCCGAAGACTTCACATGACTGCTTGAGGTAAACAACCTGACCTTTCCGAAGACTTCACATGACTGCTTGAGGTAAACAACTTGACCTTTCCGAAGACTTCACATGACTGCTTGAGGTAAACAACTTGACCTTTCCGAAGACTTCACATGACTGCTTGAGGTAAACAACCCGACCTTTCCGTAGACTTCACATGACTCCTTGTTTACATTATATCCCAGCTGCGTCCTGTTAAGTGGTTGATCATGAGGTGCAGATTTGAACATCCTTGTTCCTGTTTACTGAGGTTACCTTCCTGTTTTGACCATGAGAATGTGAACTTTCAACCCTTGAGCCTTGTTTCCTGTCTTGGTTGGGGCTATATAAGCTTCCAGCAACTGTACAATAAATGTCATTCAGCATTCTCTCTCAGCGTGAGTGGGTCATTCTGTTCAATCCTCAGGCCATCGCCAGTCCGTGGTGCATAGTGACAGTGCAGGTGCTGTCAGTGGGGTGACTCTAGTTTCTTATATCTAGCTGTCATAGACAGAACTGGTACCAGGAGCTGTGGTGGAAGGCAAATAACTGGATTGATCACATTGAGGAAGTGGACAGAGGCAAACCACTTAGAGAACCAAAGATGCATGGGCCCTGCTTCCAGAATGAGAAAGTTTATCTTATGATCAAAATTGAAGCTGAAGCCACGTGCGCTGGCAAGAATTCACCCTAGGCAGCCTATTATACTAGCTTCTTTAGCTTTTGGTATGTTTGACCTTTTTTATTGTATCCTGGCCTCTGGGAAACTGAACAGTGTGTTCACCATCTGATCTACCACTGTAAACAGACAGCTACTACAACACAGTATTCATTTAATTTTGCATCTTCTACTTTAAAAATTATCCTGCATGAATTCTGTACCATGAGATCTTTGGACTGGGTGCTTGAGCTTTCTTCCTATGTACCCTTTCAAGAAGAGGAAATTTTTATTCCAGCTTTCCAGGGGGGTGCTATTTTTTGAGTTTCCCAAAAAGGTCTTGGCCAAGGGTAGCTAACTTGTGTAAAGTCATGACCCCTCCTCAGGAGTAGTGCTCATCGATCTTCAAATCAACATGGGATAAAGAGCAACCTGTATCCACAGAGAGTAAGTCTGAAAGAGTCCATAATGTCAGGAGGTGGCTGAGGCCCCTTCTATGGTGACATGGCAATTGACTCTGTCCTTTGATGAAGTACACACCCATTACCCTCCACAGGTGTTATTCCTAATAGCAGGGGCCAATAAGCCTCTTACATGCAAATCTACATCTCAGCTGCTATTTCCTAGGAAACCTAAGCCTAGCCTGTAAGCTATTGTTCAATGAAGAAAGTTCATTGTGAAACAGTAAGAGTAGAAAGTTTCCCTATAATGGAAACACAAAAGCATATGTTTCTTTATGTGTGTTAATACTCAGAAAAGGGGATAGAGCAATACATCCTTTCTGTTTGTGTTTATGTATACACGCGTGTGGCTAAAATTTCTTCTGGGAGACATAAAGAACATCTGGCCCCTCCTCCCTTGTTCCCTTCAACAAACCAAGGTACAATTTCACCAAACTGAAGGTTTGGAAAGCAGTGAGCTTACTACTGAGTGAGGGTTTACTTGCAATAGTGTGGGTGATCTCCTCTTAAGGCTGCACTGGAAAGTCTTCCTTCAAGTGTGGATGGTGACTTTCCCACAGACACACAAAATGGTAATAGAGCTTCCCCTCCACTTCCTCGCTCTATGTACCCTTAGTCCCTTCCTCACATGCCTCACATGCTACTAGAGACAACAGATTGGTTAGGGGGTGTGGCTCCCTGCTCTCTTTTCTCATGGAGACTAACAGTCAGAAAGCTTAATTGTGGTGATTCTAAGCAAGCGGTGCAACCAAGTTTGGGAAGACGGCATCTGTCTACGGTCAGCCTATCAGCGCACAGTCCTACACAGTACCCCATCTTACCATCTTCTTCTGCGAGAGTCCCTGAGCCTTAGAGGGAGTTATATAAATGGAGGATGATCCCCCCACTTTGATGAGAGATTGAACTCTTGGGCGTTGTCATCATCTGTTTCCAGGACATGACTGCTAACTCATCTTGATATAGCTCCTACTATAAAAATACAAAGGAAAAGGATGAAGCAGGAACATCTAAACAGACACTGACTACAGTAATAATCCATGGGTGTAAACACAAATTCTTGGAAGGCACCTTAGCAAGTACATCACATTCATCTAACCAGACACTTGCAGTGGCTTCCCAACTGGGTCCTGTAACGTCCCCTGCCACTGGGGGATGGCTTAGCTTGCAGTAGAGATGAGTGTTCCTCCCCAAGTAGTGGGCCTTAAATCCAACTGGAAGTGTGTTGGTTGTACATATACTAGTTGTGCCATTGTTGCACCAGCAGGCACATCTTCCTTGGCATGATACTAGTCCAGCTAGTGGGATCTGTCATTAAGCAGAACTATTAGAGACAGCTCTCCCTCAGTGATCTTCATAGCATCGTCTGCCACTATGCCAGCCATTCAGCAAAGGGCAGTTTCTGGCTTAGTCCTAGCTTGATCTCTCCCTTTCTTGCGCTCATATTATGAAGTGTCTTTAGCAAGAGGGTCTTATTGTCTAGCTCTGGAATACAAGTAACATTAGTGGCAATGGTCTTTATCCTTTTGGGGGCCTCTATGGTCTCCCTTGCCAACAGCTCATTTAGGGGCAACCCACCTCTGGTACTGGAATTTTCATTTAACCTTCAAACAGTTTCTGGGAGCCTCTGTTTTTATTTTCATAAAATATCTTTGTCTACTTTTTAGTTTATAGGCCCAGGATAGTAAACTTTTCCCAGCCATGCCAGTGGATATCACTTACCCAACTGTGAAGCGCCCAAGAATCGCACAGCTGTACTTGGTCCTGTACTCCTTATGAATCTACTTTTCCATCCTTTTTTTTCAGGTTTAATTGAACATCTTTCAAATGGGTCTCCACATCTGTAAAACACTCAGAGCTTAACATTATGTCATATACATAATGAAACCTTTTTCCAGAGGATGGGTAAAACAATGCATTGTCCTGAACCATCATCCAGTAATGAATACTGGAATTACAAAGATAATCTTGGTGTAGTGTTGAAAACATATTATCCTCTCTTCCAAGCAACTGGTAGGTGATCACAGAAATTCAAAACCAAGAAGATACTAAATCAAACATAACCAAGGTTTAACATGGCATGGAAAGATTTCATCCATGGGTATCAATTGTTTTCTCAACAGATCCATGTTGAGTACAATAGTATGGATAAGAGGCATTAACAGCTCTTTACTATCTTCGGTCATTTTCTCCAAGCCATTCCATATCCTGGGGTGCTTAGAGGCTACCTCCCTGCATTTCTCCATTCCTAATAAACTCGTTGGAACTGGCTCAAGCTGCCTGGCCCTACACAGGGTCAAGGAGGAGTCAGGTCTCTCTCATCACTGCTGTACTTGTTGGTCCCATGGATCACTTAAGCCCTGGTTCTGCCTATAGCTGTAGTCACATCTGTGGTCTCTCCATTGACCACACCTGGATGCGGTGGGAGGCACTGGTTAGTCTTTTTACTTGAGGGGAAAAGAAGTCAGTAAAGAAGATACTAACGGCAGTTTTAATTTTATTAAATTGCTTCAACTTTTGTCTATCAGTTGATTGTATTATTAAAAGTCAATAGTTTGTGCTTACAAAAATTTCAGTGGAAGAAACATTCAGAATTCATGGAAACATATATAAGTTCGTACAAGAATGCTGTATAGTCTTCCAGAACATAGACAACAACAAAAAAAAACTAAAAGAAGGCATATCAAGAATAGAAATATAAAAAGGTACAGATTCGGAAGACTTTGTTGTGTGTGTTGTATGAAAGGGAAATTACAGGAGCAGTGCACAGCAAAAGAGAGGGTGCCATAATTAAACAAACAAGAGAAGAACACTTCCTTGGTTTGAAAAAGAATGAAATCTTCTAGAGCAAAAGCTCTCCAAATACCAGACAAAATATAAAAAAGAAATACACACCTACATGGTGGAATTTTTTAACTCAAAAGACATGGATGAAAATAATATAAACATTCAGAGATTAAAATCAAGTTATCTTCTGAATATAAAAGAGGTTCATTTGACAAGAGAATTTTTTTAAGCACCAAATGCCAAAAGTCAACAGAATAGCAGCAGAAGTTGAGGAGGAAATATCATGATATAACGGGTGGTTAAAGAGTACCAGAAAAGTCTCATACATGTCAGAAATACTTCCCCATCCCTACACCACACTTTTATTAAGACTCTGCCTTAATAAAAATTGCTTGGAATATTAACAGACTGAGGCTCTGAATCTAGACCTGAGAATGGAGATTAGATTGTGCCTTGGTCTTTTTTTCTGTTGTTATAACAAAATAACAAAAGAAAATAGTACATGAGCCCGGTAGTTTATAAAGAAAGGTTATTATAGCCCAGAGTTTCAGACTCTGACGGCCTAAGATAGGTGGTCCCATTTGTTTAGCTTCCGGCAAGACTCCATCTGGCTGTATCGCTGCATGTTGTAATAGCACAGGGAAAATGGCTGTGCACAGAAAAGGTCAGGTGCATGCAGTGGCCATGCTTCTAACAGCCTGCTTTCATGGAACTCACTCCTCTACACTGAATTAGCCCCTTCTTGAAAACAGAAACTGTAGTGACATCATTCCTTTCCACTAGGCCTTACCTCTTTTTAATTTTTTAAAAAATGTTCCAAATTAGCACATAAGGTACTAGGTATGCTTGTGGCATTTTTGAACCAGATGTGTTAGGGGTTCTTCTTTCTCACTATCTGCCGCCCTCTCCTGCTACCCCAATCTTCCCAGTGACCCTTCCTAGTCTCCCTTTCTCCTTCATGAACCATGTGTTCTTTTGTCCATGCCTGTCTTCCCTCATCACCTCTTTTGCCCTTCCTTGGCTACCTGTCTTGGTTTTTAAACACTGCTCACATTTACACACATATTATATAAGTGCGTATAGTGTGTACCTAACGAAAACAGACTAAGGCCCTATATAACCTACATTCTTTCTAGATTTAGAGTTTTAGTTCATAATACTACAAGCAATTTTTATTAAGGCAAATGTATTGTGTGGGTATAAAACTACTCCTTACATGCATTAGACTTTTCTGATATTCTTTCACAACCCTGACATACAAAGAGAGAGAGAGAGAGAGAGAGAGAGATGTAGAATAGTAGACAGTTCTAAATTAGGCAGATAGCCAGAGGGAGGAGGCTGCCCCAGGCAGGCGAGGAGAATCCAGACTAGATTTAGCTACGTTCTAATTACTTTCCAAGATGGCCTATGCCTATTTCTAGGTTCTAGTCCAAAGTCATCTGATCTCCGATGCCCCACCTCAGTGCTCTCTCTGGTGGGAATCTCAAATTTCCTTCCCTTGTTCTACTCAATCTGGTTCCTGCTTTCATAGGAGTGAACCACCCAGTAGCATGCATCCTAACCTGTTCAATTCAAAGGGTGAAAGGGGAGCCAGTCCAGTTCCACTTCCTACCCTATAGAATATAGAAGCACAGACTGTGTAGAGGAGTAGATTGTGCTCCAGTTCTGAAATCCCTCCCTTGTGGGAACTCTGTCTCTTTACTGTGTGGACTGTTACTTATGCTTCAAAAAAGCCTTGGCTGTGTGCAGTGACTGAAAAATCTATCTCATTATTCTTTACCTGAGGAAGAAAAAGACCTGAGAACAGACCTTGGCTGCATCACATATGCTAGAGTTCACATAAGAAAGGATAGATGGTCTTTGTCTTACTAAGCTTGTAGATACCACCTCTTAAAAGTTCCACAATATGAACAACCCCACACTGGGAATCAAGCTTTGAGCAAGAATACTTGGGGAGGAACCACATCCACACTACAGCAGACAGGAAATTAATGGTGATAAATGACAGAGTGCCACATTAGTGTAAATAACTGATATTTAGCTTGGAGTGAAACTTGAAGCAAATGTCTGCAATTACTCTTTAAATTTAATGTCTATAACATTATCAAACTGAATGCAAAATCCAGTGTTTATTGGTAAAATGGGATGTAGGAAGGAGAAAAGAAGCATGAGTTTCATAAATTTTCTGTATTCTCAAAGATACTTAAAAGACATAAGGGCTTTTCAGCTTAAAAATTATTACTGATGAACAAAAATTTCATTTCTAAAGACAAAGGGGAAGACATTCAAATAGAATGGCCAATATAATAAAAACAAGATAATAAACTATGAAAGATAAGGAAATGTTTAAAAGTATAAAATAAGATGACAAATCATAATGAAATAGAACAAATTATGAATAAACTAAACTGAGGTATTAGAAATGAAAGAAGCATCTTAGTTAAATCAATTATAATTATATATGTGATTTTTTTCAATATTGAAAAAGATTAAAAATAATGTGGGGCATAAAGAGAAATAAAGGACAAGCAAACAAATAATGAGGTTCATGAAGATAGCTTGAAGAAGAGAAGAAAAGATGAAGGGAATACTAACATGAGCAAATAAAGTTGAAATAAAGAGAAATACCAAGTAAGATAAAAAGAGTTGCTTTATATTTTTGGACAGTATATAATAATCATAAGTGATGGTTGGATCTCTTCATAGAATCACTTATCAAAATATCTAAGAACCTATTAGGAAAAGGAAAAATTGATAAAATGCAAATGTACCTAATAGTATGTTTTTTCCCATTTTTATTGAATTTTTGCTAAATTCATACATTTTGTACATATTTAGATTCCCCCCTCTGTCTGCCCCTCATTTACACCCCTGTCTGACTTTGTGTACTCTGCTATATATAAAACATATATTATATGCATATATGAATATGTATTAAAGACTTTCAAGTCAAAGTTGTATCCCCTAATGTCCTTTGGTATGGGTCCATCTACTGAAGCCTGGTTAACCTATCCAGTTTCACATCCTTAAAGAAACTCACCTCCTCCTCTCCCAGCAGCTAGAAATTGCCCATAGCTCCTAAGTTAGGGTTGGACTTTCTTACCCATTTCTCCATACTATGGTAAGATTTTGCCTGCTTGAGCTTACGTGGGACTTTTGCATGCTGTCACCATTGATGTGAGTTCCAGCTGTCTGGAAAACTGTTTCCTTGTGGTCATCTAGAACTTCTGACTCTTACAATCTTTCTGCCCCCTCTTCCTCAATAATCCCTGAGCAGTGGGTGGCAGAGTTTTGATATAGGAATCCTTTTCAGGAATAAGAACTCTGAAGACACTTATTTTCTACATATTCACCAGTTGTAGGTCTCTTTTAATCACTCATCTGATGCAGGGGACAACTTCTCTAGTGAGAGTTGCAATAATCTAGAGGTATAATAATAAATCATTAGAAGTCAGTTTAATACTATGTCTATTTAGCAGAATAATAGTAGTAGGCTCTCCCTTATGGCCTGTGACCTGTCTAACAACAGGTTAGGCCTCATATAGGTGTCAGGTATGGGCTTCCTAATGTGAAGGGGACTTAATTCAATCAGAAAGTGATTGGTTACTACAGTAACATGGTGACAGTATATCAGTGGTATACCTTGCCAGGCCACTTGTTGTAGCTCTCAGGATTTACAATTGGGCAAGGTTGATGATAGTTTTCTCTTCTAGTAGCATGCATAGTACCTTCCAGCACTACAAAAGTCAGCCAGTAGAGAGGAAGCTTTGAGGTCAGTGCCAGCCTGATTTCTCCTTGCTTGTTCTACAACTCATGCATGTAGTGTGTTCAGCAATAGGGTCTCACTGCCAAGTTCTGGTGGGTAAGAGCAGGGCAGCGGCCAGAATTGTCTGAGGGTCTATGGACCCCTGGCCAACAGCTTCAAAAGAAGGAGAACTTTCCTAGCACTGGGTGTTTTCTTTCCTAGCTTGTATTGTCTAGTAAGGGTGATGCCTCCCTGTCACAGGGTAACTCCTTTTAATCTCTTCATATTATATTAATTACATTATGTTTATTATATTATATCATAGACACACACGCATTTACTTTTGGAGGCTTCTATGGTGGTAGGTTTCCATATAACTCTTGAAAGGTCTCTCGTGTGAGCTGTCCCTCTCCACGCTCCCTCCTCTGTCCTGCCCGCCCATTCCCCGTTCCTTAAATGCTTCCTATTCTATTATTCCTATTTCCCCTTTTATATCACTACATTCAACCTCCTGTCCCCTGAAACCCCACCCCATGGCTAGTTACTGGTCTCACTCAGGATGTTTCCAGTTCCCTTCATTTCCCTGTAAATTGAATGATGTCATATTTCCTAACAGCTGAATAATATTCCATTGTGGAAATGGACTGTCCTTTCATTATCCATTCATCAGTTGATGGATGTTAGATGTTGCTTACATTTTCTAACAATTGTGAACAGAGCACTGATGAAGGTGGATGAACAGGCATCTCTCTAGTAGGATCTAGAGTCCTTTAGGTATATACCCAAGAGCATTGTGATTGGCTCATGTGGTAGATCTATTTCAGAGTAATACGTTAGCAAGAGCTTTAAAATTAATGTTATTAATAATCTCATCTCTCTCACTAGCTAGCTGTAGTGGGTTATAATTGGGCTTTTCAACAGATTCAGTAACTCCAAGAGAGTATTAACCAAAATTCTCCAAAATGCCATATTAACAGCATGCTAGTTTCTAAAAAAATTTACAAGCTGAAAAAAGCTAAACAACAATATAAACAAAAAAGAAAATAAAACTACAGATAAGAATGACTGAGAGACTGATTATAACCAATAACATGAATTTCACTTTTTAACGGGAAATAGCTGAGTTATATCAAAGACATTTCATAAAGAAAAAAGATGTATTTCCCTTGCTTTTCACCAAGGAAATGAGTAATGGATATAGAAATTGAAATTCATAATCAGGAATGGAGCAATCTATTTGCCAAAGAAAGAAGATTAAGTTTTGACAAGGCTAAGTACTAATGAAAAAAAAAATCAAGATGGAATATAAACATATAATATCAGGAGTAAAAAGCACTGCAGAAAATTAAAAAGATGAAATTATTGGAGGGGACAAGGAGATCAAAGGAAGAATATTGATTACATACTCTGGTTATCACAAAGGTCATCATATTACATAAATTTTTGTAAAAGCAAGAAATACATCTAATACCAAATAACCAGAAAGTTTTAAATAAAAGAGGAAGGCAGGTATTTACTAAATAAATATAAGTATGCAAAGAACTGGGGCAGCAGTAATATCTGACAGTGTAGACTCTGAGGCAGAGACATTAAATAAAGAAGCTTATTTGTAAGGTATAAGAGTATTGTTCACATGGAAATGTAGCAGGCACATACTTCACATGTCCCAGAAATAACCACAAAGAGAACCGGACGTATCAGCACCCACAAGTATGATAGCTGTCAACAAAACCTGGAAAACCTCTTGGAGCTTTTAGCATCGCCATGTGAAATAACCATGATTCTCTTCGAAAACAAATGGAATTAATAAGCTGTGGCAGGTTTTCCAAGCTTCATATTTCTTCCCAGAGAGATGGCGTAATGGTTGCAAAATTCCTCTGAGCACTCTCTCTGTCTGGAAATGAAGTTTGCTTGCTGTTTAATGTTTTTGTTAAAGAAAAAAAACAAACAAAGCAAGTTGGTTCCTTAGCATTTCAAATCTAATAGGACTGTGACGTGATGGCATCCTAAGGCACTCTAACTCCACCCCGGGAGAAATAATAAAAGGGGATATAATACCACTCCCTTGGAATCAGGCAAATGGTAGAGCTCACCTGCCTTGAATCCCTCCATTAAGGCAAACTCCTCATGCCCTTCTTGTATTCAAGATTAACATGAGACTGTGGGACCACATGGGAGTGGGGAGGCAGGCATTATTTTACTGTTTCCTTAACAGAGAGATGAAAGCCATTTGGGTAACATCTGAATGTTGATTAGTCTTGTATTGATTGGACTTCCATCTGATTGCTGTAGGAGATTGAAAATAAAGTCTAGCTCTGAGAAATAATCATCTCTACTTTCAGCAAAATTTAAAACATGGTGGAAAGTTTTTAAATAATTTTCTTCATAAACTTAGAGATCAAATAGGCAAATATATCCATTTAGAGGCTCTGAAGCACTTAAGCTGGTCTAATAAATAAGCAAATATATATAGATATAGATATATGTTTACCGCACCAAAAATGCTCTTTAAAATTATTTTTGAAATATTTACAAAAGTGAGCCAAAATTGACCATATTTACACATTAACATATTTAAAAGTCTAAATTTGATTGAGCCCCATTCTGTCGAATTCCTGCATTCATTTGCTATTTAACGAGAAGCCCTCAGTTGCCAAGCAATGCATTGAGTACTGATAATAAAGCCAGAACAAAATTTAAATTTAGGGGAAAAAAATCCTCCTTTGAGTTTGGGGGAACTAAAAAATATTTCTACAAAATAACTAGAATTAAAAAACAAATCTAAGTACAGTTATAAGCTACTTTGAAAGTATTAATGATCACTATAATACATTCTAGAAAAAACTGTTCTTGGAAAGAATTCATAGCATTTAATGGTTGCCTTACTAAAAAAAAAAAGATATAAATAAATGAAGTGTTTCCTTCAACTATGATTATATAACTAATTAACTAATGAAAATGATGATCTTGAAATGTAGTCAAAGGTGGCCCCAATCCTGCATGGATGGGGTGATTCCACTTTTTCCACTCTAATATGTCAAAGAGTCCCGAGATGGAAGTCAGAGCTCAGACTCAAGGACATGGAGCCCAGTCCCTCTGTCAGCAAACCTTGCTCTGAGAGTGCAGGGTAATGTGACTTAATAGAAAATTAAATACAAATTGATAATTGAAGGAAAATTACCATTATTTTCATAAAGTATAATTACCTCTTTGGAAAATTGATGAGAATCAACTGAAAACAAGTAAGATGATTTGGCATGGCAGTTATGAAGAATAATAAAAATATATAGCCAACCTGCAAATAAACAATATCATCATAACCTGCTGGAAAACATAACAGAACTGGACTGTCAAGACACAAACAATATTCTGATTACAATAATCAGAAACACATTAGATTTTTCTAAAGAAGCTGTTTTCTGAAGGGCATTAAAAAAATAACAAGACTCACAGATTAAGAGCACTGGCTGCTCTGGCAGAGCACACAGGGTTGAATCCTAGCATCCACATGGTGGCTAACAACCATCTATTACTCCATTTCCAGGGGATCCCACACCCTCTTCAGACCTCCTCAGCGGGCAGTGAACGACACAGGTGCACTTACATGCATGTAGGCAATATATTCATGCTCATAAAATAGAATAATAAAAATATTTCATGCACTTTTGTAACATGCTTGAAAGAGGCGTGCACAGGTGCACAAACACCTGAAACTAGAGTCATCAAAATCTCTGGCATGATGACTAAATAGTGCATTGTTGATGACTCAACTATTCATTAAAAATAAACTCATTGGCCATCCAGATGGCTCAACAGGTAAAAATGTTTGCTACCAAGTCTGAAGACCTGATCTATCCCTGGAACTCACATGGTGGAAGCAGAGGACTGAGTCCTGCAAGTTATTCTCTAACTTCCACGCACATACTATAGCATGCACACACATACTATGGCAGGCACACACATGTATACATACATGTACATATACGCACACAATAAAAAAGTGTAAAAGAATTTTTTAAAATCTTCCATGTGTTTTAGTTTTAGTTTTTTTAGCACTGAACTCTAGTTTGGTCATGAAATATGATACATAAATATTGGAGAAAAGAAACCTGACAATTATTGTGCTGCTAAAAAAATGTTCTAGAAGTTCCAGGTTAAGTTCTAACCTGTTCTAGAAGTTCCAGGTTAAGAATCAGCAGCAGCTTGCTTTCCTATTTTTTTAAGTTTTTCTCAAGTTGCATAATACATAACTGTTATTTGCTCATGGTTTCTGAATTCAGTTGTTGTCCTTACTTTATGCTCTTCAAGGTATATTTCCTACTAGTGAAACAATAGCAGTTGAAGCATACTGATCCTGTGTCAACCCATGGAGGCTCTGCTTCAGCAATGCCGTCTTACCTATGGAGCCCCTGAGCCCTAATTTGCACCACATGGGACTGGCAGGGAATGACTGCAAAGAAACTGGAACCTAGACTTGTCTGAGCAGTCACACGCTCTGTGGTGGTAGATGATCATACTCTAGTACAAATGCGTGTGCTATGTGGAAGAGGCAGGTAGGCAGAAATACAAGTCATGACGATTCTACTTCCCAGACACACTGTTTTCTCCCACAACCAGTCATCATCTTTTTCTCACAGATACACACAGATCCATGTGTACTGTTAATGAAGCTGTTGTATCAGGAAAGATCCCTTCACATCCTAACTCCCCACACTGCAAGGTAGGAGCTGGTAACTGTCTAGTACAAAGCCCTGGCTGGAAGTTGCTGTTGGCTGATGCGCACAGGGCTTTGAACTTCAGACACACTTGACATTCTTGCTTGGCTCCATTAACATGTCAAGTCATTGGACCTCCTCTGTAAGATATGTGTGCTGCACACACGGCTTATGAACACAAACATCCTGGAGCTTAGAGCTCAGTAGGATCCTGTGTGCAGACATGCTGCTTCTTTTTCATGTGAAATGTGAATCTGAAATGTCTCCCATGGGCTCGTGTGTAAATAATCTCTACCTGGTGTCATTGCTTGGGGATGTCGAGTCTGGTTCATGGAACTGAGCTGCTAGGAGCAGGATGATAGCCCAGATCTGCTTCTGGTCCTAGTTCAGTGCTGTTTTCCAATTCACCACAGACTGCTACCACTCTGAACTCCATAGCTCCATCCCTGCTTATGATGGCCAGAAACAAGAAGTCAAAATAAATTCTCTCTCCCTTCAATTGCTTCTCTCAGGTTTTTTGTCACAGTGAAGTCACAATGCCATTACGAACTTCTGTTGCAGTCAACATCTGCAAAGCATGAGCATGAGATCCAGAGGCATCTGCAGTTGTCCCTTTCTCCGCATTCCCAAGTTTCCTAATTGTTCGTTTTTCCTGCTCCTTCTGGACACTCTAATTGCCCCATAGCACCTTTAAGTGAGACTCGGGCAGAACATCAGAAAAGGTGAGCCACCCAGATTAGCAACGCTTTCTTGGCGTCATTAGAAGATTAATGAACTGGTAAAAATGGGAGTTGACTATACCACTAAGCACTCAGCTAAGAGTTTCTTTGGGCTTCAGCACATCATAAATGTCTCTGGCCATCCATAGCCATGTCCAAAGCTTGTCACACCATGCATGTATTTAGTTACAAGTTAGGATATGTGTAGAGTCAGGATTTTTCTTAAAAAGCCAACCAAGTTTGCAAACTCTAATGAAATAGATCTTTCAAGTATATCTTTGTTTTCTCTTGGCATTGACTTTGACAAAGACTTTTAATCTCAGAAGTCGTTTTAAAGACAATACAATCTAAGTTTATTTCAAGTACATGATGGGTAAGCTGGTAATGGCATCCGGTTTATTTCCCTGTACAGATATTTCAATTCCTGTGGAGCAACAGTAACTATAATAATAATGTGGCCCACTATTATTCAACTTACACACTATTTCTCACTGAAATTTAGGTCTCAAGATCCTCTATGTTTATGAGAGCCTTGATACAAGTCATATGTAAAATTCTAAGCTTTCTTAAGAGACTAAGGTTAAAAAAAAAAAAACAGTAAAGTGATCATAGGAGAAAAATCATTGAGAAGCAAAAGCTGGCTTTATATCACCTGATGAGCTATAAGCTTATATGACAAACTATATGTTGATGGCATCTGTAGTGATTTGAATGAGACATGTTCCCCATAGGCTCAGGTATTTGGTCAGGTATCGGTTCCCAGTTGGTGTTGCTGTCTGGAAAGGTTTAAGAGGTACGGCCTTGCTGGAGAAAGCATTTCACTTGGGGTGGGTCTGAAAGTGTATAGCCTGGAACCACTTCTAGTTTGCTCTCTGCTTTCTACCTGCAGCTGAGATGTGATCTTTCAGCTTCCTGCTCTGGTCACCTGCCACCACGCTTGCTGTCCCTCTGGAAGCATAAGTCAAAGTAAAATTTCTGCCTTGAGTTGTTTTTGGTCATGGTATTTTGTCATAGCAACAAAAAGTAACTAATGTAACACCTCACAAATATGCAGCCATAATCACGCCGGAGTTTGAAAAGAAGTGAGTTCTGCGGCAGCTCACTTTTGGGCCTGCAAGAGTATCCACACGAGCAAATTTGATCTCTTGGGAATTAGGAATCTTTTGAAAGAGTTCACCCTCATATCCCACAGAAATGCGTTTTAGTAGAACTACTAAACTGTCTAAAATAAGGCCTAAAAATTAGTATGCAGGGTCCTCAGAAAATTAAATGTATACACAATCAGGATGCAGAGGCAGTCTGAGGCCAGACTAAGCTTTGTAGCATGGTCTAAGCCAGCCAGGGCTACATAATGAGACCCTTTCTCAAATAAATAAACAAGCAAACAAACAGAAATACTAAACAAGGAACTACCATATGATTGAGTCCTACCACTCCTGGCATATATCTGAAGGAATCTAAATCAACATACACAAAGATACTTGCTCATCTGAGTCTACTGCAGCCCTATTCACAATATTCAAGATACAGAATCAGCCCCAATAGCCATCAACAGATGAATGGCTAAAGAAAATGTGAGAGACCCGCACAATGGAGTTTACCTTGTGGTAACAAAGAATAAAATTATGTTCAAGAAAATGGATGGAACTAGAGATCATCATGTTATGTGAAATAAACCATACTGAAAAAGACAAATACTGTGTTTTCTCTCATATGTGAATACTTGGGAAGAGGAGGAGACCAGCAGGGGCTGGAGGAACAGGAAATAGCAATGGGAAGGCCATTACGATCAAAGTGCTTAATATATACGTATGAAAATGTCATAATGATTCCCACTATTTTGTGCAATAAATGTACGCTAATTTTAAAAGAGAAATAAAACAAAGCCTTAGCGTGAAAACTTTAGACAATCTTTAGGTGATTGTAGAGTATAGCCAGGGCTGAGACCTGGGTCTTTGGATCCCACTTTCTGAGTGGGGCTACATCTAGGAAGGGACCAGGCTGGTACTGCTGAGACATAGGAAACTGGTTATTAGGGATATGCCAGCTCTTCCCACACAGCAGAGAATGGGAGAGCTGGCCTGGGGCTGTTTTTGTTCCTACAAAAGATGAGTCTGCAGAATCATACCCATGCTGGAAGAGGAATATCTTCCCAGGGAATCGACTCTCCAGGCAGATGCCAGTTGAAAAGAAAATCCATCTTCTCACTGTCCCCCTGTTACCCAACATGAAGCAGTGTTCATGAGCCCCTACAAAGAATCTAATTGGTTCTCTCTTCATGTCATCTGTGTTTAATATATGTTTGGGCTGAATATTATCAAACTTTACCCCAGAAACAGTATCTTTATGATACCTGAAAGTTGTTTCTTGAAGTTCCCCCAGTGACCCAAGAAACATCCCTGTGGAGTTCTGACCTCTAAGAGGTAGGGCTTCTGGGGTTGAAACATGAGATCAGAAACGAGGAGCCTATTGGACTTTCCCACCAAAAGAATCCCCTGAGGTGCCTCTTAAGAAGCAGAGGTTGAAAACCATGGATCTCCTCCATCGTTTTCCTTTACCAAGGGTCTGAGAAGTTGCTTTTGTCCAACAGTCTGAGCTGTACCAGTGACACTGGGCTTCTTTCTAAATTTCACTCCAAACATTGCTTAGGAAATACCTAGGACAAAAAAAAAACAAGACCCAGAAGCCTTGTTATTAGGATCCTCAGAAAGCTGGCCTGGCCCCTCTCTGTTCCTGGCCACTTGGCTATCCAATATTACAAAATTACAAGCCAGGAAGCTTTAAACAGAGTAGCAGAGATGAGAACAGCCTCCCCTGCCCATGAGCTCACGCCGCTTCTCCTCCGCAAGCATGGATGTCTGTGTAGATTGCTGCCCACCTCCCTTTCCCCAAAGCCCTGATTTCCCTTCTTCTACTCACTGATTGTGAAGGACTTGGTCATGCTACCTCTGCTGGGGTATTTCTTTAAACATTCAAGTTAACTCATACCTGCCTTAAATGGTAACAATATTACTGTCACTATTATTGTTACAGCTATTACCTTTTTTTTCAGTAATCCATTCCTTGATAAACATTGTGCCAAAGCATGACCTGATTAGCTAACTGGGTTCTTACTGTCATCATAAGAGACCAGAACTTTACCTGCTTCATTTGTCAGAGGAGGAGGAGGAGGAGGAGCAGGAAGAGCAGGATGAGGAGGAGGAGGAGGAGGAAGAGGAGGAGGAAGAGGAGGAGGAAGAAGTGTAGAGTTTGGATGAATTTCCCGTCACTGCTCTGCCAAATTGTTTCAAATTACTGTGCCTTAAAACACATATTCAATAACATAATTCTCAACGTCAAAAGTCTGAAATGTTCCTCATTGAGTTAAAATCAGTGTATACAAGACAGCATTTTGGGGGGAATCTCTATGGGGAGATTCTATGTCCTTACCTTTTCCAGCTTCCTAGAAGCTGTCCACATGCTTTGACTTATGCAATATTCCCGCCTCAAAGCTGGCAGTCATCTGGAATCTCTCCTATCCCAGTCTGGCACATGCAAAGTTCTTTGTGATTACAGTTAACCTTCTCTGTATCCATGATGAGTTCTGTATCCGTGGATTCATTGTAGCTCAGATCAAAAACTCATTATTCCCTAAACACATAATTATAACAATTATTTGTGTAACATTGGTATCACATTACTTACTATATCATCAAAGTATACAGGAATATGCAAACTAAACCCCATTTTATAGAAGGAATTTGAGCATTCATAGATTTTCCTATTTGCAGGGGATCCTGGAGCTAATCTCCAATGACTAAAAAGGGACAACTGTGTGTTGATATACCTGGATTATTCAGGATACACTCCCAAGCTACAAGTTGACTGATTAATCACTTTAATTTCATCTATAATCTTAATTTTCCTCTAACTTACATACAATATATTCACAGCTTCCAAGAATTAGGATGTGAATATCTTGGGAGAAGCTATTATTCTGCCTACCAAAGAATTTTTACATAATTTAGAACCAGTAAGCAGAATTTTCTGGATTTGAATACTGATCTCTTTGATTGAAAAACCTCTGCTATCAAATCCAGCATCAATGCTAGAAGTAACTCTCTTCTAGCAACATCACTTCCTCAGACCCTACTCTGTGATGCATACTATCTTGGACATGAGTTAACCCTGTCCCAGAAGAGGTCACAAAGTTTGTTTGGGGAAAGTTTGCAGATGTCAGTAAATAACAATAACGGTAAGAGAGAAAGAAGTTTATGCAAAATGCTGTGGGTGCATGGAGGAGTGATTAATTCTGCAAAAGTGGAATGCAGTGAGAGACGGGGTTGGAGAGTGTATTTGAAGTCCATCCGAAGGATAATTAATTCAC
Organism: Eospalax fontanierii; assembly: GCA_035773235.1. Taxonomy (NCBI): domain Eukaryota; kingdom Metazoa; phylum Chordata; class Mammalia; order Rodentia; family Spalacidae; genus Eospalax; species Eospalax fontanierii. The sequence continues at coordinate 41,903,134 of CM069539.1, read as the reverse complement.
TAGACAGAGGAGGAGAAGAATGCTGCATGCATAGAAATGATGTGGGAGAAGCTGAGCTATGGGTGTTTGTGGGAAAATAATTCTAATAAGGCCAGGCTGGCTATCTAAAGTGAGAAGTGGTAACTACTGTGTGAATGAGCTCTGGTGGTGAAGAGGCTCTTTCTGGAAACTTCTCAGAAGATGAATTAGTTGATAGATTCAGATTAAGGCTCTGGGGATGGAGTCAACATCCAGTTGAAAGACGGTGAGTGGCTAAGGATTGCCTGTGAGCAAGAGCACTGTAGCAAAAGCATATCCAAGAACGTTTGTGGTGATCTCAACAGGTATTAGTGGATATGCAATGGTCAGTAAAGAAAGTAAAGTCAAGACTTCACATAGGAATCTAAGTTAGGGGTAGATCCTGGAACCCTAGACAGAAGTAGAATGCCATACTACACAGTCCTTCATTCATTGCCAAGGATATTTGTAAATTAACATCAGATTACTAGTGAGTGAAGATCTTCACTGGAGTCTGAATCTCTTTAAAAAATCATGCAGAGGGAATGGTTCTATAAATGCTTGTGATTACAGATGCTGAAATAATCTGGTGTGTGTATGTGTATGTGTGTGTGTGTGTGTGTGTGTGTGTGTGTGTGTGTGTTGGAGAAAGTGTTTCCTGCTTATGTCACTCATGTCATTACATAAGGGAACTCTCTTTTTCTCTTCCTCGCAAGGCCATGGTGATCTAGGAATCAGGTTTCTGCATCATTTTCAAACCACATCATCCCCTACATCCTTCATCCCACAATGGATTCTCCCCAGTTCGTTGAGATGAAGCTAGAACTGATATGCTAATGACTCTTTGGTAATTGCAGGATCTGCTAGAGAAATATAAACTTTGGGTGTGTTTGTGTCTATATCTGAGTTCATGAATTTATGTTTTTGCTGATCTCAGAATATGTGTTTGGATGAGGGTCAACAAATTTAGCAAATAAAAATGCAGCTAAAGCTAAACCAGGCAATAACTCTGTGTGTGTGTATGTGTGTGTGTGTGTGTGTTCTGTTCATGTATGGTGCATATACATGTACGTACACATGTGTGTATGTGTGTAAAAATGCATGTATGTACATGTGGAGGCAGTGGATGGCATTAGATTTCTTCCTTGATTGCTTCTCCACCTGTTTCTGGCAGAAGGTCTCTCCCTGGAACTCACCAATTAGCTAGACTTGGCTAGCCAGTCAAGACTCACAGTCCCAGGGATCCTCTGGTTGCTAGGATTAGAAACATACCCATTTTTTATGTGAGTGCTGGAAATTTGAACTTAGGTCCTCATGATTATGCATCAAGCACTTTACTAATTGAGACATCTCCCCACCCCCAAATAATTCTTTTAGTATTAGTATATACCATGTGTTTGTGTATACTATGTTCAAGATTTATTTATATTACAAATAGTTACTCATAGTTCACCTGAAGTGTGTCTGTGTGTATGTGTGTGTGTGTATATATATATATATATATATATATATATATATATATATATATATGTGTGTGTTCTGTTTTCTTGTGTGTCTTCATGAATGTGTTTACATATATGTGTTTTATGTGTTTGTTCATGTGTTTATGTAGATCTGGTTATAGTACTCCTAATAAGAGATTTACTTTAGCTATCTAAACCCTGGAAAAATAAACCTTTTTACTAAAAAGAAAAATAAGCAGCCTAATTTTTTCTATTATTAATTTTGACTTTGAATAACTCATTACAAAGTACAAAAGCTGGACTAGACTCACTCATTTAAATATTTATTGGTTAGACTAGGAGCAGAAAGTGCTAAGACGAATAATTCACAGAGGGCTCACAGTCCAGAGAAAGGGCATCTACACAGCTGATGAGGTTCTGACACAGCAATTGCCACAGTGAAAGCACATGTCAAGACCAGGTGACGGTGGCTGTACCTTCCAGTTCTTGTATCTGCAAAGCCATCCCTGCAGTACAAACAGAAAAGTATTTCAGTGTGATGTTTTTATAGCTTAGACTGTTTAAATTATGATTATTGATGGGAGTCTGCACGCAGCTCTGCTAAACACAAACGATCCCCTGGCATTGGCTGCGGGAAGTATTGCTCCATCCGTCAACTGTGTTTGCTTTTAATACTAGCAGTGCTCATAAAAGCCAAGAAATGTCACTGTCTTCTGCATTTGGAGCATTTCTCATCATACCCCCGTCATCCTGGACAGTGTACCTTTCTGCCTCTCCTGTGGAGCATCCCAGCTGGTGTGACACTGAGGCCTCTTCCCACTCTTACCCTTGTTTGGATCACCCACCACTTTCAAGCCCTGTCTTTCAAACTAAAATTAGCTAGCTGAGTGTGATCTTGGCCATTCTGGCTTGAAATCTGCCTCAAGCTCGCTTTCACACCCTTACAAGAAGATTCCTTAATGGCATAATTGAGGAATTATGTAGGAGGTTCTGAATCTGATAGCACAAAGCTAAACAGCAAGCCAAGTTGCTGTAGCAAAAGAGCCATCAGGGTGCTTCAAACAGACAGTCTATTCCTCATTACCTGGCAGTGTAAGCCCATGCTGTCCTCGCTGGCAGGGGACAAGAAGCCTGGTTCCTTCTGGCTTGTTGCTCTGCTGCCTTCCATTCTTGACTGCCAACCTATAGTCTAAAATGATTCTCAACAGCACTACCCATCACAATCAGCAGGAAGAAGACAGAGGAAGGACACAGGCTATTTCCCGTAAGAGATGAGACCCGGAAGTGAAGGCATCACCTCCCTTCACAGTGGTGGATGATACTCGACCATACCTGACCAGATGTATCTTCCCTTGAGCTATCCCAAGACTTCTGACACTGTGAGTTAGAGTAGTTAAATGGGCATGGTGGTGCATGCCTTTAATCCCAGCACTCAGGAGGCAGAGGCAGGCAAATATCTGTGAATTCAAGGTCAGCCTGGTCTATATTGCTAGTTCCGGGCCAGCTGGGGAAACCCTGTCTCAAAAAAAAAAAAAAAAAAAAAAGAAAGAAAGAAAAAGAAAGGAAGGAAGGTAAAAGAAAAAATAGAAGACAATAAAAATATTTAAGAGCTTTCAAAGTAAATAGACCTTAGTAGACCTTAGAATAAATTTATTGAACTATCACACTGTATCCCATAAATATGTCCAGTAATTATATCGGTTAAAAAATTTAAAGCATATTTACTTTACACCATGATCAAAAGCAATTTCAGTAGGAAAGGGCTTATTTCAGCTCATAGGTTACAGCCTTTCATCAAGGGAAACCAGGGCAGGAGCTCATGCAAGAACCTGGAGGCCAGAACTGAAGTGGAGGCCACAGAAGAACTTTGTTTTCCATTTAATTTCCCCTGGCTGGCTCAGCTCCCTCTCTTATTACAGCCCAGACCTACCCGCCTGGGGGTGGAGCCACCCTCAATGGGTTGGTCATTCCTCCACCAATTAGCAAGTATGAAATAACCTCACAGACATGACCACAGGTCAATCTGATGGAGGCAATTCCTCAATTGAGTCTGTCTTTTGAAGTGACTCTAGATTGTGTCAAGTTGACAGAAACCTACCCTTGACCTCTTGAAATGGTTCTATAAACCCCTGATTGCTATACAAATTCTCAATGCCTAGAGCACAAGCCTTCAAGCATGGAGTAAAAAAACATGATATCCGTTGTGACGGGGCGGGGATGGGGGATCTTTCTCTGTACAGTACAGGAAGCACTAGATTTATCACTCACCAAACCTGCCTTGGGCACAAGACATAATCTATGTGATCGTCAACATGTTTTATTTATGAAATGAAGTTATTACCAACCAACCATATTTCCTAATAATTAGGGCAACCAGAAAGTATCATATTATTATTACTACTCCTGTAATAAAAACCAAGCATTTTATAGCTATTACTGCATTTAATCCCCAAATATCCCTGTTACTCTCATTATTCCTATTTTATAACTGGGAGAACTGAGAGTACTAAATTAACTCTCAAATGCTTTCACAGCTAATTTTGACAAAGCCAAGAAATGAATCCAATCTTCTCATTTCAGAATTCACATTCTTTCAAGAGACTTGTTTAGTCTCAACTACCTCAGCAAACAGTTTACCACAGTTACCAGCAAGTACAAAGACTAGAAAAGAAATGTTACAGGCACACCAAACACATGAATTACTGTAACCCAGCACAAGGAGTTTCCTTTTGGTGAGCACAAAGCCAGTAAGTACATCCAGGAGAAAAAATAATGGAGAAAGATTTACTATCTGTCGAGGAGAGCACAGCAGCTACAGAAGCAGAACCCTCCTGGAACAAAGGAAGCATGTGGGATTAAATCAGGTGCTCACACATATCACATAAGAAAGCACACTGGAGACTCAGTGCACATTCCTAAGCACGCTCAGTTTAAGATGTGTTTTACTGAGCATCCTCACTTTAAGATCATAGTTCAAGAAGGGTGTGGACATGTTTTCAACTTTTTTTCTTTTTTGGATTTATTTATTTTTACACATACAAGTGTTTTGTCTGCATGTATGTAAGTGTATACCTGTGTGCGTACAATGTCCGTGGAGGCCAGAAACAGATCCTCTGGAACTGGAGTTACAGATGGTTGTTCACTAGCGTGTGGGTACTGAGAACTAAATCTGGTCCTCTTCCAGAAGCAGCCAGTGCTCTTAACTGCTGAGCCTTCTCTCCAGTCCCTGAGTGGACACATTTCTGAGGGCATGTTTAGCTCAAGGTCACTGAGCACATGTTCAGAAGGATAAAGCAGCAGGCAGGAACACTTCCTGTCACACTGTTTGTTTTCTGCTTTGTTTTTTCCCAAGCAAGATTTTCCCTGAAAACAGAAGAAAGAATACTTTCAATGTGTGTTTACATGAAGTTTACCCATAAGTGCGCACACCTCACTTGGCTGCTAACAATCACTTCCTAGTAACTTCATCTCATGGTGTACTTGGTGAGGAATCTTGTGCCCAGAGAATTACAAGAAAAAATTTCAAAAACTGAGGACAGTTATTGTAAACCTGGGGCAATATATCCTCCAGGAGACATGTGACAATATCTGAAATCATTGTTCCAACTAAGAGAAAATGGTTGATACTAGCATCCAGCCGGTAGAGGGCAGAGATGCTACTAAGTACCTTCCAGTGGTTCTTTGAGCCCCAAACATCAACAGTGTTGCTCTTGAAATATCTTGCTTCCAGAGACCCCACCCAAACAACAGACTGTCATCATTATTCTTGGTTGCCACTAGAACTACATGGCGAGATCATATTGCTGAAGACATCACATACTTTGATTTCAGGACACAAAGAAATCGAACTGGGCCCAGCTTTCACCTCACTGGTTATCATGTACAGCACTAGAAGGTGCCATGCAGGCTGCTGGAGTAGAGAAATCAACAGTACTACTGAGCTGTAATCCTACAAACCAGATTACCAACCTGCAAGGCAAGATGTGTCACTGGTGAGATGGTGGCGTGAGTGTCACGGAGTGAAGCAGCCACCTTCAGTTTGGATTTGAGTCCCACCCTAGAGGAAAAATAACTCACACCTGGTGTTATAAACCTGGTCAAGAGCCTGAGGCTCAGGAGGTCATAGGCAAGTAACCTACTATTGTTTCATGCAGTTAATGGCTTTCAAAAGCCCTGTCTGTGGTCTATCCCCATTCCTATTCATTACTCCCATTTCATAGATGAGAAAATTGAAGCCCTGAGAAATAAAGTGATGTGTTTAAAGTTCGCACAGTAGCAGAACTTTAGTCCAAAGACAGGCATCGCAGTTTCCAAACCTCACCCATCTCTCAGAAATACCAACCCATACAAAATATAGTAAAAGAACTAGTGTGCTGCATGCTGAAAGATACACCTGTCCTATTCAAAGCTGTCTGACTGACCCCTAACGGGTATGGCAGCCCTAAGAAAGGCAACGGCCTTCAGGGTTGCCAGAGGAGAGAAGAGGGACAGGAGTACAAATTCAACCTGCACAGACTGGGTTAGGCGGCTCTGAATTGCCAAGCATGTGCTGTAATTCCTGGCCTGGATTTGTTCTCCAAATGCGTCTTTGGAAATTCATTGCTGTCTCCATACTCCACAATCCCCAAAATAATATGCACCCTTGACTCCACTGCGTCCACCTTTAAAGTAAGGCTTCAGAAAGCAGAGTGTGAATTTCTCTTCAAATAGCTCATTAAGGTTATTTGCTTCTGCTCCTGCCTCCCGTCCCATCGCCTGTGTCTGGTACCTTGCTTTGTTCTTTTCTTTCAAGCCAACAAAGAGCCTGGAAAATTCCCATAAATAAAATTCAAAAATTCAACTGTGTTCTCACCCAGGTTTAATTATAAGAAGTCGTGGCCATTCTACGCTTTAGGCTTTCAAACGTCTGCCATTATGCAGAACAGCAAGCAGACACAAGACGTAGTGAACCCCATTGACAGTCTAATCTGTACTGAGCTGCCCCTATTGAGATACTGTAAACAGAAAGAATAGTCATGAGAAAAAGAAATTACCTTGAGGGTTAATACCAAACAAATCTTACAAACTCCAAGTAGAGCTTGTTAAGTATATTTCCCTGAGCATCTGGGACATAGCAATCATTTAAAAGAGGTCCGCCAGTGAATAAGATGAATAAGCCCATTCTTTCCACTCTTTTCATCCCCTCTGCTCTCTGGTCTCCTCTGCTCACCTCCAACCTGACCCTGGGGCCTTGCATCTCTCAGGACCACTTGTTGAGTGTTCTTCACTGGATCCAAGCCGTACATCTAGACGGTTGGAAAGAGATATCCATCAGCTATCTGCTTCTGTTCTCCTGTGCTTCAGGACTTTGCTTTGGCCTGCCTGTGATCTCCACAATCACAGTTACCATGGGGCAACCCTCCTCTTGGATGTTATCTGCCTCTGTTCCAGGAATATTACCTCATTTTTTTGTCCCTGCATGGTCTAGGCCAGATAGTCATGTTCTATCTTACTGTAGATAAGATGTAGGCATCCCGGGTATCTTCTTATCTTTTGGGGTCCCTTCCACCCACTCACACTTCAGTACACCATCCTTCATTAAACTCCTTAACTAAACCAAATGAGTCCTATTTTAATTTTTGCTGGGATCCCTACTGAGACACTGAATAGATTAAATATCTACCTTGGTGAAAAGATTTAGAAAATTAGCTTTAAAGAAATTCTGAGTTATTGTTCTTACATTAAGGAATAAAGCTGTAAACATATAAGTCTTTTTAACCGAGGAACAATAGTTCTTGCAAAGAGCATGCCAATTTTATTTCACAGAGGAAGATTATCTTTTTTATTTATATTTATGAAAAAATCATTGGTCTTACATTTTTAGTTACATGGGCTTTGACAATTTTATTCATTCATAGAATCACTCCCCAAACCAAGATAGGGACAATTTTTATAATCCCACAATCATATCGTATGATTTTTTACCATGCATCTGACTTTTCCCACCCAGCATAATATTTTGGAATTTTATCTATATTATGGCATTTGCCAGTAGTCTGCCATTTTTCATTCCCAAGTAGCATTTCCAAGTAGTATTTACATATGAAAATTTGTTTATCTAGTCTGACACTATTCATTCAGGTCTCTTCCAATTTGGGATTATTATGAATAAAAATGTTATGAACATTCTTTTTTATTTTTTAGGTGAATTTTTGTACATTTCATACAACACATCTTAATAATCCCACCCCCATCCGGACCTCCCCCTGTAGCCCACCCCATCTTGAGCCAAGTTAGTGTGGCCAAATGTCCCTCAGTGCAAGTTCATCCACTGAGGTCTAGTCAGCCTATCTAGAGTCTCTCCCTTAATGATCAACTCTCCCTCACCCAGCAGTAATTAGCCGCCAATAGTTCTTCTGCTAAGATTTGAGCCTGTTGCCCATTTCCCCAGTTCTCTGCTGGGTTTTTGTCTGCTCGGGTTTGCATGGTCTTGTGCATGCTGACACTATGGGTGCGTCTCTATCTCGAGCACGGCTGTTGCGCTCCAGCTGTCCCAGAGAATGGAGGACGATCGAACATGGCCTCAGGTGGCTCAGAGTGCAAAGGAGGAGTTCCCAGGATACTGCATCAGTGGGCAGTTCAGTTATTAACCAAGGCTGGGGTTTATACAGGGAGGCCTTTCTGGCCATTACAGAAGGCAAGAAATTTAAAGGTGGGGTCTTTAGGTAAAGGCGGGAAGATTGTAGGGCTGATGTGGAAATTAGGAACAAAGAAACTAAACCCCAAAATCTGGTTCTGGTCTGGGGTGAACTTTGTGGGGGGAAAAGATGAAGCAACTGCTGAGGCCTGCAGTGGCTTCCTGGGACCTAGGTTATAGCATAAGGCAGAACAGGCCAGACTCCTACCATCCCTTCAGGGAATCTGGGGTTGCTTGGCTTGCTCAGTATCTTTTATGATAGACCCAGACCCCACACTGACACCATTGCTGTAAGTTCATATGAGCAATGTCCCAGGATTCTAGAAGACTTGGTTTCCATATGGTCATGCAACTCCTCCCCTGTCTCTTACAATGTTTCCACCTCCTATTTCACCGTGATCACTGAGCCCTGGGTGGGTAAAGTTTACTATAGGAGTCATGTCCAGGGACCCACACTCTACAGACTCTGATTCTCTATGCTTTGGCCATTTGTGGCCTTTTGTGTTCATTGCCCTCTGGTGCATGAGGGAGTTTCATGATGAGAACTGAGAGATACATTAGTATACTCTCCCTTGTTTTACCATGTTCCATGAGTCTTAGGTGTAGAGGTTCCAATGTAAATGTGTCACTTAGGGTAGGGCATCTCACACTTATTCTCAGTGTGTGAACACTTTCAGAACTCTGTAATAGTCCTCAGCTATTGCAAAAGAAGCTTCTTTGAGGAATGGTGACTGGTATACTTGTCTGTAAATATAAGGATCCATATTTAGCACATAGTAAGAAATTCCATTTGTCTAGAGACATGACAGAGATAGGGTCTTCTCTAAAATCTATGACCTCTCCAGGCATGCATATTTGGCTGTGTCTACAGTACCATGCATGATTTCCCTCCCACTGAGTGGGCTTTAGATTCCAATTAGGTAGCTGTTGGTATCCCCAAGATCAAAGTCCCACTACTGCACAGATTCAGTTTGCTGTGCCAGTCATTGTTGTGGTTATTAGATCTTACAGCTGGGTTTGGACCATTAATTGATGTTCTTTAACAGCATGCATAATGCTCTCCAAAACTATGAGTATTAGCCTTCAAGGAGGTGACTTTGGGTCAGTTCCAGCTCCATCGCTCCAAGTCCTGTATCCAAAGTATGTCCTGTCTTCAACAATAGGGTCTTACCTTCAAGTACTTTCTGGGAGGTAATCAAGGGCTGTGGTAACAGCCTGTGTAATTTTGGGAGTCTCTTGGAGTACCCTGGTAAACAACTCAGTTTCTTCTGTCTGGCACTGTTTCTTGTTATATAGCCTTCAGTTATAACTAGTGCTTATCTGGTATGAAAAAAGTAAAGGGAAATGTGTTCAAAATCCTACTGAAAAACTACACAGCCAAATATGTCTACATGAGTCCATGTATACAGTTGAAGGCAACAAAATTTTAATTGGTGAAATATTACTTAAAATGTAATATGAAAGTACATATTCACTTTTATGTAACATTCCAAGGGCCAGGGCAGTTACTGTAGTTGAAAAAAACATGGTCTAGATGTCAAGAAAAAAAAAAAAACTACCAAGAATATTGATGACAATTAACTTGTCCATGCATCAGGAGAAGTTTGTTACATGTATATGTATATCTATTATAAAATAGTACCAACCATTCATAAAATTGATACATACCGGCTTGCATATCATCTGTGGCTCCACTTCTCTGGAGAAACAATAATCTTTTGTTTATAGCTACACAGTGTTAAGAAGGTGGGGTCTGAGTGTGACTCAAACATAGGCATGTGTTGGTTTCAGGTTATAGGAACAGACACTTTAAAAACAACCGATAACCAAAGGTACTGATTAAGACACAGACTTGAGTTACTTTAGAGCTAAGGAGTCATTCTGATGATTATGGTGGGGGTCAGAATGAATGCACTCTCCCCGGACTTGTCTGTCTCCCCTCACACTGACTCATTATAATTCATCCCATTTTCTTTCCTTAGAAGTAAGTAGCATCCAACAGGGAATAATACCAAAGAAATAAAGATAAGAAAAAGGGAAATAAACCCCAAAATGACCTACACTGAGACAATCAGTTTTTCAGTTTGGTGTGTGGCCTTCAATAGGTAGATGGATGGATAGGACCAGCCAGGGGAGAAGATGATAGGTCAGTATTTCCTATAGAAACACTAATCGAATGTGTGTTTTATAACTTGCTGTTTTCATTTAACAACATGTCTTAATATCTTTCCAGGAAACTGTCTATTCCCACAGTATCATTTATTACTAAAAATATTTTATTGTATGAATATGTCACGGTTTATCTACCCAAATCCTTACTATTAGAGATATAGATTTTTTTCCTAGAATTCCCCATTTAAAATGATACTCTAAAAGGTATCTTTATAATCACTCTCAATTTCAATAGTAGAATTATTGTCATGCCTAGATCTTTTTAGTGCAATGGTCATGAGCTTTGCTCGCATTCATTATTTCTGAGACTAAGCAGTGATTGCAGCAAAATTCCAATATTATGATTACTGTAATATCTACATATATATATATATATATATATATATATATATGAGAGAGAGAGAGAGAGCATATTCTATGTACCTAAAATAATGGGAGGTACTCATATTGCATTGCATTGTGAAAGAACAGTAACAGATCTCTGTCCTCAGGTTCACATCAAAAATAACTAATTAAATGAGTTAGCTTACTGATGCCAAGTGCGTGGACACTGAGTGGCACATAGTAGGCACTATGTAAGTGACATCTAGTAGTAGCACTATTTCTACTATTTGTGGAATAAGTGAAGAGAGGAAGACAGGAAGCCCAAAGAGTAAGCTATGAGCAGAAGCTCTGGTTGTCCTGAGAGATAGGTCTACAGAGAAGTAGATGGATGCACAAGTGAACTTAATTGTATCAGGCAACTTTGTGCAGCTATGAGTATCTGAGGTGATTAACTCATAAAGATGAAAGGTTTACTCACATTTTTGGGGGTTCTGGTTCAAGATGGAGTGGCCCTGTTGCTTTGGGCTCTTGTAAAAGCCACGTGTCGTGACAGGAGCATGCGGTAGAGCAAAACATTGATGGTGTGAGGCAGAGAGCAGAGCAGTGGAAAGAGACGGGGTCCCACAATCTTTTCAGAGGGTATGCCTCTACTGATCTACCACCGAACCTCCCCCACTGTAGGTGCCTCCCTACTGCCCAGAGGTACCATCTTACCATCTTTAAGATATGCCTCTTGGGGACACTCTCCATATTCACATCACAGCAGTGAGAAGAGAAGCTAAGTGATGGAAGTCCAGCCCTGAAGACAGCAGAGACAGCAAGGTCCTTCAGGCTGACGCATTCTTCTTGAAGCAGTGTGACTGACGCAGCTTGCTAGATGCTCTTTAGGTAGCACAAGAAATGCTCTACGCCTTGCAAGCCAAGAAACCCGAGTTGCTTGAGTGCCGGACAGTTTCATTCCATCTCAATGTCAAGAGAGACATTCTCTCCTCTTGCTTTTTCTCATCTACACCAGATACCGCCTTCTTCTGGTCTCTTCTCTGCCCTTGTCAAAGATCCAAACAGAAAAGTAAACTATGTATTTCAAGAGAAACATGAGTGAAGCCTGGAGCCATTGTCCCTGTGACTTGTTGCTGAGTATACATGATGCATGGCGCCCCATGGTGCTTTGATGGGAAGGGAAGGTACGATGGAGCAAGAAAAGAAATGATCTTAGCCTTCCTCTCTGTGCTTCAGTTTTATGGCAGTAATGAAGAAATACAAATTTTGTTTCCCATAATTTTCTGATTCTCTGTTTTCTTAGCTCAGTTATATCTGATCTGTATAATATTTTAAATATTTCTTCATAGTAGAACTGGAATTTATAAAGTTTTAAAGATTTGGCCAAAGCAGTTAGACTACTCTTCAGGAATATAGTTTTCACTGGAAAAATTTCAATTCTATATTTCAAGAAAAAAAGGAAATGTTCAAATTTAGCCTGATAGTTCTGTGGATTTGTAAAGAACGGCATGAGCGTGGTGCCAAGGAAGCAACGTCAGTCTGAAGAGAGGCACTCTTACATTTGAGCGCTCACACAGCCTACCTATGTGAGATCAGCAAAGTAACAACATCCCGTGGCCTTCAGTGTCCTCAACTCTAAGATAAAATCCTAGACCACTCACAGAGGACCGCAAGAGTGAATCTGGGTCTTCAGTGGAAAGACTGGTGGAGAGAAGATCAAGCAGTGCTGAGTCCCTTATTCCTCCTCCTCCATCCCCCTTTCATTATGTTGATTCTTGGCTCAAATCAATCTTTTATTAACATCAGATTTTTTTGCATTTGCTCCCTTAAGGACTGTATAGATCCTTCTATACTGACTCTTCTGAACATAATAAGGATAAGCACTGGACCTAACACCAGAAACAGCCTTTAAAGTCATTTGGGAATGGGAAAAATGGGCAGATTTAGGAGGGCAGAAAATCAGGACTATATGCTTGTAGCCTAGCATGATCCACAGAGTGGCAGGACACAATTGACATAATAGAAAAATAAAATCACAGTCCTGGTCTGAGGAAGAAGAAACTAAATCCAAATGAATCACAGACACTGGAAGGATTCCAGGATGAAAGAGGTAGAGAGCATCTGGAATTCAGCTTGCCTTCAGCTCGGGCTGGCCTTGAGCTACATAGGCTCAGTATAGATACGGAACTCAGATACGGACAAAAGATGGCAAGGGAGGCAAATGTAGTCGCCCCAAATAGTTGGCAGTGAAATTTTTTCCTAGCTGGGGTTAAAGAGATGACTCAGCAGTTAAGAGCATTGGCTCCTCTTGCAGAGGATCCGGATTCAGTTCCCAGCACCCACACTGTGGTTAACAACAGTCCTTAACTCCAGGTACAGGAAAACCAATGCCCTCTTCTGACCTCTGCAGCCAATGCATGCCATGGGGGCAACTACCTACATGCACATAAAATATAAAAATAATAAATTTTTCCTCACTGGACCTAAATAACACATATACTCCAGAATTTTATATTCACAGTATCTAGAATGTAGTTATCAAAGTTCTGTAAATCACCCAAACAAAGGAAGACATTTTCAAGAAATATCAATTGAGACCAACCTTCATATTATCCATATACTGGAATTAGCAAATCGCTTGAAGCAGAGATTTTTTAACTATATTTAGAGAGGTAAAACAAAAGGCGTACGCAATGAATGGCAAGGTCAGAAGTCTAAACAGAGAAACAGAAAGTAAAAGGAGTCAAAAGACCTAGAAATGGAAAACAATATCTGAACCTAAGGAAAAAAAAAATGAATGTGGGGCTGATGAGGTGATTCAGCAGTTAAGAGCACTTGCTGCTTTTGCAGAAAGATGTGGGTTTAGTTTCTGGCACCCACATAGTGGCTCACAAGTGCTTGTAATTTTCAGTTCCAGGGCAACCAGTGGCCTCTTCTGGTCTCTGGAGCCACCAGACAGGCACATGATACACATACATACATGAAAGCAAACACTCATATATCTATAATAAGAAAATTTTTTAATCTTTAAACAATTACTGAATGTACTGTTAGCAGCCAAATGGGAATGACAGAGAACAAGTGTACAGAAAGAGTTTAGATTTCTTTCTTGAAATTTGTCAGTCTAGACACTTAGAACAAATACTTTGGCAAAGATCACTTAGCAAGATCTGAATGTGATCCTTAGTGAGGTCCTAGACCCCCAGCAGTGGGACTTCTGCCTGTTCTTCCTCACGGCTGTGTCTCTGTCAAGCAAGTCTTTTTTATACGTGATGCTCCATCATCTCCAAAGTTCTCTTGCTTTTCTTTTGTATGGTTTTATTATGCCTGTCTTCCTCACTTGATAGTAAATGCTGCACAGACCCATAAAGAAGGCAAGAAAACTAGAACTGAAGCATCAGCACTGAATCAAACACTGTATGGGGCATTCCTATCCATCACCTGGCCTATGGGAACTGCACCAGTTCTAATTCATCCTCACAGGTTTAGTGTTGGGCATATTGCATGGACTTGCTGCTGCTAGGAAGATACAAACTATTGCTTCTTGCAAATGCACTTTGTTCCACATACTTATATTTATACTTTCAAAGCAATGAATTAGTCAGCTGGTCCTTATACGAGGGACAGTCTGAAGTGAGCAGGCTATTGCTAGAATGCAAGCAGATAGTGAAAATGAGCCTAGGAGTAGAGGCCTAAAATTTCAGCAGGGAAATGCTGTAGACACTGAGGTGGAGCATGGTGAGTTAGGAAATCAGGTAAAGTGCCAGACAGAAGCACAAACCCCATCAGAGCATAGCCAACATTAATGATTTAGTATAGAATCTGCTTCAGGGAAAACTTTGGGGGAAACTGAGGAACAGGAGACTGGAAGGTGACGTCATTTCAGTGTATCTTTTTATGGCTGTTAAAATGGTTCTAACTGTACCTACAGGGAACTAATTCCACTGACTCTGACTGAATGCATTATATAACTTTTCCTTATGGGATTACATTTACTGATCCCAGAAATTCTTAATTCTTAGTTTGTTCTAGCTTTCCCAACGCTGGGGCCCATGGGGCCATGACGCGTCCTCATGCCCTGGTGGGCTGGCTTTCACCTTTGTACTGTTGTTTTAACTCTTCTCTGGTATTATTTCTACAGTTCCCAATGGAAGGAAAAACATTCTGTTTTAAGGCAATGACTCTGCCCTCTGTCGCCGATTTAATTTCCTTCCTTGAACCCAGAGTCTTATTCTATCCCTCTTTCTAACTGCTTTTCTTCAATAACTGTTCTCTCTCCACATTTATGTTTAGTCCTTCCCTTTCTAACTATTCCATACTAAAAATAAATAACTAACCCATCCTATTGCCAAACATCTGAAGAATTGTGCTTATTTCTTATCTTCATTTATTCAGCTCTTCTCCCCCCACATCCCACTGAAACTCCTCTAACCAAGTTAAACCCTGAATGCCAAGCCTAATGGATAAGTTTACAATGTTTGAGCTGTTTGACTTTGCAACATTCAACAGTTTATCACAACTTCATTTTATAGGTAAACGGATAATGAAAATCAGGTGCATGTATAAAATGGAATATAATTCAGCTCAAAAGAAAACTGAAATCACAAAATTCACAGGAAATGGATAGATGCAGAATGTATAATATTATGGGTGGTCACTCAATCTCAAAAAATTAAAAACCACGTGTGCTCCCTCATATATGGGTTCAAGTTTATAATGCATACATGTGTATATGTAAACAAATGTATGTGTGTCTATACTATAATATTTAGAAAGGAGAACAAGAAAGGTAATATTTTTAAAGGCATAGTAATGAGTTCATATATAAATACACTTTGTGCAAGTTCTTTGAATCCTACCTCAAGATATAACACATTTTTTATGCAAAAGAACTTCTTAACCAGGTAGAGCGCACATCTGATTCCAGAAGAGGCTGTTACCTTACAAGGAAATCAGAATTTTGAATTAAAGCTTTTTTGCCCTTCGTTCTTTGAATACTTCTTGTGCTGGAAGCTTCGGTTGTGGACTTAATACACCAGAGGAGGAAATCTCAACTGAGTCAATGCTTTCATCACATTGGCCTGTGGTCACACTATGAGGCATTTTTCATAATTGTTAATTGACGTGGGAGGAACCAGCCCACTGTGGGTGATGCCACACCTAAGCAAGTGCTTTGGGGTTCTATAAGGAGGGTGAGCACAGGCCAGAGGAGAAAGCCAGTAAGCAGTGTTCCTCCTGGGCCTATAATCCAGGTTCATGCATGGAGCTCTTGCCCTGGCTTCCCTCCATGGGCTGTGAGCTGTTAGCCAAATAAAATCTTTCCTCTTCAAGTTGTTTCTGGTGACAGTGTTTATCACAGCAATAGAGAACTTAACTAGGACACTTTTCTACACTGTTGTTTTTTGTAAATACTAATAAACGTTCACTAAAAAAAAAAAAAAGCACTTTGTTAAGTTGGCTTCCACAGACTGCTATCATTTGGTTTCCCTGTTCCTGGAAGTAGCTTTCGGTTTTCTGTGTGGATTGATTTATTGTTCTGCATTGACACCTTAAATGCACCTTTTCCACGGAGCTCGCCGACTCTCTGCTTGAAAACTCAGTCACTCTCGCTGTTGCCAGAACCACTCTCATACTGAGTATGCTCACATCTGTATCTCAGGACAAATGCTTCTCGGAAGCTTTAAAAGGTCAGTCTAATTGGTTCAGGAGATTTTCCCTGTGCCTCTTGTATTTGATGTCTTGGTAAACGCCCCTCTGTCATTCTTTTGCTAAAGAATATTCAAATCCTACCTAACTGTTCTTTCTACCCTCATCCCCACAGGAAGGCCAAAACCAAGCCACTGGGACTCCCTAAATAGCTGTCCGTGTCCATTCCATCGAATTTTCCTTTCTCTTCAGTTTCTCCAAAGCCCAGATTCCAGCAAGCTGTATCTCACATGGTCCCTACTTCTCAGTTTTACTCCAACATACTATTCTTTCTTATGCTATAATTTATATTTTTGAAATTTAATATGTCACCTTTGTGTGTGAGAGTGGATGATGTGTGCATATGATATATGTACATAGGTATCTGTGAGTGTGGGGGTGAGAGGACCAGCTAAAGTGTCAGTCCTCACCTTGTACCCTCAGGTCTTCATATTTTATCCACTGAGCCATCTCCCTAATTCCATTTCTCTCTCATCTTAATATTATATTGCTTTTAATATAAAGTTTTAACTCTGTTCTGTGGCCCTCACCGTCCACCTAATCAGCCCTTCCTGCCAGGCTGTGACTAAGTATCTGTCGTCCCCTGCTATCAGTTTACTGTATTTCCTGTGGTTTTGCCCAGCTAACAACCAAATGGAGTAGTGGTCATGGCCACGTGGTAGAGTTTGTATTTTATTTGCCTAATCAGAAAAGGTGTGGCTGGATCTTTTCATTTTCTCTTCCTTAAGTTGGAAGTCTAAAATGGCTCTGACCTAGTCTCCACTGGGCCGATGTAGAGGCGAAAGAGCTCTTGACACTTTGGTTTTAGCTTTCTTGCAATGTGTCTCTTAACTCACACAACATTCTTCATTTCCTTCTGCTTTCCCCGCTTATTTTAGGTATTAAGATTTATCTTAAATTTAGTCATTTCAAAGTCTCCTTGGCATCCCATAAATGTTGCACCATTAAATATATATTCCCAAGTGCTCAAGCAGGCTGGTTTCCCTGCCAAGAACTGGAACCCTGTAGGTGGCAGGTGGAGGGATGACAAGCACCCAGCTGCCCATGGACTACTGTCTTTACCTATGACAAAAGGAGCTCATTTTCTGAGTTCCAAATCAGGATGTGTGGTCTGACAAATACTTTCTCAAGTCCTAGTTTATTTTTATGAAAAGGCTTTTAGGGATATTAAATCACATGAGTTTCCACAAATAATCTCTTGACTGTGAAGAATAAAATCTCTTGAAAATTCAAGAAAAAATATATATATGCTTTTATATTTGGAGCATAAATTATCTGTGACAATTGAAAATGGCAGGTTTGCTTGGCAAATCCGTGGGCTTTTGTTCTGCTCTGTTTTGCCGGCATCCCCTTCCATCACCCTCTTCTTTAAGGCAAGCAGTCCTTCAAATCACGTGACCCTGGTGAGTGGCCAGACACAGGAGCCTCTTTCTAGTTAAAGGCACAGCTCTGTGAACTGATCCTAAAGGCTTATTGGTCCCTTGGATTGACAGATCTACTTTCATACAGGAAACAGCTCACTTTTATTCTCTGTAACAGGGCTGTGATGATGTGTATGCAGCCCGTTACCTGCCACACTTGCTCTCAGAACATGAAGCACATCCACAGGAACTGAAAGGGGCCAAAGCCAGAAACAATCAGGGACAAGGACTATAGAGAAGTCTCTGATGACAACTTTGAGCCCTGGCCCAGCTGTGCCTGACACCACAGACCACTTCCTCCTTCTCTGTACTTGAGCCAACCAATCATTTTTAAAACATTAATTAATCAATTATGTATGTATGTATGTATGTATGTATGTATGTATGTATCTATGTAGATGTACCTGTGCCGTGGAATGTGTATGGATGTCAGAGCACAACTTCTGAGGGTCAGTTCTTTCCTCCCACAGTGATTTCTGGGGATCAGTTCAGGTCATCAGACTTGGTGGCAAACACCCTAAGCCATCTCTCCAGTCCCCAGTCAGTCTTTATACAGTGAGACTCCTATCTGTTGAAGTGAAAAGGGCTCTGGCTAAAAGACAGGGACACCAGGAAGAGGCCATGGGAAGCATGTCCCAAACATGAGAAAAACAGAGGCAGGAAGGGAGAAAATTAGGCAGAACAGAGAGTAAGATGGAGCCGCTCAGTCTCAGAAGCCTGCGTCAACATTCATCTCTGCCACAACCCAAAGGCAAGACCTTGTATGAAAGTGAAAAGATTGATTTTGGCTTAGAGTTTGAATTCATGGTCCTGTGGCCACACAGACCACTATGATGAGATTTTGTGACACTCAAGGCATCAGCAAGAGAGAGAGAGGCAGAGGGGAGTTAGAGTTCCAGTAAGTGCTTCAAAGGCACATGCCCAGTGCCTTAATTTTTCTCCCACTAGACTTTACCTTCTAAAGGCTCCACCATCTCCCAGTAGCTCCACAGGCTGGCCATGGAGCCTTTAACATATGGGCCTTTGGGAGATATGTAAGATCCAAATCATGACAGCAGTATTTCAGGTTTGTGGACAGCAGAGTGCCATGGCTGCCGCATACATCTCAGTGCATTGTGAGACGCTCACTTAAGAAAACAAGTGCGAGCATGCTTTATAAAATGTTAAGTGCTTACAAATGGCACTTATACAACAAGCTGTACATTTAATTAAAAAAAAAAAAACCTTACAGGTTGAGACAGAGACTCGAAAGGGTAAAAAAAAGGATTTGACTAGCTGAAATCTAATCTTGAAAAGGGAATATGGAAATCTGTTAATGATTTGATCACTGAATTATCTGAAGAGCAAACCTTGTGTTGAATGTCATTGGTTCAAGTAAAAATATATGCAAAGACTAGTAAGAAACTCAAGCTGTGAATTAGCAGCCATGATAAGGAGAAAAGTGGGGTCCTGTGATTGTGTCTGCTGCGTTTCCCTCCCTGTGTCCCACACACCCTTTCTCACTTCATCCGGGCATCAGCACGAGTCAGATGTCGCTGTTTTCCTTAAGTATTTGAAGAAAATGAGATCCAAAGCTTCCTTTCAAGGCCAGGTCTCATAATGCTACAACCAGATCACTAGAAAACACCACAGAATATATAATGCATTGGAAACTTCAGTTTGAAAGTTAGATGGAAAGGTGTAGTTTTCTTCAGAGATTATAAAGAATCAATCAATATTTTAAGAAAACCAGAGTTTATTTTAAAAAGCAATCTAGTTAGATATAGTTTTCTATTAGACTCAAAGTCTAGTGCTTTGGGGGCTGGAGAGATGGCTCTGTAGTTAAGAGTGTTTTCTGCTCTTCCAACCAAGTTAGATTTGTAGCATCCAGGTCAGCATCCAGTGGCTCACAACTGCCTATAATTCCAGCTCTAGAGATCCATCACTTAGCTTTCCTGGGTACTGCATTCATGTCACACACACACACACACACACACACACACACACACACACACACACAAACAAACAAATAAATAAATCAGAATTTAAAAGTTGCCAGGTGTGCTGGTACACACCTTAAATCTCAGCACTCAGGAAGCAGAGGCAGAGATCACCGTGAGATGGAGGATAGCCTAGGATGATCTGTAGGAGGAATTCCAGACCAGCTGTGGCTACATAGTGCTTTAAATAATTACTAAAATTTGTTTCTATTTATCTACTTGCCAAGAATTGAATGGGGTCTAGGGCGTTACCCTGCTTGGAAGTGAATAAACTGGCTGTTATTATTTTTATGGATACTGGTAGGAGACCTAAGATTCCAGGGCAGAGACAAAGGACTTCATTATCCATGACAAAGAAGTAGCCATAGTTGCATGATGTTTTCATCTAACAGTTCCCACCTCACCCTCCAGGTCCCAGGAAGGTGCCACAGACAGAGGGAAGAAGCAGCATTTGCCCATGTTCTCCTAGTTACTCAGATGCTGCAGTGAAAGGATTATACAGATTAAAACGTCCCATCCATTGACTGTAAGCTCTCGAAAGGAAGATGACCCTGGGCATACCTGGCTTAATTAGAAGTCCTTAAAGACAGCTGAGGGTTTTCCTGCCTTAGAGACCTAAAACAGCTGCAGACCCTGCAGTGGCCCTGCATGGCCCTCTAGTCCTCTTGGACTTACGACCCCACCACCTGCCTTAGGACAAGTTATTACGTGTTTGTCTTAAGGATTCAGGGCTTGCTAAGTCAGCCTCCATAACTGTGCAAACCAATTACTTGCAATAAATTCTTTAATGTATTAATGAAAATGATTATTTAGATTACGTGTGTGTGTGTGCGTGTGTGTGTGTGTGTGTATGTGTGTGCTTATTGGATTTGTTTCTTTAACTGAGTATGGTATCTGCTACTGCATCATGGAAACTGATCATTTGGTGACATGGACACTTCCTTCCAAGTTCAACAGCATCCTCAGTCTTCATTTGGAAGGGCCTCTCTTCTAACATCTTTGACAGTTTAAACACATCTCCTTTGGATTTGGAAACACCCTCCACAGTCTCTTCCAGGCTTCTCCCCATTTCTCCTCCTTTTATTCAAGTACTCTGACTTTTCTGCATTTGACCATACTCAATGACTCAGACATACGCTTCTTGTTTTACCATCTTGGAGTTTCTTAATATGACTATTATTCAGCCCAGTGAATGAAAACTGCCTGAAAATGATGAGCAATCTTAAGATTGCTTGAACCATTTGTCCCTCTAGACCCCGGAGAAATTGCCACCATCACCATCAGCATCATCAATATCATAACCATCACTGCCATTTACCGAGCTTTGGAAGGTACTAAATACTATTTAACATGATTTACCAGCATGATCTCTTTTAATTCTTATCCTTATGAAATAGATGTGAATCACATTTTTCTTATGGGAAAACTAAAAATTTGGCAAATATTTCACAATTAGCCTTAGGCACTGTTATTAAAACTTCTCTTTGGGAGAGGCAGACCAACTTAACCTGCCTCTCTCCCCATGCCTTGCAACCCAAAAAAGTCTCCCCAGGCCTTGCAACAAACACACAAATTTCTCCACTCACAGTTAAACAGATTCTAGCTAGTTTACTTGGGCTTACTAACAGAGCAGTGGGTAAGGGGTTACTTACAGAACACGGGCGCCCACCCTCCCCTCCACTAGTTACATTAGTAAATCCACATGGCTGGGATCTTGCAACTTCCTGGTGAACAGATCCAAATGGCCCATGGGGGAGGGGAGAAAAGGGCCGGCCTCCTCGCCTCCCCCAGTTTAAATACTTTTAGCCCCTCCCCTTCTCACATCCAAGGCCAATAGACAGGGTGGGTGGGGCATAGGACTTTCCCAGATCCTCATCTTTCTTCTCAAGGTGGTCCTGGGTGATACCACTCTGGGAGTGGTGTTTGTCCACTTTTCCCTCAGAGAATCAATCCACTCTACAGTCCACCCTCTTCTCTGGCCCTCACATTCTTCACGCCCTCCTCTTCTGCAAAAAATCCCTGAGCCTTGGAAAGGGGTGGGGTGGGAAAGATTTTTTCTTTTTTTCTTTTTCCTTCATTTCTTGCAAGGCAGTCTCAAATTTCTGGGTCTTACTATCACTTGTTTGGTGACGTCCTTTCCCCTTCCTCCTACTATAAGAAACAAAACAGAAACACTGCAACAACCAAGAGGAAAGCAACAACATTCATATAAACCATACAAGTACTGACTATTACAGTAACCTAACTTATGGGCGTAAACACAAATGTTTGGATGGTACTGTGGTAGGTGTATCAGGCACATAGCTAACAGATGCCATAAAGATGTATGCTCTTGATCCAAACTCTAACCAACTAACAATATTGCCTTTGTCTAAAAAGGAAGAATCAGTAAAGATCATTCAAATCCATAGGACCCGATTAACCATAACAGCCAAGCCAGTTGCCCCATCTTAAAACTGGCACTAGCCCTCCAAGAATTATTGAAAGCACTTCAGCTGTAGGCCAGTTCTAGCTGGTAAAATCAGGGGTCTCTTGTGCCCTGGATTTCTAGTGTAGCTTTGTATATTCCTTGAATGCCATTCTCTACCCTCATATAAAGGACATCCAGATTTTCCCCTTGCCAAGGCCTTCTGCCTCTTGTGACAGACAACAACCCAACAGTCAAACCAGTTGTTGCTTTGCTAGTCCTTCTCTACGACTCCTGACCCTATGATCTTGACACTACTCAATTGCAGACATGCCATGTTTGGATGAGACAGGACTCCAGGGAATTTGGTGATCATTTTGGTTAATGTCAAGTCAGCACAGTGTTATTGCAGAATCACAATGCTTAAAGCATCCTGAAATAGAAAACAGTAGAAATGTGTTGCAAATAGAAAAAAAAAATGTCTTCTTTCCCCAAACAAAATGTTTTGGCAATTGTTTTAGTCTTGGCTATAGCTTATATGATTTTTGGCTTGTGTTTACTTTATAAGCCATCATCAAACCCTGATGTAGCTATGAATAAAGATGATATAGAATATGAAAAACAAATTACAGAGATGACTATGAAAGCCTTACAGATTCCAAAGAATGTATGCCAGGATGAAAGAAAATCTTGGCAGATGCTGTCCTTGGAAGACATGGAGTAGAGTAATTGCCTACTAACTCTTAGGATGTTTGTCCTCTAATTCTTTGAAGGAGAAATCATGAATGATCAAATTTACTTTTGCCTTTAACTACCTTTTTTTGTGGTACATTAACGACTCTGGGTTATTTAAACATGTCTTTCAGTTGGCAGAAGACATATTGCAATATTTTCCAGAAGTTGATTTGACAAGTTCACTGTATCAATTAGCCCAACCATTAAAAGAGACCACCAGCTTCTTTGTTAGTTCTGTGGCATGAGGAGCCTCAAAATGGCCTGGGGTAGACTCAGCTCAACTCCTAGCTTACTAAATGTTGACTGTTTTCTCATAAAGCATTAATCTTCAGATACTGAGGTAGCATCAAATACCAAGCATTAAACCATCCACTCTTATTTCCTTTGGTTTCTAGACCCTGCACTCGATTTACAGGAAGTTGATATTTCCTGTAAGCCAGATCTTGGCTTCTGATGCAAGGCATAACTTTATAAGGCTTGCTTTCAGCAGACCATACCAATGATCTACTAGTCCATCAGAAAAGATCAATGAATACTAAAGCAAAGCCTACTGTCACACTGTCACCCTCCTTTACCTCCACAAAAGAGGCCTACATGGTTACAATATCTTGTAAGATGCCATGTCATATTAAGGTTCATAAGCAGAAATGCTTGCATAAGAATTCTGAAACGGGGTTGAAGAGATGGCTCTACAGTTAAGAGCACTTGCTACTCTCACAGAGGTAAGAACACCTGGCAGGACAGCCAGAAAAAAGAACTGTAAAATCTGCACTTCTGGCCAGTGCTGGCCAAGTGCACTGGAAACAAGCAATGAGCTCCATAGAAATGAAGGAAAATAGCTCACAAGAAACACAATCAAATGCTGGACCTTTTTAAAGCAAGGAGGAACAGGGATGATAATAATTTCTTTTCTGTTGCTGTGACAAACACCATGACTACATACAGCTTAGAGGAGGAAATGGCTTGTATGACTTCCAGGTCATAGTCTACCATTGAGAGAAGTCAGGGTAGGAACCCAAGGCAGGAAGTTGAAGCTGACCCTGTGAAGGAATGCTGCTCTCTGGCTTGCTCCCAGGTTTATGCTTAGCTAGCTTCTTAAATGGCCCAGGGCTGTAGTTCCCAACTGCCTGTAACTCCAGATCAGGATATCTGATGCCCTCTTGTGGCCTCTGTGAATACACACACACACACATACATAAAAAGAAAGACAAATATGACACATATTCTTCCAGTGAGGGTCAATTGCTCCACTTCATGGCACGTTGCTTTAGCAGGGACTCAAAGTTGGTCTCTATGTTAGAATGCTGGACATCCAGCCACAGCTTTAGCCAGATGGCTGTGAGGATGAGAAGTCCATGTCAAGCCTCCATTTTTGTATCTTTGCCTACTGTAGTTGTTGAAATGCCAGTGGAGCTGAGGAAGGAAGCTGACTGAGAGTCACGTTTCCTGCCCACTTCAAGAACTTTCCCAAATCAATAGCTGAAGACTAGAAGACAGAAGTGAGTATATTTGTTCCAGTAAAGATCTTACATCCAAAACGTCAGCTGTGATTGACATAATCACCTGCTTAAGCCTAGGACAAACCTCAATTATTCTCAGAGACCCATCTGCCTTTTGCAGCAGCCAAGCAGTACAATGGAGCTGAGGAAGGAATAATCACCCCTACTTCTCCCATCATCCTCTC
This sequence comes from Eospalax fontanierii, assembly GCA_035773235.1. NCBI lineage: Eukaryota > Metazoa > Chordata > Mammalia > Rodentia > Spalacidae > Eospalax > Eospalax fontanierii. The sequence goes on along the minus strand of CM069539.1, from coordinate 41,878,570 downwards.
TGATGATGGACTCATCTTTGCACCAGCTCTACAGATGCCATATTTTCTTGGCCTTATGCCTTCAGGAACTTTCACTTGATTCCTCACATCAATACAATCCTCCCTCCACAGGGTACACATGCCATGCGAGCATCCTGCTATCTGTTTATCAGTTCTCACTGTATTTAGGGGGTTTGTAAAAACAAAGAACCCTGAGTAAAAGGAAGCATTTTGTCATGCTATTGTGGCCTGAGTACGAAATGTTCCCTAAAACTGTATTTGGAGCACTTGGGCCCCAACTGATAGCGGTACTTTAAGAGGTTGGAGATATTTGGGGATATGGTCCTTGCTGGAGGAAGTAGTCCCTGGAGGCATACTTTCTTTCAAGATTCTACCAGATCCACAGTCCCATGTCCTGGCTGCAATGATGTAAACGTTTCTGCTGTGACATGTCTTTCCCATCATGTTGGGCCAACGCCTCTAAAGTGTGAGATAAAATAAATAATTCCTCTTTTTAAGTAGCCCTGGGATATTTTGGTCACAACCAACGTAACTAACACGGAAACATGCAGCAGGCATCACATGTGGATGACACAGATAACAGTGCCATTCTCTTCTCTCCTTCCGACAAGGTTGGCAGTGTACTTTTCAAATGTGGGCACCCCCATTGCAGAAGGAGGCTGTATCCTAGGCCACTACATCCAGGACTAATTACTAATTAAGTCATAAATCCAGTGGAAAACAGGTAGCAAATTCAAATGGTGATCTGAGAGTATAATCGAAGCATTTTATAAAAGCGTAGGCAGACTTAAAGAAAACCAGTAAAGGACGGCGAAGTACCATGGGACCAGCAATAATGGGGTTGGAAGGAAAGTTACTGGAACCCGGGAAGCTTTGTGGGCCCCAGAAAGAATATATCCACTGCCCTACTTATGACCTAGCAAGGAAGGAGCTTAGTGGCAGGAGGGCTTTCGCACTAGAATTAATGCCCTAACCTCAGTATGCTGCCATCTTTCATTGTTTTTGATTGTTTATGTGCAGGTATGTGTATGTACATGTATGAATGTACATGTAGAGATCTGCTATTGATCCTTGTGTGTTTCTCAGATACCATTCACCTTGGTTTTCAAAACAAGATCTTTCACAGGACTAGGGTTCACCAAGTAGACTAGTCTGGTTGGTCAGCAAGCACCAGTGATCTACCTATTTCTGCCTCCCCAATACTGGGAACACAAGTGCCAGTCCATGCCCAGAAATTTTACATGGGTCTGGGGATCAAATCAGGTCCCCATGCTTACGTGGCAAGCACCTTCCTGACTAGGCTATTTCTCTGCCCCAAGATTTTTATTGTTTTGCTAGTATCATCCATGGCCAACCCAGTGGGAAGACAACCCGAGAGTCTATTGACGCAGCTCATATGGAGCACAGAGGAGGACAAAGGGAGCTGCTAATGGAAGCAGTCCAGTAATAATCTCCCCAAGAGGCCGGCCCTGAGCACTCTAACATAGCAGCTTGTCTACAGGCCCCAGCACTCCCCATCCTCCTCACCTGCTCTGCCTTCTCACAGCATCAGCACCCTCTGCACATGAAACAGGTCCGTGCTTACGGTGTCTGCCTGTCCCTTAGTTAGAAAGGAAGCTCTCCTAGCCAGATACCCTACCATTTTGTTTCCAGACACCTCAGAATTACCTAGATCAATGTCTGACACATGGCAGACAGTCAATAAATATTAGTATAATAAATAAGGGTTGAATAGATTATAAACATGTAGTGAGTAAAGACAAAGGGAATGATGAAAAACTACTTTTTATGTGCTGTTTTTAGAATTATTTTCTTCTCGGTATCCAAGGAGTTGGAAAAAAGGCAAAGAAGAGAAAATGAAGAAGATACCAAGAGACACTTAGCTTACTTTATGAGGGGGGAGGGGACATTGGCTTCTTTCTAGATAACTGCACAGAAGTACCAGCATATCATTTAAAGATTTATGAAAGAAAATTGACTAATACTTAAAATGGGCCAGATAGTCCAGGTAAATTATGTTGAGTCCTCCTTCCCCCAGTCTTGCTCAATGGCCCTTTTTTGGCTCAGCTCACAGTAGTGTGGAAGGAGTAGACGCGGGGAAGGAATGGAACTGAAGTTAACTGGAAGACACTGTTACTATGGCTTGCTAAATCTCCTCTCCCAACCTGAACACATGTATGGCATCAAAAACAAAATGAAACCAATGAAATAAAAGTACAGATGAAGCAAGAACCTTTGTATTTATCATAACAATCCAGGAAACAAGATTAAGGGTCTCTACCACTTCTGTATGCTTGACAGGTCTTTTCCTTCATTTGGTGACCATGGCATATCTCACCCAGGGGGTATTATGGATTGAACTGAAATCCTTCCACATTCACAGACTAACATACTCCATCCAGTGTGACTGTATTTGAGGGGAGGGCCTTTAAATGTCATGAGGGTGGGTCTCTAATCCAGTATGACTGATGTCCTTATAAGAAGAGACAGCAGGATATGCGTACAGAGGAGAGGCCATGCAAGGGTAGTGAGAAGGCAGCCACCTGCCTCAGAAGAAACTAAACTGCCAACTCTGTGATACTGAACTTTCAGCTCCAGAACTGTGGGAAAATAAGTCTCTGCTGGTTAAGCAATGTGGAGTCTGGTATCTTGTTACAGCAGCCTGAGCAGATAAAACAGGAAGGTTATATTTCTCCCATGAACTGCAGCATGGCAAAATCAACACAGAGCCGCTCCCCACTAGCCCGTGGCCTCTCTGTCTTTCTGTATCCTCCTACTAAATCTGCACGTATGACTGTGCTCTTAAATTTCACAGTCTAGTTGGCTGGCCTTCTTTTTCAATTCATTGACCTACATGCCTCCTAAAACATATCCTCTCTCATCCATCCTTATTTTACTGTAGTAGATGACCATATATAGGAAAATGATGACTTAGAAAAAAATACAACAAAAGTTCTATTTTTTTTTACTTTTTTTGTATTTTTGTGCGTTCCATACACAACATCATAATCATTTTTATATCCCTTACCCACTGGCACCTCCCATGTCTTTTCTCTCTTAATCAATACACTGGAATCTGGGTCTTGGTAGAATATACACATTTTAAGAAACAAAGTAAGAACAGAGGATTTTTGTTTCTGTTATTTTGCAGTGCATCAGGGAAAGTGAGTGTGTGTGTATATATATATGAGAAACATGGATTATGATTTGGGTGATTCCACATTTCATGATTTGAATGAAAAATGTACCCCATAGGCTCGTGTGTTTAAACACTTGGTCCTCAGTCGGTGGTGCTGTTTATTGGGGTTATGAAATCTTTAGGAGGTGGAGCCTTGCTGGAGGTAATACATCATTGAGGACAGGCTTTAAGGGTTTATACACTCACCCACTTCCTGTTTTCTCATTCTGCTTCCTGCATATAAATAAAAGGAGATCATTCAGCTTTCCGCTCCTGCTGTAATGCCGTGTCATCCTTGCCATGATGCATAGATCTTTCTGGGATAATCTCATAAATCAAAATAAACCCTTTCTTCCTTAAGTTACTTTTGGTCAGTGTTTTATCACAGCAACAGAAAAGTGACTAAAATAAAAATTGGTACCAGAAAACTGGAGCTGATGCTGCGAAAAACCTGACCATGTTGATTTTGGAGGAATATGTGGATGTTTTGGAACTTTGGACTAGAAAAGTCATTGAATTCTGTAGGCAGAGCCATTCTAGTAGGATCCTGGATGACATCAGTGCTGAGAGTAGTGAGAAAAGTGGAGACCTGGTTCATGAAGTTTCAGAGGGTAACAAAAGCTCTGTTAGCACCTGGGATATAGGCTGTTCATGTGATATATTGACGAAAAATATAACTGTATTCTGCCAATGTCATGAAAACTCACCTGGGGCTAACTTTAAAAACAAATGGACTAATTCCTTTTGTTAAGGAACTATCAAGGCAATATAACTTTGAGTCTGTAGCAAGGTTATTACTGATTACTCTTTTGCAGATCTACAATGAAAAAGAGCAGCAAGTGGGACAGAAAGAAATAAAACATGTGCAGTTTGAAGAGAAAAGAAGCATGAGGAAGCTTAATATTTTACTAAAGTCATGTGCTGAAAAGGAGGCAGTAATTCTTAAGGGAATCAGAGTCATTACAAAGAAGCCTCCTGTTCTGGCAATGATTGGAAAGAAAAGAAAAGGGCCCTCAGGGCAAGACCCCCCTAAAGCTCTAATATGTGAAATAAAAGAGCCTAAGAGGTTTCCTGCTCCTAAAAAGCAATTATATATAAAATCTTATAATTGTGGTTTAAAGAGGTGAGGATTCATCCCAATCTGGCAGCTGAAATTGGCAATGTCATCCACATAGTACTAGTTTGGGGACCAAGAAATATACAAAACTGAAGGGGCCATGGATTCTTCCTCTACGGTTTCAGAGAGCTGCTGAGGCCAGGATACATATGACAAAGCCCCTACAAGAGGCCCTGAGAGGCCACTGTGGGAAGCTACGAAAGTGAAGCCTGGGTTGCCATGCGGAACCCAAGATGTCGGAGATGTCAGGGGGATGAGGCATCTGCCAAGGACAGGTGCATGCATGGAACGGAGTCAGCACAAGAGAGAGATGTATGTTCGAAAGCTGGAGGAACAGAGTCATCTAATCCTTTTAAAACTGAAGTTCTAGAAATCAGACACAGAGCTATAGGATTTGGTGTTTGCCCTGCTGGATTTTGCTCTTGCTGTGGTTCAATTTTTTTTCTTGATATGTCTCCATTCTTACTTTTCATAATAGTAATGTAAATTCTATACCATTTTATGTTGGAAATATGTAATTTGTTTTTTAATTTTACAAGAGGTCACAGTAAGAGATTGCCTTGAGTCTCAGAAGAGACTCTAAACTTTCAAACAGTGTTGAGACGGTTAGAAAGTATGGGGACTTTGAACATAGACTAAATGCATTTTGCATCATGAGATGACCATGAGACAATGGGACCAGGGGCAGAATGTGGTAGATTCAATGAGCAATGTCCCTCATAGGCTCATGTATTTGGATACCTAATTCTCATTTGGTGGCACTATTTGGGGAGGTTATGAATCATTTAGAAGGTGAAGGCTTGCTGGAGCAAGTATATGATTGGGGGGTGGCCTTTGAGGGTTTATAGCTTTGCCCTAACTCCTGTCCTTTCTCTCTTATTCTTATGTATAATTAAAATTGTGATCAGCCATCTTCCTGCCCCAGCCACCATGCCGTGCTCTCCCCACGATGATAGAGCCCCTCTGGAACCATAAACCAAAATAAACTCTCTCTTCCTTCAGTTGCTTAGTCAGTGTGTATTATCACGCCAACAGATAAGTAATTAAAATACCATATGAGAGTCAAATGCTTTCATGTTTTCATTTATACCTTACACTTACATTTAAATTTTTATTGTGCAATACACATTCAAATGGGAAAAACTCAGGATAATAATGGAATAGTCTGATGGTCTTTATTACCATAATGGTAAACAAATTTTTAAATACCAAAATAAAACAGAAGAGAAAATGTAAAAGAAAGAAAAGGGTCTTTGTTTTAGTATGTTTTTGCTTTATTTATTTATTTATTTATTTATTTGTTTGTTTGTTTTGAGACAGGTCTGGAACTCACTGTATGGACTAGGCTGGCCTCAGTCTTACATAGATCCACTGGCCTCTGCCTGTGCTGGGATTAAAGGCATGCCCCATTTTTTAAATGATACATTCTGCTTCCATTTTGAACAAGAGGCCCAATATTTTCCTTTCGTGCTGGGAACTATAAAGTAGCCAGTCAAGACCAGGAAAGCACAGACCAGCAGTGCATTGGGCTTTGGGATGTTTGGGCCGTGATGTGAGGAGGTGCAGGCATGGACATTCAGAAGTTACATGAACAGCATGAAGGGGAGGAAGGAAGGGAGCACCATTCTGGATGGTGATTTGCTAGTGTCCTTTAGCAATGTGCTCCCGGCAGACTGGAAGGGACAGCAGGGCAGAAGACCAGACTGGGGAAGGGAATGCAAGGAGGCAGTCCCCTCGCAGCCCTTTGGGATTAGCACAGTCTAGTGCTGAGACGCAATGCTAGAGAAAGTTCTTTCCTCTTATTACATAACTTAGAACCTTCTGTCTGTTACTTGGGTTCAATATTGGGTTATATTTGTGCAGAAAAGCTGAGGTACTTGCTCTCAGAAAACCCAGAGAACTGTGTAATAGATCAATTGATTTGTCAAGCCTGGGCAGACAGAAACAATTTCCTTGGCTAGACTTAGTTAATGCAGATGGCTGGTTCCTTTACCCTCTAATATGCCTCACGCTGGCCGTAGATTACACTCCCAGAAGGATGTCACTATTCCCAAGGACGGTCTAGGCTCTTTCTTTAGGAATTTTGAAAGAAGAGATGATAAAGTGCAATAAGAGTCCGAGAAAGCCACTGGCGTGAGGTGGGAGGGTGTGGGCAAGCGGTTAAGTTAGTATCGTGCCCGCTGGGCATCATGTTAAAGTGGGAGTCCTGCTGTCATTGTCTATGCCCAGTCAGGAACCTGGGCGGTCTGAGTGGCTGCAGTGGAGAAATGCTAAGAAAGAGTGTGGCAGCCTAGAGATGGCTCAGCAGTTAAGAACACAGGCTGCTCCTGCAGAGGACCCGGGTTCAATTCCCAGTACCTGCATTGTGGCTGAGAACCATCCTGTAACTCAAGTTCCAGAAGATCCAGTGCCTTCTTCTGACCTCTGTAGGCACTGCACAACACAGGTGCACGTACACACATGCAGGCAATACACTCATACACATACAATAATAAAGAATAAAATAAAATAAAAACAGTGTGTGGCGCTGCAGGTGCGGCAGTTCAACTGCAGTCTGCCCTCTGCTCCAGACTCCTCTTCCCTGTACACACTCGCTTCCTCATCTGTGCATTCTGAAGGCAGGGAAGAGACAACGAAAGAGCTTCCTTCCACCCCTCCCCTGGCCAGTTCTACACATGGTCAGTGCCCCTTAATATGGAGGTGCATTCTGAGAAGTGACATTTTCACTGAGGGGACATCATGGCACATACTCAAACTAACCTAAATGGTTTAGGTCAGGCACGAAGTGTGGACTCTTGAGGCAATCCAGAGATGTGGTAAATACTTATGTAAGGCTGATGGCAGCATAGAACAGCAGGCTGTTTTACCACAAACATTTTCATAAGTAGGAACAGACTCTGAAATAATGACAAAAAGTACAGCACAGTGAAGACATAACATAGTTGTTGGTTACCATTATCCAGCATTTCTCTGTGACACTTTTATACAGCTGGCAGCACAGCGGTTTTGTTTCCAAGACACATGCACGGAGTGTTGTGCTATGATCTTATTACAGCTGTGACATCACTAAGTAAGGGATTTTCAGTGCAGTTATAATTCTATGCGGCCAGCTCAGAACTGCACTTTCTTAACTCCATTAAATATTCCAGCCACTTGTCATTCTTTTCACAGCCTCTCTTTTCCTCCAGGATCAGATGGCTCTCGGTAGCACATCATACCCCATATTATGCCAACTTTTTTATGCTGTTCCCTCTGTTGGAACTGCTCAGAAGTCCTTCTCTACTTCTTCGATTGGTGTTCACCTAACTCATTTCCTCTTCTTCTAGACTATCCAGGAAAGACTACATTTCCCAGTCTCCTTTGCTATTGGTGTGGTCATATGACTGAGTTCTAGCCAATAAAATGTGATCAACAATACTGTGAGCCACTTCCAACTGTGACCCATAAAGACCTCCCACACAATGTCCTCCAGGCTCCTCTACTTCTAGATTAAGTACCATGAGGACCATGGACTAAACGTGATAAAGCCTTGAGAAGGAAGGAATCTAGACTCTTCTATCATTATACGGAGGAGAAGCACCTACTAATGACCAGGACCACGCAGTTTGGACTCCACCTAAGTGATAAATGAACTTTTATTGTGTTCAAAGGTTATTTCTTCAACAGCCAGAGTTTCCATAACAGTCATAACTAATGTCTAATAACATTCTCCCTTGTTCTGAGAATTGTATAACAGTGATAACCCTGGTCTTTCTAGCAAGCTGTTCCTCGGGTTTGAGTTCAAAGGCTTAACTGCTCTCACACTTGGAGGAAACTTCAGCTCTCCCCTGACCATTTACACTCCTGCTAACGTCATTTCTAGAGACACGTTACAACGTCCCTTGGTCACTTGTGTTTCTCAGAACATTTCTGACTTTTTGTGTGTTGAAAGCAAGCTCAGGTGTGAATGGACGCCGAGGCAGTCAATGTGCTGCTCAGTCCACAGTCGCTGTAACACACCTTCTTTTCCTTTACTTTGAGTCTTACTAAAGTCTCATGGTGCGTTCCTGGCCTTCTGAGCTCACGGTGCCTTGCACTGCTCTACCAGGATACGGATGGGAAAAGGACAGACATGTGTATTATGTGCATCCTCTGCGCTGCCTGGAAGCTGTTCAGAGTGCTAGGGGAAACAGGGTTCATAAGCTGTCACCATGCTGAGGTGGTGATGCATCTACCTTTGAGTTGTCCATGTTCCATAAGTAACCCCAATAAATTCATTAGTTTGCCAAGTTGAACTTTTGGTAGAATCATTTCTTTGGTTTGTTTTGTTGCCCTAACTAGGGTGAGCAGTCATTTGTTCATAACTGCCAAGGAAAATCCACACAGCATTCTGTCACCAGCAGGCGAGGCATGTAAGTGATATCCATGTAAATGTTAGCTCCTATAAACAGGAGCTATCAGGGAGGGTTTAATGGAGATGCTGCAAAGCCCTCTTCAGACTCTTCCACTGAACTGAAGTTTGCATGGCAGCTTTCCTTTGGTTAATGTTACTAAGTGCTGAGCCATACTTGAGGCCTCAAAAGGGACAAAATTACAGATAGAAATTGGGGCCCCGGCAGACAGATATCTTGAAGATTGGAGCTAAGATTCTCATACAACAGTAAAGTACAAGTTAAATGATAACCCTGCTGTTCAATGTCCTTAGTCCAATTGGCCACTGAGCACTGCTCTGTGGCATGGATGCTTGCAGCCTCCTTCCTTCTGAGGACTCAAGCCCTGCCTCCACCCTTGGGTTCAGCATGTCCCTGCCTATCTCACTGCTTCCCTCTTGGATGGCCTTTGAAAGGGACACGTGTTTCCCACTTACTAGCAGAAGAAGCACTTCCTCCTTGAATTACTGCTAACTGATCACCTGTCTTGGTTGATAAAATTGTCCCACCAAGCAGATTTTCTTAACAACAGAAATATAAAGACAGGGGCTATTTCCTTGAAGAATTTGACTGTCATCATTTACATAATTTTTTCTCCCTGGATCTTTGCTATCTGACCTCTCTGACTTGGAACTGTTATAAACCCTTTCCCAATCCCCTCAGAAAGTTAGGGGTCTCTTCTCTGGTCTCCTTTAAAATCATGGATATACCATACATATTCAAATAAAAAAATATTTGCCCGTTGTCTAAGACAAGATTTCCTAACACAACTTGACATGGGTTTAACGAGGGGAACATTTTATTCAAGAACTCCTGACAGCAGCATAAGGGTTGAGCTCCAATCACACGGAATCAAGCAGAGTGACTGGGTAAAGTGGGAGTGAGTAGAGGCCAGGGCAAGCACAGGCTCAGTGGAGGAGTAAAGTGGAACGTCAAAAGGCTGCTCAGTGCAAACACTACGGGGCAGCTGTGTACCTGAGCTGGCAGTTGTGCATGTTAGGACTCTAACCTCTTGTTGAGAGAGCACAGAGGCCAGTTCCTTCCTTCATGGAACTTTTCAAAGCAGTGGCTCTCTCAGGCCCCTAGAAGATTATCCAGCGTCGTAGGGGATTCATAGTCACAAATGTTAGCTCTTTTTCACTTGCTTAAGTCATTATTATTATTTTTAAAACAAATCTCTGTACACGTGTGCATACATTATGTATATATGTGATAAAATGGTTAGTATAGTGAAGTAAACTAACATCCATCATCTCCCATATCACCCATTTTAATTTGGGGCAAGCTCAGTTTTCTCATGAAGCAAAAATTCAGGATTACTATTAACCATGGTTATACAGACAGGGTGAACATGTCTCTAGACCTTTTCCAGAAAATGGTCTAAGAACAGGGGGGTTGAACTATCATCCGATCTCACAGAGAGCCCCATCTCTGTCTCCTGAGAATCACAGTCATGCGCCACCACCCCTGGCTAAGGTGCTTTTCAAATACAGTGGTGTTGGGGACTAAAGAGATGGCTCAGAAGTTTAGTGCACTGGCTGCTTTTGCAGAGGGCCTGGGTTCTAGTCCCAGCATTTGCAATCTCCCGTAACTCTAGTGCCAGGGGATCTGACCCCTGACCTCTGCAGGTATTTCATGACACTGGTGTACCTACCTACATGCAGGTAATACACTCAAACACATAAAATAAAAATAATAAATATTTAAAATCGAATACAATAGTGGAAAATCAGGTAGATGTGTTGCAGCAAATGTGTGAAATCTCTGTTCTAGGTTTCTGTGGACATTCCCATGACACAATGGCAGAGATAGGTAATTACAATGGAGAACAATAACCCCCACATCCCAAACCTTACTATTTGATCTTTTAGAAGAAATGTTTGCCTGGTGGGGCTCTTCATAAGAAAGGAGGTCCCCACAGACACTACGCTTCTCTCATCTGAGCCTCATCCTCACCTGTGTTCTGCCACAGTTCGTCTGCACCTGCGCTTCCCACACTGCTCCAAGAGACAGGACTGAGTATTCCAAAGAACAGAAGCTCTGTAGCTGAGTAAGCCAATCTTGGGATTGAAGACAAAGGATAAACTGAACCAGGTATGATGGTGCAAGTAGCTGCTGAGACTGAGGCAGCAAGACTGTTGCAAGGTGAAAGCCAGCCTGGGCTACATACATAATGAGTTCCAAGCCAGTTTGGCCTGCAGAGTGAAACTTTGTCTCACAGAAAAAAAAAAGAAAAAAAAGATAAGCTGATTTTGTAAGTGCGTAAGTTATCAGCTTTTGAAATTTGCCTCTTGATCATCCACATTGGGATATAAATTTTAGCATACTCTGAACTGATTTACCCCTCAACAGAGTATTTGTTATTATTTCAAAACCTTCCACGCAACCGTTCTCTACATCTTACCAGACATCACGCTTTTGTTTTAATTTGGGGTAAATAAATGTCTTTTCTTACTGAGGCTTCCTTGACCACCTAGGCTGTCTGTGGGCACAGAATGTTCCCATGGGCTACACAGCCCTTCCTCTCCACAGAGACAGTCGTTCTGTCTCCGTCAACTGTGGTCTCCTCACAGCTACATCTCGCCCTCACCCTTATGGGAAAGCGGGAACTTTCAAGCCAGCACTAGTGCATGTCATTGATTTAACTATTTATTTAAATGCCAGTGACCAGCATTTTTTAAAAAAAATCAAAATAGGATGCTGTAGTGTAACTCAGTGAAATTATTAGATAGGCTCTGGGTCACCACATAGTTTTTTTTTTCTTTGAGTCACTGTAAAAAAATCTTTTGAAAATCAATACGAGAAGATTCCACAAAATAAAAGGACACAGCAAAGCCTTGCAGGTAACATTTGATTGGCGCAGCTGTCACGTCTTACCCATTATTAGTTCTGATGTGTTTCCACTCGTATGGGTTTAAAGTTGCAAGCATAGGCCTCAGGAATTGTATCTTGATTGACCTATGTCTCACCTCCCTAGCTAACTGAAGATCCCACTTCATCATAGGACTGTATAAATGTTTGAGATTAATAACGCAGTAAGATTAAAGATTAAGAAGTTTTCGCCAACTTAAGTTCACTACCCTATGTCCTGCCTCTGTACATACAGCCCAATATGACCCAAGATGTTATACTTATCTACAAAAAAAAAAAAAAATACACATACATGCCACCAACCTCTCCCCAAGAAGATGCCTTCTCTACAGCGCCTCAGCTCTGCCCTCTCTTGCCAGGAACCTTCAGCTGCAGCCACTGCCTTCAGGACCCCTCTGTGCCTCTGTGCATACTACGGTTCCACATGCTTCCCATCATCCTTTCAGACCTGGCAGCCTCTGAAAACCCTGATAGCAGTAAAAGTCTGACTTGTGCCCACCTTCCTGATATAAAGCCTTTGACATGCCCCATCAGTTCTCACTTTCAAGCCCCACAGGAGTTTATGCATGGCATGGGTCTGAACAGCTGCGTCGGCACAATTGTACATTTTGACGTACCTGACCACTGATTTCTCTAGGACAACGGCTGGATTTATTCACCTCTAAATTATCCAGGTTTGACACGGCAAGACACAAAGAAGGTGCCTGATAATGCTTTAAATCTGAATGAAGAAAGAAGAGCTAGCACAAAAGATCAGAGGGACGCAAAGGTTTATTCACTTGGCACTCCAATTTCTCACTAGGACACAGCTTGCATAGGACATGCAGGATCTGTTATGGAATGGTGGGTAGAGAGCAAAGCAACTAAGCTTCCTGGGCATCTCAGGTACATGCTGGATGCAGCAGCCTCATCTACATAGGCCAGCCCTTGAGATTTATAACCAGGCCTTGCTACAAGCCAAGGGAAATTTTTAATTGCTTATGTAGCTCTAATGTGACCACAAGTCCAATAGAGCTAGTCGTAGGTGATTAATGACTTGTGAAATGAGCCTAATGTGAGCTCTTTATAGATTCCAGGATTGGGGACAGGAGGATTAAGAAGTGATTTTTGTTCTCAATTTCCTGCAAGCTTTTCTGTTGAGATTCTTCCCTGGCATCACTCCAGCTAACCCTGGCCCTACCCCAAGACCCCTTTGCCTTTGTTTTCCCAGAACCATCATGTTCTCTCACTAACCGGGTCTAAGAAGGATAATGTAGAGCTTCCCACACCTGCCTGTGTGGCCTCAGGGTCTCATTCAAGAGCATCAGGGCAGTCCCCTCCTACAGGCGACACCATTTACCTGGAGCTGAGAGTGAGTCCAGAGCCGTGGTGAACAGCCTCACAAGTTGCCCACCAAGGACCACTGGAAAGGGGTAAAAGCAACTCTGATCACCAGGAGCTCTGTATAGAACTACAGATGCCCTTTAGTCTGGAAGTCATGCAACCCCAGAGAAGAGAAGGAAAAGAACCAAGAACCAAGGGAGAGCTCCAATTCTCTACCAGACGCAGAGGGCGGGTCTTTTCTTTTGGGGTTCTGTGGGTTCCCGAGAAGCAGAACAACTGAGGTTATTAAAATTACTTATGCAACTAGGACCAGGGAGGTCAAAAGGGCACCAAGGAGAACATCATAATCCTACTCAATGGAGTCTAGCAATTGAATTCACTTTAAAAAAAAACTCATTTCAACTGGTCAAGAGAATAATAATCTCTGATATCTTTGGTCTAGATAAAGACCCAACTTTCCAGTTTCTCTGGTAAAATCACCTGATTACAGGACCACCCCTAGGAAGGTGGATTCATGTTAAGCCATGCTCAAGAGATAGGCAGATACCTAGTGTGTTCATGGTAAGTTTCCCTGCCTGAAATCCCTGCCTCTTGGGGAATCCTTGTGAATCAAGTTGTAGGCAGACATGCATGTGGCTCTCTATAAGCTTATCCCCTTTGCGAACTCTTCAGAAATATGTAATCTCTCCTTTCCTTCTTTAAACTTCTTTTCTAATCATGCTGTCCCTGATGTGTGAGCTGCCCAAGCATTTTGGGTTTCTTTCCCTTTTTCTCTAGGACTCATTTCTGCTTTCCACCACCATGTGGCCATCGGTCTACCGCATGTCTGACCTCCATGAAAGCTCTAAACCAGCATGGCTTTATGTTGAGATTTACAGCTTGCCTGAACTGAAGATGTTTTTCTTTAAATTCTAATAAAATTGTCCTGAAGCTTCAGTTTGAGACAATTCTTAAATTCTTTTATGAATGAGACTAAGGAACATATAGAAGATGCTGCTTCTCCCCTGTATCAGACAAAAGTAATTGATGTCGAAAACTGAAGAATGAGCATGGGGCCTATGTAACATTTGAGAACATTGTTCAAAGCATTTTCAGAAAAGGAGAACAAACCAGGTTTCAAGAAACTCAGCAGCCTCAAAGTAGAATCAATACGAAGAAAACCAGTTCTATGAACATACCAATAAACTGCAAAACCAAAGGCAAGGCAAAAATCTTCCAAACAGTCAAAGAATAAAACAACAACAAAAAATGTTGCATTCAAGTGAATTACAGCTAGACCCTGGCTATATTTCAATAGAAAGTGAATCTAGAACACAGTGGGATAATACTATTAAAGCTGAAAGAAAACAACTAATGACTAAGAAATTTCCTTCAAAAATGAAGATTTCAATAGCCTTTCCAGATACATAAAAACTGGTAGAATTCAACACTACATATACCACCGGCAATCCTCGGACAGAATGAAAAAGATTTCACAGGAAGCATTAACAGAGAAGAATTTGAGTTTGTATTAATCTCAAGGAACACTTTAAAATGTTATTTCAAATATTTTAAAATAATGTTAATGTCTATAAATTTAATGTATATGTATGACTATGTGTATTCGATATAGTTAAGTTAGATATGACGTCTAATATAATGCAGCACCTTCTGGAAATACTAGAACAAAAGGGAGGAGGAGCTAAATGGAGTTAAGTTAAAATGTCCTTACGTTAAATCAGTAATTGTCAACCAAGGCCATCTTTGCTTTCCAGAGTACATTTGGAAATGACACATTTAGGGATGAGAATTCAGGGGTGAGAGGTGGGAACATGCCAAGAATCCCATCAAATCGAAGAAAAAAAAAATGCAGTGTGGCCGATGCCTGAGAGCACTAAGCAGTCTTGTCATGACCTTATAGCGCAGAGAACCCAATCAAGATGTGGGAGACAAAGAAACTGAACTCTACAGGAGAACTTCCTAACAGAGAGTATTAAAGGGCTAGGTCTTTGAATCTCTCATTTGGATTTGAATCTAGGGAGTCAAGTGCTAACAAGAAGAATAAACTGCTTCCTGATGAAAAGAAAGCCTTGATGGCTCATCTCTCTGTACACAGCACCTAGAAGAGCAGTGGTGAGATTGCAGCAGGCATTCATTCCGTGGGTAGAAGTGGAATAAAACACTTGATGTCATAAAGAGCACTGAACAGCCCTCACAACGACACAATCATTTGTCTCAAAATCTCAACATTTCTAAGCTTGGAAAATCTTGCTTCTCATAACCAGTAAAACAACAATAAATGAGCATGCTGCTAAGTTGTAAATGTAACAAATGGAAGCAATTTATTAATTCAAAAGAAAACTAGGAAAGTTTTAAAGAAACAGTGCTTAAGAGAAACATAAAATGAAAATAACATGGTAGAATCAAAACCTGAATCATAGCCAGGCATGATGACTCATGGCTTTAATCCTAGCATTCGGGAGGCAGAGGCGAGATGGATCTCTGTGAGATTGAAGCCAGCCTGGTTTACATAGCGAGTTCCAGGCCAGCTGTGGCTACAGGGAGACACTGTCTCAAAAAGACCAAAAAGTAAAACGGAAAAAAAAAAAAGCTTGAATCGTCAGCCAACCTCCTAGGAGCCTCCTGGTCTCTGGATTTATCCTTTCTTGCTTTGGGGCCTCCTTCCTTGTTCCTAACCCTCTCTGATGTCAAGATAACAGCTGGTCCTTCTAGCTGCTTCCTAGCCCTGGAGACGACACAGCAAGGGACTTGCTCTAAAAGTTCTTCCTGTTAGCATCTCTTCTAAGCTGCTACCATGGCTACCCCTTAAACACTGGCTCACATCCATCTGGTCCTGCACATTGTGGGAAGAGTCGAAAGGGCTTAGGGGGTGCAATTTATGACCTTATCAACCAGACCACTTGACTGGAAAAAAAAAATCACTGGGTTCCTTTTTTCCAGAAACATAAAGTGTTATTTATTTGATAGTATTATGAACTAATATATCTAAACATTCAAACTGTGTTTCAATTTTTGCTTAAAATTTTTATTATTGTAAATATTATATATGATTGATAAGTCATAATTATCAGTGAATAAAGTACATTGTGATATGTTGACATGTCATTCACAAGTGGAATTATTAAATCAAGCTAACTTATCAATAATCTCACCATTTTTTTTTATCTTGAGGAATCTGAAATTTGTTCTCTTTTTATTTTGAAATAAATGATGTTTTATTACTGACTGTAATATCTTCCTGTGAAAAATTTATTCCTCTTGTCTACATGAAACTGCACTCTGTGATCAACAGCTCCACAGTGTTTCCTTCCTGGCCCTGTGCCCAGGTCTTGGTAACCATCATTCTACACTTTCTTTCTGGGAGTATAACTTTGTTGAATTCCATTAGTAAGGGAAAGAATACAGAATTTGCCTCTGTGCCTGGCTTAGCATTATGTTCTCTGCATTCACCCACATTGTCACAAACAACATGATTCTCCTCTTGTAAGGCTGAATAGAATTTCACTGCATCTGTGCACTGCATTTTCCTTAGGTACTCATCTACTGAAGGACACTTAGATTATTGCCATAGCTTGCCCTTGTGCTTTTTGTTACAACAAACATGAGAGTGCAGATATCCCATTAACATACTGAGTTCATTTTCTTTAGATATTATTTACTCAGCGTTGTGGTTTAAATAAGAAATGTCCTCCACAGGCTCATATATTTGAATGCTTGGACCTCAGTTGATGGCACTGTTTGGGGAGGTTACAGAGCCTGTAAGAGGTGGAGCCTTGCTGAGGAAGTGCATCATTGGGAGCAGTCTAAGGTTGATAGCCTTGCCCTACATCCTGTCCTTTCTCTGATTCCTGTGTGTGGATCAAAATGTGAGCAGTCAGCTTCCTGCTCCTATGGCTGTGCCACACCTTGCCCACCATGATGGACTCTATCCCTTCAGAACTATAAATCAAAATAAACCCTTTGTTCCTTAACTTGCTTTTGGTCATGGCATTTTATCACAGCAACAGAAAAGTAACTAATACACTCGGGATCCACTAAACACTCTTGAAGTGAGAGAGCAAAGAGGAAAAGTTGACCTTTACCTGCTCTGACTTTGCATCCTTCACCCACGTACACTACACTGCAGCTGCAACTAACCCACAGAGGAGCATCCCTTGAATTACCCTTTCTAACACCAGACAGCTACTGGCCTCAGCTTGGGTCTATGTCTCTTGACCTAGCAAGAAAAATACAGCTTTCTTAGCGTCCTAGTGCTCAGTATCTGCTGATAAACTCCATTGTTCAGCTGGACCTTTTCTTTTCAGTACTGGACACTGAAACTAGGGCTTCATGAATGTGATATGCTACTAAACTGTAGCTCCAGCCCACTTTACTTTTTATTTTGAAATAGGGCTATGCTGCCCAGAATGGCCTTAAATCTACTCAAGCCCAGGTAGGGCTTAAAGTTGCAATTCTCCTTACTTAGCTTCCTGAGTAAATGTTACAGGTAAGCACCATCACGTCCAGTTTATTTTTTAAGCTTTAAATTTATGCTGAAATACATACAACAGTAAATTTACCATTTTAACCATTGTTAAGTGTGCAGCCAGCCCACTGGTATTCAGTACTACTAATAATCATCATTAACTTTCATCCCTAACACATTTTCTTCTTCCCGTAATAAAATTCTGTTCATATTAATAAGCTCTTCAGTCTCCACGACCTAGTGCCTGAAAATCACCATTCTACTATCTGTCTCTATGAATTGAACTGCTTAGTGTATTTGTCTTTTGTGACTGGCTTATTTCATGTAGCATAATGTCCTCAGAGGGCATGTGTGCTGTAGGATGCTCCTTGTTAAGGCTGACTGTGATTCCATTGTACCTGCATACATGCCGTAGGACGCTCCTGTCTTACGGTTAACTATGATTCCATTGTTCCTGAATGTTCCTGTAGGATACTTCTGCCTTGTTTAGGTTGACTGTGATTCCATTGTATGGCTGCTCTGTGCATTGTTTATCCATTCAGTCCTCAAGTAATTTGCTGCCATTAATTTGCTATTGAACAATGCTGCTATTAACTATTAGTGCAAATGTCTAAATACTACTTTAGGATCGCACTTCCAGTTTTCTCAGGGATATCCCAGAATGGAAATGTAGAATCCTGTGGCAATTTTATTTTTAATGTTTGAAAAATGGCCACTTAGTTTTCCAGAGCAGCTCTACCAATTGAGAGTCCTACCAAACAGCTCATAGTGGATCTCATTTCTTTACATTCTATCCAATGGCTGCTATTTTTAAATAACATTTTTATTTCTTCTTTGAGAATTTCCTGCAATTCATTTTGATCATTTTCAGACCCTATCTCCTCAAATCCCCTCAGATCTACCCCACCTCCCTACATGCCCTCTCTCCATGCCTTCTATATTTATGAGGCCCAGTGAGTCTAATCGTGTTCCCCAGTTATTCCTGGATGTTGAAGTCCTTGATTCGTTTGTAGTTGAGTTATGTGCAGGAAGAGAAACGGGATCTGGTTTCAGTGTGCCACATGTCACTATCCAGCTTGACCAGCACCGTTTGGTAAAGATACTGTCTTTTCTCCAATATTTGGCACCTTTCTCAAAAATCAAGTGTGTGGACTTGAATCTGGGTCCTTAATACTATTTCGTTGGTGAATGGCATGGCTGAGCATGTTCCCAGTCGAGTAGCCATGCCATCCTTATGGATGTGCTCCCTGCTTCTGATCCCTGAGCTGAGCAACCTCTCCTGGTTCTGTGCTCCCTGTCTCTCCTAACAAGTTTCTCTTGGAAGCCTCAGTCACCCAGACTTGGCCACTCACAAGTCTGATCAAGAGCTTCTACTTGAGAACAGGGCTTCATCCATTATAGATCCCTTCTCTGTTTTATCTCCACATGTACTTGGGTAAAAAATTCAACTGTCTGCTTGCTTAGGTTAATAAGATGTGGCTTCCTTATTTTCTGCTGATAGGAATCTTCCTTTCATCCTGTAGATGGCATGCATAAAGATTATTATACTTTAAACTTATCAAAAAGTAATATTTTAGTCACCATAGCCTGGAATCGTCTCTTCAGACTGTCAGACTGTTTGGGGTACATGCTCAGTCTTTCAGATCTCTCCATTCCTTCCTTTTCAAGATGACCTGTGAGCATGGGAATGGGGAGATTGCAGGGAGATGGTGAGGAGAGGACTTGGATACTCTTGTTAGCATCCTGAGGTGTCCCTTGGCCTCCTACACTCCACAAGGAGGATGCTTGCACCATCCTAGCCTCTGTAGTTGAATCTGAAAGTGACACACTTGCTGCTGGTTTCTGGGTTTCACCTTAGTTTCATGGTCCTCCATACAGCTCTACCCTCGACTTGTCCTTAGCTGATGCCCCAACCTGGACAGAGTTTACCCTGAGTCCCTCAAGTACAGGATCACGTTGTCCCTATAGTAGCAATCTTATCAGCTGTATTATCAGATCATTGCCACTTCTGCTACAGGCCATGTGTAAATTTCTGAGTCTCTTTCTAGATGACACCGAAGGCAAGGAAAGCTTGGAGATACTAATTCAGACTCCCTCCCTGTCGGATCTGCTGTGTCATACTTTCTCTCTGTCTCTGGAAACATACCCTGTGCAGGAATGCAAGAAGAAATCCCCAGGTGAAAATCTTGGCCTTCCTCTTAATCTCTCTAGAACCTGAGTTCAGTGTGAGCTCACAGGGAGAGAAGTCGTATCTCTCTTACTGCTTTCCCACCTCTAATCTCTTCTCCTTTACTTTGCTGGCTCAAAAGGAACAGACTCCCTTTTTGTCTAGCCTGAGAGAAAGTTCTATATCATTTCTTTCCCCTTGCCAGGCCAGTAAATCTCCAGGCCTCGCTGTCTCCAGCAAATATCTGTGAGAGGAGTTATGCACCAAATACTCCAGGCTTCAGTCAGTACAGAGGCTGCGAACAATGAAGAACTACGGATGTCAAAAATAAAAACACATTGACTTATCAAGCCTCAGTTATTATAACTATTTAAAATGCACTGAGTGTGTAGTACATCCCTGGCACTTTATATGTTTTTGAGATAATAATACTATATTGGTATCATTGCCTCAATTCATAGATGAAGAAACTGGAATCAGACAGATTAACCTGTAAGAACACAGAGGTTAGGACTCAGACCCAGATATGTATGATTCTCAAGTCTGTTTAACTAGCTTCTGGAAATCTGGACTCATCGTCATCCAGGCCTGGTTATAGCATTGATCCCTCATAACCTTTCCTTGCTCTTGACCAGAATAATAGCATGTATGAGTGTGTGTGTGTGTGTGTGTGTGTGTGTGTGTGTGTGTGCTGCTCTTACAGAGGACCTTAGTTCCCAGCATCTACAAGGCAGCTAACAACCATCTGTAACTCCAGTTCCAGGGGATCCGATGGCCTCTTCTGGACTCCACAGGCATAGCATGTGCATGATGCTCTTAAATACATTCAGTCAAAACACTCATGCACATAAAAATAATAACAAAGAAATCAAAAAAATTTTAAAGGTAATGAGAGAGCTGTGGTCTCTCTGGAGGCTCAGGAAGAAGCTATGTCCTTGCTTTTCCAGCTTCCAGAGGCAACCTGTTCTCCTTGGCTCACAGTTCCTTCCTGTCTGTGCTCCAAGCTCTGTTTTTCTGGTCACATATCCCGCTTTTAGTGGAGTTCTTTGGCTTCTCGTTAATAGCAGTCTTTGTGCTGAGGCTGTTGCTGAGTGGTAGAACTCCTGCCTAGCATCTAAAAGGGCTTATGTTTGATCCCAGAACCACTGTTATAATGGCCTTTCTGATTGGTCCAGGATAGTCTTCTGACTTCAAGATTCATAAATTAATATAAATATCAGCTAGTCAATCTCTTTTGCCAGATAAGCAAACAAGTTTGCAGGTTTCAAGTTAAGATGTGAACATCTTTGGGAGTCATTGTACAGATGACCACATTAACCAATAACTTCCATAACCAATTCTGAATTAATGTTACCATTCCACCCGCAGAAATCATTTAACCCATACCCAAGAAAACAGAGTCAACTGACACTGATGGATATCCACTGTGTTTGTGGATTTTTTTCAAAATCAAAAAGAGGAAGATAAATGCACGTGAAAGAGTTCATTCAAATGTGTGAAGCAAATATACAAAAGAATTTGGTTTTATTGTCACAAACTGGAAAGAAGAAATGAGAGTCAGAACTAGGGTATCCAGTACTTGGGCTGGAGTTTCCCACATACTGAATCATCTTGTGTCAACAGCTGAACACACTGATAAACTCTCCAGTGCCCTTGCTCAACAAGAAGAGTTTGCACTACCATGTGAGCAGCATGCCAAGGGTTTTTACATAGTGTCTTAATCCAAGAAGCTAGCTTTTAAGAGGGGAACTTCATTTGTGGAAGTTTTGCATCTGTGGTACAAAGAAAACATAGGGAAAGTAAGACCTTTGAGGGCAGGAGTTCATGGTCAGGTAGAATTTGTGATCCCTGAAAAAGGATAAGTTTAAAAAAAAATCATGTATAACTTTAGTTGCAAGACATAGAGAAATCAATCTGGAGCGGACCTGGAAACTTCCTCCCTGTTGGTTATCTTTCATTATGTCAGAAGGCGCTATGCAGACCAATGGAGGATAAAAATCATCACGGGGCTTAACCAGCGGTATAGCCTGCATGCTACAACACTGACCTGCTAGGCAAGATGTGACCACTGGTAAAACAGTGGCATGAGTATTATGGAGTAACCAACCATCTTCTGATTGCATTTGAGTCTGGCTCCACAAGAGTGAATTCATTCATGCCTGACACTGTAAATCTGGTCAAAAGAGAGACCATGGAACTTAGGGGAGAACCTAGTAGTGTTTCGCCAACAGACACGCTGCCATAGATCAGTGCTGCTCTCAGTCTGCATCAGGGAATCTTTTTTTTTCTTCAATTAAGTAGCATAATGCCAAGACTCATAACTGGTCAGAATGCTGAAACTGACTGTTGAGTACTCAGCCCTAAAAGGGTCACCTCTCTCACCTGCCCTCCCAAAGCTCAGAGACTATCACAGAAGAGGAGGTAGAAATGAAGTAAGAGCCAGAGGATGGGGAGAAATGCCATGTGTCTAATGAATTCTCTCACAGTAAGGCCCAGTGTTCAGCCCCACCACCCCCCTAGGTTTGAACTGATTGAGCGGACAGAGGATGCTTTCTTAGAGAAATTAATTTATTCTGGGTTACTTACAAAGGATTCATCCCCAGGGAGACAGACAGAAATTTCGCATGGGAGAGCCAGCATTTTGATCAGAAGTCCTCTGACCCTCTGGCACACACACCCAAGATGGAGACTCCCAGCACCACTCCCCCCTTCCCAGCTTTCCCGGCTTTTCTGCTAGACCCCGCCCCCCACTGTAAGTCATTTGTTAGTTGGATATCAATCACATTTGGAGGCATGTCTCTTGAGGCAGAGAGATAAACTTTGTGGATTATCCCACACCATGAACAGCTGTCTCCTGGACGTGACATGGACATTGCACTCTTGAACTCACAGAAGCTGTTGCTACCTCACAAGACCTACACAAGACTGAGCCCATCAATATTCCATCATAGACAGAAGAGGAGCATGTGAGGCCTCATCCCCAGATGAGTAACTATAGATAGTTAATAGCTTGTAGGTGGGGGAGTACTTTTTCTTTAGAGGTATAGCCACAGGTAAGTTGCCTATTTGATCCAGTAAATATCCCTACACCCATGCACATGCAAGCAGTCTGAACTAAATTCAGTGGGTTATATTTTTTAAAAGGCACAATAGTATAATGGGGATGTATTGGGAAGAAAAGGATGCCAGAGGGAGTGAGAGGGATAGAAGGAAGTACAGTGTGGAGTAAGCATGATCAAAGTATGTTACATACTTTTATATCTATTTATGAAACTGTCAAAGAATAAGTTAAAATTACTTTAAAATTCATGTGTAAAATTCAATGTACTTATTTTTTTTTTCAGAAAGAAGATGCAGAACTTTGCAACATTGTCAGAGTGTCTGTGCCTCTATAAAATATAGATATTTCACAGAAGATGAGTAATTAGGAACACATTAAAGGACCAAGGTCATTAATTTTTTACTAGAGGCTGTTTTTTTCTGGCATGTGCTGCAGTCAACATAAGCATCAGCATGTACACAGGTCCTGGAGCTCAGCCTCAGAGCAGCACAAGGCAGAGCCATCCGCTTACGGCAGTACTGTGCTCGTGAGCCTCCCCAGGCGGGACTTTGATCACTCCGATCTCATGGCCGAATAATGACAAAATGCAAACGTGATTTGACTACATTTAAACAAATCAGCTTGCCAGATGGCATGCAAGTCAACGGTGATGGCAGAAATCTATGGAAATTTTCTGAATTTTCATGCCTACAACAGTGCCAGCCTGGAAATGATCAATAAACATATGCATGGGGTGAATGAATCAATACAGTTTTCTAGTCTCCTCCGAAGACTGTGGAGTCAGTTAAGTTAGGCTGACTTTTGGGTTGCTTTACCATTAGTAAGAATTATATTTGATTTTACTTAAAAGGTACATATTGGCATTGAACACAAAATTACAAGCTTTATGTATAACAGTTTTAGTACTGAAATTCCAAAGACTGTTCACTGAAACAGTTTGACTTTATTAATTTACTATTCTCCATAATTTATATTAAAGATCCTCATATGGAAAAAAGAGGAAGAAAAGCCTGTATCTGATTCTTTCTGTTCAGAACCTATGACCTCAGGGGAACAAAATGTTCAAGTTTTGAGTTATCCATGAGAAGATGAAAGCTCTTTGTTGGTAGGTGAGAAGGAACCATTTTCCTACACTGGGACCCTCAAGCACATTATCCACAGGTGTGGTGTGCTCGTTTCTCAAACATCAAAGTCAGAAAGCCGCTTAGATTTTGCCTTCAGGATAGCTGGTGTCAGGACTTCTACGCTTATTTCTCCAAGCAGGCCTTCCAAGCAGTGTTCCAATCCATAGTTCTGGTTTGAAGTCAAAGAATGTCAGAAAAGCTTCTAAACCTCAAATAAGACTTCTTACTTCAAGGCTACAGACATGAGCTTTCCTTACCCAACCAGAAGAGACGTCTCAGATAGCTGACATGAGGTGCTGGTTGAGTGTTTTATCCACACTGCTGGGTTTGCAGGGAGATAGTTATGGTCTGAAAAATATCAGATGAGATGTCCCATTATCTTTTGGCCTGAGCTCTGGAACATAAAGTTACTGGAGCCACAGAACAAGGAGGAGGGCATGGCTGTGGTAGGCAACAGCACTCTTGACTATGCTCCTGAAAGCAGTGAGTGCCGGTGCCAGGAGGGGATGCTCTAGGGAATGGCTTGTCACAGTCCAGTTCCAGGTCAAGGGATGAATGTTTGAACACAGTCGTTCTTAGTTGGAGCAAAGTTGGAAGGTGTAAGTGATGTGAGGATGATTAGTGACTAGGTCGTAAGCAAGATGCCAACTGATTTTCAGGTCTTACTACATACGCAACATTCTACCTTGACTCCAAATTTAGAGCACCCTACTCAGATGACATCAGATACAAAATCACCTAGACCTCAGCCTTGAAGACCAGTGAGGATAGAAAAGATCACAAGCCAAGATGGACAAGCAAAAGGAGGAAACTCCAACAGTGCTACTTGAGGCCCAGCTCTGTCGGGAAGGCATCCAGGCCAGTGCTCCAGATCCAAAGGGCTTGGGGAATCAAGCAGACACCAATAACCCAAAGGGGTCAGTCCAGGGGATAGGTTTAACTGAGATGCCAGCAACAGGTAATATGCCAAGACAGAGCATACAGGAAGATATGGCTTGATTAGGCCACCCTAGTGAGACTCCAGCAACCACCTGTGGTAGAGAACTGAGCCTATTATAGATCCATAGGAAGGGGCAAGAGATTGCTATATCCGAGACTCACTAGTGAGAAGGTTAGGTGGGAGCCAGGGCAGGTGGGGAATGGCACAGCAGGAGGCAGTCAGGCCAGGCCCCGAGCCTGCAGGCTCCACACACTGAGACTGGTTGCTTCAGATCTCTCTATTGAGATTAGCTGACTTGTCCTGCTCTGGGGTAAGTGAGATGAGGACTCACGGGCTGCCTTTTCCTATCTCTGTTTAAGGGTTAAAGATGAAGCCAATTTCACCTTGACTTTTTTCTCTATGACAAAATCCTTGTCTGCTGCCTAAATATACAGAAACAGAAGAAAGGAAACAACTTGCTAATTGTTTCGGCGAGGCGTACTGCATGAATGATCTTCCAAATTGTAGAATTTAACAACCATGTAGAGAGATCAAAGTTATTTTATTCTGATTATACTTTGATATGATGCCTATTTGGCCAACAATTGTTTTTATTTTACTTTTACATCCTCTTATAAATACTTATTAACATGTGAATGACTAATATAATGGGCCCCGCAGAAACAGTGGGAAATGAGAGCATTTGAAAGGTGCGCAAAACAATGCAGCATCAGCTTCAAGGTCAGGAGTAGGGCATCCATCCTGTGCTCTTGAACCCCCTGGCATCTTTTCTCTGTAGTGGTCTATGCATGTTTCAAGCTCTTAATTGATTTGGGAGTCATGACCTCCTAGAGCTCTGGAGTCAAGTCAAATGCCTCACTTGCCAGTTTAGTGACAGGGCATCAGCCTCCTTGTGCATGAGTAAGTAACAATTTCCATTCCGGCTGCAACACATCTCACAACCCTGGTCAGGTGGCCCCCTCCTCCCTCCTCTCCCTGAACCCACCACAGCAAGCAAACAGGAAGGGTGAGAGCCCTTATTGATGATGTTTATGATTAAAGATCTTCTGAGTCCGGCTCATTGTCTCTTAAGGACACACAAGGCCACCACTGATCACTATAAATGTCCAGTGCTTTAGAGTTAATTTAATATAAAATGAAGAATGCTAATGATCCCCTTAGCACAGCATTAAAGAATTAGGCACAATCTGGCAAAACCCTTAACAGCCTGGATGGCACAGCCTGGTGAACCAGACTCAATCTCCAGTCTCATACTCCATTCTCATTATCTGTGTTACATGCAAATGCTCACAAAGATCAGAATACAAAACAACTCCATTTTACTTTCTGCGGGGGGGGGGTGTTTATATTTTACGTCATTGTTTTTATTTTATGTGTATGAGTGTATTACCTGCATGCATGTAAGTGCACCCATGTGATGCAGGGCCAACGGAGGTCTGAAGAGGGTGTCTGATCCCTGGAACTGGAATTATGGATGGCTGTTAGCCACCATATGGGTGCTGGGACTCGAACCCGGGTCCTCTGCCAGAGCACACAGTGCTGCTAACCATTGAGCCATCTCTCCAGCCCCCTACTTTCTGTGTTTTGTCTGAGCTTAACTTTGCAATTCTTGATTTCCAGTAGTCTCAACTAAGGACCTGAATGATGTGCCATGCAATTAGATCAACCCAGGAGGCCAGAAATGGTTTCATTCTGGTCTGGGAAGTCAAAGTGGGAATTCAATCACATGGCTTATACCTTGCCAAGCAAAACTGAGAGGTCAGGTCAGCCTGGCTCCCTCCCTTTCTGTGCACCTCAGAGCCTATATGCTGTCTGCAGCAGAGAATTCAGACATCTTACCAGAAGTTTGGACTTCAAAAGACCAAAGTGGTAAAGATGAGCCCTTATAGAGCTGAAGAGATGGCCCACCAGTTATGAGCACTGGTTCCTCTCTGACCTTCAGTTCCCAACACCCACAACTGACAGTAAACTCCAGTTGCAGGGGATACAACACCCTCTTCTGGTCTCCATGGGCATTTCACACATGGGTGCACTTACATACATGCAAGCAAAACACACATAAACATGGAAGGAAGGAATGAAGGAAGAAATGAGACCTCACACAAACCTTTGAATACAGGCTCAAAAAAAGGAAAAATTCTTGTTGTTTTGTTTTGTTTGTTGACAGGGTTTCCCTGTAGCTCCAGCTGGCCTGGAATTCACTGTGTAGATCAGGCTGGCCTTGAACTCACAGACATCTGCCTGTCTCAGCCTCTCGAGTGCTGGGATTAAAGGTGTACACCACCAGGCTTGGTTTAGAGCAAATGGTTAATGGGGACGTACCTGGTAACAAAGATCCTGTCTTTGACCAAATCCAGCCAGGCTCTCTTGAGACCTCATCTCACACAGACCTCCACATTGCCCTAAAAGGCTTGAACTAATAGTAGCATGGTTTCTAACAGCACAAGACTACCTCCCATGAATAATCCTAATACCCATAGGTGAGTACCTGCCTGAAAAATCTTAAGGCTAACTGAAAAATTTATCGTTTGTTCCAGCCAGCATCTGAAGTCATGTCCCTTGTCTCCCAGTGTCTGCAAGACAAAGAAGACCTTGGGAAGTACCATTTAGCACAGCAGTGGACTCTGCCTAAACTCGCCCCGTGTCCCTCTGATGATTTTTCACTCCCTGGCTCTCCCAGCCCTGTTCTTCTTATGAGTGCCCTCACTCTCCTTTTAAAATGCAGCAGCACCAGGCTTGGTGTGTAGCCACCGGTAGCATGCTTGCTTAACATGCACAAGGCCCTTGGCTTCATACCCAACACTGCAAAAATAAATGAGGGAATTAAATGTCTGAAGATAAATCAAAATCTTTGGCATAAACTGATGTTGGATTTGGTTCATATCATCCCCCTTTTTTACTACTGAACACTAGTATACTAGTGTTCAAAATCTGTCCTACTTTGAGCCTACTTTAACATGGACACATATTCTAAAGATGATACAGTCACTGTTAAAAGTTTTCTTTAGAGAGTAGATGTAACAGAAAACCACGGGTCCACTCAGCTGATTCCCACCCCTTCAATAGAGTGCACATCCTCTTTGTCAGATCAGTAATCCAGGTCTAAGTCCTGGATTCGCCACCACATGTGAGTCTCCAATCGTGGCATAAAGCAATTGGGCACAGCCAGGGCAGTGCAGACACACCCCATGCTGAAGGGGGTTCCCTGTCCGCTCTCCAGCCACTGACCCGGAATCAGACTTCAAGCTCCCTTTCTGTTCCCCAGAGCAACTCTTCCTTGGGGGGCCTGAGTGCAGTGAGGCCACACCAGCACTGTCCTTCATCCTCTTGGACTTGGCCTTTAGGGAAATGCACTATGCCATCTTGTTACAAAAAGTGGTGGCAGACAGAGGAAGTTGTGAAACTTTGGACTTTAGACTTCTGGCTTCTTCTTTTCTCTCTGTACAGTCCTGGGACCAACTCTCAAATCCTTTCTTAGTGCTCAGCCCCCGGTACATTCTTGCTGACTTCACTTATATTAAGCTACAGCTCTGAGGCTCAAATTTACTGCCCCAAATACTTTTCTTTCATGTAATACTCCCAAGAACACTAAAAACAACAACAACAACAAAAAAAAAAAACTTCACCTACCTTGCTGACCACAACATCATATATACATACATACATATGTACATATATATACATATATATGTATATATGTTCCATTTTTCTCATTCCCTTTTTTCCTATGAACATTCTCTGAGTATCTTCCATGGGTCTAGTGAATGCTCTGTAGTGGTGGAAATAGATAGCCTGCCCACCAGGAACCCATTGCCAATGGGAGATGTGAATGCACAATCATGCCATAGTGTCTAGGGAATGGTGAGAAAGAAGTCAAATTTGCACTTGGCAAGGGACAAGGAGCTCTCCCAAGATGAGGTGGCCTTGAAGGAAATGGAGCCATTTTGGAAGACAAAAGGTAGTTCTTACAAACAGGTGGGGTACATGCAAAGGCCCTGGGGCATGGACATCTCAACACTTCTTGGACATCATACTTGGTGTGATAAGAATGCAGGGCACACAAGAAACATGGTGAAAAATGAGTAGAAAGTTCAGTGGGTTGCGGATGACACAGAGCTCTGTGCGCCCTTCTGAAAATTTCACTCTTGATTTGATGGGCACTGGGAAGATTCCATGTCCTCAGCCATAGGGTATGCTTTAGGCTGAATTTGTTTTTCTTTCACACTAATTTCATCTTTATTTGCATTCCTGTGCCTTTTCTTTTCCTCTCCAAGACCACATCATCTTAGCAGAAGGTCATGTGTGGAGATCTTTGTGCTGGTGTTTTATTTCCCCAAATCTATGAAAATATACCATCCCCACACTCACATCCTTCCACCATCACCCAGTGGAAACACTGGAGATGTGCTCAGATGTAGGTTTGATTTCGGTATTTGGGGCACTTGTTCTATGCTGTGCACCATGAAAATCGGCTTGATGTTTTTCTTACCATACCTTCTTTCTAACTCCTAGTGTAGTGACATGGGATCTTAAAAACAGACCTTGTATACTAACATGGCAACTCTGCACTGCTGTGACTCACTGGCACAAATCTGAATGTGCATTTGGAGAGATGGAGTTGATCCTTCCTGCCCATGTGGTAAAGTAGTCACTAACCACTAGATGCTTAATTGTTCAGATCCCTTGACCTCGACTACCTTAGTTTAGTCATATGATTTAAGGATCCCATGTAACTGCAGGATTCTGTGTCATCCACCCAAAACATGAACCATTTTATAGCATTCCATTTATGTTTAATTCCAAGCCTGCTGCGTTTACTCCAGCTTCCTCCAGGAGTACATCCTCAGGAATTATTTAAATAATCCATAGGTTTTATTTTTGAAACGTAGTTGAAAATCCCTTCTGACTCACACCGTGATCAGGTGATCCTCTCCAGCCAAGTCTCAGCTGAGGTTTTGACCTGGGCTGTTGTCAGCTTCCTTTTCCATGAGCAACTCAGGACAAGAGTCAAAAGCAATTCAGGGAACATCTGTCTGCCATCATTTAACAAAAAGAAAACATGAACTCAGTGTGAAAAAAAAAAAAAAACTAGGCAAAGCCATATTTCTACTCATCTTCCTGAACTCATAACACAAGATAGTAAAAAATGTAATTCAGATGAAATGATTCACATATACTGTCATACGGCATATATGACATACAGTTGAGTTCCAGTTTCCCAGTTCTCCTTTCTTTAAAAGCCTTTCTATTGAGCAGATTGCCAACAGAGTAAAGACTACCCATCCCTACTTCCCTTGCAGCTGGAAGTGAACATCTGACTCCATTTCCCAGCACCCCTTAAGACTGGGTGTGGTCAATGAAAGACAAGCAAAGTGTGAGCTCTACTAGCCTTCCTCTACTTCCTTCTCCTGCTGCCCCACCACAGACATAATGGTTGGAGTACTAGCAGTCATTTTAGAGCATTAGCTGCTCTTGAGGATAAAAGCTGGTTCCCAGTAGTAGTACAGGAAATGAGGAAGGAGGGGTTTAAGACAACATAGGACTGCCATGCTGGCCCTGAACTGCCTACCCTGGATTTCTTTTATCTAAAGTGAATGAATTCATGAACTCCATGCTTACTTAACCCATATTTATTTTTGTTAGCCTTGTGTATTGAAACTTAACTGTACATCCTGGAGAGCTAGGCAAAAATGACTTAAACCCACCTAATGTCAATCTACATAGTATATAAGTGTCAGAAGCCCTCCCCAAGATACCTGTGATTCCCTGGGATGTATATTCGTATGGCTTTACCACCTTTCTAGTTGCTTCTGCCAGTCTCTCTTAGCTCTGTCTTGCTCTAATTCAAACATGAAAAGCCTCCTCATTGGTTTCAATAATACAAACATACAACTGGTCAAACTGCAGAGAACAAGTATTTATAGAATGCTCAGCTCTCAACAGGACATCTATGCCACACCTCTGACCCCTAAGGCTCAGGAAACATTGCAGAAGAGGGTTAAGAAAGATTATAAGAGCCGGAGGCTGGGAAGGACTGGAGCAAAACAGTATCTTCTAGACATCTTCTTGGCCACTGCTCTCATGAACTCACGCAGCTGTGGTTGGCTGTAAAAGACCTGCACAAGATTAAGCCAGTCACACATTTCCGCATGGAGTGGGGAGGGGCTCATGAGCTCCACCTCTAGGTGAGGAACTATTGAACTTTGATGGCTGCTAGAGAAAGGAGAGGCAGATTTCTTTAGGGATGTGACTCCTGGTAGGTTGACCACACTCCAGTGGATGCCTCCACATTCATTTGTATATGGACAGCCCTAGTTGGACTCAGTGGGTTATTTTTTTAAAAGAGGATATTTTATATACACACACACATATGTGTGTGTGTGTGTGTACTACTGAGTATGGTATAGGCACACACATGTGTGCAGGTACACATACCCACATTGAGTCCAGAGCAAATACAAAAATGCCAAGTGTCTTCCTCTATCACTCCCCACATTACTTTTTGAGGCAGGGTCTCTCCTGAACAAGCTCCACTTTACAACTAGACCACTGAGCTCCTGGGATCTGCTGTCTCAGTCTCCCAGGGCTGGGGATACGGGCACACACAGCCATGTTCAGCTTTTACAAAGGTGCTCAGGATTTGAACCAGGTCCTGTTGCTTTCACAGCAATCAGTCTTACTGAGGCATCTCCTCAGCTTCCTCCAGTGGATTTATTTGTGGAAATTGAACGCAAGTGTCATAAAACCTCCACTTGTAGTAGACATGACTCCGTTTCTAAAACTCTCAGAATCTCAAAGTGTGTGAATGAGTGGGTAGTGAGTGGGAGGAAGGACAGGTGTGTCAGAGCACAGACCCTGCTGGCCAGTGTACAGGGCCTTCTGGCCATTGCTGCCTTCACAAGGCAGGGAGGGCCCCCGTTCATTCCTGGTGCCTGGCTCTGGCTCTGTTGTGCCTCTTAGGAGTGGGTTGCCCTGGTCTCCACACTTTCCACTGGTAAGAATGCTCCTGACTGGCATTCCATGAACTGGACCAGTAAGAACTCACCGTTGAAGCATGATAATCATTCCCACTAATTGAAAACCTATTTCTTTGGGGTTTTCTGAATTCCTATTATACTTTGTATCTTGCTTGAATTACTGAAACAGAATCACTGAAATGTTCTGAGATGATAAAGAAGTGAAGTATTAAAATTCAATAGCACTGGAGAAAGGTGATGTAGATTCATTGTCAGCTTTCAGTCTTAAAATCTTAAAAATTTTTACTTGAACATAGCAATTAAACATATTATGGGATACAGTGTGACATTTCAGGACATGTATACATTGTGCATTTACCAGATCCAGGTAGATGGCATTTATATCACAGCCAATCTTTTCATTCCTTCTCAGTAGCTTTAAATTTAGCTAGCATTTCATGTTAGTTTTTTAAACCGTACTCTCTTAGATTTTCACATTTTTGTTATCATATGTGCATTACCTGGGTCGTTTTATAAATAACGGACTGGAGAGACATCTCAGTGGTTATGCACATGAGTTGCTCTTGCAGAGGACCCTGGTTTGGTTCCCAGCACCCATATCAGGTGACTCACAATCATTCATAACTCCACTTCCAAGGAATCTGATGCTCTCATCTGGCATCTCTAGGCCCTGCATGAATATGCTACATATACATATATAGGCATACACACATATAAAATCAAAATAAATACATCTTTAAAAAATTTTTAACATTAAATTATGTCTTATTAATATGAGTGTTTTGCCTACATGAATATAACTGTCCCACTTGTGTACAGTGCTAATGGAGGACAGAAGTGGCTGTCAGATTCCCTAGAACTGGAGTTATGGATAGGTTGCTAATCACTGTGTACGTTGGGAACCAACCCCGGGTCCTCTGCAAGAGCAGCCATATATTAGGGTTGAACCATCTCTCCAGTTCCTAAGTGAATCTTCATAGTTAAAGAAGCCTGTGCTCAGAGAAGTGGAGTCTGCCTTGGGGAATGTGGTTACTGAGCAGGGAAGCCATGAGGAGGAAGGGGTCCCATCTGAGCTCTGGAGCCCTTCTAGTTAATCCATGTGCGTCCTTGCCAGGATTAATTGACCGCTTCCTGAGCAGAGCAGGCTTGGTATAGAGTGGGGCTAGGACCTCGGATTGGGGGGATCACTCCACAGGGGCCTGGGTCTGGCAGGTCAGAACGGTCAAGCCTGAGGAGGCAGGAGAGGACAGTGAGAGCCTGGTGGCCGACAGAGAAAGCCAAGACCGGGGGCAACACCCGCTTCTCCCGCTTCTCCCGCTTCTCCTGCTTCTCTGCTCACCTAGGTCCTGTGCTTTTTCTTTTTCTGCTGAAGAACTTGCTGTGAATGAGAGGCTGAGGCCACCGCAGGGCAGAAGTAATTAGAAAGGGGACGCTCGCCCAGCAAGCCGAACCACGGGTGCAGATTTTCAGGATCATAAATCCCCAGCCTCCCACTGCAGAGAAGACGGAGGTTTGAATCAGAGCTCGCTGAGCAGAGTACCAAAGTGTTGCAAAGAAGAAATCTCAATCTCCAGAGCAGATTTTGAGATCAGAATCCGAGCATCTGACCACAGGGGCCCTCTGGGGATACCACACAGGGTCCCAGAAGTTCTTATAAATCACAGATGACTCTAGGGCCTTTTAGCAGACTGTCTGGGGATAATAGGTCATTTATATTTGATAACTGAAGAACAAAAGCAGCCTTGTGAGGGAAATGATACCAGCCAGTCTGAGGCCCCCACCTTCATGATGGGGACCACTGAGGTGGTATGTTCATGTCTGTGAGGCTTTCAGCATCAGCCAGCAACATCACTTCTCTGTTTCAGTGATTTTTTTTTAACCTTGCCTGAAAAGTGCTATCATTTATTGAGCACCTACTATGTAGAGAGTACTATCATTTCATATTCCCCAAAGGAGACAGTCTCATCTCCTTTTTCTAGCTGAGGAATGTCACCCACTGAGATGGTAAAGAACTTGCTCACTGCTGCAAAGCTTCGTTAGAGTCAGTGCCGGCCCAAAGTCTGAGCACACCAGGTGTTGTCATGGCTCTGAATCCTTGGAAGGGTTGTGGGGAGAGCTGACTGACCCATATATACATTATAAATCACACAACACTAGTACAAAGCCTGACAATCTGGGATTGTCCGGGCTGACTTGTAGCTGTTCATCTAGACCACGAGATTCTTAGGCCCAGAGGCTGTTCCAAATGCTTTTCTCGAACATTGCTTCAGTCTCTGGGTCAAGCAAACTAGAATATACGTTCCTGAGGTATTACTGGCACCCAGGTGTTCAATCAGTGCAGCCCTTTTGTGTTCCTACAATTTCCCCACACATTACATGCTGCCCTGTGACTATCATAGAGTCTTAGAATGCTCTTAAAGCCGGGCCTGGTCATGCCCTCAATCAGGAAATAGCCAACGCTTTGACTTGCTACCTACTGACTTCTAGCATGGCAGACTTGTCATCCGCCCGAGTCCTTGCAGGAACCCTAGGAGCTCACATTATCATTATCCTAACATAACTGAGGAGAGTGAAGAGAGAAAGTTGGCTCACTTGTCTAACACATGCTAACCATAAAGGTAGACATGAGAATCAAGTATGAGCCTTTCTTCCTCAGTCTCTCCATCACTCTATCTGCCTAGGAAGCCTCTAGGCCTTTTCTAGGCACCAACCCTTTGTGACAGTGTGAACGACCCCAAAGCTTCCCTAGGCCACAGGGTCAGAGGTCACAAGCAGCAGCACCTTAGCCTCAGAGGACACTCCAGGCACAAGATCTGCATGAGGTCCAGACAGCAAGATTGGTCAACATTCCAGTAGGCTGTACTAATGCTCCTCAGAAGGTGGAGGGAAGGGAATATGTTGGGAATGTCCTGGGAAGTGCAAGAGAGAATTGGAGGTGGGTAGGATCAAGATACACACACACACACACACACACACACACCACACATCATACACCACACATACATAATTGTAATTTTAAAATGCTATTCCACAAAACAAAAGAACATGTTACTAATGTAAATAAGTTCCATAATATTATCTCGCAATAACCTTTTCTCCAGCTGAAACAGGGAGGGCCAGTCCCCGTGATCACCCACTCTTATCTGGACTGTGGTACTTTAGTCTCTAAGCATGTCTGAAAATGGAAGACAACTTTGCTGTATGCTATTTCTTAAAACAAAACATTTAGATTATATACCTTTTCTTTTTAGACCTTTTTTTCTGACTTCTTTCCACACAAAAACAGTGTTGAGTTCTCACCTGCAAAGCAGAAATATCGGTCTCTTAAAAGTGAACAAATCCTCCACAGGTGGGAAAGGGAAAGACACTCTGAAAATCTGAAGAACAGAAGATGCCCCCATCCAGGCAGTAAATACGAAGTTGCTAATTCTAACACTTCTCTCTTTCTCACGCAATTTAAAATCCAGCCCTGCTGGCTGTCCATTATTTTCCGACCACCAAATGGAAGACTTTGAGGAAGCCAGAGGAAAGTCCCCCTCGACCAGAATGTTCTCTGACAAAGGAACCCAGCCTCACACATACATCTGTTTAAACTAACTAAGTTTGAATATAATTCTATGTAATATATTAAAACCGTAATTATTCTGCATTATAACTATAACTTCTGAACTATGTGTGTGCAGCAGGTCAAATTGCTAAAGGACTGCATGCTGGTGGCGTGCTATTTCCTTCTTCAGTTTTGGTTTTCATTTAGTTTTGTTTTGCAAGAATGAAAGGGGAAGGGCCTCTCTTCCAACCCAGCAGAGTGCTTCAGGCAAACCTCACAGTTCTTGTGGTTTATGGTCACTTACTTCAGCCAAGAGCCGGAAGTGTTCTCTGCCACTGTGCAACTTGGACTTTCCTTTATCCTGAAGTCTTTGCTTAGAAGAACTACACACCATAGGCTGCTCCAGCTCTTCCTAGACCCGGGTGCCACAGGCTCTCAGGGATTCACAGTAGTCAGCTCTGTGTGTGTGTGTGTGTGTGTGTGTGTGTGTGTGTTTGTTTCATATTCGTTGTAAAGGGTGTTTATAGCAGTATGCACAATGGTGTGGTAACGGAGAGAAAAGTCTAGGAGAACTGAGAGATAGACTGAGCCTTTGGACAGAGCTTCAGCAGCTTCTGCAGCCAGATGGTGGCCCCTGGTACTCTGCTCACCATGAAGTCCTGCTGCAAAGTCCTCACGGTGGCTCCTGTGTTCCTTCTCCTGCTGTCCCACTCATTGACCTCCGCAGTCAATCAGGACCCTCCAGGCGCCAGCTCCTTTAATGGTCACGACTGTGTAGGTATGTACATACTTTTTGTTTAGTCTTAGCAATGAGTTCTGACATTTTGCTTACACAATAATTCTGCAACTTCAGAGTTGGGTGTGGTAGCACATACCTGTAATCCTGAGACTCAAGAGGCGGAAGCAGGAGGATCCCCAGATGGAGCCAACCTGGGCTGTGCAGTGAGATGTATGAATAAAAAGTCCTTGTGTGTGATTGGAATGATTTTCTTTGGATTAGCTTCTATAATAATCTGGAATTCTCTTTCCTTTCCATGGGCTTTGACCTCGGACATCTGGATCAGAATTCCTGCTCTCTTCCTCCTCCTCTGGCCCGTCACTTACTGGCTATTCCTTAACCCTCTCCCTGTGTCTGTGCCTTTCTTAGTGGACATAGCTAACAATATTTACTTCACAGGGACACTGTGAGAACTAAGATTTTGTGATATTTGGATTTCCTTCATTCCTTATGGTATCCAGCCACAGTGGTCAACCAGAAACTTTGAACACTTGACTGAGACATGGCTACTTTTTGTTGTAGCATTTAATTCTAAGTTGTTTTTGTATTTGCTTTGGTTTGTTTTGTTTTGTTTCTTTTAAAGATATTAAGAAATAAAGTGAGAACTTCCACTTGATATTGTACCTGAAACTCCATAGCACTGAGATGGCATGGTCCACGGAGCCACATAGACTAAGAAGTAAGAAATAATTGTTCAGTAACAGATCTAAAAATAGAATCCTGGCTTGAAAGTCCTCTAGAGATAAGTGTGAGGGTTGCATGCTCTGCATAGACAATCTGGGCACAAATCCTGACACAATTTATGTCTAGATACAGTATCAAAAAATTAGCCACAACCTCAGCTTACATAGTATTTACTGACACTATAAGAGCTAGTCTTCTCAGACGAAGCTTCCAAGTCAGTTCCAGCTCCATTGCACCAAGTCCTGTGCCTGACACATGTCCTATCTTCAGCAATAGGGCTGTACCTTCAAACCCTCGAGTTCTAGAAGGCAATCAAAGACTGTGACAACAGCCTATATTATTTGGGGAGTCTTTTGAAGTATCCTGACCAAAAACTCAAGGGTGCGTGTGTGTATGTGTGTGTGTGTGTGTGTGTGTGTGTGTGTGTGTGTGATGTTATATGTGTGTTTTTCAGGAGGGTTATGAATTAATACATTTCCCTTTGGTTTTTCATACCACCTCTGCTTTATTTACCTCTCGCTCTCTTCTCCCTCCCCCTGCGTAGCCTGCCCTCTTCCCCACCCAAAGTACCCCTCATTTTCCCCATTTCCTGTGTGATGACACCTTGCCTTCTACTAACCCCCTGTCAGGAGCTCCTTCTTCTCTCTTCTCCTCCCTCACTGTATCCTTTCCATTTTTCTGACCCCAGGGGTTATCTCAGGATCTATATGCACATCTAAGGATTTGGAGCTACAAATGAGAGAGAACACTCTCTTCTTTTATGAGTTCAGGTTACCTCATTTAGTATAAATGTTTCTAGTTCCATCCATCCTGAAAATCTCATGATTTCTTTTTTCTTTATGGCTGAAAAGAACTCTACTGTATGTATAAATGTACCACATTTTCATTAACCATTCATTGGTTGAAGGACTTTTAGATTCTTTCCATTTCCCAGCTATTGTGAAGAGAACGGCAGCAAATATGGCTGAACTGTATCTCTGTGGTAGGATGTTGAGTCTTTTGGGTATGTGCCCAGGAGCGGTATAGCTGGAGCATACGGTACATCTATTTTTAGTTTTTTAAGGGTCCTCCACATTGATTTCCGCAGTAGTTGCACTGGTTTGCAATCCCACAAGCAGTGAATGAGGGCTCCCTTTCCCTGCATCCTCGCCAGCATCTGATGTCAATGGCTTTCTTCAGTTTAGTCATTCTGAATGGGGTAAAGTGAAATATTAAAGTTGCTTTAATTTTCATTTTGCTAATTACTAAAGGTGCTTAACATGTTCATATGCATTTCTTAGCCATTTTCATTTCTTCATTTGAGAACTGTTTAGATCCATAGCCTAGGCCATATGCTATATTACTGTTTCAATGTCCTTATTTGTTATGGGTCTGTTTAAGTTGTTGATCCCTTCTTGGTTTAATTTTAGTGGGTCTGTTGAATCTAGAAATTCATCTTTTTTTAGATTTTCTAATTTAATACAGTATAGGCTTTTATTCCCTTATAATATATTCTTGATTTCATTGGTGTCTGTTGTGATGTTTCCCTTTTTATCTCTGATTTTGTTCATTTGGTTTTACTCTTTCTTTCTTTTGGTTAGCTGGCTAAAGGTCTGTCTATCTTGTTTATCTTTTCAAAGAACCAGTTCTTAGATTCATTGATTCTTTGTGTTATTTTCTTCATTTCTATTTAATTTGATTTCTGCTCTTAATTTTATTATTTCTTCTCGTCTTCTGGGTTTTGGTTTGGTTTGTTCTTGTTTTTCCAGATTCTTGAATTGTACCATTAAGTCATTTATTTGTACTCTTTATGATTTTTAAAATATAGACACCTAGATCTATAACCTTCTTCTTAAGACTGCTTTTTAATGTGTCCTAGAGGTTTTGTTGTATTGTGTTTTCATTTTCAATTAGTTTCAGGAATATTTTTATTTCTTTCTTTGTTTCTTCTTTGACCTATTCACCATTTAGGAGTATGTTGCTTAACTTCTATAAGTTCTTATACTTATCAGAGATTCTTTTGCTGTTGATTTTAAGCTGTATTGCATTGTGGTCAGAAAAGAGGCATGGAGTTATTTCAATTTTTCTGTATTTGCTGGTTTTTCTGTGCCCCAGTATGGGGTCTGTTTTACAGAACGTCAATGGGCTGCTGAGTAAAATGTGTGTTCTTTGGTGCTTGGGTGGAATATTCTGTAGATGTCTGTTAGGTCCATTAGATGTATGATATTATTTAATTCAGATGTTTCTATGTTTAGACTTTGTCCAAATGACCTGTCTTTTGGAGAAAATGGGGTACTGAAGTTGCCTACTATTATCGGGTTGGGTTAATCTGGATCTTGAAATCCTGTAGTAGTCTTTTGATGAAGTTGGGTACACAGGGTTTGATGCATATATGTTTATGATTAATAATGTCTTCTTGGTCAGTTTTTCCTTTGATCATAATGAAATGCTCTTCTTTATCTCTTCTGATTAATTTTAGTTTGAAGCCTACATTTTTAGACATTCCTGCTTGTTTCTTGGTGCCATTTGCTTAGAGTATTTTTTCCCATCTTTTCACTCTGAGGTTATTCCTGTCCTTAAAGGTAAAAATGAGTTTGTTGTAGACAAGAAAAAGATAGATTTTGTTTCTTAATTCATTCAACTAGCCTAGGCTTTTGATTGGGATGCTGAGGTCACTGATTTTTCAAGTTATCCATTAAATATGTGTATTGGTTATTGTCATTTTTTCTGTTCTAAGTCCTACTTTGTTTTTCTGTAATTAGAACTTTATTTGTTTTCTTTCTGTAGTCTCCTGGGTTTTGATATTCCTTTCTTCAGTCCTCTGTATTGTTTCCAGTGTTCTCTGTAGGGCTAGTTTGGTGGACATGAGTTCTTTCAATGTATTTATATCATGGAAGATTTTTCTTTTTCCTTCTACTATGATAGACAGTTTTGCTGGATAAAGAAGTCTGTGTTATCATCTACGGTCATTTAAAATTTGGAATATATTGCTCTAGGTTCTTTTAGCTTTTTAAATTTACATTGAAAAAGTCAGCTGTTATTCTGATGGGTTTTCCTTTATTCATAACTTGTTTTAGTCCTGCAGCTTTCAGTGCCCTCTCTTTGTTCTGAATATTTAGTGTTTTTGCTATAATACGCAATGGAGGGTTTCTTTGCTGGTCCTGTCTATTTGGTGTTCTCTGTGTTTCTTGTATCTGTATAATATGTCTTCCCTTAATTTGTGGAAGTTTTTTCTATAGTCCTATGAAGATTTGGTCCATGCCATTGATGTGAGATTCTTCTCCTTCCTCTACACCTACAATTTGCAGATTTGGTCTTTTCATCGTGACCCACAGCTCCTGCTTATTCCATTTTTGTGTTTTAAAACTTTCTTTATATCTTTGGTTATGTAGTCCCCTTCTACAACTTTAGCTTCAAGACTTGATACTTTGTTTTTCATTTGATTCATTCTTCTGATAAGACTTTCTCCTGTTATTTAAAACTGGCTTATTGAGTTTTTCAATTCCATCTTCATCAGTTTGCATTTTCCTCAATATTTCTGTCTCTTTCATGATTTCACCTTCAAATCCTAAATTCTCTTTGTCATTTCATTCATCCATATATCCATATTTTCTTGAACTTCAGTCGGGAGTTTATTCCTATCTTCCTTGAATTATTTTGTGTGTTCTATAAAGTCCTTTAATTCTTTGATCCTGTTTATGAGTGTTCTGTGTCCTGTGGTTCCTCTGGGTAGTTCTCATTATAGAATACTTACATAGGACTGGTGGGATTTCATGAGAACAAACATACCTTCTTGGTTTTTCACATTGTGTTTTTGCACTGTGATCTGGGCATATGGATTTCTTTTGTCGATTGTGTGTCTGATATGAAATTCTAACCTGCCTTTGTTGAGTCCAAGTTTGGTTCTGTTTTTAATTGTTGCAGCTTGATCTGAATAGTTGGTCTCTATTTCACATTCTCACTTTTGATTTTTTATTAGAGGGATGGAAAGATTCCAGGCTGGTCTGGCGTGCAAGGTGAGAAATCATAGCTAGGATTGTGAATGTGGACATGGAGGCAGCGTGGACTGGTTCTAGCTACCTCCCAAGGCTAGCCCGGAGCTGAAACCAAGCCTTCTAGACCTAGTCCAGGAGAAGGGAGATAGCAAAGGGATGGGCTTTTTTTCCTTCAAAAAGGAAAAAGATGGAGGAGTGGGCACATTCTGACTAGCTCAACAGGCTGAGAAGTCCTTTGAAGCAGTGAGGTAAACTCACTGGCAGCTCTGGGAAGAAACTAGGGAAGAGCTGGAATTATGGTGGAACTTCTGCTAACTGCGCATGTTAACAGTCTGACTTACTGTTTATGCCTTAATTT
This sequence comes from Eospalax fontanierii, assembly GCA_035773235.1. Classification (NCBI taxonomy): domain Eukaryota; kingdom Metazoa; phylum Chordata; class Mammalia; order Rodentia; family Spalacidae; genus Eospalax; species Eospalax fontanierii. The sequence goes on along the minus strand of CM069539.1, from coordinate 41,837,597 downwards.
ATACCCTTGCAGAGAGCGTTCTTTCAAATACTTCTACAAACTCCTTACAGAGTCACTGAATGACTACCATAAGGCAGGCTCTGAGGTCTCAGCCAGGCATATAAAAATGAATAACAGGAATTTTTTTATGCCTGTCTTCAGGAAAGTTATCATCCAGTTTACAGAAAAGTCTAGAGATTAGTAAAGATTACAGTCTCTGTAATCTACAGCCTGATGCATTTCTCCCTCCACATTTTGAAACAACTCCCTTACTGACATACAATTTGCATCACATAATTTGACCTTGTAAAGTACAATTAAATGAATTTTAGTATATTCATATACTATGCATTGATTATCCATATTTAATTCCTAAACACTTCATCACCTCCAAAAGAAAGCCACTGCTCATTAGCAGCCACTCATTTCCTTCTCTCCACAACTCTTAGGAATCACTGTCTACTTTCTGTCTCTGTTGGTCTTCATGTACATTGAATGATATAATATGTGGACTATTGTTAGTCTTCTTTGACTTGACATAATGCTTTAAAGGTTCATTCATGCTGTATCAACCGCATTTCTCACAGCTGAATAATGCTCCATTGCATGGATAATTCCATTCCATTCTATTTCTCTACTCCTTGTCCATACACATCTGAGTTGCTTTCACTTATTAGGTATTATGAACATTTGTATACAAGTCTCTGTTTGCGTATGGGCTTTTATTTCTCTTGAATTCCACTTAGGAGTAGAACTTGGGGCCACATGATAACTCCATGTTTAGCACTTTGAGGACTTGCCAAACTGCTTTCTAGAGCACCTGCACCATTTTCCATTTCTACAAACAGTGTGTGAGGGTTGAAATCCTGCACATCCTCACCAATATTTATTACCCACCTTTTTACTTATAGCCTTATGGGTGGTTATAGAACAAAATCCCATTGTGCTTTTGATTTGTATTTTCCAATGATAATGGCATTAAGACTCTTTTCATGTATTCAAGGGTCACTGGTATATCATCTTTGAAGAAATTTCTGTTTAAGTCTTTTGCCGGTTTGTTGTTGCTGTTTTGTTTATTCTTGAGACAGGGAATCAACATGTAACCCAGGTTGGCCTTGAACTGATGATTCTCCTGCCTCAATCTTCTGAGTGATAGGATTTGGATGTGTGCCACCACAGCTGGCTCTTTTGGTCATTACTAATACATTTATTTGGGGTTTTTTATGAACTGCTAAGTTGATGAATGGATAGATATAGATATATGATAGATAGATAGATAGATAGATAGATAGATAGATAGATTGATCGGTGATAAATATATTCATACATAGATTTTAGATACAGGTCGGGTCCCTTGTCAAATCTATGATTAGCTAATATATTCTCCCATTTTGTGAGTTTTCCTTCACTTTTTTAACTGTGTCCTCTCAGGAACAAAATTTTTATGTTTCAGTCAGTTCCTATTTAGTTTTCCCATTTCTTGTGCTTTGGGGGATCAGATCTAATAGCTATATTTTAAGTTGTCTTTATTATTGTCTATACAAAATAGCCATATTTTAAATTGTCTTTATTATTTAAATTAATTCATTCATAAAGCTCTCCTTTTCCCTGTTCTTTTATTGTACCTCTGATATACTGAGTCCCTAACCAGGATTTGGCATCCAGGGCTGTAGTGACTACTAGGGTTGGGTAAGAGTCTGGGACTAGGACAAGCTCAGTGACTGACTGCGTGCTTAGCAAGTGAAAGGGCCTAGATTCAATTCCCATTACCCAAAACTAAACAAAAGAATCAAACTGAGTTAGGCCAAACATAAAAGGAGAAACCTTTCTTGTGATAATCTGAGTAATGAAATTTGAATTGCAAAGCAGAATGGTGGGACCTGAAAATCAATCCAGGAGTAGGAAGTAACACATGCCCAGGAACCAGGCATCCTTTCTTCTGGCCTCTCAGCTCTGGCTGAAGCTCTGTCTTGCAGATGACCTGGTTTCATTGACTTCTGACATTTGGCTCCCACAGTCCTGAGTATTCATGTGTAGTCAGCCCACAGGTAGCTGGGCCCTCCTTCTGGTTGCCAGTTCCAGATACCCAGAAGAAAGAATCTGAACTAAATCTTCACACCACTGAATAAAATGTGGGTGGGAAAAAGGCAAGCTTAAGGTACGGATGCAGATCCTCGAAGAGTGGGGTTGCTGTGACTGAGGGGATACTCCAAAAGTAGCTACCGCAGAAGGTGCCAGGCTTCTGAGGAACAGCCTATCACAAGCAAACAAGCCCAGCTCCTGTCCAAGAGCCTTGCAGTAGAGAACCAAAAAGTAGATCTGGGAACATGGGTCTTCACTACAGCCTGAACTGGAAGTGTAGGAAGCCTGTGATCATTGACACCACACTAACCATCCCACCTGACCCATGAGGAACTACTGGCTTGATGGTGCCTCAACTTTCCAAAGGTTATGGAATCAGTAATAACCCAGGTTCCCTTTTATAAACACTGATTTCATTACAAGATAAAAGGTGGTCTTTATAGTATTTTTAGCACGTAAATTCATTCATTCATTGAATTTTAAAGTTTTTAAGGTATTGCTTAATACTGATGAAGTCATTAAGGGTTTTGAAACCTCCATTTATCTCCTTATTCATGTTTAGTTAAAAGTAAAAATGCCTTCTGAATTAGGCTATCGCCCATCCCGCACAACCCACAAAATAGTCAGAAATGACTCTGGTTTGAATAAGAGACAAAGGTGCAACTAAGGCTTCAAAACAATGAAAATAGAAGTGGAGTGGTCAAAGGGAACAAAGAGGACTAACAGGAGAGGAGAGGAAAGGAAGAGGAGTGTGGGGTGGGAGAATGTGCACAGCATATCTACATGAAAATGTCCTTACGCAACATCGCATGTGTCTAGTGAATATATACCAGAAAAATTTTTAAATGAATAATAAGAGGATTTCACAGAGTGTGTTAGCTTTCTATTACTATGATAAATTGCCCCCAGTAATCGGCTTAAATCTGTATATATTTATTACCTCATAGTTTCTGTACATCAAAAGTCTGGATATAATGTCATTGGGTTCTCTGCTCAGGACTGAAAAGGCTCAATCCAGATACCAGCTAGACCACAATTTCATTTACCACTCAGTTCCCCAGTTGTTGGCAGAGCTCAGCTCCTCTCAGTTGCAGGACTGTGGTCTCATTTGCTGGCTTACCAGCTTCCAGTTGACAATGACTAGAGGCTGCCTCTCTGCACACAAAGTTAGCAACATACCTACTTATTTCTTGTTCAGCGCCATATAGAGAAAAACTACATTTAAAAGGGTTTCTTGGGTGCTAGAGAGATGGCTCAGTGGTTAAGAGCACTGATTGCTCTTACAAGGAGCTGGGTTCAAATCCCAACATCCACATGGCAATTACAACCATCTGTAACTCCAGTTCCAGGAGATTCAGTGCCCTCTTCTGACCTCCACGGGTATTGCACAACATGGGTGCGCTCACATGCCTACAGGTAATACACTCATACACACAAAATAAAAATAATATATAAAATATTTTTTAAAAAATAAGTTTCTTTATTATTTCAGGCCCACCTGAAAAATTAATAACCCAAAGCAATTGATCCCTTATTATATCTGAAAATTCTTATTGTTATTGTCATAATACATATATATATATATATACTACATATATATCATACTTCTATGATTATAGAAGTGAGGCCGGTCATAGTCATGAATTCCACCTTCCCTGAGACATGCACACCAGGAGAAGAAAAGGCCTTAAAATTCTGCTGAACAAATATAGAAGGGCTCAAAAGGAAGAAAGGCCATAAAACCATACTATCATGAAATAGAATCTCGATGACTCTGTCCCAAAGGCACTTACCAAGCAGAGATGAATAGCCATGTGATAGGAATACACGTGTGACAGACGAAGTGTTAGTTTCAGTCTGGATGGATGAATGTAGGCTCGTGTTTGTCTGTTTTATGAGCTTTTCAGCTTGGGAGTTTTTCATAGTTAAACTCTTTGTCAGAATCTTCATACTGCAAATTTGGAAAGAAAAGCAAATTGCTCTAATACATACCATTTTGCTCATAAGCTAAATGTTTTATGACGTAAGGAAAAAAGACAAATCGCTGTATGAATCATCCTATGGGCAAAAATCCATCTTTTAAAATAACTCCCACAATTTAACAAAATACAGATGCAGATGGGGGCAGATTAACTTGTCTCTTATTTTAGAAACCTCAAGCCTCCAGGTGGTTTCAGACAAAAGTAGGTATGAGGGAATTCTCACTGGAAGGTGTGACTAGGTAGGCGATGCCACTTTGCACAAATCAAGAAGAAATTCAGAAATCCTGTCACAAGGTCACTGGGAATCATGACGGTGTACCATAAATCAAGAAACACTTATTCTGGAACTTTCCCTGGACTTTAGGAAAAACAGTGAGATTTGGTGGTTTTCCTGCCTGGACCTGCTCCATTTACCACTGTGAAAAGAGTGGTTTTAGATTTGTGGAAGGGGCTGTAAAAATCATACAGTCTACTGCTTACAGGACAGGTTTGATTTGACAGTGCTTCTAAGATCATGGCTTGGTTGGCTAAAAGTGATGGAATATTGGGAAATAAACAAGAGAGCCTACAGCTTCACTCACTCAAGGATTGGCTCCCTGATGGAGCAGTGACATTCAGCCAGAAATTTAGTAGAAAGATCCTGGGAATGATATTGAATCATAGAAGCCCTGAGATCAACTCTCCTTGTATTCATTCCTGAGTGGCTGGAAATCTATGCATTTGGGAGGCAGGGACAGGCAGATCTCTGTGAGATCAAGGCCAGCCTAATCTACATAGGGAGTTCCAGATTAGCAGGACTACAGGGAGACCCTGTCTCAAAAAAAAAAAAAAAAGAAAAAATTATGCAGCAAAACAGAAAACAAAACCCATGCTTAGAGGAGAAGATAGTGAGTGGAAACCAAGTCCAGGCAGACCTAACAGTGATGCCGAAGTAATCCCAGAAAACCATATAAAAGTATTTAATGGAAAATATTATGAATATTATAAATTTCAACAGACACATAAAGTTATGATAAAGGGCCAAATGGAAACTCTAGACTTAAAATAATAAAAGTGAAAACATTCAATAGAAGATGTGAATTCACAGAAGAATCAAGGAGTTTGAAAATAGATCGATTATTCCCCCTGAAAAAAAAATAGAGAAAAATCAGACTTGAAGGAAAGTGAGCCTCAGAAGCATGTGGTGGACTAACCAATATCTGTGAAATAGATGTTCTAAGAGCGGAGAAAACAGAAAATTTATAAAACTACTCAAAAAAGTCAAATTCTACCCCTCTTCAAACTGAAGGAAAATAGTAACTCACTGATCCAACAATCTCCACAGATTTCAAACCTAATAAATACAAAATGCAAACCATGACACCGCATAGCCAGTCTTCTGAACACCAGATACGGTGCGAAGCCCTTCATGGATGTGACCCATCCGGGACAGGAAACAGGGTACCTAGTGACTGACCAGAGGAGAACTGCAGAGGACGTAGCAGATGGGTATTTAAAGTGCTGAGGGGAGACGAAAGCCACCAACCTAAAGTTCTGCATCAATTAAACTCTAATTCAAAAATGAGGATAAACTAACTGCATTTTCCAGATGAACTGAGACAAATCATTGCCAGTAAATTGGTCATATAACAAGTAATATAGCTACTGGAGAGACGGCTCAGGTCACAGCTGTGCTGCTGTGAGGACCTGAGCTGAGCTCCCAAGCACGCACATAATGCTGGACACACTTGCTGACCTCGCTCTAATCCCAGGGTTTAGGAGGTAGGAACGGGATCCCCGGGGCAAGCCAACGAAACAGATTACCCAAACCATTAGCTTCTCCCAAGTGGGACAAGCCGCCTCAGTGGTGGAGAATGACCAAGGAAGACGCCCGAAGTAAATCTCTGGTCTCCACGTGTATTCACACACGTGCAAGCATGTGCACCCTCACACACACTTTTGTCCACATACATGCAAACATGCGCACATACGTGCACATCACATACATATGCCGAAAAACATTTGCATATAAATAAAAAAAATAAGCACAGGCTCGGTGGCTCGGTGATCAAAAGCGCTTCATGCTTTTCCACAGGATCAGAATTCCGGTGCTAACACACAGGTCGCGAGCTCACAGATGCCAGTGGATTTGATGCCTTCTTCTGGCCTCTGAAGGCACCACGCACATGTGATATATACTCACATGGACAAACATATATACACACAGATAAAAATAAATCTTTTTAAAATACTATAAAAGAAATCTTTTAGACAGGAAGAAAACATACTATGTGGAAATTTAGATCCGTAGGAAGGAACGTCAAGCACTGGAAATGTAAATATGAAAGGGGATCTGTTTATGCACACAAATACATCTCTGAATGTTTAAGCATGAAAATGTTTAGAACAATAATTATAACACTATATTGTTTGGTTTATAACGTGACAAAATTAGCCCAAAGGTGAGGTGAAGAAACGAAGCAATATTAGAGCAAAATTGTGAGGCTTTCTCATAACTAAACTAACATTAACCTGAAATCAATTTTGATAAATTAAAAGTACACATTTTTATAATCCCAGTCACCACCAAAACGGCAAACACCCAAATAAAAAATTTAAAACCCACTAAAATAAGTCACCAGAGAAAAACGTAGTATAAAAAGACACTGTTTCCACACAAAGGGCAGCAAATAAAGAAGACCAAACAAAAAGCACAAACATAAGAAATACAGGCAGATGCAAATGAACCATCTCGGAATTTTCTTCTCCATGAAGGGACCACACACTCCAACCAGAAGACAAGATCATTAGACCTCAGTGGATTTTTTTTCTATTAAGAAAGACCAGACTGGATTTTGTATACTACAGACACACCCTAGATTTAAAGGCATTACTAGGTTGAACATAAAAAGATCTGCCTTAGAAAGAGAGGCAGTAAAGGACTTACTTTATGAGATAAAAATATAGTCTAATCTATAGAGTAATCTAAAGACAAATAGTCATCTCTCATAATTATAAAGGGTCACTGTTCCAATAAGGATTACTATGTCACTATGCATGTTATAGTAATCCTATGTATATAAACTTACTAAAGCCTTAAATGTAAGGAATAAACACTGACAGAACTGTCAAGAAAATCATGCAGTTCAATAATATAATTTTAAATTTTGAATACTTCTCTCTTCTTAATAGATAGAAGTAGATAGAAAATAAGGCTCTAAAGACCTGACCAATATACTAAGAGCTAACAAGAACTGGCTATTATCTCAAAGTACCCCACCCAATGACAACAAAATATATACTATTTTTAGTCATTCTTAAGACATTCTTCATGGTAGAATGTATATTATTCAATAAAGCAAGTATCAGTTAATTCTAAAAGACTGAAATAAGACAGTTATTTCTCAAATTAAATTAAAATTTGATAATGAGATAAAATTTTGGAAACACCAGAACATGTGAAAGTAATATAACACATTTCTTTTCATAAAGCATGATGGGAAAGGGCTATATTTTATTAAATAATAAAAGCAAAGTATATCAAAATCTATGACACCTGTTAAATCATGCTTAGGGGAAGCATGAAGAGCTTTCTTTAAAAAGAAAGATCTAAAGCCAGCAAGATGGTTCAGTGGCTGAAGGCACCTGCAGATAAGCCTCATGTAAGCTAAGTTCAATCTCCAGGACACCCATGGTAGGAGGAGAGAACTGACTCCCTCCAGGTTTTTCCTGACCTCTACCTGCACATCTTGGCATGCACGCCTACAATTAATTAATTAATTAGTAAATAAAAAGTAATGTTATAAAAAGAAAGATCTAAAATCAATAACCTATGTCTCAATTTAAGAAGCCAGAAAAATGGCAATTCAAACTCAAACTAAATAGACGGAAATAAAGACCAGAACAAAAATTAATAAAATTAAAAACTAACATGATAATAATGAAAACCATATACAATTCTTGAAGAAAACAAGCAAAATTGAACTCTGTTTTTTACTTTTTAATTCTTTTTGAATCTTTATGTGTTTCATGCAGAACATCTCAATCAATCTTAATTATCTTTATACACCCTTCCCCACCAGCAACCTCCCATAGCTCCCCAACTGGAATCCATATATGCTGTCATCTGTGGTAAGGCCTGTTGTGTCAAGTTAGTGTCCCCAGACATTCTTCAGTGCAAGTTCATCCACTGAGGTCCAGCCAGCCCATCTAGAATCCTTCATTTTAGGAAGATCAGCTTTTCCTCCTTCAGCAGTAATCAGTTGCCAATATTTCTTCATCTAAGACTGAGGTCTACTGTCCAGTGTCCCAGTGTCCGAGTTCTGTGTTGGGTTTTTGAGTTTGCATTGCTTGTGAACAAGCTGCCACCATTGCTGTAGGTTCATACGAGCACAGCTCCAGGGGCTTGGAGGACCCAAACTTCAATAGTCATGCATGTCCCCCCTGACTCTTAGTCTTCCCACCCCTCTTCCATGGTGGTCTCTGAGCCCTGGGTAGGTGAAGTTTAATATAGGAGTCCTGTCCAAGGACCAGCAGGAACCAGGATAATGGAAAGGAACCAGAAAAGTAAAGGGAAAGAAGGAGCCAGAGAGAGAACAGTGGGAGACAGGTGTTCCTGAGGGATAAATGGTTAAAATGGGGTTATTTAAATGGGAAGGAGAGGGAGGATTATACAAATAACTTTGAGGATAAAGGGAAAGAAGGAACTCAAGAAAGATGGGACCATGGGAAATTGGCATGATTAAGGGAAAAATGGGGACATATAAAATGGGGAAGGCATGGAGGAAGGGTTAGACTGGGGTGGAGAAAGGAGAAACAAACAATGCTTACCTAGTGTAAAAAACCGAGGGAATCATATTAGTCACAAACACCTAATGACAAGTTACACATAAAATATCTCTATATGAGTCCATGTGCATAGCTGAAGGTTACATAACAAGAAAAGTTGCCAGACAGGAGAGACCTTCCTTTTACTTTTTGGCCAGGGTAGTCCGAGACACTCAAAATTACACAGGCTTATTGCCATAGAACTTGATTGCCTGCCAGAACTTGAAGTTAGGAACCTATTTGCTGAAGGCAGAATATACTTCAAACAAAGGATTTGGAGCAATGGAACTAGAACTGACCTGGAAGCCACATCTCCCAAAGGCTACTTCTCATAGACTTGGAGAGCACCACAGAAGTTGCCAAAGGAAAACACCAATCAATGGTCCAACACCAGGTTCAAGACCAAATAACCACATCAATGACCAGCACAGAACACAACATTGGTGCAGTAGTGGCAGTTTTATCTTGAGTGTAATCAACAGCTACCTAATTGAACTAAAAGCCCATTCAATGAGAGGAAACTCATTTGTGATACTGTAAACACAGCCAACTACATATGGCTGAAGAGGTCACAGATCTTAGAGAAAACCCCAAGACTGTCACATCCCTAGACTAATGTAATTTCTCAGTATGTGCAAAATATGTATCCTTATGTTTACAGACAAATACTCACGTCACCACTCATAAAAGAAACTTCTTTTGCACCAGACAGAGTACCACAACTGGTCACACACAGACAGTGTCTGTGAATTGTCCAAGTCTCATCTCAAAGTAACCACTATACCTAAGACCCATGGAACACAGAACAAGGGATAAAGAGGTCACTAGTGAATCTCTCAGTTCTCAAAATTGAATTCTTATATAAAAGAGGTAAAAAACTAAAATTTTAAATAAAACTTTAAATTCTTCTATAAATATAACAGTATACAAAATAGGGGGACAGTGCTCTACTAGACACCATAGGCTAGTAAAGAAAAATCCCAGTGTCAGGAACAGACTCCCTCTTTCAAAGCTATTGATTAAGGGGCCCATAGACCCTCAAACAATATTAGCCACTGCCCTTACTCTTGGTTACCCTCCAGAACTTCATGGTAAGAGCTTATTGCTGAAGACACTACATGCATGAGTTATAGAACAAACAGAGAGAAATCCAGAAACTGGAGTTACAGACAGTTATAATCCACCATGGATGCCGGGAACCAAACCAAGGTCTTCTGCAAAAGCAGCCAGTGCTCTTAACTGCTGAGCCATCGCTCCAGCCCCTTAAGTCTCATTTCTCTATGACTCATTTTAAATATTTTTCTAGCTTAGTACACCATCATCCTGTCTTTTAACACAGCCTAATTTCTTCTCATGTCTTGCTTGACCACTACTTGCTCTTCAATGCCCTCAGCTCTTGTCTTGACAAGTAACAGCCTAATATGATGCTTCATTTTTTGCCAATGATCTTGGCAAAGCTGGCAGTTTGGCACTTGCTGAACATTTTCTCATAAAAAAACAACATTCCAAGTGGCAGTTAGGTTAGACCACAGAGCCTAATCTACTCAAATGTAATAAAAAAAAATTAAATATTTGCAATGAAAACAAATTAAGCCCTAGAAAAGTAAAAACGCTGGTAATAATGCATATTTTTTTCATCGATGAGACTGAGCTTCTACTTTGAAAATTGTTCATTGACTATGTCTGTCCCTATGGTGGCCTCAGCAGGAGGAAGGGGAAGTAATGTTTGCTCAATGCTTAACCTTGCTCCAGGAACCATGTGCAAGTTATAGGCTATCTCACTCAGCCCTGCAGCTCTGTCACAAACACCCCACCCACAGGAAACATTTGCTAGCTCAGGATTCTGTGGACAGAATGACTGAAACCCCCAGGGCTCACTCCCGTTCTGTCCTCAGCTGGTAGACAGGGGAAAGGCAGGGATGGATGGTCCAGAATGGCCTCCCTCGGGAAGCTGGTAGGTGGAAGGCTGTTGGCTGGGATGCTATAATTTCCCTCCAGCAAGCTCATGGCTGCAACCTAAAGGAAGTTAAATGCCACTGGCAGCCACAAAGCCTCTAGAAGGCTGAGCTGGGTAAGGCATTGTCTTTCATGCACTTAGTTGTTAGTATTGGCTAAAGCAAGTCACAAAGGCAGACTCAAGGAGCTATAAAATAAATCCCACTCTTCATGAGAAGTCCAAATGTTCCTCATCAGTATTGTTATTCCATTCTGACAGTGTCAAAATGTAGGTTCAGAGTGATTAACGTTCCTGCAAATACCTTAGCTTGTAAACACTAAAAGCAGGCTTTGAGCCCGGGGCTATCTGAGCCGCAGAGTCTCTACTTGACCTTTGTATCTTGGGTAGATGCCTCCATTCTCTTTCCTCCTGCTGCGCTGCCCCCTACCCATGTCTCATATGGGAAATGCATAAGAGTAAAGGTCTGTTATGATTCACACCCAGGATGAATGCTAACATCTCTGCTTAGGAGCAAGTATATTAAGGAAGCTGTGGTAGGCACTTTTGTCATGAGAAGAACTTTCAAATCAGGCACAGGGGACAGTGGAAAGTCATGGCTATTATTTCTGGCCCTGCCAGCAGCAGACCCAGGGGGGTTAGCTCCAAAGTCTGAGAAATACAAACAGTCTTTTCCCAGTATATGTAGACAATTTAGCATCATTTCAGACCCACTCTGGAATTGATGGGTAATGGAGTCCCAGACCTTTCAGTCTACATGATGGGGCCATGCACAGGGGTCTCAAACCTACCTGTCATAAATGGGGTTAGAAGGGAGCATAACATGGCATTCCAAGGAAGAAGCGTGTTTACAGCCTCAAAAGCAAAAGTTATACAGCTGTTTTCTCAGGTAAACAAGAGAACTGGTTTCCTAGGTAAATGAGGATTTGTTTTCTTAAGCCAGCAGAGGCTGAGAAGCAGAGGTTGTCTCAGGCTAACAGCTCTGGGTTTTCCCCAATTAATTTTAGTTTTCTTCTTTACTCTGAAAAGAAAATGGGACCTCTAAGCCAAACAGGAAGCAATTTATTATACTGGTACAGTCCCTGAGAGATAATTCTCAAAAGCTAGGGCTTGAACAAGGGATGTGGAGAAATGAGCATATACACAGACATCACTCAAGCTATACACTTCCACAAAGCAAGGTTGGATGGGAGAAATCTTACGTGATAATGTTCATGTCTCCCTTGTTTCCTTTTACTTTCACCAAACACTCTGTTCAAGTCCCAGCTTATCACTCATTGGCTATAAACTTGATAGGGCATTTAGCCAGGCCAAACCTCCATGCATTCATCTGTAAACTGAGACCTAGAATTCCCACACCAGGAGTTATTGAGATGTTCCAATGAGAGAATACTGTACACAAAACACTATAAAAACTGCAGTGAAGACCCTATTTGATGAATTACTAATGCCCCCACTCATAGTCCTGCTGGCCTCACTCTGACAGCTACAGGGTCTGTCAAGGCCTCTGGACAGAGTGGGCTTCAGACAGAGGGGGATCGGAGAGACCACACTCCACAGTGCCTGCATTTCATCCAGCACAGATAGGACTCTAATTAGTCTCATGAACCATTTTATTTCAAAAGGACTCCAGGCCTCAGTATGCAGTCTACCTGAGACACATGACCACAAGTGGATCACTGTGGCAGGCAGTTACACTCAGGCCCACTTGCCTCCTTTCCTACAGGATCAAGAGTGTCTGTTCTTATCATACATGCCACTTTTAGATGCCAGGGAAGAATGGATTTACCATAGGTGAGGTCTCAGATGATGACCACTGAGTAAAATGCATTGCTCTCCCCTCTCCTTACTTCTGAAATAAACAGCAGCTTGGAGCAACTCACTTCAGCAGAGCCAGACCTTTCATTAGTGGCCAGAGAGCAATCTGTGGTGGGAGAAATTACTCAGCTCCTGGGGAAAGCATTTGTTTGCTTGTCAAGGCATTGAACCCTCTTACTAGAAACTGAAGAAAATTCCTCCATTCCTGCTGCCAAAGAATTCAAGACACATCTCACTGCAGACCCTAAATTAACAATCTAACTGGAAGGGAGTGCAGCCGTCTAGGGAGGTGTAGGGATAGACCGCCATATCAAAGCCGTGCCCAACAAGCGAGTTCACTGTTTCAGACCCCATTACCTGCACCTCTGTATGGTCCTTTTGGTCACAACTCCTCACCAGAAAGTGCTAAGAATAGGGGGATTCACCTGATCTTCAGAGACACCTGACCCCTCTCTCTCTCTCTCTCTCTCTCTCTCTCTCTCTCTCTCTCTCTCTCTCTCCTTTTCTCACCCTGTCCAAACCCCAGCCCTGTTCTTTTTTATCTACCTAGTGATTTTCCAGTTTTAACCAGCAGTGCCAGGTCTTTGAAGGGATTTTTCGAAGTCAGTCAAAAGGAAGAAAGCCTGTACCTGTATTACAAAGAAGCAGATTGGTCTTCAGAAGCCCAGAGCTCTTTATAATTCATCCTTTTAAGCCTTGGGTTAAAACAAATGCAAATAAGTGCTGGAGAGGAATTTTCAGTGACAGGAAACCAAGACCCAAGACCCGTGGGCCTCTGGAGTGGACACTCCTTATCAGATTCCAAGGAGAGCCTCTTTAAGTCCCGGGTTCCTCCAACACTCCTACTAATCTGAACTAATGGCTGGTTTCCATGTCTACATCCCAGCCAGTCTTTTATGTCATTAATTATAGCAAACTATTATTTTAAGTACCAAGGAGAAATAAAATTTGCTGCTACTTAAATTGTGAAAAAATATGGGGAAATCTGCCACAGTCTTTCAGTCCTGAAAGCCGCACTTCTCTCCTGAGAATGCTTTCTCTCCTGTCTCCTCTGCTGTCGTCTCTGCATACTGCTAATGCCCATAGCAAGTCACTATGAATTTGGGAAGTGTATTGTGAGTCCTCTGTAGACAGGAACGAAACTCTGTTCATCTGGGGGCTCATCAAAGACTAGCAGCTTCTTGCCTAGAACAACTTTCTTGCAACCAGTGATGAATGCATACTTCATTTGTTAAAGACAATGGTTAGAAGATTCCTCTGATTTGGAAGAATCTACATTCAAGTTTTGCCACCCATCCCTGAATAAAAGAAACTGTGAGCTAGTTTCTCTAGAAAACACAATAGCCTTACACAGTTTTTTCTGGATATCTCCTTGAAGATGTAATCTCTTTCCCCACAGGTACAGAAGGTGGTTCCCAGGTATGTTTTCTGCCACTTACACATTTAGCAAATGTGTGGTGCTCTTTCATGGTGCTAGAACTGCTCTCCAGGAAGACATGTCAGAGCAGCATTTGATTCCAGTCCAAGGTCATGAATACAGTGGCCCTTTACATCCATGGCTTCCAGACCTGTGTATTCAATCAACCTCTGATCAAAAACATACTTTTAGGTGTCTGTCTTGACATATACAGGCTTTTTTCCCCTCATCATTATTCCTGAGCAGTACAGTGTAACAACAATTTGCAATAAGTACATATATTGTATTAGGTATTATAAGTAATTGAGAGATGACTTAAAATATATGGGAGGATGAACATAAGTAATATGCTAATAATACTTGGTTGCATACAATAGTATGTAAGAGATTGAGAGCTTTCAGATGCTGAGTCCACTCTGGGTACCAATCTATGCAGCTCACTGATGAGAGGCCACAGGAAGTTATTCAAAGCAGGTTTTTACACAGCTCTCCTCTATGTGAGTGTTGTGCACATTTCCCAAGGAATCTGGTGCTTGACTCAAGGGAAGCCACCAGCTGTTTAGCTCCACATGAGGAATGGGGCAATGTCTAGAGGAAGAGACCGGTGAAATACTGGAGCTAGGAAGCAGCTATGGATGAAGCCATATAATCCCCTCCCAGGAAGATCCCCAGCAGCTGACAACCAGAGTATTCCTGATGAGGCACTTGAGGAGGGTCAAATGAAGGACATAAACAGAGTTTGTGCATTTTCTGAACCAGGCACTGTGCCAGACATCCAGTTAGAAACAGTGGGACCCCATTCGACCCTCAGGGGATTTAGAGTCTTCTGCTAAACTCACAAGAGCCAAGTTTCAGAAGGTAGACAGCTCCTCAAAGTGACAGCATCTGCCAGCGGCAGACCCGGTATTTGAATCCAATGTTTGGGGTACTTTTTCTTCTCCGCCCAGGAGCCTCTTACCACATTGCAGTAGAATGATTTATTTGTGTTTTTCATTTGCAGTTTTAATTTTTATTTGGTTAATATACTTGATAGACTTAAAATAACAGTGAAATTGGTTATTTGCATCTGAGTTGAATTGTTTATTATTTTGTTGTACTGTTTCATACCTCAACATTTCTCTAAAATGGGATTGCATTGTGGTTAGATTTTTTAATTATTTTAAAAATACAACAGATGTACACAAAAAGGCTTTTTATGCCACAAAGTATTAATGAGTATTAGCAACTAAATTCACTGCAATGTTAAAAAAAAAACCCTCAAGGGTCATGGATTAGTTTAAAACTCAATCTTGATGGTTGCTGTTAGCAAACACAACAAGTAGGTGATGTCAGCCTAGAAAGGTGGTGCTTGGGTGGGTCTCGGTATCTCAGTACCAGAGAGCACCACTCTCCCGGTCAGAGGAAACAGAACAACTGAGGACAAAGTATCATTGAGCCCTGCCAGGTCTAGGGATGTGAATGTCTCTTGTTTTCTCATTGACAGTCTCTAATTTATAGATGGTTTTATTTCTTTCTATCCAGAAATGCCCAGCTGCATTGTTCATGCTTTCTCAAGGGCCATGGCGGGAATTTGTTTTTTTTTTCCTTTTGTTTAATTGAATGTTTTTGAATTTCATACAGTATGCTTTTATTGTATTTAGATCCCCTTTCTGTATCCCCTTTACTACTCCCTCATTTCATATATATGAAGGCCTAGAGACTCAAATCTGCATCCCTGAATGCCCTTCAGTGAGGTTCTGGTTAACCTACCCAAAGTCACGCCCTTAGAAAATACTGACTTTCTCCCTCTTAGCAGCTGCAGCTGCCAATACTTCCTCGAGTATGTTTGGAGCTTCTTACCCACTTCTGCACGTAGATACTGAGAGTTTGCCTGGCTTGAACTTACATGGTACTAGTGCATACTGTCACCACTGCTGTGAGTTCAGCAGCGAATTTGGCTTTAATGGCACTAATACATGAAGTGTTCTTTGAACAGAGGAACAAGATCGAGTTTTCTCCCGGGCCCAGGCACTCTAGATTTTCTCACATTCTTGTTGTTTCTAGTCTGCTTCTTTATATGGAGCTTCTTCAAGATCTGCTAGCAAGTACCCACTTCTCTTATGTCAATGAAATCAAGTTTCTCCTCACACGTTACAGATCTTGAGCCAACTACAATACTTGCGTATGGAGAGTCTCTTCCTTTAGGAAAAGGATATTTGTGCTCCCTCAGCAAGTCAGTAGATTGAGGCAAGTTACAGAGCCTTCCAGAAATGTGAGCTTAGCAACTCTGCCAATCACACTTATCCCATATCAAAGATATAGGGAAGGACTATATCCTAATGTAACCCGTTTTCTTCTAAACACTCATTATATTGGTACATATTTTTCAGCATGTGCTTTCTAATGGAATAGTTTACAGTGTGTTATAATCCAGTTTAATCATCGCTATTGCACTACAAAAAAAAAAAAAAACATTTTATTTCTTCCTTTATAAGGAAACCAAGATTCAACCGGAGGACAGTGAGTCCAAGGTTATAAATTGGACTCAATCCCAGGTTTCTGAGACATTTCCACTACTGTTCCAAAATTAGAAATCAGACCCTCAATCACACTGGGGTAGGAATGATCTGACTGGTAAGGAGACACCAAGTGCAAATTAAAAGATACTAAAGCGGGGTGTGAGAACTGATATCCATCTGTTATGTAGAACTTTCTCCACCCTATTTCATTTCTCCAGAATTTAAGCAAGGGTCAGTGACTCACCCACAGTCATATGGCTCAAACAGTGAAAATTGCTCCGATAGCCCTAAGATCACAGTCTTCTGGCTGGACCTTTCATTTCACTACAAATCAAGGTGCATCCCTGAGTACAGTCAACATTTAAGGGCAAGCAGCAAGCAAAGTTCTGCATTTGGTTAGTATTCTTAAGGACACAGGCATGCCGCCTCCCTTCCCTAGACCCTCCAGCCCTGTGAGACACTGCTGACTGTTCTTCTGCTCCCTGCAGGGTGTGTGCTGGTGGTGTCTGTGATTGAACAGCTGGCTCAAGTTCACAACTCCACGGTCCAGGCTTCGCTGGAGAGACTGTGCAGCTACCTGCCTGGTAAACCTGCTGGGGACCTACTGCCCTCCCACTGCTTGTCTTCTTCCCACTCGGGGGTGTGCACACAGCCTAGGCCTATGGGGCTGAATCTGATTATGTTACTCCTTAGACTAATTTTCCCATGGGACTTAGAGAAATTAAAACACAGTGTCCACTCTAGGCAGTTTTTGTCTGATGTTCATTCTTCCACCAAGGGTAGGATGACATTGTTGTGGCCATTAAGGGAAAAAAATGTTGAGTGACTAAATGTCATTTCAAGTGTCGCTTTAGTAATGATTTGCCCACCTGCTGATTATTGCTTTAAATACTAGGAAGTTAAAATAGTGACTAATTATGTTAACTTACATACACATTCCCAGATACACAGAGCCAGATCAATACAGACTTTGAGGCTAGGAAGATACCTGATCCCAAAACTTCAAGCGGGAAAATAACCTGGCACATTCCTTTGATTTCAATGGGTTCTCAGTAAAGTCCCTTCTCTGTCTTGAAAATCAAGGAACCAATCAGTGATTAATAAGAAGCTATATATTTTTCAGTCTCAGCAGAAAGAAAATACTAACTCTATTTTCTTTATACACTACTTTTTTATGCAGTAAAGTTACATGAGCAGTCATAAGGAATAAACTTTGAGAGTCAAATTTTCTGCCTACTAACAGAAACTAATTCGTCAAACACGCCTACGTTATTTTTTTCTGTTCAATAAGTTATTTGGTCGAACAGTGGTTATATCACTGATTTATATAACATGCTATGCCAATAGCAATAAAGCATTTTCTGAGAACTGATTTCTTGCATACATTGTAAAGACAATATGTATTTACAGGATGCAATAGAACTCAGAGAGACTAGGAGAGAAGAACATACAAACATATGCTTAACCTGTCTATCTCAAAGAGATCATTGTTAAATTTTTCACATATCAATGTCAAGTCATTTGTAAAACTGAGCCATGGCAAATAAGCTCGAAATACCCTCTGGTTTTGCCTCCCCGAATTCCATTTCTGGCCTACTCTCTAGAAGGAGAAATGAACTTCATGAGTATTGTTCTTGCCAGATTTCAAATTTACAAATTCACTGTGTGAAACCACAAACAAGGCGTTTTGTCAGTAACTTTTAAAAACATTTCTAGGTAAAATAAAATAGATGTTGGAAGCCATAGAAGGCCAGCCCTTTCATAAACAGCCCAAGTCAACAAGAGCAGATAGCAAGCCTCCCCAGAAGTCCCATCCACATGCATCAAGCCTTCATGAGCCCTTCTACCCACCCACAATAGAACATCCTAAATTTCATACTAGTTCTTTCTTTGCATTCCTTTATAGCTTTAGCATAACCATTGACTTGCCCACATTTTACATTCATGACGTTTCTCCAAGGTCACCACAGTCTACAACCTGGCTGTTCATCTTTCCCTTTTCCTTACAATTTAACTGTGAAATTTGACATGTAGTATTTCCCGTAGTCTGAGCTATACTGACTCCATGTCTGCTTATGATGTCATTGGGCCTGTCCTCTGAGCTCTGGAGATCCTCTGAACTGAAGCTAGATCCAGACGCTTGGTCACAATGCAGTTTGATTTCTTTGGCAAAATGATAAATGGTATCACTTTACTAATAAGGAAGCTACTATAAGCCAGTCTCTCTCTCTCTCTCTCTCTCTCTCTCTCTCTTTGTCTCATTCTCGCTCTTGCTCTTGCTCTCATACTCTCTCTCACTCTAGCTCTCTTCCCTTGCTGTGATTTCAGCAACTATTGATACTCAGGGGTGAGATCTATTAATTTATTGGGAGGCATAAGATTGGAATATTCCAACACTTAATTTTCATTTATTAACTGACATATATTAGACCTGTTCTTTCATCTTATTTTAATATTTTCCAATAGCACTTACTAGTGGTACAGTTCATATAGAAAAGACAAAACACAAATATTTGATTTTTTTTTTTTTGCTTAACAGTTCTCAAGAGAATGCATTAGTTTTCTGTTATCATCCCAATGTAATCAGTTTTCTTTAAAATGCCAGAAAACCATGAATTTAAGTAAACCTGGTATTTGTAAATTGTAATCATTATCTCGTTGATGCCTGAATGACCCATTCTTTGACCAGAAGGTCATAGGACGTCCTCTTCAATTTGACCTCAAGGTCAAATAACTTTGGACAGCATCCTCAGTAACTGGAGTGACAAAGTATTGAAGTCATGTGTGGGACATTTCCAGTCTTGAGCTTGAAACCAGTGATTTCTCTTAGAGACCCAGGTTTCTTTTAGTGGCAAATACTATTTCAAGTCCATAGCCTGGGTGCTTGGGAATCCTCATTATGCTGATCTTTCTATGGTCAATCTTTCTAAGCCCATTCAGTAGACAGTAATAGAAAACACATGCATATATAATTAAATATATGATGTTTAAGATAAAATACATAATGAGTTCATGCTGACATTTCAAATTCAAATCCAGAACTGCTGAATATTTTTCTTAATCTCTTTTGTATCCTGGTCAGTGTCTCCTTCTTTACAAAGTCCTTTCCTGAAAAGATCTAATTGTCAAAATGATTGATAGAATTAAACTAGCCCATAGTTACTCTTCTACCTGTCCCTTGCTAAGGACATAACAGTCTCATAATATCAATTCTAATGTATTTCTTATTCATATATTTCAGATTTATCGAGAGCAGTTAAGATCGGTTTTCGCATATACTTTTTCCCATTTCTCTTTTTAAATCATTGAACTAGATGTGGTCTGAACATTTGCCTGTGCATAGAAGACCCGCTCCTTTAGTCAACGACTATTTGATTATGTTCACCTGTACCTGCATAGATTCTATCCAGTAGAACTGTTGTCTAAAGTTCATTCCTCAGAAAGAGCTCATGGGAAAATGGTCTTTGAATTCTTGCATGTGGATACCAGGCTGTCTGTGACCTTTAGAGTGAAGGTCAGCATCTTTCTGCATATAAATCCTTGGCACTGATGCTGGAGAGATGGCTCATCAGGGAAGAAAACTTTCTGAGGCACAGGCAGAAGAACCTGAGCTTAAATCGCCAGCACCACATCAAAAGCTGCAGACACCTGTAACCCCTGTGCTATGGGGTTGGGGAAGTAGACAGAGAGGAGGGTCACTTGTTGTTACCAGCCCAGCACCAGGTTCAGTGACAGACCCTTTCTCAGAGGAGTAAGGCAGATTGTAATGCAGCAGGATACCCTGGCATCTGTACACATTCATGGATGTGTGTACCAGCAAACATGCTTGCATATACACCACACACACACACACACACACACACACACACACACACACACATGCACATGCACGCCTGCACGCAAATCAATCCTTGACACACAATTTTTTTCCCTAAACACTTTGAATACATTTCTAAAAGCCTAACGCTGGAGCTGGTGATGGCTCAGTGGTTAAGAATGACTGAGGTGGCCCAGATTCGATTCCCAGTACCCACATGGCAGCTAGCAACACTACACACATGTAGTATATCCACACGCATGCAAGTAAAACACTCATATACATAAAATAAAAATAGTAAATAAAATATTTTTAAAACTTAATGTTTGTCTAGTCTTCATTTTCCCTGGAAGCCACTTGTTGGTTTTTGCCTAGTAGTTCAAAGGGTAGCTCTTTCTGTTTGTTTTCCATGAAGGTTAGTCATCTAAGTGAAACATGGCTCTGTGTCCACTGCTGCATGCTCTCAAGCATACAGTGTGCTCTCTGTATACATGACTTCACATGTATATTTCTGATTTCAGGCAATTTTTTAAAGATTTCTGCAGTTTCCTTGGTTTGGGTTTCCTCTGGGATTCTTTCTTATCCATATTGAATCTTCATCGTCCATCTTTGATATGTTGCCTCCCTCTTGAATGCTTTTTTATCTCTTTTTGTATGGGTGTGTGTGCCTGCTAGACAAGTGCTCTGTCAATGAGATGCCCCTAACCTTCTTCATTTATGTCTTTCTTTCACGGTGTGTTGATGGGTAAGGCAAGACAAGGTTTCCTTGTAGGCCCAGCTGGCCTGGAACTCGGCATGTTGACCAGACTAGTCTCAGTCTCATAGCAATCAGCCTGCCTTTGCCTCCTGAACGCTGGGATTAAAGGTGTGCACAGCCATGCCCAGCCTCATTTATGTCTGAACGTGGAAGTTCTTCTTTTTCATCTTAAGTCATTGTCTCTTGCCTCCACTTTTCACTGTTTTGTTCTAGTTAAGCTTCCTTTCTTTTATAATTTTGATTCTTCCCTGAGTTCTTTCATTTCATATCTGAGGTTTTCTAATTCTGATTTCTTCTCTTCTTTAATGTGTTATATCATTTTATTAATGCCCCTTAGCTCATTTTGAAATGTTATGTTTTAATCTCTTCTTTGAGCATGATTTTCTGGCAGGATTTTCCTATCTGTAGGAATGCTTTTCTTTACTTTTTTTCTTATAATAACTTTGTATGGGAGTTGACCTAGATACATTTCTGTTGCTCATTTTTATGTGAAATTACTTTTCAAAAACTCTCAGAAAGATGTGGTTCAGGGTAGTCTCTAAATGTCCAGAACTCCTTCTTCACTGTCTTCCTCTGTTATAAAGCATAGATTGGCTTGCTCGCTCAGATTTTCGGAGCCTTTCCCCCTGCCCACTTTCATCTGGAATGTCTTTTAATTTTATTTTTATGCAGTTCATTTTTTTATTCTAAGCCCAGTAGTCTCAGCTTAGTGTGGGCCCTGTTCAGAAGGGACCTGGAAGTCCATCTTCTAGAGCTTGTGGATGCCAGATTACTCCAACGCCTTAGTCCCTCTGCCTCTGGCATCCACTTTCTGTGGGCAAAAGCCCTCCCTGTCTCAGCTGCCATCTTCCCATTGGTTCGTTCGACTTTCCAGTCATCACCTGACACCACTGGGGCTCTGTCTAGTTGTGGTAAGTCATCCTTACTCTAATAATATTTTGGGTTCATAGAGATTCCTAACTTTGGTGTAACTATTTCCTGTGGATTTTGCCGTTAAAGTATTTTTTGTGAGGGAAGGGATTCAAAGAGATTCCAAAGCTCCCCTGCTTCCTCCGTTACCTTTCCAGAATTCTCCCTGTGAAGGGTTTAATTTTGCATCTATTATTATGCATTGCCTTGCAACTTTGTGTCTTCGTTCAATATTATGTTTTTAAGATCTATACCCATTAAGACAACTCCTCCATTGGTTTTTGTCATGCAAATCGTCCTTTGTCTTTGGTTTACACCCTTACTATCAGGCATATAGAATCTGTCAAAGTCTTACTGACATAATGTGGGTATGGTTTGAATGTGTCCCCACAACGATTCATGTGCTGGAGGCTTGGAATCTAGTGTGGCAGTACTGGAGAGAATCAGCATAAGTCACAGACTAACATGGGAAATTTCAATTATGGGGTATCACCCTGGGAAGGGACTAGGGCTGATCTTATGGACAGAGAGAGCAACTGAGAGCAAGATGCTAAAAAAGAATAGATGTGCTGGGCATTTTAGCACATCCCTGACATCCCAGATCTTTAGAAGGCTGAGGATCATGGAGCCCGTGTGTTCTAAAGCAGCATGAGCAGCATATCGAGACATTGTCTGAAAACCATAAAAAGCAAGTAGTGAATAAAAGCATTTGCAGTGCAAGCCTGGAGACTAGTTCAATACTCAGAACCCAAGTAAAGGTGGAAGGAGAGAACCAACTCCACAAAATTGCCCTCTGACCTCACATGCATGCTATGACATGTTTATAACCCATACACATACAATATAACATCATGCACACACACACATACACACTAATAATTTTTTGAAAAAGAATTTTAAGTAAGTATTTTTTTTAAATAAACCAAATGTGGCCCCTAATTACACTTCCTTTCCTGTCTCCCATGCAAATGCTCACTCCCTCTTACCGTATTTGATGCAGACAAGAGAGAGAAACGAGCAGATGGAGCTTCCCAATCTTGGACTTCCGGCCTCCCAAACTTAGAGCTGAATAAAGTTCTTTCTTTACAAAGCACATACTTCAAGTGTTTGTTAAAGCAACAGTTCATGTCTCTGGTTTAAAGAGGACAATACTAGCACAATTTTCCAAAGGAGGAATGTGCAGAAGAGTCACCACCATCACTAAGCCCATCTCCCCTGGTTGCTGCTTCTGTGTGCAAAAGTAAAGACTAAGTAAGACCTTTATTTTCTAGACAAGTCCCTCTTCTTTACATACTATCAAAGTACAAACAACCCAAAACACGATTGCAGGTGTCATGGGCACCATGTTTCACCACACTGGGTCCTTTGACTAAGAACAATAAGTTTTGTAGTATGCCTAGGCAAAGCTTGAGGCTGAGAGTGAAAGGCTAGTGAACTGAAAGCTGACCCTTCACAGGGGAAGCAAAGTGGATAAACGGCATTTTCAGTGATGGGTTTCCTACTCACTTGGAACAATTCCAGTGGTTCACAAACTCTTGGGAGGATCATTGTTTTTATCATCTTGTCAATTAATATTGCACTTTCAAATAGAGTCCAGGTACTCCTTTTGAATTAAAGAATCACACTACTGGACAGACTTAAAGACAAGGTGGGCACTGTGTTCTCATTTAAGAGCTACAAAACACTGCGCAGAATGGCAACATGAATGACATGGAATGAGGAAGACCGGCTGTCTCCTAGCTGAGACTTTCTCATAGCAAACATAATAGGCCTCGCCCATCGTGTCTACTTGAACCTAATCCTCATCGAGGGACTGAGGGAAGTAGAATTTGCACAGAAACATCTGATCAATTAAAAAATTATTGCCAAGTATTCCTTTTGCCTCTAAAGTCAAACAAACCCAAAATCCTTAAGCTCAGCAAACGTAGCATGTGAGCCACACTCTAGAGAATACTCACTGAGCAAATCATACTGCCCTTTCCCCTGCTTCGAAAGACGGTTTTGTTCTGACCTTTGCTTTCACCAATGCTTTTGCCACAGGCTCTCATTAGTACGGTTTACCTTAGCGTGATCTCAGAATTGCTAATGGAAATGTGATTAATGAAATCATTGTCACCAGAGGTCAACGGATTCACAGATTCTATCACACCAAGATTATCTATCACACTTCCTTGGTTATCTATGCAGAAATCTCCTCTCTGTGGAATACGGGAGTTAGAGACGCATGTAGACTTGAAAGGAGGAAAGGAGCGCATCTATCCTGGAATGCATAGCCACAAAACTAGCAAGATGGTTAATTGGTCTCAGTGTGCTACAAGGTTCTTGTTAGCAGTTAATGTTTTGCAATACCTGCTCTGCCTGTGGTAGATAAGGCATCCCATAAACATCCTTAGCATATTGAAATCTATGTTACAGATAACATCTGCTTTTGCAGTGAAAATCGTTAGCTTCAGATGAACTGTTGACTCCTGTGGGCTTTCCCACCATTTGTGCTCTTTCTCACAAAATGAGGGCAAAGTTACCCCCTGTTCCAGAAGAGTCTGATAGGAAGGGACGTGATTTATGACAAAGAGAAATTTATTTGTCTCACAGTTCTGGAGGTTGAAAGTTCAGGTGCATGACTCTGGTGTCATATTTCTGCTATGTCATCAATGGAGAGAGGCAGAAGGGCAAGAGGGGGCGAAAGAGGGAGCAGGGGGCCACCTGCCTTTGTGGCAAACCTGCTCTCAATATCCCACTCTATGACATGGAATTAATCCATTCACTAGGCATCACCTCTTGTTAGGCCCCAGCTCCCAACACTGCCACATGAGGGTTAACTTCCTGACGCAGGAACTTTACCGTAGATTACTATCAAAACTCCAGAGCCAATCACCTCTCCAGTTATATCAGTGACACTCAGGATACCATGTGATCATGGCTGACTGGGGACATCTGGCTCTTTCCAGAGGCCTTGTGAACTGCTCTGCACTCTTCCATGCTGAGTTTGTAATTTAGCTCTGGGAGGGCCATCTCTTATCTCACATCCACCATTGCTCCAGGGACCTCTTGAGCTAACATCACAGAATCCAGTTGAGGAAAGGCATTGTTCAGATGAGGCTGCTCTGGGAACCCTGCAGCCATCCATTTTGAGTTGGGCAAAACAATCCCAGAAACACTCACAGTGCCTCTCATCAAACCTGAAAGAAGATGGATTTTCTCTGCCTCTCAGTCAGTAATGCAAGTTAATCAAAGAACACACTAATGCTGGTTTTTAAATTGCTCTGCCTTAGGCTAAGCTATTTCAACATTAGCGATACTTTAAACTTATTTCCAAACTGCCTTACTCCTCCGTTTCATTTTGAAACTCTCTTACAAAATGCTTTAAACATATATGTTGCTGCAGCAAAGACCACCTAGCAGCACAGTCATACTTGCAGAAAGAGATGTCCATAGAAGGGAAGAAACTTGTGGTCAGAGATCAGTGAGCGGGTGCCGGAATTAGGGCTTCTGAGTTTCTTGACTCTCCTCAGCAGCGCCCAGAAAAGGAACACCATGGAAGGAGAGAAATGGTTTTTGACCACTGCATTGATATAAAATTCACATGTGTGACTGGACACCCATTGAAAGTGTTGTGGAAACTTCTAGTAGTCAAGACACCAGTAGCCAAGTCAAGTGAAGGAGAGGAAGTTTTTTGTTTGTTTGTTTGTTTGTTTTTCACACCTGTGGGCTAACACCCAGATTATTCCATAATGACACCAGTCCTGATTTTAAGTTTGTAGGGAAATTTATAGTAAGCAAGAAAGTAGGCACTTCAGAAGTGTAAAAGTGTAAAAGTGGTAGTTAAACAAGTGGTTATACTTAAGCGTATGGTTACAAAAGGTCACAAGAACACAGCAGTTTGGCAAACAAAGATTTCACTGATGGGTAGAGGGACGTGAACTGCAGGGGCGGGGCCTGATTCTTGTTTATCTTTCTCATTCTTTTCTTATTTTCTTTCTGTCTCATCTTCCGGATTTTCCATGGTTCAACCACTTCACTGTCAACAAATTTCCATTGCCATCACATAAGCTCGGGTGGTGAAGAGATGGCTCAGAAATTAAGAGAGGACCTGGGTTCGATTCCCAGCACCCACATGGCAGCTGAAAACTGTCCACAATTCTAGTTCCAGGGGATCCAATGCCCTCTTCTGATCTCTGCTGGAACTGCATAATACTGGTGCGCTTATGTACATGCAGGCAATACACTCATACAATAAAAAAAGCTCAGTAGCTTTCAGTCTGTTTAGAGTTGTCATCCGTCACGACGGTCAATTTCAGAACATTCTCATTGCGTCAGAAACTCCACACTCTGGCTACTTCAAAGTTTCCATGCGATAAACTTTGGGCTAATTAAATTAGCTGACTTTAGCCAGGGAGTGAAATATCTGGGAGGTCCTTTAATGTTTGGGAGGAATTTCTGATTCTCTTCTAACGTACCCAGAAAGGGTATATTTTATCCAGATTAAACCCCAGTAGTCACTGCGACTTCAAGATAAGGCTCCCCTTTCCATAGGGAAAGACAGTCTTCAGACATAAAATTAGCTAGCATCTCAGAGAGGGAGGGTTAGTTCTAGACTCCTTAGATCCAGATGAATTTATACATCCTTCTCACCTAGGACAGGGAGTTCTAGATGCTTCCAGACCAGATGAACCCATAATTATCTGCCTTCTCTGGCTTCTGTCTGATCCACCAGACAGAATCCACCAGGCTTATGGGACCCAGTCCTGTTCTTACAAATGTAGGTCATTTTCTGTCTGACTTGATTAGACATCGCAAACCTCAGGGTTATGTGCTCTTTAATAGCACTGACTGCCTCTGAACGTGATCTCAATGCACAAAGAAATATTGTCTAATTCATTATTCTAGAATCAACTTCCAAACATAGTCTATATCAAATATTTGTTCAAATTCGGCTCAAAGCTCAAATTTATGCTGTTTCAGAATCCCCAAAAGAATTTACCCATAATCCTCAGAGGCTACAAAGAAATAAGCTATCCGTCAAGTACCTGCCAGGCTAGCTGATACTCCTTGGGTTAAGACTGTTGTTATAGATCCTATTGGCTATGCAAAATATAAATAGTTGTGAAAAAGAAAGCTCTTCAGACTTTCCAGTTTCATACCGTTTACTCAAGCAATTATCTATAAAACAGAACAAAGTAAATAAAAACAAATAGCTATTCATGAGTTAGCTTCCAGAATTATGCAGCTTCAAAGGTGCCCATCTAGTAACATGATCTGATAGCATTTACAGAAAATTTACAGAAAGCAGAAGGAAATGGAGACAAGGCAATTGTCAAGTAAAACTTGTGGGAGCCCACCGATGAGGACCAGGCTCTGGATGCCTTGTCTTTCTTTTTGTCAACTGTCTTGTCTAGGATTTCCATTATAATATTGAGTAGAAATGGAAACTGCAAACATTCTGGTCTTTCCCTTATCTCAGGGGTGGGGGAGGAGGGGAAGTAGTCAATCTTTTGTCATTAAATATCATGTTAGCTGTGGAGGCTTTGTAAATAACATTAATGAAACTGAAGACTTTCCCTTGTATCACTAGTTGATTTTTGTTTTGCTTTGCTTTGGGAGGCTTATAGAGTGGTGTGGTATTCTGTCAAATATCTTCTGCATCTATTAGAGGATTAGATGAGCTTTGTCCTTTATTGATGTGTTATATTTGCTGAGTTCAAACGTTGAACCGTGCATTCTTAGAACTAATTCCACTTGGTCATACTGTTTAACTGTTTCTACTTTGCTAGATTTGATTTACTACCATTTTGTTGAGGAAAGATCCTTAAGCCACAAAGATGTGGCTGTGGTTATAAGAAATTTGGGTCTATTGTTTTCTAAGAGGTATATTTTGACACTAAACTCATAGAATAATTTAAGGAATGCCCCCAAAATGGAAGAGATGTATGTGATGAGTTGGTAGAATTCTCCAGTGAAGCCTTCTGGTCTTATTAGGCTTTTCTTTGTGAGAAGTTTTGAATTACTATTCCAATCTCTCTACACTATTATAATCTTACTATACCTATTTATTCTTGAGTCCAGTTTGGCATTTTATATCTTTTTATGAATTTTTCTACTTCTTTTAAGTTCTTTGCTCCACTTCCAGGAAGCTACACGATGCCCTTTGCAGTTCTCTGTTTCATTAAAGTCAGTGGCCATGTGAGATGGAGCTATAAATCCCCACTTCAAAAGTACAACGTGTTTAAGATCCTATGCCTCATTGTAAAAACCAAAGTCATATTAATATACCCATTTTAACATAAAAATTAGTCTTGTTTACCACTAAGTAAAACTGTTGTGCCAGCAAGTTTCTCATTTTTATTCTGTTGTGATCTCTAAGCTAAGCCTGGGTCCCCTTATTTGAGATGCAGTTTGGCAAGATAAACTCTCCTCAGTCAGGGTTCACTGTCTTCCAAGGACAGCTCATCTGTCTCTAGCCAAACAAAGATCCTATGCTGAATTACTAAGGTTATACTGTAGATCCACAAAGTGGAGAAACACAGTTAACAGGTTGCATTGGATAGCTGGATCAATCCAGCAAACTCTCCCGTAGTCTCATAAGGCAGGAAGGAGGTTATCTTCTTAATGGGCATGTATGTGTATGCCTGTGTCCGTGTTCTCTGATGTTGATACAGTTCAGAGACACTAGTGGGTCTTCTGTTTTCTCTAAATAAAAACAGTAAAGGCTAATCAGCCAAGTTGAACTTTTTCCCCTCAGATGAACACCAGAAATGAATACAAACTGTGTTTCTTTGTAACTCCAACAAAAGAGATCTTAGTCCACATTCTTATATCCCTTGCTATAAAAAGAATATGAGGGATGGAGAGATGGCTCAGTGGTTAAGAGCACTGGCTATGTGTGGAGGACCCAGATTCAATTCCCACATCCCACATGGCCACCAACAACCATTCATAACTCCAGTTACAGGGCATCAGATGCCCTCTTTTAGCTTCTGTGGGCACTGCACACCTGTGGTGTATGCACATACATGCAGGCAAAACACTCAGACACCTAAAAATAATAAAAATATTTTTTAAAGAAACAAAATTTAAAATTCAAAAAAAAATAAAACTCCAAAATATAGCTATAATTTTATAATAAACTTATGAACTTTAGCATGTAGAGAAATATACAAGTCACAGAAATCTTGGGTTGAAATTATGTTTTAATAGATATGTTAATTTTAAAATTAGCAGACCCTTAAAATTAATACTCAAATTAAGCATTAGTCACTCAATTTTAGTTCCTTATAAAAGTAATCATTAAGTCATGTTTTAGGCTATGATAATAAAAATGTATCCTATTTGCCTCTCTTTGTTTTTCTTAGAAAAACTGTTCTTGAAAACCACCTGCCATCTCTTGGTTCAAATGTTTGGATCAGACATCATAAAACTGTGAGTACAGCATGACATAGAACTCTATTTCTGAGTTTGGGACAGGGAGGGGCAGGGACACAGGACAGCTTGGTGTGCTTACTAGACAATGGCTGGTCAGCATAACATAGAACTCTGTTTCCGAGGCTGGGACAGGGAGGGGCAGACACAGGACAGCTTGGTGTGCTTACTGGACAAGGGCTGGTACTGGTCTCAGTCACCATTGAAGTTGGGAAATTGACAAGAGATTCAGACACTTCGTCCAGAACAACAGTGTGGAAACCTGCCTCCATTTCCTTCCAAGAGCCTTTCAGGGAGGATTTCTGAACAGCACCACACTATCCACCCGCACAGGCAGGTGACCCATCCCCTGAGCTGCCAACCTGTGCTCTTCTGTGAACCTCCAGTCTCCTTCCTCCTTCCTGTCCCTGTATCCCAGAGCCCCTCCACAGCATCACTGCCTCTGCTGGTTTTCTTTCTGTTTATCTTCCTCCTCTCACAATTCTAGAGGCTTCAAGTACAAAATCAAGCCAGGTGTATAGCTCTCTCCTATAATCCCAACTACTAAGAGGCAGAGGCAGGCAGGGCTCTGTGAATTCAAGGCCAGCTTGGTCTACAAAGCAAATTCCAAACCGGGCAAAGCTGTGTAGTACAGCCCTGTCAACCAAAGAAAGAAATGATTCAACTTATAACACACTATAAGGTAATCCAGAAATGAGATAGAATTGTGTGTGGAAGATTTTGTAATTCTGTTGGCATATCTTTTTACTGTCATTAATCTACAAAACTTCATTTGAGACAATTGTCACAAGTCTGTATTTCAGTATTTTAAGTGAAAGGGTCCCTGATCCCTAACCGTTCTGTAGTTTCTTACTCTGCCCTCCTGACACTCCTGGTTCTTGTCTTGAGATTTGAAATAATAATGGCCTCCATCATCAACATCACTCTGCTGTGATCCTAACTGAACAGGTCAGTTGTCTCTGACAGATGAGTAAAGCCTCTGTCCCAACATGCTTCACTCCTGCCCACCTCTCTAAAAGTAATACAAAGAAGTGGGTTAACGTGGGCCAGATTTCATGTATTTGAAGCTTGAAAGTCACTACTCCATTCTAATTACAAATCTAAGTGGACAAGCTGAGAAATCAATAATGCTTCTAATACCTAAAAGAGAAGTGAGGTCACTGTCAAGTAACTGCCTCCAAAAGTCAAGAGAAATAGATCGATGCAGAGTATCACAATTTCCGGGAACAGAAACTACCACCAAGCTGATGCTGAGGAAGGCTGACCTACTACTGTACCTGAACACATGCCAGAAGCTGGATATGCACCAATCTGAGCATAAAATCTCCAGGAGCAGAGTCAGTGGGAAAGTACTCAGACTTCAGTGAGTTTTATCTCCAGGAGGTTAGCTGTCTCTCATCCTAGTAACTGTAATACAAAAAAGTCTCCTATACCTCTGAGGATGGGAAGGTACCATTCTAAAATACCCCAGAGCATTCCGTTCTTCCTATAGAGGCCTCACATCAGGAGAAACTAGAAACCATAACCTTCCTTCTTGGGTTTTTACCAGAGTCTAGCTAACCTAGGGACAGGTGGTAACCCAACCCCAGCCGGCTCTAGCCTTACTGGGCCCATGTAAAAGAGGAAATTAAAAAAAAAAAAAATCACTGTGAAGTTCACAGTGATTCAGATTCACTAAACTAAAACTAAAAGAGTTTCACTTAATTGTTGGAGTATAGTAGGCTTTCCGCCCCACCCCACCCCTCACTGTCACAGCTGATCTTGTACCCAGACATCATGTCTGTCTGCCAAGAAAAATAAAGATCAACTAAAAAGTACAAAATAAAGTTTGAAGACACAGAACACTGATCCAAATAAGCTATGGCAGGGATGTTCTGATTATTAGAAAAATAATTTGAAACAAGAATAATTAATACTCTCAGAATTCTAAATGGAAAAATATGTAAGACATACAAGAACATGTGGGCAACATAAGGTAGGATACAGAAGTAAATAATAATAATAATAATAATACTTTTAAAGCTGAAGAATAAAGAATTGTGTGGTGGTTTGAATGAGAATGTCCTCCGTAGGCTCCAAGTATTTGGACATTTTATTCCCAGTTGATACCACTATTTTTGGAGATCTTGGAAGGTGGGGACATGCTGGAAGAAGAACATCACTGCAGGTGGGCTTAGGGAGTTCTTAAGCCTTGTTTGATCTCAAGTCACTCTCTGCTTTCTGCTCCCATTTGAAGAAGCAAGTGCTTAGCTTCTGCTCCTACTCCAGCCACCTCTGCTGCCCGTGTCTTCCACCATGATGGACTCTTACTTCTTTGGAGCCCTAAACTAAACAAACTCCTCCTTTGATAAGTTCCCTTGGTCAGTGTTTCTATCACAGCAACAGAAAAGTAACACAAACAGTAAAAGTGGAGGCTGGGAAGGTGAGTCAGTCAGTAAATGCCTACAGTCAAGCATGAGAGACCACGTTCTTAGAAAAAAAGAAGTTAAATTATTCCTTTCAAATGCATGACACTATACCCATTGACTCAGAAAACTAGGTCCGAAAGACAATTCAACACAGTTGTAAGATTCAACATACAAAAATCATTAGCAAAATTAATATTTTGAAAATTATTATTTTACCAAAAGTAATCTACAGATTCAATGTGGTTTCCATGAGAATTCCAGTAGTATCCAGTAAAATACTATAAAATATTAAAGTTGATAAAAAAACACAAAAGTTAACAGGTATCAAAGGAATCCTAAGCAGAAAGAGCATGATCAGAGGTATCACAATGCCTGGTCTTAGGACCATGGAAATCAGTATGAATTCCTCAAAAAAATGAAAATAGGACTATCTTATGACCCAGCTGTGCTGTTCTGGGGCATATCCCTACATATTTTCACTTTCATATTTATCTCTGCTCTGTTTATAAGAGCAATGAAATGAATACATTTCTAGATATGTGCAACCTGTCAAAACTTAACCAAAATGACATAAACAATTTAAACAGATACAGAACGACCAATGAGGCAGATACAGAAGACAGAAAGACCTCCATGCTCATGGATTGCTAGGAGATGGCCATCCTAACAAAAGCAGCTTACAAAATCAGTGCTTTAGGTTACCCACCAGAACTTGAGAGTAAGGCCCTATTGCTAAAGATACTAGATATACATGCTATGAACAAATAAGGAATCAAGTTGGTGCTGACTTCAAGGCCTCATCTCTACTGGCTAGTATTAATAGTTCTAGAAAGCACTATGTATGAATGATACTGAAAAGAAAAAATAATCAACTTCACAGAGATGTGAATCATGTGAACTAAACTGGCCTGGCAAGATATTCCCACTGGTGCAACAGCGGCATGAATATTATGGGTGCGACCAACAACTCTCTACTTGGATTTAAGGTCTGCTCCACAGGATGGAGCCTAGATCTGACACTGATATCAGGCTTAGGAACCTGAGGCTAGATGAGTATCAGGACAGAGGGGAGAGCCTGATACTAGTTTTCTACTAAATAGTTACCATGGTAAACTGACTCTTAATGACTTATTATCATTCCCATAGATTAATGCATCTCACCAAAGAAGTTTCCTTATACAACAGATGGTAATTAACACAGAAATCAACAACTGGCCAATGTGAAAAGAACAAGAGGCTGTAGAGTGAATAGATAGGGGAGGGGATCTAAATACTGTTGAATTATTCATATGAAAAGCACAAATATTAAATGTTAAAAATGTGTTAATACTGAAAAAAAAGTTCTCCCAAGGAACATGCCTTTTCTGCAACTTTAAGCTTGCTCACATTCCTTTACTGATCAAACTACATACTTATCTAATGTTCTGCTTTGAACTCTAATTATAAACCTCACTATATGAAGGGAGTAATAACTATGTCACAACCTGAATGTTATACTATCTAGACATTTCCTCCACCAAACAACTTATTCCACTACTCTTGAATTCAGTCTGACTCATAATTTTAGGACATGTGCAAAACTCAGCCAGATTATTTGTCAGATACAGCATGAATTATCATTTCCTAGTGTTCAGGTAGAGTCCTTCTTCATCTCTAAAAATTGATGAGCATTGTCCTTTCTAACTGCATTTCTATAAGCATTTTGATCTTCTGAACGCCCATGAAAATTACTCATTAATCTGTTTATAGCATTCTAAGACTTCTCTATCCCACACCTCTAAACTGTTACACATTCCTCCTGAAAACAGTTCCAAATGCCTATGAGCCACATGACAGGTAGTCACAGCAATGACCCACTTCTCGGTAACGACTTGATGTATTAATAACTTTTCTTGTTGCTCTGACCCAGTACCTGGCAAGAAGCAACTTAAGGGAGAAGGATTTAATTTGTCCCATGATTTGATCCAGTTCATCATGGTGGAAAAAAGCATGTCACCTCTAGTCAAGAGCAGAGAGAACAGGAAGAATGCTAGAGCTCATCAGGCTTTCTCCCTCTCTCTCCTTTTATTGAGCCAGGATCCCTAGCCCATCTCAAATTTAGGGTGAGTCTTTTTTTCCTCAGCTAAAACTCTCTGGGAATGCCTTCACAGGGGGTGTATCCCTTAGATTATTTTAAGTCTCATAAACTTGACAATAAAGATTAACTTGAACAGTTGTTTCGGCTCCTTGAAATCTAGACACAAACCAGTGCATTTAAAGAACCCTGTCCTTATATCATCCTTTGGAAAATAAACCAATCAATTCTGTTGTATTTTCTTCTGTAAGAATAAGAAGTATGTTTACTTTAAAGGAGAAGAGGGGATTTGGATTAATGATATCTATAGAAATAATTTCAGGTGTGCAAAACTAAATTCTAAAATGCTTTTTGCTATTAGGCCCAATAACCCAATAAACTTCAAAATATGATTCCCTTTGAATCATATCATTTATCTTTTTTTTTCTTTTCCTAATTGTTTTTATGACTTTTCCTGAAAAGAAACACAGCGCTCTCCTGCAAGGCTGACTGCTAACTCAGGAACTATGTGCTCCCTCTGCCCCCAGAACCTTATGTTAAAGGCAGGTAGAGCAACATGGCAGGAAATCATGGTGCTCCAGCAGCTGCAACAGATAGAGCTCTCAGACCAGGCTGCGTTGAGTGAAGGCATCAGAACCCTTCCTGGGGATTTAGCTTTCTATTTCCCAATGCCTGAGAGCTCTTAATAGCTTTCGCTTTGCTCCATTTCCCTCCAGACTCGGTGCACATATGAATGCCGATGTGGTGTGTCATGCTCTGGACTTCTGTAAGCAGGACGCCAGCCAGCCACAATGTCGTCTGTACCCTCTTCCCCAGGTGAGTTCCTCTCTGAACATCTGTTTCTACTAGCACTTGGGCCCTTTGGAAACACTATAAAGGGAGGCTCGGCTTCATTTACTCAGTAGTTTGGGAACTGAAGAGGCAAGAAGATATTGTTTCATTTTGTTTTTTAATAAATTTTATTTCCAATTTCATAATTTCATACATGTGTATAATGCATTCTGGTTACTCTCTTGCCTCTTTTATGTCCCTCCGACCCATGTCATTCCCCTTTCTTTCCTACAAATCTCTTCCCTGTGTTCATGACTGTTTTGCTTTGTGTCCCATGGAGTTTAACTAGGACTATATGTGTGACCAAGGATTTGGAACTATACATCAGAGTCTGAATAAAATACCTCCCTTCTCCCAGAATTTGTTACCTGCCAATAGTTCAACAGTAATTGGTGGGAACTTGGGAGTTCCTTCCCCATCCACAGCTGACTGTTAGGTGGTCACAACTTGAGCCAAGCATCAGTAGGTGCAGCTGCTATGAGTTCCTGATTACCATAGCTCCAGCATGCTTGGAAGAGAGCATTTTATAGCGCTCTTCCTCTTCCAGCTCTTAACTTTTATTGCAGTGTTCCCTGAGCCTTAAGTGGTTCGTATAAATGTCTTGTTTGGGGCTGAACTCTCAACCACCCTTCATTCTCAGTTTCTCATGCATCCGTTTGAACTCTCTTCTGTTCCCTGGAAGGAGAAGCTTCTCTGATTAAGTCTGAGAGTAGCTTTTGTCTGCAGGTATAAACATATTTGTTAGAAAGTGGTTTTATGCTCTGTCAAGTTGACTAAGCAGAGTATCAGGTTGCCTCTGAGCTGTTAGATTCACAGCTGTTAGATTGAATTTACAGTACTAGGTATGGATTCCAGCTTGTGGGGTAGGTATCAAATCCAATCAGGAAGTCATGTCACAATGGATATCTCTGTCCTGGCAGATTCATATTGTAGTTCATAGAATTCACAGTCAGGTAAGATTGCTGATGTATTGCTCGTCCAATAGTCTGTATGGCTCCATCTGGCACTAATGGATGCTAGCCGGCAAGAAGGAAGCTCCCAGCTCAGGTCCAGCTTGACTTCTTTACATCTTGCATTCAATGTATGGTGTCTTTCAGCATTAGGGTCTTGTCAACTTCTTCTGGTGGGCAGCCAGAGGAATTGCAAGAGTCTGTACTGTTTTGGAGACCTCGGGGTCTCCCTGACCAAGAACTCCTATGGAGGCATGTCACAGGGGACACTGAGATTTTTCTTTAGTGACTCATCATTCCAGAACAGCAGGGGGTCTGCCCTCGAACTCTCCATATGTAGAACTGCAAGAATCAGTTCGCTCCCTTCATCATGTGGGTCCTCAGGACTGAACTCAGGTCATAGGCTTGGAGGCTAGTAACTTTATTCACTGAGCCACCTTCCTGCCCTCCTTTTATGTTTTTTTAAACTAGGTTGAAATGGTAAATTTTCAAGTGTTTTTCTTTGTACACTCTTTGTTTTGGCAAGCCCCTTCCTCTACCCGCTGACCTCTGCCGTCCCTCACCCATCTCCCTGTTTAAACTGTTCTCTCTCCCGATTCCCCATCACCAGCCTCATTTTGCCTATGGAATCCATCTCTCCTCCCTTAAGGAACTCCACTCACTTTCACCTTTCTGGTTTCCTGGCATCTGGTGATTCTCCAGATTAAACAAACAAAACTAAAGAGTTGAGGCTAGATACCATGTATGAGAGATATCATGCTATGTTTGTCTTTCTGGGCCTTGGTTATTTTACTTGGTAAAATGTTTTTTCTGGTTCTATCCATTTTCTTCTAAATTTCATTTTTCTTTGTAGCTGAGCAAAACTCCATTGTGTATATGTGCCACATTTTCAGTATCCATTTATTAGCTGGTGGACATCCAGGGTGATTCTGTTTCCTAGCTCTAATGAATAGAGATGTAGTGAACACAGTTGTACAAGTGTCTCTAGTAAAATGTGAAGTTCTCTGGGCACATGTTCAGGAAAGGCAGAGCTGGGTCATACGGCAGATGTATTTCTAGTTTTTTCAGAAACCTCTAGACTGGTTTCCAAAGCAGCTGCGCTAACTCGCACTCCTACAAACACTGATTTCCCTTTTCCACATCCATCTCACACCCTCTCTGTTGTTATTTGTATCCTTGATAATAGCCGTTCTACTGGGGTGAGATGGAATCTTAAAGAAGTTTTAATCTGCATTTTCCTCATGACTAAAGATGTTGAACACTGAAAATGTTTCCTAGAACTTTGTAATTCTTCTTTTGATAAGTGTTTAGTTCCAGGCATTGTTTTTGATACAGTCTAAACTGGCCTGGTACTCTCTATGTAGACTAGACTGGCTTCAGTCTCACAAAGATCTACCTGCTTCTGCCTCCCAAGTGCTGGGATTAAAGATATATATCACCACACTCTAGCTGATACTCTTTCAATTGGGTTATTTGTTTTCTTGAAGTTTATATTTGTTAGTTCCCTGTACATTCTAGTTACTATCTTCTATTAGATGCGTAGTTGGAAAATAATTGCTCCCATTCTGTGGATTGCCTCTCAACAGTTGCCTTTTCTGTACAGAAGCTTTTTAGTTCGATGAAATTGTATTTGCCCATTTTGGTCTTATTTTCTGCTCTGCCAGAGTCCTTACCTGTACATATTACATTGAAATGTCCCTTTTGCTTCTTCCTCCAGCTGTGGCAGGATATCTTTTTCAGAGTGGCTTTGCCGATTCTTGTTTTTTCTGATTCCATGTAGATTTCAAGATGGATTTTTATGGCTGAAGAATGTCTATAAGGGCCAGATGTAGTGCCATATACCTTTAATCCTAGAACTTATT
This sequence comes from Eospalax fontanierii, assembly GCA_035773235.1. Taxonomy (NCBI): domain Eukaryota; kingdom Metazoa; phylum Chordata; class Mammalia; order Rodentia; family Spalacidae; genus Eospalax; species Eospalax fontanierii. The sequence goes on along the minus strand of CM069539.1, from coordinate 41,800,037 downwards.
CAGGAGGCAGAGGCAGATGAATCTCTGTGAGACAGAGGTAGGCCTGGTCTACATAGGAAGTTTCAAGCCAGAGAGATCTGTCTCAGAACAACGGGATTTTAATAAAGATTACATTGAATATGTATATTACCTTTGGTAGGATGACCATTTTCACAATTCTGATTCTTCCAGTTCATGCGCATGGAGATCTTTCCCATCTTCTAGTGTCTTTCTCAATTTCTTTCTTCAGTTTCTTAGCATTTTCATTACAGAGGTCTTCCTTTTCCTTGGTTCTGTTTATTCTCAGGTATTTTATTGTCTTTTATTTGGATGGTTACTATGAATATGATTGTTCCACTGATTTCTTCTTCAGTACATTTGTCATTGGTATATACAATGCTACTGATTTTTATGTATTATTTTTTTGTCCTACCACTTTGTGAAAGTGTTAATCAGCTCAAAATATTGTCAATTGCTTCCTGTAAAATAAAATTGTCTTGCTTTGTCCTCGGTCCCTCCTCTCATGCAAAGAATGTCTGTGCTGAATTGCTGTGCACAGTGATCTTGACCTGAGCTAGTAGTAGAGAGGAAAGCTGGCCAAACAAATCCATGAGGGAGATGATTACTATACCCATCTTATGGGTAAGGACAAGAAAGTTCAGATGAACATAAACAGCTTCCTTGTCCTTACCCATAAAATGGGTATAGTAATCATCTCCCTCATGGATTTGTTATGTGAGGTGAGCTAGTACATACAAAATGCTTAGCACAGTATCTATAATACATAGATACTTATAGTACATAAACAGTATTGCTAAAAATGATAGCTAATATGTCAATATCAAATTACTCAGATAGCTGTTTAGAGAATCTTGCAATACCATTTGGGGCAATTCTTACCAAGACTGCAGTCAGACAAAGCTATAAATGTTGACACAATTACCTCCCTACACTGTACATCAGAATATAATGTTGAACCTAATTAGACCTCCTAATACTGACTTTTCACAAGTGTCCCATTAAAAAATCACTTTCTGGAATTGTGATTTTTCTATATATACTAATAGATTTCTGTTTTAATAATATTTTTATTCATTTTGAAATGAAATCTATTATAATACTTTGCGATTTAATCAATGCACATAATTTTGCTGATTGGAAATATATTAAATATCGGAAGCAGGGGAGATGACTCAGTTGATAAGACACTTTCCACACAAGCATAAGGACCTTAGTTCAATCCCCAGCATCCATGTAAAAAGCTAGGCATGGTGACACACTCTTATAATCCCACCTCTGGGAAGGTAGAGACAAGTGAATTCCTAGAGCTCACTAGCCAGGCAGCTTTGCAGAATCAGCAAGTTCCAGGCCAGTGAGAGACTCTGACTGAAATAACAAGATGGGGGACTGAAGAGAGGGCTCCAACACTTAAGAGCACTGACTGCTCTTGCAGAGAATCTGGGTTCAGTTCCAAGCACCTACATGGCAGCTAACAGCTTTCCATAACTCCTTTTCCAAGGGATCTGATGCCCTCTTCTGACCTCTGAGGGCACTGCACAACATAGGTGCTCATGCACACTTGCAGGCAACACACACATACATATAAAGTAAAAATAATAAGTAAAATATTTTTTAAAATAAGGTGGACAGCACCTGAATAATAATACCTATGGTTGACCTCCGGCTTCTACACACATGCGCGTGCAACTGCACATACACACACACACACACACACATGATATTAAATATTGTAATCTGTCACCTGGAGCAGGAAAAAAGGATCCAATTACCCAGGGTCCATATTTCATGCTTCCTGTCATTGACTAAGTATCAATTAAATTTCCCCTAATTCCTCGGAAGAAGCTGTAGGCTCCACTGGTTTCTAGAAGAGTTCATTTTAAGTGGAAAAAATGTCTTATGTTCAAATAGCATGTGAATATTGCCTCATCATAATCACTGCTTGACATTACAAGGAGGCAGTGTGTCTCTGTGTAGGAAGGCAAGCACGTTAGTTAGCTTTTCATCACTGTGACAAAATGCCCGACAGGGAAGTAAATTAAATAAGGAAAGGTTTGCTTGGTTTATAGTCTCGGAAGTTTTTAGTCTGTGATCACATGTCTCTCTTCACAGGTAAGCTACTGATACACAGAGGTGTAGGGGGACCAAAGCAGTCCACAGCATGGTGATAACCAAACAGGTACAAAGAAAGTGGCCAGAAAGAAGGTATAAACCCTAAAGACCGGCTTCCTTCAAAAGGGTCCCATTTCATGTGTTTCCTTCACCTTCCATCAGTCCATCAATATATGAGCCCATCAACAGATTGATCTATTGATGAGTATTCAAGCACTTCAAAGTTCTATCTCTGCCATTTCCTTGGGAACAAAACCTCCAACTCACAAAACTTTGAGGACATTTCTAATCTAAATCACAAGTGATTTTGGTTTTAGTGAGAACCACAAATACTATGTTTTAAATACATTATACCCACAGCTATTCACACAATCACAAAATGCCCACCTTTATCCCATTTTAAATGCCATTCTTGACTTTTCTACCATCTGGAGTTAGTTTATATTCCAAATTTCATTTCCTTATCTTCCCAATTTAACCTACCCACCCCCGTCCCACCTTTTTGTTTCCTTATGGTGCTGGAACTTGAACTTTGGATGTTTTACATACCAGACAAGCACTCTAGAACTAAACTGTCTCCCCAGCCCTCAGCCTGCTTGTCAACAGTCGACTTAGGAACTTATCAGCAACCTCTGTAGTTGGGAGCAATCGGAAGGGTTTCATCTGGAAGTGTTCGGCTTCCGGGAAGCTGGGCATCCTGCGCTGTGGTCAACTGGAAGCTGCTCCCTTCTACAGCTGCCTCTGCAATGTTCATCCTTTGCTTCCTTCAGGGACTGCCTCAGATTTAAATGCCCACTGCCAGTCTCTGTCTCTACAGATGATCCAGAAAAGTAGGGTAGTTGGTGTGAATCTGGACAGCTTCACTGTTCTCTGCCTTGAGATTTTCTTCAACAGCAGTAACTGGCATGTCCTGAGCACTTGCTAAGTGCCTTACGATGTCTTCACAAAAGTCAGCTAAAGTCCTACCACCAGAAAAGGACAGTGTTAAATGTCACCTGCTCATTTAATTTTTAAAGTAGATTGCACTCCATCTTCTTAAAGTTATAATAATGTGTGTCAGGGTTTTTTTCCTTCTCCTCTTAACATTACATTTTGAACAAAGGAGACCTCTGTTCACTCCCATGGATCACAAACTATATGTATAAATTACATACACAATTTATACATACTATAGAGTATGTATAAATTAATGATAAGAGCTGTCTATGGTTAGCAATAGATGAACATGCAGATGTAGAGACTTTTTAGTCCACCAAACTTCCCCAGAGCAAGCCGGTCAAAGCCCCCAAAGTAGCCACTTTTTCCGAAATTTTACCAAAAACCAGTTCATTTACATAAAAATATATTCTTGAACTTCATGTTGATGGAATTATATAGAACGATCAGTCAAAGGAAGGTTTGATTTGTAATTTTTTGCATTCATCGTGGTACAAATGCAATATGTAGTCAGCAGAAACTGAACACTGAATCTTGAATCTTGATGTTGTCCGCGACTGTTGATCATTCATTGAGATGCTGGGCAGTAGCAGTGGGCTATACATTCATGAGAGGAATCAGCTGCACACTGAAGTCCTCAGGAGCTCGCTCTCAGGAATATGGTGTTTTCACATCCCATTGTGCCTTAGTGTGTGCATGAGATAACACTGGATTATGAAACGGGCTCTGTGTTATACCACTTTGCCCACGCACTGTAGGCCCATGTAAGTGCCCTGAACTTCTTAAGGTTCGTTTAGGATGCTGAGAAGGGTAGACAGGCACTACAAGCTCATCTCTACTGCCACCTCCTCTGTAGAATAGTTCCTAACTCTCAATAGAATGCTAATTCTCATCTCAACCATCATCATAAAATAACTCCCAGTACTTACAGTGTGCTTATGGCTATCCCAGGTGTTCATATGTATTAATCCAGTTCATCTTATGAAGTTGGTATTGTCTGCATTTTATAGACTGAGGTCACAAAGTCATGTAGATTTCTTGACCAGGATGCAAGTATAGGAGGAGGAGGAGGATAGTAAAGGAGGGATGAAGGGACAGGGAAGAAGAGAGGGAGGATGTGCAGACTTGCATTGCCAGGACGGCCGATGGTCTGTGCTGCCACCCACGGGGGAGAGGGTGTGCTTTTATCGCTCCTCTCGTTTGCACAAAACAGAAGAATGACTGGTGCCATTCTGCGTATGTGCACAAACCCCGATTCTGGTAAGCAAACTGAAAGCAAATCTCAGCTTGCCCTCTTCCCATCCCACCCTTAGAGCTACCAGCTCAGAAATTCCCAGCAGACCCTGTCCCAACTACAGCTGCAACAGAGGGACCTTCTGTAGTTACCAGTGTCCCAAAGACACATTCAAGGCCGACTTCACCCTACTCTAATCCACATTAAAAGAAAATTACATTCAAATAATTTGTGAAACTGGGCCCTTCTCATTCCTCTCGGGCCTTCAGGCCATCTAATCTGCCTGGACGGAGAGCTGTAGTCTTAGGAGGCTGTCAGACTCTGAAGCAGCTTTTCCCACAGTAAATCCAGTTTTATAGGAACCAGAAACTCTCTGGCGTTGAGAAGATGAAGTGTGTGACAACTTCACAGGAAGTTGACATAAATGGGTGTGGGAAGGAGTGAGTATGTACTCTAATATGAAAATGACACGTAACAGATTCTTGTGTGTCCAGAAAATAAACAAGCTGACAAGAATTTAATATAAAAATATCTGACATCTCTGCTAATGCAAGGTCTCAGGCAATGCAGGCTTAGGGTTACAGTCTCAGGGACAGGAAACTGAATACTTTCTAGGATGCATTCCTCACTCTTCCCATCCTGTGCATGTGACAGTACCTTTCCATTCACAGGACTGTGCTTAGCCTGTGGCTAGTGCCATGCTTTTGCTGACATGTTATCATCTAGTCATCCGCAAACTCTGTTTTTCTTAATAAACTTTTCGGTTTCAGAAATTTTTTTATAGTAGCCTTGATCAAGGCTCTGTGGAGACCTATCAAGGGAAAGCTATTTTTCTTGCCTGGGCAGAGATTTAACATTCCAAGTTACCCAAAGCCTAAGAGTCAATCCAGTTGGGCCTGTCGGTTGGCTAAGAGACCACACTCAGAAAGACTGATTAAGCTGAGGAATAATTATCTATTTATGAGATAATGTACTTTTCCTTCCTAGAAACCCCAGCCCTTATTGCATTGCTTATGGAGGCACAGCCATGGGACTGGGTTAAACCTGCCTGCTTCACTGAAGTACTCAGAAAACTGGGACTTTTCATATTTCTTCTTTTCCTCTCTCCTTCTTTTGGATGCTTGTCAAAGTCTGAGCATGGTTCCCACATACCCTGGGTTGCCTCACTCTTTCTCTGAAGTTCCCTGAGCCTTTGTCTTATGGCTGCCTCTCTGCCATGTTGTTGCTTACTAATTTTCCCACCTAACTCCAACCGTGCCTTTCTCACTTCCTCTTCTCCATCTTCCTCTTCTGGGACAGCTGCCAAGATTTACAACTTGCCTTCCTGGATTTTTCTTCTAAACTAATAAAATTGTCCCTCAAGCTTCCTACTGAATCAGTTCTCAAATTCTTTTATTATTAATAAGACTAACAACCCTGAGAGAGCACCCCAATTTCCCTGGTACTATGTGGCATCCCTAGAGAGGTTCCCCAAAATTTCCAGTAACAATTTAAGATTTGTAAAGTTTCTAGAATGCACCCTCACCTGAGTTCAGACTCCTCAGTGTGGGCACAGTATCACTTGGTCAAAACTAAAGCAAGCAGCATTGCTATTTTATGTGCATGATTAGTAACTAAACGAACGTCAGACCCGATTAAAGATTTCACCAATTGCCCACCAGCATCCTGTCCCAGAATCTACTCCTGACACACACTGGATTTAGCTGACTGTCACCATAGTATCCTCTGGCCTGTGGCAACTTCTTCATCTTTCCCTGCTTTTCAGAGCCTTGACAGTTTGGAGACGTTTGTGACATGTACCACTCAAATAAATTGTGCTATGTTTGATTCTTTTCTCTTGATAGACAGGGTTATAGGTTTCTGGAAAGAGCTTATCAAGCTGGAGATGCTTTTCTTTTCACATTCTATTAGAGATACATGATGCCCATGACAAGCTGTGAGGTCAGCCTGCCACACTTGGGTAAGGTACTATTAGTTAGGTTTTCTCGCCATACCCAGGTCATTGCCCTTTCCTTGTACTCTGTTATTTTAGAAGCAAGTTCAGCCCTCATTCACAGGGAACCAGGGAGCACCAAGCCCCACCGTCTAGAAGAAAAAGCAACTGTTATATTTGGAATTCTTCTGGAAAGAAGCATCTCCTCTCCTCCATTGAGTTATTTAGTAAATCATTTATAAGTGTGAACTGATGTATGTGCATGTTATATTCTGTGTCACAGTCTAAATCTGGATTATTTCTTTTATTGCTCTATTTTTACCACCATAGGAACTCTTTGGGTTGGCAACCATGACCTTTTAATATGCCTCCATTTTCCTTATAACACTTCCTTTCTCTCTGGTATTATCATATGAACCAGGTATACCTTGTCATGTAATTTTTTTCTACCTGAACCCTTGAAATCAACTATTTCCCTCCCCTGAAACACCTTTTATTGGACCACGGTATTTAGAAGTCAAGATCTGGACACTAAGAGTGCCTGTTGTTACTAGGATATCATTGCCTCTAGTACATCTAAGTAAGAACGGAGCGATGTGTACATACATAATTACAATTGTTTCTTTCATGTGTGTGTATATTTAAATTAATACTGATCTCTCCAGTTTTAACCAAGCTTCATAGGGCCAAAAGACAGGTCTTTATTACCAAACACATTTTACAGGTGAGGCTTGTGACTGACAAGGAGAGGGTGAACTCAACCCAAGGCAAGAGACTGCCTGTGCTGAGCACCCTGGAGAGCGTACTAGGAGCGCGCTGCTCAGAGCCAGCTCAGCCAGCTTTGGCTTAGTTTTAAGGAAATATACTGAAAGGCTTAATCTCCAGCCATCTTGCACAAGTATCCCAACTTTCTCAGAATCAGTTAGTTCACATGGTCATTCACACAATTAGTCATGCTTCAAGGAACATTTCTTGAGACCTTGCCACATGCCAACAACCAGGTACCTTTGTAAATTAGCTCTAAAACTAAACATCTGGGGAACCAACTAAAAGACTTCTCTAAAGTCCCTTAGTTTCTACAGAATAGTGGCTTTCCTTTTTGCAGTCAGAAATTATTTGTGTAGAAAGAATGAGGCAGAGCAGTATTCCAGCAAATGTGTTAGATGCAAATGGCAGGGGATAAATGGTGGGGAAGAGACAAGTGTTCAAGCAGGTATGCAATCAGGTGTGCCAGCAGGTGCGCAAGTGGGGAGAGAAGCCTTCCTAGGAGGGTTGAGCTCTCTCTAGGGGAGTAGGAGTGCAACCTACGAAGCTCTCTCATAGGAGGCTGTGCATCTTCAAGGGAAAGTCACAGTTGGTCACAACACTTTGCCTGCCTTAGTACCTGGTCTGGAACCCCTGCTTACCAGTCTCCTAGTTCCCAGCTTACACAGCACTCCCCTGTAGCTCTGTGTCGAAGTACCCCATCTTTACACAAGCCCTCTCTGACCACCCTGTCTGGAAAAGTTCTCCCTCACAGCACCGTTTCAGTCTTTCAGCATTTGAGGGCAGGACTATGTCTTTCCTTCTCCTGTTTTATTCCTGAGCCTGATATATAGCAGGCATCTTAACAAGGTTTGTCGAATGAGAGATCAGATATGAAGGGCAGTGTTAAAAATCTGTTTGCTTCCTTCTGAGGATTACTTTAGCCTCAGTAAAATAGTCCAGAATTCAAAATGATCAGCTTACATTAAAAGGGGAAGTAGGTTTCAGAAGTAACCATGAGACTAGAGCCTGGGGCCTAGTATTCCTACCTTGAATTCACCTAAGTGCCTGTCCAGGGGGTGCGGAAATGGGAGAGGGATCTGCGCTTCTATAAAGCTTTTGCTGAGCACTGAAAGGTGAGGACTGTTATACTTGAAATTGTTTGTGACAGGCCTGAGAGTACTGTCCTCTTCACTAATGGCCTTTTCTTTTTCATCCATTAACCTTCCAGGCATTCAGCATTCTATTTGTACTTACCCTCATCATCCTTTGGCCCCAACTATTTCTTGGTTTCCACTCCATTCATGATGGATTCATTAAACTCTATTGCTGGGTTTCTTGGTTTTCCTTTAAGGACAGCGGTGACTTCCTAAATGCCAAACGCTGAACTCTGAGTTTGTAAGGCTGGGACAATGTCAGCCTAGCTGTCTGCCTCCACTGCCTGGCACACTAAAGAAGCCCTATAAGTATACTGAATAAATGGGCTAACATTTGAACCCAGTGCCGCATACAGAATAGGAATGTTATGCCTTTCTAAAGCTCCTTTTCACTCCGATCTTTGCCGAAACTTGCTGGTGTGTTCCCAGCATACTCCCTTCTTTCTCACAGACTCAGTCCAGACCAGGAGACGTCTTGCTTGGGCCTTCCTCCTGCTAAGCTTCCAGAAGATTCACCAGGAGCATCTAGTCTGTCCTTTCCAGTAAACCTTTCTGGCCAAGGTTATGGCTATGCCCTGGGAGTGTATTTCCTAGTTATTTCCCTGCTGTGATAGCTTATGCTGTGCTACAAGCCCTGCACCTCAGTGAGAGGTTTCTGATGCTATATTCTCAGAACCTATAGCTCCTGAAATCAATTAGGCCTTCAAAAAATGGTGATTGAAGAAATGAATCCATACCTCAAAGTAATATGAAATTGCAGGAGGACTAAAGTACAGAGCAGCCAGATACTCTCTAGTAACCAGCAACTGTTCCATGCTCTTAATCAAGAAAACTAGAATCTGCTTCTGAGATTCATTGGGTGTGTGTGTGTGTGTGTGTGTGCGTGTGTGTGTGTGTGTAAATTTCTTAGCTCATGCTTTTTCTCCAAGACACAGATCCCTAGTTTACATTCGCCCCTCGGTACTGTAATTATGATTTACCCTTTTGTCGTAGATACAGAGGGGAAAGTGATCCACATGTTCTCAGCTTAACAGAAGCTCTGTGTCGCAGACAGGGAATTACTTCTCTCCTCAGTGTCTGTGCTGGAACCTGCATGACTTCTGCCACGCATAATTCTAGCAAAATGAGAGCTAAACTGAGAGACTAAGTTTCCCTGACCTGTTTGGTGTCTGGTGAACCTTCCTGGCATGCGTTTGTGCTACCTTTACTGTGCATAGCATCTGAGCAGAATTTTCTTATATACCTTAGTACTGAAAATACAATTTATCAAATCAGGAAGAAGCTTCCTAGGTGGCCAGTAGTGCTTTTCATTAGGAAATTTCCTTCTTTTTTAATATTTATTTATTATGTTTATTTACATGTATGAATGTTTGGCCTACATGCACGTTAGTGCACCACATGTGTGCAACACCCCTTTAGCCCCAGAAATTTCCTTCTTGAGTTCCAGTTGATCACGAAATATGACTTGATACAACATTAGAAAATCCAGTGTTATTTCAGAAGGAAAGGAAAGAGTAACCTACAGCTTTGGAACATTATAGATACTTAATATTCTGTTAGACTTACCAAAGTTTTTCAGTTTGCCTCATTAATTAAACCTGTGGCTATATCTAAAAAATGTCCAGATCTTTGGCCACTGAGACCAGAAATCACACTAATCAAAAAGGTCTTAGGAGAAACCAGTAAGCTTCAGGACATAGACAGTCACATTTTATTCTCCCAGTCCACATCTCCTAAGCTGATACTGAATGACCAGTACTTGTTGAGGGCCAAAAAGCACAAGATAAACACAACCATGTGACCTAGACTGAGTCTGTAACCTACATATCCCATCAAAAGCCTCTATACAATTTCAGGGTTGCTCCATTGTCCTGGTTTTGAACATGAGGAAAAGTCAGAAAGATTATGGCTGAAGAGCTTCCTATATTGAGAATGTTTTTAAAGTTCCTATTTAAACATCTGAGGAAAATTTGAACAATGAAATGAATGACAAAGGAATACAGCATTTAGAAAGAAAATCCTGGCTTAAAATGAAACAGATCACGGTATCCAGAAATAAATCCAAATGTATTTGAGATATTCTTGCTTTTTATTAAAATAACTTAATCAGTGGGCTATATAAAACCTAACACCAGACATAGGGTGAGGTATGCTCAATATTTTCTTGTCCATAATACCCAAACAAATTTCATATAAGTCAAAGATTGAATAAAAAAGAATGGGACTAGGAAAAAGCTGAACAATTTTACACATAACTTGTGATCCACAAAGTCAGAAAGGAAAATATTAATATATCTGCCATATGCATAAAGCCAAAAGACAAATGGCTAACTTTAAAAAGTTTGTGTAATATGCTACACAAAGATTTTTTTCTCTGTGATTTGAAGAACCCTTAAAAAATCAACAAGACAAAGAATGGCTAAGAACCACAAACAGTTCATTTACAGGAAAGAAAGATGAAAGAATCAAAAACTTGCAGGCAGATATTCACCTTTTCTCATAATTAAATATGCAATAATTAAAATTAGATTCCTTCTATGCTCCTTTATTTATTGCCACATGACTTTGATGGCTATTAGACAATAAATTGTCATGGAAATACCAAAGGCCACTAAATTAAATTGCTCCCAAAATATCTGAGGTATAAAAATGCTTGCAGAATGGAGTATAAAACATTGTTTGGACTTGAGTTTACTCTGCAATCTTTTCGCCATGCATTTCAAATGGCCTTGCCAGAGAAGACAAGCTATATTTCTTAATCCATACTTGGAATCTTGACGAATTTATCTAGTTCTCCTTGAAGACTTATTTGGAGGCATTAAACTCAAGGAAATGTTAAGAATCTGGGAAGGAAAGCAATAATGATGCAAACATTTAAGTACCCTTGTCAAGTGGAGGAAATCAAACGACTCCAAGAGAAGCACTTATATGATGTTCAAGATATAAAACTTTGTTCCTTGCTTCTTCTAGAGAATTTCAGAAATGACAATTATCACACTTAAGAATATGATTTTCCATCTTAGTTTGAGAAAGTTAATGACCTTAATGAATTTGAACAGTTCTAAAAGATCTCTTGCACTTTAAAGCTTTAATGACTGCTCTTGGCTCTCCTCTTATGTGATGAGTCATCTCCTTCAGCTCAGCTCAAAAGTCATTTCCTCCCAGGTCCTATAAGATAGCTCTCCATTCTTTGATTTCACCCTTTTATAATTTATTATAATTGTATTAGATAATCATAATATTTAATGTCTCCCGTTAGGGTGTAATATCTCCCATTAGGGTGTAAACTCCATGAGAACACAGACAGTCTGACTGTGCTAATTCCTGCAATTTCCCCAGAGCCCAACACAGTTCATAGTGTGTACTAATTGCTCAAAAACTATTTGTTGAATAAAGAATGCAGTAGGAAGAAAACTATCCTCCCTGCACCCCACAAAGAATCCGCACCCTAATCCCTAGAAGTTGTAAGTATATTACCTTTCATGGCAACAGGGAATTTTCAGATGTGATTTAGTTAAGAGTCTTTGGATGGGGAGATTATCTTGGATTACCTGTGTGAATCCAATGTAATCACAGGGTACTGACAAGAGGCAAGCTTTAGAATCAGACTGAGAGAAGAAAATACAACCATAGGAACTGAGGCGATAACTCAGTCAGAAAAGTGCTTGCCATGGAGGAATGAGGGCCTCAGAATCCATGTAAAAAGGACTTAACCCTGTGGCCATGACATGTGTTTGAAATCCTGGCTCTAGAGAGACAGATATGACAGAGTCAGACCCACTGACCAGCAGGACTAGTCTAATCAGTGAGTCCAGACTCTCTCTCAAAAAGCAAGTTGGGAAGCACCTGGAAACCGACACCCAGGTTGTCCTCTGGCCTCCATGTGCACATGCACATACATACAAACACATACACATATATACACATGAAAAAAATATGATAATAGAGTAGGTCCCAAAGTGATGAGCATCAGCAAATCAATGTTAATAATTACTAATAACCAAACAAGGAAAAAAAAAAAAAAAGACTTGCCTTGGAACCTTCCAGAAGGTACCTGTCCTACAGACACCTGAATTCAGCCCAGATAGTGACCTCCTGAACTGTGAAAGAGTACGTTTTCATTCTTAAGTCACAGCATTTATTGTAATTTGCTACAGTAGCAATAGAAAACGAATACAGAGCTGGTGAGATGACTCTGCAGGTAAAGGTGCCTGCTGCCAAGCTTGACACCCGAGATCCATCTCCAGGACTCACATGGCCAAAGGAGGAAACCGACTCCCACAAGGTGTCCTCTGACATTTACATGTATACTATGACATATGTGTGTGTGCATACACAAAGAAAGAAAGAGAAAGGAAAGAAGGAAGGAAGGAAGGAAGGAAGGAAGGAAGGAAGGAAGGAAGGAAGGAAGGAAGGAAGGAAATTAGTTTTGCAACACCGGACAAGACTTCTATTTACCTAAAAGCAAATAGAAAAATTATGAAATTAAACAAATAAGTAAATAACATGTTCTGTTATAAAACAAAATGGATAGACCATACCCACCATCTGACTGACCTGATTATTTACCAGAAATCATTTGTTTAAAGAACAGGGAAGCACCCTATTAAAAGACTAGACCTGGGAGTGAGTAGTTCTGGAGAGCTTGTTTGTAAGCCCAGATACTAGGATAGAATGAGTCAAAGGGTGGAGGTGTTACTTGTGAAGCCTTTGACAATCCACCTAACAGCACTGGGTCTTGATGGTCTCAGCTACATACAAAGTAGAGTTTACAATCTTTTTCCTGACTTTGTTAACATAAAGTGTAATGATAACATATGCCATGTTTGCTATAGAACTGGAAGTGGAGCCTATGAGATGGCTTGGTGTGTTAAAAGTGCTTGCTCTGTAAGCCTGATGACTTAAATTTGAGCACCAGAATCCACAGTGGAAGAAACCTGACTCCCAAAGTCATCCTCTGATCTCCACCATGTGTATGGCAGGTGCATTCCCCCCCCCCCTTTCTCTTTCCCTATCCTTCACATACATAATGCTGATACTAAACAAAAATAATCATTTTTAAACAAGAAATGAAAGAAGAAAATGGCAAAATGGTCACTCCACTTGAGTGGTCAGGGTGCAGAGAGAGATGAGTGCGGCTACTCGTCCGGCATCTCCTCTCTCCCTTGCTACTAGTCTGGGACTCCAGCCCACAGGATGGTGAACCTGTGTTTAGGGTGGGTCTTCCCTCCTCAGTTAAACTTCTACGGAAACCCCCTCATAGACACACCCAGAGCTTTGTCTCCTAGGCATCTCTAAATACAGTGCAGTACACAATGTAGATTAACTATCACAGTGGTAATGGGAATAAAATTAATGAATAATGCAGAAGGAGCAGGGTTGGCACAGCACTAAGTAAAATAGTTTTAAAGCAGTGCCTAAAGTAAACAATAGCAATGGTTTAATTAAATACACTGGCGTCACCCAAAGCTATATATTAATTACTTTATTAGAAGGATAGAGGAAGATGTAGCTGTGGATAAAAATTTGTTTGGAGATGAGACTTTGAGCAATCAAAAGAACGCATTTTAAAGAATGGCTCTTTCTTTTGATTTTATATTTCTTTATCCTTGAAGAAAAGGGCATGAGATTGACCTTATTTTTTATTTATCTTAAAAATGTCCATCAGAGCTAGAAAATGTCAGAACATGAAAAACAGACTGGGTTTTGATAGAGCAAATTCTTAGATATTGGCAAATAGCCACTGTGCGATACCATGGAACACAGATATAAAAAGACACCTGCAAATTCCAAGCAAAGGCCAGATATGCCAATATTTGATAAAAACTCACAAGCAGTGAACTTCCTACATTGTCTTTCTACTTACTTGAAATCACCTCAAAGCCCTTCCGGTGCTTTTTGGTTGACTCTTTCTAGTCTGCCTATCTTTGTCATTTAGGGATGCTATAAAAAAAAGTATCACTGCACACATGTCTGAAACTTTCAAAGAATAAATAAAAATGCTAGTTAAAAGCATCATAGACCAGATACCTTCGAAGTAGCAGAACTTTATTTCTTACAGTTATGGAATCTGAAAGTCCAGTATAAAGATGCCAGTTTAGACTGGTCAGGCACTTCTCACACAGACTTTCTACTGTCCCTGTGGAAAGAGAGATAGTTTGCTGAGAGCCTCGTCTTTTTTGTATTTTACTGAGAATTTTGCAGCTGTGTTTATCAGAGAGATTGACCTATAGTTATCTTTTCTTTGTTGGGTCTTTGTCTGATTTTAGTATCAGTGTAATACTGGCTTCATAGAAAGAATTGGGGGGGTGATCCTTCTTTTCCTATTTTAAGGAATAATTTGAAAAGTACTGGTATTCGTTCTTCTTGAAAGTTTGGGAGAAGTCTATGCTGAATCCATTTGGTCCTGGGCTCTTTTTAGTTGGGAGATTTTTTTAAATGACTGTATCTATCCCATTGGTTGTTATGGGTTTGTTTGACACAGGTGTCTTATTCAGGGATAAGCAGCATACAATCACTTATTCTCTGATAGCCAGTGTGGTTTGTGTTAACCACCATCTGCTGCATAGCTTCTCTGCTGAGGGTTGAAAGATGTATTAATCTACGGGTATAAGAATAAGTCATTGGAAATCAATTTAATATTATATCTAGATAACAGAATAATTGTATTAGGCTCTCTCCCATGGCCTGTGGAGTGTCTAGCCTCAGGTTCCTAGGCTTGATATCAGTGTCCACTATGGGCTCCATCTTATAAAGTAGAACTTATATCCTATTATAAAGTAGTTGGTTACTCCTATAACATTCATGCCACTTCTGGGCATATCTTTCTTAGCCAGTTGTTACTGTAGCTTGCAGGATTCCCAGCTGGGTAAGGTTCATGATAAATTTTCTCTTCAAGTACATAGCACCTCCCAACACTACAAAGCAAGTCAGTAGAAATGAGGCTCTGAAGTCAGTACCAGTTTGATTTCTCCTTACTTGTTCTATAGCTTGTGTGGGTTGTGAATTCAGCAACAGGGTCTTACTGTCAAGAGCTGGAGAGTAACCAAGGGCAGAGGCAATGGTCAGTATTCCCTGAAGGCCTATGGGACCCCTGGTCAATAGCTTCAAAAGAGAATAAGAGGGAGTCCATTCCTGACACTGAGCTTTTACTTTTCTAGCCTATGGTGTCTAGTAAGACAATGTTCCCCAGTCATAAGGTATAAGCTCCTATACTGGCAGATTTCCACATGGCTTTTTCTAAAGGCCTTTAATGTTGCTTATCTTTCCCCTCCTCTGCCCCGCCCTCCCATTCCCCACTCCATTTACCTCCTCCTACTCTATTACTCCCCTTTCCCCCTCCCCCTTTCTATCACTAAATTCTACCTCCCCTCCCAGAAAACCCTCCCCTGCCCACTCACAACCAGTTAGTATAGTTTCTTGACCTCCTGTCCTCTTTTTATAAGGGCACAAATTCTGTCGCGACAGATGCATCCTCATGAACTAAATCATCCCCGGAGTTCCACCTTGGAATGCCATCACACTGGACTAAGAGCTTCAACATATAGCTCAAGAGAAGAGCACACAAATATTCAGTCCATCCCACTGGGCAGTGCTGTAGTTATCTATGTACTTATCTTCTTGGGGGAACCAGTGAAGACCTTGGAGTTAGCATCTTTGAAAGATTGCCCCATTTTAAAGGCAACTTGTACCATTTAATTTGGTTGTAAGAAGCAATCTGTTCTCATAAACTTTCAGAAAAAGCCCAGAGTAGATGAGTGATCATTCACTACCCACAACCCCTTCTTTCCAGCATGCTCTTTGACAATTTTTTTAAACGCCCATCTCAATCATCATCATTTCACTTCCCAGGGGTTTTCTCCTTTGCAGAAGTCTGTCGCTGCTGTCAAAAGTGCGGAGTGAACAAAAGGCACTTTGGTACTTTTCAAATATACTGCTGCTATAATTGACAGCAAAGATCTTGATCACTAAAAACCGTCACCATAGAAACTCATGCTTAATCACACCATTTTTCTTTACTCTCTTCTCTCTTGTATCCCAGATTTCAGTTCCTTAATATCACAGAACATAAGAAGGACCAGTTAGAGAATGTATCTTATCCAATTCCCCAGTGATCTTAAAATAAACGTGATTTAGAGCCCCAAGAACTCAAGTATGCTGCTTTCTCTGCATACTCCCCATGCATACTTCCAACATGACAATGCACTGGGCTGAAGCCTTTGAGTTTCAGGAACTGCTCAGTCTAGAGAGTATTAATTTCCACAAAGTGTCTCAAAACCATAAATATATTAACATGTGTTCCACTCTCTTAGGAGAGGATTTAGTTCTTGGATTTCCCAAACTTCCTACATTTTTTTCTGTTTTAGCTCCCTATTACCATCCCCCAGAGCTGAGTTAAAAGTGTGGACCATGCAGAAAGCAAATCTGAATTGAATCTGGACTGCATTCTTCATCATCTCTGTGACTCTGGATAAAGTGTTTGACTCTAAACCTCAGTTTGCCTCAAGTCTAAAAGAGGAATACTCACAACTAATTTCCACAATGTATTCTAATTGCACTTTACTCTCAATCTTCTCCCCCTGTGTTAGGAAAATTCTGGATGTCTCATTTGTTATTATGGTACCAAGAAACAGCTCATGACACAACTTAGAATAGACACTTGTGAGGTGAGTGCACAGAGAATGAATGCACAACAGAATACTGATGTAAGAAAGCCTTCTTTCTCTCATCCTCTTTGATGTGCTTGTGACCACAAATGCATCTGGATGACATGAATTTCCACCCAGGTGCATCACTTCTTAACAAAGGGAACTGAGCCTCTGCCCTGGCTATCTGAGCTTTTTCATGAGACCATCCCACTCACCAGGAGCTGCACTTGACATTCTCCATTTATGCCACGTCTCAGTGAAAACTCATAGGTCCCGTTTTGTTGCTTTGGTTTAACTGTCAGTATAGAAAACAGCATAGCAGTAAGGGAGAGGTGCCTGCGTGCAGAACGTGAGTACCAATCTTGGCTCTGCCTACAGAGAGACCCTCAGTAAATGGTGTGACTTCCTGTGCCTCTTTCTTCTCAGAGTTATCTTCACGGTCATTCAAAAGCACCATACATTTGACATAATCATTGCAATTTTTCCAATCGTGTCCTGATACCATAACAGCCCCAAATAAAAACAGTGATTGTCATTAACACTAATGTCATACTAATGTCAAGCTTCCTATTCTGAGAACTATCCTGGTCAATCCTCACAACAATGCTATTCTTGTCTTAATGTTACAGACAAAAAAAAAACTGAGGGTCAAAATGCTCAAGTTACTTGCTCAAGGTCCCAGTAGTAAATGTGAATCTGAAACTCAAATTCACAAACACTGTGTGGTCTAAACTAATTTTAAGTGGCAAACAATGGCAACCATGGCCTGAGACCAGAGCTGGCACTGACACCGAGGGTTTTGTCCACATCTTTCCCGCCGGATTAGCCCACTTCCTTTTTCTTGTGCTCCCAATCTGCTGTGTTTGTAGAAAGCCAAAAAGAAGCAAACACTAAGGAGCCTTGGCCCCTGCTCGACTATCATCCAAACTCCTCAGGTAAAGAGCAAAAACTCTGGGTCATCATCGTGCTTGAGAGTCAGAGAATGTGCAGTCATCTTCTGAGGCTGCCATGCTCCAGCTGTGGGTTAAACATCAGGAATTTTGTGTGTCACCATTCTCAAAGCTAGAGGTCCATGATCAAAGTATGAGCAGAGTCAGTCTCCTGAATGGAGTGAGAGATGTGCTCCCTGCCTCTGTTCTGGCAATTTGCTGTCAATCTTTGGTGTTCCTTACAGACGACATTCTTCCTGGATCGTCACATCATCATTCCTCTGTATGTGTCTTTTTCTCTTCATGTGTCTTATTTATAAGAACACTGATCATGTAGAAGCGGGGGTTAATTCCACTCCAGTCTGACCTCATCTCAGCTTAAAACAATTACATCTACAATGTACAAATGACATTTTATTTGGGGATACTGAGAGGTTAGACCTTGAACATATGAATTTTGATAGAATACAATTCAACTAATAACATCAGCCAATAATCACAAAACCCTTTCGTTTGAAGACTTTGAGAGAGTTCTAATCTGGATGACCAGTAAAATCATACTGAACACAGGTACTTTAGCAAACCACATAATTTGTAGCCTGACAGTCAAACCCAGGCTCTTCCTAATAGCCCATGCCATATTGCCCTTGAGTTTTTTCTCAGCTCTTCAGTGTAGAAATCTAGTTTACATATACAAGGTTCTTTGAACCCCAAGTCTCAGACTGAAGGTTCACAGCTCTGTGCATCTGTGTGATGGCTTCCTTAGCAATCCACGCATACAAGTATTAAATAAACAAATGCTAACAAGGACTGAAAGCTAAAATAAGGGAACATGATAACCAAATGAAGAAAGTCAAGGGCAGTTTCTGGAGCTCCCATCCATGCTTTATGTGATTACTAGATAAAGCCAGTTTCCATTGTTTAGGCCTCATGTAGAAACAGCTACAGAAGTTAGCCCCACTGTAACCCAAAAACACCAGAGACAGCCTCTGCCACCAGACAGTATGCGTGCAACGCTGCCTCTGGCTACAGCAGGCTGGATTGGAGGGCTGGCTGTTCATCTCTGTAGCACGAAGCTGGTGCACATACCACTCAGTGCCTAGACTCCCTGCACCAATGCCCCATGAAAGTGTCGGAGGGCAGGCCATTCCCTCTTTGCTCCATTTTCATATTAGCCAAACCACATCTTAAAGAAATGCCTCAAGTTTCTAGTTCATGGAATCTACTCTTTTCCATTTTCAACAGATTTTTCTTGTCTTCTGGTCCATATAGCTAGAATTTTGAGGTGAGTGCTGAGTAAATGGGTGAATTCGGATGCTCATCTGAGTCTGAGCGTCTCCCCCATCGTTGAATGTTCTGATTCCCTCCTTAGAAAAAGCTCCCCCGACCTCACCACCTCCACACACGAGCACCCTGATGAACCGGCCCTCAGACTCCTGGGAGGACCACAAAGGTGGCACGTCATTCCCTGATATTAAAGGCTGTTGGTGCAGCCCTTATTTAAATGAGATATATAACAGCAGCAACAACAATAAACATGCATTGCTGGATTGGTATTAATTTTTAAAATGAGAAAGCACAGACAAGAACAAAAGGAAAAGAGTCATCACTCGTTTTTTACAGAGCATTCTTTTGTGTTTAATGAATGTGTGAAATTAGGTGGCCTATTTTCTTTTTTATTTTTGGTCTTTTTGAGACAGGGTCTCCCTGTGGGCCCAGCTGGCCTGGAACTCACTATGTAGGCCAGGCTGGCCTTGAACTCACAGAGATCCTCCCAAGTGCTGGGGTTAAAGGCTTGCACCACCACACCAGGCTGCGATTGCTTATTTTTCTTGTTTAATATAGTGTAAATGTTTTATTTTTAAAATTTTAGTTGTATATATTCATTGTACATGGAACTTTGTAACATAAGGGCATTTTCACACAAATATACATTATATGTGGAACACATTTGCCCCCTCACGCCCCTGAACCCTCTGTGTCTCCCTTGTCCCCCCTTCCATTAGTAGTCCCTTCTGTTCCCCTGGATAGCTTAACTTCTGTCATGTCATATATACATAAATGATTTATGCATCTATTTAAAATCCAGGGACCACTTATTATCTCCAGTTGCATCCATTTTCCTGAAAACAACATAACTTCATTCTTCTCTGCGTTTATAAAGAATTCCGTTATGTGTATAGACCACATTCTTCTTTATGCACATTCCTCTGCTGATAGACAGTTAGGTTATGTCCGTAACTTCGCTGTTATGACCACTGCTGCAATCAACACCAATGTGAAGGTATCTCTGTGATATATTGCCCTGGAGTCCTTTGGGCAGGTACCTAGCAGACCTGGGTCACATGTAGGTTGGTTTTCTGACGAATCTCTGTACTGATTTCCTCAGTGGCAGAACTAGTTTATATTCCCACCAGCACTGTATAAATGTTTCCTTTGTTCACATCTTCGTCAACATTTGTCATTTTTTTAATGATTGTCATTTTGACTGGGGTGAATAGAAGATTAATGTAGTTTTAATTTGCATTTCCTTGGTAGTTATAGATGTTGAACAATTAAAAATATTATTGGCCAGTTGTATTTTTTAAGAGGTCCCTATTCATATATTTAGCCCATTTTGTGATTTAGTTCATTGTTTTCTTGGTATTCAGTCTTTTTGGTTTTTGTATGCTCTAGATAGTAATCCTTTCTCAGATGTTTAGCTAGCAAAGATTTTTCTCCCATTCTGCAGGCCTTATTTCCTAGAACATTAGTGTCTATTCAGGAAGTCCTTGTCTTTGTCTATATCCTAAAGTGTTAACCTACCTTTTCCCTCTAACAATTTAAGAGTTTATGCTCTTACATTAAGAGCTCTAATCCATTTGGAGTTGATTCATTCTCCTATGTGTGGATAGCCAGTTTTCCCAGAACCAATCACTGTTGAGGCAGATTTTTCTCCAATACATATATTCCACGTATGTCAAAAATCCAATGGTTGTAACTACATGGGTTTACGTCTGAGTCAAACATCAGGAATGGGTGGAGGAGGCACTCCGTGGGCATTACCTCTCACTGCTGAAGTATTTGTTTCTGATCAAGTCAAGGAGAGGGGAAATCACTGCCTTCAGTTGTGTATCCACTGGTGATTCCACCAGGCTCCAGTGCATAGTTCCAATCCAATGGTAACATAGACGGTCATGGGTACATTAAATAGGTCACAAAACAAAACCAAAAATGAACCTGGGAGGGACTGGTAGTCCTGTTGGTATTGACAGGGACAGGAGGGGGATAAGAGAAGATAAGGGAGAGAGTGATCAGAAAACATTATGTACATGTGTGAACTTGTCAGATAACAAAACCAATCAACTTTTAAAAAGATACCTCTTTAGACACTTGTGAATGGGATTGCTTCCCTGATTTCTTTCTCAGCACATTTGTCATTGGTATATAGAACACTATTGCTTTTTTGTGTGATAATTTCATATCCTGTTCCTTTGCTGAAAATGTTGATCAGCTCAAGTGTTTTCTAGTGGAGTCTTTAGGGTGTCATATATAGAATTATATCATCATATCAAAAAAGATAAATATCTTTTTTACTTTTTTCCTATTTGTGTCCCTTTTATTTTTCTTATCTCATTGCTTCAACTAAGATTTGAAGCACTATATTAATAGTACTTGTCTTGTTCCTGATCTTAGTGGAAATGCTTTGAATTTTTCTTCATTTAGCACGATACAGGCTATGGGTTTGTCATACACAGCTTTTATGAGGGTCTCAGGTTTAGAATTACACTTTCTGCAAATAAGGAAACTACAGCTTCTTTCTTTTTTATTTATATTCCTTTTATTTCTTTGAGCTCTAGCTAAACTTTAAGCACTATATTGAATAAGGTTTATGAAGCAGTAGCCCTTGTCTTATTCCTTATTTTAGTGGAAATGCTTTGAGCTTTTCCTGTTCACACTGTTGGATATAGGTTTGTTGTATATTGTCTTATCATGCTGAGATATGCTCCTTCAGTCCTTAGACTCTTCAGGACTTTTATCTTGAAGGTATATTGCACTTTGTCAAATGCCTTTTCTGTATCTTCTGAATGATCATGTGTTTTCTGTCCTTGAGTCCAATTATATGCTGCATTTATTGATTTGAATATATTTAACTTTCCTTGCATCTCTGGAATGAAATCAACCTGGTCACAGCGAATGATTTTTTTATGGAATTTTTTAATTCAGTTTTCAAGTATTTGAGTATTTTCATCTATGTGTATCAAGGAGATTGGCCTACAATTTTCTTTTTCTTCTCTATCTGGTTTGGGTTTCAGGATAATAATTGGCTTCATAAAAGAGTGTGGTGTCATTTCATCCTTTTCTACTTTAAGAGATGGAGAAACATCGGTGTTAGTTCTTAATGATCTGGTAAAAATCAACAATGAGTCCATCTGGCCTGGATATTTTTTAGCTGGGAGACTATGGGGTGTTTATCACAACATTAATCTCACTGTTTTTATGGATCTAATTAAATTGTTTATTTCATCTTAGTTTAATTTTTAGGTCATACATTTCTTTTAGATTTTCAAATATAATGGAATATTTTTAATGTATAACACAATGATTGTCTGAATTACCTTGGAATCTGTTGTAACAACTCCTTTTTCATCTCAAATTTTATCGATTTGGTTTTCTTGCCCCAATTCTTTCTTTTACTTAGGCTAAAGGTTTGTTGACATCGTTAACCTTCTCAAAGAGCCAGTTCTTTGTTTCACTGATTCTTTGTGGGCTTTTTTTTTCATTTGCTTACATGTTATTAATTTCTTCTCTGATCTTAATTGTTTATTTTCATCTCCTGATTGGAGTTTGGCTCAGTTTTGCTTTCTAAAGCCCTATGGTATATTATATTGCTGAGTTATTTATTTATGATCTATCTTCTTTTTTAACAGAGGCTCTTAGACCTACAAACAGCTCTCTTAGGACTATGTCCTTGTATCCTATAGGTTTTAGTATTTTGTGTTTTATTTTCACTCAGTCCTAAGGATGCTTTAATTTCCTTCTAATGTCTTCAGTGACCTATGTGTCATTGAATAGTATGTTCTTCAAGTACCATAAATTTCTCCATGTTCCATAGTTTCTCTTGCTTTTGATTTGTAGCTTAACCCACTCTAATCAACTTTCTTGTACTTGTTCATACTTACTTTGTGTCCTATTATATGATATACTACAGTGAAAACTACACAGGGTACTGAAAACAATGTGTGCTCTGTAGTGTTTGATGGAATGGTCTGTACATAACTGGTAAGTCTATTTGGTGTCTGATGTCAACTCACACTGATGTTTCTCATTAATTTTTGTTATGATGACCTATCTTTTGGACAGAGTTGGGTATTAAAGTCACTCATTATTACTTTGTTGCAGTCAATCTCTAATTTTTTATGTATAAGAATGTTTGCTTATGAAATGAATTATACCCACGTTCAGTGTGCATTTGTTTAAAACTGTAACGTCCTCTTGATAAATTCTCCTTTCCTTGGCATGAAGTTACCTTCTTTATCTCTTCTAACTAAATTTTGGCTTAAGTCTAGTTTGTTAGAAAGTAAAGTAGCGTCTCTTACTTATTTGCTTCTTCCATTTGCCTTCACTTTTTCCATCCTTTCACACTAAGGTTGCATCTGACATGCATTTATTTGGTGCAAAAGAAAGAGGGCTGGGGAGATTCTATTTTTTAACCCAGTCTACTAGTCTGTATCCTTTGACTGGGGAATTGTAGCTATTAATATTCAAGGTTAGTGTCAAAAATGTATGAATCAAGTCCTGCACTTTTTGATTTTGTAGTTTTCTTGTTTCCCATGCCTTGTCTGTTTAACTAGTATTTCCAGTATGGGTCATTCTTTCCGGTAGCCTCACCAATGTGCATACCTTGCTTTTCAGTTCAAAGCACTTCTTCAGTTATCTACCACTGGTTTAGACGTCATCTGTTCCTTTAGCACATTTTGACATGGAAAGTTTCCTTTTTCCTTGAACATGACAGATAGTTTTGTTTGGTATATGGTCTGAGTTGGCAGTTGTTTTCTTTCAAAGCTTGAAACACATCACTTCAAGCCCTATGGGCTTCTAGACTTTAAAGGAAAGTTTAAGCCCATAGGCTTATTATGCTCTTATTCTGAAGGGGCTACTTTTCTATATGATTTATCATTTTTCTTCTGCAGCTTTCCATACCTACCCCATACCTACGTATGTTCACTTATTTCTGAGCATACTTATAATCATTCTTTAGAATTCCTTGTATAGGATTTCATACCATCCTTTTTCAATGAAAGATGCGACTGTGCCATTAGTCATTTTTGGAGGATCATTTGAGCTTGTCTTTTTCATGTTTCTTGTGCTTTTGCATTAGAACCTGAAGTCATTGGTTGGATCTGCTTAAAATACCCTTATTCTTTCAGAGGAAGTATTTGCTACAAGGGGTAGGTTGCAACAGAGTTAAGGTGTCTTTTGTCTATTAGACTGATATTGGGGCACCAGACTCATCCCCAACACTCCCTGAAAATAGAATACTATC
Organism: Eospalax fontanierii; assembly: GCA_035773235.1. Classification (NCBI taxonomy): domain Eukaryota; kingdom Metazoa; phylum Chordata; class Mammalia; order Rodentia; family Spalacidae; genus Eospalax; species Eospalax fontanierii. Next base: position 41,775,821 of record CM069539.1, on the reverse strand, counting down.
AACAAAAACAATCACTATCAAAGGGTAGGTTCACTATGAATATGACTAGTCATTAAATAACAAACAATTGTTCCTTAAACTCCAATCATTTTAGGAAGTAAAGACACAGTGGTATGAACTAAGGTGTTAGCTACTATGGGTGTGTGTGGAAAGGGAAAACCAGAACATTGATGATTAGTATCAGGTTCACAGAGAACAACAGGAGGGGGCTATGGAGAAGGTTTGGTTAGTACTGCTTCCTGCACAAGCACGGACACTTGGATTTGATTCCACAGAAACCATTTTTAAAAGCTGAGCACAGTAGTACATTCCTGTAATCCTACCACTGGTGAGGCAGAGTCTCAAGGATCTCTGGAACTTCTGGTGAACTCTGGGTTCAATGAGAGACCCTGTCCCAAAAAAATAATGTGGAGAACGATTGAGGAACACACTGACATCAACTTTTATCCTACACACACACACACAAACACACACACGCATGTGTGTGCCGCACAACAGAACACACGTGCACAGGCACAGGGTGTACAGGAAGTGAGCATTAAGGATGAGGGGGAGATTTGACTAAAGGTAGAAAGAAAATAGTGGTAAAGATACGCAATCAGATAACCTGAAAACTCAAACATGGAGACTCCACAAGCCAGGCTAGCTTGTGTTTGGGAGGAAAAGCCTATCAAATGGAAAATGAAATAAAGAAAGAAAAGGAATAGAAAGAGAGGACAAGAACAGCTCAAGACAGAACTGGCCTTCTATTGACACTGAGAGAGGAGGAATGTATCAAGGAGAGAGAGCTAGATGGATACCCTGAAGCAGCCTCACCTGATAGCTGGTTGCAGCCTTGAATCTCTCTGCCTTCCTGGACTCCTAGATACCTGTCACATCACACATCAAAGCAGCCCTTCAGGGTTCAGGATGTGAATTCTGTTCTCACTTTTGGGCAGTCCTTTGCAAGGTAAAGGTCAGATCACAGATCGCAGTGCTAGCAACATCACTGGGCAGACCTTACTGGTCAGGTCAGACAGTAGACACACCTCTGGTGGCTGCTGTGCTGCTTTTCCTAGGGAAACATGAACAAACATCTCACCCCAGACAGGGCACTGATGACAGACCAAAGTAACGACTCTACCCAAGTCCAGCTTGGTGAACCAATGAATTTATTGGGATCACTTCCAGGAATGTGAGTGACTCAGAGGCATCTCAACATGGATGACAACTCACAAGAGCTGCATCCTTGGAATTCCCTGCACAGCCTGCAAGCAGCTCAACAGGTCTAAGAGTCTCCTTTCAGGAAGTTCAGCCTGTCAGGGTCACCTGCAGGCAGTTCTACTGATTCTATAATCTTTGGGAGGAGCCTTGTAAGTCTTGTAGGTTTCAGCTTTCCTTGGCTTGTGAAGTCTCATGAACTTCCTACCTCACTCCAGGAGGAAGTATCTGAATTCAAAGCAGACTTCTTCAGGAGTCTGATTGTGAAAGCTGAACCCATCCTTGAGTTGCGTTCCCAATGTTGCACATGCTGCTTGGTCCCTTTGTCTAAGTTCCCCTGCAGACTGGATCTTCAGGCAGATCCCCAGCCCCCCTGAGCATGGGGTTCTAATGATGTTTCTTTTTCACAGTCTAGAGGAATTCTTCTGGTCACATTTTAGTACACAGCCCTGGCACATCTGATCTGAAATTCTCCAGAATACAGTTCACAGAGAATCAGGGACTTCCAAGCCACCAACCTGTCAGGAATCCTTTTGTTAATGGTGTCTCAAACACGTGATCACCATCTGAGATTAGTGCTGCAGCTAGCCTTCATCAGAGAAGCTTCTTATACAACAGGTGGCAGTGCAAAAATCCACAGCTGGCCTAAGTGCTGCGCATAACCAGTGATGGATGTTTGGCCCTAAATGAGACAGATTTATTGCCCCTTCTAAGGCTCATTCCCTCTCAGAAGAGAGTGTAGAAAGAATGTAAGAAACAGAGAACAGGAAATGTACAACAACAAGAAGGGACATCTTCTGGACATGACATACCATTGCACTCATGAAGTCACCGCAGCTGCCGTTATCTGCCCAAGACCAGTACATGATTGACACGTCACCATATGTGGTTAAGAGGCCTAGACGCCCCACCCCTCCCTATTGACTACTGGCAGTTACCAGTTGTTGGGAGAGGGGTGTCATTTTCTTCCTTGGTGTAGTCACTGATAAGTTGTCCTTGCTCTGGTAAATAATCTCTCACCCATGTGGAGTCAAGAAACTCTAGTGAAATTCAGAGGGTAACATGTAAAAAGAGACCATGAAGGTAGGAAGGGACTTGTTGGGAAGAGTGTTTCATTCGGGAAAAGATGGATGAAATGGGGTGTGAAACGACTAAGATGCGTATATAAATGTATGAAACTGTCAACTACTTTCAAAATTAAATAAAATGGTTCCTCGCTGCTGCGCTAGCCAGTGCCGAGGGATTTTCCAGTGTCATCTCTCCTTCCTCTGCAGCTTTTGTCTCCCTCCCCCAAACCCTTTCTTCTCTTTAAAATATCTGTTACTAAGGGTTCAGTCAACATAAATGTTGTCTTTTGCTTTTTATTTCCATATCTCTTAGCAGCTGCTCTATGTATGAGAGACTCTGCTGGACCCTGTAGATGGTTAAATGGAGCTCCAGCACGTACAGGAGTCTTTCCATCTGAAATCTGGACAGAGAGGGAAGGCAGAACACCACCTAAAAGAGCTCACAGGTAGACAATAAGCCTGAACCTAACAAGAGTGACCAAAAGAGAAATCAGTGCTCAGATCTGGTACCTGTCACACTGACCACACCAGAGATTACCTGTGTATATAACAACACACTTTCCAGGGTGAAGGAGAAACAGATCCAGACTGTTCCTCACATGGCTGCATGATTGATTGTCCCTCCCTGGCAACTTGCCCAGAAGGTTTTGTCTCACAGCACTCCCTACCACTGGCCCCTCTGATATGACTCAATCCCAATCAATGTGCACCCCTGGATAGGAGTCCTGTACGGCTGACCCTCCCCGTGATGGGGAAACCCACCCTGCACCTGCCTGAGATGATACAACTCCTACCCCAAACCCCTTCCGCCTCCCTGAAGAGACAAAACCATAAAAACCCTGAGTCTGATAGGGAGGCTGCCTCCTCTGGATCCTGGGCTGAGAAGAGGGCCTCTCTCAGGTTCATTCTACAATAAATCTGCTTGTCTCTGTTGAGGTCAGTTTTCCATCTCTCCTGCTTCCTGTTTATTTACACAGAGTTTTCCAGAATTTCTAGAAAAAGCCCAAGGTAATTTGGTAAAATTAGTTCTAGAATGGGGCCATCCCTTAATCAATCTTTCTGTCAAAAACGTCCACCTTTTAAAAGTGTCACCAGCTCTCTTGTTCCTGCTGCCAACAGATGGAAATGGATCCTGGGTGTGCCACCTGCACACACCCTAGCGGTGCCTACTGTATGGTACCGTCACACTAAGAGCTCTGACTGACCTATCACAGGGACTTTGGGGAGTCCTATGATGATGGTGGACAGGCAGGGAGCAGGGAGGACACACTTGGAGGCTCTGGTGCATGGTGCAGTTTCCATACAGGCACTCTGACTACCAAGCCCACTTGAAGAATGTCACCTTTCTGTGCACCAGCCAGTCCATAGCCTTTGACCTAAGGCACATGCTTGCTGTCCTTTGAGACTGAGCCAGAGGAGCATAATTTGAGGTAGATACTGGGGAGATGGTTCCAGAACACATCCTTGGGAGACAAGTGGAGCTGGCTCAGAAGCTTTCTTTGTGGAAGCTCCTTCTGGGAGGTTCATTCTGGCCCCAGCTCACACTGCACAGTCATTCTGCCTCTCCTCTCAGGTCACCCCACATGGATGTTGTCAGATATCACACAAAGCCACAGTGGAGAAAGGAAGTTCATAGGGAGAAACAGACAAAAGTTAAACAGGGACCCAAATACTGAACATCCGTTGACATCACGGCCAGCCTCTCTTGTTAGACTTGCTGTTCCTTCCATCTCGGAACTCCCTTCCTCCATCTACATTTGCTGATTAGATACACAGATGACATTGTCAGTGACCTGGAGCGAGCATTTACACCCCCACCCACCCTTCACTACTAATTTGGATGAGATACAAGTAAGGGAGGAAAATGCAATTTACCAATCAATACATCACCTATTGAGCAGAGGGTTTTACAGCTGAACAGGGAGTAGGCCAAGGGGAGGCATGGCAGGACCAGAACGTGCACTGAGCATATAAGATAAATGGGCTGGGAAGCAGAGCTGGGAGCAACGACCCCCACCTCAGGTCACTCCTCCCAAACTCCTATAAATGCATCAACCTTGGAGTTTTTCATAGCAGTCATTATTGGTAATGAGTTAACTCTTCTTTTTTACAATATATTTTTATATTGAATTATTGTACATTTCATCTTAATCATATATAGACCCCTCCCCACCTGCACCTGCCATACAGCACCCCTACCAGATTCCATGCTTTCTGTCATATATGTTAAGGCCTACTAAACTGAGTTTAGGCACCCAGATGTCCATCAGTGTGAGTTCATCCACTGGAGCCTGTTCAGTCTATCTTAAAAAGATCAACTCTCCCTCACCCAGCAGCGATCAGTTGCCAAGGCTGGCGCGAGGCTTCTTGCCCATTTCCCCACTTGTATGTTGGGTATTTTGTCTGACTGAGTTCACATGGGTCTTATGCGTGCTGTCACCACTGCTGTGAGTTTGTATGACCGAGTTCCCAGCCACCTGGGGACTCTTGTTTCCTTGTAGTCATCCATCATCCTTATTTCTTAGTCTTTCCACCTCTTCTTCTGCAATGGTCTCTGAGCCCTAGTGGGTGAGGCTGAATATAGGAGTCCTATTCAGGGACATGCTCTCGCAGTCTCTTATTCTCTACATTTTGGTGAGTTGTGACCTTCTGTTAATCACCCTCTGTTGCACGAGGAAGTCTTATTGGTGAGATTTGAGAGGTGAGTTAATATGCTCTCTACCCTCTGTTCTACTATGTTCTCTGAGCCTAGTTGTAGAGATTCCATATTAGATGTGTCTCTTAGGGCTGGGCATCTCACAGACACCTATTCTCTGTTTGACCAGTTGTGGAACTCTGTAAGAGTCTCCATCCGCTGTAAAAAGAATCTTTGATAAATGGTAAGAGGTACTCTTATATTCATAGGCAGTTATGAATTAATTCTTTATGTTTGAAAAGAATTGTATATTTAGAAGGTATGTTTAGATACTCTGGAAATGGATGGAAGAGGACAGCAAGTATAGACCCAGGAGAGAAGGTGAATGGTAATGAGATGTGAGCTCACTTGGCAGGGATTGTCACTGCAGAAGTACAAGGCTCTATCTCTGACTTTTGATGGCCTCCTGAAGCCAGGGTTTACACAGGGAGTTAGCCTGTCACTCAGGGAGATGGGGCAGTGCAGATACCAGGGAGTGGAGGTTCAGAATGCATCTCTGCCAGACCTTGGTTACTTTGCTGCATCTCACTTTCTTCATCTAACGCAGTCATCACATCTCTCAGACCTATTCTGAAGACTGAATGAGATAACATTTGCAAAGAACTTAATGTATCAGGTGTCAAAAAGTCTTTTTATTCATCACTTAAATTTTCTTTCAGTATGCTCATATGCTCCAAAGGATATAATTTCTAATATTTGGTAAATACTGACATCCTTTTTGTTTTTGCAAACTTGAAGATTTTTATTTTAGCTTTGAATATGTATCTTGGTTCATGATGAATGTTAATAAAGGTATAGAATTCAGTTTTGGTTTAGTATTTTACTGGATTTTTGTGAATTTCATACAATATTTTTATCATATTTAGATCCTTCTTTCTATCTGTATCCATTTTAAGCCCCCCTACCAGACTTCACATATTCTCTCATATATGTTCAGGCCATTGAGTCAAGTTTGTGTCCCCAAATGTCCTTTGGTGTGTGTCTATCCACTGGAACCTGGTTAACCTATCTAACATCACTCCCCAAAGAAAACTAACTCTCCCTCTCCTAGCAGTCATCAGTTGCCAATAGTTTCTCAGCTAAGTGTGGGGTTTCTTACACACTTTCCCACATCTAGGCAGGGATTTTCTCTAACTTGAGCTGACGTGGATCTTGTGCATGCTGCCATCATTGATGTGAGTTCATATGAGTAACTTCCCAGCTGTCTGGAAAGCTCTGTTTCCTTGTGGTCATCTGTCACCTCTGGCTCTTACAATCTTTCCGCCACCTGTGTCCACAATAGTCCCTGAGCCTTGGTGGCAGAGGTTTGATACAGGTGTCCTATTCTGGGATAAGCACTCTACTGTCTTTTAGTCTCTGCACTTTGTCCAGTTGTGACTCTCTCGGTTAATCAACATCCGCTGCAAGAGAAAGCTCCACTGGTGAGAGCTGAGGGGTGCATTAATATTCTTTCTGCCCCATGTTCTATTATGTTCCCTGAGCATTAGATGTAGAGGTTGAATTGTGGATGTGTCCCTTAGGACTGGGCACCTGGACACTTATTTGACTGACCAGTTATGGAACTCTGTAATAGTCTCCATTTGCTGCAAAAAGAAGTTTTTTGAATGTGAGGTGAGAGGTGCACTTGTCTGTAAGTGTAAGGACACATATTTAGAATACTGTAAGAAGTTATGTTGATCTAGGAATGTGACAAGTGTAGGTTTTCCTCTAAGACCTATGACCTCCCCAACCATGTGTATTTGGCTATGTTTACAGTACCACACCTGAGTTTCCTCCCATTGAGATGGCCTTAAATCCAATTAGTCAGCTGTTGATTGCCTCCAAGATAAAAGTGACACTATTGCACCAGTAGAGATTTTTCACTGGGCTGGTCACTGTTGTGGTTCATAGACTACAGTTGGATGAGATCATTGATTGTTTTTTCCCCCCTCAGTAGTTTGCATAGTATCTTCTGAGACTATGTGGGATAGTCTTCAGGGAGGAGACTTACAGTTCAGTTCCAGTTCCAAGTCCTGGGTCCAAAGTATGTCCTGTCTTCGGCAATAGGGTCCTACCTACAAGTTCTGGGAGGCAATCAAAGGCTGTGGCAGTAGCCTGTGTTATTTTAGGAGTCTCTTGGACTACCTGACCAACAACGTGAAAGAAAGCTTCCCCTGTCTGGCACTATGTTTCTTGTTATTCAGCTATATCTACGTGTGTGTGTGTGTATGTGTATGTGTGTGTGTGTGTGTGTGTTTCAGTAGACTTTTGAACTAATGCACTCTCCTCTGGTTTTTCACAGCATCTAAGCGTTATTTATCTCTCCTCTCTCCTGTAAAACACACCCCATGCCCTCTGGAACAAAGTCTTAATAAGGCCACCTATTAGCATGAAATTGTCTTCTGATAAATTATTTTACCACAAATTGGTGGAACAATTCATTTATTTCATATATGTATACTTTAATCCTAATTTTAGAAAAGACATGGAAAGATAAAAGTAGGAGTTATGATGTTGTCTCATTCTGCTTTTATAGGAAGCCTGGAAATTTACACTACAGAAGGCAAGGAAAATCATCAAGAAATCTTTGACCACGGTAAGCATTTTCAATTAGTAAGGTAGCTTTTTGCTGTGCTTTCTTATCAAGGCTCTGCTTTCACACCCCGAAGACAAGAAACTTTTCTGGGTAAAGCCCAGAAATACCACAGCTGCTTTGGATTGAAACAGAAACATTAGCTCATTTCCACTTTTTTCTCCTGCTCTCCTGCCTTCTCTCTGTGGCATGCAATTTCCCACATTTAGGCGAGCTAATCCTCATCGCGGGGGCCATCGTGTGCTTTGTGTATCTAGCAGTATCTCTTTCCTTTCTTCTCTGGATGCCAGCAGCACCATCCATCCCTCCCCTGTTATGATGGTGATGTTCAGTGGTATTGCCAAGTGTTCTCTGCAGGATAAGGTCACCCATAGCTGAGGCCCACTGCTCTCTGACAGACCGTTATGAAGAAGGCTGTAGCCTCCTGTCCCTCCAGGTTCCAAAAGTATAACCTCAGGCGAAGTGCTTTACTTCACTAAGCCTCCATTTCCTAGCTAGGGACAATGACTGTGCCCTCTGTGAGAGGAATCATAGAATTGATACATGCAAAGCACCTGCCCAGGACTTCAAACTTCACACCACAACTGCTCATCTCAGGGGCCCCCTTTGTAATGACACTTTTTCTCAACAGAATGCCTAGCTCTAATAAGCCATTGAATAGTCAAGTCTTTGACTTAGGCTCTTTATCTAAGTCATCACTGGAATCCTGCCTCACCACTTACACTTTTAATTCTGATTAATGGAGCAAATCAGTCCCAGTTGAAAAGGAAGCCAGATGTTGGGAGTCAAGGACCAGTGGCAGTAAGGACGCATTGTCCTTGACTCCTTCCTGCAGATCTGCCTCATCTTTCACCCTCAGCCCATGCATCTAAGGTATTGTTGATTTAGCAACATAGAAACAGAAAGGAGGAACTCATGTCAAAGCTGACCAGATGTAGCAAATATATATATATATATATATATATATATATATGATGCCTACCTAAATTTCAATAGTAACTTTTAAAGTATCTTTGCCATATAATATATTTTCAGATGGTAACCTGTGGGGGGTCCATAAGGGTTTTGATGTACAAGGCTGATCCATGTTAAATGGCAACATACAGATATTTCTACATAATTGATTAATCAATCACGGTGTCGGCTTCACCAATCATTGCTTAATTCACAGAGTAATTAAAGGTAGATAGAAGCTGGTTCATCTGTTGAATAGGAAATTGAAACACCACAAGAACTCTTGAACATCACCTTCAGAAATCTGAGCAGAAATGGTGAACAATAAAATTTGTCTCTTATTCTTCTCAACAGGGGTCCAAGACTTATTTTTAGGACATTGTTTATTTTACTAGCACAAGCTGCCTTGGCATTTGCTCAAAGGCTAATTAAGATTTTACAATTTTTTATTTTTTGCCACAAGAATTGAAAGCATAATTGGTGAGGCAGGATTCCAATTTGCAAAGAAGCCAAAAAGAAATTCTACTGAATATTTCAACAATAAAAAACAAACTTTCCCCAGAAGCTTCTCCTGGCTTATTCATTATCCAAATGAAAACCATCAAGAAAAAAAAAAGTAGAAAATGCAAATAAATATCTCTAAAAAACTGCTCAGGGAATATTTACTGCAATGAGTTCCACTTGATGGCTACCGTGACTGCAGACCCACTAGTCAGGACCAGAGAGCAACACGCAGCAGTCTTTCCTGTCTTTCACTATAAAAATCTGGACTGAACAAGCTGGGTGGGAAAGGCATGCACTGCTCTTGCAGAGGATCTGAGCATGGTTCCCAGCACCCACGCTGTCTGATAAACTCACAGCCACCTGTAACCCCAGTTCCAGGGAATCTGACATCTTCTGGCCTTTGAGGGCATTTGCATTCACACACAAATACCCACACACAGATATGCATATGCATGCATATGATTTAAAAATACAAACTACAGGGCTGAAGCAATGCATTGGCTGCTCTTACAGAGACCTGGGTTCAATTCCCAGCACCCACATGTGGCTAACAATTGTCTGGAACTCCAGTTCCAGGGGAACCAGTACCTTCTTCTGATCCCCTCTGGCATTGCATGACACAGATGCACTTACATACATGCGAGCAATGCACTCATAAAATAAAAATAATAAATAAAATATTTTTAAATATAAAATTAAATCTCTAATAAAAGAATTATCTTCTAAAAAAAAAAAAAAAACCTGGACTGGAGAGAAAGTATGCAGGAATCCAAAGTTCCAAAGGTGTGGCTCTCAGTGAGGCCTTTTGAGGCTCCTCGGGAGTTTTCCATGCATTCGGAAGCAAACAGGGCCCAGTTATCTGGAGCACCTAAATTATGGATGTCTTATTTATTTCTCATCTCTACATAGTAAAAAGAGCATTTCTCTTCTCACTCTCATTTTAGATATGAGAAGACCCAGGCTCAATATTTTCTCCACAGAACTAGCAAGTGAGCGAGGCATCACTTGAATAATCCAGAACTAGTTATTTCCAAACCCCATTTCTGCTGTGCCCATGGCCCTCCAATCAGGCCTCCCAGTGCTGAACTTGAGGGAGCACCATTCCTTTCACAGTCCGTGTAGATACAGGAATTACACTTGGGGCAGCCTGCACAGCCATCCACAGAAACATTGAGCACAGATCCACCTGCTCAGTACAGTCATCTGGGGAAACTTAACAGTGCCTATGCCCCAGCCCTGACGAATTAAATCCAGGTAATACAATACACCAAGAGAGTCAAAAACACTTCACCACACAGAAATCCAATTTCAGGTTAGCTATGTACAGAAAAGTGATTGATCCCTTTGGACCATTCATTTATGCCATTCGCCCCAATATTCTTCATTCAAACCCTGTTTGTTGCTCTGCATCACCTACCACTGGGTGGAGGAAACACAGGAGGGAAGTAGAAACTAGTTGTCTAACTAACAAAGTGAACATGCTAGTGGACTACTGTCCCCTCCCTAGGAGCAGCCTAGATTATAGACCTTCCTTTAAATGGTTTGAATGTAACCAAATGCAGTGTTCTAAATCCATTCCTGATTTATTTATTAACAACCCACATGTCTCTGTCTAGCAAAGTTCAGGTTTAAAGAAGGGGCTAGTAAATGTGCAAGCAAGAATGTCTGCTCTATGGCTTGGATCCATCCCCACTTGCAAGTTAATTGACTGGAGTTGAGAGGATGGCTTGGGGACATGCCTCTCTCATTCTATGTGATGAAAAGACCAGATAATCACAGCCCTGTCTGAGCAGAAGGAGTTCTGGTGGGATCTGGACAGACTACATCATCTACTGCATTCTTCCTGACCCCAATTTCTGCACCATGAATATCAAAGCCAGCTGCAGCCTTCAGGCTGGATTTTGACAATGAACAGCTGTGCAATTATGAAATTTTATTCTATTGAATATCTTGTGTCATAATTATAAAACTGTTCATATAAATTCTTTTTATGTGTTGGTTATCATCAGTGTTAAAGTCTACATTGACATTAGAATAATTTATGCCAAGTCTTAAGTAATACTAAAAGAAGCAGCTCTAACATTCAAACACAGTCTGACAGACTCTGGGTCTCAGGATATGTCTATACTTCCCAATTGCCACCAACATTTTGTGCAGTTTCTTGCTGGTGTTTGTTTTATTGTGTCCCTAGCCTGCTCTCGATCACATCCCAATTTTTTGACTTCAACCTTCTACAGCATCCCTTCCTCAACTGTTCTGCACTCCTTTCACATTGGTGGTTCTGAACCAGTGCGGTTTTGTTCTTCACCCCTAGCCCAGGATGGGGACACTTAGCACAATCTTAAGACAGAGTTTTCACCCAGTACACAGGGCAGCCACACAGCAAAGCTGGATCATGTTCAGTCCAGCAGGTTTGCTGAGGTTAGAAAGTACAGCCTCATCTCCAACAGGCAGTCTGTCCTATTCTTCCTCTTGTGGACCACCTTCCAACTGAAACGGGAAAAAGAGCACCTCCTAGAGGGTTCTTAGTCTCATTCATAAAAGCATTTAAGAATGGACCCAAAAGGAAGCTTTAGGACAATTTTATTAGAATTTAAAGAGAAATTCTCAAGGCAGGCAAGCTAGGAATCTGAGCAGCTGCCTTGAGGAGTAGAATGGAGGGGAGAAGCAAAGACAGCCATGGAGCCATGCAGGTTTAGAGGCTGCATGGAGGTCAGACACATGGCTGACTGACAGCCGCACGGCTCGGAAAAGGAAGCTTTAGAGGAAAAGTAAAGAAATACAAGATGCTGGATCAGCTCAAAGCATTAAAGAAAGAATGGTTAGAAAAGGGACATGAAGAAGAAAAGGAGAGATTACGCCTTTCTGAAGAGTTCAGAAAAGCGGGCAGACGTACAGAGACCAGTGTGTCTGTGGCTGGGTCCAGAAGCACTGCAGTGGAGCTGGGATTCGGGGCAGGGAAACTTCACTATCTCATTCACACACTAGGGATCCACTAGGTGGGATTCAGCCCACCTAGCATAACTTAGGTGAACCCACCTTCCTAGGAGTGGTCCTATGACCAGGTGATTCAATGTGGGTCTTTCAACACATAGACTAGAGATTTTATAGTCTTGACCTGTTAATCTTCTGGGGGCTTATTTACTACTTGAGCACAACCCCAGAGATATCCTTTTGTTTTTGCTTTTGCTTTTTTGAAGCAGGATCTTCCTATAGCCCAGACTGGCCTGGCCTAGAACTGTTACAGAAAATCAGTAGACCAGCAGCCAAGGTCAGGTGAAGGAGAGTGAGTTTAATTCATGGGCTGACACCCAGATCACTCCATAATGGTGCCAACCTCTAGCTCAGCCACCCCCCACCTTGGGGGATTTTATAGTCAATTTGTATGTGAGGAATAAAAGCAAAAGACAAATAAGACAAACGGGATAATTAAGTAGTTGCAAGTAGCATCTGGTAACATTTGGTCGCAACATTGCCGCAGTCTGGTGATCAAAGACTTCATTCCCAGGTAACCTCAGGAGGAGGAAGATTCCTGTTTACACACACACACAGAGCCTTCTTATTTCTTATCTTGGGGCCTTTCATGGTCCAAGGTTCTTAGCAACCATAATAAGGGTTTCATTACCGTCACATTGCAGTAGCTTTTAGCAACTTTTTGACATTTACTTTCCATCACAAAACTTTCTATGTAGACAAGGCTGGCCTAGAACTCACAGAGATCTGTCTGCCTCTGCCTCCCAAGTGCTGGAATTAAAGACGTACACCACCACACCCAGCCTCAAATATCTTTTTGAGATACAAATGCGAATCCTATGTCTGATACCTCTAGGTTGCTCCACTGTCCCCAGAGTAATATGAAGATGCTTCTGAGGCCTGTCACGTGTCCTTTCTTGCGTAGTTCACAAGGTTCTGTGGTTCACAAAACTGTAGCCAAGCTGAAATGCTTGTTAGTCCCTTAAGATGCCAAGCCTTTACATTTGTCCAGCATGGTGCATGACGCTCCTCTAAGCAGGCTTCTCCACCTCAGATGTGAATATCAGGGACCATCTTAAAATACAGACTGCCTTATGATGGGGTCAAGGAGGCTGTACCTTTTCTCAAGGCTCCCATGTGGCATGAAGACTCCTAATCTAGGATCATACTGGAGCATCTAGGACTTAGAGCAGTGGTTCTCAAGCCTTAGTGAATATCAGAATGACCCTGGAGAGTGGACATCAGAATGATCTGAAAAGATGAGAAAAGACAAATTGCCAGGACTGATCCCAGGTGCCCAATTCGGTAGATCTGGGAATGAGAATTTGCATCTCAGCGAGGCTGTAGACAACATTTTAGTTGTGAAGTCTCCCATGCTTGTGCCTTACTTCCCTTATGCTCCTTCCTGCTTAATTTCTGGGTCACATGCATCCCACAAAGGGTTCCCAGAGAGCTCTGTTAATGCCTCCACCACTGTGGACCCCACAGAGAATGCCAAGAGGAGGAGGCTTCCAGGTCAGTTCCAGCTCCACAACTCCAAGTTCTGTATCCAAAGTATGCTGTCTCTCCAGCAATAGAGTCTTACCTTCAAGGAAGGCAGTCAAGAGCTGTGGCAGTGGCCTGTGTAATTCGGGGAGTCTCTTGCTCTAACCCAGTCAAAATCTCAAAAGGAGGTTTCTCTTGTCTGGCACTGTTTCTTGTTATATAGCCGTCAGCTATACATGGACATATAGAGATATCGTATGTGTAATTTCTCAGTAGGCTTTTGAACTAATACATTCCCCTCTGGTTTTTCACATCAGCTAGGCATTATTTATCTCTCTTCTCTCTCTCCCTGCCTAATCCCTCCCTCTTCCCCTTTTTACTTAAGGTATCCCCATTTTCCCATTTCACCCTTAATAATACCTGTCTCTTATGGTTCCCCCTTTCTTGAGCTCCTTCTTCCCCTTTATCACCGTGGAAACCACTAACTTTTAAAAGCGCTAATTACCAGTTTATCACACATCCGGGCTCTCATGACAACCACTGTCTAAAGTCCTTTTCCTCTGCCTAGGGCTCCATTCTCTGGGGAAGGGGCTATCTTCTTCCCAAGCCCACCTCACCTCAGCATGCCTCTTCATTTAGGCTTCATTTTATCCCCACAATGGGAAAGAGAGAATTCATTTATTTGAAGGTGGGTTTTTAAAGATCTTTTTCAAAGCATTTAGGCAGAGGAATAGTGTTCTCTGAGTATAATCAGCCAAAGCAAACAAGACTCATGAAGGTGGGACCAGCTGGCTGGGTACAGGGGAAGACTGGGCTCCCATCTCAGTAACCATCATGAACCACTGCATGGGAGGCCAAACGAATGTGCAGAATGGGGACAGGAGCAAGTACAGCTAGATAAGCAGAATGCAGCCAGATTCAGGTCCAATGATCTGGACCAGAGACAGGCCTTTAGGTGGCAACCATTCCCTGAACTAAACAACTCTCTTTGCATTGTCTTTTTTGTTTCCTCAGAAATACCATAGAAGTGGTTCCAATATTTGTTCACTACCATTTTTGGCCAAGATCTGTCAGAAAATCGAACTGTATGTATACTATTTCTACCTTCCAAACAAACATAGCATCTTTGCTTGTCCCATTTTTCTGGTGACTAAAAAGATGCTCACTTTTAAACGGCATCCTCCTGCAGGTGATCAAGTTTCTTGCTCAAAGCATGATGACTGGTATAGAAACCCAAACAAAATCACTTTGGAAGTGTATCGATGGAATCTCAACCCCAACAAGCAGCACTCCTGGGAGGCTTTCAGGCAATCATTCTGGACATTTGGGGACAGTCCCCTCTAGTCATGCAAGATATGGATGAGATTCACAGAGATCATGGCTGGGACTCAGAGTGTCTTTAGTGCAAGTAGAAAGAGGCCATTTTTCACAGAATCTAGCAAACTGTTACCTGAAAGGCTGGCTCAGCTATACAGGAACAGGATTCCACAGAAAGACATGTTCAGAACTCCACAATCCCCAATATGCCCCATCCCTTTTGCTTAAAATCCCATTTCCCAGACCTGGGGATGTTGCTCAGCAGCAGACTGTTAACTACCTTGTTAGCTACAAGGTCCTGGGTTCACCCTCCAGTGCTGTTAAAAAAAAAAAAAAAAACAGCACAAGTATCCCAAATTTCAGCTTCACTCTGTGGGTTTAAGCTAAATGTCACAGAATTAATAGTCAAAATAGAGTGACTATGGAAGGACACTGGAATAACAGAAGAATAGTCTAGGTTTCTCCTCACTCTATGTGTTAGCCAGCCTGCCATTACTGAAACAAGCACATATTTTCAATAGAGATAATCAACTCAAACAGAAGAAATGTCACAGAGCTGCAAGTTTCAGCCCAGAGCAGTTGCTCTTGTAGCTTTGGGCCCATGGCAGCACAGTACGTCGTGGTAGAAGATTGTGGCAAAAAAAGGCCTGTACCTCACTGCCAAGTACAAAAGAAAGGGAAGGAAGAAGAGACAAGGCCCACAACACCCTTTGAAAATACACCTCAATGGCAGAAAACCTCCCACTGGGCTCCACCTCTTAGTTTCTGCCTCCTTCCAGTAACCCCAAGCTGAAAACCAAGCCCTTAACACATAGTCCTCAGCACTTCTCATGTGGCTACTGCTGCTGCTAAGTACCAGTTGCTGTGACAGGTCAAAGATGCTGACTTTCCAGTACACGTCCTCACCTAGCTCTTACTACTCTGTAAGATAAGGCTTATTACTACTCCCATTTTGTAGAAAGGGAAACTGAGTCTGAAATCCAGCTCCTTATCTCTGTGACAAAATACTTGAGATAAACAATGTAAAACAAGCCAAGATTTATTTTGATTCACAACTTCAAAGGTTTCAGTTCAGAGTCGCTTGGCCCTATTGCTTTGGGCCTGTGCTGGCACAGTGTATTTTGGCGGAAGGACAACAGAGAATGGCTGCTTACCTCAGAGCAGCAAGGAAGAAGAAAGATGGGCGGGGGAGATGGACTGAAAGGAATGGGAAGCTTTGGGGATAAAATATATCTTCCCAAGGCCTGCTTTCAAAGTCCCCACCTCTTAATAATTCATTCAGCTATGTACTCATCAATTGACTGATTCATTGATAAAGCCAGAACCCCCCTGGTCCAATTCAATAGTGCCACCAGCAGGGACCAAGTAAGCCTTCAATACATGAGCCTTTGGGGACATTTTATCTCTAAATCGTAACACTGAATAAATAAGTGACTTCTCCAAGACTACTAGGGCCTAAATATACCTCTGGCCCTCAGGTGGATTTGGCTGCATACATCTCTAGCACTCCTTTTCAAAGCTGTTTCTTGAGTCACTTAATATCTTTGAGCCTTAGTTTCCTCTTATCAGAAATTAAACTGTAAATTAAGAGAACTTTAAAATCCAGATTCCTCGGCCCCAGACCTAGTGAGAGAACATGGTATTTTCCCAAAGGTTCTCCTCCTTTGGGAAACTGGTCCCAAACCTGAATCCTGACTATATTGAGCAATTACTTTGAAGTCAGGTGACAAACTAAAAATACTACCTGCACAAGGAATGTTTTGATGGCTGTGAGATATTCCTTTAGACCATAGCTGCATCTGCTCTGGCACCAGTTTCTCTTGCTTTCCTGTGGGAGCCCCTATTATTGCATCCCATTCTTCTCAAGCCTGACTCTCAAGGGAGAGGAAGTGAGACATGAGAATGCCCACAGGTAAGAGAGTGAAAGTTAGGCTGCAAGTCTGAACCGAAAGGCTGTATAAGTTTCCTGTAGCTGCTATAACAAAATGCCATAATGTACATTCTCTTAGTCCTAGAGGCTAGAAGTCTCACATCAAAGTAACAGTGAGGCCATGCTCCTCTGACCCTATAAGCAGAATCTTTTCTTGCCTCTTCCTGACTGCTGGGACATCAGTCCTTGCAGCTATATCCCTCCAATCTCCATCTCTGAAAAACACGGTCATCTTTCCTGAGTATTTGTCTTTAGCTCATATAAGAATGTTAGTCATGTTTGAATAAGGCCCATCCTAAGGACTTCACATTCACTTGATTACATCTGTAATACATCTGTAAAGACCATATGTCCAGTAAGGTCATATTCAGAGGGCTAGGGCTTAGAACTTTAACATATATTTTCAATGAATGTAATACATCCTGTGATAAAATTTTGCCTGTGTGCCACCATCCTTCATCTCTCGAGCTTCTGAACATAGCTGGGAAGAGGCGGAGGCAGCTAGAAATCTGACCCACATTCAGAGTCCCTTAAAAATCCAAGGGTTACAGACTTTTCCTGGCTCATCTGCCAACAAGAGATCCAGCAGCCAGATGGCCTGAGTCCCAGAAACGGGAGCAGCACCCCTTTCAGTGAATAGGCAAAGAGTCAGAGAGCCTCAGGCTGTGGGAAGAAGAAATTATAGGACAAGAAAGAAGATGCTGCAGGACTGAGGTACAGCCAGCTCCCCCACAGCCAGTCCTGTCATTGTGCCTGGCTTGAGCTGACTTTGGACCCCTGTCTCTCCTTGATGTCCTCATTGCAATGTCTGGGTTAGACATGGTCTAGCATGATCCAATGCTCCAAAATGGCACCTCTTTAATCGAATCACCTTTGAAATTCTGAATTCGAGAATATCTGAGGCCAGGGATTTTCTTGGCCCAACGTGAAAGGGAAATCACTCTTCTGTCATGAAAGCAAAAACAACATGTTTTCCTTCTTTTTAAGAAATCACTGCATTTCAGGTTAATTTGTACCATACCGCAAGGTGTTTGGTGATTTCCGATTTACAAAGCCCATCTGAGAGCAACCTCATTTACTCTTTAAAGGAGCCTGTGGTTCAGTAATCATGATCATAACTAAAAGTAATCTAGCGCTTTCTGTGTACCAAGAACTTCTATAAATGTTGAGGCAGGCATCATTATTCACCCTTTCAAACAGGTAAAGTTATTCTCCCATGGTCACGGAGCTGATAATGAATAAACTTGATCATTGAACCTCGCCTCCACTCTCATTGACCCACTGGACACCCAGCCCTAGTCTTTAGGTGAACAACTAGGTTGTAAATACTTGCCCACTGTCTTGGTCTGCATTAATTTGCCTTGAGGCTCTCAGACTGCTTGGATACCCTTGATTCAAATGACCATTGAGAAATCCCAGACAGGCCCATGTTATAAATGTTAGGTTCCAAGAACAGCTTCATTCTGACTATATTCCTCTACTATCCTATAATTGATTTTCCCAAATGGAAAGCAGTGTTTGCCATTAGAAGCTGGGAACAGCATGGTGACGATGGCACAGAGCAAGTCCTCCCTCGGAGTGTCCACAGCTTTAGTTTATTCGTGTTTGTCATCACAGTCATGTCCTTGGTCACTAAGGTTCATAAATATGGCTGAATGTTATTAGCTAACAACCATTACATTCCAAAGATTCTCAGAGTAAGTGGTTAAGAGGAAATGCTGTCATAACAGAATGTGTGAAAGGGTACAATACAATTTGGAAGGCTGAAGTGCATTGACTAAACCCAAAACCTAGTCTCCTCCTTCCTGGGGACTGTAACATAAGTATCCCATGCCCTCTACAACACCAATTCAATTATTTTCCTTCCCCAAATGGCCCAGGTTAAACAGAAACAATTCTATTGAGTAAAGAGCAGAGATCAGTGAAGTGTAGCTGATGCTTTTACACACCACGCAGACTCCGGATTTTATTTTTAGATCAGCCCTCTGTCACATAAACTTAGCACAGCCGTATCTGAACATGTTTGTTTTCAAAAACATCTTTTTTTTTTCTTAGCTCACCGGGTGTTTTGTTTTCTTTCTTCTAGATCTATAAAAAATGCTGTGCCATTCAAAGATGTAGATTCAGATAAATATAGTGTTTTCCCAGTAAGTATTGCTATGAATAAACAGATGTTCAGCGAATATTATATTACATCTACACATTTCATTCCTTTAATAAGACAAGACTGAATTTCATTTGAATGTATTATTAATATGATGAGCAATACATCATTTCACAATTTGAAGTTTTTGGACTTCATAAAAATATCAGCCATCCAAGCACAGCTCAAGGCCCAGACTTTCTGCTTCCCATTCTTTCCCAGGTCAGGGGGATTCTCCAAGTTATCTTAAAGGATGGTGTGAATTGCTTTGGAAATTCATAAGTCTACTTAAACTTATTTTGTTTAAATATATGCCCACTTGTGGGTTTGAGTAAGAGTTCTTAGGATGAAAGCAAATGAAGAAACCTGCCATGAACTCCCCAAAGGGTGGGAAACCTCAAGACAGAAAAACATTGTTTGACAGGATTTTGATTGTTGATACTTTCAAATGAGTCTAAAACATAAATCGACCCACATGATTCATAGTTGACCTAGATTATTTTTAAACTATCCAACAAAATGATGAATCACTGGCCAAAGAGATAAATTATTTTAGAATCTGAGAAGATGGGTGTTCAACAGAACAATTTTAAGAAGTTGGATGGTCCTGCTGTTTCATTAGGTACAAATCGGCACACGCATGAGTATTCATCAACACACACTCACATGTATGTATAGCTACCTATACCTGCCTCACGCATATACATAACCACACATATAAAATACATGCCCATACATACACACTCCAACACTGCCATATACAGGCACATATCAGTGTCACACACAAGCATACATTCAATTACGCACACACTCCCAACCATGTATGGTTTGGTGTTCAGTTCCATTTTACTTCACACAGTCTTAGTTTTCCTGGAGATCTTGGGAGCTGTATTTGAATTTAAAGCTGCAGATGTTAATATCCGTTGGACAGCTCTCACTAACCTTCACCATGGGTCGCATAAAGGAGGACTGAACCCCACCTGTTTGTGCTCTTCAATTTCAGACACTACGGGGCTACCATTGGAGAGGGAGAGACTGTAACGACAGTGACAAGACAGCATACCCAGGCAGAAGGTAACTCTCCCTGGAAGCAGGAGGCACCATGCCTTCCCGGACCTGGTGGATCCCATTTGCAGAGACAAGGGATTTCATTTATCATGCATGTATTTGTCCAAGGATGCTTACCAAGCACTTGCAAAGTACTCCACATCATGTTAGGCTCTAAACGAAATAGAAGGGCCTTCTGTAGCCCTGGCAGTCTAGAAGGGGAAATAAATTATGTAAACATGAGTGTGGACATTGACACAACCTCTCCAAATGAGCTCTACCTTCAAGATGGTTTCAGGTGTTGCAGCCTGTCCACTTAGAGCAAAGAGTGGGATGCAAGAAATATGACATCCTGCTTAAGTCCTGGTCAGATGATCAGCCAGTCATACCTCTGCCTTCAAAATATCGATACGCCATCCTTAGCCTACACTGTAACTAAAAGAATTACCTAGCCTAATGTTTGCTCATTTTGGAGGCCCAATTTTAATGATTTCTATGTTCATCACACAACACAATCTGTGGGAACATTCAGTCATGGAAGACTGTATTGTGGTCTAGGTTCCCAGCAAATTTTCTAAATCAAGGTGAATGTCAGGGCCAAGTTGAGGCTTTTGTGTTACCGCATGTCTGGAGAAGTAAGTATACGCCAAAGTTCAATGTTGTTGCTTTCTTCTTAGGCCAGACAACTGGGATGCCCAGTGGGACTCAAATTGTAATGGCATTTGGGTAAGTAACTGAATTCAAATTTACTACCATCTCATACTTTCTGCCCTTCCCAGTGCCTATTTCCTTGAGTCATAGAAATAAGGAAACAGATACAGAATTCCCATCACACGTGAAGAGTGTGTGTCAGTGACGGGAGAGCTGAGGCTCCCTCACTCAGAACCCGGTTAAGCCATGTTGTAATCCCTTCATTCTGCTTTAACAGTGGGATGAAAGGTGAGGTGCTGTTAGCAGTGGTGCAGCACCCCGCACAACTGTTGGAACAAGCAACTCATTGCTACCACTTTGTTACAGTCATTCGGTTTTCTTTATAAGCCTTGTCAACCAGCACAAAAATTATCTTGCCAGGTACCACACCAACCACACTTTAAATTTCAGATTTCACTTGCTCCACTTCCCAACAGATAATGGGTTTTCAGCTTCCAGGTAAAGAAAAGGAAAGGAGGTAGAAAGTGATCAAACACTGTGGGCAGTGATGGCTTCAGATCCATACTTTAGCATCTTAAATTTACATGATTTGAAGGTCCTTATACAGAAAAAGAACACCAACTTACAAGCACAAACTCAAGTGTGAAAGCAAATAATCACCTAAAACTGTGAAAGAAATCCTAACAAGTACTGGAGCCTTCAATATTTGGGTCACTTTCTCTTTTCCACCTAACCCAAAGTACATAAAGGTAAATACCATGAAAATTCTTACATCCTGCTGGTATAAGGCATCCTCTCTCTTCCTAGAATCTTCTGGAGCTTCTAGATACCCTCAGTATTCTCACAGGCAGGAGTTATGGAAACTAAGAGCCTTGGAGATAAAGATTCCTGGCTTCAGATCACCAAGTACTTTTGTCTTAGAATACTCTTAATGTCCCTTGCAAGGGACAGCTGCTCCACTACAGAGTTTCACTCCAGGTCGTAGGAGGCTTTGACTCAGTCCCACTCACAGGGGCAACTGCCCTTCTGGGTTTCTTTTCTTCTGAAGGATTTCATACGTGAGTACTGTATTTACATCATTTCCTTCCTTCTTCACCTGTCCCCATGCCTCCTCGTTCCACCTTTATTTCATGACCTCTTCTTTTTAATATTATTGATACATATACATCTGTAAAATCTACCAAGTCCACTTAATATGCTTATGTGTACATGTGTTTAGAGCCAACTGCTTGGGATAAAATAACCTCTCAGGGAGCTTGTCTCTGGAGAAAACCGATTCTTCCTCCTTCAGCATCCATTGATTGACTGTAGCTCTTAATCTTGAGATGGGACCTGTGAAATTTCCCCCATCCACATTTTCACGTCCACTGGTATTGCTATTACGCAAGGCTTGGTTAAGCTACCACATTGCATGAGTGCAACGTCCCTGCCATGTCCAGAAGATACCATCTAGCAGCAGAAGTCCTCTGGCTCTTACCATCTTTTCTTCACCTTTTCTGAGCCTTAGGTGTAAGGATTGCATTGTATATGTATCACTTGGGGCTGGGTACCTCACAGCCACTTATCCTCTGCATTTTTACCAGTTGTGGGACTTTGTAATAGTCTCTATCTGTTGCAAAAAGAAGCTTTTTTGATGAGCAGTGAGAGATACATGTACATCTAAGGATTTGTGTTTCTTCATCTTGGAGATATTAACATTTATGTTGGGTAGTCTTTATTGTCAGAGTTGTCTTATAAACTATGGGATGTTCTGTAGTCTCTTTTGCCTCTGTCCATGAGATGCCAAGTGCACCCTCCACTCCAAGTGAGACAACCCAAAGTGTCTCCAGACATTATCAGTGTCCCTTGGCTTGAGCATAAGGTATAAAGGTGAAAAAGAAATTGGCCTGGATGAGAATTAGTGCTGCAGAACACCCAGAGATCTAGAACATCTAGAGATGGTGGGACACTGATCTCCAGCTCAGAGACTGTGGAACATGCCCTTGACCTAGATCCCTGAGACTCATGGACCCTGAGTTTTCCAACAGGAGTCACTCCTGGCCTGACTCTTCTAGAAACCTGCCCCAGATCTCGCTGAAGGAGCAGGCCTCATTTTTTATTCTCTCCCTGTTCTAGCCCCAGGTCCTCTTAAGCCCAGCTCACTATGTTGAGTGTTGCTATGAGTATTGCTATTGCTATGTTGAGCTTGAAAGGTTTATCTACTGACTTGCCTTTGTACTTTTAAAGTCAATTGGGAAGGATTTAGTATATGTGTCTAAAACCTTTAAGAACACACTGCTAATCTCTTCATTTCTCTTTTCAAGGGCATCGATCCAAAAGATGGAATTCCATATGAGAAGAAATTCTGTGAAGGTATGAACTGAAAGTCAGTTTGCTTATTACAATAGAAATAGCTGAGTCAAATTGAAGTGAACAGACCATCTCTGTGACGAAGTGCCTGAGGCTAACAGTTATTTGAAAGAGACCAATTACTTTTTCAGGACAGACCAGAAAATGACATCAGAAAAGTATAGTAGAGGAGGCAGAATCTAGAAGATGGAGAATATAATTTGCTTAATTGGCTGCTTTACTTGGGAACTGATTGACTTAATATTAGGAAAGACTGCAGGATGGAAACAGAGTAATCAAACTCTGGAATTTTCCCAAATAAGGACACAAGAAAATTTCATCATTTGCATTTTCCTTTCAACACACTCAAGGTTAGTCACCTGGACTTGTGCTGAGAGGACAGCACATCTCAAAGACTTAAGGGAGACTCTAAGCTCTACCCTGCAGGGCATTCCAGAAATAACTGAGCCAAACTCTGTACTCGGAAATCACACATGCCCAGGCATCTGGGTCACCAGTGCTAAAATCACACTCCAGGGGTTCTTAAACATGATTTAAGTAGCTCCACTCTGTTGTTAATCCACGCTTCTCTCTTCACTTCAAGAAGCTTTTCATTCAGTGGGCCGTTCACTCATCAAGTGTTTCCTAGATAACTACTCTAACTTCATAACAAGGACTTTACGTGGTTCTGCATTTTCAGGACACAAAAACATGCAACGTGTGCTGGATAACTCCAGTTGTCAATCTGGCACACCTGAGCAGAGGGACCCTCAGTTGAGGAATGTCTTCCAGTGACTTGGCCTATGGCCATGTCTGTGGGACATTTCCTTGGTTGTTGAGTGATGGGGAGGGCACAGCCCACTGTGGGCAGTGCTCCCCTGGCAGGTGGACCTGTGTTATATAAGAAAGCAGGCTGTGCACAGGTCAGGGGAACAAGCCAG
The DNA here is from genome assembly GCA_035773235.1 of Eospalax fontanierii. NCBI lineage: Eukaryota > Metazoa > Chordata > Mammalia > Rodentia > Spalacidae > Eospalax > Eospalax fontanierii. Next base: position 41,752,014 of record CM069539.1, on the reverse strand, counting down.
TAAGCAGTACTCCTCCATGGTCTGTGCTTCAGCTCCTGCTTCTAGATTCTAGTCCTGAGTTCTAACCCTAACTTCCCTCAGTGATGAACTGTGACCTGGGAGATGTAAGATAAACTAAATCCTTTCTTCCCCAAGTTGGTTTTGGTCAGTGTTTTTAATCACAGCAATAGAAAGCTAACCAGAACACAGTGTTTAACCAGGATCAAACAAAATTTAGCTATTTGTTAAGCTCACAGAGGGCAAAGGAAAGGATAACCAAAGACATTGTACAGTTATACAATTTAAAAATATTTCTTGAGTGACTAAAAGAATTTTATAATCATAAGGTTGAGGCAGGAGATTGCAAGTTCAAGGCCTGTTTGAGCTATAGTGTGTGTTCAGACCAGTCTGGGCAACTTAATGAGACCCTGTCTCAAGAGAAAAAGTAAAAAGATGACTGGAGATATAGCTTACTGGTAGAGTACTTGACTAGAATGTGCTAAACCCTAGGTTCAATCCTCAGTACTACAAGAAATAAAGTTGTGAATAAATGTGGAACTTGGAGTGGCTCCCTGGTAGAGCACTTATCTAGCATGCATGAAATCATAGGCTCAATCTGCAATAATTAATAACAATAATAATGATAAATGCAGATCTAGATCAAACCCTAAGCCTTCTGGACTCACCCTCTGGGATTTCCACATTCTATCACCTTGCCTTCTTAGACGTCTTGGGCCCTCTTTAGTCCCCATCCATGTGGCCCAGCAGCAGCTTCTGTGGAAGCCAAGGCTGGAGGGTTGAGCCTTCCTCTGGCTTTACTCCAGTGGTTTGGGGATGGAGAAAAGAGACTCTCTTCTCTGCCTCTGGAGGCATCACTGGATTTTTCCAGGCCCTTAAGGGATTTGGAAGGGTATATCAGCCAGTGCATGATTTGTGTGATTGGGTCTCAAAATCAGATTAAGTGATTCTTACCTCCAGACATGCAGGCTGCATAGCGACCTTTCAATCTCCATCTCTCCATTAATCAGCTGGAATTGGCAGTCCATTGCCTTTGTGTATGTGAATTAAGGGTTTAAAAGACCATCACATCTTGAAAAAAAATCAAAATTGTTCCATGAGGTCATTAACTCTGAGAGAGAAATGATGTGTTTTCTAAGAAATCCATTTCCAGAACCAAAATTTAGGACATATCTCTGAACTCAGCTCAAGTTGTGATTCATTTATTCATCCGTCATCCATGCAGGACATTGTACAGCGGTTGCTTTTATGTGGAGCCGGAAAGCACACCTGCATTTGTGCAGCTTAGTGAGCAGTCCAGTGGCAGAGAAATTTCATCTTGCTCCTAAATTCTATGCCCCTCACACCCTCCAACCCATGACAATGTGTCACTCTTAGGATGTACTGTGCATGAAACATACACCAGGCTATGTGCTTTCTTAACTACTCAATCGGGAGCCCCCCCACTACTTGAGTGCATAAATAATATAAATAAATTGTGCGTCCTAGGTTCCCAGCCCAGGGGAATCATTTTGCTAGGAGACTCAGCTGGGGCTCATTTTCACATCCCTCCGGAATGGATCACAGCTTCACAGATGTCTTTGGTAAGTAATTTTGGCAGTAATCATCCCGGATGTGCTGGCCTTTGTTTTTGTTCCCCTTCCTCTCACTAAATGTGATGCCAACTCCAAACAGGTGCAAATCTCCCTCCTCAGCAAAATCTGCTGTGAGAGGAACATCCATCTCAGCTCCAGGCAAATGCAGGCAAAGAGTTTCTCCTCCTCACTTTCCCAGTCTCAGACATAGTGAAGGTGACAGGTGAGCGTCAGGACAGTGGCCAGTGCACACAGAGGACACAGCCATGCATTGGCTTCCCATGGAGGTCAAAAGGGGCAGGTGGAGCCTCTCCAGTTTCAGTGCCCTCTGCAAGTAAGAAGAGAGGGGGCTGAGCAGACCTCCAGGAGAAGCCTGGTGTACTCCATGGAAGGGTGGCAAGGGCAAGAGAGGTCTTTCCCATCCTTTCCAGAAGAACAGGACAGTTCTGGAAGTTTTATTGAAGTGAAAAATAAAGAGTCATCGTAAACAATGCTAGACTTATAAACAGCAAGGAAAGGGGAAAGAAGCCAGCAGTTACTGACTCTCAAACATCAGGCACTGTAAGCAGAATGTTTATGTGTTATGTGAATGCAGTCAGTACTTAATATTTGCCAGTTCCACATCCACAGATTGAAGCAACTACACGTAGGAAATGTAGTTAGGCCTCCACTGCTGCATCTGTAATGAACATGCACAGACTTTTTTTCTTGTCATTATTCCATAAACAATACAGCACAGTAACTATTTACATAGCACTCACATTGTATGTGGCATTAGAACTCATCCAGACGTGTTTTAAAGTATATGGGAGGATATGTGTAGGTTATATGCAAACACTGATACATGCAAACACCATTTGATATATAAGGGACTGGAGCACCCATAGATTTAGGTATCCAAGGGAGCTCTGGGTGCACCCTTCACAGACACCAAGGGACTACAACATGAGACGAAGTCCAAAGGCAACTGGATGTTCTCAGTCATCAGCTGAGCACACAGCTGCCAGGCTATCTTCCCCCTTGACCTGTACAAACACCTAGGACTTATATGGCAAAGGACGGGAGTGTGAGAGAGTGGGGAAGGACAATCTGAATGGCACACTCCCAAGGAGGAGGGCTCAGGAGGGATGCACCATCTGCAGCTGCAGCTTCTAAGGGGTAGAAGTGTGAAAAGAGAACCTGCCAATACCTGTGCCCAACCCATCCATACACCTGTAGGGCTCAATGCAAAATAAAGGTACATATGTTTTTTTTTAAAAAATCAAAGTAGGGACTGGGGAGATGGGTCAGAGGTTTAGAGCACTGGCTGCTCTTGCAGAGGACCCATGTTCAGTTCCCAACACATACATGGTAGCTAACAACCATCCATAACGTCAGTTCCTCAGGATCCAACACCCTTCTGGCCTCTGTGGTATTGCTCAACATGGGTACACTTACATGCATGCAGATAAAATACTAATACACATAAAATAAAAATAAATAATAAATAATTTTTTAAGAAAAGTAAAATCAGGTGTGGTGATACATGACAATCCTCCCAGCATTTGGAAGGAGCATCAGGAATTCAAGATTAACCTCAGCTATATATGGAGTCTGAAGCCAGCTTGGGCTACCTGAGACATGGTCTCCAAAACTAGTTCCATTAAAGATGTTAAAATATAAAGTTCCCTCCTTTTCACTTTCTTTGGAAGTCTCCTCTTTGTAGTGGTGATTTTTAATTTGCTACTTAATATCTAACCATTTTTTAAAAATATTTTATGTGTATGAGTGTATTGCCTTCATGTATGTAAGTGCACCTGTGTCCATTACAGAAAGATAGCATGCCTACCCATGGAAGAGTCCTGGGTACAATGGCAAGCCTTGCCACACAGTCTCATCTCTGGGTGAGAGTCTCCCCTCTCCCCTCAAACTAAAACTAATTCTAAGAAATTAAATCAAAGAAATTATAAATATTCTTGGGCTTCTTCTCCCCAAACTGAATAAATTAAACATTCACTTAGACACTCTGCAATTGAACCTCTCCAAGTGCCCTTGAAAAGACGAACTAACAAGGAGATGCATCCAAATACATAAAAATGCTCAGGTGCTCAGTAAAAGAATGCTCCCTTAGGAGAGGGCTTGCTGGAGGAAAGAAAGTGACTTGTATTAAACAGTAAATCCAGAATCTCAGCAATAATTGGCAGGAGAGGGTACTTACCACAGTAAGATCAGGGAAAACTGCTCTTACTTACCAGAGGTAAGAATGTACTGGCTATACTAGCCAGTGAGTTGGGCAGCATCAACAGCAGGGTGACCAAGCAAGTCAGCTGATCTGGGAAACCCTGGGACTCAGGAAAAATCAAGAATGAAAGATGAGAGCCGTGCTTGGTGGTCCAGAGTCAAAAAATAACAAAAGATAGCTTTCTTTTCAAAACACTCTGTGTGAGTGTTTTGCCTGCATGTGCTGAAGTACACTCACACATGTAATGCCCACAGAAGCCAGAAGAGGGCACTAGATCCCCTGGAACTGGAGTTAGGGATGGTTGTTACTGGCCATGTGGGTACTAGGAACTGAAGCCTTGTCCTCTACAAGACTAGCCTGCTCTTAACCACTGAGCCATCTCTCTAGCTTCAAAAAGTAACTTTATTAACTTGATAAAAATTCTTGTTTTCAACCAGTACTCCCACTAAGGCCAAAGTATAAAATGTACTCACTTCTCATCACCCTGCTTTTTCTCTTAGTCTCCAAGGATAAAGTAAAATTTTGCAATTGTTCTCAAAAGACAAGGGAAGAAACAAGGTCTGACATAGGAGGAAAAATGCATTTGGCATCATATTTTCCTCTCAACACTAAATTGAAAAGCACAGTGAAATAATTCTCCACAGTGCTTTGAGGAGGAAAGGGTTCATAGCCAAAATGTTCTCCCATGCTTGAGTTCTTACACAGAGCCTCAGAACTTTAGTCTAATTCATTCAAAGACTCGGAAAACATATCAGATAGGTCATTCTGGAAAAAATTCAAATATATACAGTTGCAAATATATATAATATATGTATATATTATATATAATTAAAAGGCAAAGCTGAGGAGATGGCTGAGTGGGCAAGAGCATTTGCTGTGCAAGCATGAGCAACTGAATTAGGATCCCCACCACTCAAGTCAAAAACCAGACCTGGCCACACACACTTGTAACCCAGGTGCTGGAGGAAGAGACAGTTGGATCCTGGGAACTCACTGGCCAGCCAGATCAGCCAAAATGACATGTGCCATGTTCATTGAGAGACTCTGCTTCAAGGGACTAAGGCAGAAAATGATACAGTAGTATACATGATGTCCTCCTGTGTCTTTCACATATGCACACAAGTGCTCACACCAGCCCATAAACCTATGTGACACATACATACACACAGAGACAAAAAAAAAAATCAAAAGAAAAATGAAAAACCAAAACATTTATAAAACATAGTCAAATTTTAAATTCTCTAGTTAATGAATTCCTACGTATTAATAAAGTATTTCAAGTTTTAATTGAGTTTTTGCAAATTTCATACAATATACTTTGATCATATTTAGACCCTTTCCTGTCTATACCTCTCTTGTAGCTCCCCCCCGCCCCAGTCAGATTTCATGTACTCTGTCATATGTATTAAGGCCAAGTTTGTGTCCCAAATGTCCTTTAGTGTGAGTCCATCCACTGGAGCATAGTTAAGTTATCTAGCATCAAACCCTTAAAGAAAACAAACTTTCCCTCCCCCAGTAGTTATCAGTGGTCAACAGTTCCTCAGGTAAGGCTGGGACTTTTCGCCTACTTTTCAACCTCTATGCTCGGTTTTTGTCTGGCTCGAGCGTGCATGAACCTTGTGCATGCTGTCACTATTGCTCTGTATTCCTATGAATAACTTCCCAGCTGTCCGGAAGACTGTTTCTTTGTGGTCATCCACCATCTCTGACTCTTCAGTCATTCTGTCCCCTCTTTCCTAGTGTCCCAGAGGTTTCATATAGGTACACTAATCAGTATATTTTTATTGACCGAGAATATGATTTATAAGTATTATAAGAATTCATTTTCAGTGCTAAGAAACATAAATTCTGTTATGCAATTCATTCGTCATCTGCTAAATAAAGGCCAGTTTTAGCAAGAACAAAAGGAAACAGACGTGCCATTTTTACTGCCAATGAGAGTCTAACCTGCTAGAATTTCTCCAAGAGACAAATTCATATGTGAAATGAAACTTAAAATGTTTGTGATATAACCAGTAACTTTCAATCCAGAAATTTACCTTCAAAAAATGATCATTCAGATTAAAAGAAAAGAGGGCCAGCTAGGTGACTGAGCTGGTAAAGACACACCCCACCAAGCCTGATGATCCCTGGGACCCTCCTTGAAGAAATCAGATAGGAACATTTAGCAACATTATTGCTAAAAATCAAATAAAAATGCAAACACAACTTAGCAAAACCTTTGAGATACAGGGAAGCTGGAGCAGTTCTTAGAGGAAAGATAGCTAGGAAGGCTTACACTAAAAACTCGGGAGGATCTCAGATAAATAACCTAATGATGTACTTCAGGGTCCCAGAAAATAAATCCAAACCCCAAAGCAGGAGATAGCAAGAAATAATAAAGACTACAGAAAAAATTAGTGAAATGGAGACTAAAGAATCAATATATAGAATCAAAAACAGAGTTGGTTCTTTAAAAAAAATTACATAAGATTGGCAAATCTCTTATCAAAGTAACCAAAAGAAAAAGAAGATTCAAATTAATACAAATATAAATGAAAAAAAGAGAGAATATTTAAGATTCCAGTGAAATAACTGGGATCATTAGAGAGTACTTAGAAAACTAATGTTCCAAAAATAAATTTATAAGAAACGGATAAATTTCTAGATATATATGACCTACCAAAATTAAATCAAGAAGACATAAGCAACTTAAATGGATCTAAAGCAATCAATGAGATTGAAAACGCCTCCCAACAAAAAAAAGTCTAGGATCAGATTCCTTCATTACCAAATTCTACAAAACCTTTAAGGAAGAAAAGTAGCAGTTTGCTCCTCAAACTGTTCCATAATATAGAAGGTAAGAAACTCTACCAAACTCATGAAAGTGGATTACCCCAATATCAAAACTAGATAAGAACACAACAAAGAAAAATAAAACTAGAGACCAGCCTCCCTAGTGAATATAGATATAAAATTCCCAGTAAAATGTCTGCAAATTGAATTCAAGAACACCTGGAGGTCATATACCTAAACCAAACTGCTCTTATTCTGGGGATTCAAGGTTGGTTCAACACGTGCAAGTCAGCAGACCACAGAGATTCTGGCACATCCAGGGCTATTTTTTCACTGTTCTCAACAGTCAGGAATGAAATAGCCCAGATGACCATCAACAGATGAATCGATAAAGAACACACAGTAAACACACAATGAGGTTGAATACAGCCAGAAAGAAAAATGCAGTTATGGCATTTGTAGCAATCTGGCTGGATGTAGCTAGATATCACCATGTTAAACAAAATAAGCCAGACTCTGAAAGACAAACACAACATGTTTTGTCTCATATGCGGAAACTAAATTTAAAAATGTGTGTGTAAATATATATCCTGAAACTAGAAAAAGGACCACGAGGGGGAGGAAGAGATGATCTGAAGGGACGTTGGAAGTAAAGAGAATGGTGGAACACATGCAACTGTAATAGAAAGGCAGAAGGGGACTGAGTAGCAGAAGAAACGGGATCAGCTAGAAAGGAGGAGGGGACACAGGGAAAGACATGGGGCAACGGGACAGAGAACTACAGCACACAAGGACATGTGTGCATGAAAATCTCACGAGGAACCTTATTACTGTGCATTTAAAATTAATAAATAATAGAAATGCAGGGAACTGGCTTGGAGAGGTGTTCTCACACTTGCCCAGCAGGCCTCACTTAAATAAGTGACTAGCAAAGCTTCAAATTTTGTTAACTCATTAATGAGATTAACAAGCAAAATGATAAGAATTGCCTTAAAGAGTATAAACTAGAGTTTATACAGTCAGTGAGGAAAGGAATGATTAAACTTAGATTTATATCCTACAATACAAAGAATATGTATACATGAATATCATCAGTGCTGTTCATAGAGGGAAAAACAAAGAAACTAAAAATCAAAATTAAGGGACAAAAAATATATGAGATCCATGCAATGAGGGTTTACACAACCTTTAACACATATTAACTGGCATGTTTATAGGCAAGAAAATGCTTATGATAGCTTGTTAGAGGTCAAAAGTGGTCAGAAAATGGTGTGTCTGAACATTCTTCTGAACATACAGCTGTCTGTGTATAAACGAAAACCTAATTAGAAGGCTGGAGATCCATATGTTAACACTGTAGTAAAACTACGTATGATTCCTTCTAATTCTCCCTGAATTTCTGTTATTTATGAACTAAATATTATAATTCAAATTTTAGAAGACTGAACTGTTCTAATTTGCTTTATTCCAAGCAAATAGCTAAGGAAGGGAGATCTAAAAACCTGCCGTAGTGCTCTCTTTAGTCTTTGCATAAACCCCCTATGGTTGGTGTCTTTACAATACTGCCTCATTTACAGACAAATAGCCAGCAAACTTGAGTGCAACTTGCCCAAGGTCTCACGAGTAAAAGTGTCAGAATCACTGCCTATCTCTATCTCCAAAAGAGCCACTTAACTGAAACTAGTATATGATGATAGTTCATACCTTAGGTAAGGCCAAGTACTTCAGTTAGCTAAGGACTATGAAAGCATTTAATGTGGTATATTATCTTCAAACTATACCAAGGAGATTGACAGACGACTCACACCAGGATGGTAGTAGTTAAAAGCTGGTCAGTGCCTCTGTTTTAATCCTCATTCTTCCTACATCTGACCTCTAGAGGCCTATGAACAGGTGCCTTCACAATATGGGGCCACATTAGGATTCTCCTGGGAGGGCAGCTTCTCACCCACTCTGGGAAGAAGAGACTAGCTCTGCAGTGTGCTAAGTCTCTGGAGAAAAGAGGGAGCCACCAAGCAAACATTTTAAAGCATGCACTTCAGTAAGCCCAGTAGCAAGCCCCAATGTAGAGGTCTAATAGTGTTTGGAGAGTTATGCTCTTTATTTGTATGTGTTACCGTGACCTGACTGAAATGCTGCAGAGGGGTGTTTGTCAGTGTGGGTTTGGGTTAGTCCCCCTCACACCAGTAAACACTTTGAGAAATGACTGTGAGAATGGATTGAGGAACCAAGCCATGCACTAAATGAGGATTCACAAATCAATAATCAATATGTTGATGATACTATTGGTAGGACAGCAGTTGCATTTTTGTGTTGTTTTGTCATCTGTTATAAGCCTTTGTTATTCTAGTTTTTAAAATTTCTCCAGGCTAACATTTCTCTCCTGGGTGGAAAATAGCCCAGTCACTTGCAGCCTAGACCACTTACTTTTTTTTTTTTAAGACAGGGTCTCCTTATAGCTCCAGCTAGCCTAAAACTCATTATGTAGACCAGGCTGGCCTTGGACTCACAGAGATCCACCTGCCTCTGCCTCTTGAGTGCTGCAATTAAAGGCCTCAAGTGTCCTCTTCAGTGAACATGCCGTGGTGTACCAAACATTCACCCATGACGGGGTGCGTGACGCGGACTGGCAGTTACTTTGAGACTATTGTGAGTCATGCGCCTTTCAATTTATTTTAAATTTATTTTGAGTGCTTTCCCTGCATATATTGTGTACCACATATGTGTAATGCCTATAGGGGGCAGAAGAGGGCATCAGATCCTCTGGAATTGGAATCACCACTGGTTGTTGGCTGGGAACTGAACCCAGGTCCATGTTCCTTTAAAAAAAAAAAAAATACTTTCAATCTAAAAAAAATTATCATATGTAGAATTTCTTAATTTGTGCAGTTAGTCTGGATATGAAAAGAATGCCTAGCTGATATGCATGAAGTATGTTTGTGCTCAGATGCCTCAGGTTTCCTTTGCTTCACTTTTAGAGTTTACGGCATGTGTTAACAAAGTACCAGTTACATCTTCAGCAGAATTTCTACAGTGGCACTAGGCAAGCCCAGCAGCAGAACACTGTTCATGCATTAATTAAATAGCAAGCACTGTGCTGGGCTTCCTGTCCCTTAAAGCCCTGTGAAAGAGCTAATGACATAGTTGGGAAGAGGCAAGAAAGAACCCAGGCCCTCATAGAGCTCACAAGCTCAAAGGGAAAGCACACTAGCAATGGCAACTCCAGAGCAATTGATGGTCGGACATAAACATGCTGCCAAACTGAAGGGAAGGCTTCATGGAGGAAGAGGCACATGTACTTTAAATGGAAGAGTGAGCTGGAGGCAATCAGATTCTCAAAGAACTAGGAAGAAGTGTCCCAGCAGAGGAAAAGCCCCTGTACAAAGCAGCTTTGAAGCAGGAAGTTTACAAGAGTGAAAACCAGGAGAATAGCCAGGGCTCCGTGAAGGGCAGGAGCCTGGAGGCATGTTGGGGAACTCAGAGTTCATCCAGATGCCAACAGGGGCCACCAAAGTGCTGAAAACAGAAATGCACCAGTCGGACTTGAACTGTGGAAAATTCACTGTGATTTCAGCGGTCAGGGCAGGTTACTTTTGGGGAAACACAGCAGGGGGACCAGCAAGGAGGTTGTTACAGTCGTAGCATAAAGCAGCGTAAACTAGAAAAGTACAGTAAGAACACACAGAAGGAAGGAGACGGAGAGACTGCTCAGCGTTAGGACCAGGCAGTGCTCTCTCAGAGGACCCAAGGTCAGAGCTCTGCACCCATGTCAGATGGCTCACAGCTGTCTGTAACTCCAGCTCCATGGGATCTGGTGCCTCCTTCTGGCCTCTGTGGGTATCTGCACTCATGTGCGCACACGCACACATACACACACACACACACACACACACACACACACACACACACACACAACTAAAATAAACATTTTGTAAAAACAGCAAAGAAATGTACAAACTCACCTTCTGGAATGAGAGTGGACATGTCTCTTTCTCAAAGCTTCCCATCCTGTGTGTCCTGTGACAGCTACTAAAGAGGCTGCTGTGTTAAGTAGCTTCCTAATACTACATCAAAACACCTGAAATCATTAGCTTTTAAGGAGACAGGCTTCCAGTTCATGATTGATCAGCTCTGTTACCCTAAGCCTGTGGTGAGGCAGCGTGGTCGGAGCATGTCACAGAGCAAAGCTATTCACTACACAGCTGGGAAGCAGGAAGGGAAGAGGAAGGTGTCAGCCTCTACAGTTCCCTTTAGGGTCTTACTATCTGCCCCACTTCTCAGAGCCCCAATAGCACCAAGTGGAAGGCCAGGCATTTAACACACAGGCTTTTGGGAGACATTTAAGATTCAAACCACAGTAACCATCCTTCCCTCCAACTGCACTGGGGTTGACCCCAGGCTGTTCCCTGGCATCATCTCACCTGAGGCGGCTGGTCAAACTCATCCCCGATCGTAGATCTTCCAGAGTCTAGGCCAACTCTGAGACCACTGAGGAGACAGCATTGTTAAGAAACTTGTGGTACTTCCTGTCAATCTGTACTACACTCCCACCCAAACACCACCAGCAATGATGAGCACATCATTTACTTTAGATGATTTGATAGAAGAGGGATCATTACTGACAACAATACCGTGACAATAGTCACTTACCTGGACAAGTCCAGACAAATCTGAATGTCTAGTCATTCTACTGATAACACAAAGGCCACCTGCCAGCTTCATAGGTCAGGAGCTATGCCCAGAGGACAGTTTCAAGCCCCTAGCTTATCTGTGTAGAAAGTTATCTTAGATTTTGAATCAAATAGACTATGATTCATTTCCTGGTCTAGTTTCCTACATTTACTCATTTATTCTGAGTTTTAATTTCATTATCTGCACTATATAAACAATAATGGTTACCTTTTCAGACCATTTGAAGTGGTTTTTAGAATAGGATGGTAAAAATTAAACTATCTTTACCTAAGTTTTATGTGACGCTGCAGAACACATGGGCCAATTCTATCTATCTTTCTATCACTTGATTTCTTCCAAGAGAAGTATTAAGACATTAGAGCTCCTCTGTGGGGCCTGGAGTAGAAGAGGATAAAACTTCTTTTTCATCTTGTTTCTTAACTCAACTCACTGCCCACAAGGGTTGCAGTTGGGAAGAACCAGTTTCAGGATGGCAGTGGGTCCCAGATCCCTGCTTGGGGCAGGAAACAGATGTTTCCCCTCACAGGAAGGAAGTCACTGAAGAAGCTAGAGTCTGAGGCTGAGAAGGCTGATGTCTGACACCCCACGAGAAATGTAAAGGCAGTGACTGAAACAGCAAGACAGACAGGTGTCCTGGGTACAGACAAGGATGCCAGAAAGGAAAAGACAGTTGGGAGTGGACATGTTGCAAAGGAAGGTCCCCTCCCAGGACATCATCAGCTGATCAGGGCTGATCATGCAGAAGCAGCATGCAGGGTCAGAGAAGACAGTAACTTTACCATGGAAAGTTCAATCAAGAGTCTGCTACAGCCTCCCTCCCCGAACCCTATAGCTCTGGGCATCCTTCCCTGGTTACAATCAGGGCTGGGATGAGGGCAAGGAGCTTTGCTTAATTACTATTCTATAAGAAGTGGACATTTTTATCCCCAAAGTGGAATTAACAGAAGCAGAGGAATGTACTCTTTCTGACAATGAACACGTGCATGATAAGGCTGGGTTATTTCTTCTAGGAGTAGGAACGAGAAAACCCCGTAATTTGGCGGCTTCAGGGGGAGAATAGAGATGCTGCCTTATTGTATGTTGCAACCCCTGCTTGAAGGTCTGTTGAATGTGCCAGACCTTGAGCATGGATAAGATCAGAGGTCAGCAAATGCAACACTCTTCTCTCTGTTGGTTCTGACTAATTCTAAGCAGTGTTCTAGAGGAGAAACCTCAAATCACAGTGGACCAGTTCTCACATTTTAGTTTCACATGCTATTCATTTTCCTGAGGAGTTTACTTGACTTATATGGATAGCATATATGTTCTTTTATATTTATACATATATGTATAGATATCATATATACATATATATATGTATATATAAAAGAATTACACAGACATTCAGATATACATATACCAATGATCATTAATTATATCTATCAATACTCACCATTACAGAAATCTAAAACATCAATTTTAAGAATATTTGTGAATTTAATTGAAATAACATTAAGAAATACATACTAACATGAATGACATACTTATGACAACTTTATTTTCCAAAACAAAAGCTACATTAGAAGAGTAGCGGCCATTCTCATTTTTGCAAATCTCTATTATTAACATCTGGCTTTGAAGAACGCAGCTGGAGCTCCTGTATCTGATTCTTCCTTTGGTCTGTTTCAATATTCATGCCTGTGGCCTCTACAAAATACCACTGTACCCTCATGAGTGAACTGCAATGGAAAAGATAAAGAAGACTTGAAAATATTGATCCCATAAGGATTTCAAAGACCCCTCAGGGATCCCCAGGCTGCATTTGAAAGCAACTGTCATCAGGTTTTCCCATTGCCTATAATGTCTGAATTTTGAATACCAGCAAAAAAAAAAAAAAATTGTTCTTGTAGGTGTCTACTCTGTAATTTTCAAATTTTTTCATGTCTAGCAATGCCAAGAGAGAGGCATACTAAAAGTGTTTTAGGAAAAAAACAGAGAATCCACAGACATAGGATGGGCTAGACTCAAACCCCAGTGCTTCCGGAACAGGTCAATATGTTGAGGGCAGAGTCCTGCATCCATAGCCTGCCCGGGAGTGTGTTGTGCTTCTCAGTAGTGACAATATGTCACTCTGGAGAAATGAATGGACCGCTGAGAAATTTCTTCTTTCTGTACAGAGTTGATATGTTCATAAAAAAGTGAAGTACAACTCCAGTCCTCAAAGGTGTAAAAGTCTGAGGCAATTGGCCACAAGACCTTGTTGAGAGAAATACAGGAAGAAGGAAGAAAAGCACTTAACGCAGGTCTCACTCCCGTTCTCTGCTCTGTTATTTGAGAGCATTTTAGTAAGGTCATCGCAGAAGGTGACAGCCCCAAACTTTTGGATAATTTTATGTGTGGAACCTTTTAGATGGGGTTCTAGTCAGTGTCAGATCTAACATAAAAACTAAGAGGAAAATAAAAGCACTCCAAGCAGAGGGGATTTTCTGTGGGAGACTGGCTACAGAGACATGAGATTTAACACAATGAAGACTGTATTAGCATTAGAACAAAAACAGGTTGCTGAAATAATCAGGCATTAATCATTGCTGGGAATAGATGCCAGTTTCAAGGCTAAACAAGGGAAGATGGGGACATTTGTGGCAGCTAAAGGAAGTGGAGCCTTTAATTTCCAGGCTTCTGACTGCCTGAGATGAGCAGGTTATGGGTGCTTGGGACCACAGAGGGTTCCGGGAGACAGCCAGGAGGGGCGAGGACACTAGGGGAAGACACGACTTCAGCTAGAAGACAGAATCACCCATTCCATCCTCCTTCCTCTTTCAAACCACCCTCCCTGCCCTTCCCCAGGCAGGTGCGTCTCACAAGTGGGGTAAGTGGACTTGGTGCTGACAGATGATTGTTTATCTACACAAGCCACCTGAACACTTTCTAATTGAGCCTGGAGCCTGTTCCAGTCAGCTATGGGCCTCAAGAAGCAGGACATAGAGAGAATTAAACATGTATCGGGCAGCTAAATGCTGAGGACACAAAGTCTAGGAACAGCTGCCCAAGGACAGCCCCTGTTCAGCTGTGTGTCTTGTGAGAATCAGGCTGGTAAGCTGTCCGTGTGGCTTCAGTTCAGACTGAGACTCACTTCTTTGTGTGCTCTATACACAGGGACCGCAGCATCCCTACAGACCCCTTCCTTAAAGGGCCCCATCCAAAAGGACCAGAAGAGCATAAACAACCACGAGTTGTCTTTGAAAATGAACCTTCTCCCTTTCCCCAACCTGTTCCCAGCGCTGCTTTCTCAGTCTCACACTGGCAAACCGCACTGTAAATAGAAACCTTCAAGACCCTTGAGGCTGTGTGCTGCTGTTTGCTGCACCAGGAATTTCATCATGTTATCTGCATCAATGTTATGGTGTTCATAACTCCTGGCTTCTAAGACGTCCTTGCCTTCCTCCTGTGATAAGCAACCTTAGCTTCTCTCCAAGCCATCCAAACCTTAGTGGTTAGGTTCACATCAAGCTACCTGTGTCACATAGAAGACCTCAGTTTAGAAAGGTTTCAAAGAAAACCAGAGTAAATCAAAATCACAGATGGTACTGTTGTGTGGAATTTTGTTTTTCTTTTCAAAGTAGAATAGTCACGGTGTGATGCGTCTGTGGATGGGGGGTGAAAGATCACAAGACTAGCAGTGGGTCCTGCCCTCCTGCCTCTTCCCCCATCTGCTCAAATATTACTTTTAAAATATTAACATCAGTTCTCATTGAACCGGAATTGCGTGATGGGCTGGGAAGGGAGGTGGAGGAAGAGAAGCAATTCTGAAAAAAAAAATCAATTTCCCAAATGTTTGTTTTGCTTATGAAAACTGTTGTCTGTCCTATTCTAGAATCTTAGCACGACCCCTGGCAGGCTGTTGACTATAGTGTAAGTAGCACAGATTGAATTTCGTGCTGTGTCAAGGACAAAATGAATCCTTAATCTGGCTGCAGAAAATGCATATTCACCCAAGAGCAGGCAGCTCCGTCTTTCAAGCCCCTGTGCGCTTCATTCCTCTTTGAGATGATTCTGTCTGTCAGCTCCACAATTCTTTATTAGCCTACAAACAGCACAGGCAGAATCAGTGATCCTGCCCTGCACCCTCTCTTGCCTTCTTCCACTCTCTGGATTTATCAGGCACTTTAAAAGCTTCCACTGTGCATAAAGGCAGATTTTCATGGTCCGTATAAAGTATGGAAATTCCACCTGAGTTAACTTCGTGTTCACACCTGAAATATCTAAGCATATGGTTACTATTTACATTATTTGTTCAAGATGAGGAAAGGCTTTCGTTTGGTAAAACTAGACAGAACTATATTTTCTGCTCCTCTGACACCTTGCAGGGCAGCAGAAGAAAGATGCTAACTGGTGAGGATGTAACTCTCACTCTCAGGTACTGTTTGTGTCTTCTCACAGTAAAAGATGGTTGTGATAGCCTTGGAAAATGCCTTTCTCTAGCAGCCATCAGGCCACAGGACAGAGAATGCTGTTCTGCTCCCTCCCCCTGCACAGTAGATAGAGGTTTCACAGGGAGGCAGTTACCAGTTCATACCTGTGCTCTCCAGCAAGCTGCTAGGACCAGGAGACAATTCTTTGTTCTCAGGTTACTTATCACCTGTCACTTTGCTTCTCATCCCATATTAGCCACTAAGTGGATTTCACTGGATTAATGCATCTCCTGGGAAACATCGAGAGTCCACTGGGATGTGGGAAGAAATTTTGCCATTTAAAAAATAAGTTGGAAGTCGGAAGTGGTGGCACATGCCTTTAATCCCAGCACTCTTTGGGGGTTCCAGGCCAACTGGAGCTACAGGGAGACCCTATCTCAAAAAGACCAAATAGCAATGACAATAATAATAATTTCATATTTGAAAAAGTGCTCAGTGTCCTGAGCCATCAAGGAAGTACAATTAAAACTGCCTTAAAATTCCTTTTTACCCAAATCAGAATCACTAATATTAAGAAAATAACAAATGCTGGGGAGGACAGTGGGGAAGGCAAACACGTGTTCACTGCTGGCAGGAAGTAAACTGGTACAGTAAACTATGGAAATTGATGTGGAGGTTCCTCAAATAGGTAAAAACAGAACTACATTATGACTGTGTGGTTTAGCTGCGCTTCGGTACATCCGAGTCTATTGCTCCGCTGTTTGTAATAGCCAGAAAGTGGAACCAGTCTAGATATCCATAAACAGGGGAATAAAGAAAATTTGGTTCATGTACACAATGGAAATGTATGCATGAAATAAAAATAAAATCAGTTTTTGCAGGAAAAATGGATAGAACTGGAGAGAGAGCATTATGTTATGAAAAATAAGCCAGACTCAAACAAATACCACATACTTTTTCTCATACATAAAATCTAGAGTGTGTGTATGTGTGTGTGTGTGTGTGTGTGTGTGTGTGTGTGTGTGTATGTGAAAGCAGAAAGAGGACCACGTAAGGGAAAGAGGAGAACTTAAGTGAAGAGGAGGGAATAATGGAGTTCATGTGACATGAAATAGAAGGGAAGACTATATGGACGGACCAGCAAGCGGGATCAGAGGCGGTGCCGGAGGTCAAGGGGGAAGGGATGAAGACATCTATGTATGAAATGCCATAATGAAGCCATTAATTTGTATGCTAACTTAAAAACAATTGTGTGTTAGAGTGATGGCTCAGCAGTTAAGAGTACTGACTGCTCTACCAGAGGGCCCTGGTTTAGTTCCCAGCACCCTCATAGCAGCTAACAACCACCTGTAACTCCAGTTCTAGGAGAAGCAATGTCCTCTTCTGGCCTCTGTGGGCACTGTACAACACAGGTGCACTTACATACATACAGGCAAAACACTCATACACATAATAAAAAGCAATCAATTAATTTTAGAAGTGTGCAATAAAAATAATTGTGGACAGGTAGAGTTTATTGGCATAAACCATTCATTCATTCATTTTTAATCAACTAATAATTTCTTCCATGCCACTCGCTGGCAGACAAGAATTACTCAGCCTAGCCCTAGGCAAGTCTCTCAGGGCAGGCTTCTGTGTGATTTCCTGGGGATTTTCTAATTAGGCAATGGCTTGGCAGTTAGTCAGAAGGATGAGCTAAATAGTAATTCCTAGACAAAAATCACAAGATGTGTGTTCTACATAGAAGGCCAGGCATTCCAGGCAGAAACTAAGGACAGCATCAAGTCAAGAATTTAAAGGCTGATAGATAAAAGCTAGGTCAGGATGTAGCAGAAAGATCTTGTCTCATGATTGTTACATTTTGGAGACATCAAGAACAAGCATATAAAAGGTTGGAGAGAAGGGTTGGTGAGTGAAGGCACTCGCTTGCCACCAAGACTAGAGAGCCAAATTTGAACCCCAGGACCCACACCATAAGGGATAGGACCAAACCTCTCAGGTTGTCCTCTGGCCTTCACTTGCATGCCATAGCGTGCACACACACACACACACACACACACACACACACACACACACACACGCACCAAATAAATAATAAATAAATACAACGCAATTAATCTTTTTTTAAATGAGTAGATGAGTCAAACCTTAAAATGCTATTAATAATCAGGCAGGGTACAGGCTCAGCCACCTTATAACAAAGAGTCCCTAAATTCAGGGATTCTTTAAGATCATAGTGTATTTCCATTCTTATAATAATTCAGAGGGAGGTAGTCCAGGGCTGAAGGAAAGTTAAATCATCTCCAACATACAGCTCCCATCCTTGGGTGGCAGTCAAGGGAGGCCTCTGACAGGAAGTCAAGATTTACTTATCTTCTTCTCCATGAGTAGCAACTAGCCAGTAGAGACACTGGGGTAAAACGAAGAGCTTATGCAAGGTCTAATACTACGAGTATAGCCAGGTGGATGCAGGAGACTGAGGGTGGCTTAGTAGGGTAGGGATGGGACAGAGGAGGTGCTGGAGGAATGAGCAAGGCATGTGGAACGCGGCATTGAATGAAGACAGTATCCTGTAGACCAGTGTTTGACAAACTTGGCCAGTCCCCATAGCCACTCAGGATGCGTAAAAGATTCAGTGCTCTATCATAAGCCTGCTCAACCAGGATCTGTACTCTGAAGGAGCTCCCACAAAAGCCATGAGCATAGAGGGCAGGAGGAGGTGAATGACAGGTTAACCAAAACCAAGGGTGCATGAAAAGGCCTTATGAAAACTCACTACATCGTAAGTTATTTTTAAAAACGTAACCTTTTTAAAAAGGAATTTGAATGGAGATTCCCTGCATGGGGAAGAGAAGTCATGCTTGATACTGTAAACCTGGTCAAAAAGTCCATGGCTCAGCAGGCCCTGGGCATGTTGAGAAGAACCTACTACAGGCTGTTTTCCTAAACAGACATGTTGTCAAACAGCCTTCAGATATTTACATTTATACCCATGTGTTAGTACTACCCTCACCTTGAACAGAGAATCTGTTTTTTGCAGTGCAGGAGTCAATGACCCAAACAGGTCAAAGTTCGAAAATAAATTCTTTTTGAGTGCTCAGACTAATGGAGCATCGTCATCAACCCCCACCAGGCTTAGGGAACATTGTGGAAGAGGGGGTGGAAAGAATGTAGGAGCTGGAGAACAGGAAAAGAATGCTGTGAAATGCTGTCCTCTGGACATAACTGTCGCACTCATGAGCTCACTGCAGCTATGATGACCTGCACAAAGTCAACTCAGTCAATCATTCGGGTATGGATGGGGGAGGGGTTTATGAGGCTCCACCCCTTGATGAGGAGATATTAACAATTGATTGCTGCTAGAGGAGGAATAGTCCTTTTCCTTCTGGGGTGTAGCTGCTACTAATATGCTGCGGATGTGTGTACAAGAAGCACAAATTGGACTCTGAGGTTTTCTTAAGACATAAAAGTGGGAGGGGAACATGTTGAAGACATCCAAGAAGAGCCGGAGGGGGAAGTTTGGGAATGTATATGATCAAGGTGTATGTATATGAAACAGTCAAAGAATAAATTTAAACATTTTAAAGAAACTCCCACAAGATTCTGGGACATATGACTGAAAGAAGCAGGAAGAAATAGAGAGGCAGGGCTCCTGGACAGGGCTAAGGCAGAGCCAAGGCTCTCAGAGAGCATGCAGCAATGTTTTATGATGGCCTCTTTCTATAAGATAAGGAAAGACCATAATTTATGTCCAAGATAGTGGGGGGAGAGCCCAGTTTGGGTGGGCACAGTTATTAGCAGTCCTGGTAAGATTTCTCCAGCCTCACCTCTAAAATTTCATTGGTAACTTGAACTTCCTATGGCATCAAATTCTAGATATTCTCTCCTGGGGGATTCTGTAACCCCAGACAAATGGAAGTCTAGCTGCTTTAGGAATGATTAAACCTTTACAAAATCAAAAGCATCAAAAGAAGCAAATTTTATAATGAATAATTCTGGTTGCTTGTTTCCAGCCCTTTAAGAATATTTTATGTTTATGGAAGAATTTTACTGGCTCCATAAAAGAACTGACTTGTTATTATCTTGCATAAAGATAGGAAGCTGGATAGAACTCTCCAATCACCCTGTAAAAAATGATGGAAAGAATGACTGGTTGAGTCCAAATTCACAGTGTTCTCACTTGGTTTAAAGCAGTTAGATAAATGCAATCTTCACTCATTAATTGTATAAATAAATCATAGGACTAGAGCATAAATGACAAATAATAGAAAAGGGAAAGAGAAAGAACTAAGAGGATTTGACATGGTCAAAGATAAAAATATATATTCACACAAACTATTGAAAAACTGAATGTCATCTGCCATCCTATCTTCTTCATGGTTTTTGGCCATACTTTGCTAGAAGTCTTCATTTAACTATGTCTTCACTGTCCTCCTAAGTCATAGGGTCACAGAGAAGATGCTCCAGTTGAGGTTTCAACCAGCATCATAATAGACACAAAGGAACTGTAAGCTGCTAAATCTGAGGGCTGTTTGTTAAGCAGCTGTAGACAATTCAGTGTTTGCAGATCTTCTTTGGAAAAAATACAATGAATTTGTTTTGGAGTTTTACATCTGGCACTATCAGTGTTTAAACCATTTTCCCTCCTCCCTTTTTTTCTGGCTCGTTCTTCCCAGCTTTCTAAGACTTACCATCTTTGTCTGTTTTAACCAGTAGAGCAAAGTATGTTACACCGGATAATCCGCAATGTCAACTTAATATCCACAGTTACAGACACTGAGAAGCCCCAGATCATCATACAAAAAATCCAGTGCCTGTTGACGTTGTAGTCTCTGTTTCAGAGACAGTCCTTTTTAAGTGTGTCCTCGCGTGGTAAAATGGGAAGAAAGGAGAATGTTGCACTTTCTTATAATGGTACTAATTCTTTCATGATAACAGAGTCCTGGTGAATTAATCACTTCCCAGAGTCTCCCACACTTAACACTGTCAGCATTAGATATGAGTTTAACATGTGAATTTTGAGAGGGGCACCAACACTCATTAGATATATGCCCTCAAGATTCCGTTCTCAAGGCCTACATGTAACAGAGGTGTCCCTTCTGTGAACTACCATAGCACTCTGGGCTTCCTATCAATACTGTAACATTCAGTTTTCACTGAGCGCTTGCAGTGTAAACTTTGTGCATGGATATCTTTTCTAAGTCATTCAGCTAACAAGAAGAAATGCCTTAGCAGATCCATTGTCTATGTCCCTTATTCTAAGTCAGTCTCTCTCTCTCTCTCTCTCTTCCCTCAGTCTCATGCGTGTGGAGTCATAAGGTTTACAAAACAAACTCACAGGGTTAAATTGCTCTCTGAAAGTTGCAGATATCAAAGTGTTAGGTTCTGGGACCTGAGGTGCCTGACTAGCCTGAGGTTATGGAGGATATATTCTCTCTCTATTCTCCAAGAATTTCATGTGCCAGTTATACTTAAGGTAGAACTCCACATCGGTGTGTACATTGTTCACAGTGCTGCCTGCTGCTGGCATAAGGCCAGAACAGATCTGGAATTTGTGGGGATGGGGTCTGTATGTATCTGATAAGATTTTGGCATTTATCTCCAGTATTCATTCTTCACCCTTCATGTTAGATGTGGCCTCCAAAAAGGAGAAACAAAGATGAAAAACAGGATGATTTGTGACTTTTTGAACTTCATACCCAAAGTTCAGAGAGTGACAGACCATTCCCTAGACAGGAAACCAGAAAGTCTTGTTCTCGACCAACTAGCACTCCCATCTTTACTGATTTTGATTTCATAGAATTTGACAGTTTGTGGGGCCAGTAAAGACCAAATCCAAAATTTTCCATTTCTAGTTCCACCAAACCAGGTTCAAATCTAGCCTGATTACTTACCAGCTCTGTAGGCATGTCATCCAAACTTCCTTTGAGTCCTGCAGAGCTCTCATGGGATCGAAACCACATTATCTAAGGATTTTCCCAGGAACAAAAAAATATAAAAATCTTCCACAGACCATACGGTCAGCCAGGAAGACAATGAAAAGGGGTCCTTTGCACTAGCTGCTCTTGCAGACAACCCGGTTCAATTCCCAGCACCCACATGGTGGCTAACAACAATCTATAACTCCAGTACTAGGGAAATTTGACTTAGTCTTCTGACTTCCACAGGCATTGCACGATATAGGTGCACTTACATATACAATATGTACAGGCAGACAATATACACATACACATAAAGCAAAAAATAATAAATAAAATACTTTTTAAAAGGGACCCTTGCCACAGCTCTCATTGAGTTAGTGACTAAACATGTAACTTGCTGCTATTTGATGGAAGTAAATTATGTGTTCCTTTTCAGAAGGTAATATTGAGCATCTGATAAACAGTGGTGTTTGCTCACAAAGTTTTTTCTTTTCTTGTCTTGTTTTTTCTTTTGGGTTGGGGAAGAAGGGTTTAAGACAGGCTCAATGTAGCCCAGGCTACTGGCCCTTAAGCCTGGGATCACAGGCATGCACCCCGAGGCTAGCTGGAAAAGTTCTTGAAGAGCTCAGGAAAGGAAGAAGGAACAGGAGGATAAATCCGTACTCCGCACAGTTAGATTGTTAAGTTAAACAGTTTGTGTGAGTTTCCTGCCACGGTGCCTGGCACATAAGAGGAATTCAATATTAGTTTCTTTACCTACTCTGTCTAAAAATGCAGTTACCTAGGAAACAGCTTGCACAGTGATGGGTTCCAATCATTTGTACAATACGTTCATGTAGGAAAACCTAAAGGAATGGGACCAAGTCGGGGAAGGTCACCTGAGGGTAGAGGAGGGATCTTAAAGTTTGATAACTTGATGCTTGTGCAATAAAAGATGCTGGGGTAATGAGGTAATTGGAGGACTTGAACAGGCAAGAGGAGGTGTGGTGGCTCTCTGGGACTGAAAAGCTTTTAACAAGAGGAGAAGTTCACACACAGCACCTGTGGGACTAAGAAGGCATCCCAAACCAAGGGACCCTGGGATCTGTGGTTCCAGCAATCTTTCTGTCTCTAATACCCCAGCCTTGAGGCTCTAATTATGTTATCAAAACACCAACTCAAGAGCTATTTCTTTCTTCTGTTAAAGCAACAATTCCCCTTTGTATTCTTTGAGAGTTCCATTCCTGGGAAATAAATAATGACTTATTTAAGTGCTATTTTTCATTTCTTTTTCCAATAGCAGTTACCTGCAGATTCCTTCAAATGATTTTGTACTGCTTGAAAATAATTGGTTTAGGTCCAACCCAGTTAAGCATTAGAAAAGGGAATACACTGTGCAAATTGCCCACAACACTGCTGGGTGGGTAGTAGCAATCAGGGAACCAAAAGCTTTCCTTTGCCTTTGTTCAACTGACACAATCAGATGACATGTCATTGGGGTCCTAACTCTTTCTCCTCACGTAAGGGAGCAAGTATCAGCTTTCCAGGGTTGTGGCTTAAAATAGTCATGAATTAGGGGAGATTTGGGTTGGATATGATGAAGATACAGTATATATGTGTATGAAACTGTCAAAGAATAAATAAAAACATTTTTCAAAAAGGTAATCGTGAGAGGCTGACGAGATGGTTTAGTGCTTAAGAGCACTTACTGCCCTTTCAGGGATCCAGGTTTGATTCCCAGGCCACTTGGCAGCTAAGAGCTGTTCACCATGTAACTCCAGTTCCAGGAGATCTGACACGCTTTTCTCCATGGATGTTGCAGGTGCATGGTGCACTTACATACATGCAAGCAAAACACTCCTACACATACACTCAAAATAAATGACGTTCTAATTTTTTTTAATTTCACAAATTAGCATGCACGTGCCAGTTATGACATAAAAATATATTTATGACACTGCTAGGACTCGGGAAATGTGGAAGCAGTATAATAGTTGACCAAACCCTCGTCGAGTTGCTCAGTTTCTTTAAACTTAGAAATTTTTCTTGGTAAATATAGTCTTTCCACACATGTACATTTAAGATACACTTGAGACAAATTCTGCGAACAAGAATGCTCAAAAGGAATAAGTAAGAGTTGATGAGGAGAATCTTCATTTGCATTTTCCTGCAGTAAATGTCTTGGGTATAATGTTGCATGAATGTGGCTTTTAGTATTTAATATGATTTAGGCTTTCTCCTTCTGCTAAGGTCTATCAAATTGCTATTAATGGCTGTTATTTTTTGTCTAGCACATTTTCTAAGGAAGGAAAATTCTGTCAAAGCTGCCATTGGGCTCCTCAAATCTTTCCTGTTGTCTGGTAGATAAACTACGTTCTGGGGCTGGAGAGATAGCTCAGCAGTTAAGAGCACTGGCTGTTCTGGCGAAGGACATGGGTTCAATTCCCAGTATCCACATGGCAGTTAACAACTGTCTGTAACTCCAGTTCCAGAGAATCCCCTTCAGATTTTCACAGGCACTGCACAACACAGATGAACTTACATACATGCAGGCAATACACTCACACACATACAATCAAAGTAATAAAAATAGATAAATAAGTAAATAAATAAAAAATAAATAAGTAAACTACACTCCTCTGGGTGTTATCAATTCTCTTAGAAAGGGTGGTCCATCCTAAGCACAATGCTGTCCATAATCTTCAACTAGTCACACAATTCCTTGCTCTATCTTCTGATCTTCCAAAAGTCCTCTAGAATCATATAATATCCTTACAGCCATCAAAAATACCCAAACTGAGGTACTGTTAAAACTGTATCTTCCCTGATATGTTTAGCTAAACACAGTGAGTGAAGTCTGAAACATTTAATCAGGAAAGCACAGCTCTGCATTATTATGAAGTTAATCAAATCACCAGGATAAATTTATGCATCTGGTCTGCCCAGGCCTCCCAGGGCTATAGCCACAGAATGCAAACTCACCCAGGTGCCAGCTGTGGTTCAGCACCAGCTGCTGTCCACTGTGGCTTAAATGCTGATGGGGAGGACTCTAAAGTAAACTGGGGCTTTCTGGGTACTAGCAAGGATTTCAAGAACTGCCCAGGTAATTGAGATCCAGACTCAGTTCCCAAGAGAAACACTCACCTGTCAGAGCAGGGGCTGCATGAAGTCCGGGAACCCATGTCCAAAGGTGTTATATTCAAATCAGAGAGTCTTTCTGCACTTGTAGAATTTGACATAGAAAACATACCTCCTGATTCCTGAAGCAGAGCTCCTTTCCTGTCTTGCTGGCACTCTTCAGGATTCCCATTGCCTCCATTATTATGTTCAGGACAAAGTATTAGACAGGCCTCGGGCCATCTTGTCTCACTCCTTTCTGTAGAAGGGAAAGCAGCCCCATCAGAATCAGTTTCCAGATTTCATTTTACTGCTTCACAAAGAAAAAGGTGAGGGAATGGGGCGGGGGAGACTTGCATGCTTTCTCTTAACATGTTTTACAAGTGACTGACTGTCTTAACATAGCTCATAAATTCTGCCTACATTTCACAAGCTTCTGTCTTACCCACATCTCTGCTTAATACGGCTTATGAGTTTTAGCCATTGTTTGTTTTTCTTGTCTTCTGTAGCAAATCCTACAGCAAACATACACTGTAAGCAGAAAAATATAGGGAGGATACATAACAGGCATGGGAAGATTTTGTGCCATAGTGGCAAGAGAAATAGAAACAAAATAGAGAGTTGCTGAGTCACTGGCGTTTAGAGCAGAAAGTGTGGGTGCCAAAGTTCCAGTCGTAAATTTCATGGTCCTCCAAAATCTTTGGGAAGTCTCTTTTCAACGAATTCCTTTCTGTTCCTTTGAAGGGGATAACTCATAGTCATGCAGGTATATCCTAAGAAGCCATCTTCCCTGACCGTGCCTTCCACTTCCGGCCACCTCCCTCCCACGCCGGAAACTGCCTTGTGGCAGGAATCAGGACTGGGAAAGTACGAAAAGCAACATGGCATCATGGCCGTGCTTGAGTAGCATCACATGGCCAATCTTGAAAAGTAAATCAACATGGTAGAGGGTTAGCTTTTTCTAGAAACTTCGATTCGCTTTTTCTAGAAAGTAGACCCCAGGAAGGATTTATAACTGAGGCCTTTTGTAAGAGAAAAAATAGGCAGGCACAGCTGAACAGAGTTTTCTCCTATGACTTCACACCAGTCATAGAAATATTTTAATGAGGGGCCTGGAGAGATGACTCAGTGATTAAGAGCACTGGCTGCTCTTGCAAAGGACCTGGGTTTGATTCCCAGGGCCCACATGGCTAACAACCGTCCATAACTCCAGTTCCACGGGAATCTGATGCCTTCTTCTGTCTCTGAGGCCATTACACGACACAGGTGCACTTACACACATGCAGGCAATACACTCACATACATAAAATTTCTAAATAAATTAATTTTTTTAAAAAAGAAATTTCCTAATGAACCTTACTTGTGTCAATACTCCAGGTCAAGAGCTGTGGACACTGCTGTAACCACAAGGGAGTAGTATCTTCTAATAAAGCTTCAATAATTCAGTCATGGAAGCTCACCCTGGTGACCTTATCCAGTCTTAATCACTTCCTAAAATCTCCACCTCTAAACACCATAATCCAATTAGGTTTCCTTCTCTGAATACCTCATAGTGGGGACTGAATTCCAGTATGAGGTTTAGAAGATACAAACCATGTTCACACTACAGCAAGGTCTGCAAACCTCCTGAAATGATGGGTCATATTAAGGACAGATGCATTGTGGGGAGGAAGTCATAACCCCACTTCAGAAGTGGCTCAGACCCAAAAGGTCAGGGCACCACCTCATCAGCTAAGGGCATTCTTGCCCGACCCTGGGTATTATTTTTCAGGGCAATGACTTTTCAGGCAATCAACTTTCTGATTATCTGAATGATGAAAGAAAGCTCAGAAAATTTAGGAGTAGACTTTTACCTGTCCTCTGAAGCATCCCTTATGATGGAACATGTGAGATTTACATGTTCCTCCTGTGTCACCGGAAATAATAGGAGCAGTGATACTGATCATTATGAATTCTCTGGTGAAGGCTAAAGATGAACCATCTGCTTTAAATGCCAAAGGCTCTAAGAGGGAGCCAGAGACCGGCGGAGAACAGGCTTGGGCTAGGGATATTCTTACTGCCAGCACAAGACAAATGGCCGTTTAATAATTAATACTTTATTATTCCTTTTCTCTAGAATTCCTTCTTCAATTTGCCGACAGCTCTTACTGATGAGTTCGACTGGCCCCAACTCTCTGGTGTTACTGGATTTCTGGATTCCACTAGTGGGTATGTTTGCACTCTCACTTGCTTCAGTACACCTGTGTAAAGAAAAAACAGGAGGTGGAGCCTTCTCTCAAGACGCTGAACCATTATGCGCGTCTAGACCCTGAAGGACAGAGAGCAAAACCTACCACTGCAGTATGGTGAGCACTGTGAGAAGAGCATGTTCCTGCGGGCACTATAGTTTACATCTGATAGGGAATTCTCAGACACATACTGGATCTTTCCAGTTCCAAAGACAGGAAAATTTACTTGATTTTTATCTCCCAGAAACTGATATTATAAAAATAATGACCAAAATTAATTGTCAAGTCATGAGGTCCTACACTCAACCTGGCTTTAGTGCTCTGGATTTGAAAACACAGGCCCCATCAAATAAGTCAAGTTACTGATCGGTGCTGACTCAGGGTTGGAAGTGTGCTTCCCAGAGCCTACACCCAACCAAGACAACTGAGGAGACAGACAGGTTCACTAGCATTTCTACATGGTAGAAAGCCAGAGAGGTAACCTCTCCCCCAACATCCCTAAGTATTTATTGATGTCAATAAGCACAAGAACTATGACAGATGAAAGATCGTTTGTGTAAGTAGAAGAGAGGGCAGAGCTATAGCAGGCTATAGACAGCCGTCTCAGGACCAGGCAACAATAGCAGAAAGAAAGTGCCGGAAATCTAGCTATGGAGACAATAGGAACAGCAAATGTGTACAGGCCTGATTTACCCAAAGCTTTAGTAAACAGTCGGAACAGCCAAGAGATTCCCATTTATAATTTCAACAAGTAATTTTTTTTTGACAAAGGATATTGCACACGATGAATAATTTATTTATTATCTCTACTCATTCACTTTAATAATACTCAAATATTTGTCACCAATCAGACACGGATGCTATAGGAGTTCTCAGGGTGAATAAGATGGGTTTTTTCCTCCAGTCAATTATAATCAAGCAAGTCAACTGAGGCAAAGAAAGCAGTAATGACAACAAAAAAGCAGATGTGTCAACCAGGGGAGCAATTTGGGGGACAAAGGCCTCCAACCCACAGCTCCCAGCATGTATGTGCTACATTCAGGAATGGTGACTCCATTGTCTCCTGGGGTATGTGACAGTGGGAAAGGAAGGTGGTAGACAACCCTATCCAGCTATCTGGGTATAAAAATACTTGGAAGTTTCTCTCTGTGGAGGTTTGTGTTAACAACAAAGAATTAATAATGAATGTTTTGGGTTCTTCAAAAGGAAGCTTAAATTTACAGAGGAATCCTATAAATCTCAGTCCACTTTTGACCTCATAAAGTTGCCAAGAAATACCAGCCTAAGGCTTAGCACAAAGTAGCTAAAGTCTTTCCTAGAGCCAATCAGAATGCAAAATGAATCCACATACCAAACCTGGCAAAACTGGTGAAAACCTGTTTCCTCACCTCTTTCCACACACAACTCAGACACACCAGTAGTTGTACTGCTCTTTCTAAAATCTAATTTTCCCACCAACCACCCAAACTCAGCCCCATCCCCCACGCAGACTCTGTTGAGTGACTTTTAATTTTTGCTGAGGGCCAATAGGATGAGCTAGCCTCCCTCCTGCCCCACTTGCTGTGTCCTGACCCAGGGCTGGCTCTCATCAGTAAAATCCCTCTAGCTCTCCAGACTGGCAGGAGCTTCTACCCTCCACCCCCAACAGAGCCAGTGGGTGGTCAGATCTTCTTTAAGGAGGGCAGTCGTAGGAGGTAGGGTGGGGCAGGAGTGAGGAGTCTCCATACACAAGACTGATGAGGGCTGTAAATGGTACACAGAGAACTGCTGTTACTATCTGTCTCAGTCCACATTCTGCTGCTGTAACAGAATGCCACAGGCCGCAATTAATCTTTAAAATATGAAACTTATTTCTCATCATTTAGGCAACCGGAAAGTCCCAGATCAAAGTGCAGCATTAGGTGAAAGCCTTCTTGTTGCATCCTCTCATTCACAACAGGGTATCATGTGAGCAAAGCTAGGTAACCTGTTAGCTCTGGTCTCTTCCTCTTCTTGTAAGACCACCAATCCCACCACCATAGGGTTGCCACCCTTATGATCTCATCCAACTAACTGTAAGTGCTCATCTTGATGTGGCTTATATGACACCATCTCTATGGACCAGTCCATTAACACAGCACCCTGCACCCTGTATTGCTGTTCATCAAAACCTCAATCTGCTTGTGCAACTTGCTCAGTGTTGATTCCAAGTATTGCCTCCACTGCTGTGCTTCTAAGACAGCTGGTTGCTGTCTTTACGTAAAACTTTTCTCTCCATGCACCGTGGGGCCCCTGGCTCTTTTTACCAGCTGTTTTTATGTATTACTCCTGTGTTCTCTGTCACTCATCTGGAATGAAGAAGCCTACCTAACTCCTTTATTCAAATCTGTATTTTTATTGAATTTTTGTTGTTTTCATACAATACATCTTAATCATATTTATCTCCCCCTTCCCCTGTCTGTACCCCGCCATGGCCCACCCACAGAATCTCACGCATTTTGTCATATACATTAAGGTTTATTGAGTCAAGTCATGTACCTGGGTGTCTCACCATGTGAGTTCATACACTGAAGCCTGGTCAGCCTGGCTGCTCTTCTGCACTTGTCACATGACTCACCCTCTCAAAATGCAGTGTTTCCTCCTGAGGTGATGATAACTGAAATCCGGGCTGGAGGAATGGCTCAGTGTTTAAGAACACTGACTGCTCTTACATAGGACCTGGGCTCAGTTCCCAGCACCCACATGGCAGCTAACAACCATCTGAAACTCCAGTTCCGGGCAATCCAATCCTTTCTTCTGATTTGTGTGAGCATTGCATGACACTGGTACACTTACATACATACAGGCACTGTATTCATACATATAAAATTAAAATAATAAATAACAAAAATATTTTTTAAAATCATAACTGAAATCACAGGTACATTCTCAAAGGCAAACATGACCCCTGAGTTTTAGGCATTTTTAGTTTCTTTAATTGAGTTGATATTAAGAAGATCTTTTCTCTTGACTCTGAGTTTTAAAAATTCAGTAAGTAAAATATCTTAGAACAACATGATTTTGTTTTTCTCCAGTGAGAAACAGCACCAAAATATTTGTCCACCAGAAGGACGAGACCTCTCATTTGAAAGCAATATCAAAATTCCACACCATCCCCAGTAGAACTGAAGGAAGCCTGCATTTATAGTTATAGGATGCTCAGTCTGCATGGCCTACCCAAGATGAGATAGATAGCTGACTGCCCTTGACCTCATTTATGCTATGAACTTGAGGTGGGCCACTTTATCTCTGAAGTTCACTCCACATCCAAGGTTCTAGGGAGACATGATCCTGCTTTATGCCACTTAGCAGCTTTGGAGGCAATTCTTGGGGAGACATATTGCCATTCTCCTTACCAAACATGTCTTCCTTCACCCCTGAACCAGCCTGTGTTTTGAGATAAGACATGGATAATTTTATTAATGGAATCTGAAACATTCCCAGAAGCATCTTTGGCCTAGGCAGGGTTAGTGAGCAGTAAAGGACAGACTCACACAGTAAGCTCTGCACTGTGTGATATTGCCTGGCTGGCTAACCATTCAATAAAAATATCCTTCCACCCTGATCACCATCATGATTATTATCATTATCTGTTCTTTATGTGTATGTTTCCTCTATAGCAAATCCCAGGCAGAAAGCTAGATGAACCCAAATCCTTAACAAAAGTAACCACCTGATATTGTTTCATTGTTTGTCGATTGACAATCATCAAATGCTTTCTAATAAAGTTTATTTTGTGAGGTATAAGCATTCATTTATTTTTATACAATCCACTGAGTTCAATTAGTAATGCCCATATGCTGACCATGGATGTGTAGTCATCCACTGGGGCAAGGAAATCTACCATTGGCCACACCCCAAAAGAAAAGAGACCTCCCCTCCTGTAACAGCCACAGATTCCAAGTAGCTCTTCAGCTAAGGGTGGGGCATCAGAAGCCCCTTCCCATCCATGTATGTAGGTCAAGGCAGCCACTGTGACTGTGCATCCAACAGCCATGTCATGGACTGAAAACCTTTCACAGCTCCCCTCCCCTATCTCTTACATCTGTCCACCCCTCCTCTATGATGTTCCCTGAGACTTGAGGGGGAGGAGGATTAGAGAACAAAATCTAATCTTTATGAAATGATTAAAATGCAGTTCTGTGTATTTATTGATAAAAGGTTAAATTAAACTCATAGTTAAAAATCATTTAAACACTTTTAAGTCACTATTAAATTTAGTGCTTGTTTGAATGTAAAAAATTCACCATTGACTCATATGTTTAAATGCTTGGTCCACAGCTTGTGGCACCTTTGTGTGGGATTAGCAAGCTTGAGCCTAGCTGAAGGAAATGGATCACGAAGAGCAGACCTGGAGGTTTTATAGCCAAACCGCCCCCAGCCCCACTCCCTGTCCACTCTCTGCTTCCTAGATCAGTATCCAGTGTGGCCTGCCACCCCTTGCTCTTGCAAATCCATGGGCTAAAATAGACCTTTCCTTAAAAATGAATAACCACCTGATCCCATTTATGCCTGCCTGAATCACCTATTCTGAGGGTTGCCCTGGAGCACTGCAGACCGGGGCAAAATGAGAAAAAGTTCTTTAAAGCTGACAGCAGCAAAGCATTTGAGTACGGCAGCCATCAGAGCTTTTAAACACATAATATTTTTATTGATTCTTTGAAAATTTCATACACTGTATTTTGATCATATTCAGCCCCCACTTCATTCTGTTCCACCCCTGCCTCCCCACCCTCCACTTCATGTCCTCTATCTTTTTAAAGCTTATCAGGTCCAATTTGTGTTTCCCAAATGCTCTCAGATATGAGTTCATCCCTTGGAGCCCAGTCAACCCACATGGCATCACACCCTTAAAGAAAATTGACTCTGGCTCTCTCAGCAGCTATCAGTTCCTTGACTAAGAGTGGAGCTTCACACCTGCCTTCCCACTCCATTCTGGGATTTTCTCTGGCTTGGCCTTGTGCAGGTCCTGTGCATGCCGTCACAACCACTTGGGGTTCGTATGTGCAAGTGCCCCTGTTGTGTGTTTCATTGTGTTCATTCACCACCTCTGGTACTCACTATCTTTCCACTCTCTTCTGTGATGCTCCCTGAGCCTCGGGGAGAGTGGTGTAATATAGATGTCCTATTTAGTCGTTAGCATTCCCCAGTCTCTTTCTGCACATATACCAGTCGTGAGTCTCTGAGTTAATCACCATCTGATACAAAAAGACACTTCTCTAAGGAGAGTTGAGAGATGCATTAATCTGCGAGTATAATGATAAGTCATTAGGAGCCAGTTTAATACTATGTCCATTTAGCAGAATAATAGTAGTAGGTTCTCTCTTGTGGCTTGTGACCTGTCTAGCCGTAGGTCCTTGGTCCTGATAACTGCGCCAGGTGTGGGCCCCTTGTGAAGTGGGCCTTAAATCCAATCAGAAAGTGTTTGGTTACTCTCCCAACAGTCATGCCACTATTGCTCCAGCGGGCATATCTTGTCAGGTCAGTTGTTATTGTGCTCTCAGGGTTCACAGCTGGGTAAGGTTGATAATTACTTTTCTCTTCTGGTAGTGTGCAAAGCACCTTCCAGCACTATGAAAGTTAAGGAGCAATGGGGTGTGAGATGGGAGAACAGGATAGAGGAAGGACAATGGGAAGGGATAACTAACAATAAAGACCTTTTGAAAAGTCACATGGAAAACTCATAGACGCTTCCTAAATTATATATATACACATATGTAAAAAGACTTTAAATGGAGTTTACGCTGCGGGTGGACAATACCCTTATTAGATACTACAAGCTAGCAAATAAAAAGCCCAATGCCAAGAATGGGTTTTCTTTTCTGGAGTTGTTGTCCAGGGGGGTCACATAGAACCCCCAAATGTTACTGGATATTTTTATTGCTCTTGATTACCCTCCAGAACTTGATAGTAAGACCCTATTGCTGAAGACACTACATACTGAATCATAGAACATGGAAAACTCAAGTTGGTACTGACTTCAGAGCTTTTTTTCAAAAGAGAAGTTGGGGAAGGAGGAGAGAGGCTAGGACAATAGCTCAAGGTAAAGTACTTGCTGCTCAAATGTGATGACCTGAATTCGGTTCCCAGCACCCATGTTAAGAGCTAGGTGTGGTAATGGGTGCTTGTAATCCCAGTGCTGAGGATGCAGTGGGAATTGCTGGCAACCTAGCCTAGGCTGATCGTCAAGCCCCAGATCACAATGAGAGATCCTAACTCAAAAAAAACAAAGTGGACCTTTGGCCTCCATACATATGCTGGGTGGGGAGAGGCTGGGGATAGAACTGAAGTTGGTCATAAAAAGAGACAGAAGCAAAAACAAATAAATAAAAGGCAGTTGCTAAAGTTACCATATCGAGCTAGTGTGATAAGAATGAGTCACTAAGCCAGGTGTGGTGGTGCACCCCTAATCCCAACACTGGAGAGCTGGAGACAGGAAGATGGCAAGTTTAAGACCATAGCAAGACCCCATCACATAAAGAAATCAAGCGAGAAAAAGAATAAGATCAGAAGATCAACATAAATGAATCAAACCAAATAAAATTCTCTAGGTCGAATGTTGTTCCCGCTGCCTCTGGATTAAATATACTATATTGGACTAGAATTATAGCAAGAAAGATGTAAGCAAAGCCATTGTTGTAAGAGGCACAATATTATTCAAGGACATTTTTGATGAAAGATGTCCTAGAATCTTAGTGTTAAAGGTTATCTATTCTTTCCACCCAATAGACATTAAATGAAAGAACAATTTTGAAAAGCAATGTATCACTCTGAATCCAGTCACTTGGGGCATTAAAGTCAGAAAATTGGAGAGTAGGGATTTGCAGCTAAAATGTGTTAACCTAATTTCATGTTTTAAAAAAAGACAGGTAGGTATTAAACACTAATGGGTTTAACAACCTTATTAAATCTATTCTTTACAAATTGCATGTGATATAATTGCAATTGATTAGCCCTGTCATAATAGGCTTTGCCAGACAAACAACCACAGAGCTGATCATCTGAGTTGAGTGTGGGTGAGTTCAGTGTGACAGAAGCAGGAGTTCTCCAAGTGTGGCCTGAGGTCTCTAAAACCTTTTAGGGAACCCATGAAGTAAAGCCTATCTCCACAATGCCAAGGAGCATTTGCTTTTCACTGTGCAGTTGTCCTGATGGCACAAAAGTGATGGTAGATAAAGCTGGCAACACATTAGGGTGAATCCATACACCAGTATCAATTACACTAGAACTCACTGTGTTCTTCATCTCCTCAACATCCCACTTGAAACAGGAGGGGTTCACCTTCCTGAAATATCTTACCTTTGAGGCTGAGCATCTAGTTCATTGGGTAAAGTGCTTGCCTAGCATGCACAAAACCATGGGTTTCATCTCAGACACCACATAAACTGAGCATGATAGCACATAACTGTAATCCCAGTGCTCAGGAGGATCAGAGTTTTAAGGTCATCCTTGGCTAAATATGAAATTCAAGGCCAGCCTGGGATACAAGAGACCCTGTCTCAAAAAAAAGGGGGATAGTGGTCACCTATGAAGCAGGGTAAAACGATGTTATTAAACTGAGTACATGATTTTTAATGGCTTAGCTAGATAAAAATAAAAAGATTCACGAAGACTTCTGCTACATAAGGAAGTATTAGCAGTAAGATGGTATTTTAAGGAAACACACGTACAGGTAAGCTCAGAGATCAACTGATTTTTCATAAAACCTGTTTCCTATTGGAAAAAATGGCTATACAGCAAACAGTGGGCTTTCAGAATTTGATTTATAGCAAATTTTTGATGCTTTTTATTTGTGTTTCATACAGAACATCTCAATCAGTCTTAATAATCTTTATATCCCATTCCCCACCAGCATCCTCCCATAGCTCCCAACTGGAATCCACACATTCTTTCATCTGTGTTAAGGTCTATTGTGTCAAGTTAGTGTTCATCCACTGAGGTCTAGCAGCCTACCCAGAGTCCCTCACTTTAGGGATACTAGCTCATCCTCACCCAACAGTAATCAGTTGCCAGTATTTTTTCAGCAAAGTTTGGGGTCTGCTACCCATTTCTCCAGTGCCATGCTGGGTTTTTGTCCACTTGGAGTTTTGTGGCAAATATTTTATATAAAATGAATAAAATAAACAGGTAACTTCAAGGAAAATATCTGACAATATTATCTTTTAATCATAAAATGTGAGATTCAAAGAAAAAACAAATATACAAAAACTCAATAAAAAATATTTTTAAAAACATAAGACTGAATTTTTGAAGAATTGTTTTTTACACTATGAGCTTGACAGTTTCCTAATACTTTCCTAATACTTTTCTAAGTAAATACATAGCAATAACAAATGTGATTTCTCAATATTAAATCATGAATTGTACCTGCATTAAGAGTATTTCTATATTTTTTTCTGAATGGCTAGGATAGAATGTATAAAATCATAACTATGGTTATCATAAAAGATCCCTTAAAGGTACAAGATAGGCCAATGCAGTTTAATGCAACAAGATATAAAAAGTTCACTGATAGGATTAAAGGCTACACATTTCAACTGACAGATCTGTAAGAAACTACCAATTGCTAAGTGTTGATATAAAACTTAAAAGGATTATCCATAGTTATCTAAAAAACACACTAAAATTCAGCTCCCTTTTCCACACATTTTGATCATGTTTAGATCCCTCCTCTCTCCGCAGGCCCCTTACATCTCCTGCCCAATTCCATGTACATGAATACAAAGTCCTGTAGAATCAAATTTGTGTCCCCAGCTGTCCTTCCATGTGAAGGAAAGGATCTAGATCAATCTACCAAGAGTCTCAACCTTAAACAAGACTGACTCTCCCCCTCCCAGCAATTGCCAATACCCCCTTAGAAAAGGTTGGGTTTTTACCCATTTCCTCATGTCTATGCTGGAATTTTCCCTGCCTTGAGCTTATGTGGGCCTTGTGCATGCTGTTACCATTGCTATGAGAGCATATGAGTAACTTCCCAGCTACCTAGGACACTATTTCCTTAAGATCATCTACCTCTTCTGGTTCTTACAGTCTTCTCACTGGCCTGTTCTACAGTGACTCCTGAGCCTAAGGAGGCAGAAGTCTAATATATATACTTTGCTGAATGTGCTTATCAGTTCCAGGAGGTTTATGGTGGAGTCTTCAGAATCTTTTATGTATAGAATCATATCATCTGAAAATAAGGATATGTCTTTGACATCTCCCTTTTCAGTTCGTATCCTCTTTATCTCTTTTGTTTGTCTTATTGCTCTAGATAAGAGTTCAAGTACTATATTGAACAGAAACAGAGAGAGTGGACATCTTTGTCTTATTCCTAATTCTAATGGGAATGTTTTGAAGTTTTTCGCATTAGGTATCATGCTGGCTGTGGACTTGTGGTGTAGTGCCTTTATTGTGTTGAGATATGTCCTGTATCCATAGATTCTTCACAATTTTTATCATAAATGGATGTTGGAATTTGTCAAAAATCTTTTCTGCATCCAAAAATATGATCATGTGATTTCTGTCTTTGAGTCTGTTTGTGTTGGATTACATTATTGATTTGCATATGTTGAATCATTTCTGTATGTCTGGGATGAAACCAACTGGATGATGGTGAATGATCTTTTTGATGTGTTCTTTCATTCAGTTTGTATTTTATTGAGAATTTTTGCATCTATGTTAATCAAAGGCATTAGTCTATCATTTCTTTTTTTATTGGATCTTTATCCAGTTTGGGTATCAAAGTGAAACTGACTTCCTAGGAAGAATTTGGGAGTGTTCCTTCCTTTTCATTTTAAGGATTAATTTGAAGAGTACTGGTATTAGTTCTTCTTAAACATTTGGTAAAATTCTGTGCTAAATCCATCTGGTCCTGGGCTCTTTTTAGTTGGGAGATTTTTAATGACTGTATCTATCCCATTGGTTTGTTTGAATTATTTATGCTATTATGATTTAATTTTTAAGACCCTACATATCTATAAATGCAACCATTTCTTTTAGAGTTTCCACTTTAGTGAAATATGGATTTTAAAGTATGTCCTTATGGTTTTCTAAATTTCCTCAGGGTCTGTAGTACTGATTCCATTTTCATCTCTTATTTCATTCATTTTGGTCCCCTTTTGCTTTCTTTTGGTTAATTTGGCTAGAGGTTTGTCAATCTTGTCAATCTTTCCAAAGAACCAACTCTTTATTGTTTCTTTATATACTGTTGTTGATTCTATTTCATTAATTTCACCCTTGATTTTCTTTTTCTCTGCCCATCTACTCTTTTGAGGTGTTGTGTTATCTTGCTTTCCAAGACCTTCAGGTGCATCATTAATTTATTTATATAAGATGTTTCTAATTTTCTGGTGTAGCCACTTAATGCAATAAATTTTCCTCTTGGAAGTGCCTTCATTGTGTCCCAGACCTTTGGATTGTGTTTTCATTTTCATTCAGTTCTAGAAATTTTCAGACTGTATCCTTGAGTTCTCCTGTGATCCAATTTTCAATCAGTAGTGCTTTTTTCAGATTCCATGGGTCTAAGTACTTTTTGCTATTTTTATTGTTGTTGATATCTATCTTTATTCCTTTATGGTTAGTTAAGATATAAAATATTTCAATTTTTGTAAATCTATGGAAGCTTCCTTTGTGTCCAGTATGTGTCCTAATATGTGTCCTAAATTCTTGGAGAAAATTCCATGAGCTACTGAGAAGAAAGTGTGTTAGGTGGAATGTTCTGTAGATGTCTGTAAAGTCCATTTGATTCATGGTGTCATTTAACTCTAAAGTTCCTCTGCTTAGTTTTTGTCTTACTGACCTGTCTATTGGTAACAGTGGGGTATTGAAGTCACTCACCATCACTGTGTTGGAGTCAATGTGTGATATTTAGATCTAATAATGTTGCCTTTATGGAATTAGGTGCCCTGTGTCTGGTACATATATGTTTAAGATTGTAATATATTCTTGGTGGATTTTTCCTTTAATGATTATAAAGTGACCTTCTTGTCTCTTCTGACTACTTTCAGTTTGAAATCTGTTTTGTGGGATAGTCAAATAGCTATACTTGCTTATTTCTGTTTGTTTGGAATACCTTTTTCCATCCTTTTACTTTAAGATGGTGTCAATTATTGTTGGTGAGGTGCATTTCTTGGAGGCAGAAAATTGATGGATATTGTTTTGTAATCCAGTCAGTCTGTGTCTTTTTAAAGGTGACCTAAGACCATTAATATTGAGAGGTATTATTGACCAGTGTTTATTAATTAATTCCAGTTACGTTGGTGCTGTAGTGCTGTTTTCTTCTACCTCTTTGGTTGATTAATCTGGGAAAACATTTATTCTTTGTGCTCTCTTGAGAGTATTTAATCTTTTCTTTAGACTGAAGTATTCCATTGAGTATTCTCTGTAGAGCTGGTTCATGGACATAAATTCCTTAATCTGCTTTTATCATGGAAATTTTTTCTTTCTCCTTCAATTACAATGGACAGTTTTGCTGGATATAGTAGTCTAGGCTGGAATTTCTGTTCTATCATGACTATTAAGATCTTTTCTCAAGCACTTCTGGGTTCCATAGTGTCCACTGAAAAGTCAGCTGTTATTCTGACGTACCTGCCCTTATATGTGACTTAATCTTTACCTCACACAGCTTTCAGTGTCTTTTATTTTTTCTGTATGTTTAATGTCTTGACTATTACACAAGTGGGGAGTTTCTTTTCTGGTCTTTTTTACTTGGTGTTCTGTACGCCTCTTCAAACTTGATATGTAGTATCTCTTTCCTTACTTTTGAGAAATTTTCTTCTATGGTTTTATTTAAAATATTTTTTTGTGCTTTTGATTTGGGTTTCTTCTCCTTCTTTCATGCCTGTGATTCATAAGTTTGGTCTTTTTACTATGTCCCAAAGGTCTTGCATATTCTGTTCCTGGGCTATTTTAGATTTGACATTTCCTCTGACCGAACCATTTCCCCAGCTTGTCTAAGACGTGGCATTCTCTGTTCCATTCCCTCTGCTTCCCTTTTGTTTCTCTCCTCTCAGATTTCTGTTTGAGTCCCTGAGTTTTCCATTTCAATTTTTATTTCAGTTTGGCTTTGCTTCAAAGACTCTATGTCTTTATTGAATTCTAATTTCATGTTTTGAATTGTTTTAGTTATTTTGTTCAATTGTTTGTGTTTTCGCAGTCTTCGTTCAACCTTTTACTCGTATCCTCTTTGAGTTTCTTGAACATATTTATAATTCCTATTTTGAAATTGTTGTCTTGTGCTTCTGCTAGGTTGTCATTTACAGGAAACATTACCATGGGGGTGTTAATTTCATGGCAGGTCTGGAAAAGACTCCAGGAGCTCACAAGGGTCTTGTCAGAGTTCTGTTGCTATTTTTTTTAATTTATTTTATTTTATGTGTGTGACTGTTAAGCCTGAATATATCTAAGTGCACCCAGGTCTTACAGTGCCTTTGGAGGCCAGAAGAGAGTGTCAGATCCATGAAACCAAAGTTACAGACAGTTGTTAGCTGCCATGTGGGTGATGGAAATGGAACCCAGGTCCTCTGCAAGAATAGCTACTGCTCTTAACTGCTGAGCCATGTCTCTAATTCCTCTGTTGATATTTTTAATGAATTAAAAATTAAATGTTCATTTAGATACCCTCATTTTAATTTCCAGTGTTACTGAATTCTAACTCATATGAACAAAATCTTCCTGAGGTCCTCAATAATTTTAAAGTACAAGTAGTTCTTGGAGCAAAACTTGGGAGAACCTGTGTTCTAAGGCATGAATATAACAAAGACAGAGGCCAGCAGAACTCCACCACCACCACCTCCATCACCAATTAGAGATCTAAAATCAGAAGATTGAGAAGGTACAGCACTTAGAGTAGAAAAGAATCTAGAAGGGCTTAAGTGCAGAAAGACCATCAGCCTAATGCTGCCACAGGAAGACAAGGGCAGAGGAAGAGTACACAGGACAGTGACCTTGGGAGGCAAGAAACAGAGGCATTTCAGAAGAGTGAGGCTGATGGCTGGTTGGAGAGAATGGGGTCAGGAGGTGGTGAAGTGCATGCAGGTGGGCAGCAATACCTTTTTAACTGAGTTTTGCTACCTGACCAGGGGGCTAGGAGCCTGACCAAGGGGCTAGGAGCCTGACCAAGGGGCTAGGAGCCTGACCAAGCACTAGGAGCCTGACCAGGGGGCTAGGAGCCTGACCAAGGGCTAGGAGCCTGACCAAGGGCTAGGAGCCTGACCAAGGGCTAGAAGCTTGACCAAGGGCTAGGAGCCTGACCAAGGGCTAGGAGCCTGACCAAGGGGCTAGGAGCCTGACCAAGGGCTAGGAGCCTGACCAAGGGGCTAGGAGCCTGACCAGGGGGCTAGGAGCCTGACCAAGGGCTAGAAGCCTGACCAAGGGCTAGGAGCCTGACCAAGGGCTAGGAGCCTGACCAAGGGCTAGGAGCCTGACCAAGGGGCTAGGAGCCTGACCAAGGGCTAGGAGCCTGACCAAGGGGCTAGGAGCCTGACCAGGGGGCTAGGAGCCTGACCAAGGACTAGAAGCCTGACCAAGGGCTAGGAGCCTGACCGAGGGCTAGCAGCTGAAGGGAAATGATAAATCAAGGAGACTTTTTAAATCAGAAATTCTTCAGCATTCTTCTAATGAGATGATCAGAAAGCGAGAGAGAGGAGTGAGGGTAGGAATGAAACCCTAGCAAAGGAAGGGAGAGACAGAATTCAGGCATCTCCAAAAGGCACTGCTTAGGCCAGGGACTCCCATCCATAGAATCTGTGGCTCCTGGAGAAGGGGCTTTCCATGCCGTGTCCTGCAAACCCCTGTTCCCATGATGACTTCCTCTCAACTCCACTTAGTTATAATTTTTTTTACTTCTTGTGATTATTCAGAATATGAATACATTTTTATTTTACAAAACATTATTAATCTAAAGTAAAAACCGAAAGTCCTTCTTTATGTGTTCCACTCCCTTACCCACAAGAAAGCGTTGAGCTCAGTTCAGTTCAGTTCCATCCACATGCTTTCTGGGTGCTTCTATTTTGACACTTGTACTTAATGAAGCAAATGTGTTGTTGGATTTTCTCTATAAATGGCACGTTGCACATAACATACTAAAAGTCATGCTTTACTTTAACAATGCCCAGAGCCCTTTTCACTCTTATCCAACACTATGCAGCATTCCATAGTACAGCTTCATTCTGCTGTGTGAGTTCAACTTATTTTCCAAGTCTTTTTATTCCCAACAGCACCGCAATGCACATTCTGTACCATCATCTTACAAATATGTGCAGAGGTTTCTATGGGGAAAATTGTTGAATCAAAATGTATGCATTGTTGATTTTCATAATCCTTTCAAACTGGGCTTTAACAATTAATATTCCCACAGCTAGTGTGAGAGAATGTCTCCCCACATTCTGGTCAGTACTGGATAGTGTTCACCTTCTTAGCTTTCTTCCAATCTAACAATATTTGATTGCTGTTCTAATTTGCAATCTCCTGATGACTAAAGAGCTGGAGCATCTTTTCATAAGCATCTGCCCTTGTCTTTGTCCTAGGTACTTACTCCCTGCCATGCATCAGCTCTCCCTTTTCAGGGCTCAGTCTCTCAAGACAGCCTCTTCCTATTAACCCCCATTTGACTGAATGATTCTCACTGCGTGCCTATTGTGCCTTCTCAATACCTACGTCGGTTGACTTATCATAGCTGTCCGTGCATTACCACCTAGTCCACTTGCCCTGCACCCACACTGAGCATCTTAAGGTCTGCAGTCATAGAATTTCACTTTGTAGCCTTAGCACTTGGCACAAAATGCTCGATAAAATAATTGCCATCCCTGTTCACATCACTTTACATTTGTAGAGTGCTTTACAGTCTACAAACCTCCTTCATACGTGTTTTCTCAGATTGCCCAAATCAAACAAAATTTGCAGGAATTAACATTTCAGGGAAAATGATAGGGACAAGGGAAGAGGAGCGCAAACAGCCTGAACTGAATCACCAGCTGCATAATGAGATCTGTGTCAAGAAAATCAGCCTCTCTTAACCTCCGGACGTCTAAGTGTGTCCTATAATCAGAGTTCTGCAAGAAATTAGCAAAATTCAATAAAGTATTAAATCACACATTCTTGTTAAAGTATTCACCTCAAAACCAACAAGTTGGAAAAAAATGTATTTAAAAGACAATTATTAATTCAATAGCCAAGAAAAAATAAAGCAAAGGAATGGGTAAAGTAGGCCAGTAACAGATAAATGGAGAGTTGTGTGAGTTTCCTTAGAGAACTATGTGATCTTTTTTTCAACCTGC
Organism: Eospalax fontanierii; assembly: GCA_035773235.1. Taxonomy (NCBI): domain Eukaryota; kingdom Metazoa; phylum Chordata; class Mammalia; order Rodentia; family Spalacidae; genus Eospalax; species Eospalax fontanierii. Next base: position 41,709,844 of record CM069539.1, on the reverse strand, counting down.
AATAACCAAAATAAATGAATACCCCTCTCCCCAAATGTCTTTAGTAGGATTCTCACAGCCAACCTCACATGAGATTTGGGACATCTTAATGTTCAAGTGCAGAATCCATCAATTCTCATCAAATACTATTTTTGTGAAATAATTCTACAAGATGATAAAGGGCATTACACATATTTTTCTTTTTAAAAAGTGATATTTATAGTTTGGAAATTTTTATTGATTTCTTACGAATTTCGTATTATACACCTGATCATGTTTAGATCCCTTCTACAGAGTTACAGGAGGCTATTTTCATGCCACTGTATAATGTACTTTGAGTATATTCACTGTGCCCCGCAATACCCCTTCTTCCCTCACCCATTAACCCCCTTTGATCCCCAGATAATTTCACTTCTAATTTCATGTCATCTGTAAATATGTATCTATAATGATTTGGACCCACAAATAACAGAAAACATGCAATATTAGTCTTTCTGAGACTATCACTTTATATGATTATTTCCAGTGTGCCCATTTTCCTGCAAGCAATATAATTTTGTTTTTCTTTCTGGCTGAAAAACTCTATTAACTGTTCAGCACATTTTCATTCCTGTGTGATAGACACCTAGGTTGGTTCTACAACTTAGTTATCATGAATACTACTGCAGTAAACGTTCATGTGTAAGAATGTCTGTGATTGGCTGACTCGGAGTCTTCTGGGTAACTATTCAGGAGTGCTGTAACTGCCTCCTGTGGCAGGTCTATCTTTAGTTTCTTGAGGAACCTCCATTCTGATTTCCATAGAAGTTGGCTTAGTTCACATTCTGACCTGCAGTATCAAAAGGTTTCCTTTGGCCCACATCTTCATCAGCATTTGTCGTTAGACTCTCAACCTGTTTTTTCTTTGCATTTCTATGCTGGCTGAGTTGAAAATCTTATCATATGTTTATGTGTCATTTGCACTTCATCTTTTGAGAAGTCTGCCCTTTGTATTAGTCCATTTATTAATTGTGTTATCTGATTGTTATTTACTTCTCTTATTCTTTATATATATATCCTCTGTCAGTTGTAAGGATTTTCCTCCCATTCTTTATTAATTGTTTCATTAATTCAAAGAATTTTAGAGATGTTAAATAAAGGGAAAGGCATTTATCAAGTGTAGGATCTATCCAAGTCTAATACACCAAGAAACTTTGTATACCCTCAAAAAAGGAACATTATTGTCTTGGTCCATTTTTGCTGCTGTTATGAGACACTTCCAAACTTATTTACAGAGCACTGTATGTGGAATAGATTTGTATATATGATTATGAGAAAGATACAGCCTAAGAGCTTAATGTTTCATGGAGCATCCTCTGAGAAATGCTCTTAGATCACTAAAATACTCTCCTCTAGCACTGCTGATCATTGCAGACTCATAAGCCTCTGAAACCTTCATTCTCTCAGTTTATCACATTTTAGTGTTCACACTAATCTAGAGGACTAAAATCAAATCTGGATCTGAAATAAAGCCAGAGTAGAGACAGTTATAACCACTCCAACCCACAGAACAGCAGAGGAAGAAATTGTACCGAGAGATTCCCCTAATAGAAATCCAGCAGCCCATTCATTATTAATAGAATGCCTAGGAAGTCTATTTCCATGCACTATTTTCCTGCTCCAAACTCAAAAATTTTCATGCTATCTTGCTAATCTCTTCCTGTCTGAACCCACAGAACCTCCTTTATATAGTCACCTTCATCTTCTGCATAATTATCCCATTGCAAGTCTCTCTAAGTACTCAAGAAGTCATAGTCTCAATATTTATCACCTGCTGAGGCTTGGTTGCTCTGTAATTGAGGAGTTGCGCAGGATTCTGGGATATGGCTAGTGTCTGGTTTAAACATCTTTGATCTATCTCCCTAGTCCCATGTTGACCTGACCTCCATCCACCTCAGAAAGAAAGCTATCCACCCTTTCCTCAACATTTCCTCATATAACAGGTCGCTGGACAAAGCCAGCCTCATCTCCAAGCTGTCCCATTTCACCCTAGTCCACCTCTGCCCCACCCTTTCACAGCAAGCATTGCCAGTCATCTCTCACCTATGCTGTTGCTAGCCTTCCAAGATACCGTCATTTCTGGGACTTCTTCCCCTAGATGCAACGTATCATGATCTCAAAATTTATAGCCAAACTTCTTATGCGTCTGGAGAGAATCCAAGATGGCCTAAGAAAGTTTATCAGGATGTGACACATGACTACTGTTTGAGGCTAGGAACACTTGATTTATTGTAGAGTTCGGATGGGTGACTAACACTTTGGGAAAATTGTTTCAGTCCTTCTCTAAGTTGTTCTCCTTTGAGTCAATACAAGATCATTTTTCAAATGTAAATCTGTCCTTTTCTCTACATCATTCTTGAGACTCATTATTGATTTTGCTCTCTATGTTTGATTTTAATGGAATGAGAGATCCTAGAAGACTTCCAGAAAAAGTAATTTTTGTCACCTGAGCAAATTTTAGGAAAAACAACAAGTAACCGTTCTACTTGACACATATCTATTCCTAACTTTGGTACCAGAAATCAAAATGTGACCATATTTCTTAAGCTGTCCAGCAGATAGAACTGATCTGTGCCTTCTCTGGGGGTTGAGGATATCAGTCCTACAGGCATTAGGCAACATGTGGGATAGGGAACTTTCCAACTTTCCCAAAGAACATGGATGAAGCAGTTACCTCTGCTGCCTGCCACTAGTCTGAGTTTGTTGTAGAACAGAACAAAGAGAGAGAAACAAATGCTGGGACACATAAATCCATGTGAACATCAGAGAACAAGAGGAGGGGGCTCGAGACAAGAACAGCTTCAGGTTCAACCTCGTTATGATAGTGTTCAAGTGCCTCCCATTGTCTCACTAAGGCAAGTCCGACTCATTTTGCATATAGAAGACTTCCTCATCAGCCAGCTTCACTTGTAGGCATCTCTGAATATTGTGTTTACCCTCTCTATCTTCTTGAGATTCCTAGAAAATTCAATTCCTAAAATTTATGAGAAAGTATTTATTTGGATTGGCTATAAAAGAAAACAGTACTACTGGTTATACAAAATACTATTAGTGCTTAGTGTAAGACTTTAATCCTAGAATTAAGATGCTGCTTCTAGGCAGAAATGTTAATGAATCTATCAGTGATTGGCAAATATATCTATATTTTTATAATGAAAAGTGCAACTAACTGTGTCTCTAAGATTAATGCCCACACTATTTACTCTCCACGAGCAGGTTGTGAGCCAAACAATATTTCAGTACATAAATTTCATTTTTTAGAATTATCAAAAATATATTTATGACTGAATATTGTTAGCAATTATTTCCTGAAGGAAAATAAACCCTCTTTATTGACCGTGAAATTATTTGAGCATTGAACTCACATCTAATGTCCGTTTCCCATATGTTCTTGCAAAGTTAATAAAGTAGTCAAGGCAGAGGACGTAAACCATGCAGGGTATAAAGCATTCATTCTAGTCTCTGGATGAGACAGCAGATCAAAGACAAGCATTTTCTTCTCTCCCTGAGAAGCTTTGCATGAAGGACAGTAAGTGAATTCATCCACAAGGACACAGATGATAGGAAGTATCAACCACAGACTGTTGGCATCTAGGAAGAAACATCACAAGTCACAACTGACAACAGATCCTGGAGAGCTGCATCCCAAGTTGATGGAAGGAATGCCAGCCAATACCATCCCCCTTGGTTGATACAGTAAACCCTTTCAAAATAAGAAGATTGTCTACATATGGTGGTTCTAAAAAGGAAAATGAAGTCAAAGCAGAATCGTTTTACAGATCACTGAGGAAGCAGGTAGTTCTTCCAGTCCTTTAACTGTGTCTATGCAGGTGAGCAACTGCGCCACCTTGCCCTGGGAGAAGAAAAGCGTCTTTTCTTTTTTGGATATGCTAAGAACTGAACTGGGAGACCCTTCTCTACCCAAACCTAGTGGAAACACCAGGATTGAAAAGGCCTGGAAGAGAAGCTGAGGCTTGGCACCATGTGGCAAGCTTATAGTCCTTGCCCAGAATACCATGAGTGAGTCCTAGATGCTGGCTATTGAGCTATACAGTTGGACTTTGGTTTTGCTTAACTGTGCCTGTTCTTCCCTTTTAAAATAAGAACATATTTAACTTGTTTTTTGATTTTATAGGCACCTACAGGTCGGAGATATCAGATACTTTAGAGAGACTTTGAATTTTTAAAGCGTTTAAGTGGTTTCAGTTCCTGCCTCCAGGTTCATGCTTTGAGTTCCTTTGATAAGGACATGGGTTCATCACTATCTGTCCCCATTATAAATTCAGAACCATGTGTAGTTGAAATCATATGATATATAAGTTCATCATACTGGCTTCTTTCTTTTGTTGTCTTTTTTTAGATGCAACATCTTAATCATCTTCATACTCACATCCCCATCGGTAGCCTCCCGTAGCCCTCTACTGAATCTCATGCATTCTGCCTTTTATGTTAAGGCCTATTAAGTCAAGTTAGTGTAGCAGACATCCCTCAGTGCAACTTCATTCACTGTAGTCTAGCCAGCCTGTCTAGAGTTACTCCCTTCAAGAAGACCAGCTTTTCCTCATCCAGCAGTGATCATTTGCCCAATAACTCTTTGGCTAAGATGAGGGCCCACTGCCCATTTCCCCAGTTCTATGCTGGGTTTTTGTCTGCTGGAGTTTGCATGGGTCTTGTGCATGTCAACACCATTGCTAAACGTTCATATGAGCAGAAGCCTGCAAAATTCTAGTTCTGTTTCCATATGGTCACGTACCTCCTCCCCTGGCCTTTACAGTCTTTCTGCTCCCCATCTACCACAATGGTCCCTGAGCCCTGGGTGGGTGAAATTTAATAAAAGAGTCCTGTCCAAGGACGTATACTCTGCGGACTCTTATGCTCTACACTTTGGGCCATATGTGGCCCTTTGTCATCATTACCTTCTGCTGCATGAGGGAGCTTAGTTCATAAGAGTTGAGAGATGCATCAGTGTTCTCTTTGATCCTTGTACCACTATGTCCCATGAGCCTTAGAGGTTCCATTGTAGATGTGTCACTTGGGGTTACTCATTTCACAGACACTTAATCTCTGTGTATGACCAGTTGTAGAACTCTATAATGATCTCCATCTGCTGCAAAAGAAATTTCTTTGATGAGAGGTGACTGGCATACCTGTCTGTAAATATAAGGATCTATATTAAGCACATGTAAGAAATTACAATTGTCTAGGGATGTGACAGCCTTGGAGTTTTCTCTAAGATCTATGACCTCTCTGGCCATGTGTATTTGAATATGTTTACAAAGTCACACATGCGTTCCCTCCCACTGAGTGGACTTTAAGTCTAATGAGATAGTTGTTGATCACCCCCAAGATAAAAGTGCCATTACTGCCCCAATATATTTTGTTGTCAGTCATTGTTGTGGTCATTAGGCTTTAAATCTGAAGTTGGACCATCCACTGATGTTCTCCCTTAGCAGCCTCCGTAGTGTTCTCCAAAACTATGAGAGCTAGCCTTCAGGAAGGGGGCTTCCAGGTCAGTTCCAGCTCCATTGCTCCAAAGTCTGTGTCTGGAATATGTCTTGTCTTCAGCAATAGGATCTTACCTTCAACTTCTGGGAGGCAATCGAGGGCTGTGGCAATAGCCTGTGTGATTTTGAGAGTCTTTTGGACAACCCTGGCCAATAATTTGAAGGGAGGTTTCTCCTGTCTGGCACTGTATCTGGTTAATATAACCTTCAGCTATACACATGGACTCATGTGGAGATATTGTGTGTGTAATTTTTCAGTTAGTTTTTGAACTAACGTTTCCCTCTGTTTTCTTATGCCAGCTAGTAATGATTTCTCTCTCTCTCTCTCTCCCTGTCTAGCTCTCCCTCCCCCAACACCAATTAGAGTGCCCCACTTCCCCACTTCACTTTGATAATACCGGTCTCCCATGCTCCCCTGTCTTGAGCTCCTTCTTCCCCTTTATCCCCATAGTTCCTTTTATACCACTCCCTCTCTCCCCCCCATCAAAATGCCCCCCATTTTGCCATTTCTCCCTTAGTAACCCTGTCTCCTCCTCCTCTCTCTCAGGCTCCTTCTCTCCTTTTACCTCCCTTCTGTTCCATTTTCCTGGCTCCTGCAGTTATACCATGATATATACTCACATAGAAGGATTTGGTACGAGGATTCACAAATAAGGGAGAACATACATCATTTGTTTTTCTAAGTTCGTTATTTCACTTAGTACATCAGTTCCATCTGTTTACCTGCAAATTTCATGATTTTGTCTCTCTTTACTTTGTGTAAATGTACCACGGTTCCATTATTCACTCCTCACTGAGGGACACGTACGTTGCTTCCATTTCTTAGCATGCAGAGGCCAAAGTCAGGCTCTCTTGGGCAGCCTCCAAAGGTCTCAGTTTATTTCACCTAAAATATACACTGAAGTTCCTCCATGCATTTTGGGAGGTTGATCACTCATTTCCTCGAATCATTGACTATCCCATTGTATGACTCGCCATTCACTGACTAAAGAACATCTAGACTGCTTCCAAGGTGGAGTCTTCTTACAATAACTGTAACTAAGATTCCTCCTGGGAGGCGCTAAGTCTAGTCCCTTCCTCCCCCTTATCTCCCCCCTCCCCCACATCCTACAAAAAGGAGGCACAAATTCCCCAACTCACAGGCAAATTCTAACTAATTTACTTGGGCTTACTAACAGAACAGTGGGTAAGGGGTTACTTACAGAAGAATGGGTACCCTCCCCACCTCCATAAATCACACCAGTAAATCCATAACCAGGCTTGGATCTCGTGACATCCAACAGTAAGACCAAAACTGATAAGGAGAGAAAAAGGAACCACTTCAAGGCACCCTCAGCTTTTATGTCTTTAGCACCTCCCCCTCTTACATCCAAGACCAATGGACTGGTTGGGAGGGGCATCTGACTTTCCCAGGTCCTCTTTAAGGTAGTCCTGGGTAAGTAAACACCACCTGGCCTGAGAGGGAGGTGTTCATCCACTGTTCATCAATCTGGCTTGTCCCTCGGAGAATTAATCCACAAGGTAGTAACTTTTTATGGAGTGGCTTGGAGCTCCACAAGACAGAAGTTGTCAGAAATTTTAAAATCCAGAATTGGTATAACATTTCAGCCATACTCCGTTGGTCTTGACCAGCCCAGATCCAATGGTAAAAATGTCAAGGATAATAAGACCATCTTCAGTCTGCCATATTAGTCAAAAATAGACAGATTCTCATGGTCCTGGAGGCTCATTTCCTTCAGCCTTTACATAGCTTAACAAGAAGTTGATCTTTGGTAGGTAGCCTATGTAGAAAATCTATCTTTAATATTGCCACATGATCACTATTGATTTAGGAATACTTTGAAGCCTTTCCCCCAATAATGCATAGAATGTCAATGACTAGAGTTCCTGTTCAAGAGGTGTCTAAATCAGGTGTGTCCATTTGAAGATACTTTCCAAGGGGATAATAAGATCTCATGGACCATGTGAACTCTGCTACTGTTCTGTTTAAAGTTTTCCCAGCAAGTCCTATTAACTCTGTTGACACATATATTTACAGTAGAAGCTGTTGTTTCTGGATGCCTCCAATGCCTCACTACCAATCAAGTTAAAGAACAGAAGCATTTACACATATACATTTTTTAATTAAACCTCCTTCCTATTTACCCCCTCAAAATTGCCTAAAGATAGTCTCCATCTAAAACAGGAAAAATGTAGCCTTTGTTCCAGGAAATAGGATATCTAACAACACAGAAAGAAACAAAGAGACCCCCCAGGATGATAGACAAGCTCTCGGGACACCCACTGTACACAGCCACCAGCAGCAAGCCCAGCCTAAACCAGTCAACAAGCTCCAGGAGCGATTTCCACAGGAAGATAAAATAAACAAAGTATTTGATATAACAGGTGTACTTTGAAAGGGGATCAGACAGCTAGAAGATTTGAGAATCAAACTGCTGATTAAATAGTTGAAACATTAAGCAAAGAAGCAGAAAGCAGCTATTATTTCCAGGGAGTAAGAAAAATCTGATGGAAAGAAGAAGCAATCATAGATAACTGTGAATAACTAAACCCTCCTCTTCCAGGATAAGTGAGTAGATAATGTAAAGACTAACAATCACAAAGCAACCTTAAAATTATGTTACTTAGGAATGAGGAGATGGCTCAGTGGATAAAGCATTTGCCATGCAAGTGTGAGGACCCAAGTTCGATTCCTACAACCCATATAAAGCTGATGAGACAGAAAGTAGATGCAATAGAGAAAGCATCTTTAATCCCAGAGCTCCTGACGCAGGGAGGCCCACAGGTCAGCTAGCCTGGCATACACATCAATACCAAGAGACGCTGTCTCAAACAAAGTGAGAGAGACATGGATCAATGTCCAAGGTTGTCCCTTTACTTCCACATATATGCCATGGCACTGCATGTGCACACATGCACACACACACACACACACACACACACACAAAGACATAGACAAAGTTTTTAAATTACATTATTTAAACACAAGGCAAATGAACCAGGTCTCAATTATTTTGTTGTTAAAACTAACAAAGACTCAGCCAACCTGACTTCCAGGTTAATTTTCATCTCTCTCCCTCTTTTCAAAATTTAACATTTTCTAGTATGCGCTATAAGTTTATTTATAATGTTTTTTGCTTTAAACTGTCGTTTTCTTCTGGAATATCAACACCCCAGGCAGGAATCTTTGTCTTTTTATTTGCCAGTGTAACCCAAATGCCAAGACTGACTAGTGGAACGCAACAACGGGGCATTCAGCAAACATCTCTCAAGTAAACATATTTGATTTTTAAAACTATGTACATAGGTAGTTTTGATCATATATATTATCATAAAGAAAAAAAGTCCTACATTCAAAATATTGCTCATATATCTTGGTCTTCTATTAAAACATGTTATCATTAGCTTTCTCAGACTTCAAAAAAAAATGCTACCTTCTTACATTTTAAATTCCCAAACATAATAATCCTTACATTCCTGAAGGATCAAGACAATTGTCAAGCACCAGGATACAATGAGTAAGATTTCCATAATACCTAAGAATAAAGGGTAATTGTATGTAAGCTTATGAAATATAAATTAATGAAAATGAAAGGATGCACTGTAAAAGTAATAGAATATTTATGAGTTTAATTATCATCCATTAGTTTATATATAGCATTGTTTTTGAAAAGCATTTTAGGAAGTCTAAGGAAAGTATAGACAACATAATATTAAATTCAAATTTAATTAAAATCTTGGCAAAAGAAAATAGAAAAATCAAAGATAGGACAAAAGGAAGCCAAGAAAATTGCTTAGAATACGTATCATTATAGCTTGATACTGGTGTCAAATTTCTCTTGAAGCTCTGTGTCCATAAAGATTTGATTCAACTACAAGTAGGTGAGACTCAACATATGGTTTGAATAAGACAATACACAAATGTACTTTCCACACAGGAAAGCTCAGGGACACCTACTCTATGGCTGGTGAGAGAGCTCAACTCTGCCCACGTCCCAGGGACCCAGGTTCCTACAGTTCACTCCTCAGCTTCCACAAAACCTTCTCTCCACTTTCCACAGCAGTCTTCCGATTCTGAGCAGCAGAATGAAGACACAGGATGAAGAAAAAGCAATTGTCACCTTCCTATTGTTCCCTAACAGTGATTACTAGAAATTGCCACTGGATGTTTTTCATTTCATTTCACCATCCACTCCTAGCCACAGGGAAGCAGGAAATCCAGTCAACATTCTGTGTTGACATAGGTGCTGTTACCACCTGTTACTGTGCCCAGGGGAGAGCAGACCCAAAGGGCGGGAATGCCCTCCATAACGTCACAGCAGTCAAGAAAGGGGATGCAGTCAGCTTGCAAATAACAGAAATGTAAAAATGAACAATTGTTCAAGAAATTACAGCAACTCTTGGCTAAAAGATTAGAAATGTATGGCTTTGTAGGTCTTTATACAAAAGCAAAACTTTGGGGACTGGAGATATGGCTCAGAGGTTAAGAATACTGACTGATCTTGTAGAGGACCCAGGTTTGATTCCCAGCACCCACATGGTGGCTAACAACTGTCTATAGCTCCAGTTCCAGGAATCTGACACTCTCTTCTGACCTCTGTGGGCATTGCACAACATGGGTGCACTTGCACACATGCAGACAATACACATACACATAAAATAAAACTAATAAATAAAATATTTAAAGTAATAATAAATAATGTAAAAGGCAAAACTTTGATACCTTCAACAATACCTTTACCATATCACTGCACCTAATTTCATAAGATCCCCAGCAATATATTCAAAGTTTAAAGAACACATGACAGTTTCTGAGTTCATGTATTTTTAAAACTTACATACTTGCTGTATTTTTAAAACATCAGAGGAATATGTCTCTCTGACCTTCATCATTGAATATCTTGACATTAAATATATAAATATATTTATTTCAGAATTGAAGAAAAATCTATTTACCGTCGTTTGCGGGAGAGAAACCACTGCAACCACAGGGACTACCAAAGCATCTCAAGAAACGGTGAGTAGCTTATCACTTAAGTGTTCACCAACATGCATATAAACACTGGCCACAGCAGTTGAGCATTAGATGAGGAGACCCAGAACACACTGAGTCTCCCTTCCAGCATCAGTGTCTGTTCTGAGCAAAGTACCCTGGGATTCTAGCCATTTACTCACAGAAAAAAAGAACTGGGTGTAAATCAACAGAAGACCCAGGGCCAGACCCAACAGAAAAGTTTTAATAATTGAGAGCCAAGTGAATTGCAAAGGTTATCCAAGGCTCTGAAGGCAAGATTTAAATGGATGTTAGCTAAACAAGTACTGAACAAGTCGAAATCATTGCCAAAGCTCTGCCCTCCCCAATGATGCATTCTCCCTGTTTCCACTGAGTGTGGAGTTTTAAGTTTTACCTGGGTGAGTCTCCATCCTCCAGATTGAACTTAGAGGTAGTCTACTGCTACAAGATAGTGAAAGACTCCTGCTGCTTAATAAACCATAGCCTGGCTGATACCCAATGAGCTGCCAAGAAACTATAGCAGAGATGGCAGTAGGTGTGTTCCAGCTCCATCTTCCCAAGCCCAGGACATGTGTTCCTAACAGCCCCGGCTGTCCCTCTGGCTTCATCAACAGCCCTCATACAAGCGCAGAATAGTCAGCATGGGTGGACTGGTACTTGGCACCAGCAGAGCAGTCTGCCTGCCATCCCTGGACCATCTCTCACTAACTAAAGATGTAGAGGAATTTTCCAAAGAACATAAGTTTTAGCTAAATGTGTTACCTACAAATAATGTATTTTTAAATAAATATTCTACACAGAATAAATGTTCTACTGTTCTAATAATGGCAATGATGTTTTAGCTGATAAACAGTAGCTGGCGTTTACTGAATTCCCAAGTGCTGAGAAATGTATTTCAGAATAAATATGTATATTTATGTATATTTCAGTTAATCCTTTCTACTGCAAACACTGCCAGAAATTATTATTATATTTCCTCAGTACTAAGATATCATTGACGGTAATCACTCTGGAAGTGTTGAGCGAGAAAATGGGAAGGCAAAATTACATGTACATTGATTGCAATACTCAACCCAATTACCCAGTGTGTTAAAATATTTTTCTCAGAATAGAGAAAGTATAATAATATCCACACTGTTGAGCTCAGGAAAAGGAAACATGGACAGCTCAAGAACCTTGTCCCAGGTCACAGAGATAATAAGTTACAGGGCTGAGACTTCCATCCACCTTGCCTAACTCACTCAGACCCCAACAAAGCTCATGCCTCCCTTGTCCCATGATCTGATCTGAAAAAAAAGGTCAGTCTTGCTTCTCTACACATGAATACAACCACTAGAAAGTGAGAAATGCCGATGGAAGATGGTTGGTTGCGAATCCCATAGACATGAGCCCCTTGCTGCATTTCCTCTGCTTTAACAAGATACTCAAATAGCCCCCAATGCTACAAAAATGCTCTTCCAATACAAACTGAAAAAAAAAAACAGTTAATTTCTGTGGAATATTCTTCAGCTTTAGAAAATGATGGCTATGGAGCTAGATAGATGGTTCAGCAGTTAAGAGAATTGACTGCTCTTGAAGAACACCAGGGTTTGATTCCCAGCACCCACAAGGCAGCTAACTAACAACCCTCTACAACTCCAGTTCCAAAAGATCCAATGCCCTCTTCGGCATTATATGACAGTGCACTTATATACGTATATGCAGACAAAACACTCATACACACACAAAAAAAAATCAGCCAATGAAACAAAGTTTAAGTACAAAAGAAAATAGTGGCTAAGAATCTTTAGAAAAATTGGGCTATAAAATTAGATATTATAGTTAAATTTACAGTATTTTTTTCAGTAAAGGGGGAACGCTGTATCTAAGTAGAAAGACTGATAGGAAATACTCCAGAACCACTGCTTCATAAAATTTGAGTGATTGCTTGCTTTCTTTTCCCCAACCATACTTTTCCAAAAGGTTTCATTTTTAGATTAAAAAAAAAAAACTTTGTAACCCCCTGGAAATTTAGTCTAGAAAGAACCATGGGCTGGAGGCATGTAGCTAAGGCCGAGCAATGTGCAAGAAGACTCTTCAGACCACACACATGCAAGCTGACCTCTCTCCTGTGACTTTGAGGTCAGCATTTCTATCTTTCTCTAAGACCCAGATATATCAAGACCACTTTACTACCCAGAATCTGGCAATCTTCCGTAAAATCATGAAGACCCAAGTGAGATATTCCAAAGAGTACCTCAGGCATGGAAAAGCAGCCAGTTTTCCTGGTGTGCTCTGATGTCCTGGCAACACACATTCCTTTGCAATCTAGGTTGCCCATAGAAAAGGCAAGGAGAGATAGAAGGTTTCATCACAGAGAAACATGTCATGTGACAAATTCAACAGAAGCCCTCAGCTTCTGTCAGTCCAATGAATAGAAGCTGGGAGAACAGACCTCTTTTTACCCAATTTGCACTCCTTAGAGACACAAACGTTTGCCTTGTCTGGTATTATTACTTCTTTAAAGATGCTTCTCAGCTGCTTTTCTAAGAATGTAATTCTAAAAGGATATTTTTAGCTCTCCGTAGTCACTCATATCTAATGCCCTGGTTTTATTCTCCAGCTCCTCTTCCCATTTTCTGTGGCTTTTCCTTGCTGTACATTTTCTTTTGATATTACGCAGCGTGTAACCTGACTGCCCACACCAAGTTATTTCAATTACTCCCCAAGGTTTTTATTAGACATAGGAAAAGCCAGCTTTCCACATTCTGCATATTTATGGCTATACTTATTTTTCAGAACCAGAGAGAGAGGGGGGGGAGAGAGAGAGAGAAAGATAGAGTTGAATGGAATGTTAAAGAATTTCTTTTAAATTGTAGAGTAAGAATTAAAGGAACAGCTTCTATTTTCATCTTGACCATTATATAAGAGATCTCAAAATGTCAACAGATACATACAAAGCCTTTTAGAATGTGAAATGTGGAAGTCACTGTGATCGGGGAATAATTCTCTGACATCTGAGGTCAGGAAGCTGGAGGCTTCACCCCCCTCCCTGTGACAAGCCCCAAAGACAATGGTTTGCAGTGGCTTTTGCAGCTCCAACAGACCAGAACAGCACAGGAGCAGCCAGTATACCGCAGGGGAAAGAGTCAGAATGCTGTGAGTTGACTGACCCTTCCCAGAAGATCACCTTACCTTTCAGAGACTGGAAGTGAGGTTCAGGGAACAGAGAGCAGAGTCCACCCCTCCTCTGTTCATAAAATCTTTCCTTGAAGGATAAAATAAGACTGGTTTGGGATTTGGGGGCTAGAAATGACATGTACCTGGGCCCATTTGCCAATGGTTACCAAAAGGTCATTCAGGATTGCCAGGATGACAAGCCAGCTTGAGTGAGCGGCCTTCACCCTATCCTAAAGAGGCAGGGTATACCCTATCAGTGTGGTGAGGAATGGGAAGGGACAGCTGCCATATCTTCTGCAAATCCAGCTTCATGCCACATAGTGCACAAGAATCACAAAACCTGAGGTGTGGTTGACCCTGATGGGCCAACCCCACATACAACAGGAATAGCAGCAGCATGCCTGAGTGTGCTGAGTGAGGAGACACAGCGTCCTAGACGTCCATCGCTAGAGCATCCCTGAAACAATGGTACTAGTTTCACTCATACTGTTTATTGAGTATGCTTTCTATTTTTGTAAATTTTTTATTGAATTTTTGTATATACGTCTTAATCATCTTTATACCTTCCTCCCCAATGGCACCCTCCCATGCCCTCCCACTCGAATTCATATATCTTGTCATTTGTGTTAAGGCCTATTAGGTAAGTTAATGTCTCCAGCTCATTTCTCAGTGCAAGTTCCTACCCTGAGGTGCAGTCGGCCTGACCAAAGTGCCTTGCTTTAAGATCAGCTCTTCCTCACCCAACAGTAATCAGCTGCCAATATTTCTTCAGCAAAGATGGGGATCTGATGCCCATTTCCTCAGTTCTGTGCTGGGTTTTGTCTGCTTGAGTTTACATGGGTCTTGTGCATGCTGACACCATTGCTGTAGGTTCATATGAACAGGGTCGCAGGAGCCTGTAGGACTCTCTTTTCATATGGTCATGCATCTCCTCCCTGGACCTTACAGTCTTTCCACCCTCTCTTCTGAAATGGTCCCTGAGCTCTGGGTGAAGTTTAATACAGGAGTCCTGTCCAAGGACCCACATTCTGCAGACTCTTAACACTCTACGCTTCCGACATTTGTGACTTTTTGTGTTCCTGGCCATCTACTGTATGAGGGAACTTCATTAATGAGAACTGAGAGATTCATTAATGTTCTCTTTACCCCTTGTTCTATGCTGTGTGAGGTGGCGTTGTAGATGTGCCGCTTAGGCTTGGACAATTCACAGACAATGTATGACCAGTTATGGTACTCTGTAATAGTCTCTGTCTGGTGCAAAAACAAAAAAAAAGCTTGCCAAATACACGTGTTTGGAGAGGTCATAGATATTAGAAAAAAAATCCAAGACTGTCATATCCCTAGACTGAGGGAATTTCTTACTATGTATAAAATATGTGTCCTTATATTTCCAGACAAATATCCCAGTCACCACTCATCAGTATGTTTTTAAACCAGTCCTGTTTTCAATGGCAACATTTCTGAAAGAAATAAAATAAGAAGCAAATTTAAGAAGCACATATCAATGATAGAAAAAGTCTGAGGACATCGGAGGGCTGAGTTGGGCATCCGGGTCCCTATAGACAGTAGTAGGGATGAAGGAAACAGGGATACACTGGGGCAGCAGGTGGACCTGGAACAGAAGGAGCTCCCTCTGGGAAGAAAGGCTGAGTAGTCACAGAACGAGGAGTGACTGAAGCTAAGACTGGAGGAGGGGAACTGAGGTGTGGAATAGAGAAGTGAGCCAGATGGGGGAGGGAAGTTGTTGGTCTACAGCCTGCAAGTGTTGGGAAAAAAGGGGACTATTACTCAGCACTTCATAGGAGCAGAAGGCAGGCTGGAGGAGCCTGAGGTCCACAGAGGAGTAAACACAAACACGGAACCTGAGAGGATGGTAGAATTGAGCGGGGAGGAACTGGACAGTAACTTTGGCTGTTTGAGTTGGGAGCTCAGGACCATACTGACGGCTAAGGTAGAGGAGAATCAAGCCAGAGGCATCACTCTCTCTCCAGCAAAGATGCTTGCCCCTCAGCGATTAGGCAATCAGAGAGACAGTCAGAAGTCTCCAGCAGGGGAAGCTGTTGGAGCAAATATAGTACCCTAAGCCGTTTGCCACACCCATGGTCCGTGTGCACTCTTTAAGACCTGGACCCAGGCTCAGGAGAGACGCAGCAAGAGGGAGATTCAGCCCTGCCTGTCCTTGCCTAAATGTTCAACACCTAAATGGAGAAAGAAAATACAGTACATAAATGTAATGCAACACAGTCTTCTAAGAAGAGAACTTTGCCATATACAACAAAATAAGTGAACCTTGGGGCTGGAGAGACAGCTCAGCAGTTAAGAACACTTGCTGTTCTTCCAGAGGACCCGGGTTTGATTCCCAGCACCCACATGGCAGCTAACAACTGTCTGTAACTCCAGTTCCAGGGGATCCAATGCCCTCTTCTGGCCTCTGCAAGCTTTGCGTGGCATGGGTACACTTATACACACGCAGGCAAAGCACTGATACACATAAAATAAAAACAACAAATAAAAATATATAAAATGAATAAATAAGTAAATAAATAAACCTTGAGGTCAGTCCTATGTGAAGTCAATCAGTCACAGAAAGACAAATCCTATGTGATTTCACGTCTCTGAGGCATCTGACGTAGTCTGAGAGGCAGGATAGTCATCAGGGACCAGGGAGACAGGCACATGGAGAGATACTAGGCAATGAGTAGAAAGTTCTAGTTGTACAAAATTAACAAACTCTAGACTGTCATAGAGTGTGACTCTAGTAACAATACTGTATTGTGCACTTACACCCTCTTAAGAGAGAAAATCTCATGTTAAGTGTTCTTGCCAAAAGAAAACTGAAAAGACAAATAGAGAAAAGACAAAAAAACAACTGTCCAAGTGATATAATAATATACTTTAAAATAAATAAAAATCCATAAAGCATTCTACTCTAAAATAAATGAGATTCCTTTGCTTTCAAAAACAAATAAATCCTCATCTGAATCACCTACCAGCCGACGAAGGAGAACAGTGACAGGTTTACAGGATGTATATAGGCCCTTTTCACCATTTCCAGATGAGAGTTTATTAGCTTGGAATACATCTTTGTACTGGCCATCTCACTTTGGTTTTGAAAACATCATAAAACCTTTGTGTAAACAGGTGGTTTGTTCCCAGAAACTGAACTCTAAAATGTTTACAGACATGTTTTTCCATGGAACCAACCTTCCAACTACATAGTGAAAGGAGTTCCCCTCCTGTGTACCCACTACAAAGTGGGGAGCAGGACTCCTATGAACTTGTGGATTGGTTAGACCTTTAGCTGCTAAAATTCACACTTGTAGCCTCACCCATCCATCACATCCACCCTTGGTTCCTTTGCAAAGTAAGTTTGGTCTAGGACCTCTTGTGTTCTCCATCAACACCACATACACTCTACACTCTGAAGAAACTTTGTCTGGTTTGTTCCAGACCTAGAGAAACAAGTAGGTGTGGGGATGGAGGCAAAATTCAGGCCAGTCTGGAAATTTGAAATTTGTACTCAAGTTATCAACGTAAGAAAGTGTTGGGAAAAAAAGTGTTTGCCTTGCAAACCTGAGTTCAGTCCTGGGAACTCACAGAGAAAAGAGAGACTGGAAAGACCTCCATACTCAGGAAACATTTTTAAAACATGCTGCTAGTTTTCTTTTTGTAAAGGAAAATTTCATTTGCTCAAACAATTTTCACTTATAAAGAGTATCCTGCTCTTCCTGTACTGTGAAGAGGAAGACTCCTAATTCCTATTATCAGAAACCTTCCCCATTCCCCGACCATCACCAAGGTCTGCACAACAAGACTGTGTGCCAAACTTCCTTGCCTGGTCACTGATTCACAACCTGTTTACCCAGCCTAAAAGCCCAATCTCTCTTCCTTAGACCTAAAACAACTTATAGGCCCAAGTTCTAACCATCCTTTGGCTACTCATCCTTGGGTGTGAAATGCACATCTTAATAAACATCCAGTTCCTCTTGTGTCTCCGCCTTGGGCTACTTTATTCCCCAGCTGAGCTGAGCACAGAAAAGATTTTTTTTTTCCTCAGCAGGACACTGGGTAGCAGGCGAGAAGCTGCCTCTGAGGACATTCTATCAATAATAGGCATGAAAAAGCAGTCTGCCTCATGGTTAGACTTAAACCTGACAGAACGGATTGTGCTTCTCTAGTGAGCAAGGGCATGGTCAAAGGAGCTTATTCTAGAAACACCACCACACATCTCACTGCACACCAAGAAAAACATGTCCATTTCTCTCTGATATCTAGCTAATCTTGTTTCACTCAGGAGCATTACCAGGGAAATGCCAGAGCCTGACTGTCCAGAGCCATCTTTAACACAATGGGTGCCTTTAGCTGATGCTTGAGTGTGTTCTTATTTATTACATGTATGCATGTAAGCCAATACTAAGCACCTTCTCCAAGTTATAAACTGTCCTCAGCTAATCCAACTCTATTCTGCAAATAAGGAAAATGGGGCTCAGAAAGGTTAAGGGAACTTACCAATGGTTCATTACCTCGTCAGTGATAGATCTTGGACAATGTCTGTCTCCTGCTGAGGACCGAGTTCCCAACCGTGCTGTATTGTCCCTTTTGAAGCTTCTGACCTTGAAAATCGCCATCTTTCTGCTTTAGACTGTTCTAGAGTCAGGAGAGTGTCAGAATTAGATACTTCAACCCAACATTCTGTGCATGTTCTCTTTATCTCCTTGGAAAGGAATAAAAGCAACAACAACAAAAAATCAAAGAAAGAAAAGACTGAAGAGACAAACTGTAATTGAACTATAAAAAGCTATATTATTGCAGGCCTAGCTGAATCTGGCTACACATAGGACTCCTTATTTTTAGACCTCCCCATGATCTCTATTCAGGAACAAAATAGGTTTTGTACCTTTAGCTAACTGAATTTCTGCTATTGTATTCTTGCCAAAATAAAATTGCATAATCTGAGTTTAGTCATGAGGAAATTTAAGACAAACTCAACTGAAGGCTATTTTTTAAATGGCCAGTACTCAGATATTCAAGGTCATGAAGACAAAGACTAAGTAATCAGTCCAGATTAAAGAAGCCTAAAGGGGCAGAAAAGCCAAACACAGTGCATGATCCTGGATTAGACTCCAGCCAAAAAAAAAATGGTAATAGTGACATTTAAACAAGGTCTACAAGTTGGGTAACTGTATTGTGTCCATGTTAATTTTGTGGTTCCAGTTGTTGTATTATAGTTATTAAAGATGTGCATATTTAGAAAATCCATATAAAGGGTGTGTAAAAATCACTTGTTCTAGTTTTACATTTTAGTAATTATTTCAAAATAAAAATTTTAAGTAGGTTTTAAAGCAACAATGAGACTGTTGGATGGAAGCACAGAAGTCACCTGTGCTAAAGTAGGCCCCCAGACACAGCCCCCAGACACAGCTCCCTTGGCCTGTCTACTGGTTTTGTCAGCGTGCAGATCTTGCTACACTGCCATACCGTGGAGGTTTCATTGGTGTGCCTTCCCTACAATGTCTAAGATGCATTAAGTAGCAGCAGGAGTCTTATCTCTTTGGCGGTTACGTTCTTTCCGCCCCCTATTCGGAGATGCTCCCTAAGTCTTGGGTCTGAAAGTGGGAGCAATTTCTCTTATTTTTTATGTATATTTAATTGAATTTTTGTGCATTTCAGACAAAACATCTTAGTCAGGTTCATACTCCCATTCCCACTGACGCCCTTCCATAGGCCCCCACCCCACTGGATTCCACACATTCTGCCATTTATGCTAAGGCCTATCAAGTCAAGTTAGTGTCTCCAGACATCCCTCAGTACAAGTTCATCCACTGGGGTCTAGTCAGCCTGTCTAGAGTATCTCCCTTAAACAAGATCAACTCTCCCTCATCCAGCAATTATCAGCTGTCAATAATTCCTCAGCTAAGACTGGGGCCTGCTGCCCATTTTCCCAGTTCTATGCCAGATTTTGTCTGCTTGAGTTCCTGTGGGCCTTGTGCATTGCCAACACCAATGCTGTAGGTTCATATGAGCAAGGTCCCAGGAGCCTGTAAGACTGTGTTTCCATGTGGTCATGCACCTCCTTCCCTGGCTCTTACAGTCTTGCCCCCGCCTTCAGCAATAGTTGCTGAGCCCTGGTTGGGTGAGGTTTAATATAGGGAGTCTTGTCCAGAGACTCAGACTCTTTTTCTCTACACTTTGGCGATTTGTGGCCTTTTGTGTTCCTCGCTCTCTGTTGTGTAAGGAAGCATCATTTATGAAAGTTGAGAAATGCATTACTATTTTCTCTACTCCTTGTTCTACTATGTTCCATGAGCCATAGGTACAGACCTCCATTGTAGATGTGTCACTTAGGGTTGGGCATCTCACAGACACTTACACTCTGTGTGTGACCAGTTGTGGAACTCTATAATCAACGCTATCTGTTGCAAAAGAAGCTTCTTTGATAAGTGGTGACTGAGACACTTGTCTGTAATATAAGGATCTATATTTAGCACATAGTGATCTATGAACTCCAGGCATATGTATTTGGCTATGTTTACAGTACCACACATGATTTCTCTCCCACTGAGTAAATTTTAAGTTCAGTTAGGCAGCTGTTGATTACCCCCAAGATAAAAGTGCCACTACTTCCCCAGTACAGTTTTCTGTACCAGTCATTGTTAGACTTAAAGCTGTGGTTGGACTGTTGATGAATGTTCTCCCTTAGCACAGTGTCCTCCAAAAACTATAAGAGCTAGCCTTCAGGGAGGTAGCTTCCAGGTCAGTTCTAGCTCCATTGCTCCAAGTCCTGTGTCAAAGTATGTCTTGTCTTCAGCAGTAGGATTTTACCTTCAAGTTCTTGATGGTAATCAAGGGCTATGGCAATAGCCTGTATAATTTGGGGAGTCCCTTGGATTCAATCTTAAAAGAAAATAATAAGAACTACTTAGTGATAAAAGCCATTTCTCATGAGAATCAAATATATCTCCACAATACAGTGTTTACTTATAATAGAAACTTTAAAAATGAGGAACATTTCACTATGACACATATATAAAGGACACAAATCACTTCTACTCTCTGTTAACTGGTTCTCACATTCAGTGCTTGCAAGAGTCTAGAATTCAAAGAATCCTTACATAATAAGGACATTCTTATCCAAGTGAGACTATGTCTTTGGATTTACTCATACAACCTTGCCATGGTCAATGTTAATTACCAATTTCATAAAATCCAGAATTACCTGGGAGATGGGCCACTAGTCACATCTTGTGGCAATTATCTTGATTGTGTTAACTAGGAAGACCCACCCACAACAAGGAACACCATTCCTTAGGTGGATCCTGGACTGTAGAAGAGAGAAGGATCCAGGAATTCATTCTCTCTCTGCTCTTGACTATGGATGCAATGTGACTAGTTGCTTCAAACTCCTGCTGTTTTGACTTCCCCAATCCCCCAACATGATGAACTATGCTTTGAACTGTGATTTTAAATAAACCCTTTTCCCCTAAGTTGTTTTTGTCAGTATTTTCTCACAGAAAATAAACAAACCTGTCTAAGTAGGAATGGGGCTCATGACAGTAATCATGTGAAGAGTTCTAATCCTGCTGTTTTGTCAAGATTTTCATCAGAGGATCAATACCCTGAAGAGGGGGGGATTCAGAAACAAATAATTTACTTTAAAAATGCATTTGCCAATGTCCTGAAGTCATAGGGCCTCTCCTTTCAATAATCTGATTTATTTAGACCTTTAGATGAGTGATAGCATACAGAAAGCTACTTGCTACTTCTATTGACAGCTTAAATGTTCCCAGCATTTCACCTGGGATATGCCTTTGCCTCTGCTCTTTACTTCCTTTCTGTCTTCAAGAAGATCATGAACAAACAGAAAAGAGGGAGATAAGAAAGTAACCACACAAAGGCAAGTTGTGGTCTCTGGAGGTAAGAGATACTTAACTCTGTCTGGAGAAGTAGAAGACGTCACAGTGAAGACGAAAGTTTGAGCAGAAAGCCTCACACAGTGATATAGGATCGGAAAGGTACAGGGAGATGATGACAGGCCAGGGAGGGTCTGAAGACAAAATATCTTTGACGAGAAGCAGAGAGAAGCTCAACCCAGATGAAGGATGCTTGTGAATCTGTGTCACTGAGAGGAGCCTGGAGCCACACTTGAAAGACTATTCTCCTCTTATAAAAAAAATTTTTTTAGGGAATTTATCTAATTTGTCACTGAAATTCAGAACCACACTTGTAATGTGCAAGCATTCTCAGTAGTAAAAGCACTGTCAGAAACTGTCACAACAGACAATTATTAAATGTCTACAATTTTTTTTAGCTCAAGATCAATATATTAGTCTGAATGTTTCTGTTTATTGCAAGCAAACATTTTTAAAGAAAAGAAAGAATTTAAATATTTCATTTGTTTCAACAAATCATTCTTCTGAAAATGCCTGGTACTTTATAAAACCACAAGAACAATCTCCATCATTTAAAATCTAGTTCCTATAGAGAAAGGAAGTTGCCAGATAACATGCGGGCACAGTCTGCTAGAATCTCCAGAAAATAAACTGGGAGAAACTGGATAAAGCTATAGGAGGAGGTGGGCAGGGCCCAAACCACTCTAACTTTAATAGGAAAGTAAAATAGGAATCTTCTCAAAGCAGGAAAGACCTGTCTGTTCCAGAGGGATTGAGTCATCTGGGGGAGCTCACAAAATCTGTGCTGTACTTTCAAGAGTGGACACACTAAAGAGCAGGAAGGGGCTGGGCAGATGTTTCCATGGATAAGAGAGCTTTCTCTGCAAGCTTGAGTGCCTGAGTTCAAATCCCCGGCACCCACGTGAAAAGTCAGGTTGGCTACTTAGGCCTGTAACACCAGCATTAAGTGGGGGAGATAGGCATATCCCAAGTACGTGCTGGCCAGTCAGCCTAGCCAAAATAACCAGCTTCTGGTTCATAAGAGACCCTGTCTCAAAGTAGACAGTGATAGAGGAAAATACCCAGTGTCCTCCTCTGGCCTCCACACGTACACCCACAGGTGCACTTACCTGAACACCCACATGTATGCAACACATACAAATCACATAGAACAGAGTGGGAAAAGAGGAGATAGCCAGAGAGGAGGTGGATCAAAGCAGCACTGGCAGAAGGAGAGCCAGGAAAACCCCCTCTTAATGGCATTAGGCACCATACTGAAACAGCCACAGGATATCATTTTTAAAAGACCCCTGCTTCTTGGGTGGTTTGGTGGCTGAAGACCTTCCATGAAGCACACACTTGGGAAACTCAAAGCAAGTGTCACAGCAATACACACTGAAACCCATCCAGCAGAATACCCTGAGACCCTATTTTAGATAGTATTAGTAGAATCTTATTGATGCTGAGACTCCCACGGAGGTTTTTAAAGCAAGAATTGACACGATATTTTCTGTCAGTGAGATATCTCCAGAGAATATATAGAAATTAGAAAAGAGGAAGTGATTCCCTGAGGGTAATTAAGCAAGAGTCTAAGAGGGAGGTCTCTTATCAATAAAGAACATTCAAGAAGTAGAATGAAGGGGGCTTCATCACCAATTGTATGACAAAGGCAAGAGACGCTTGTTGGGGTCCCTCTGTTCGGCGCTGTCCGGAGAGGGCGACACAGGTTCCCCACCATGGAAAGTGGGGTGAGAGGCGCAAGTTAAGACACAAACTCTGGGAGTTGGGCGGAATGCATGTGGATGGGGAGCCACAGCAAAACTCGTTTATTCAAGGAGGTGCAGGGCATTTTATAAGTTTGGTTGGCCAACCCCCTATGGGGTGGTTCATCTCCAGAGGGATACAGGTTCTCTCCAGATGCAGGGGCCACTCCCTTAATCCTCATAGCAGGTAACCACAAGAACCACTCCCTTAATCCTCATGGCAGGTGACCTTGCCAGGGCCCACACTGCACCATGCCCTTCAGACAGTAAGAGGCAAAGAATGAAGATGTGATACCTTTTAGTGGCGTGAATAGGTCATTGGATATGAACCCACACAAGGAATAGTGGAAGAGGTTGGGGAGGATAGAGTTCACTTTCTAACAGTTCCATTTGAAGTACCTGAGAAACATCTTTGGAGAGGTGTTCCATAAGCAGTTGGATGTGTGAGTCATGAATCGAGGATCAAGGGAAATGTCTAGGCTCAGGTGGAGCATTAGGAATCGGGAATGCACTGACCAGAGTTGAAATCATAAGAATTGTATGACTCTACCCCAAGAATAATGTTTAGACTTAATAAAAAGACAATGGCACCTTTGATTGTAGAAAAGAAGCAGACATGAAAAAGAACAAAAAGAATGGCCTTTGATCAGAGAGTTACCAAGAAAGCAGCAACAACAGCAACAAAAATCCTGGTACCTTCAGAAGTCAACAAAGACTAGTTCACAGTGCAGGAAGCAGTCCAAAACGTGTTCTCCCTACTTCGCCTTCTAAGTCAATGCCAGAAAATGTCATTTCATGCGCACCTATCCATTTTTGCCACTCTATGAAAAGGTCCTACTCTCAAAAAACTTATTGCCATGTATATATGAAATAAGCAAAAAATGAAATAAAGACCCTCTATCACTAAGCATCAACTAGAATTTAATCGGAAGTCAAAGGGAATACAGAACATGCGATATATAAGGAAGAAGGATGAAAATTTGTATTTGATGACACAAATTGTAAACCTCTTCGTCGGGGAAGAAAGGGCATTCGAAGAAGGGCTGGGGGTGACAGGGAAGGGACAGAAGGAAGGCTCTCCTTAATCTTCTCCAGTATTATACCCTGTCCGTTCCCACGTGCGTGCACACAAGGAGAAAGAGATGGGGAGGTGGTGGCATGCGTGCCATTTTGTCAGAAAGAGAGGGAAGAAAGGTCTTTTTTTATCTTAAATTTTCAGGTAAGTAGTGGCCTCTGCTACAATCTACAAACAAAAGTTGGGGGAAATCTAAACTTATTCAAAATAAGCTGATTCACTGTCACCTAGGCTTAGCTGCAGGAAGGGCACGTATGGCCCAAGGCTGTGTTTTATTCAGCACGTAGAAAACATCTTTTGAAATTATTGGATTTATTGCCAACATCTAAAAATTGGGATTTTTTTTTTTTTGCAAAACATTCCATATTTCCAATTTCTATTATGAAGACAGATCTGACGACATTGGGCCTTCTTCCAGATGGCAGAGGTTGGCTGAGGAATGTCTGCTCTTTCTAGGTTGGGTTCATCAGTATTGCCTCGCCAGGCTCTGTAGGCATCGGGTCCAGATCATTGCTCCAGGACATTTCATGGTTTGTTTGGGTGTATTGGTGATCAATAAAGTCAAATGTACTTCATTGTCCTTTACACAGCATCCTATACAAGAACTAAAATAATCCTTTTTGAATCATTGCTGTTTATGAGAAGTAGACATTACAATGATGAAAATGCTCTCTGAAATGGATTACTTGCTGGGACGCTGCTCACTTGAAATCAAGAGCATCTATCTTTCACTTCCTGGGCCTCATCTATAAACTGGGCTGCCTGACTAGATGCCTAAGACCCTACACAGGATTGACGCTCCATGACTCAAAAGAGTGCCAAGAGGCTGGGTTTAGAAGCTAATGTTGCTGAGGTTTAGGGACCCCACAAAAATTTGAAAACATACAATATTTACCACAATGGGTCATGACTGTGTCTGCACTGAACTTTCTGTCTAGTGTTGGGAACTGTTTTGTGTTTACGTTCTTTTCCTAAAAGAGAATCCCTACCAAATAGGGTGATCTACAGAATTCAAAAAATCCAGATCTGCTCTGTCCTACACAGATAATCCTTACAAGCACAGCATTAGACTAGAGCTTTGTTTCTGCATGAAAAGCATTGTGGATCAAGTTAATAAGTTCCTATTTTAGGACTCCAGTAAAGGAAACAACCAAGTTTCAAGACTCAGCTTGACACCAATCCTGACACCAATCCTTGACACCAATGGCTTTCTGAATCCCCAACACTTCCTGTTCACGACTTGTTTAATAACAGTAAACTTCCAAAGAACAGGGATTGTGTCTTTTCTAATCACTGTTGTCTCAGCACCAATTATAACACCTGGCACATAGTAAGTATTCAATACATTCTACAAAAGGAATGAATTGATTTAAGATTTATTCTACTTATATTTAAATATTCTTCTCTTTCTATGAAGAATTTGAGACTATTGCCAGGCACTAAACATTACAGCTGCACTTAGAAGTCCATTAAACTTGCTTTGCCTCCTGAGAGAATGGACAGTCTATGAGGTGCTTGACAGTGTGGGAAACATTGACCCTGCAGCAGCAATGCAAGTTGAAATTCATTTAGGGAAGTTGAACCAATGCCAAGATCATGTGAAACTCTTCTCTTCTTGAAATGTAATGCACCATATTTAAAGGACACTGCACAGGGCACAATTCAGACTTTTTTTTCATTTTTGTGAATTTCATATAATATATTTTGTTTACACTTAGACCCCTTCCTCTATCTGCATACCTCTTACTACCCCTTGCCCAATTTCTATTGCATATATATATTATTTACATATATATAACACATATTTTTAAGATTTACTGAGTCAAATTTGTGTCCCCAATGCCCTTCCATGTGTATTCCTCTACTAGAGCCTGGTTAACTTACCCCAGCATTGTAGCCTTAGAGAAACTGACTCTCCCTCTCTCAGCAGATATTGATTGCCAATAGTTCTTCACCTAGAATTAGGACTTATTACACACTTCTCTACTTTTTTGCTGATAGTTTTGTCTGACTTGAGCGTACTTCTGTCTTATGCATGCTGTCACCATTGCTGTGAGTTCATATGAGTAACTAACCATCCGTCTGGAAAACTGTTTCCTTATGGTCTTACACCTCCTCTGGCTCTTAACAATCTTTCTGCCCTGTCTCCCTTGGGAGAAAGAAGTTTAATATAGGTGTCCTACTCATGGATAAGCATTCTGAAACCTCTTATTCTCTACATGTTGGTCAGTTGTGGTTCTCTGTTTTAATCACCATCTGCTATGTGTGTCATTGGAAAATTGAGAGAGATCAGGAAGCTGGTAAATGGCCATAGAAAGGAAAGTAGATTTTATGGGAAGGAAGATAGAATGCTGTGTTATAAAGAGGGAAAGGGAAATAGTGGACTAGAAAGAGTTAAATGGGGTGGTGAATGGGAGGGCAGAACAGAGGAGGGACTGTGGGTAGGGATAGCTAACGCTAAAGGCCTTGGGAAAAAGTCATAGGGAAGGCTGCCACTGTAGAAACTTCCTAAAGTATATGCACATATACTATAAAAACACATTAAAAACAGTTGCCCTATAACAGAGCAACATTGCCCCTACTAGATACCATAGGCAAGCAAAGAAAAAGCTCAGTGTCAAGAATGGACTCCCTCTCTTGAAAATGTTGACCAGAGTTCCTATAGACCATCATACATTACTGCCATTACCTCTGTTCTTGATTACCCACCAGAACTTGATGGTAAGACCCTAATGCTAAAGATACTACATACATGAGTTGTAGAATAGACAAGGTACTGACCTGAAAGCTTCATCTCTACTGGTTAGCTTTCATAGTGCTGCAAGGTGCTATGCATGCTACTGAAAGAGAAAAATAATCATCAGCCTTGTCCATCTGTGACTTCTGAGAAATACAGCAACAACTGGCCTAGCAAGGTATGCTACTAATGCAACAGTGGCATGAATGTTGTGGGAGTAACCAAACACCTTCTGCGTGGATTTAAGGTCTGCTTCACAAGATGGAGCCCCTACCTGACACAGCTCAGACTTTAAAGGGCTGCATGGACCCTTCTACTTTTAACTGTAGACATGTAGACTCTTATTGGAC
Organism: Eospalax fontanierii; assembly: GCA_035773235.1. NCBI lineage: Eukaryota > Metazoa > Chordata > Mammalia > Rodentia > Spalacidae > Eospalax > Eospalax fontanierii. Next base: position 41,682,335 of record CM069539.1, on the reverse strand, counting down.
CACCTTAATAAATAAATAAAATTCTCCTATTCCAGAGTCAAATCTTTTTCATTTCTCTGAAACTATCATTGCAATGTGCAAATTTTGTAAGTTCTTTAAATACTAGCTTCATTCTGTCACGTCACACAGGCTAAGAGCCGTCTTTCTTTGCTACTCACGTCTGCTAATTTTAATAGCTTTAGTATTTTCTCCAGTGACAGATGCCTCAGCATCTGGGAGACATCTACAGAAGAGGACAGTAGAGACTGGGAAGGAGAAAAAACATGGTGTTGCATCTGGCAAAAGGATAGCAGAATTTCAGAAAGGAGGTTTGGATGGGAAAGATACAAAGTCATTAGATAATCTTATACAACTCAGATTTCCAAAAGGAAGTGGAAAAGATGCAAAATGCAAGAAAGTTGTAGTAGAGAGAATTCTGTACAAGAAAACAATAGGCATTTGGGCAAAGAAGAGGCAATTCCTTGTTTCCTGGGTGGCTGTCCATCATTACTTTTTTTTTCCATGCTTATTTTCTTGTTTGCAGTTTTGGGAGAGGATCTCACTGTGTAGGCCAGGCTGGTCTCAAATTCTTGGTCCTTCTGCCTCTGCTTCCAGAATGCTGGTATTTCAGGTGTGCACTACCGCCTCTAGCTCATGGTTGCTTTTTAAATCTACTGCAACTAGTTACAGCTAGTATATTTTGTCTTTGTCTAGAGTAGTAAAGGAACATAGGTCAAATTGGTCATAGGGAGGGACAACCTGTCTGGCTATGATGACTTTTCTTTTTTGTTTTCCTCAATCACTGTGGGAACTCCACACCTCAGATTCCACAGGCCATTAATGCTGGCCTCACCTGGTTCTGTAATATTTTCCCACTCATGGCTTGAGCTTTCTCATTAGGAGCAAAATCAAAGAATTAGAATTAAACACCTCCTAGTTCATTTTCATTCTGAAAATTGGAAACTGGAAATTCTGGACTAGAACTGAATGAAGGGTCCAGAGATATGACAGCCACCATAGGACACATGTCAGCCCTGGACTGAGATAAAGTTGTACTCTTCTTCTCTCTGGAAGATCCAGAGAGCAACTAACTCACTGTCTAGAGAGAATCTTTACATTCAGGATTCAGTGTTCCTAATTCAGGTAACTCCCTAAGCAGTGATAACAGGATTCAAGTCACACATAGCATGTCTCTCCTCAAGTTTTAGAACTAACCTTTCAAATTTACACTCAGTTATGTTATCTGCCCACATAGACAGCACTTCTCAGGTAGAGCTGTGTCCAAATCATCTGTCGTCCCCTACTCTATGACAGATACTCAAACTTGTAGCTAGTGCTCATAAGTGAATGGTATATATGTCTAGATGGACTGGCAGCCTTTAATTTGTATGACTGGGTACATTTTTAATAATAACATGCTTCATTACAAAAAGAAAGTAAGGAAGACAATATGGCAGTTTCTCCAAAAAAAAATTAAACATAGAATTGTGTTATGGAATGGTACTTCTGATTGGCTATTCACCCAAAAGAATTAAAAGCACAAATCTGATGTTTGTATACCAATGTTCAGAACAGAATGATTTATAGCAAAACATTGGAAACAACTGAAATCTCCATTGACGGGTGACTAGAAAAGCAAACCAGAGAGCTGGAATTCAGCACCTAAGAGTTCTTTGGATTGTACTTCTCTAACTCTTAAAAAGAAACAAATTGGACTAAAGAGATGACTCAGCGTTTAAGAGCACTAACTGCTGACAAAGGACCCATGTTTTGTTCCCAGTGTCTACATGGCAGCTAACAACTATCTGTAACTCCGGTTCCAGAGGATCAAACACCTTCTTCTAGCCCCATTAGCTTTGCATGCACATGGTGCACTTATACTCAGACAAAAAGAAACAAATTCTGAAGTGGACCATGACAGGGATAAACCCAGAGAACATGATGTTAACTGAAATAGGCCAGACACAAAAGAACACATTTTGTATTGTGTACCTGTATGAAATGTCCAAAACAATTAAACTCAGAGATGGAAAGCAGAATGGTGTTCATCAACAGCTAGCAGACATTAAGAATGACTATAGGGTTTCAATTTGGGATGATGGAAGAGTTCAGGAGCTAGGTAATGCTGATGGCTCTGCAATAGTTAAGTGTCTTTGATGTTGAACATTTCTGATTGAGTCATGAGAACATAACCCTTGCTGATAAGGCCTACATTTGCTTCTGTATGGCAGAGACTATCACTGAATGCATCAAGGGAAGCTTTTACTGTGCACAGCTGTTCCTCTCATGTAGCTCTGGAAGAACAGACACTGTCTCCCAGGCCACCAGTTCCAGAAGTATAAAAGAATCCTCCAGTGGCTAGAGACAGATAGATGCCATTTCTCTACTCCTATCCACTGAGTTGCAGCATTCACCAGATTTCTGGCAGACCAGCTTTATTTGAGTTCAAGATGAAGAGTGTTGTCCCCGCAAGGAATCAGAGCTCTGCCTTGTATGCGGCAGGCCTGGAAAACTGCAGTTCTCCAAATTGGTAGTTGTGTGGCTTTGTAAGTTACTTAAGTAAGCCTTAGTTCCCCCAGTTATAAAATGGAATATCTCTCTGCCTACTTCACACAATTACAAATAAACTTAAATGAGCTGATAGATATTTAACAGTTTATAGATTAAAATATTCATCAGGTGCAACGTTCATATAAAACAAACATTACAAGTGGTACCAGGGTTTGGCGGAGGATGATTGCATCTATCATAGAGGGAGCTGAAGAACATCAGCTATACCACCTGAGCCCAGCACTGGACAGCCTAGAGGAGTCTCGGGAGTGGGTGGGAATGCCAAGAAGACAGTAAGTAAGGGTTTCCAGAGAATGCCTTTTGCTGTTCCTCTGATTCTTCAACTTATTCCTTAGCATTTTGAGTACTTTATCTCTTTGGTAGCAGATATATACTTTTTTTCATGCACCTACTAAAATATTTATTCACTCATGCTTAGGAAATGTCTGGTGACTCATAAATCCAAAGGGCTTTAGGTTATGTTAATATGATTCCAGGTAAGCAGAAAACCCCTAAAGGAGAGATTCAAGGTGAAAACACTACAGAAAATCAGAAGCAAATGATTGCCATTAGCACGACAGTCTGAACAGCCTCTGATGGCAGAGCAATGACTCTTCTCACACAAATTCAGCTAATCAGACTCTCATATCGCTAGAATCACTTAAACATACAACTTACTTATTTTCTTAATTGTAAATTATGCAGGTGCATCTTCGAAAAGTCTGGAGAAATTTATAGGAAGGTAAGTGGGCGGTGAATTTAAGAAATTTTTTAATGCAGTAGCTTATTTTGAAGGAAATAAAAATTCTTATTTATTCCCTGATGACCGTTTCTACTGAGCGTCACTGCCTGAACACTGGGATGACAGTTCTTAGGCCAATAACCTTAGGAAGTGATTAGTTTGTGTATGTCCTCAGCAAAGGATTAGTAAATGCATATGAATTGGATAAAATTTAAGTCTCAGAGAAATCACTGCAAAACTGTAAAGGCTACATCATATTCTGGCTTTATCACTAAGAAATTATTTGGGATTTTTTGTTTTTGGTTTTTGAGACAGGGTCTCACACTGTAGCACAGACTGGCCTCAAGATCATGCAATTCTTCTGCCTCAGCCTCCTGAGTGTTGAGTGTACAGGCATGAGCTGCCATGATAATACTATTGAGCTTATTTGTGGATTAAAATTCAGAAGTGAGGCTGTGGTGTCCAGAAGAGAAGCCTCGGGAAACTTTTACCTGTATGAATTGAGTAGGACCCCCAACTCTGAGCTTGTCCTATGAAACGGGGCATTAGTAACCCAGGTAACTCGCCTATGCTTTAATGATAAATGATGTTAATAATGCTAGGAAGATGGAGGTGGGCTTATTTACCTGGGGTCGACCCACCCACTCCTTTTAATTTTATGCATTAATATGGCATTTTTCTAATGTGGAATTATAGAGAACAAGAGGAGGACAGAAATGGTGATTAACTTTGCTGAAATGAAAGAAAGAAAAACAAAGTATTTTCCAAGAGGATGGACATACAAAGACATGCCTCCAGACTCAGCCTGTGCTGTTGATTGCAAAGCTTTTCTTACCCTTCCATGTCTCCACAGCTTGTCCAGGAACCAGACGGTGGACTATCCAGCCATTGTCATATATGCCATGATTGGAAATGACGTCTGTAATGCGTGAGTCATTGAGAAAGATTTACAAAATGTTTAACTCTGGGTTTCCCCTTTCCCACTCCATTCTGTGCCAATCTATTCACTGTAGTATCCTACTGTCAGATAGGTATACTGTCCTAGATATGTGAAATCAACAGAAACTGGAAAACTAAAAGGTCTTTTTGAAAAAAAAAAATAAACTGAATCTGACCCAGTCAATCTCAGTTCTGACACCAAAACAGAGAGGTGTCCAAGATCAATTGAGGATTACATCACCAGAAATATGTCACTCCTCACCAAGATCCAAGACTGAAAATCCATCACTTCAAATTAAATAAAGCAGAACCACAATCACCTATGAGAACACTTGTCATGTTCATATTCTGCTATCTTTGTGGGGAAGAGACAGCATAGACTTAACACATTTTCAAAGAAACTGTATATAACTCACACCTAATTCTATGCTGAGGGTCTTTAGTAAAACATTTTGCTAAACTGCTAGTACAGTTTAGTTATTAGTCCCCCCTCCCAATCATTTGGAGAGATTAGACAAAATCTGTGTACACCCCTAAAAATATGCTGTCTATGGGCATCTGGTTTACTATTGTGGTCCAAAAAATAAACAAAAGGTGAGATGGGATCTGGAGCAACTCCCTAGTAGCCATCTGCCCCATATTTTAAAACAAGTGGGGAACTGGGCCAAGAGAGAGGTTGTATGACTTGCTCAAGGTAGCATAACTGACTAATAGCCAGATGGATGTGGGCCTGCCTGCTCGTGCAGCGTTCCACCGTCCTACCCCATTTACCAAGCCTCCCAAGCCTGTGCTAAGAGCAAATGCTCTTTAAGACCTACCATGCCTGGTCCAAGAGCTATGCCCTTCCATATGTCATTTCATCCCTACAGCAGCCCTAAGAGACAAATATGATTGTCTATATGCTAGAGAGGAGGAAACTGCGGTCAGAAGGGTGAAGGGATTTTCTGTACTCCCACTGAGCAGCAAAGCTTTGAATCTGACCCAGTTTAGTTCTACAACTAAGTTCCATGCTCTTTCTATTGTCCTTTCTGGCCTTCCTTAATTTCTAGTACTCATTCACTTTTTACATTTAGTATTTTATTTTTTTATTTTATGTGTAGGAGTGTATTGCCTGCATGTGTGTACATGCACCCACGTGATTCAGTGCCTGAGGAGATCAGAAAAGGGTGGCAGATCCCCTGGAACCCCATGTGGTTGGTGGGAACTTAGTCCTCTGTAAGAGCAGCCAGTGCTTTTAACCTCTGAGCCACCTCTCCAGCCTCTCATTCTCCTTTTTGTTTTCATTTTTTTGTTGTTGTTGCTGTTCTTGTGTTGTTTTGTTTTGTTTTGGATAGAGTCTCCCTAGTCCCAGCCCACCTGGAAGTCATGTGGACAAGGCTAGCCTTGATCTTATGTAGATCTGCCTGCTTCTGCCTCCCAAGGGCTGGGATTAAAGACATGTGCCACCACACCCAGTGTTCATTCACTTTCATAAAGCATGTGTTGAGCACCCACAAAGAGCTAGGCACTGGGTCAAGCTCTGAGATTCAGTGTTGAATAGGTCATAGTCCTTGACCTTGAGAAGATCCTAACAGAGGAACACAGGGCTGCAGCATCCAACCTCCATCACAGAGAGAACAAACATATGATCCAACTGGTCAGTGTCCATCCAGTCCCAGGATCAGGTCCTCTGTACCCCGTGGGTACAGAGCAAACACATAACAGTAGAGTAGAGCCTCTACTGGGAAAGGCTATGTCTTTTTGAACTGTGCTTTCCAGAGGTCTCTCCAGCCCAATCCTGTTTTCTTCTTCCAAAGAGCCAAAAGGCAGACAGACATCAGCCAGAGGCCCATGCCCGTCTCTTCCCTGCCAGGGATCTGCGCAGAGAAGCAGCAAGCATTTGGGTGAAGGAATGGATTTGGCAGTGCTGAGTGTCCCTGTAGTGCCCACTTTGTGATGTCCTGTGGAGGAGTTAGAAAAACAAAGGCAGATGGCAGCTGTGCCTCCCCTTCTGCCAGAACATCAAGGTGGAGCAGACATTTGAGAATGAGCAAAGGGATTTCGTAAAAAGCCCAGGCCAGCTGGGGTTGCGTGACACGTCAGTCCAGGAACAAGCTTCAGGAGTTTGACCTGACTTTTTTCTTTATGTTTTCATCTCTTTATATGATAAAATAATGAAGCTACGTATCTTCCTCAGTTTTCTAAATGCATGCAGTTATTCAGTAAATACCGATTAAATTAATGGAGGTCATGATTGGAAGACAGCTTTTAGCATCAGGAATTAGGAAAGAAAGGCAGTGTGGAGGCATCTAGCTATTACCCAAGGTGACTCAGTTGCCTTGGGCTTGTCCCAGCACTGCCCATGAAAGCTCTTTAATGTGGGGGAACTACAGCAACAGAACCTCTGAGTGGTCAGAGAAATGCTGCAGAAGTAAAAGGAACCTTAGAGCATCAAGTCATAGAGTCCAATGGCAACCCTCTCCCAACACTCCAACATGGCATCCCTGGAAAGAACCCTGCAAGGCCGGAAATGTAACAGAATTATGCAAGTACCCAAGGCTGTTTGTGTCCACATATATTTATTATAGGCAATGTTTTGTGCTTTCATTAGCATATATTAATTGTACACAATATTGAGTTTCATATACATACATGTATGTAATGCGTTTTCATCGTATTCACCCATTTCCCTTTCTCAGCCCCTCACGCTCTTGCTAATCCCTTTGCTTTTCTGACCTAGCCCCACTTCTATTTTCATGTCTTTTTTATTGACCCAGTGGGTTTTACTGGGGTTGCTTACAGAAGCACAGGAGAAGGGTTATGTACCAGTGCCTACACCACTTAGGGAAATCCCTCTCCCTCTCCCTTCTCTATCAACCATTAACTGACTATAAATCTGTAAGTCCTCGGGGAGGTGCCTCATGGACCCCTCCCCTTAAATGACAAGATGCTGACCGGCCCCATCTTGTGCAAAACTTATGCAAGTCTTGTACAGGCAACGACAGCTGCTGTGAGTTCAAGAGTGCAAGAGCCATGTCATATCCAGAAGATAGCATAACATAATGCTTCATCCCTCCTCCAACTCTTAAATTTTTTCTACCTCCCTCTTCTACAGTGTGCTCTCATGAGGCTTGAAGAAGGTGATAGAGACGTCTCATTTAGGAAAGAGCATTCAACAGCCACATAGTCTCATCACTTTGAACAGCTATGTGTCTCTGTAGTTTGTCCACTACGAAAAGATGCCTTTCTGAACAAAGGTGATAACAACAGTAATCTACAGTCATAAGCATAGCTAAGTACAAGGCAATTCAACAGGCATGTCATATCCATGTAGCAAGACAACAGTTGTAGCTTCCTCTCTAGGGCCTATGAAACGGGCTTTTGACTGAGTTCACAATACCAAATATGAATTCCCTCCTCTGGATGGGGCCTCAAATCCAATCACTAAGTGATTGGTTACCCCCATAACAGAGTTTCCACTATTGCACTACTGGGCACATCTTGCTTAGCAAGTTTGTATTGTTGTATATAGTGTTCAGAGATGATTAATATTGTTGATCACAGTTCTCCCCAGCAGCCTGTACAGGACCTTCCAGCACCATAGGTCTAGCCAGCAAGTCGGCAGCCACCAGCCGAATTCCAGCTTGATTTCTTTATGTCCTACAACCAGAACATGTGATGTCTTCAGCAACAGGGACTTGACCTCTGGTGGATTTCCAACATCAGTGGAAACTGCCTCATTGTCGCGGTGGGGTGGGGGGCTTGAGGGCCTTGCTAACCAGCATCTCATAGGGAGGTAGCTTGCCCCTGGTGCTGGCATTTTCATTTAGTAACCTGTAGCTTCTAGGAGGAGATTTATCCACCCACACAAGTACCTCCATTAAGACGTTATTTATATTGCTGTATTTTAATTAGCATATGAAGTGTCATCTTTTGTGGCTTTTTCATATGTATTTAATTGGGATGACCCTCCCCTGACCCTTCTCGAACACCTCCTGCCCCCTTCCTTCCTGCTCAGACCTTTCCATCTCCAGCATTCCCTTTCCTACCTTCATATCACAAGGGTTCTACTGCCCTCTCCCCAACCCTTAAGGCCTCTCTCTCCTTTATTCTGTGCCTGTTTCTAGTTTCCTGGGCTCTACCTCTACATTGACTCTCACCTAAATGCACATATATAAAAGCTAGAAGCTAGTCTCTACATATTAGAGAAAACATACCATATTTGGTTTTCTGAGCATAAGTTAGCTCACTCATTGTAAAAGTTTCCAGTCGCTGCATTGATTTTCCTACTAATATCATTTTTTCTTTACAGCTGAGTAAAATTCTGTTGGGTGTGTGTACCACATTTTCATTCTCCACTCACCAGCTAATGGACATTTAGGCTAACTCCATTTCCTAGCTATTGTGACTGTAACAGCAGTAAACATGGATGTTCAAATATTTCTGTGCTTAGCTATAGAGTCCCTTGAATATATACCCTGGAATGCTATAGTTGGGTTTTATGGTAGTCCTATGTTTAGTTCTTTAATAACTTCCACATTAATTTTTACAGTGTTCAAACCAGCTTATACTCCCACCAAGTGATAAGAGTTCTCTTTTCTCCTAACATTGGTTATCATTTAGATTGTTTTTATTATTGACATTCTAACTGGGAGGAGATAGAACCTCAAGTAGTTTAACTTGCATTTACTTGATAGCTAAGGATGTTGGACACTTTTAAAAATATTTCTTGGCCATTTGGATTTTTTTCTTTTCACAATTGTCTGTTCAGTTCCTTAGGCCAATGTAATTGGATTGTGTTTTCTTGTTCAGTTCTTTAATTCTTTGAATAGTGCAGCTATTAATCCTCTATGGAACACATAGAGCTGGTAAAGATTTTCTCCCATTCTGTAAGCTGCCTCTTTATTCAGCTAACTTCTACCTTTGTTTCACGGAATTTTTTTTCCATGAGGTTCTATTCATTGATTATTGGTATTATTTCCCAAGCAACCAGAGTCCTATTCAAAAAGACCTTACCTATGACTACATTTTCAAGTGTTTTTCTTATTTTTTTTCCTCTAATATTTTTCAAATTTCAGGTATCACATTAAGATTTTGATCCATTTGAAGCTGACTTTTGTATAGGGTGAGAGATGAAGAACTAATCTCATTCTTCTATATGTAGATATTCAGTTTTTCAGAGCTATCTGTTGAAAATGCTCTTTTCTCCAATGCATATTTTTAGCATTTTTGTCAAAAATTGGGTGGCTGTGAGCGCATGGGTTCGTACTTGAGACAACTATCCATTGATCTGTTTTGTGCCAGTACCAGGCTGTTTGTATTACTCTGGCTCTGCAGTATGACCTGAAATCTGAACTGATAACCCCAGCCTTAATTTTCTTGCCCAAGATTGCCTTAGCTGTCTAGGGTCCTCTGTGCCTTTGTGTGAATTTTAAGATTGATTTCTATTTCTGTGAAGAATGGTGTCGGTTTATAATGGGATTGCACTGAATCTGCAGATTGCTTTTGGTAAGATTTTTCTGATCAGTGAGCATGGGAGGTCTTGTCATCATCTGGTGTCTTTCTCAATTTCTTTCTTTAGCATTTTAGTTTTTATTGCAGATGTCTTTCACTTCTGTGGCTATATTTTTGTTCATTTAGTGCTACAGTTAGTGGGATTATTTGTCTTATTTTTTTCAGTCTGTCATTGGTACATAGAGGACTACTAATTGTGGTATGTTAATTTTGTTTTGTGCCACTTTGCTGAAAGTGTTAATCAGCTTTTAATGTTTTCTGGTGGAGTCTTTAGGGTCTTTTATGTATAGAATCATATCATCTGTAAACAAAGATCTTTTTAACTTTTTCCTTTCCTATATTTATCCCTTTTACTTCCTTCTGTTGTCTTATTGCTCCAACTAAGATTTTAATATATTCACTAGGAATAGAGAGAGTCCACACCCTTGTCCTGTTCCTGATCTTAGGGAAAATGCTTTGAGTTATTGTTCATTTAGCACAAGGTCCTCTATTGCTTTTATTAAGTTGAGATGTCTTCCCTCCATTCCTAGTTCTTCAAGACTTTTATGATAAAATAATGATGGATTTTGTTGAAGGCCTTGTTTGCATCTATTTAATGATCATGTATGTAATTATTACATTTATTGATTAGCATAGATTAAGCCATTCTTCTATCTTCATCATGCTGAATCACATTTTTTTATGTTTCTAACTACTCTATTTGGGTTTGGCTTGCTCTTCATTTTCCCAAAACTCTATATCATAAAGTTATTTATTTGAGATGCCTCCAATTTTTTAATATTCACAATTGTAACTATGAAAACCCCTGTTAGGACAGTTTTCATTGGTTTTTAGTGTGCTGTGTTTTCATTTTCATTCAATTCTGTGATTTTTTTTTTTGCATTTTTCTTGATCTCTTCAGTGACTCATTCATCATTCACAAGTGCTTGTATTTTTTATATTTTATGTTACTGTTGATTTCTAGTTTTATTCCATTGAGGTCAGATAGAATACAAGAAATTATTTCAATGTTCCTATATTTATTGAGATTTGCTTTGTGTCCTATTATATCATCTATTTTAGAGAGAGTTCTATTGGTTGCTGAGAATATGTATTCTGCAGTGTCTGGATGAAATGTTCTGTAGATGTCTGTTAGGTCCATTTGATTTATGATGACCCTCTTAAATGTTCATTTATTTTTTGTTGAGATGACCTGTCCAATGGTGAGAATCAGGTATTGAAGTCACCCATTATTGTGTTGTAGTTAATCTGTGACTTTATATCTAGTAGTATTTGTCTTATGAAATCGGATGCACCCGTGTCCAGTACATATATGTTTGGAATTTTAATGCTATTTTGATTAATTGTTGTCTAAGTCAATATGGAGCAACTTTCTTTATCTCTTCTGAGTAGTTTTGGTTTGGAGTCAATTTTGTCAGACATCAGAATGGCATCACTGTCTCACTTCCTACTTCCACTTGCTTACAATAGCTTTTTCCCATCCTTTCACACTAAGGTAGTATCTATCTTTGATGTTGAAGTGTGTTTTGTAAAGGCACCTAGATAGATCTTATTTTTTAAACCAATCCTGTCCTTTGATATGGAATTGACACCATTAATATTCAGAGTTATTATTGAAAGGTATATATTAATTCCTGTCATTTTGTTGATTCTATAGAGTTTACTGTTTTATTGATCCTCCTTTGTTTAATAGCTGTTCTAGTATTATTTTTTTCTTTGTAGCCTCTTGAAAATGTTTGTGATTCTCTTTGGTCCAAAGAATTCCTTTCCAGGGTCTTCTATAGAGTTAGCTTGCTGTTTGTAAATTCCTTTAGTCTGTTTTTGTCATGGAATACTTTTTCTCCATCAATTATGACAGGTAGTTTTGCTGGATAGAGAAGTCTGGGTTGGCAGTTGTCTTTCAAAACCTGAAGTACATCATTTCTATTCAGAGTTCTGCTGATGTTCTGTGGACCTGCCTTTATATGTGATTTGGTGCTTCACTTCTGTAGCTTTCAACGCATTTCTTGTTCTCTGTACGCAGTGTTTTGACTGTAATGTGATGTGGGAATGTTCTTTTCTTCACCTGCCTTTATATATGATTTAGTGCCTCTCTTCTGTAGCTTTCAACACATTCTCTTGTTCTGTGTATGTGGTGTTTTGACTGTGATATGATGTGGGAATGCTCTTTTCTGTCTATTTGGTGTCCTGTGTGCCCCTTCTCCATCTCATTTTCTAGATTTAGCAGATTTTCTCCTATAATTTTATGGAAAATATTTTCCATGCCTTTGGCATGAAATTCTGTGCCCTTAATTCACAGATTTAGTCTTTCTGTGGTATCCTCAAAATCCCCGAAGTTCAGGGCTGGTAAGATGCCTTAGTGATTAAGAGCACTGGAAGCTCTTGCAGAAAATCTGGGTTCGAATCTCAGCACCCATATGGTGCCTACCAACCATCCATAACTCCAGTTCCAGGGGGTCTGATACCCTCTTCTGTCTTCTGCAGACACTGCACAACACAGGTACACCTCCCTACATGCAGCCATAATACTCATACACATAATTAAGCGTTCCAGCTGCCCTCTTTATACCTGGCCTGTAAGCTGATAACAAATAGGTAAGTAAATAAAATTTTAGCATAACTTGCAATGATGCCTAACTCCTGAATATTCCTTACTTCTGTTCTTTTCTAAACCCACCGAAAATAAGTCAGTCAGCATACTATGGTCAAATGTCTGAATGAGGTTATAGATTTGATTCTTTTAGTTCATTCACAAATTCTATCTTTACCTTAAATGCTTTAACTTTGGCTCTATCCTTCTAACTTCTTATAACTATTTGTAACTTCCTTTCTCTGCCTTAATTTTACAAAGAAGAGAAAAATATAATTTAAAATTTTGAAAATACTCTATATGGCACAGCTACCAAAAAGAGAAAGACAGAGGTACAAAATGGGATTCTTGGTAAATACTGCTGCAAGACTAAAGCAGAGGTTAGCAGTCTTCCAGCAGATGCCTGAAAGCCCAATCAGACCAGAAACTGAAGAAATGGCAAGATACAGCGTGTGTGCATACTATAGCTTCATTCCTCAGGAAGTTCCAGCCTCCCAACTGTGATCTGTATGCAAGGTGTTAAAGATCTCAAAGTGCCAAGTACATCTTCAACAATACTAGACTCTTTCAATCAGCTGTAAGTCCAAATAGGTGCACTTACGCTCCAAATCAAACAACCCGTAAAATCTTAGAAACATACAGCAAAAAAATTTACTCTCACTCACCCTACACATGTCCTTCAAAAGCAGAGTCCATGGGACTCTTTCTCAGGACTCAGATCACTGGCAGTAACATTACCTATACCCACAATAACATCAAAGAACATTCCAGAAGCTCTTGTACCACTAAGCATGATCCATATCACTTCTGTTCACAACTTACTGACCAGAACCAGTTACATGGCCTACTCAACTACAAGGGAGTCAGGAAATACAATTTGACTATGTGCCAGAAAGAAAGAACGTCATGAGTAGTTTGCAAAATAGTTCCAATAACCAGTACATAATATGTGTTTCCTACGTGTCTTTCCTTCAAAACAATTAAGATACTTTGTTTCTTCCACCAATAGGAGAGCTGACCCAGTACCAGGAATGACCACTCCTAAGGAAATGTACTCTAAAGTCATGCAGACACTGAAGCATCTAAACTCCCACCTGCCCAAGGGAAGCCATGTTATTTTATATGGCTTGCCAGATGGAACCTTCCTCTGGGATAATTTGCACAACAGATATCATCCTCTAGGTATAAACTTGAAAATACCTTTACTCTTTTTCTGTGTGTGTGTGTGATGTGTAATATATGTGATATATGTGTGAAGTATGTGTATATGTATGGCATGTATGTGTGATGTTATTGTGTTGAGGGTGTGCTATATGTGTGATGTATGATGTATGTATGATATGTGGTATATGTTTTATGTGTCATGTGTGTTGTATGTGATATATGTGCAAGGCTGTGTTATATGTGTGATGTATGGATGTTTGATGTGTGTATGATGTGTGAGTGTCTGTATCCTCACAGGAATAGGCCTACAATGCCATCACAGACTGTGGGTCAGAAGTGGCAAAGGGAAAAGAATGCAGTCTCAGAGGGTCACTATCCAAAGCTGGAAAGATTCAGATGGAGAGTCAGGAAGGGAGAAATTAATGAATGAAGAATTAAGGCACCCTGAAACCTCAGAATTTAGTCGGGAAACTTCTTCACAGCCTCCAGGTAGGTAGTGAGTTAGTATTCCATAGATCATAGTCTTTTGGGCACTTGCTCCCTGCTCTGTCCACACTCTTTCAAGGTTCTGGCTCTGAACAAACTTACAGTTCCCCAGAAAACTCTACTGGCAGCTCTAACACTCTAGTTACTATGCAAACACGGTAGTCTTTCCACATTGGGAAGAGCTGCCATACTGATCCTTTAAAAAAGCTGTGAGATTGATGATTTTTGTTAACTACTTAAATTTTGTAGTTTTTTTAAAGAGATGAAACTACTAAAGCTCAGCAAGGTTAAGAAGCCCCCTAATTGCCACACTGTTCATCTGTATAAGTTGTCATAGCAGGACTCGACTTTCTGTGTATCAGAGGAGAGTGTCTTTCAAAAACCATTAAATGCCCATTATATGTAGACATTGTTCTCGGTGTTGTGATACGAGTAATGGACACATTAATACTAAATCCCTGCCTACATAAAATTCTACTGGAAAAGAGATTCCAAATTTATATGTCAAAGAGTGATAAGTATCATAGGATAAAAATTAAGCAGAGATGAGGGGCAGGGTGTTTGGCCTCAGTCCTCTCTAATGGGGATCTACACGGAGAGAACCAGACTTCCCCTCGTCTCAGCCCCGTGACCTGCATCAGTAGATGGTGAGGTTGGGACTACCTTTCCCCCGTATTTCCATTCCTGCCTCCAGAGGTCACCCAGGCTGAGCCAGGCTGAAGTTTGGGTGCATGCTTATGAGTTCGTTCCTCGGAGTTGGATGGAGAGCAAGATTTTTCTTAGTGGAGCCATCAAGAGCTTTCCTTTCAGTGTATAAATTAGCCTGTGTCTTTTCAACTCCTCCTCCTCCTCCACCTGTACCCGGTGAGGCCAACCCTCCTACGTCCCTCAGGAAACTCTACCCCTACTCACATGAGAAAGCAGGGGATGGCCGGTCTCAAAAGGCTCTAGTTTCTTCATTGGAGGAGAAAAGGTCAATGTCATATTCACACTCCCCTCCACTTGGGACAAAGTCACTTGCCTCCTGACTCCGTGAAGTACGTCACAAATATTATCCACGCAAAGCACCATCCTGCCTTGCTGAGGAGAGCATGTCTTCCTGCTCATACAATAATGTGATCACGTAGAGAAGAATTTTGCTCCTTTCTGGACTACTTTGTATGCTTAAAGGACAACCACTTGGGCTAGGAAAGTCTCCTTGAGCCATGGGATTTGAAATTTTTAGTCTCAACAACAGATTCCATTAGACTGAGGAATTTCTCCCATGCTAAGAAATGCTGGAGAAAGGGGAAAGTGTTTTTCCAATCCACTGTATCCTGCCAGTAGGGACTTGACTTCAAGTTTTCTGATTTTAAGTCCCATTTCCTTTTCATAAACTATAGTTAAACTATTTCCATAAATTCCTGCAAATTGCCCATCAGTTCATTTGATTTAACCACAGTAAGTAATATCTCCATTCAACTTGAGGGCAAGGGAAGGAAAAAAAAAGATTATTAAAGACTCTTTTTTCACTTTTGTGGCTTCTAGAGACCAGTGGTTCTCACAGCGGACAACCCACCCATCCCCACCTGTGTGGCAGCTCGGGGGAGGGTTGGGGAGGGACTGGTACAACTACATCTATAGGGTAAAGCCCAAGGATGTTGCTAGGCATTCTACAATGTGCAGAATAGCCCCCTACAAACAAAAAATGCCAAAGCGTCCAGCTCCTGTCCACTAATCATATACTAGAATTTCACAACACAAAAGAATTGGGTAAAGATATGACTAATTTTTTTCTATATAAGCAGCCTTTTGTAGGAGGAAAATCCAATTAGAGAGAAAGTTGAAACCATTAAAAACTTGTTTAATATGTTCAAGCATCTATTCATATCCCAGTTTACCTCTGTTGCCTAGTTGCCATGAGAAATAAGCTCTTTACAATTTTAATTTATGTGTCTGAGTTCATTGCGTGCATATGTGTAAACACATCCATGTCGTGCAGTGACACGAGAGCACATCAGATCCCCAGGAACTGTAGTTACAGCTGGTTGTTAGCCACCATGTGGTTGCCGCTAATTGAACCCAGGTCCTCTGCAAGAGCAGCCAGTGTTCTTAACCACTGAGCCATCATTCCAGTCCCTGGGAAATAGGTTTAAAAACAATTTTTTTTTGAACCAAAACAGACAAATTCAATTGTTTTTATTCTTCCTAAAGTGAGGTGAACATACTGGGTCTGTCAACGCTTTAGTGGGAGTCAGGAAACCTTGCAAGTCATGACGTTTCCCCTCCCTTTACTTCATTCACATCAAATCAAATCACCTCCCAAACTGATTGCTATAGGAGGCGATGAGTCAAGTTGGGGCATGAGGGTCGCCTGAGACAATCTGTGGGAGGAAGAGGGTGGAGTAGTCTGGTTTTTCAGGGTGCAAACAGGCTGGTACATGTACTTCTATACTATTTGTTAGGTTGCTTGGATTTACCCAAGGGAAATTAAAAACTGAGTTCAAGAACAGCCTCCGCACCTTCATAGCAAGTTCCTGCTCAGCTGGGGCTGGTCTGTGTCCCTTCAGCCCAGCGAACTCCACTATGGAGAGCAATCTGGCCTCAGTCTCACAGAGATTCTCTTGCCTCTGCTTCCCAAGTGCTGGGATTAAAGGAGCACACCACCACACCCAGCAAGTTATACATTTTTTCATGTGTATGAGTGCTATGCCTGCATATGTATGTCAAGTGCACCACATGCATGCAGTGCTTATCAAGGCCAGAAGAGGGCATTGGAGTCCCTGGAACTGAAGTTGTGAATGGTTGTTAGCTGTCATGTGGGTGTAAGAACCCAACCCAGATGCTCTGAAGACCAATTACTGCTCTTAATCACCAAGTCATCTCTCCAAGCTATACATTTTTAAGAAACATCAGGGTCCTTCCTAGAAAAATCAGTGAGGTAGGTGGTTCTCGCCCAGCCTCCTCAGTCATCCCTCTCAGCTCTCAGCCCTCATGCTGTCCTTTTTCTGCTGCTCCCGCCCCAGACCTAGCCTATGTATCTCCATCCCCATCAGACACAAACCATCCAGGAAGGAAGGCCGATGCTGGACCAACCTCCAAGATTGGCAGCTCTCTTAGAATAGAGCTCTCCTCCTAATGAACAGCCAAGGATGAATGAGACTTTCCAGAGCACTGTGTTAAACATGGTGGGGGGCAAAAACAAGGCAGGGGCGGAGTGTCTGTTTGTTCTCCTGTTTGAGACCAGAAGCATGGAAAGGAGAGTCTCGACTGGATTGTAGACATCACACAAGGAGTGGGACAGAGGATAGGAAGCAGAGGACGGGGAAGAACCCCTGGTCAAGGCTCCTTTCCCCTCAGTAGGATGGGGAGAACATAGCCTGACTGCCCAGCAGGTAAAAGAGAAAGAGAAATACCATAGCACCACATCCACAGAGATTTGGAGGCCCCAAATGAAAACAGGTTCCTGCCTCACTTCCACCAAGGAAGAAGGCATGGCCAAGCCCTCTAGCATCTCTCTGCCTCGGCCATGACTGAGAGTCATTTCCAATCAGTGACTGCCTGCCAAGGACTGGAGCAGCTCCCCAATCTCTACCAGTGCTCAAAACTCTTGAGACAGTTGATTGTCATTTGAGGAACTGCCAGAGAGCAAGTCTTACACATTAGGATTCTATTTACATAGGTCTTTTGAGTAAAGTCAAGCTTGACCAATTGTAAGCCCTCTCAGCTGTAAAATATGAGAAAGGTAATCATTCTAGAAATAGGCCTGAAATATCAATGTGCTTTTGGGTAAAGATGACATAAGACGAAGTCTTTGTCCCCAAATGAAAGAAAGAAAAAAAAACAGTTCCACTGAAGAAACGGCAAATAGATCCTGACGTGAAAAGGCAAATGCCAAGGACAATGGTACAACCTACAGGCATTTTTGGAACTGTCTGAAAGGTTAGACATGGTGGAGAAGTCAGGGTTTGCTGAGTACTGAGAAGTCTGCAGATAACTCTTTGAAAAGTCTCTCTCTCAAAGCTGGTTAATTTTCAGCCAGTTACTCTCAAACTTGAAGGCAAATGTCCTCATAATCCACGTTATATTACTGACTTTCTGACAGTCTGAATTAAAACAGCATCAATGTGTTTAGATGACATTTCATCTTTGTTGTCACTAAGCTTTTATGGAGCCTTAAGCGTTCAGTTATGGACCCAGCATTAATTATATATCAGGCTGGAGAGGTAGCTCAGTCAGTAAAGTATTTGCCTTGAAAGCATGAAGACCTGAGTTCAGATCCCCAGTCTTCACATAAAAGCAAGGCACTGTGGTGTACATCTGTAACCCCAGCACGGGGTCAGAGATGGAAACAGACGGATCGCTACAGCTCAGTGGCCAGCTAGTCCCACGAAATCAGTGAGCTTTGTATTCAGTGAGAGGCCTTGTCTCAAAAACTAAGATGGGGAGTGACTGAGGAAGATACTTGACATTGACCTTTCACCTACACACACATACACATACATGTGCAAACACACGCATGAATGCATACATATATAAAATATATAGATTATATGATAGATAAATATATAGATATTGATATAATCAAAGACTACCCTAAAGAATTTACAAATTTCTGAGATATAAATAATCCCTTCTAGCCGTCTGAAGTAGAACTTGCCTTTAATCCTTAGAGAGAGAGCCTATGGCATTCATAGGGCAAACCAAATTGTCTCCCTAACATGCATTCACACAGACACACATGCACACATACCCACACAGACTATGTGCACTCCTACACATGAGCACAAGTAATTCTTCAGCTCCTGATGATTACTGGACACTGTGGACAGCCCCCTTGTCTACCCTTTATAATCAATAGTAGGATCAAAGGCAGACTCTCACGTGTTCTGAAAACTTTACATCTAAGCTATATCCACAGGTTCCCTTTTGATCAGCTTTCTTAACTAGATTGACTTTTTGACCAGGGATCCACAGACATACACAACCTCTTTGCAATAGGGCTCCTCAATGAGGAGAATTTACATTAAAACAGTAAGAATCAAGTTAACATGCCTAAAAAAGTAAAATTCAGAGGACAGAGTCAGCAAAGAGAGTCATTTTCCTTCTTCCATTCCTTTAGGCCATTAGCCCACTGTAAGCCCTCCAGACATTCCCCCAGGTCAGCAGTTCAGAGATACCCTCCCTTCTAAGACGCAGGGAGTGCCAGAGAGCAAGAAAACTCATCAACTCTTCCCAGTTTTCTTTAAGCTAACACATCATCAGCTTGCTCAGCAGACCTATCCCTCTGTTCTCCAGGTTCATCTGGAGCCAGTGCCAGAAGAGTGAGTGACAGGAGAGAATGAGCAAAATAGGGTTACACACATAGGATACACCAAGGGATCTCATCCCAAGGCATGCTGTGACCTTAGCAGTGGGACAGAAGGGGAGAGTAACGCAGAACTGAGCAAGGCTATGACTGGGCTTAGCCCCCAAGGTACGCACAGCAGGGACCTTCCCAGTATCCGTGGAGCAGGACAAAATTCAGTTCTTCTGGATATGAAAGCAATCCAAGGAAGGAAAGGTGCAGAGTTGTTACTGATGTCCAGGTATGAGGTTTCGCCTCCTGCAGTTTGAAGAGACCACAGCTACTAAGCAGAATGAAAGGAGTCAGGTGCACACAGCTACTAAGCAGAATGAAAGGAGTCGGGGTGCACATTGGCCCCCACGAAGCTACCCAAGTTCTACTTTAGGCTCCAGTCCCAACGATGAACAAGAGAGCATCAGGAGAGAGGCAAAGGCCCTCAGGGAATCCAGCCAGGGTAAAAGAAAGAAGGATACACAGTTCACAGAGAAAAGCAGCCAGTCACCGAGGCACATGCAGGACACAGTGTCGGGAGTAGAGGCTGAAGGTATCTCCCCCTGCAACGATGCTGGGTGGGCCTAAGATAGGAGTGGACACAGAAAAAAAAGAGAGCAATTGACAAAAAGCCAAAAAAGAAAAAATTAGTAAGATGTCTCACTGGACAGAGGCAGGAACTTGGGGAAAAGACGGGAGTCACAGTCCATGTCCAGCCCGTGAAATGAAAGGGAAACCAGAAGCCGGGGGCCTGGGATTCATCTAAAATGTGAAGATGCCGATGAGAGACCTGGTGGTCACTGTGACTTTAATGGCAGTAATAACCTGTGGCCTTTCAAGCCTGAGATTCCCTCACATACCGAGAACTCGCATATTTTTCCTCTATGACAAGCAAATTGAATCTACCTTTCAATCGAACTGATCTGAGCTATAAGTGAAAAATAAGACTGTGTTCTGTCACCTTCAATTTTTCTTTTCATTCTAAGATAGGTCCTATTATCTGCTTTGATTCTTTTTCAAGAGTGTGAGAAGCGTTAATGGATACAGCATCAGTCATTCACCCTGGAGATTTAGGAGGGGCTGGATTTTATGTGTCAGTCACAGTATGAAGAATGGCTGCATCTGTGGGTGGATGAGCTGCAGAGAGGACGCTGGCGCAGCACTGGAGAGAGAAGACACAACAGACTCTGGGTGGAGCGCCTATAGTTAATGTTCCCAATGGCTCTAGGTAGACCCCAACGTGTTAGGCTCTTCACCACTGTGACCTAATATCTGAGACAAACAATCCAGAGGAAGAATGTCTGTTTTGACTCATAGTTCAGAGTATTCAGTCCCTGGTTGCTTGGCCCAGTGTGTGCTTCATGGCAGTGGGGATGGGGTGGAGGGTCTTTATCTCATGGCTGACAGGAAGCAGAGAGAAAGAGGGAACTGGGAACCCAATATACCCTTCAAAAGCATGTCCCCACAGACTCACTTCCTCCAGCTAATCCCCATCGCCTAAAGTATAGGTGTATTTTCTAATTAGTCCACTGAGTGACTCTTTACCCATGGCTTTGAAGGGAGACAAAATCCACTGGCCCTTCTCAAGCATATCCGAGCCACCTGAGACTATCTGGAAGCCTTCAGTTCACCAAACTGCAGGCTCCATGGTCAGCACTTCGGACGCTCGGTGACCCACCAGATCCTCAGCATGGGACAACTGGGTCAGACCTAAATGTTTTACAAACTAAAGAAGGATTCAATCAGTTCTGACCTTGAATAGGACTCCTGGAGCCCCATGGGAACTTGAAATTTCATATCATTGCCAAGAAAAAAGCACTGCCTAGCAGCGTGCTCTGTTCAGGGTTCTCCGGTCTGTTAAGAGCTACAAGAGACTCATCTCCCCTTCCCTGAAATCTAGATGAGAGAGCCCTCCATGCCTGTCCTCTCCAAGGCGAAGAGGCACATAGGCTTAAACTCCTTAGGTCTCCTCCTCATTTCAGACTCAGAAAGAAATGGTGTGGCCATTCCTCAGAGGAATGCAGAATGACAAGTCAGGGCAAATGCCACTCACTACTGGTGAGGTGGGGGGCCTACAGATGTCTCTGAACATTGCTGTCTGACTCCAAATGATACCACACCTCTGTTTCCAGGCCAGCTGAATAAAGATGTGACTTATGCACAGTTCTTCTCCTTCCTGAACTGCCTCAAGGTGAGCCCGGGGAAAACACAGTTCTCTCTCTCTCTCTCTCTCTCTCTCTCTCTCTCTCTCTCTCTCTCTCTCCTATCTCTCTGTCTGTCTCTGCTTCTGTCTCTCTCTCTCATACACACACACACACACACACACACACACACACACGTTATCTGTGGCTGTACCTCCTTAATCAAAGTGGTCCTTTCCTTCTCTCAGATCAGTCCCTGCAGTGGCTGGATGTCTTCCAACAAGACCCTCAGGACTCTCACGTCAGAGGTAGGGTTGTCATGGATCTTCTCTGTGTTTGCTGTAGACTTGCCTTAGGGATGGGATTCAGCAGCACAATAAGTCACCAAGTTGGTGAATAACAAAACCACAGAGTCAGGGAGCCAGAGGAGCCAATGGAACCTGGGTGTCCTGTCTGGCCCTCACTCTACTGAGTCTCTCATTCACTGTACCTGTACATGTCTCCCATGCATAAACACATACACAGCTTTTAAAACTCACCGTAGGTGGTGAACTGGAGAGCTGAATGAGGCAAGTCCTGTGTGTGACTGGATACTCAATGTGGGCCTCCTCACAGGTCTCAGGGAATCCAGTGCCCAAGCAAAAGCTTATACTTTGTTCATGGATGGCAAATAATTTTCTGTCAAAAAAAATTATTGAATCTTGTTTGTTTTGTTTCTTATTTGAGACAAGGACTTGTTACCTGGCCTCGGTTGGCTTTAAGCTCCTTGTCTCCGCTTCCCAAGTGCTAAGAGCTCAGGTAGGGCCCACCACGTGGCCTTCGAATGTTTTTCTCATTTCTGTTTTTAATATGGAGAAAAGCATGAGCTGGAGAGATGGCTGAGCAGTTAGGAGCACAGGCTGCTCTTGCAGAAGATCCAGGTTCAATTCCCAGCACCCACATGGTGGCTAACAACCGTCTGTAACTTCAGTTGCAGTGGATCCAACACCTTCCTCTGTCCTCTGTGGTCAATGCACAGTACGGATGCACTTACATAGATGCAGGCAATATACTCTTACACATAAAACAAAATAAAAAATAAAAACATGGAAAATATAAAAGTCCGCAAAGAAAAATAATTAAATTGGACTGCAGGCAGTTGTGGTGATGTGCACTGGTAGGACAGGCTGAAGGCGCAGGAGGGTATGTTTTATGCCAGTGGGCTATACCATTTGGGGCTGAGGAAATGTCTCAGCGATTATGAGCACTTGCTGCATAATCATGAGAACCTGAGTTCAAATCACCAGCACACACATACAAAGCTGGGCAGGACTGCATGAATGTCTGCAGTGTACAGGGCAGAGACAGAAAGACTGCCAGCACTAGTGGGCCTCCAGCCCAGCTCAAGGTGCAGTGAAAGACCCTGTCTCTAGGGAGTACAGAGAGGAGTCACAGAACAGGACACCCAGCATCCTCCTCTGACCTCTGTGCATGTGCATGGACCACGTACCTGTATGAGCATGCATGCCTGTATATACATACACACAAAAGGGGGTGCTGAGGAGACAGCTCAATCAGTCAGTAAAGTACTTGCCATGAGGCAAAAGTAAGCATGAGGACATGAGTTCAATCCCCAGCACTCATGTAAAAAAGCCAGAGTGGTGGCAAACACTTGTAATCTCAGGGCCAGAGAAGTAGAAACAGGAAGATCCCTGGGGGCTCACTGGTCAGCCAACCAAGGTAATCAAATCACCCAGCCCCAGGCCCATAAGAGTCCCTGTCTTAAGAAACAAGGTGGATGGCTTCTTAGGAGCCATACCTAAGGTTGTCCTCTGTCTTCCATGTGCACATATGTGTATACACATACCTATAACACACATGCACACACAGAGAAAAAAATCATGTATGTGTCATTACGTATGTATGTCTATTATCAGTTCCATACGTAGCTTGGAGTTTTGTCTATATCATTTGAGAATGCATATATCCATCTACAAATTCCAATGCTCATAACTTGTTTCCACATTATAATAATATAATTATTTTTAAGTATCCATCACATGAAATGTGTCATGATTTATTTCATCCTTTTGTGTGATTAAGCATATGGGCTGTTTCCAATTCTTCATTATGATGAATAGCGTCATGATAAGCTACATATAAAGATGTATGTTTTGTGTTACTCTATTTCCTTAAGACAAATGTCTACAAAATATATTAGCCATGCTTAAGAATGATCCATACTGCCAAACTGCTGTCTAGAAAAACGAAACTGATCTAAGTTCTCATTCTCTCACCCCTGACATTCAATATTATCAAGGTTGTTCATCTCATCTTTGCCAATTCCATGGGGGAAAGTGGGATCTTATTACTTTAACTGATACTGATTTGATTCTTAATGAACAGTAACATTTTTCATATGTTCATTGGTCATTTGCACATGAATAGACAGACTTTAATGTGCAGAGCTGTCTTCTGCTGATGGTTTGGCAAAAGGAAAGAGGAGCCCTGTGCGGAAGATCAATTTCTTTTTCTGCCTGAATTGTCTCATGAAAGTCAAAGTTGAGTTTTCATGGGATTCTCCACTTTTCTTGTACTCAGAGAGCAGAACAACTCTCCAAAACACTGAAAAGAATCGCAAACAGCGAGACGTTTACGAACTTCAATCTTTTCTACATGGATTTTGCCTTCCAAGAAAGTAAGTCGCTAGACTTGGGTATCGACACTGGACAAACATAACAGCTGCAGAAGTGGGGAGGGAAAGCACGAGGAGCCGATTGTGTGGGGTCACCCTACCATACTTGACACTAATAGCTCTTGACATTGAGAAAAGATAATGTGAGAGATGCTTTCTGAGCAGAATGGGGCTCAGCATCACTTTAGTCTCTGAAGCAACAGAGCCAGTCACCAGATGGAGAGAGCTTTGGGCTGGAAACTTTCAGGCTAATGGAATCACCTAACCTATTATTGCCTGGTTAGCAATGGCCTGCTTACATGCCTGCTAAAGATGGATGTGGCAGAAGTAGAAGATAAAGCAAAGCCCTTCATAGGGGAGGACTGGATTACTAGAATGAACCTGAACATGAGCTTTTAACCAGTTAGAGTCTCTTAGAAAGGGTCAAAAACAGCAACAGCCACAGCAACAATAACAAAAACCTATGTCCCTGCTTTCAGGAACAAATACTATTTCTTTTCTAGCATTATGTTCAAACTCTGGAGTTGTTGACAAGTAGCCACACAAACTCACACATGATCACTGGAGCCCCTGATTTATCCCTTACATCTTGACTCGGGGAAAAAATGATTTATTGATTGTCATTGTTAAGCAGTTTTTCTACAAGAGAAAAATCTCCTGCTGGTTGACTGCCAGCTGAGATGATGCTAATGAAAAGCTTCAGTGTACGAAACGGATGGAGGATTTCTCATCTAGAGTTTAACATCTCTGTCCCCCACCCTGAGCCACCCAGCCCAAGCATCTGGAATAGAGCAGATGGCCATCATGAATTATCAGATATTGCATTAACTGACACATTATGCATGGCAGAATTCGGTGCTGTCATTCTGTACATCTTTTCAACAAGACTCACCTCCCTTTACTAGATTTCCTGTCTACATGATACACATCTTTCTCAGGGGGAGAGACATTTTGATAAATAACCTCTCATTAAAATGCAAAATTAAAGACTCGTTAATGAATTCTTGCTATAAACAAATGCACTACCAAGTGATCTTTGATCATCACCAACCTTGAATATAAAGTTATTAAAAATATAATAATGTCTAGCATTCACAGGGGACAAGTTTTTACTTTCCATGGTGATCTCTCTATGTTATCATTTATTATATCTGGTGCTGTAAGTAATTTTCTGAGCATTTCTCCCTCCCCATTTCCAGACCTCAAAATGGGGATTCTTTTTAAGTGTTTTTATTAGCATACATTAATTACACATAATAATGGGCTCCATTATGACATTTCCATATATAAGTACATAATATACTTTAATCATATTCATCTTCTGTTACCCTCTCTTGTCCTCTTCCCACTCCCATTAATCCCTTTCTTCTCAACTAGCCCCCCCACACACACTTTCATGTGTTTTTTGCATGGGTAGCCTAATAAGTTCACTGGGATTGTTTATGAGAACATGTACACCTTACCAGTGGCTATACCACTGAAAAAAAGTCTTTGGCTCTCACATCAACCATTATCTACATATATGTACTCAGAGAAGAACAGGGCCCTACGAGTCCCTCCACCCTTCCATGATAAGGTGTTGACAGGCCCAGTCTTCTTGAGATCTTTCACAGGTGATCACAGCTGCTGTGAGTTCAAGAGTGTAACAGCTATGCCATACTTGAAAGTGAGCTCGCTCCTCACTTCCGCCAACTCTTCGTCTTTCTGCCCCTTCTTCTATACTGTTCCCCAAGTCTTGGAGGAGGTGGTAGAGAAGTCTCATTAATTTCTGAGCTTTTATTCTCTGTGTTTTGCCAATTACAAGTCTCAGTGGTCACTGATGACCACTGTATAAAGATACCTCTCTGACCAATGCTAACAGAACACTAATCTATGGACACAGCATAGATATTTAGAAGGCAGTTTGACCAACACATCACGAATCCACTTAGCAGAACAACAGCAGTAGCTTCCCGGTATGGCCTATGATCTCCCCAGCTACAGGCTTCTGACCAGGTTGACAGTACCAGATGTGAATTCCCTCCTGTGGAGCAGACATCAAATCCAATCAGAAAGCATTGGTTACCCCATAACAGACTTGCCGCTCTTACACAGTGGACACCTCTTACCTGGCTGGTTGGTACTGCTGCACACAGGAACGACACCTGAGTAAGACTGCTGATGACAGTTCACCACCAGCAGCCTGCATACCACCTTCCAGCATTATAAAAGCCAGCCAGAAGGGAGGAGGCTTCTGGCCCAGTTTCAGCTTCATTTCTCTGAAGGTGGGATCCATATCTACCTAACAAATCTTTATGATGATTATGTGAAATGTGTTAGTTGTTGCAAATGCCAGGAAAAAGGAGTATTTCCTTACACCCATGCTGTGCAGTGCTGTGGTTCCAGATGAGCAATATATTCTTGCACCTTGGGAAAAGGGTACATAGGATGCTTGTTTTTGTTTGTTTTTGTCGTGCTGGGGACTGAACCCAGGGTCTCATGCATGTTAAGTAAGTGCTCTACCATAAGCAACATCCCTAACCTTTGGGAGCAAGTTATGAAGTCAGAACCTCTAGCCACACTCTCCAGATATATCCAATCAAGTCTTCTCTGTGCCCATTGAAGTTCACACAATGTAGCTCTTGAAATGTCCAAGATTAAGTTTAGTCACTTAGCCATCAGATTTTTAATAAGTCCATTATGTCCCAAGAGCTATGTAGAGGTTTAGGCTAATTTCTAACTAAGGCCAGGCATAGTGGCACACACTTTTAATGCCCAGCTCTCAGGAGGCAGAGACAGGGGAGGCAGATCTCTGTGAGTCTGAGGCCATCCAGGGCTACATAGTAAGGCCTCGACTCAAAAAAAATTTTTTTAATTGCTAACTAAACAGAATCATCTCTGTGGAGGGTAGAGAGAAGGCTTTATCCTTGCCCTAATATATCCCACTGGTGAACTATGATTCCATTCCGAGCCTCATTAGCTTCTTCCTGTCCTCACAACAATAATAAATACAGCACAAATACAAAAAGTTCAGTTAAACAGACTCTGCCATGGCAACATGGTGACAACCACCAAGGTATTTACTTCCCCTTGTCTGACAATTCCTATCAGCACTGCAAGGAACTTCCTGTTTGGTCATTTCTTCACAATTACAAACAAAATAAGTATGAAGATCCAGTTCTGCCTTCTTAATCTTCTCCATATCAGTCAATGGGCACCCTACAAGGGAAGACATGTAGACACAGGGAGATAGAAGGACAGTGTCTTGGGACCTGCCTCTATGAATATCTGTGACTACTGCCTACATTCATCAGCTAGGTACTTCCATGACTGCTTCTTAAAGGGTTAGAACTTTTCATCTCATTTTCAGGAACAATGACAATGCCTTGACTTATGACAAGTTAAGAAATTTTAAACTTGAGATCCTAGCATTTACCAGAATAGGCAGAAGAATCATCCACCCTGGATCCCACTTTGGGATTAGCTTCCCATGCCTTGGGCAAGTTTATTAGCCTAAATATTTGTCCCAAGTGCATGGAGAAAGGGCCCAGAATTTATAACTGTGTTCGCATATCAAGTCAGATGCAGATCACAGGACTGAGACAAAGCTTGTAAAATAGAAAGGACTTAAGAACTGTTAGCAAGTATCATCCATTGACTCTGTCATCAGTGTATGTAACGCAGTTTCCACGTTCTTCCATATGACAAGTATTCCCTTTCAATGTCCAGTCACCTTCTGTCACTACCCAGATCTGAGGAAATGGTTCTTCAGGTTCCCTGGGGGAAGATCTGGTATAAATATAGCTTGCTATCACTGAGGTCACCTTTCATCAGATATAAAACCCAATAGAGTCACTTATTAAATCTGTAGTCTGAATAGTACCATGAAAATCTCTCTTGTTTCAGTACTGTATTAGAACTGACTATTGTACCACAAATGGTCTCATTTTTCATGACCCTGAAATTAACAATTTCACATCCTTGTGACAGAGCAAATTGCAGCTGAGCATCCCTGTCACTTGAGGGTAGGTGCAAGACCTATCTGCTCCCTCTCTGACATCTCAGTCCAGCGCCAAAAGATGATTGCTCATTTCCAGGCTCCTTTTTGTCTTTTGCTGACTCATTTTCCAACTTGTGAACTAAGCAGAGGCTGAGAAATGTCAGCTTGAGCAGGTGATGTTCTTTTTCCTTGTCTGTACCACACCCTCCTAGCAGAGGAAAGAAAATGCCGTTTGACTGATAAGGCCATTTTTACACTGACAGTTTAAATATTCCTCCAGCTGCCCTTGGCTCAAAGACAACTCAGCTGTAGTAAATTTGACTCTCAGTTTCCTCCAATGTATGTTTGCTAAAACAGCCAGCGACCCCATGGTACTAATCCGAATGTGGGTTTCTCTTTAAAATATCTGCTGGCTTTGCTATTTGTCAAGGACATGTGGTAACATGTCTTAATAATCTTCTCCACTGTTTCTGGTCTTTGAAAAACTGGTCATGAGCAGAATTTCTCTGACTTTGCAGACAAAGGAAATATATTATGCAGCAAATCCAAACAGATGTTCTGCTATCACTCAAGAAATTTAATTCCATTCTTCCAAAGACTGAGTAAGAAGGACTGAGGAGATGGCTCAGGAAGGAACATGCCTGCACCATAAGCATTAGACCCGAGTTTATATCCCACATAGAAGTTGAACACAGTGGCACCTCTCAATAATTCCACCACTGAGGCAGACCCCTGAAGTTCTTTGACTGGACAGCCAAATTGGTGATATCCAGGTTCAGTGAGAACCCTTTCTCAAAAATAAGGTAGAAATCCATTAAGGAAAACACTCAAAATCTACCCCTGGACTCTACCACACACATACATACATGCATGTATACCTATACACTCATGTACATACACACATGCAAACATGCACGCGCGCACACACACACACACAAGAACAAAAAGGAAGCACCAGTTTATCAGTTTGTCCTTCATTGGGCCTCCCATTCTAAACTCAACTGGGGAAGAAAATTAGGTGGTCATCTGCTACTGTATTTCTCCTGAGAAAGTAGAATCTCATCCTGAAACTTTTACAAAAGAGTCATTCTGTCTAGTAATAGTCAGGGTACAAATAAAGCCTTGTAGTCTTGCCCATGCATTACAATCACCACTTTAAAATTTGAAATCCAATTTTCTACTCCAACCTGATGACCAGCACCTTTGAACATACAATAATCATGTAAAGAAAATTATATTTCCCTTGTGACTCTACTTACTGTTACCTTGGTAACCTTGTGCCATTTTTTAATATTAATTATTATTCCATCTGGTAAGTTCAGTATTCTGAAGGCTGGATTCTGTCAGAGTAGCCTACTCACAGAGTTGGGAATAAGTTTCCTGGGAGGGAAGAATATATTATTCTTCAAATCATTTAGACTAGCCTGAGCATGATGATGATGAGAAGAGGTCCTTGGCTGGTCTAGGAGCTCAGGGACAGAGCACTTAGTGAGCATACATGGTGCCCTAGGTGCCCCTGCCCACACCCCCAATGCCCTCTATCCTAGATATGGCCCTGCTCCACGGCAAAACTCAGCAAATAACTATCCCTCTTTCCTTTATGCTTTATTCCTGTTTTCCTCTCATAATTCCCACACTTATGGAATTTATTAGCCACCAAAGGGAGTAAGAAGGAATGACCAATTTGTCTCATTTGGAAAATGGTCACTGATTTTGATGACCAAATTGTGTCTTAGGACTTTATGAAGATGCCTCTCAACGCCTCTCCATTCTTCTGAGGCCACAGTTTAAGTTTGGTAGTTAAGAACTCGTATGAAGTTAAAAGGGAAATATTTTAGAATGACTTTAAGCCTTCATGCCAAAATTGAATCACACTGGAGGAAACTCATCTATAAGCAATTTGGACCTCTTTAATATGAGGATCCTAGTAATAACTCCCTCAAGAAACTCCATCTTAGCTTAACCCATTTCTTTAAAAGGCTCACATTTGCATTCCACTGTGAAATTTCCTAACCTCATAATCACTGCGATTGTTTTACAGATTTTCTTTTGGCCACCAAAGGCATAAGACTTTTTTTTTTACTTTAGGCATATGCTATTCATTTATTCATAAACTCCTTATTAATAATGCTATTATTAAAAAGGAAAGATGAGTGTTGAATACATCCAACTGTTGACATTATTTTCACAGCCAGTTTGCAAACTATGAACTAAAATGAGTTTCATTAGTTTCAGTTACACCTTTAACATTTCATTCTTTTATAAAGTGTTTTCATTATAAATTAATATGATCATAGTATTTATAGTAATTAGTATTAATCATAGTAATGGCAAAAGCATGAGTTTTAGCTGGTCTTGTCATTCAATTCTCTCTGTAAATACAGAGGGTCAAAGTCTTGTGTGAGACTTCCTACCCCCTCCCCACATCAAAGAGCCATGGGTATCAGGGTCAAGTCCACAGCTCACTGCACATCTCCTTAATATGAGAGGCTTCTGCTATGTGGCTTTCCTCAGCAACCTCTTTGCAACTTTTCAGAAGGCTCTGTCTGAGGTCTTGACTGAGCTCAGTTGCTAGCCCAGTCTTGTTAGTACTGCCTAAGTATTTCTGAGCATCTACCTGGTCACTTCCAGCTGCTATAATGAAGTCCCACAGCCTGAGTGACTTATAAACAACAGAGATTTATTTCTCCAGTTCTAGATGATAAAATCCAAGATCATGCTTGGGTTCTGCGGAAGGCCCTCCCACTCAGTTCAGACTGTCAGTTCCTCACAGGACAGAAGTACTCTGGGGTCCCTTTTACTGCAGCACTAATTCCGTTCATGAGCACTCCACCGTGGAGGCCTAGCAGCATCCCAAAGGCTCCATCTCTTATCACCCTCAATCACAGCAGCCTTAGGCTCTCAATTTAGGAATCTGAGCGGAACACCAATATTCAGTCAATTCAACACACTGCGATATTGGGACTTTGTGCCATTCTTTCTTCTGTAAATACCTATACAGCAGAAGGTGACATGGAACTTAAATAACAGAAGATGCAGGGACATGGGTGGGTGAAGTGAAAGGTGCACAAGAAATAGGAAGTAATGTCACCTCTAGAGTATCAGAGACTAGAGAGCTGAAGTCGGCACGAGGTGGGGGTCTCCGCTTCCCCATCCTTGCTGAGATTTGTGTTGGAGACCCCTGTGGGCGTGCAAGGAAAGAGGAGGAGGATACCACAGAAAGTATAAAGAGCACCAAGGGAGGCTCCATGGTGGTGAGGCTGGCTGTGCATTTGCAGAAACTTTCCAAATGCTTGCTTCTTCATTGACAGTAGCTTGTTGGGTGTTCAGACTGGAGGTGGTTCTGATAGACAATCAACATAAACCTAGGAAATAGAAAAGTAGGTCCTAGAGGGAGGAAACTGGTCCATCCTCTCCTGGACAAGAGGAACATGAAGACCTTAGAACAAATGACGGGGGATGGTACAGCTGGTGAGCCGACAAAGTGGGGCATGGGTTTCAGAAGCATCACAGAGCAGGCAGAGGCAAAACTGCGGTAAGAAAGGGTAACTGTTTAGAGCAACTAGATTAAACCAGAAGCAGAAAGTCTGATTCCAAGGTTATGCCGCCGCCCCAAAAAACAGGCAGAACAGACCAGGCAACTGGAAACAGAGGCAATTCAGCGTCCCTTTTTAAAAAATATCAAAGGCAGGAAACAGAATGCTCAGGAAAACAAGCTGGTTTAGAAGAACTAATTGAGCCCTCAGCTTCGTAAGAGTGTGAGTGGGTTGTGTATCAGTGCAGTGCTGAGCCTCCCGTCAAAGGAACAGATCCATAGTACTCCTCTTCCTGAGAGAGAACTCTCCTTTATCAGCATGAAGCAGCCCAAAACTCCAGGCAGAGAATACACTGTGACACAGGGACACAGTGGTCAACTCGAAGTTTGACAAGAAAAGCAAAGCCCACTTACTAACAGCAACTACTTCCGATGGTCACCGATAAAACCCAGACTCACACTTTAAAAGAGCCCAAGAAGCAGCCACAGTGGTACACACCTCTAATCCCAGCACTTGGGAGGTGGAGGCAGGAGGATCAGAGTTCAAGGTCATCCTTGGATATCTAATAAGTTCAAGGCCAGCCTGAACCACATAAGACCCTGCTTCAGTACTAAACGAAAAAGAAGAGCCTCCAATTGGCAGTCCTGGTGCTGAGAAATCTGCTTAGCGGATCACCAGTCTGACTTTCTTCCTGAGCTCTGACAAGGGACCACAAATTGGGGAGTGAGTACAGACAGCACGCTAGACTGATTCCATCCTGCTTCCCATGCCTGGTGACTGCACCAGACAGTTTCTGTCCTTTCCTCCTGGGGTAGAGAACGCAGTCCTCTGCCCTTGAATTTTTGGGGTGTTGGTCAAAAGAACTTTGAGAATCTTAGCTGTGCTGCTGCCTTCACTGAAAACCAGGAAAATGTGGGCCAAAGTTCTGGCAGGAGCAGAGGTCTCAGATGGTTCTCCTTGGGGGCTCCCTGGGGACTGGACTTTCCCTAAGGGATTTCTTACTGGCTTGTGATATTACACTGTAGAGTTCATTATACTGTCGCCTTAGAGCCACTGACATGCCTGGTCTCTTATCCCTGCTGAAGGACAGTTTTACTGCATTTCATCACTTTGGGCTCATAATATTGTCTCTGTAGCCATCCTTTCTCTAAGTGCAATGTTGAGATAATTTTATGTAATTATATTTCTGACATGCTGTATGATTGTTCAAGGTGATTGCTTGACACATATAGGCAATGTCTGCAAATGGCACTATGTGAAGGGGGATGTTAGCAAAATGTCACATCTTCCCTTCCGCAAAGCTACCTGAAACCTGAAAAAAAATCACATGGCCTTAAACTGGAGCTGCATATTTTAGAGCCCACTTTCCCTTGCTCTCCCAGCAGCTCGAGCCACGTTCAGTCAACACTTTCACACATTCTCTTCCTGGATTAGGAAAAAAAAATCACACAATGGGAAGATCATTTCTTCTCAGAAATCTCCTAGCCAAGGCAGCAGCTCAGAGGCAGCCATGGCTGGGCTAAAACAGGGCCTAAGAGGGCAGGCAAGCCCTGACAACATCACGTGGCCCTTGGCCGTGGCACTGACCATTACACAAATGAAACTTGTCTGTAACCCTCCGGTTGTATGTTCTTCAGTCACAGAGGAATGGCAGAGGAGAGGTGGCCAGCCGTGGCAGCTCATTGAACCAGTGGATGGATTCCACCCCAATGAGGTAAGCATTGTCACGTGATGGTCGCTGAATGCTATCTGCTTGGTTTTCTAAAATACATTTATACATTCATGTGCTTATTTTTATCCTATTTTGCTCCAGGAAGAGGCACATATGTATAAGATAAAAGTTTCAATTAAAATAAGTAGAAATTGTACCTAGATCTCTGACTTGGTTTCTACAATTCATAGAATATGTGAGCAGCAGTTCTGAGGAAGCACCAGTGGAAGCTTTTACATTAGCTCAGAGGTCTCGATGAGAAAGAGTCACCAGTCATGGCGTCCATAAGACAGAATAAGTCAAGTACCTAGAAAATACTAATAGCAAGAATTCCTGAAAATAAGACTTGTAAGAAATGCTTTGTCTGAGTCTTTCTAGAAAGGTCAGTACTCTTTGTAGTGTCATCTGATAAGAGCTGTTCTTCCTCTCCCACTCCAAGTGCAGATCTATGAAGTACTCTGCGCTGGCCTCCTCACAAAGGAGCTGAGGGCTGGGACTAGATCCCTCCTGTCCCCACTCCCCTCCCATTTTCCGGCCTGCAGACATAGAAACTCTTTTATCTGTCCCATATACTTGAATTGCTCATGACATTTCTATTTCCAAAAGAGAAGAAAACCTGAGCGGAGCGCTTTGCCATTTGAAAACCTGACAGCTCGTTCTCTATGAAAGCAGGCCATTTGCCTCAGGAAGTCCTTCATCACCACAATCATTCTGATCCAGCTTTGGTCAGTTTGGCATGGCCACAACAAGTTTGCAAACCTGAGCAGCACCCCTGAGGTGCCCTCAGCCGAGCACAGGCAGGGTGGGCTGTACCCTTGAGAACCTGAATGTACAGTCAGCTCACCTTCCTGAACCCAACACTGGGCTCAAGAACCACCCACAGACAAGTTAAATAATTATCACAAACGAGTTTTTCATGCCTTCTTCCACAATGATCCTAGACCCTTGGAAGGCAGAAGATTGATATAGATGTCTTAGTCAAGAATAAGCAGTCTGCAGCCTCTTGTTCTCTCCACATTGGCCAGTTGTGGGTTTCTGTGTTAAACACCATCTGCTGCATATAACAAAGTTTCTCTGGTGATGGATGAGAAGTGCATTAGTCTATGGGTATAACAGCAAGTCATTAGGAGTCAGTTTAATCCTATAACTATTTGTAGAAAAGTAGCACTAGTCTCTCCCCTATGTCCTGTGACCTGTCTAGCCTCGGGTTTCTAGCCCAATATCAATGTCAGGTATGGGCTCCACCCTATGAAGTGTACTGTAAGTCCGATTAGAGAGTGGTTGCTTACTCGCATAGTATTCACGCCACTATTGCACCAGTGAGCATATCTTGTCAGGTCAGTTGTTTTAGCTCACAGGATTCACAGCTGGGTAATGTTGATGGCTTTTTTCCTCAGTAGCATGCATAGTACTTTCAGCACTATGAGAGCCAGCCAATAGAGATGAGGCTTTGAAGTCAGCACCAGCTTGAGTTTTCCTTGTTTATTCTACAGCTCATGTATTCAGTGTCCTTAGCATTATGATCTTACCATCAAGTTCTGGTGGGTAACCAAAAGCAGGGGCAATGGCCAGAGTTTTCTTTCATGGTCTATGAGACCCCTAGTCAACAACTTCAAGAAAGGTTATCTATTCCTGGAATTGAGGTTTTCTTTTGTTAGCCTATGATGTCTAATAGGGGCAGTGTGCCCCTCTTATAAGGTAACTCGTTTTAATTTTTAAAAAATAATGTATATGTTTATACTTTGGTGAGAGCATGTACAAGTCCCATGCAAGCTCAAACCAGACAAAATTCCAGTGTACACATGAGGAAGTGATTAAGAAACTCCGACCCTACTGAAAGAACTATGCAATGGCTACTGAGAAGGGCAGAATCAGTCTCTTCCTAGGATGTGACTCTTAGTAGGTTAACCAGACTTGGACCCCCCTTGAAGAACATTTGGTGACACAAATTAGACTCTTTAGGCCATATATGTATGTTAGAGTACATTAAATAAATTTGGCAAGGGGCAGTAAGGGAAGTACAAATTTAGGGGGATCTAAATATCATCAAATTATAACGTATGAAAATCACAAAACTTCAATTTAAAACATTAAAGAAAAATAAAATAACCAAGTGAACTAATCCAAAACAAAAACAACTGTATGTCTTGCTCTGATATTATTCTTCCTATATTAATTTGCCCCATGACGGGCAATAGCTTTGCAAAACTTCTTAGAATGAATTAAGATTGCATTTAAAAAAAAAAAAAAAGAATTACCGCAAAAAGAAAGAAGAAAGACAGGTGCCACTGCCTAAGGGGTGATCCACAGTGAAGCCCCTCAGTGTGTGGTAAACTTAAAAGAAAAGATTAAATATCTGTCTAACTGCTTAAAATAAGTGGTTTTTTAAGTCTTGAGTAATGCACTCAGAATATTCAGTCTTCGTGTGTAGCAAATAGATGAGCTGGCCAAGGAATTACTGGATAGAAATTAGTTACTGGTATCTGGCTCCACAAACATGGTGTTTTTTTGTGGGGGTGGGGGGTGATAGAGAGCTTCAGTTGTCACCTTGACACACAGGGAAGAGGGAACCTCTTATTGAAGGATTTCTTCCAACAGACTAGCTTGTGGACAAGCCTGTGAGGCATTTTCTTGACTGCTGAGTGATATGGCAGGACCCAGTCCACTGTGGGTGGTGCTACCCCTGGGCAGGTGGTCTTGGTAGTATGAAAAGGCAGGCTGAGCACAGGCCAGAGGAGCAAGCCAACAGGGACTGCTCCTCCATGGTCTCTGCTTCACCTCCCATCCTGTTTGAGTTGTTACCTTGGCTTCCCTCACTGACAGACTGGTATCACCTAGAACCAAACTAAAAACTAGAAGATGAACAAAGGCAGCTTTGCATGGTCCCTTGAGACATATTTGTTTGCTCTGTCAAATATCAATCTGTCCCTGCCTAACTCTTAAAATCATTTTAGGATTCAAGGTCTATCATTTTGAGAGGTCTGTTTTGTGCTTCGTCAGCTTCACCTATACCTGGTTATTAAAAACAGAGTCAAAAGCTGAGGCGTAATATGTTCATAATCTTCATGTATCACTCATGTAGGGTCTGTTCATGCAGTGGCATCAGTGAGTGATAAAGTGAGCAACCACGAAATAGCCATGACTGAAGTAGGCAGTCGTGGCCAGCCATGCCCAAACCTTCCTATCTATTACACAGATTGAGCTGAAAAGTCCTGATTGGCAATTTGCCATCTAAAAGTAGGTGTTGAGTGCTTACCCAAATGTCAAGCATCGTGAGTATTCAAGAATGAACAGGAAGCCACTTCTCCTGTTTAAGATTAGAGTACACAGGAGGAGAGAGACAAGGAAAAGGGCACTTTAATGTATTGCGATAAATATCTCCAAATGTCCCAGAATGCTATGGTAGGGGGACGAGACGAGACACAGTGGAAGAAGGTGATGTTAGAAAAGTATGTCCAGAGGGAGTGACATCAGAACTACGGCCATGAATAGCAAAGGGAACCGAAGTGGCAAGGAGAGGCTACAGAAAGTATTTCAAGAACAGGAAAGTACATGGGAAAACACCTCTGTAAGAGAAAGCTCAGGATACTGGAGGGGTCCACGTGCCTCCATAAGGCTTAGACAGAGAGGATGTGGGTCGGATGGGAGGGGAGAACCCAGAGAGGAAATTGGGGACAGGTTCTAGGAAGTCTGCTGTGTTACATTCTGTTAGTGAGGGGAATGAGAGGTCAATGGACGTTTCCAAGCCAGAAACCAGATTTACATTCTTTTCAAATTTATCTATTTTTATCTTATGTGCGTGAGTGTTTTGCCTGCATGGACATAAGTTCCCCCTTTCAAGCAATGCCCTCAGAAGCTAGAAGGGGGCATTGAATCCCCTGGAACTGGAGTTATAGATGATCGTTAGCCTTCATGTGGGTGCTGGGAACTGAACCCAGGTCCTCTGCAAGAGGAGCCAATGCTCTTAACCACTGAGCCTTATCTCTCAGCCCCAGAATTACATTCCTAAAAGATTATCTGTAGTGGGGCTAGGGCTGAAGCTATAGCTCCAGAGTACAGAGCTTGGGTATGGCTGATGTCCTGGATTTGAATCTCCACGGTATCTATATCAATATCTATATCACAGATATCTCTATCCATATCCACACCTATACCAATATTAGCAATATGGGCAATGGACAATGTTTTGGTGGAGGGAACTTGGAAAAATGAAAAGAAATTAGACCGAACAGAAAGCATACACCACAAAGACCCAAGACTCAGATTTGTGGCCTGCAGACACTACAGAACTCTACCTGTCAGAACACTGCTAAAAACTGTCTATAAAGGTAAAGCGTCTGAAGAGTAGCTTAAAAGTTCTTTGGGTCTAAAATCAGACAACAGGAAACAGAAGGCATTTAAGGGCCCAAAACAAAACAAAACCTACTTTCCCTGGCTCCTCTGGGGCCCTGTGTGGACATCTTTGAGACCCGCCCCCCTTGGAAGCTTCAGCCAAGCCACCCTCCTTTCCGCTCACCATCCTGGAAGTCACTCAAGTCCTCCTCTTCAAATTCATACTACAAGCAAGGAAGTTTCCAGGAATCAAGTCCCTCCTCCCTCTTCAGTCCTGAATCTGTTCACAGCTGGAGACAAAGACAGCATAGAATCAATGAGTGCATTTACAGAAGTGAAACAGCCTCCGGGTCACCTTTAGCCTCAACTTTGTAAGCTCCTATGAAGTGAAAACCTTGGGAAAGTTTACAGAGCCCCACAAAAAGGAAACTGCCGACAGTGAGAGGGGCAGGAGGAAGAACAATGTGGGCCAGTAAACCAACCCACCGCCTAAGCAGCCACTTCCGCAAAGCAGCAGCCATGTGTGTTTAATTTGCTTTCTGCACTAACAACCCTCATGCAAGCTGGGAGCAGACCAAGTCAGCACGTAGGAGAAGAGCTAGGAACCAAAATGTAACCCACCTAAATGTAAGAGTTGAAGTGCATCTCACACAACCATCATTTTTTAGTTTGCAGATTTAAAATCAATTGGTCCCACAAATAACCAGTTCCAATAGACTGAGTTTATGGGCAGGTAAAGAGGACAGGAAAGCAGCGGAGGGCGCTTAACCTCTGTCTTCTCCACAGAGACCTAGAGCACTCTTTATGTAGGGAAATATAATCAGAGCAGCTTTTCAGCTTTGGTCTGGTACAGCCCAAGTTAAGTTTAGCAGGAGTTCAGCTTAAAAAGCATCAAGCCATTTTAAGTTTTCAGTGAAATCTGTGATTCCCACTGTGAATTTTATTTATCCCTTTTTAAATATTACAGAAAGATTGTTTAGGATTTCTTTTTATGGTTGTTTCACTAAAGAGTTTGGTTTTATAGCAAAAACAGACAAAAACAAGTAACAACAACCAAAAACAGCTTATGGAGAAGAAAGGTAGAGAGGCCTTCCAGATAATCACCGCCGGGGTTCTGCTCCTCAGGTGTATCTCATTCAGCTCAGGGATGGGGATCAAACCTAGCTGTGTTTGCTTAGAGGGCTGGGGAGCCTCCTGCAAAAGTGTTCATAAATAACCAGATGGTTTAGCCAAAAAGCATGGCTCAACTGGAAAATTGTCATCAGAGGGAGGAGAGAGTCTGAAAGCTCTATGGTAGCTGTTGACAAGGACTCAGCCCAGACCTTCCCCACATCCCAACCACTCCCCTCCTCATCCTGGGGCTCCAGGAACTGCAAGTAAAACTGAAAGAGACATTCCACCAGTAGTGGAATGAAGTACGGTAGTGAAGGGTTAAGTCATCTTGCTCTGTTGTCCCTTTCAGGAGAATTGTAATTCTGGGAGCAAGGAGTTTCTGGGATACCACATTTTGGGAACCATGAGGGCTTCTAAACAGCAGTACACAGGATCAATGACCACGCCTGACAAAGCACCACACCTCCCTCAGACACGGTTGACCTGGAAGAAGGGGCCAGACATACAGGCACCGTACACGGCAGCAGTCTATGAGGCTGATGGCCGGCCTCTGAGCAGCTGGGACCATGCGAGAGCGTGGAGCCAACTAAGTCCATGAATCGGTGTCCTGCTCATGACTTCATTCTAACCCCAGGCAGTGATGGGAGCATGGGATTTGGCTGAATCTTCCATTATTGCTACTTTTTCAAATCTTCATAGCTGAAATGGGCACATCTGCCGAGCTGACAGTGAAGCCTTCTCAGTGATTATGAACCAGGGTACCCAGCACTACACACTCAGTATATGTACACAGTGAGTCTCAAAGCAATGGTTCTTAACTATAGCATGTAGCAGGATTCCTAGGGTGGCGTAGAAAGCTGTTAAAAATGTATGTCTTCTGCTCCCTCCATAGTCCACTCAATGGGTTTATGTGTAAGCCCAGGGAAAGTGTTCTTTCAAAAAGCGCACTCAGTGATGGAGGCCCACTTTAAGAAATCTTATCTTAAAGCCTCATCCTTATTACCAAATATATGAAATGTTGCTAAACAATATCCTGTGAATGTTCATCTATGAAATATAATGCTAACTCTATCCAAGTCTCAGTGAAAGGGAAAAAAAGCAAACTTTGGAAAGTTTGTTCTGTGAGAGAAAAAAATGGAAAGTAAAAATAAAATGGGGCTGGAAAAATGGTTCAGCAGTTAAGAGCACTTTTTGCTCTCACAGAGGACCCAGGCTCGGTCCCCAACACCCACATGGCAGATCACAGCTTATCAAAAAAACTTAACTCTACAGCACATTATACCTCAGAAAGAGCAGATTTTAAAATATGATGGTCACAGAGGAATACACTTTATGTGTATGTGTGTGTGTGTGTGTGTGTGTGTGTGTGTGTGTTTATGTATGTGTAATCTGAAAGGCTCTATGCCCAGTGTTAGGAAAAGATGTGTCCATTCTAATTACAGATAATTTTGTTTTACTAACTTTTTGTCCTCGAACAAATAGATCCTAGTTTAACGTTTTATGTTCAAGAAACAACTGACTTGGGCTGAAGAAATGGCCCAATGCTTAAGGATCCAGGTTCAGTTTCCAGCACCCATATGGCAGCTCACAACCTTCTGTAACTCCAGGGGACCTGACTCCCTCTTCTGGCTTCTATGGGCATTTCACAACACAGGTGCACTTATATACATGCAGGAAAACACTCATTCACATAAAATAAAATAAATGAATCAAAAAAATTTTTAAAGAAACAACTATCTTGGAATAAAGGAGGTTAAAAACCAGCAACTATGTGTCTTCCTATGTGGTGCATCATGGGAGTGACAAAAGACAGTGGGTCCTAAGAGAAACCTGCAGAGGGTGTTCTGTAAAGAGTAACGTGAATGCATGAATGAGTATATGGTAGACATTTCATCATGTCTCTAGTGTGGTAATAACTTGCCAATCCCGTTGCAGACTAAATGCTTTAGCAGTGTGAATTTACAAATACCTTAATCTCTGTTAGAGTGACAGGCAATTAATTGCTTTCAAACCAGTCACCTCGCGCTCACATCTGAGCTTTCATTTTCATTTTCTTTTCTTACCTTCACCCCTATCTCTTCTCTTTTTACCATAGATATGAAAAAAAATTCCCAGAAATATCTTATTACCACATAATTGTTAAAAGACAACTTAAATGTATCAAGTTGAAAGGTTTTTTTTTTAGGCCAGTAATTTTCCACAGACCTGGAGGCAGCCTTCTTTGTTGAGAAGTGACAGGAAAGATGGCCACAAGACCACGCCTCTGACTTCAAGGACATTTGGTGCATGGTGTGAGAGACGGTCCCACCCAGCTTGGTGGTCACCCTCAGACTCGCTCTTGCTCTAAATTAGTACAAAAGAGAATGTGTGTAGTGTATCAGGTGGGTGTGTGGCATGGATGTATGGTATATGCTGTGTGTGTATGGTGTGTTGTGAGTGCAATATGGTGTGTGTGTATATGTTTTGTGGCATGTAGTATGTATACGATCAAGATTGCATATTTATAGGAATATTATAGGAATTTATAGACTTAGTTCAGCCACTATGGAAATCAATATGGAAGTTCTCCCCAAAACAAAAACTGCACCGCAAAGTGATCCGGCTATACTAACTCCCAGAAGTCCAGAATTGATGTCTGGAAGGAGAGTAGACACTGAGCCCGCTGCACCTGAAGCAGGCCATGCCTCACTGCAGCCAGGCGGTTCACACTCTGTCTCCTTCAGAACTCCAGCCCTAGCAAGCCTGTCCACCCTAGTCTTCTGGGTGCCTGTAATGCCCAATCACAGTGTTCTCTTCCCATGTGTGTCCTCTGCATGTTCTGTGGCCTCTGTCCTGTTCACAACGTCTCCACGAAGCATCCCGGACTTGTCCTTGAAAACTCAGCTCATTCTTCACCTTCTCTTCTTCTGTAGTATGCAGCTTTCCCTCGTGGCCTTCCCTGTGTGTGGCCTGTCTGCATGTCTGGCTCCCCCACTAGGCCAGGAGTTCCTCCAGAGAAGTCTTCATTATCTGTTCATCAACACCTAAGCCTTGGGCCTATAGAAGGAAATGTTAGCTGTGCACAGGGAAGTGTATAGGTGGATTTCTGAGAAAGTGAATTTGTTATCTATTATCAAGTTGCAAATCTAGAAACTTAAAATGCATTTGTTATTTTGCAGGCTCTGTGAATCATAGTCTAAGTGGGTCCTCTCCTTAGGTCGTCACAAAATTTAAATTAAGGTGTGTTATCTGGGCTATGCGGAGACAAAATTGGGGTAAAACTGCATTACATCCACCCCGGTTGACAGAATCAATGTTAGACTGGGACTCAGCTTTTTGCTGGACCTTGACTGAATCTAGCCTCAGCTCACTGCTTCTTATGTCATCAGCCCAGCAAGAGGTCCAGAACACATCTTCCAAAAGACCAGATCCTATACAGAGACATAATCACTGAAATGACACCTGTGCATCATCATCGCATACTATCACTTTAGGACAAGGTGGGAGGTCCCACACAGCTCAAGGGAAAGGAGTGATTGCACAGACATGGACGCAGGAATGTAAGATACTTGAGACTCCCCACCACAGAAAGCATTAGGCTTCGAATAGAAAATGTCCCTACAGACTCTTGTGCGGAATGCTTAGTTTCTAGCTGATGATTCTATTTAAGGAGGAGGTGCAAATTTTAGGAGATGGAAACTGTTTGGAGCAGGGGGGTCGCCGAGAGTGAGCTTTTAAGGACCTCCTGTCGCTGGCCCCTTGCTGTCTCCTCTTTGCTTCCCACCTGCCGTGTGGTAAGCACCTTTTCCCCACCACGCCCCTCCTCCCAGTGTTTCTACACAGCCACAAAGATGATGGAGCTAGCCAACCATGCTGGCATCTCTAAAACCATGAGCCAAAACAAATTCTTTCTCCTTTAAATCATTTCTCAGATAATTATCACAGTGAAGTTTAAGAGAGAACAAATGTACCAAATCTTGCTGGTCAATGTTGTGTTTTGTTTTGTTTCAAACAAGATCTCATGGATTCCAGGCTTGCTTCAAACTCACTATGTAGCTAGCCCAGGCTAACTTTGAACTTGTGATCCTCCTAAATTGTACCTCAGTGCCAGATTTTTGTGGTGATGGGAATAAAGCCAGGCCTACCTGCACAGCAGGCAAGCACTCTGCTGACTGCCCTGCACCCCAAGCCCACTGATCAGTTCTTTACTATTGATCGCCTCCTTCTCCTCTGGCTTCTCGTACAGGTGGCTTCGCTGCTGTTGGCAGATCTTTTCTGGAAGAAGATACAGTCTCAACAGCCTCAGGTCCTGGGAAAGGAAAATCCATTCAATTCCCAGATTGAGCAGGTGTTTGGAGACCAAGGAGGACACTGAGTATCTCCAGAACGCCCCCCACTGAGGAGCACAGGGAGACATAAATGTGGATAAAGTCTCCTGCCCAGCCATCCCCAGGGCTGCTGTGCTACAGACCCAAAGCCTTCTTTTGCAGCATCTTCGCAGAATGTTTTCCTCTCAACTAAGAGCAGACCTGAAGGGCAATGTGGCCCCAGTGCTTCTGGGATCAATGCTCTTCTACCCAACCCAGAAGTAACCTTTAGCAAGGTTCTTTGGGGATTATTGTATGCAAGGCAGTATCTGTACCCTATACCTATTAATTGTTGTACAAGGGGCGTCTAAAGCAGGAGATCACCCTGTGAGGTTTAATAGTTTACACAGGATCTGTGCCAGGGACAGACCCTCTTGATGACTTGAGGGTCAGAAAGCTGAGGCGTCTCCTAGGAAGGCTGCGGGCTGTCTGGGAGAGCTCCGGCAGGCAGGGACAGTCAAGTTCGACAGAACTTAGGAACTTAGCCTTGAATACTAACTCAGAAAGAAAATCACAGTAAATTACAAACTTTTTTTTTAAAAGCTGGCA
Source organism: Eospalax fontanierii (assembly GCA_035773235.1). Taxonomy (NCBI): domain Eukaryota; kingdom Metazoa; phylum Chordata; class Mammalia; order Rodentia; family Spalacidae; genus Eospalax; species Eospalax fontanierii. The sequence goes on along the minus strand of CM069539.1, from coordinate 41,638,694 downwards.
GGCATCGCGAGTGCCAGAAACTCCATCAGAATCAGCATGCTTTTCTTTAAAAGCTTTTCTTGGATTCTTTAACTGCTTAACTGACCCTGTCTTCTTAAAACAACCATTTTGCGGGATTGTATACAGAAGGAATTTCTGAAAATAAAATGTGTTGCTTATTGTTGATATGTGTTTTAATTCAATTTATGTGACACTCTCATACACTCTCATACATATATGATGTATTCTAATTGCTGTCGTCCCCGTTTCCTAGATCCTTCCTTCCCGTGTCCCTCTTCCTCCCTGCAGCTCATGGTTTTTATTCTTGTTTTGTGATCTACTGAGTTTAACCAGTGCTGTCTACAGGGCCATGGGTGTGGAACCATCCATTGTGGCCTCACCGGCGGCAACATGACTGGAGACAATACCTCCCCTCTTTAGCAGATAGTTCACCAACGAGGAACAAGGTTGATGATAGTCTTTTTCAGCTACATAAAGTTTAGTAAATATGTTATTACAAGATTGTTATTGCAGTGGGCAGACTGGTACCAAATTTCCTTGGGAAGACTCGCTCTCTTGTTTGTAGTAGTCAGCACTCAGTATCTGAAGCTTCTGCACCTTTGTATTCATTGAACCACAAATCAAAACTATTCAAAACGATGCTTTGACATGGAACATTCGAAGTACATTCTTGTCATTATCCCCTAACAATACAGTCTCACAGCTATTTGCAAACACTTGTATTATATTAGATATTATAAGTGCTACAGGTCTGATCCTTTTTATTTATTTACTATTTTTATTTTTTGTGTATGAATGTATTATCTGCATGCAGGTAGTGTACCTGTGTCATGCAATGCCCTCAGAGGTCAAAAGAGGGCATTGGATCCCCTAGAACTAGAGTTATGTAGTTGTAGGCCTCCATGTGGGTGCTGGGAATGGAACCCGGGTCCTCTGCAAGAGCAGCCAGTGCTCTTGAGTACTGAGCTATCTCTCCAGGCCCACTACAGCTTTGATCTTAAATGACTCACAAAGGCCCATGTTAAAGGCTTGGTTCTCTGCTTGATGCTACTGGGAAGTAGGAAACCTTTAAGAGACAGGGCCTAGTGAGAAGGACAAAGTCATTGAGGGTATGCCTTCAGCAGGGCTTAGAGGACTCCAGAACCTCCCTCTGCTTCTCTTTTACACCCAGCCATGAGGTGAATGGGCCTTCTCCACCACATGCTTCCACTGTGATGTACTGCCATAGACCCAAAGCAATGAGTCAATCAGTCATGAGCTGAAACCTAGAAAACAGCTATAATAAGCTTTTCTTCTTTTTAAGTTGATTATCTCAGTAATGGAGAAACGTGCTGGCATAATAAGTTATCTAAAGGTGATTAAAGTTCATAGAAGATTGTGTAGATCATATGCAAATACCGCACCATTTTATACAAGAGACTTGAACATTTTCTCATCTACTTAGGGTCCTGGAACCAAGAGATGGAAAAAAGAGTGTAGTACAGGGTGAGGTCCATATAGCACAGGAACTGTGATCAGATCATCAAGCAACTTCTTATACAGATTCAGTGCTGACTCTCTACGCCCAGCCCCACCTGCGCGGCCGGTATCCCCCAATCCGTTCAGTGCGTTTTTCCACATTCCGTTGCAAAGAGCTTGCTTGGCACAGCCCAGAGGTCTGAGGTAATTAAACCCACCGGGGGAAATAGGAACCAGTGGATGAATGTACTGGCTTCCACTATCAATGGGAGCATTCAGTATACTTCTCAGGAGCCAGCAGCAGCATCCTCTTTACTCACAGCAATGGCCGCCTTAGCACATCCCTGTAGGAGCTGCTTCTCCTTGTCTCCCTCTCCTGATTCTCTGGTCCTGCTTCTGGAGATCTTTTCCCAAATAAATCACCTGCACCCAAACCTTTCTCTCAATAAAGACAAATGTTCAAAGGATAGTGTGGGCATGATTGATCAGTTATCCCTCAGTATCTGCAGGGTAATGATTCCAGAATTCCTTGTACATACCAAAACCCTTGGATGCCGAGTCCCTCATATAAAATGGCATGGTCTTTACATATAACCTACACACATCCTCCTATGTACTCAAGTTTCATCTCAAGTTTCCTTGTAATACTTAATATCAGTGTAAATGTTATATAAATCACTGTTACAATATATTATGTAAGGAAGAATTATAAGAAAAAGTCTACATGTGCTCAATATGGATACAGTCTTCACAGGCTGAACTTACCTTAAAAGTTGTGAGGAAGTCAGCGGATCTGAAGAGGGAGATTCTGAGAGTAAAAGGCGGAGTCCAGAAGCCTGACCATCTCCTGTTACCTATCTCAATACCATGCCTGTTCCTGTCACCTCCAAGAAAACTTGGGTAAATTCTCTATGGGCTATCACTCTGCTGTGTAATTAAACCATGTAGAACTCAGCTTTGCATGACTATAACAAAATAGCTGTGATAATTAACTTATAAAGAGAAAAGGTTAATTTTGGCTCTCAATTATGCAGTCCCAGAACATTTTCAATTGTCCTCATTGTTTATAACAAGAAGGCATATCTTGTCAGAAATGCATGGTGGAACAAAACCTCTCATCTCATGGCCAGGAAGCAAAGGAGAGGAAGAAGACTATCATAATCGCCTACAGGGGTATTCCCCTACCACGCCCCACCTTTAAAGGTTTCACCCACTCTCAGTAGCTACCCTGAGTACCAAGCCCTTAATACCTAAGTCTTTTAGAACATTTATCATACAAACCATAGCAACTCAGTCTAACTCCTGAGCAGGTTAAAACAGGAAGACACAGATGCCTGAGTCCTGAGCCTGAGTCATAGCCCCAAGGAATCAAGGGGCACAAAAAGACAATTGACACCATCTTGATTTTTTAGAAAAATACTGAATAAAGTAAGTGCTAAATGCAAATAAATAATAAATCCCAATATTGTGACCACAAAACCTGGCATGTGAGGCCAGGCTAGGTTGATTTCCTCATTGCTGTGACAAAATAACTGACAAAAGCAACTTAAAGAAGGAAGAGTTTATTTCGGATCACAGTCCATCACGGTGGGAAGGCATGGTGCAGGAGCTTGAACAAAAAGACGGTCACATTGCATCCAGTCAGGAAGCAGAACAGGATGAACTCTGGTTCTCCACTCGTTTCTCATTTTCTGTCAGTCTAGGACCTCAGCACACGGAGTAGTTCTGCCCATATTTAGGGTGGGTCTTCATATATCTGTTAGCTTAATCTAGAAACTTCCTCTCAGACATGCCTGGAGTTTGTATTCTAGGTGACTCTAGATCCTGTCAGGTTGGCAATTCTCAGCTGTCACAGGAGCCCATGGATGCCACATCTACTTCTGTCTTCCTTTTCTCTGTTGAAGACCGTTTTATGTTCCTTCTTTGAGATTTGACCAGGGCTTGGAAATGTTCTGACTCAATGGTGCTTTGTGCACCGCTTAGAACTTCTAGGTGCCTATAATGTACAGGCGACTCTAAGGGTTTAGCCTCTATTCCATATGTCCATGCTGGTTGCCCCTGGGGTCCCATCTTCAACTTCATATTGATCCAAATCATGCTGAGCGAGCGCTGTTCCCTGAGAGGCACCTCAAGGGCTTTCCTTCATATCATGCCCCTCTTCCCATTGTTCCTCAATTTCTGGGCTGGAGGCTCTGTGGAGAAAGGCTAGAACTTGAACTGAAGATCCAAAGAAAAGCAAATCTGCTAAGAGACTGCCTCCCTTCCTGACTGCCTGCCTTCCACTGGTAGGGAGACTTGGGGTTGCTGTGTGAGTTTCCTCTGTATACCCCAAAATTCTATCATAATTTGCTCCTCCTACTGCCAGAGGGAATTTACTATAACGGAGTACATCATGTTCCATGTGAAGGATTACCAAGAACCTCTGATCCCACCCAGGACAGAGCATTTTTCATCCAAGGAAGAGTCCTTTGGGGCATAGGGCCTGGTAAAAGGGAAAAAAATCAGACCCCACAGAAAAGCAGTGAGCTCAAAGTCTTTTTTAAAATAGTTTATGTATTATTTTTATTTTATGTGTATGTGTTATTGCCTGCATGTGTGTAAGTGCATTTCATGACCCCAGGAGGTCAGAAGAAGATGTCAGATCACCTGGAACTGGAGTTACAGGTGGTTAGCCACCGTGTATATGCTGGGAACTGAACCTGAGTCCTCTGGAAGAGCAACCAGTGCTCTTAACCACTGAGCCATCTCCCCAGCCCCAAGCTCAAGGTCTTTAAATAGGGATATAGCAGGACCAGAATCCCCAGCCCATCCCTGCTCTTTCTGAATCCCACTAGAAAAGGTGCTCTTTTGTGTGGACTATTGGAACAGCCACAACTAAGAATGCCTAGGACTCTGGGGAAAATATTGTTTTCCCTCTCTTCAAATGAAATTTAGCATTTCTTTCAGCATGCATGTAAGAAACAGAACACAGTTGAATCAGGCTAAATTTGCCACCAATATTTTCAAGTCTCATTGCAGTTATTATAGAGACAGCTGGTTCTTGGGGTTCATTTTACAAAGTTCTCCCAAACACTGGCTCTGCAAGTACTGAAGGGCTACCGGGAAACACATGCTTTGCCATGGATCAGGTTGCTATAAGCAGTCACAACTTTTCACAACCAGCCAATGAATACCTTTGCTTTCTGTGTGCTTTTGCTGAAAAGACACCTTATTTAAGATTTAGTTGGTTCTTTAACATTGAACTTACAGCCAGAAGCACTGTAATATGTGCCTTAATGAAGTTTCTCAGCACATATGTGCTTTTCAGACATGCAGCAGCCTTGACTAAGGAGCATTAGACAGCACATCAGCACTGTTTGAGGACATTTAAACCATGAAATCATACACATAAAAATGTGGCACTAAATATAGCAAAAAAAAAGACACTTGTCTTTGATAGGACAGCTGCAACTAGAAGGCAAAACATCTCCTCAGCCTGTGCCTGGGAATGTGTTTTCACTGCTCAACAGGGCCAGGAAGGACTGCAACAACATCACAAGTATTAATGTGGGCTTCTAAGTAAATATTAGCAAGTACACAAGTTCCAAAGATACAATCCACGAGTAACAAGGATCTAGTTTTATCTTAAAATACCATTCACGGTCATCAATACTTTGAAAGTGCTACAGTTAGTAGAGTTACCACTGAATCTTGTTATTTACACGCTTCAAAAGAAGCACGTTAGCTAGGCATGGTGGCACTTGGGTGCCAAGAGGATCATGAGTCTAAGTCCAGCCAGGGCGACACAGCAAGACCTGGTCTCGAGTAAATGAATAAATAAATAATGTTTTTTTGAGAAGGGACCCCAGACTGCTCATGGTACAAAGAAACTGCTTACTCTGGGGAGTGATACTTTGACAAGGAGAAATTCCACTGTCTCGTCTTGGGCTGAGAGATGGCTCAGCGGTTAAGAGCACTGGCTGCTCTGGCAGAAGACCCAGTTTTGATTTCCAGCACCCACACAGCAGCTAACAACCATCTGTAAATCTAGCTCCAGGAGATCTGATGCTCTCTTCTGACCTCCCCAGACATTGCACAATACGAGTGCACCTACATACATACAGGAAATACACTTGTACACATAAAATAAACATAATAAATAATAAAAAAATTTTAAGTTTGGAATCAGTGCATAAAATCTGACAGTTTCCTGGGAGGTCACAGGGCAAAAGAGCTGCAGTCAGGAAGTTCTTTCAGCTCATCCTTTATCCACCATCTTGATCCTGAACCTTTTCCTCAATGGCACATTAACACCTGTGCTCTCACGGTCTCTGGAAGCGATCTGGAAGATGCTGCTCGGAGGAATTAGCTCCTGCCTTGTGCACTCCCTGCCAGTACGAAGGGAGGGATTTCCCAAATATTTTAAGACCAGAGTCTCCTAGTCCTTACCTTCATCCCTGTGTCAAGTTTCCCTGGCAGAGCTAAGAACAAGGCACCTCTCCTGGGCCCTGAGTCACGTGGCACACGTCCTCTGTGCGGCATGATTTCCTGGTGAATGGATCTATCAATATGCTATTAACGTGTCAGTTTCTCATTAAATCTGACTACAGAATTCGTGTTTGCCTGGCAGGATGAACTTCCTTAATCTTATTTGGCAGAGGTTCCAGTATAAATATTCATATAAACTGGGGCCCTTTTAATCTGGTATTGTGCTTGGAGTGAAAAGAGGTAGGGAGCAGTTGCTTTTAAAGCCTGTTTTCTGGGTCACTTCTTAAAACCACAATCTCAGAAAACAATACCTCATCAATGGCTAAGGAGGATCACACTTTTGAAGCTCTTAGCTAGATAGAAATGAGTGGAGACACAGCATGTGCAATGAGGCTTGCTAAGGATTTCTTTGAGATTGTGCTCCTGGCTGGCTGCTTTGTTTTTAATTATACAAGGTATTCACAGGAAGCCCTTCAGCCTCAGAGCCCTGCACGTGTAACTCCAGGGCGCAACAATCTCAGGTCAATAAGCCTCAGAGCCATGTGGAAAGCGCACCCAGCATTTCTGACCAGCTCCAGGAGCTCTAGACCCAAGAGACATTCAGTTCCACTCTGCCCTCTGAGATGCCTGCTTTGAACAGCTTCAGGGAGGCCCTGAGGTCTTTATATTTTTACAGTGTCTTCCACATTGTAGCTCTGCAAATATCAGCAGAAACCAGGACTTAGATAAGGATGCCAGGGAAGCAGAGGACTTCTGAGGCCTACGTGGAGAGTCCAGGACGTCTAACTCCTGTGGAGAGAACAGTACTCTTCTACAGACTCCTGCGCGGGACATACGGAAACGTAAAGGCACAGGCACGGGAGGGCTGACGCACGTGGTGCCGTCTTTCTTTATTTAGATATATTTTGTTTTTTAATTTATGTGTACATGTGTGTCTGTGCAGGCCACGAGTTCAGGTACTCAGAAGGGGTTGCAAATCTCCTGGAGCTGGAATTACAAGTGGTTGTGAACCACCCAACATGGGTACAGGAAACCAAACTTGGGTGTTCTGGAAGAGCAGCAAGCTCTCCTAACTGCTGAGCCATCTCTCCGGCCCCTAGTGCCTCAGTCTTATCCATGTCAAGTGGGTCCCTCAGCAATAACTTTAAACACTGACAAGACCCAGTCTTACAAAACGGCAGGTGGCAAGCACAAAGCTTGTGCTTCCTCACTTAACATTCGGCAGGTCTGCATGATCCTCTACTTTTATAGGTAAGGAAACAGAGATTGAGAGCAATCAGGTAACTTGCCTAACACAGCATATCTCATACATGGCGAATCATGAAGTGGAAGTGAGGGCCCTGGGTCAGTGTTCTAGCTCCTAATCGACTAATTAAGAAGGTAATGAGCCCTCATGGCTGGGGAGGAGCTCATGAGGCTCCATTTCCCCTGAGGAGCTCTAGGCAGCTAGTGTTTGCTAGGGGAAGGATGTCTATTCCTCAGTGTAGCCACTGGAAAGTTGCCCATGCTCAAGTAAATAATCCTCAACCATGCTCAGGTAGGCAAACCTAATTAAATACCGTGGTCCACAAAATAAAGGGTAGGAAGAACTTGTTAGGAAGAGGAAGGCTTTCGGTGGGAGGGGGAAGGGGACAAAAGAGGATAATGGAGGAGATATAATCAAAGTACATCATATGAAAGTGTATAAACTTGTGAAAGAATAAATAATATTTTAAAAAAGATAATGAGCTGCAATCCCCCTGCTGGAGAAGTAAAGACAGGAGGCAGAGGTGCTGGCCTGCCAGTCTAGCCTAATTGGTGAGCTCCAGGCCAATGAGAGACCCTGTTTCAAAGGAGATGGGTAGCATTCTTAAGGATAACACCTGAGGTTGTTCTCTTTCCTCCACACATATGCACACACATGTGCACCTGCATACATATGCAGACACACACACTTTTTTATGGCTTTTGAAACAGAGTCTCTCTGTAGTCCCAGATGGTCTAGACCTTACTATGTAGACCAAGCTAGTCTCAATTTCACAGAGATGTGCCTACCTCTGCCTCCTGAGTGTTGAGATTAAAAGCATGGGCCACCATGCCCAGCTCACACGCACATTTTTAAAAACAAGGCTGGAGAGATAGCTCAGCAGTTAAGAGCACATAATGCCCTTGCAGAATATCCAGGCTCAGTTCCAATCACACACATTGGACAGCTCACAATCACAGGTAACTCAGATTTCACAGACTCTAGACTCTACAGTCACCTGTAGGTACATGGTGCACATATAGACTAAGCAAGTACACATACACACTAAAACAGAGAAATCTTAAAGATAAATAAATAAATATCAAAAGGAAAACTCTGCCCTTTAGATGATTACATCATTATGAATCTACTGATTATAACAGATAATGTATCCATTCATGAAGGAATGTCAGGTAATGAGGAAAGCTGTGTGTCTAGAGAGGCAGAGATTGTATGAAAACTTTATCCTTCCACTCGGTTTTTCTCTAAACCTAACACAGCTCTAAAAACAATAATTATTAAGATTTATTTATTTTTATTTTTATGTGTGTGCATGTGAACCTGAACATATGTATGTGTACCAGATGCAGGCAGGTGTCCACTGAGACCAGAAGAAGGCATCAGTCTCCTGGAGTTGGAGTTACAGATGGTTGTCAGCCACCTGACATGGGTGATAGGAACCTAACCCCGAGTCCTCTGCAAGAGGAGGAATGCTCTTAACTACTGAATCAAGTCCATAGCCCCACAATGCTTATTAAAAAGAAGGAAGAGTTAAGCCACTTGGGGACAATTTGCTAAATGAAGCTATTTTCCAGTTTGCTGAAAAGTGCACAGAAGCACACTCAGAGGCAAAACAGAAGGAACTAGAGGACGTCATACACAGCCATACATAGAAAGATGAACACTGCATGTTCTGAGGCAGGGGTAGGGGCTGATGAGAAAGCAGAAGAGGGAATATTAAGAGTGGAGTACCACGGGGGAGGAGGGAAAAGTAGAAGACGGCTGGGAGGATGTGACCAATGTATCCTGTATACACACATATCAAGGGAATCCCAATTCTTAATAATAATCCCAATTCACACGCCTTAATAATAACAAGAGGGAAGTTACTGGGCAAATTTAAGCTGTAGGGAGCTGTGTTACCTTTTAGGCTGGAATTTTACTTGAGGAACTGCGAGAAGTTCACTTTCTCGCCTCTATGCCCACCAGTGCAATAGTGGCATGGCTGCTATGGGGTTA